>CM060626.1:6752410-8245417 GCA_030578275.1 Meda fulgida
TCTTCGTCTTTATAACAGAAGATACAATACAATACAACAATCTTCAAGATACAGCCAACAAAATTCACATGTATAACGGATTGTCACCTTATAAACAGTCCTTTGTGTGGTGGAATAAGCAATGCTATAGAAATATATGGTTAGTATCTTAATGTAAACTTTATTTTATTAGTTCATTAACTAATTATGCTAACTCAACTAATTTAATGTAAAGAGCTGGATACTAATTAAATAATGTCAAACATTAAATGCCAGCTACTGATACACATGCTTTATTAATAGCCTAAGGTGTGTACAGAATTTGATCTTTTAACATGAATGTCCATTGGGGGCTGCTATTGCTTCAGCTTTTTGAATGTAGAAATAAGATAAATACATGATTGGCTATAATTTATGTGGATAAAGGCATATTTTGTACATGACTACATGTCCTTATAAGGCCAAGAAAAGATGTCGTTTTAACGACATAAGTCTGGTTATTACGAGAAAAAAAATCTCATTATTACACTGTTAACTTTCGCTGTAGATTTAGCAGCACAGTAGGCCTACTGTAAAAATCTACAGTACAATACTTCATTTCTATATTACAGTAAAATACCGTAATTTGAATTGCATTCTGATTCTAATTTTGTTTGAGCGGGAACATTTTACAGTGCATTTTAGTGTTGCTGTAACCTAGCTGTAACCTGGCTGTAATATGCCAGGCAAAAATACAGGGTTGCTGTAACAGAGCGAGCGCTCCGCCTGACTGACGTCAGAGCACAACTGCAGTTCACTCACTCTGCGCGGATGTCGCACTCTGCGGATATCTGGAAATTTGGTAAGTTAATTTTGAATTTTGTAATAAGGTTTTAGGATTTTACGCTATAGTGTGTAGCCTACATAGCTTTTAATGTGAAATGACAGTGGAAGTTTAGCCAGCGACGGTTTCAAAAACACTGTTAAGTTTGTTAACGTTATCTGCTCTTTCACTCCGCTGCTTGTCCTGACATTTTCAAATCTAACGTCTTAACTCCATGAATTAACATTAACTTACGGTTTATTTCGAGCAAAACAGATTTGGTGATTGTTGGAACGGTGGAAAGACAAATCGAGATGGTCTTTTGTGAGTTTTATTTTGTTTCTGTCGAGTTTTAATTAAATGTGTTTTACGATGGTCTGCGAGATAAAATTACTGCATTTGACATGTTAGTCTAACGGCCTAACGTTATCTCTGTAGGGAACACCCGAGCCTGTCAGTGGTAAAAAAAAACAAGCACTTATAATAGACAAAGTTATATACATTTTGCTCAAACTGCTATATTTGCAGTCCGTTTCCCGAATGACGAACTTGATGATTTTATGATCAACACTGGACCAAATTGAATAAGTCGACACAAAATAAGACGCGTGAAAATAACACTGTAAAAAAAAAATCTGTAGAAATTACAGTATTACTGGCAGCTGCTTGCCAGTAACTTACTGTAGTTTTAATTTGATGTTATTTACTGGCAACAGTTTGTTCAAAGTTAAATGAACATTAAACATTAACAAGTCTTTATCTTTACAGAATAAAACTAAAATAACAGCCTCATGCAAAGCATTAATGGGAACCAAAATCTGAAGGAAAAAAAACAGAAAAAGGTTGATGAAGATTTCTGGTTCCCAGAATGCTTTGCAATAGATTGTTATTTTATAGTTTTATTCTGTAAAAAACAAAGACTTGTTAATGTTTAATGTTCATTTAACTTTGAACAAACTGTTGCCAGTAAATATACATCAATTTAAATCTACAGTAAGTTACTGGCAAACAGCTGCATAAGTACAGCAATTGTTTAACAGTGAAGGCTTAAAAATACTGCACTTTCCTTTGCAACACAAAAAGGGTGATTTATTTGGGCTTAGAGAGATTGGCTATTGGTACCAGTTTAGCCTTTTACTTCATTTCTATTTAGGCGGGAGACCCAGTTATGATTATTATAATAATTAAAAATATAAAGGTGTACATTGTTGAAAAACTTAAGACTGTCAGAGTTAATGATCTATTAGGCAAGTAAAATGCATGCCAAAAAATCAAGTTAGAATATTTAGAGAGGTCAAGTGAAGCTTATATTTTATTAACCTAACTTAGATGTTATTGTAAGCAGATTTATGAGATATTTCCTGAACAAGAAACACATAACCGTTAACTGAATAATATTTATTTTGATTTCTTACAGCTCTACAGTGTGGGACAATTTGCAGCCTGGGAAGGAGTTTTATGTAGGTATTAGCCTTGTTAATACAATGTTTAAAACTTAAAGTTTTTTGTGGCTGTTTTTGTTATTTCTACAGAATTTTCGCTCTTCCACTGTCTGTCTGCTCATCTTTGGTGCTGTGGCTAACAGATTTTGTCATATGTGTTTTTGTGTGTCATGTCTTTTTCAGTTTTGGTCATTAGTCCATGTGATAATGAGCTGATGAGTTGAATCAGGTTTGTTTGATTAGGGAGACAAAGAAAACGTGCAGTGTTGGGGGTCCTTCAGCAGCAGGATTGAGAAACACGTGTTAGTGGGACACTTGTTCTTGTTATTTACTTGTAAATTATTTGTCTAAACCAATCCTGAAGTTCACCCAAAAATGAAATGTGTCATCACTTACTTACCCTCATGTTGTTCAAACCTGTATGAGTTACTTTCTTCTGAACACAATAGAAGATATTTTGAAGAATGTTGGTAATCAAAAAGTTGATGGTAGTCGTTTACTTCCATAGTATTTTTTTCCTTCTATGGAAGTCAATGGCTACTTTCAACTTTTTGATTACCTATATTCTTTCAAATATCTTCTTTAACTATCCCTTTAAAATATTTTTATACCTGTAAACTGCTGTTGCACTGGACATGCAATGTTCTTAAATGGTTTTAATAGTGTAATTGATCAATATTTTTTTTTTGACAAGAACATTGGATTGTCTTTTGATTTGCAGTTATTCTGAAGTTGCATTATAATATTATTACCTATAGATGTATATACTGTAATAACTACATATTATATAGTTATAATATCATTAGTAATTTGAAAATTACAATGTTTTGCAATAATGTATCAATATAGATATTACAGTACAATACCGTATAATTACAACAGAAGCAGACAAAAATGACAAAATACAGTAAAAATACAGTACAATACTGTTTTGTAGTTCACAGTACTGTGCGTGTACTGTAAATTGAATTACAGTACAGTTACTGTAAATTGAAATACAGTACCTTGCTGGCAAGCTTGCTGCCAGTACTGTACTGTAAAAATACAAGAAAATTGTTAACAGTGTACGAGAAAGAGATCTCGTTATTACGAGAAAGAGATCTTGTTATTACGAGAAAATATGTTGTTTTAAGGACATAAGATCTTGTTATTTCGACATAATTGAGTGGAAAAAATAATATGTATGTGGCAGCAATGCGTCACCATACCGGGGTTTCAAAAGCTACCCTAAATAAATTACAGTTGGTTCCAAATCCAGCCGCTCGAGACCTGTCTGGAAACAGGACAAGGGATCACATCACTCCTGTGTTGGAGTCTTCACACTGGCTTCCTGTCAGATTAAAATTTTAAAAGGCTGATTTTAAAATTCTCATGTGTACATTTTTTTTTTTGGCTTAATGGATTGGCACCTCATTATCTCTCTGAGCCTTTAACCGCTTGCACACCAGTGCATGATCTCCGCTCCTCGGAAGCTGGCCTTTTAATTGTTCCGCTTACTCGCTTAAAATCTATGGGTGATAGGGCTTTTTCATCAATTGCTCCAAAACTTTGGAATTCTCTGCCTGCTGAGATTAGGCAAGCATAATACCTAAGTGTTTTTAAATAGTCCCTTAAAGCTTATTTTTTTTAGAGTATCTTTTGATTATTTTGAAATTATTATATTTGTCTATTTCCTTGTTGAACTTTTGATATTATGCTTTTATTTGGTATCTTTTCTTTGTCTGTATTTCACTTTCTTTAATGCATTGTTTGTATGATTGTATGTTTTATTGGATCTTATTCTTGTGAAGCGCTTTAAAATGCAACTTTTAAAGGCACAATAGAAAATAAAGTAGGCCTATATTATTATTATAATTATAGATAGATAGATATATACATAGATAGATACATAGATATTATAATTTCTGATTACTTTCAACCAAGATTAATCTTTGTGACTAAATCTTAATGATTTATGGATTTTCAGCTCACCTATAGTTCACAGCAGGTGTAATTGCAGAATAACCACATGTTGTGTATTTCCTCACATTAACTGTTTCCAAGTTATTTTTTGTCTTCATTTTTGCAACAGTGCCCTCGTGTGGTGGATATGTGGCATAATACATTTTCAAAACGTAATTTTTACAATTCATGTTTGAACGCTATAGATATCTGTGTATTTGTCAAAATAGAACGGTCTTTTATATTAAATTAAGACTGGAGTAGTTTACTGAACCGTAAGCTGAGGATTCTTACTTTGAATTAGTGGATTTTATGGCTGTCCCGCATCAACTGCCATATAAGTCTCTGTTTGATAGAAAGCGCTAAACAGTGTTGACGTCAGAGAAGTGTGTAGCTCATTTCGATCCTGTAATCTAGCCTGTCCACTCTCTACCAGCCCTTCATTACTTTTTAGCAACAGCGCAAAACCACCACAAGAGGGCGTTACAACTGAAATCCCTCAATGCTGATCTCTGACATTATTTTCAAATAATTATTCGATTTTTAAATAAAATGTATATATTAATTAACTAATTAAATTAATATATATCAAACACATGTGTGCATTTTATAGAGGTCTTTAAATTTTTTGTGTGTTGCAACTTCACAAAAGAACTACTTCTGAGTGTCCGTTATATCAAATCTAATGTATTTAACATACGTAGTATGATAGATTATTTCTGATATTGATTATTTGAAGAAAGACTATTATATTATGTGATGTTATGTTATATTATTGCTGTTATATTATATATATTTTTTCAAAGTTCTGCATAGCAGAGGAACTGAGTCATGTAACCAATCAGAAGTCTAGCCGAGCAGCACGTGATCTAACCCGGAAAAGCGAGCTAAGTGGATAGTCTTTTTTTCAGGAAAACGTCTTTATCTTAGAGTGAAGAGAAAAAGTGGAAAAGCAACAGATCTGAGGGGCGTTTTATGTTGTCGAATAAAATCTGAATCGTCTCTCAGGATAAGTCGTGCGGTAGGGGATGCTGGGGGTCGCAGAGATGACGGGCAGGTACGATGTTTGAAATAGATTTTTTATTAAATATGTTATAGATAAATCTTCCTCTCTAGCCAGAGATGCAGCTGATATCTGCAGTTTTATTGTTTAACGTTACTTTATTACTTCTTTCTTTTTTTCCACCCTATCTCTTTAATTACTGTTAAACTGTAAGTTTTAAATCTTTGTTTTATATAGAAAGAATAACTAAAATGGCATGGCTTGATAGATAAGGTCGGATGCTAAGCTAATTAGCCTCCCTAGTTTAGTTTTTCTAGGGCACACACACACACACACACACACACACACACACACAGAGAGAGAGGGGGCTGGAAAAACATTCAACACACCACAGATGTTAAGACAAGCCCTGTCATACTGCAGTTAACGTTAACTGTCTATATAATAGCCAACTTAGATAAACATAAATTAACAAATAACATGAATTATATTTATAATTTAATAAAATTCATAGTATTTCTTGAACGCTGCTTTGTGCTCCTTATCCTTCAAATTCTTTCTTAGATGTTTTGTGTAGTCTGTGCTTATGACGTTTTGCTTTTCTGGAGACCAAATTCCCAAACATTCCTGATCTGGATGCCCCCACAGACTATCAGATCTTTTGGGAGAACATGGATATAATCTGCTTCCTGAGATGTTCCTGAGCGCCTTAAAAACGGACATTTATCATGTCTGAACAGTGTTAAGGGATGGAATTATTTACACATTAAATGTAAAGACATTTGTAACGTTGCAAAAGATCAATTTCAAATAAATGCTGTTCTTTTAAACTTTCTATTCATCAAAGAATTCTGAAAAAACGTATAATAGTTTCCACAAAGATATTGAGCAGCACAACTGTTTTCAACCTTGATAATAATAAGAAATGTTTCTTAAGCAGCAAATTCAGCATATTAGAATGATTAGAAGGATCATGTGACACTGAAGACTGGGTCAAGTTATTTTAAATTGTAATAATATTTCACTTTTTTTTTTACTGTATTTTTGATAAAATAACCACAGCCTTGATTGAGTATAAGATACTTATTTCTAGGTCTAAGAACACCAGTGAAATACTTACAGCATTTTTCTGATAATAATAAGAAAATTAATTACAATTGGAGAGAGAAGTTGAAAAAAAAAATGGTAAGACTTTACAGTAAGGTCTCATTTGTAAACATAAACTAACAATGAACAATATTTTTTGAGGCATTTATTATCTTTTTTCTATTGTTTGTTCATGTTAGCTCACATGCAGTACATTAACTAATGTTAAAAATACATATTTAAAAAAAAATGCATTAGTAAATGTTGAAACTACCATTTACTAAGATTAACAAATGCTATAATGTTATCCAAAAAAACCTTAATGCAAAATGTTACCCAAAACATTTATTTTTGAAACTTTTATGCCACCCAGTATATTCTTTCTAAATGCATGTTGGATAAGCTGGGAATGTGTCGTCATTCTTCCAGAAAACACTTATTGCCAATAGCCATTCATAAGCGCGCGCACACACACACACACAGATGGCACAGCTCCAGCTTCCTCACACAGTAATGTGAGACCCCCACTGTTGTTCTGTGAGCTCTTCATATGATAAGACCTGACATACAACAGTCTCCATCTCTTAAACACACAAATGATCTATTTATACATCTACAGTGTGTTGGTACACAAGCAGATATTTTCTTTTCAAATCACCATATTAGGGAATGTGTCCTTGGTATAGTCAGTCTGCTTTAACGCTGTGAAGGGAGTGAGGGGAAGTTGTGAAGACGATCCATCCTCTAATAGCCACATGACCTGTGATGTCAGAGAACTGTCTGGTGCAGGGAATCACTGAGTCATTTGGGATCTTGTCTGGGAGTGTGACCACAGGCCACGGCAGGCTAATTCTGTTTGTGTGATGTAAACATTGGTTGAAGTCTTACAGTCGCTCCTAAATGGTGTAACTTAATCTTGCATAGTGTCAGACAGGCTACATCATGTGATTTTGGTTTAGAGAAAATCATCTTGAATCACTCTCGAGAGCAGGATAGCAAATGACTATATGATACTGATACAGATGTAACACAATTTAATAAAATTAAAGACACATGCAAAATTGAGGAAATTAAATACCAGCATTTATCAGCTAATTTACCTGGGCAATATATCAGTGTATGAATTAAATAATATACAATTCCATTTAAACGTTTAGGGTCTGTAAAATTTGTAAAAAAAAAAAAAATGTTTGAAAGTTTCTTGTGCTCACTAAGGCTGCATTTATTTGATCAAAAACAGCAATACAGTGAAATATTTGTACAATTTAAAATGACACTTTTATACATTTACATTTAGCAGACGCTTTTATCCAAAGCGACTTACAACTGAGGACTAAAGCAAGCGAGTCATCGTGAAGAGGCAAAACAGCGCAAGAAGTGTTCAAAATACAAAGTTCAGGCATTGCTCAGAGTAGCACAAACCAGACAAGGAAGGATTTTATTATGTTAAGTACTCACGGGAGAGATGAGTTTTCAGTTGTCTTTTGAATGCTGTCAGGGATTCTGCATTCCGGATGAGGGTGGGGAGATCATTCCACCAGAACGTTCTGGAGAGTGATTTTGTGCCTCGCTGTGATGGTACCACGAGCCGTCGCTCAAAGACCGATCGTAGGCTTCTGGTAGAGGTGTAGACTCGTAGGAGTGAGTGAAAGTAAGACGGAGCTGAGTCAGTGGTAGATCTGTAAGCTAGCATCAAAGCCTTGAAATTGATGCGAGCAGCGAGTGGTAGCCAGTGCAGTGAGAAGAACAGATATTGGAATATATTTTAAAATGTAATTTTTTCCTGTGATGGCAAAACTGAATTTTCAGCATCATTACTCCAGTCTTCAGTGTCACATGATCTGTCAGAAATCATTCTAATATGCTGATTCGCTGCTCAAGAAACATTTCTTATTATTATGTTGAAAAAAAAAGTTGTGATACTTTTTTTTTCAGGATTCAGAATAGAAATCTTTTGTAACATTATAAACGTCTATACTGTCACTTTGATCAATTGAATGCATTATTGCTGAATAAAAGATCTAAGTGACCCCAAACATTTTGTACTAGTGTGATCCATGCATATACAGTTGTTTGGTAGCATAGATAAATCAAAGCTGTTCATATACACTGCTGATTGTTTCTCCTGACATTGATCTGTTTCTAACAGCAACATGGCCAATGCCCTGGCAAACGCCTCGTGCGAACGGTGTAAAAGCGGCTTTGCCCCGGCAGAGAAAATTGTCAACAGCAATGGCGAGCTGTATCACGAACAGTGCTTCGTCTGCGCCCAGTGTTTCCAGCAGTTTCCAGAAGGACTCTTTTACGAGGTACTTACTTGTATTAAACCTGTCATGACTCATGTAGCATGTGATCTTGAAGCCTACTGGTTAAAGCGGTGATACTCTACATTTGTTTTGTTTTTTATTAAATTATAGAAAGTTAGATTTGTTGTATAATGTTGTTTTGTGGAAACAAACAGATATAAAATATAATATTAAATATTTGTTATAAATAATTCAAAAATTATAATAAATTCAAAAATTATATATATACATACATACATACATACATACATACATATACATATATATATATATATATATATATATATACAAATATATTATTATAAAAACTCCTTAATCCTTAAAATGACATTTAAATTCAGTAAATAATTTTTTGGACTGGGTTGAAGTGTTGAGATCTTGAAGTTACAGTATGTTTCGTCTACAAGTTGAATTCAAAATTTGTAATTGATTGACTTTGAGACATATTACCACCCGAGCCGATGTTATGTTTAATTTTACACTCTTTTGTCCATAGTTTGAGGGAAGGAAATACTGTGAGCATGATTTCCAGATGTTGTTTGCTCCCTGTTGTCACCAATGTGGTAAGAGATGCACATGCATAAACACACGAACAGGTGATGTTATTGACTGTGCTAATTGTGAATTGTGTCCCTCATATTCCCACAGGAGAGTTTATAATTGGGCGTGTGATTAAGGCCATGAATAACAGCTGGCACCCTGACTGTTTCTGCTGTGATATCTGCCAAGCCGTGCTCGCCGATGTTGGATTCGTCAAGAACGCAGGCCGGTGAGTTCATAGCCAATGAGGGGTGACCGTGAGCATGTGATTGACAGGCTCCATACGTTCAGTTTGATGTGGAAGCTGGTCTAGTATCAGCCCACTGATGAAATTATGATTTTATTAAAGTAGTAGTTCACTTCAAAAGGAAAACTCTATCATCATTTACTCACCCTCAAGTTAAGTTGTTTCAAACCTGTATGAATTTCTTTCTTCTGCTGAACACAATGGAAGATATTTTGAAGAATGTCAGTAACCAGACAGTTGATGGACCCCATTGACTTCCATAGTAGGAAAAAAAAATACTATGGAAGTCAATGGGGTCCATCAACTGTTACCGACATTCTTCAAAATATCCTCTTTTGTGTTCAGCATAAGATAGAAATCCATACAGGTTTGAAACAACTTGAGGGGGAGTAAATGATAACATTATTTATTTTGAAGTGAACTACTCCTTTAATGAAATCTTTATTTTCATGAGCGGTTTTGTTTCTTTTAATACACGTTTTTTTTTAGTCCTATCAGCCATAATCTTCCCTTTGAGATGTTCTTTAGCTCAGCTGATTGTGTATGGGGCCAAATTGATACATGTAAATACAAATAAACAGAAAGTTGCCATCCGTATGTTCTGATTGGCTGATGTGCATGTCTGTGTTTTCCAGCCATCTTTGCCGTCCGTGTCATAACCGCGAGAAAGCTCGGGGCCTCGGGAAGTACATCTGTCAGAAGTGTCACGCCATCATTGAGGAACAGCCCCTCATTTTCAAAAATGACCCCTACCATCCCGATCACTTCAACTGCAGCAACTGCGGGTCAGTATGGCACCAAGTGATTCCTCTGCTGTGTCCATCTACTGAAAGTGATGTGATTTGGAGGTTGTATGTTTTACAGTAAGGAGCTGACTGCCGATGCTCGTGAGCTGAAAGGTGAACTCTACTGCCTCCCCTGCCATGATAAGATGGGTGTGCCGATCTGCGGAGCATGCAGGCGTCCAATCGAGGGCCGTGTGGTCAATGCCATGGGCAAACAGTGGCACGTCGAGGTTTGTGTGCTTTCTTTTTTTATTTTAAGCAAATAAAATGTACTAGAAATTTTTGCTTTTGCACAATTCATGTATATAGCTGAATTTTTTTTAAATCCAGGATGCTAGTTAACAAACAAAGTAAGATGAAAAACTGTTTTGGGTCAAAATGCCAGCCTTTACAAGGTATTAATGCAAACGTCATAAGTAATGTCTTAAATGTCTGTAAGCGGATCTGGGCATGGGGTATCGGGTGTCCATGAGGCCTTTCTTTCCTGCCACATATGATATTTGTAATACAAATCAAACAATTATATAATAGAAAAGGAGAGGCACACAGTCAAACTGCAAAATGCATCAGATCAATATGAATGTATTTTATATACAGGTGAAACTCCAAAAATTAGAATATCGTGCAAAAGTTAATGTTTTTCAGTAATTCAAAATAAGGTGAAACTAATAGTATATATAACTATATACATATGCATGATTAAACTTTTCAGAGGGGTGACATTTCTGTATTTAAAATCCTTTTTTTTTTATTGATTTCATGTAATATCCTAATTCTCTGAGATTTTGAATTTGGGGTTTCCATAAGCTGTAAGCCATAATCATCAAAATTATTACTTATGCACGATATAAACTTTTTTCGAGTCACCTGTAATAATCATGTAGTAAAAAAAATTTAAGTTTTATAAGTGATATATTCAGTTTCTGGAAATACTTCAAGACTGTAATAAGCTTCAAGCTGCTTTTATTTAATTTGTTCTATTTCTTTGTTCTGTTTATTTTATTTGTTCTATTGCTTGTCATTTGTTTATTACTGACTGTTTACTTGAATAATTGCTTGAAAAAAATTGAGAAAATGTAGGCTTCATGTTGTTGTCATATTTAATTTGAATATTTTTTTTAATGAATTTATAATTGTTTATTCAAATGAGTGTTTCAAAAAACGATTACAATATAATTTTTGACTCCTGAAATGTTGAAATTGTGACAACCCTATACTGAATTGAATTATATCTATTTAATTTTTTTACCAATTAAGACTCTTTTTTTCAATCTTTTTTTCAATGTGCGTGTGTATGAGGTGTCCGCTGTGTGATTCGATTGGAAGATTTGCCTCTGACACTGAATTTGTCACATTAGATCTCTTCCTTTATCATACACTACTGTTCAACAGTTAGGGGTCAGTACGATTTAAAAAAAAGATATTAATACTTTAATTCAGCAAGGATATGCTAAATTGCCCAAAAGTGACATCTATAATGTTACAAATATTTCAAAAAGGATTTCTGAAGGATCATGCGAAACTGAAGACTGGAGTAATGATGCTGAAAATTCAGCTTTAACATTAATTGCAATAAATATTTTACAGTATTACTGTTTTATATGACTTATATTTATATGTATGTTTTATTAAATAATTTAGCACTGGTGAGCATAAGACTTCATACTGACAGTTTGTATATTTGTGTATGTTTGCAGCATTTTGTCTGTGCCAAATGCGAGAAGCCTTTCCTGGGACACCGTCATTACGAGAGAAAAGGTCTTGCTTACTGCGAGACTCACTACAACCAGGTAACGCAGGCCTGACTCCTTTCAAAGCCTCTTTTGACCCGCCCCCAAAAAATCGATTATTTATAAATATTATGGATAATGAAACTTTTAGCTTTTAATGCGAGTGTCTGTTATGTCTGTTGTGCAGCTCTTTGGTGATGTTTGTTACCATTGCAACCGTGTGATCGAAGGAGACGGTAATTGCTGTTTACTTGAACATGATATTGACATTTAGTTCTCAACCTTTAAAGCTTCAGTATTTATATAATAGCAAAAACTAAAAATGCTTTGGGGTGCAGTTGTTATGGCTACGGGTACTGCTGTTGTGAGTTGTTAAGACGCTTTTGTGTTTTCTCTCAGTGGTGTCGGCTCTGAATAAGGCTTGGTGTGTGAATTGCTTCTCGTGCTCGACCTGTAACACCAAGCTCACTCTCAAGTAAGTGATTTTACACATACATACTCATCCTATATCACAATCTACCCCACTTTCCTTTTTCTGTTTGTGGCTTTTCGCTAGCTCTGTGTAAATTTGTTCAGAAGTGTCTTTAAATTGGGTCTCCGGATGCTGTGAAGTTCTTTGGATCATAACTAACCGTTCTGTCCTGCTAACTCCGGTGTTCTCTACTTCTGTCCCCTTCAATTCTCCCCACTCTCAAAATGCTCTCACATTCCATTTCTCTTCCTCTCTCCCTCTTCAAACCCAATTTTCCTTCCAATCTCCCCTCCTTTTCGCTTGTTTCTCCTCTTTCGTCCCTCATTGTCCCTGACGGTGGCCCTGCAGGGACAGATTTGTGGAGGTGGACCTGAAGCCAGTTTGTAAACACTGTTACGAACGCCTGCCGGAAGAGCTGAAACGGCGCTTGGCGAAACGTGAACGCGACTCTCGCGAACGCCGAAAGAAAGCCATCGCCGTCTGTCTGTAACCCTTTTCTCTCTTTTTCCTTCTTCATGCTCATCTGCTTCACTCGTTCTTTATCATTGGTTAGTGTTTTCAACCTCACCATTTATTTTGTGGCTTTTATGTATTCCTTTCAAAAAAAAATTCCTGTAGGGATGGACATGTCAGTTATCGGCTGATACTATTTTTCTTAAGAGCGTCTGTCGGTAATTGTGCATGCGTATTTAAAATTTTTCACCGTAATTTAGATGGAAGATTTACCTATACTGTCATTTACTGCTGCTCATTTAAACTTTAAAAATACTAATCATTTAATAACACTGGAATGGAATGTTCAGCAAAATTCAAAATGTATATACATTTTTCATTCTGTATGTTTCATTTTATAATGAAACATCAATTGTAGCAAAGTTTTTATTGTTTTATTTTTTTATTTACTAAATTTAATGCATTTTCATATTTATTGGTTATCAGCCATAACATCAAAATAATTATCAGTGTCAGCCAGAATTTGAATACCAGTGCATCCGTTTTCCAGTGTCATTTGTCATTTCAACATATTCATCATCATATTGATGTTTTTGTCCCCCCATTTTTTGGTCATTCATAGACCCATTGTCCTCAAAGTTTTTACAAAATATATGCACGTATAATTCAAATGAATTTATGCAACTGCTGAAACAGTATATCATGTATATAACAGTCATAAGTGTTATTTATTATTGTACTATATAATAGTATTGTTTATATTCTATTATATGATTTAATATTTTGAATTTATTATTTTTAATAGTTTTAGTTAACAATAAAAAACACAAAAAGCACACTGTAAGTAAATGAAATTGGTTGCATACTTGCATAACATATGTGTCTGGCCTAAACGTGTTAAAAAGCACATTCCTAAAAGCAAGTTTTGTGTTTTTAGGAACAAGTTTGTGGAGTTTGACATGAAGCCAGTGTGTAAGAAATGTTACGAGAAGTTTCCTCTGGAGCTGAAGAAGAGACTCAAGAAGCTTGCAGAGACTTTGGGCCGCAAGTAGATCTCCTCGCCATCTTTGGTGCTTTAAGAATGAATGGAGACCAAACAAAAATCTGGACCGCATTTCATTTCGGATTAGTTTTCACGTGTCTTACTTTATCGTTCTTAAAACGTTTCTCCATGATGGAAAGTAGCCAGCAGATTTTCTTTGGTCTCGTTCCAACAGATTGTTCTTGTGTCTTAACAATGCAACCAAAACCAAATACTTTTATAATGTTTATTGATATATATATGTACTTGCATGTTTATGAAGATAATGCTAGTTGTAGTCACACTGTTCAGAGCATGTTTTCGACATTTGTTGCCTCATATGCAATGCCACAGAACTTTTTCTCAAGGCTGAAACCCTTCCTGTGTCTGACCCTGGGTCCGACTTTGATCTATTGATCTAAGAGTTGTATTTGATATTTAATGTATGCTCAAGCCTCACATATTTCTGTCAGACAAGGGATCAAAAGTTAATGCATGATGTAATGAGTCTGGAGGAACACGACAACCTCTAAACCAAACTCTTCGCTCGACTGAACAAAGTGCTCAGGCTGTGTGATCTTCTCAACTTAAACGATCTTGCTTTATTAAAGCCCTAGCCTTGTTCCCGAAATATGCAATAAATGACACCACTTATATTTCTTCTAAGAGGTTTATGAACTGTTGACTGTCGTGCATCATAGCATCCTTGTCTTTGTCATTTCGTTTTATAAGTTAGTTTTATGACACGCTTGCCGCCTTTTTCTGGAGAAAAAATGCATTTTATACTTATACTATTCAAATACAATGAACTCACCCCTTGTGTTTTATTTATATTGACAGCAATTACTTTTGATTCATATAACAATCGACTGAACTTATGAAATGAAAGACGTTTAAAAAACCTCACTACATTTCTACTCTATACATTATATTTTGTGTGTTCGATTGTGCATTTAACTACAGTATATGCTGATTTTATTTGTTACTTTTTTTTAAACGCCCTTTTATTATAGTCAGACATTTCATTTTAATTTAAAGCAATATTTAGACCCATAGCAAAATTAGTTTATGAATTCATCACGGCCTGCATTCACAGAATGACGCATTTTGGCAAAATATGTATTAATATGCTTGTTGGCAGCTTTTAAATAAATTTCACTGTTCTGTACGAAATCTAAAAATATATTAATAAACTATGCACTATTTCTGATGTCATTTTTTTGTAATGAAGTTTTTAATCTGTTACAAAAGTTTGCAAAACTAGCTTATATGTATTTAATCAGCCTTCAGATGCATTTACATTAAACATATGTATCTTGAAGTCCAATAAAATGCAAAAACAATTGTTTAAAAATTGTAAAACAACCATAAAAATAGCATGCATGCAATCTGATTATCTGAACTGCATGGAAAGAGGAACCAAAACATTATTCAATTCAGAATTACAAAGATAATTAAATGAGAATGAGTTTGGATTTGGAATGACAAGGGTTAAATGATGACCAGTGTTGGGTGTAATGCATTACTCAGTAATTCATTGGGTAAAGTGGGGATTACTCTTAATTTTTCTGTAATTATTCACGTCTGATAAAATTGCATTGAATACTATCTAGACTATAGAACTATTCCATTTAAAAACATTTTAGGATTTAACATAAAATGTAAACGTCAAATGTTAAAATGCACGTTTTAATGTAACCTCCCTAAGGTCAGTTCAAGAATAATTTATGCAATTTTGTATTATTTATTTGAAAGAATTAAGAGCAGTTTCATGTCTATCCTTTTATTGTTCATCTGGTCGAGGTTGATATGGAATTAATGCAACACATTTTAGAGGGAGTAATTAGCACATCTAATTACACTGTTTAGAGTAACCCAACATGGACAATGACTAATTTGTCACCTTTAGGTGAATTATTCTTTTATACAGTGTTCTTTAGGAAAATGTCAACAGGTGGCGCTGTTACACAGGACCTGAAACCTATAGATGAAAGTCTTCAATAAAAGTTGCATTTCATTTGAAAAGAGACCTTCAGTCCTCTGTTTAAATACTCCTTTAAATAATTAATTTAGAATTAAAGCTGAGGTGCAACATGTATCAATTGTTCAAAAAATTTGGAGAAAAGAGAAGCAACTCAATAAGAGTTCTGGGTACTATTGGGTGGATTGGAATGAATAAACAACTTCTCAATAATCACTGAACAGATGAACAGACTCGCCGTTTTACCGTCCAAAACTGCTTCTAATCACGAATAAAACAATACCTCTGATTCTATTACCGTAGCAGAAGTGAGAACAGTAGAAAAATATTATCTGGGTGTCGCCCCGCCTCTGTCATCATTTACAATGGCAGTAATTTACATTCAGCGGCGCTAATTTCTGTGCTCTCGAGGGCTGCAGCAATTCGTCTTTCCCCTGCGAGCATCTCCTCTGTGGAATCTTTTCAAATGAAAGGAGAGAAGGAAATGACAAAGAACAATAAGAGGCATTCAGAAAGTTCTCAAAGAGAGCAATTGAAGAGGTTGGATTTGACTAGTTAGTTTCCTTAGAAATAATCTTCAACAATGCATGACGTCACGGGCTCGGCTCTGACCTCCGTGAACATTGTCATCCGCACTATAGGCATGCGTGCGTGTGTGTGTGTGTGGCCTGGTAAACCCTACATTATGGGGACAAAATGTCCTCACAAAGATGGCAATATCCGAAACCCTTGTCCTTTGGTTCCAATGAGGAAAACAGCTACTCATACCAGGTGATGTTTTTTTGAAAATGTAAAAATGCAGAAAGTTTTCTGTGATGGGTAGGGTAGAGGGAGATATAATATAAAAGAAAAAGATAAAAGAAAAAGTTAATAAGAGTTATACATTTTCTCATATAGGCTACATATGCCTATATATATATATACAGGTCCTTCTAAAAAAAAATTAGCATATTGTGATAAAGTTCATTATTTTCCATAATGTAATGATAAAAATTAAACTTTCATATATTTTAGATTCATTGCACACCAACTGAAATATTTCAGGTCTTTTATTGTTTTAATACTGATGATTTTGGCATACAGCTCATGAAAACCCAAAATTCCTATCTCAAAAAATTAGCATATTTCATCCGACCAATAAAAGAAGTGTTTTTAATACAAAAAAAGTCAACCTTCAAATAATTATGTTCAGTTATGCACTCAATACTTGGTCGGGAATCCTTTTGCAGAAATGACTGCTTCAATGCGGCGTGGCATGGAGGCAATCAGCCTGTGGCACTGCTGAGGTGTTATGGAGGCCCAGGATGCTTCGATAGCAGCCTTAAGCTCATCCAGAGTGTTGGGTCTTGCGTCTCTCAACTTTCTCTTCACAATATCCCACAGATTCTCCATGGGGTTCAGGTCAGGAGAGTTGGCAGGCCAATTGAGCACAGTAATACCATGGTCAGTAAACCATTTACCAGTGGTTTTGGCACTGTGAGCAGGTGCCAGGTCGTGCTGAAAAATGAAATCTTCATCTGCATAAAGCTTTTCAGCAGGTGGAAGCATGAAGTGCTCCAAAATCTCCTGATAGCTAGCAGCATTGACCCTGCCCTTGATAAAACACAGTGGACCAACACCAGCAGCTGACATGGCACCCCAGACCATCACTGACTGTGGGTACCTGACACTGGACTTCAGGCATTTTGGCATTTCCTTCTCCCAAGTCTTCCTCCAGACTCTGGCACCTTGATTTCCGAATGACATGCAACCACTGAGCAACAGTCCAGTGCTGCTTCTCTGTAGCCCAGGTCAGGCGCTTCTGCCGCTGTTTCTGGTTCAAAAGTGGCTTGACCTGGGGAATGCGGCACCTGTAGCCCATTTCCTGCACACGCCTGTGCACGGTGGCTCTGGGTGTTTCTACTCCAGACTCAGTCCACTGTTTCCGCAGGTCCCCCAAGGTCTGGAATCGGCCCTTCTCCACAATCTTCCTCAGGGTCCGGTCACCTCCTCTCGTTGTGCAGCGTTTTTTGCCACACTTTTTCCTTCCCACAGACTTCCCACTGAGGTGCCTTGATACAGCACTCTGGGAACAGCCTATTTGTTCAGAAATGTCTTTCTGTGTCTTACCCTCTTGCTTGAGGGTGTCAATGATGGCCTTCTGGACAGCAGTCAGGTCGGCAGTCTTACCCATGATTGTGATTTTGAGTAATGAAACAGGCTGGGAGTTTTTAAAAGCCTCAGGAATCTTTTGCAGGTGTTTAGAGTTAATTAGTTGATTCAGATGATTAGGTTAATAGCTCGTTTAGAGAACCTTTTCATGATATGCTAATTTTTTAAGATAGGAATTTGGGGTTTTCATGAGCTGTATGCCAAAATCATCAGTATTAAAACAATAAAAGACCTGAAATATTTCAGTTGGTGTGCAATCAATCTAAAATATATGAAAGTTTAATTTTTATCATTACATTATGGAAAATAATTAACTTTATCACAATATGCTCATTTTTTGAGAAGGACTTGTATATGTATATATAAATATATATTACCTTTATTTAATCAGGTTTGATTATATATTGAGATAAATAATCTCTTTTTCAAGAGAGACCTCGATATAGGCATATGTAGCCTATATGAGAAAATATATAGGTAAATATATAACTCTTATTAACTTTTTCTTTTATCTATAATTACATTTGGCCCCTTCAACCCTGAATATGTGGTTATATCCTTATGTTATGGTAATGTTTCTCTTCACTGAGCGTCCTTTTAATAAACATCTTTAATTTGTATATAGACGTGCTGGGCCAAATAGACTTTACTGTCCCTGTTCATTGATTATGTTGTGCCTTAATGAAAGCACCATAAAAAAAAAAAAATCTTAAGTACATTTTTGAAATATAGGCAATGATACGGCTAGCTGGAGGCCAGAATTGTATAGTGTCTACTAATTAAGGATTTACATCAAAAATGATATTTGTTCTGGAGCCTGCAGTGCATTTGGTTTGTTGATTATGGTGTATGAAAATCATGCTGTGCCCAGAGGCTGATTTTAGTGTGAATAAAGTATAAGAGAAGAAAACATAGAGCTTGTGTCCATAAGAGTAGCCGTCTTTAATTATTCACGCTGAGTGGGAATAGTCGTACTAGCTAGACTTTGTTATTCAACGATAGGATGCATTGATTGACTACCGTAGACGTTTGGTTCTCCTGCACGTGTTGGATCAATTTGTGTGTGTATGCGAAAGAAAGAAGGTTGAAAAGAGAGACAGACTGATGGAAACAGTGAGGTTCAGGACTGCGGGGAGTTATGGCAAAGGACTGAAAATCTATCATGGTGACAGTATGCATGGAAAACGTCAATATGTGTCACACACAGAAAACCTTCCGGGTGGATAAAGGAAAGCGACAAGCGCCGAGCCGGGGATCTGTATGTGGAAACACAGGTGCAGTCGAGCTTATCGGGTTTCTGGATGTCCAAACATAGCCTGGTTCCTTTTTTTGATTAATATTATTGATCTGGCGAGGAAAATTATGGTAGCCCACTCATCCGATATAAACATGGCTCCTCCGCTGAGCCGATATCAAAGTTGCTTTTCTCTTCACTAAAGTTTAGCGAGGGAATCGTCTGAAGTGCAGCCAGGATGTGTGTGCTCGCATTAATGACATCTCTTCTATATATGCTCCAGCTTATGTGACCGAGAAGTGTTCTCGACATCTTCTACTTGTCAAATCTTCATCTTTTTGTCTCCTTAATTAGCATATTGAGAGGAGTACCATCATGGCAGGTGCTGAGCTGCTGGTTGCTGGTTTATGATTGTGAACTTACTTTCTCAAGTGGAGAATTTCGGTTGCAAGCAACCAGACATCTTCGTAGGAAGCTATTAAGCTAAAGAGGAAGTAGGATTTCAGAGTTGTATAATTGACATAATTATCCATGAATAAGTCGATTCTTTGTGCCAACACTATTTCTAGACTTTGCTTCTTTTCTACGTCCCATCAGGCCAGATCTCTCTCTCTCTCTCTTCTCTCTCCCTAAGATGAAGCCAAATGAATATTAATGGGATATTTATTCAGGAGAAAAGTGATATCGTGGCTTGTGCATCGGGGGGGCGGGGGGGAGTGTGCTTGAGTGTTTTTGTTTGGGCTGGTGTTTGATTGGAAGTCACTAGTGAAGTGAAATTACTTTACCTATTGATTTTTCTGGCTCATTTTCTTACGATTTAGGAACACGGCCGAAAGAAAATGCTTTTACGGATATCTTAGTTAAGAATGCCATTAAATCTACAGCATGTAATGAACCTCTGAAATGTGGGGGTGAATTAGATGTTGTGAGTTTGAGATGCCAGTGTTTAACTGCATCATTCATCAGTGTGATAGCAAGTTTTACTCAGTTTTGGGCAAATTGTTTGTGAGGAAGCTCCTGTGGTAAAACATGTTTCCTATCCACAGTATTCCTGCGCCCCATGAAGCTTTGCGTGAATTATGGGTGTAACTTCCGTTAAGCTGTAAACAATCAGTGAAAGACTAGCTCTATGGACGCAATAATATATATATATATATATATATATATATATATATATTTTTTTTTTTTTAAACCGTGTACGATGACATATATTATTCTACTCACCCTTCAACCATTGAACATTAAAAGGACATTTAAAAGTGTAAAAGCATCAACAAGGTATTTTCAACAGACCATGAATAATCTCTGAAAAAGCATCTTTCCACAGCAAAATCGGTCGGTTAAAAATCACTGTGGTATCATACATGTAACATACGCCTTAATAATAAAAAAAATGTTTTACTTCAGTATTGCGTGATACTATTTTAAAGTGATTTCAGTCATTTTGACACATAATCAATTGTATTTACCTGTGAAACCAAACCTGGAAAGACCCTGAGGATTTGGGGAGGATTCCAGTGAATTATTAATGGTATACATAGTAAATTAAATCGGGAGAACAGACCACAAATGTGCAGTATATATTGACCTTTATCATACTATTACAGCGAAATTCAAAATTAAAAAGGAAAATAATCATGAGGAAAAGAATGCAGATCTCTTACTATAGACATTCTTGTTATAACATGTCACGTTAAAATACCAAGTGTTACGTTATTCTCATGTTATTCTTAGATAAAACAAAAGAAAACTGATAGCTTATTAAGTCAAACTGACGGATCAGCTTTATTTGTAGGGCAACCTTATGATTTGAAATGATTCGTTTCAGTCTTTTTGAATGGGAGTTCCCCAAACCGGAAGTGCCACCCATATTTCAGAACGCAGTAAACCCGTCAGGAATAAGGTGGATATCAAGAAGTCATCTGGGAGGTAAATGTCCTCTAGTGGTTTTGTAATTTAAAGCATTGCATTGAAATCAGACCCAAGACCTTGGCATTAGCAACAAAAAACAATCATTAAAAAAAATGTATGTGCAATGTTTAGTTTTTAGCATGAGGGAAGTATCAATCAATCTATCAATCAATCACTCAATCAAGTAAAACCAACATAAATAACATACAGTACTCCTGTTATTAGTGATGGGACAACTGATACCTGGGCTTCGATGCTCCAACATAGTTTTCAAAGCACTATTGTATCACAAACGTCATGCGGTATCGGAAGGTCGAGACAGCTGGTCTAAAAAAAAAAAAAAAAACGTTTTATATTATTGATCAATAGCCTATGTGAATTCATTGACCAGGCTACACACGACATGATTTGTGGTCTCATTGACACAAATTATTTAGATAAGATGAGATTAGATAGAATTGTATTGATCCCAGATTGATTCCACTCTTGTATGCCACATACTTTTGAAGCTTTGTTTGGTCACGTGCTTTTACAAACCGTATATCCTCTGCTCCGTGATAATTCGTTAGATATGGTGGAGAAATCAATTCTGACCACCAGATGTCGCTAATGCGCATTGTGATAAAAGCTTCGAGTAATGAACTGTTTTTCGGCACAATTTGATGAAAGCCTCAAACGCTTCAGAGAGCCTTGGTTTCCCATCACTACCTGTTATGGTAGATAGTGAAACCAGATGCAAGAAATTGAATAAATCAAGTTTAATAATGAAACCAGGAATCATTATAGACAGTAAACAGAAAAGGTAATCCAAATGTCTTGATGAAGATGATAATGATGAAGCTTGGCAGGCACAGCAGTAACTGCAATGTGGTAAATAGATGACAGCAGAGATGAAGGCAGTGACCGAAGGATGATGGCTTGGAGCACGGGAAATAAAGGTGGGTAATTCTAACTGGAAACAGGAGAGGAAACAAGAGCATAACAGAAACAAACACCATGATAAACGAGAACAGTCCGACACAGACAAAACACGAAAGGGCTGCTTATAAAGGGAATAGCGAGCAGGTGTCGCGTTAATCAGGTGGCGGTGGGAAATAAGAGTTGCAGAGCAATATTGCCGCGCGATAAACGCCACACACACACCCACAAAACATGAGAGGAAATACAGAAACCAAGCCGGGGATAAATCCCCTCTTCACAACTCCTCTGCATTTCCTTCCATGTTTTGTCTTTGTTCTCACAAAACAACCACAGTGGATTTCTGTGGGTAAATGTTCAACAACCAGAAGCCTACACATGGTATGGTTTCAGACTGATTCAAACTGGTAACTCAACTGTTTTAAACTATTCTCTAAAAAGAACTGGCTCATTTAAGGATTAAAGTGCTTGAGTGTTTTTGTTTGGGCTGGTGTTTGATTGGAAGTCACTAGTGAAGTGAAATTACTTTACCTATTGATTTTTCTGGCTCATTTTCTTACGATTTAGGAACACGGCCGAAAGAAAATGCTTTTACGGATATCTTAGTTAAGAATGCCATTAAATCTACAGCATGTAATGAACCTCTGAAATGTGGGGGTGAATTAGATGTTGTGAGTTTGAGATGCCAGTGTTTAACTGCATCATTCATCAGTGTGATAGCAAGTTTTACTCAGTTTTGGGCAAATTGTTTGTGAGGAAGCTCCTGTGGTAAAACATGTTTCCTATCCACAGTATTCCTGCGCCCCATGAAGCTTACAATGGTTTAAAGGTCCAAATAGCATTTTCAATGCAGCTTCAAAGGCTCTGCACGATCCCAGCTGAGGAATAAGGGTCTTATCAAATCGGTGTACCCCATTGAAGTCCGCTATAAGGAGAAAAATCCTGGAATGTTTTACGTAGAAACCTTCATTTCTTTTTGACTGAAGAAAGAAAAACATGAACATCTTGGATGACGTGGGGGTGATTAAATTATCAGGAAATTTTAATTCTGAAGTGAATCAGGCAACACTGTATTTTGATACACAATGAAGAACCGGTTCATTGGAGTCTTTTGGATCTGACAGACAACCTATAACTTTACTCCATCTAGAATGGGATACCTTTCTTGCACCATTACCTTGTCAAAAACACCTAATAAGTAAAGTCTTCATTGCGTCCAGGCCTTCTGAGGAACATAAAGGGACGACAGTGCACCAGATTCACAACCCTTCCCAAGGGGACGCACTGGCAAAGTTCCATTTCTCTTGCTGTTCACTCTGTCTACAAATCCTGGTAAGCTAAAAGTAGATAATTCGTTTCAGACAGAGCACAGTATGAGAGCTCTCCTGGCTTTGTGAGCCATCACACTGAATCCCACGTCAAATAAAAGAGGCATGGGAAAGTAACTTTATGCGGGATTTTTTTACATTGCGATGGTGTTAACAGAGCTTAACCTTCTCTGGGTTTAATTTGCTCAGGTGCCTGTTTAAATGTCATCGCTGGTCTCCTGATTGAAGACTCCCTGCCTCGCTGTATTTAGATGAAGTTATTAAACATCTTTAATCTGCCATTTACGTAATGTCTTGGTATATTAGCAGGCGTTAGGTTATAGCTGTGAAGTGAAAAATGAGGATGAACATATACAGTCCTTCGGGGTTTTTAATCAAAGCAAGAGTCCATTCAATCACATCTACTAGACATAAGACCTAGTTTACAGAAAATATCTCAATAAAAATTAGGAAAAGCCCATACATATGCACAATAACTTCTCTCTTGGCTATTTAACTATACAGATTATTTTCAGAAGCTATTGATTCAATTCAATTCCAATTCAGTAGTGTTCATATTTCAGTCTAATGTCAATTTTGCTTACGCATAAAATAAATAATCCGCTAATTCTGTGAATTACACATGGTAGGGTAGGGTTTCAGACTGATTAATTAATTTTTTTAACTATTCACTAAAAAGAACAGGGTCAGAAGAGGCATTTGTGTCGGGAATCAGGCAACACTGGTTGTGCTGTATAATTTTGATTCACAAAGAAAAAACGGCTCATTAGAGTAATTTGGTAGCAAGTCGAACAACACAGGTCAGGTTGCATCTTTGCTTTTGAAAGCCCAATATAAAATGTTTCTTGACATTATTTTGTGGTACACTATCTTTTTAGTGCATCACATTCTTTACAGGCTGCAAACTCTTCAAGCCGCATAATTGAAGAGTCAGTTGCAACGGTGTACATTCACAATATAAAGTGCTGTACAATGAGAAAAGATAAAAAGTAAAAGATTGATTTTTCGCTTTTACGAATAAATATCAGTAGTTCAAATGAAGATCAAAAGTCCAATCCCATTTGTTCTTATGTGCCATTCACATCAAACCTATCCATATTTGAACTGCATCAGCTAAATTAGGTTTTTGGAAAACAATTAGGCAACGATTTAGCAAAAATCATACAAATGCATAAGTCGTGTGAATTCATACTCGTAAAATATGTACGATTTGTTGTGAGATTGGGTTGGTTTCTCACACAAAATGATCATATGGCTGCAAAAGATTTGGGAACGAAGTTCAAACCAGGAATGGGCCTAATAGATTTTTGTAAAAACATTACAATGGTTGAGTAAATTACATGATTGTCATTTTCGGATGAGCTATCCCTTTAATGTGCCCGTGCAGTTTTAAGGATTCTGCCCTCTTCTGACATTTTCAAGGAATCTGATTAAGGTTGACCTGTGCTCTGTTAACCTTTAGCATATTGCATTGTATGTTCTATGTGTCTGAACTGAATCTGGCCTTCCTGATGAGATGGTGGAGAGAGAGAGAAACAACAGGGAAAGGCATGCCATTGATTTGCCATCTAACTTCGCTGCCGTAATCACCTGATTGTTCCAGACAAATATACAGGGGAATCGACGAGAATACCAAATTAGATCTCTCTCCCCTCTGGCCTCCTCCCAACAGAACACATTTTCCTCAACCAAAAGCTGTGTAACAAAGAGCTATGTTTAAACCAAAGTTTTTGTTGTTGTTCGACGAGTTTGGCAGCTTTGATCATTATACAATTTAAAAAAAAAATTAATTTCAATCAGAGAGATTTGCCAAAATAATGTGCAAGATGTGTTAAGTTCTGGTTTTGCCTATATCTGGGAGATCAAATGTCACCACAAAAATATTAAAACCTGAAATTATATATATATATTAGGTCAGTAGGTCAGTTTTATAGTATTATAGTCTTTAGGTCAGAAGGGAATTTATAATTGAACTGACTGCTCAGTTAAACAGCATATTTTAATAGCTACATTAAGCCAATGGGTAAAGCAGGAACACTTTACTATGTGTTTATCTTAAAAAGAGAACTCCCATAATTCTCAACTTGCCAGGTTGTTGGAGCCCGTTAACTAGACTAAAATTTCTTTCCTCATTAGAAAGAAATCTAAAAACTTACCACATTATAGTGTCACTAGCTTTGAACAAAGACGTGTTTATTCCCATATTGCCTCTGGGCTGTCATGTACTTTCCTGCTAATTAGCTGGATAGACGTGCTGCTTTGACTTAAGCAAAATGTCTCTTCAAAAGTACTTTTGGCCAAAACTAACTACGTGTTATTTCCTTTTTTGACCTTTAATCAAACCGTCTACTATTTTAACACACATTAGCACACTTCAAGTAGCTGTGGTTCTTGCCATTGATCATTTGAAGCCTTTTTGACTGATTTGCTTTGGTCACAGTTTTGGGAAAGATAATTATAGCTTACAAACTACACATAATTTAAAAGTAGTTAAAGTTAAGCAGAGTTAATATAGTTGCATTGCTACTTTTAATCACACTTTTTGGTATCAATGCGATGAGAAGATTCTTGAATCTATATGTGGTTCTTGGCATTTGAGTCTTTGCTTAATTGTGTACACTCAGTTATCTGTCCAGGGAATTTCCATTAATATGATAATGTTATTTAATTAGTAATTTTTCATACCAAAGTTGCTTTGGATGGTGATTATAAAAACATAAATGTAAATTCAAATTCTGTATGCTCTTTCTAAAGGTTAAGACTGTTTTGCTATGATTCTTCTCATAATAGCTACCTGGTAGTTGTGTAATGGCTATGGATCCGGGCTCATCATACAAATGTTTAAGGTTCATTCCCAAATTGGCATAACCTATGAACTGGAGAATAACTGAAGCCCTGGTCTTGCTCCATAGCCATTGCTCCAGCCTCCAGGTTACAGACGTTATCTGAAATTAGTGTATGTTCATTTGTACGAAAAGCATTTGCTAGAGCAGTTGAATAATTCTCTACAGAATGTGTTGTTGTGGAACAGACTGAGGGTTATTTCTAAGTGTTGATTGAAGGTTTAATGGTGTCACGATGAGAGGTTACAGGCTGATTATGTGGTGTGCAATTTCAAGTAGTAAAATGTGGGTAGTTTGTCCTCATGCTACACACGTACACACTCACACAAAGCACATCAAAGAAAAAATATATTTAAACTGAATTGGCAGTACATTTATATGACTATGATCTGTTATATACTACATTTAATTTTCATATGTAAATGTAAATGATTCCTGGGTGTTACATGTTCCCTGTTATTTGTGTCTTGGTTTTGCTATTAGGACTTTATTTTGAAGTGTATTTTCTGTTCACATCGTTGCCAGTGTTTAGTTCCTGTTTTACTTTGTTTCTATAGTTTCCATTGTTTGTTTCCATAGTGATTGATTGCCCTCACCTGTTCCTTGTTAGCTTCCCTGTGTATATTACCCCAGTGTTTCCTTTAGAGTGTGTGTGTGTGTGTGTGTGTGTGTGTGTGTGTGTGTGTGTGTGTGTGTGTGTGTGTGTGTGTGTGTGTGTGTGTGTGTGTGTGTGTGTGTGTGTGTGTGTGTGTGTGTGTGTGTGTGTGTGTGTGTGTGTGTGTGTGTGTGTGTGTGTGTGTGTGTGTGTGTGTGTGTGTGTGTGTGTGTGTGTGTGTGTGTGTTGTTTTTTTGCGCACCTGGATCCTACTCTCTGCCTTTTCTGAGGATATGTTTACATGATAATGATGTACTTAAAAACGGAAAAGTTTTTCCTTTGCTATTTTTGCGGACAGAAGACAATGTTGTCAAAGCGATCCTCGTTCAAACGGATTTGTGAAATATATTAAAAGGCTGTATTCTGCTGCCAGGCCAGTAGCTGGTGATGTCACTTTGTAAAGAAACACTATGAGCCTATAGACTGAACACGTAATTCACATGCGCATGAAATCTACGTTTTCACAAATCCTATTTTTTTTTTGCTTACACTGAGACAATAACAGTATCGTTTTCAAAAGTTTGCATTTTCAGGCCCCCAAAACGCCATTGTCGTGTAAATGAATACTTACTAATACAAATAAATAATTATTTTTGTTTTGGTACAACAAAATTAAATGGATTTAAAGACACCTGGGACTGTCATGGTCCGAAATACAAACAAACAAAAAAAAAATATTTATTTTCAATCAATTCATTGATTAAAAAAATGATCATCGATCAATCAATTAATCTTACTAATAAAAATATAGTATAATAAAATGTTATAGATTCATTTCACTTAGCGGACATCTTTGAAACGCCTCTCAGGCAGCTATTTCAGTCATGCAAGTACATCTATATCTTTGAATGGGGAAACATCAATTCTACAAAGCTGTTCACCAAGCTTACGATTCAATTTCATATTTGAAATTACCAATGCAATCTGACATCAATCTCATAAATGTGG
Organism: Meda fulgida; assembly: GCA_030578275.1. Lineage (NCBI taxonomy): Eukaryota > Metazoa > Chordata > Actinopteri > Cypriniformes > Leuciscidae > Meda > Meda fulgida. Next base: position 6,780,187 of record CM060626.1, read on the forward strand.
TTTCTTATGGTAAAATAGCATTAAAAACAATTTTTTATTGGCGATTGACTTATTCCATCATATTGCTCGTTATACTTTTTCCCATTCATAATAATGAGTGCACCATCTTTGTACTGTATATCTAAAGTCTTTGACTAAAATCACTGCTGGTGATGGTGAAGAGATAGTGTTAACCAGTACAAGAAGTCTGACATAAAACGGCCTGCCAAAACTATATGTTCCTGGTCATTTAAAAATATCAGTGCTGCAGTTTCAGGTTCAAAGTACACTTTAATGGAGTTTCCATTTCCTGTAATACTTTAATTGTGTATTGATTTCATTTCCCCAGAGGCATAACCAAGCTTTTGAAATGGTCTAAATTCCCAGAAACCCATTATGTCAAAAACAAGACTTAGAGACACTCAATCAGCAGTTTACAGAGATGTGGGGATCCCATCAAAGCTTAAGAGGCTGATTTTGAGTAATTATTACTTTTTATACCATTGAGTTTTTATGCGTTGCCCATTTAGCTTGTGTGAAGGCTTTAGAGAAGGCTTTGATTTTCTGAACACATTGGATACCCGAGTATGATTTTAGAGGAGTAAGAACATTTGATTATGCTTCAGTTGATGTTGTGTTGCAAGTGGCCACATGGCATTGCTTTTAAAATGTATTGTGTAAGGTGTTTGAGGTATCATTCCAACACTATCTCAAACAGTGCAGATCGAGTCGTGCACTAAAGTTTAATAAATCCCCACATGCATGCATTCACACAGCCTTCACCCTCTGATTTCCTGAAGGAACTGTCTGCTCTTGTCACATGGATAAAAGCATCTGCTAAATGAATGAATGAAAGTAAATGTACAAATGTATCTAATATGAGTCTGTGTGCTATATCTCTCAGACATTTCTCTCAGCACCCCAACTATTATATTTTCACGACTCTTTGATCAATGGAACAGAATGATCAAAATCTCAGCTGCACTCTTATTTTTGTGGCATAGCCAGTAGAAATAAATATGCAGAAGGTTGTGTTCTACTGCAACAATAACTTCCCTTTGTGTCAATCCTCTCTGAATAAAAAAAAGTGCCCTTGAATTATCATATTCAAATACTACAATATTGAATGTTCACTAGGCCAAATTTGTAAATTAACTTAACTTTACACGATTAAAAGTTAAGGTCTTTAAAAAAAAAAAAAGAAATTAATACTTGGATGCAGGATGCAGTCAATAGATTAAAAGAGACATTAAAGACATTTAAGCAGCACAGCTGTTTCACACTTTCTGTTTTTACTGAATTTTTGATCAAATAAATGCAGCCTTGGTGAGCAAGACTTCTTTCAAAAACATTTTAAAAAATCTTACACTGAGAAAAATCTTCACATGCAGATACAAAAGCATCACAGGGGTACTAATTCATCCCAAAGGTGTAAAGGGTAAATATTTTCAACAAATTGTCATGGCAGTCAATACTGTTTTTGCCTTTTTAGGATAGAGCAATGCATTCTGGGAACACCTTCAGCTGAGGAGCGACTGGAAACGCTGCTTTATTAGGCCTCTGATGGCTTTGTTCAATGGACTTTGAAGTACATATTTTTCCACTTCCAAGATCACAGAGCCTCATCCTGTTCACTGATCTCTTCTTTACTGGCATGAGCATCGTGTGACTGGTCAGAAGTTACACTTGCCACCGGTTTTTGCGGAAACCATCAAACCAAATGAAACAGTTCTGCTCTTTTATTGCAGCAGGAAAAATTGAGCTATTGATCTCTATGCACATTTATGCTCAAAAGCACACAGGTCTCATGTAACTGCGTATCTATACCACAAATTTAATTTCTCGTACCATTTATACGCTACAAATAGTGTTTGCGTGTATATGATACACAGTTTTCGCGTGCATATGATACGCACTTTATAGCGTGTAATACACACACACTCCACACCCTGATCCTACCCAAAGGGTTTACAGTGTGTAGCATATGCACGCAAAAAAAAAAACATTTTTGCCGTATAAATGGTACGAGAAATTAAATTTGTATACTTGGTGACTTTCACATGGTATTTGCACAAGAAAGAGTAATAATGACTTAACTTTCTTGTTTACATGGAGGATGAGGACATTATGTGTTATTAACAATGTGTGACGCAGTTATTCTAAATCAGGACATACAATCCTCTACTTTCTAGATGATCAGTTCATTTAAAGAGGTAAATGAAGCCAGGGGTTTTAATGCATGGGATAAAATCAGGTGTGTGTGTTAGAAAATAAACCTGGGTCTTGTCTATTAAAGCTTGGTCCTCAAAATTTAAGTAAGATGTTTTAATGTTTTTGAAAGAAGTCTCTCACCAAGTTCCTTATTCTACTCGTGATTTCTGCCTTTTTAAACTAGGCAGAGTAGAAATAACTTTTTATGCAAATCGAAAATGTGCAACAAATGCTTTTGATTCAGCTTAAGCTGAAATCGGAACATTCCTCACAAATGTTACATGGCACAAACAACCACAAACTCCACCAACATCAGAATTCGTTTGACCTCCATGATGGTGCATTGCTCTCAGGCAGCAGTCTGATACTGTAGATCATGAATATTTACACCCTAAACTCTGAGCTCTAACAAATGTGTATGATAAATATGCTTCCCTCCACAGCAGAGGCCGGTGAAAAGACATCGAGGAAGGGTTCATCTATGTACGCCTGCGGGGCCGATCAGCGGGAATGCCTGATGGGGAAAGATGTTGCCCGTATCCAGCCATTATAGAGATGTGCTGAGCACAGAGCGCCTGTAGCTTGTCAGCAACAAAAATCCCAAGCTCCAGTAATTCAACTGAACAGTCAGAGGCAATTTTGCAGTACATTTACACAATTATCCTGCTTGAGTAATCAATGACTCTCATAGGTGGTGAAAAAAAAAGGCTACCAGATGTAAATGTGTGAGTGTGAGAACAGGTGTGACTATACCCCTCTGTGCTACAGGACCTCATTTCCCATACCCTGCCAAGTTTGCAAATTGAAGCGTGTAGAGGCTCAGGTAATATTGCTGCAATTTGAGATTTACTAGCAGCCTTGAGAATACCAAAAAGTGTCATCATGTGTACCATGGGAAAGTGAATCATTGGCTTCCATTCAATTAACATCTCCTTTCGAATACAACATGGTATAGCTCCATAGACCTCCATTCATTCTGCACTCGTCCTGTGAGCGCCCTCATATGGAACCAGAGTGGAACTGCAACCAGTTCAGAAGCGGAAGTTTACTGAGAGTGGAAGTTCTCCCCTTATTAGACATTCTCTGACAAGACGAACAATTGTGGTTAAAAAGTATAGAAATTTTTTTTTTTGTGGAAAATTACAGATGGTTTCGCTAGATAATACCCTATTCCTCAGCTGGGATCGTGCAGAGCCCTTTGAAGCACTTCAAAGCCCTTTGAAACTGCATTGATTTGGACTTGAAGTCCATTGTGTGGAGAAAAATCCTGAAATGTTTTCCTCAAAAAACGTAATTTCTTTTCCACTGAAGAGAGAAAGACATGAAGAACTTGGATGGCATTGGGGAGAGTAAATTATCAGGAAATTTTCATTTTGAGGTGAACTGATCCTTTAAGCTTGATTTACAACACTGTTCTAGAACAGTACAACTAAAATTTTCGATTGTGTTGTGCATTTTTCGGAGGAGTGTTTCCAGAACCTGAGAGTTGCTACAAGGCCGGCTGTGCACGATTCTAAAAAGCAATTCCATATTTGCATGTAGGCTACATTCTGGCGCTTCTGACTCACACAGCCTGTTGTATGTTTTCAAATTTTAAGAATTTAAAGCGATCATCAGTATAGATTAGTGCTTGCGAACAGTATAGCGTAGTGCTTGTTGTCGTTTCTAATATAGGGTAATATAATATAACATAACATAAGTCATTATAATCAGTAAATATGTCCCCAATGAAATAAATCTTACCAATCGCGCTGGCAAAGTTGATCGATCAGCTTGGTCATCTGCATTTTCCGGATCAGATTCGGGCTCGAATATGAAAATTGTAGGCCTACCGACATTTTCATCTGTCATTAGTGCTTTGGGAGCCGATGTTCCAAATATGGTAACCGACGTGACATTTCCGTCACACGCTTAAGGTTTTTGGGCCAATCACAATGCACTGGATCGCTGGCCAATCAGAGCACACCACGCTTTTCAGAACGAGGAGCTTTGTAAAAAATTGACGCGTTTCAGAAAGGCGGGGCATAGAGGAGCAACAATAATGGACATGTGTAAAATAATGATTTCTTTTTACCTAAAACCGCGTAAACACATAGTATTAAACCAAATACACAAAATAATGTAATTTTTAGAACCATTTTATGACCACTTTAAGAAGGAACACAAACGAGGAAAATTAATCACATACAGCTGACACATGATAACGGTAACCAAGGAGACAAAAGAGGGAATCTGAACAAAGAAGACACGTGACAAATGAAAACAAACTGAAAGTCCATGGAAATGAAACTAAACAGAATGGTGATATGCAATATGCTAACAATAATATATTTTTTATATTATTTGAATAAAAGGTAAAGATGTCCATTTTCACCTTTTGGGCCACTATACATCCAAGTAGACGTTGTAATATCCCTTATACGCATACAGCGGGTCTTTGGTGACCCGGGACGTTGATCACTATACCCTCCTCCTCAGTCATTTTTTAAAGTTAGACATTAACCTTCCTCAATTCATAATAAACAAGAAACAAGTCAAAAAGAATAAAAGAATGCCTGTTTTCCCATTCATTTTTTGTAAAAAAAAATAAATTAAAAAATGTATAGGGTCGCTACAACCCAAGTTGTGTAACTGTAAGTACATTTTTATCTGATTGAATCTTTGATGACTGAATAAGTGAATTCTGAATAAGCAATTCATCTTTATTCCACAAGGTGACAATGTCTGATACACAATGATGAAGTGACGTTTCACTCATAGTTATTGCAGGCAGAAAACAAAACTAAAAAACAGCAAAACTTGAAATGGCTGCAGAGCAAGTACTACCGAATGCAATCAAATATTAATGTCACTGTCACTTGATGGTGGATCTGGTGAAGAAGCTGCCAGCGATCAAAATATTGATTTTAAAGATGTTGAAAATGATAGTTTTGAGAATATGTTTGAGGTTGTGAATATGAGCCAGATGTTGAATGTACTAGGAAATGAGCTCTGACAAGGATAGTGATGATGGTGTAAAACATCTGCTCAAATGAAACCCTTCCAAGCTCCAAAAGGTAACGAAATATGCTTTATTTTTTTCTTCTGTAATTGTTACTCTAATATCAGGAGAGTTTTATATCATCGCGACAGGTAGAGATCCATCCGTGTTAGATCAGGGTCTCTAAAGACCCGAATATGTATTAATGATTGGCGAAACATTCATTCTTCACAACTTATGAGTGATATGGTCCTGCAATATCATTAAACCTTCACTTGGACCACCTTTCCAAGCAAATGCAGATGAAGCTGCCAACTCCACCAATTAATCTTGTTTAAAACTTGTTCAAGTAGCCTATGCTTGAAGATCCTGTGCTTCACAGCCGCTGGCCCAAAAGTCCATTGCTCCAGCTGACTTTAAAAATACTGCCAATTCCAAGAAAAATTAATTACAAGATTTATGCCAGTTTTTTTCCCATGAGATCCCGTAGCATGATAACAGATGACACAGTGGGTTAGAGTTCCCTCATATCTCATCCCAAAGTAAATTGCAACCAAGGTTAATTGGCTTCTCTGGCCTCCCCAGAGGCTGATCGACAGGATCAAAAATGTTTTGCTTTTGTTAAGTGTGGAGGGTGATGGGTTTAATCAAGGCATTAAGTGAAAGAAATGTTAGTCCCCACCAGTGATTTAGTCTGCGCTCCTAGCGTTTGACTGTCCATTGTGCATCCAATTAAACTATGATTGTATTTTATAGTAATTGGGTGGTTCACACATATTCAATCAACAGACTGGGACTTAAATTGCGCTGCCTAAAGCTTTCATCCACCTTACCTATAATGACAAATATACTTTTGGCACAATGCATCCGTGAATACATGAAAAATGAATATGAAACACAATTGAAATGCTTTATTGGTTAACTCTAGTAGAAATTCACTTAGGTTTAGATATTCCGTCTATCTTTCAGCTTATCTTCAAGCCAAATACTCATGCAGTGAAGAGAGAGAGCAATTTATTTCTCTTTATCTCCCTTTCACTATCCCCCCCCCACCCCCTCCCCTCCTTTATTCTTGCTTTAAGGGTTGAGGAGCAAGGCGTTGATTAAAAACGCAACAGAAAACCCACTTTCAGGTTAGCGCTGCTGCATTTTTCCACGTGCTGCGTTTCAGGTTTAGATTTTTCTCAAGATATCCATTCGTATTTGGGGCGAATTGAATTTGGGCTCATCGATGATTCAATTTTCACAGGTTTTTTTTCTGCTTGCACTCTGTTTTCCTTTTATCCTCCTCAGAGAAAATAGCAGAAAAACTTAGTCATGTGAAACATTAGCCTGTGTAGAGATGCTTCATCCACACATCTCTTGTGCACATTTTCTGCAATCTGTAGCCTTTTCTTTTATTGTAATAATCTTTTCTACATTTCTACAATAAAATTACATGAAGTTACATGACCAAAAATGTTAAACAATCAAACTTATCTTATATTTATTAAAGGAGCCAACCTTTACCTTAATAACATCCCTGTACGCACTTGACCTGCTCAATTCAATTCAAGTGCATTGTGGGATGCTTTTCTAGTAGTCCTGCCATGCGTCTGAATAAACCTACTTCCATTCCATATAATAGGCAAGCAGAATGAGCAGAATAGTATGTGCATTCACTCCATGTCATAATTACAGTAAGTGCGCATCTAAAGGACTCTATCCCATGAGGCCACGGGAGAGGATTTGTGAATGGCAGTGAAGTGACGCAACTGACGGCATAAGATGACATAGGTCACATGACATTGACAACATGGCTGATGTACTGTAGTAGTATGTCCGAATTTCATTCACATTCATACTATATATGTACTTTTTTTTCATTAGCAGCCAAGAAGTACGTTTCAAACCACATGTATACCTACTATGCAGTATACGATTTCGGACGCAGTGCAGTTCCCATAAATGCTGGACTAATTAATAGGTTTTTAAGATCACAAGGAATCCAAAACCAGTAAAGTGTATCCTCACTTTTGACTGGTAGTTTAAATTCAGTCAAGTATTTCTGCATGTTGAGAAGCCACCTATAACAGAGAACTTGTTGTGAAGGTGTGATCATGTGACAATCAGGTGCATCCTGCCATCAGAGGTGTTGTTTTGCTCTCTACAGCCTACCTGTTACAGCAGATAGCCAAGAGTTTCATTATCACTGTATCCTAAGAGTTCTCAATCGATTCTCTCTCTCTTGTTCTTTTTCCATCTGGGCTTATATTACTAGCAGTTCATTTGACACAGGAAATAGAAGGTCAAACAGACTGCATTGTAGAATACAAAACTCAGCGCAATGTGCTGTTGTATATGGCACATTTTGCCAGGTTATATTACACGAATACAGAAAATTAGCATACTATGCACAGTAGACATACTACAGTATATACTGCAGAAAATAGTATGGCAATAATCTAGGGCTCAACAACATGGGTAGCTATTTTGAAAGTTTCTGGACAGTTGACAGAAGTGTCTCTTGTCATATTTGTCAGTGACAAATTTTAAAGTTTATAATTTTATGTGCTGGAGCCTGTAGGTATCTGAACTACTGGTCAGTTTTTGTAAGCAGAAACAATCCTTACTGTTGAGCCATGGAGTGCACTATTCCATACACACATTCATTTTTGCATAAATATACCAAAACCAGTTCAATAGGTCATCTGCACTCATAAGCTCTTAAAAGCTCCATTTATTAAATATAATTATGAAACATATGTACACCATTCATTTACAATAGTCATATAGAAAGAAAAAAAAACAGCCATAGAATTAATTCTCAATAGAAAGCAAGTGTTTTGTCGTAGTTGTTTTTCTTGTCAGGAGATATAATGCACTTCATTATGGATGAGATTTCGTTCCAGGAGCTCAGTTGTGAGACCGGCTCAATTACCGTGGGAAAGAGAATTAAACTGCCTGATTCTGCCCGGCCCATGGGAATCGGGATGCAAACAAATGACTCATATTCCATCTCTCAGCCTCTGATTTTTACTTATAGTCCTTTGGTGGTTAATCCCAGCCTATAGTGGTTCCTTGTACCAGTCAATATTTTCAACATCAAATGCGAGGTTGTCGGATGCGGATGTCTTTAATCTTTTTTTTTTTTTTTGGACAAGTTCATCGATGTTCGATCCTTTAAAAACAATGTCTGGGAAGGTCCACCGCCCTGCCACAAAACCATTCTCTCAGAACCCTCTCCTCTGGGGTTTCAGTCCATTAGCTTAAGCCCAGTCTATATATGCGGGCTCTGAGACAGACAGGTTTGAGCAGGCACACTAGATAAACACAATTCCGAGTGATGCTTCAGGCCTCCTGCTGTGCTGTTTGCTTGTGTGTGTGCTGTGCATGTAAAACCTATTATTATGCCCGTAAAATAACAATATACAGCTCTGTCATTATTTAGGAGGCCCGCACACACCACTTCAACATGAGCTTTACTCTCTTCATAGAAAATAAGCAAACAAACAAAGAAAAAAAGTATGTTGTCTCTCTTGTGTCCCAGCCTAAAAAAAGTGGCTGTCGAGTCATTGCTGGCCTCTGATTGGCTGCTCAGCCTGCAGTGTAGATAATACAGTGTGGTGGGGTTGTTTGCATGTTCACTGGCGACAGGCTACTCAATTAAAGGTAAAGCAGAGGTCAGATGTAATATTCTTTGCTGTCGTGGTTGGGTTTGTGCAGGCCCAGTGCAGCCCGGTACGGTGGATGCTCCATGCTGGGGCAATGCGTCTTTCCGGTGATTCCGGAGGGCGCTGGAGTCCGTCGATGTCGGTATAGAAAGCGGATGATGACGGCCAACGCACAGAGGGTGATGAACACCACTGCAGCCACTACTCCTGTTTATTAGATGAATGAAGATGTGGAAATTAGTGTTGCATGTGTTTCCTTTTAAATGGCTGCATGAAAATATGCTAAATATTAAACAATTATACTGATTCACTTCCTAAAATGTGGTTTGAATAAAATGGTGGATTTGGATCTCAAGAATCTATCTTGAGAATAAATGGAAGATGTATTAATATTTCCATCATTCTACAATGCAATGCTACAAATGAGAACAGCATGAAATAAAACTTCTGATTTAACACTACAGATGTTTGAGGCTGTAGTTTCATTTCTGAGGATGGTCTATTGTCAGATCTGTGTATTATTCTGAAAAGCTTTTCCAAAAGCACAATATCATGGGGATCTATACCTCCGATAAGTGCCAAGTCATTTTGATCTGCCTTTTTCAATGGGTCTTTGCCTCTGTTTGATTTTGCTGAGTCATCTGTAAGCAGAGAAAGAGAGCAAGAGGAAGACAAAGGATTGGCTTTTGTGATTCTTTTCAGCAGGCTGAACAATACTGTCATCATTGAGTCTCTACAGTGTGGAAACATTTAAAGAATAATTTACCTGACCGTGTGTGTGTATTGCTCAAAGTGTTCGAGCTGGAAAAAGTCCCGCAACTTGATGCTTCCAGGCGGCCGATAACAGTAACTAACGGGCTTTGGCTGTTTTGCAGGGCTGCCTTCAGCGGGGTAGCCTGATTAAACTGCACGGAGGACAAGCAGCCAATAAAACCTCTCAATCCAGCCTGGACCAGTTCCTTATCAGTGATGTCACTATCTGAAACAGGAAAAAGAATTGAGCAACTGAACTTAAATTGTGATGTTAAAATACATTCTCCCATCCTAGTTTTATATGCAGAGACAACTACACTACAGTTCAAAAGTTTGGGTTGGTAAGATTTTTGAGAGTCTCTTACGCTTGCCAAGGAAATATTTCAATATTATTAAAATTTAAAGTAATATTTAACAATGTAATTTATTCTTATGATGGCAAAGTTCATTCTGATATGCTAGTTTGGTGCTCAAGAAACCTTTCAAAGTTGAAAACTGCTTAATATTTTTGTGGAAACGGTGATGCATATTTTTCAGGATTCTTTGATCCTGATATTGTAACCCTGTAAAATTTCACGAATGAATTATAAAAAGGAATTAAATAAAGAGTTGTTAAAACTAACCAGAAATTAGTAAAGAGTGTAAGAAAAATTATAAAATCGGAAAAAAGAAATGCATGTCAGTGTGATGATTGACATCTTAATGATTGTCCAATTGCGTGAGATTTATGTTGATGTCCCGCCCCACCACGTTAGTTGCTGTATGGGGGAAAGCCATTTTACTTATCTCCGTTACTGTGAGACGAGCAGCAGCATAACTTTGATTGTAAAAGTTAAGATCGTCAGAGATGATTGAAAAAGATTGAAAAAATTGACTTTTATATAATCTATGTTCTTTGGATTTGGTCGGGTTTTTTTGTACTACGCTGGAACTGCGTTCATTTCAGCGTGACGACTCAAGATGGCGAGCATTCCCAGCGAGATGAACATTGAACGATGCAAGATTTGAATTTCAAACGAACACCTGTGGAATTGGGTAGGAGAGTTCTGATTGCCTGCTAGTTTTTTTAAACAGGACTGAGTTTCGTTTTTGCAAGACTGCAAGTATTTTATTTCCCTGCACAACCGATTTTTTCCCTTTGGACTATAGAATCATTTTTCAATGGTTCTAAGGAACTTTGGATTCTCCGAACTGAATCAGTGAACCAAGTCTTTTGAATCGGATCTTTTGAATCAGATCCTCTAACGAACTTGAACTGAACTTTTCGAATTCAACCCTTTTTTAACCGATTCATTTAACTGTTTTCTCTGAACTGTTGTATGGTTGTATGCATCTTGTTCAATTCGGATGAGTTATGTTTGCATGTGATTCAGTGAGCTGTCAAATTTACAATTGTGACCATTTGTAAATGTTTATGGGGTCGTATTTGATATTGAAAGTGTAGTATTCTAGGATATCCTTATAGCCTAGAGGGTGCACCCAACTAATCGAACAAACAACTGAGTCCAGTGAAATTGTTAATTGATTGTGAATTGAATTGAATCCATATAACTGTGGTTTGATATCGAGCGAAAAAACTCACAACTTGTTGATTTATTTTTATTTTTTTAATATCAACAATTATTTCTAATAGTTCATTTAAATACAAAGATTTACTTTATCATTTAACCAGTGTGCTTCATTACACCTCCATAGTCGAACCTCCTGGCCTATGGTTAATATTAGTAACTAGTGCAATATTATTTGACACGTGTGCTACATACTAAGTGGTGAGCCAGCCAGGGGGTGTAATTAATAGCTTTATTTATACTTTACATCCAAAAAATGAAAAAATCAACAAACGAGAAATTTAAATCAGTTTATTAGTGTGGCAAGTAAATTGACTTTGAAAACATGGAAATAGTACAGAAGGAAAGTGTCAAAGTTTTAAATGCTCTTCTAGTCAGTGGACCAATTAACACTCTTGAGGATGAAAAAGTCCTTGATCTTCTAAAACATCATGGTTCCATCTCAAGATACTTGAGTCCAAGTATCATGACCACACTATTGTAGAGTACAACTTTGGATCAGCTATTGGATCAATAAGTCCCTTTCTACCTCTTAGCTACACAGATAAAGACGACCCAAGCTTAACTTATCAGATAAGAGCCCTGAGCAGTGTCTACTCTTGTGAGGAGAGTTTTGGTGCCACAACCTCTTACTTATCCACCCTGAAAACCATTGCTAAGCAAAGTGGAAAATCCTTCAATGCTTTACTACGAGAGGAACTCTCGCAGATGTCAAGCTCCTTAATTCCAGATGAGGTGGATGCAGATGAGCCTGCGCTTAATGAGCTCAATTCCATTAAAGAGCAGAATGCATCCAAGAGGAATGTCCAGAGTCCTTGTTCCATTCACAATGAGCCAACATTTGATCAAGATGACTTACCAAGGTCTGAAAAACAGTTGTCAGGCACCATGAGTCACGTTCAGCTCAATCCTGCTGAGGTGCAGAGAGTTATTGTGGAGTATATAGTTAAGAGCGAATTCGCTGCAGCAATTCCATCCAGTGCTGTAGTTAGGCTCCGCCCTTTCTCAGGGAGAATTCCCCAGCCCAATAATTAATCTGATTATGACACTTGGCGTTGTAATGTTGAATTACTCTTTGATGACCCTTCTGTGTCTGACTTACAAAGAGTAGGAGAATTATGGAGAGTCTCTTACCTCCTGCCACTGATATTGTCAAGTCTTTGGGGCCTCGTGCTTCTCCCAGAGCTTACCTTAACGTGCTTGATGCAGCTTATGGTGATGAGTTGCTCTCAAAATTCATGAACATTTCAGAATGATGGAGAGAAATCATCTAGCTATCTCCAAAGGCTACAAGTTGCTCTGAGCAAGGCAGTCAGGGGAGGTGGAATTAAATCGTCTGAGGGCAACCATCATCTCCTACGGCAGTTTTGCAGAGACTGCTGTAATGAAATCCTTATTTCTGAGCTTCGTCTCGAAACTCGTAGAGATGACCCTATCGATTTCCAAGACTTACTGCGTTCCCTTAGAGCCAGAGAAGACAAGAGTGCACAGAAATGGCTGCTCATGAGAAGCTACATCAGTGCTTCTAAGCAGAAACCACAGCCATCCCTTAGATCTGTTCATGCTTATAGCCAAGATGCTGCCATTTCAAGCAAACTTCCTCATGAGTCAAAGTTGTTGTGTGAGACCGCTGAATTGAAGAAGCAAATTGCTGAGCTAAAGGAACAGTTAACTTCACTGACCCTCCCGAAGTCCAGAAAGACTGTCAAACCCAAGCATAAGACTTCACCCTCTCCTAGCACTCCTGAGTTTATTGCTTAACAACCGTTTAAGTCAACCGGTGGTCCTGTCACGAAATCCAGACCACGCTCTGGTTACTGCTTCAGATGTGGTGAAGATGGCCACATATTTGTAACCTGCGAAAATTCTCCGAACCCTGGGCTAGTTGAAAAGAAAAAAAACTAACTGCGGTTGAAGCAACAAGAGTGGGATAGAGAGAACAGTCATGTTGGTGCGGCTTCTTTAAACGCCTAACAGTTCCAGTTGTGGGACAAACTGGAACTAGTGAACCTAAAGGTTGTCCCCCCAGAAAACATTCAGGCCCACACCACAAATCTTTCTCACACCACAAATTCCGTATTCAGCGTCTGGTCGGATCCAAGTGTACAGCGCAAGTCAAAATCTCAGGGACTGAATGTCATTGCTTACTTGGCACAGGGTCACAAGTGACCACAGTTCCTTGGTCCTTTTACCAAGCTTGCTTGATCAATCATCCCATCAAGCCCCTGAATCTTCTGCTTGAGGTCAGTGGAGCAAATGGTCAGCCAGTTCCATACAAAGGATATGTTGAAATTCCAATAACTTTTCCAGAAGACATGGTTGGATCTGAGGTTGAAATTTCCACACTGGCACTAGTCGTTCTTGACTTCAAACCAGAAAACCAATCTCAAGTCTGCTTGTCCTCCGTGCAGTTTAATCAGGCTACCCCGCTGAAGGCAGCCCTGCAAAACAGCCAAAGCCCGTTAGTTACTGTTATCGGCCGCCTGGAAGCATCAAGTTGCGGGACTTTTTCCAGCTCGAACACTTTGAGCAATACACACACACGGTCAGGTAAATTATTCTTTAAATGTTGTCGGGATGAATACGCTTGATTCTTTGTATGCCAAAAGTTCTAACTTGAATATCCTTGAACACCATTCTCCACGATACGGGTACAGTGCTGTGCTCAAAACTCTGCAATTACGGCATAAACAGAATGCCAATGGATGCCTTGGATTGGTGAGACTACAAAGCAAGGAGCCCGTGGTGATTCCAGCACAGCAGACCGTTGCTCACTGTGGAAAAGCAAATGTGAATTGCTTATCCACTAAAGAATGTGTTCTTCTGGAGCCCCCATCAAACTCCTCCCTCCCTGGAGGTATTCTTTTTTCAAGAGGTGTAGTTGAAGTGCCACCATTCCCACCTCAAAAGTTGACTGTCCAGCTACGGAATGAGTCGCATCGGGATGTAGTACTGCAGCCAAATGCTGTGGTTGCTGAAGTGCATGCCATCGAGAGTATCATCCCTCAACAACACGAGGGGGAATCTGTACCTGCTGGTCGAAGCTGTTCCGAAGCAGGGATTACCTTTGACTTTGGGGACTCACTGTTGCCCAAAGAGTGGAAGGATAGAATCAATAAGAAGTTCAGTGATAAGTCTGATGTCTTTGCGCAACATAACCTTGATTTTGGTCGAACGTCCAAGGTCAAGCATCACATCAAGCTGTTTGACGAAACCCCTTGTAAGCAAAGGGCAAGCCCTATCCATCCTCATGACCTGGCTGCTGTCAGACGGCATTTGCAAGAGTTAAAAGAGTCAGGAGTGATCCGGGAATCTGAGTCTCCGTTTGCGTCCCCAATCGTAGTTGTACGAAAGAAGAATGGCAACGTGAGACTATGTGTGGACTACAGGAAGCTGAATTCACAAACTGTGAAAGATTCCTATGCTTTGCCTAACCTCGAAGAGTCTTTCTCTGCCTTAACAGGTTCTCGATGGTTCTCAGTTCTGGACTTGAAGTCTGGTTATTACCAGATAGAAATGGAGGAGTCTAACAAATACAAAACCGCTTTCTCTTGTCCCTTAGGATTTGGGGAATTTAATCGTATGCCTCAAGGAATTACCAATGCACCAAGTACATTCCAACGCTTGATGGAAAAGTGCATGGAGGATCTACATCTCACCGAGGTCTTGGTGTTCCTTGATGATTTAATAGTGTTTTCCCAGACCCCTGAGGAACATGAAGAACGGCTTCTAAAAGTACTGCGAAGACTAAGAGAGTATGGGTTGAAATTATCCCCAGAAAAATGCAAATTCTTCCAAACTTCAGTCCGGTACCTAGGCCATATCATATCAGAGACAGGAGTCCAGACAGATCCTGAAAAAATCAGTGCTCTTAAGACCTGGCCAAAACCAAAGAACCTAAAGGAGCTAAGATCATTCTTTGGATTTTCGGGATACTATCGACGGTTCATCCGCAATTATTCCAAGATAGTGAAACCCCTAAATGAATTAACTGCTGGTTATGCCCCACTGAATCGTAAGACCATGAACAGTGAGCTGAAAGGAAGCCATTTTAACCCAAAAGAGTCACTTGGGAGCCGATGGACAACGGCTTGTGATGAAGCATTCAACACCATTATTTCCAAACTTACCAGTGCTCCTGTGCTTGGTTTTGCAGACCCGACCTTACCTTACATCCTACACACAGATGCAAGAACCATAGGTCTTGGCGCCGCATTATATCAGGAGCAAAATGGAGAAAAAAAGCCATAGCTTTCGCCAGTAGAGGTCTTTCTAGAAGTGAGTCTCGTTACCCCGCCCATAAGTTGGAGTTTCTTGCTTTAAAGTGGGCAGTGACCGAGAAATTCTCTGACTACTTGTATGGCAATCACTTCTCTGTCATAACTGACAGTAATCCTCTAACTTACATCCTAACTTCCGCGAAGCTTCATGCCATAAGTTATCGTTGGCTATCAGTGTTAGCCACATTCTCTTTCGATCTGACCTATAGAGCAGGGAAGCAAAACCAAGATGCCGTTGGGTTATCAAGACGTCCCCATAGTGAGCTGATCAATGACATGGTATCACAAAAGGAACTGGAACGGATACAGCAATTCACCTTCAAGCATCTGGGTGGAGATAAAGGTGTTGTCATGGACTGGGCTGTTGTACAAGCTGTGTGGGACAAACATCTGATTCAGCAAGGATGTGGCACTTCTGTTGCTGTAGTGGAGTCCTTGGCAATGGAACAGGAGGTTATTCCTGGTTGTTTTGCTCAAGACCTGACTGAAGATGAGTCTGCAGTCCCCTGTTTAACTGGTATAGACCTGCAACGTGAACAAAGGGAAGAGGTTGTCCTGAATCAAGTCATTAGCCACTTAGAAGAGGGCCAGATGCCATGCCGGACGGTGAGGTGAGGATGGAGTTCTGTACAGACGACGACAGTTGGACGATCATACAACTTACCAATTGGTGTTACCTGTTAAATTCCGTGCAACGGTGCTGAAGAGCCTGCACGATCAGATGGGCCACATGGGAGTAGATTGCACCCTCGACCTTGTCCGTTCTCGCTTTTATTGGCCAAAGATGAGTGCTGATGTTGAGAGGAAGATTAAGACCTGCGAACGGTGCGTGATGCGGAAAGCTTTGCCAGAGAAATCTGCCCCATTGGTCAACATCCAGGTTACACGGGCCCTTGAGTTGCTCTGTATAGACTTTCTTTCCATCAAACCAGACCGAAGTAATGTCCAGAATGTACTTGTCATGACGGACCATTACACCATGTGTGCAGTTGCCATACTCACCACCAACCAGAAAGCCAAGACTGTGGCTAAGTGCCTTTGGGATGGATTCATTGTCCACTATGGGTTCCCAGAGAGGATATTAAGCGATCAAGGAGCTGACTTTGAATCTAAACTTATCAAAGAGCTTTGTGAGATGGCAAAAATTCACAAAGTACAGACAACTCCCTATCATCCTCGCGGTAATCCCATAGAGCGCTTCAATAGGACGCTTCTAAATGTGGGGTACCTTGAAGGAACAGGATAAATCGCATTGGCATGACTTTGTGAAACCGTTAGTGCATGCCTACAATTGCACAAAAAATGAGACCACTGGATTCACGCCTTATGAGCTCATGTTTGGGAGGCGACCCAGACTACCGGTGGATTTAGCCTTTGGGCAACCCGTAGAAAAACCTGTCCATGAGTTGCATTCCAAATATGTCCAGAGTCTCAAAGCCCGACTTGAGGAGAGTTACCGAATTGCCACTCAAAACGCTTCAAAGTCTGCAATGAGGAATAAGGACAGATTCGACAAACGAGTGAAAGAGTCAACTCTTGAAGTGGGAGATAAAGTTCTAGTGAGGAACGTTCGAATCAGAGGAAAACATAAACTCGCAGACAAGTGGGAGTCAACTATCCATATAGTATGCCAGTTTATAAAGTTCGTCCACAAGATAAGGATGTTCCTCTACGAGTGTTGCACAGGGATCTACTATTACCTTGTGGTTTCCTTACTTCTTCTGAGGAGAGTGTTTCTGAGGAGAGTGTTCCTGATCCAGTAAACATCTCCAAGCCGAAGACACAAAGCCAAAGACAGAGAGAACTGTTAAATGAGGAACAATTGGATTCAGATGATGAAATTTGTATATTCAATAGAATTCCTACTGGAAAAACAAAGATTACCTATTCATATGACACCACAAAGTCAAAAGTGGATGATGGAAAAGAAAAAGACTTGCCTCTGAGATCTGACTTACCTCAGGAACCAGATTTTACTCATGAAACAGAATTACCCCAGCCTGTGAACAGTCCAGCTTACATTCTTCCATTGGATGACAGTTTAGGAGAGGTGACAGAAATGTATGAACCTACAGATCCTGAATTACCAAAAACTGTATCAACAGGAAATGGAATTGAAGGAGGATACTTATCATCATCCGATCCAGCTGGTGATGAGGAGCAAATAGATATGTCCACGGATGCTCATGATCTGGAAGAAGAAACAGAACAACTTAATGGATATGCAAGATCAAGTGTAGATCAAAATCTAAGAAGATCAAACAGGGTCCCAAAACCTCCAAAGAAATTCCATTACCCACAGTTAGGTAATCCCCTTACCTCAGTAGTCCAAAACTCGTTCCAGTCATTGAGTGAGGCAGTGGTTAATTCAATGAGTCTTGCTGATTTACCTATAACTGATTGAGTGCTGCCCTAGAGTTACTGAAGGGTCAAGTACAGGACAAAACGCAAAGAGACTTGCTTATCTTTAAGAGGGGAGAATGTAACCCTGTATAATTTTACGAATGAATTATAAAAAGGAATTAAATAAAGAGTTGTTAAAACCAACCAGAAATTAGTAAAGAGTGTAAGAAAAATTATAAAATCGGAAAAAAGAAATGCATGTCAGTGTGATGATTGACATCTTAATGATTGTCCAATTGCGTGAGATTTATGTTGATGTCCCGCCCCGTTAGTTGCTGTATGGGGGAAGCCATTTTACTTATCTGCGTTACTGTGAGACGAGCAGCAGGATAACTTTGATTGTAAAAGTTAAGATCGTCAGAGATGATTGAAAAAGAGACATTTATATAATCTATGTTCTTTGGATTTGGTCGGGTTTTTTGTACTACGCTGGAACTGCGTTCATTTCAGCGTGACGACTCAAGATGGCGAGCCTTCCCAGCCAGATGAACATTGAACGATGCAAGATTTTAGTTTCAAACGAACACCTGTGGAATTGGGTAGGAGAGTTCTGATTGCCTGCTAGTTTTTTAAACAGGACTGAGTTTTGTTTATGCAAGACTGCTCAGAGTATTTTATTTCCCTGCACTACCGATTTTTTCCCTTTGGACTATAGAATCATTTTTCCATGGTTCTAAGGAACTTTGGATTCTCCGAACTGAATCAGTGAACCAAGTCTTTTGAATTGGATCCTCTAACGAGCTTGAACTGAACTTTTCGAATTGAACCCTTTTTGAACCGATTCATTTAACTGTTTTCTCTGAACTGTTGTATGCATCTTGTTCAATTCGGATGAGTTATTTTTGCATGTGATTCAGTGAGCTATCAAATTTACAATTGTGACCATTTGTAAATGTTTATGGGGTCGTATTTGATATTGATATTGAAAGTGTAGTATTCTAGGATATCCTTATAGCCTAGAGGGTGCACCCAACTAATCGAACAAACAACTGAGTCCAGTGAAATTGTTAATTGATTGTGAATTGAATTTAATCCATATAACTGGTTTGATATCGAGCAAAAAACTCACACTTTTTACTTTTTAATATCAACAATTATTTCTAATAGTTAATTTAAATACAAAGATTTACTTTATCATTTAACCAGTGTTGTCTTCATTACACCTCCATAGTCGAACCTACTGGCCTGTGGTTAATACTAGTAACTAGTGCAATATTATTTGACACGTGTGCTACAATATTCTTTGATATGGGGCGGAATTATCTGTTTGTCTGACTAATAAGAGACAAAGAGAGAATTTTTTTTGCAATTCTATCTGGTCACATCAGTGGCATACAAATTATGCATTTCACCTTTAACTGAATTTAAATGTTAAACTGTTAATGAAACCACTCTTCAGCCTTCATTTTAAAAGTAGCAGACTGCAGAACCAAACAAGTAACCTCTCCTTAATTAACTTTTTTTCTTTAAAAAAAAGCTGCATTATTAGTGTCTAAAAAGCCGCTCTAAAAACAGAATAAATTAGCACATTCAGTGCTGGTTCCTTTTCCATTTTGCATCTGTAGTAACTAATGAGATTAAAAAAGGGTTTGTTGCAGTTATGTGAGTGTCTTAAACGTTCTCTAGCTTTATTTTTTTTATCAGGTAAAAAGAAACTGTCTCCTAGGCAACACTTAGAAATTCCATTTGGCTTTCACTTGGCAACTCACTTGTGACGGCGCTGTCAAAAGTGTGCACACCATACATCTGCCTCCCAACCCAGTCAACCACCCACCCTTTCCTAACCCGCCTGGTTTCAAACACCTGACGCCACATCAGTGAAATAGAAATGTGTGAAATGGCACACAAGGAACATGAATAAATAGAGTACTCTTCAAAAGCCTGCTAGGAACTCACCTTGGATTCTCCCCAGAATCACTGACCTCACCGGGCTGAGAGCAGAGCCAGGAGACAGGCTGTACTGCTGGGTTACTCTGCTGTCAATCTGGAAGG
Organism: Meda fulgida; assembly: GCA_030578275.1. NCBI lineage: Eukaryota > Metazoa > Chordata > Actinopteri > Cypriniformes > Leuciscidae > Meda > Meda fulgida. The sequence continues at coordinate 6,800,006 of CM060626.1, forward strand.
GCACAGATATTATGGCAGATATCTTGTAAAAAAATTATACCAACATCAAGTTTAAATCAATCAGGGTAAGCACAGGAAAACACATCTCATTTCATTGTGACATGTTTTTAGAAATATTATGCTAGCACTTTATTTTACAGTCCTGTTACCCATGTACATACTATGTACTTATTATAGCAATTGAAATAACTAGGTAATTACTAGGTATTACACACTCTGAACCTACCTATATACCTGACCTTGACGCATGTAATTACCTTATATTACCCAGCACTTTATTTAGTAAGTACACTGTAAGTGCATGTACTGTAAAATAAAAAATAATTTACAGTATCTCACGAAAGTACACCCGTCACATTTCAGCAAACATTTTAGTATATCTTCTTAAGGGACAATACTATAGAAATGAAACTTGGATCTATTTTAGTGTAGTCAATGTGCTGCTTGTATAGAATATATATATTTACTGTCTTCTGAAATTAACTCAACATACAGACATTATTGTCAAAATAGCTGAAAACAAAAGTGAGTACACCCTAAGTGATAATAGCTGTATGTTGTTTAACCATGCAAAGCCACATTTTCATGTTTTTGTCTGCTTGACAAGACCATACAAATTTGTGTATCTTGTATTAGAGCAGTTAAAATTTGTGCTTTGAGTACAATTCTCTCATACTGACCACTGGATGTTCAACATGGCACCTCATGGCAAATAACTCTATAAGGATTTGAGAAATGGAATTGTTGCTCTCCACAAAGATGGCCTATGCTATAAGAGGATTGGTAACACCCTGAAACTGAGTTACAGTACAGGCCAGGGTCATAAATAGGTATTCCAAGACGGTATTCCACCCGGAACAGGCCTCGCAAGGGTCAATCAAAGAAGTTCTTGTGCTGTGCGTCAGGTGCAGAAGCTGGCTTAAAAAAAAAGACACATGATTGCTGCCAGCATTGCTTTAAAGGTTGCAGAAGTGGAAGGTCAGCTTGTCAGTGCTCAGACCATACGGCACACACTGCAACAAGTCAGTTTGCATGGCCGTCGTCCCAGAAGGAAGGTTCTTCTGAAGCTGGTTAACAAGAAAGCCCGCACACAGTTTGCTGAAAGCAACTTGTCCAAGAGCATGAATTACTGGAACCATGTCCTGTGGTCTGATGAGACTAAGATAAACTTGTTTGGCTCAGATGGTGTCCAGCATGTGTGGCGACGCCCTGGTGAGGAGTACCAAGAAAATTGTGTCTTGCCTACAGTCGAGCATGGTGGTGGTAGCATCATGGTCTGGGGCTGCATGATTGCTGCTGGTACTGGGGAGCTGCGCTTCATTGAGGGAAACATGGATTCCTACATGTAGTGTGACATTCTGAAGCAGAACATGATGCCCTCCAGAAACTGGGCCAAACGGCATGATAACGACCCCAAACACACCACCAAGATGACAACTGCCTTGCTGAGGAAGCTGAAGGTGATGGAGTGGCCAAGTATTTTTCCAGACCTGAAACCTATTGAGCACCTGTGGGGCGTCCTCAAGTGGAAGGTGGAGAAGCACTATGTGTCCAACATCCAGCAGCTCTGTGATGTCAGTATGGAGGCGTGAAAGAGGATCCCAGCAACAACCTGTGTAGCTCTGGTGAATGCCATGGCCAGGAGGATTAAGGCAGTGCTAGATAACAATGGTGCTCACACAAAATATTGACACTTTGGACACAGTTTTGACATGATGTTCATTTAGGGTGTACTCACTTTTGTTGCCAGCTATTTTGACAATAATGGCTGTATGTTGAGTTATTTTCAGAGGACAGTAAATATATACTTCTATACAAGCAGCACATTGACTACTCTAAAATATATCCAAGTTTCATTTCTATAGTATAGTATTAATGTAAAATGTTTGCTGAAATGTGAGGGGTGTACTCACTTTTGTGAAATAAGTATGTTACAAGACTTTTAAGATCTCAGATAAGTTATGAGACAAGCATAAAAGTCATCCATTCTCATTCCTGTAAAAAAGTACCCTAGTGAAAAAACATATCTATTGAGACTTACTGATATAAATATTATAATTAAACTTTATTTGGAGTACTTTTTTATTGCACAATGCACATTTCTTAATATTAAGCCTAAAATGTGTTTAATATCACAATTAGTAAGGATGGTATGATCTCTGTGTAATATCAGTCTTTAAATTGTACCAAAAGTATACTTGCAATAGTTCCACTTCAGGACAATCAAATATACTTAAGTATATCTTTAGTTGGACCTCAGCACTATTTCTGAATAACTAAAGTTTACTAAGTACAAAATTAGTTGTTCCAATTTAGCAGGTTTTAAGTATACCAATTTAGAATACTAAAAGTGCAATTGCAGGGTATTTATATTAAGTACATGTAAATGTATTTGTAAATAACCTTGTAGTACACTTAGCATAAAATAAATGTATTTCAAATATATTTGAGTATATTTATTTTTCATTAGTGTAAAGTATAGAAGTCAAGTAAAACGTCTTTGGAAATCAGATAATGGCCATTGCGTTAACACCTGTTGCTATGGACACTCACCTGGACAAGGAGTTCCTGTCCCTTTCGATTGATTTTAACCCAGTGGAACCGTCCATCTGATAGACTGGCTGACTTTGGGCTGAACATTTCTGTTCTTTTTTCTTTGTTCAACAAGTATCGTATTTGCAGGCTGCCTGGGAAATCAGAGTAAAAGCTATTGACTTAAAGTCATATGATATTTGTTTGATATAATGAATGCAGTGTTGTAGCATGACAAGAAGGAATTATGCTTTAAATTTCAACATGTTCAAGTCCACAATGTAAAGTGTTTTTGTAACACCATAATGGGGTTTATGATAATAACCATCTTTTACATGGCTACTTACCAAAGAAATTAATGGACAAGAAATATTGATTTGTTTTGAAGTCATTCTATTCTAGAAAATATGGTGTGTGTATACGACAAACATTACACTAGCAGTTAAGAAGGAAATTGTTTTCTTAGGACAATGTCAGTTATACTGTTCAGTGATCATGATATAAATATATTTGACCACAGATCGCTGCAATTGACTAATCAGAATCAAGTATTGCAGAAAGCCATGTCATTTCTTATACACACACACACAAAAAATGAATAGCACCTTAGAAAAAATGTTAAAAATGACCATCAAAATGTTTAGGGTTAGTACGATTTTAAAAAAAAAGAAGAAATTAATACTTTTATTAATTAAATTAAATTAAATCAAACACATTTACAATGTTACAAAAGATTTAAATTTCAAATAAATTCTGTTCTTTTGAACTTACTATTCTATCATTTATATCATGGGTTCCGAAAAAATATCAAGCAGCACAGCTGTTTTCAACATTGATAATACACAAGCTTTCTAAAGGATCATGTGACATTGAAAACTGGAGTTATGGCTGCTGAAAATTTGGCCATTAGTCAAAAACATTTTAAAAAGATCTTATCAACCCCAAACAGTATAGTCAACAGTACATGAGATGAAGCCTCCAGTAATATCTGTGGCCTAATAAAAGCATTTTCTTTTAGATAGAGCGAGATAAACAAATGACTGAGTGCACCTTCAAGGTGCAATCTGTAGTTACTAAAATAGGAAATAAAACACACTACTCTTTAGTCATAATAGGGTTATTTCGCTGCAATTAACAATTTGACAATTTTGAATGCTTAAACATGTTTAACAGTCATTTGGGATAACAGGACCAAGCAAGTCTGCAATCACCTCTGCACTTGAAAAGTTCTCATTTCTCTTGTAGGTGGAACAAGACTAACTCCATCCACTAGTTCTCCCTTCTCTGTCATTAAGTATTCTTTATAGCATTTGTTTGCTTCCCAGCTTTATTTCATTGATTTTTCATGATCAGTCTTTCCGTAAGCATACTTTCCTTCTGTTCTGCATTTCCTGTGCCTCGCCTCAGTGCTTCTTTCTTTTACCACCTTTTACCCTTTTTTCTCCCTTTATGTCAAAGATTGATGTGTATTGCTATCTGCTGTGCAAGACATGTTAGCCAGTCATGTGTTCTCGATGAGATGGTGACAAATTATTTTCCGCTAAATGGAAAAAAGCAGAGCTGTGAAAGAGTACTGTAAATAGTGATGAGAGACAATGGTTGCGAGACCCTTTAATTTAGATGCCATGTGTGATAAAGGGTGTGGGTGTAACTGAGTGAGGAAAAAAAAAATACTAAAAGGAAAATGTATGATGTATAACTTTTTCTAATCTGTAAAAATGTAACCTGCATAGATAAAATTTCATTATTGAATCTCAAAGGAAGATAAATATTGCATATTTATACTACTCGCATACTATTCAAAGGAATACATTTTTTTCATAATTTACTCATCCTCATGTCCCTCCAAACCCGAATGACTTTCCACAAAAACTAATACTATTTTCTGGTTGCTCTTCACTAGTCAATGAAATCAGATAATGACTATGGTGGAAAAAGGAAAAAATGCAAACAATTATTAATTTTTATTTCCCTTTTTTTGAGCTTGAGATAGTATGAACAATATGAAAATGAGCAAATGATGACTGTTCCCCAAGTTTTAGAGTAACGTATGACTTGGTACCGTTTGATGATAGCATAACAGCCATATAATGCTCGTCAAGAGTGTGAGCTGTCAGGATCAAGGCAGGCACATGACGCGTCAAGAACCCAAACGACACTTTCTCTTGAGATTTGGTAACTTCTGCTTTATGGAAGCCAGCCGGTGATTTTCTGGCTTCCTCATTCATTATTCCAGAAAATGGCTCCTGGAGAGTGTACAGGACTGAAGATCCACTTTCAAAGGAAGCTGCTAGAGCTGTGATGGACACAGAGAGACAAAGAAGTCCCTGGTGAACTTCACTGAGAACATCAGCATCATCATCATCTCTATGCAAATTCAGATTGTGCGCAAAGGCAATGAACTCTACGTCTCATCTGTCATTATTAGAGCTATAAAAACAACAACATTAGCACTGTTTCCTCCCCAACCACAGCTGAGACTATGGCGGAGAGGTGTCCTACTGATTCTTTCTGTCTCTTCTCATTTTCTGGTCATCTATTCTAGTTAGCAGTAAACACCCGTGGCTTGAGCAGACCTGTTGTGACATCGCATTGTGAAGAAACAAAGCCATTACATCACTAATCTGACTGACAGGCTGCTGGATGGGTTCGAGGCAGAGCAATGGCTGCTATAATTAAATTCCATTTGTCAGTTAAAGCTTTTCTGCCAAAGCCTGTCAGCCCAGCCTCAAGGAATTCAAGGTGAATACGCCATCAAGGGCATGTTGTCATCCACCGGCGGCCAAACCTCTTGATCTAATAGAAAACGAAAAATTGTCTGAAATAGTTGAAATTTCCATAGAATATATAGTGGGTTGACTTTCATACCTATTGTACACATTTTTGGTACAAATGTCTCCCAGTGTGAGACTCATGCCATATCCAACAGCTCACAGCAAGCTGCGGCTTAAACGGATATTAAATAATTTCCTATAGAGCCCTGATTTAATTTCTCTCTGTAGGCCTTGATCTAATAGTGTGATTTTACAGTGTAAATCCAATAAAAACACTTCCTCCGTCAAAAATGGCAACATTACGGCATTTGAGAACAACAAGCATCTGAGGTGTGCTTGTGGTCCAGAGTGCCTATTTCATTCAGCTCTTTTTGATTGGTGCAATAAGACCTATGAAAGAGAGCTGGCCTGGAGGCCATCGTAACCTCACCTGTTCTGCAGTGTGGCCCATCGAAGGCTATCTGTGTGCAGTCGCAGGTGTACCTGCTCCTCTCTTCCACACATCTCCCTCCATTATGGCAGACACTGTCACTTGTGCAGTGACCCAGGCAGCCTGAATTCACCCCAGGGGTGGTCTTAGCACGCTCATAAAGGTCAAGGGTAACCCCATTAATGGTGAGGGCACGTAAGCAGCCCAGAAAGCCCCTCTGCCTAGAAGCAGTTCCTCCTATTGGGGAGATTAAAATTATTATTTGTTTAATGCAATTTATAAAGCCAAGCACTTTGAAGTTAATAATAGTGTAATTCTCAGGAAATGATGCCATTTGGGTGCTACAGTATGTGTGTCCCAATCACTTACAACTGACAAAATTAACTGAATTCTTATTATTTGGTAGTCTTACTCCATTTAGTGTGTAAACTGAAAAATGGAAAATGAAAAATCTGATTAAAATTAAATAAATGTATCTGAATTTCACCATAACACTTTAATAGGCTATAACAAAACATTTTACAACAATTTAGTTTTTACTGACATGACAATCTCATGCCTTCATATAGATTTTTCTAAAATGCTTTATTTATCTTTGTAGGTTCTGTCAAACTCTCTAAATAATAGTTTGATTTTTCTGACACCATATTTGAGGGAGTGACAACATAACATCTGACCAGAGGCAAGTTACTAAACAAATATCGATCATGGCATAAAACAAGAATTCTGACAGTAAATAATATGGTGTAGCGAAAAATATATATTTTTTGCACTGATCTTCAACCCTGTCACATTTAACCATGCCATCCTTCTGTAAAATGAGCTAAATTGTCTCTGTTCCCACAGGTATTCTTAGCTTAAGTATCCTCAAAATTCTTATAACATTACTAGTGACATTTGCTCAATTGCATGTTTGCGCACCCACAAATAGTTGACTGCTGAGCTGAAGCCGATAGGGTCTTTCAGACGGTGCTTCGGTTAGCTCCAGCGGCAGCGAGTCAACCTGCAGAGAAGCTTCTTTCACATTTCGCTCAGCACGAATATAATGCCATTGACGATCATTTAAGACTACAGGTGATCGAACGGTAAGAATTACTGGTCCATCCCCAAGGTCAAAGGTGAAGTTCACTGTAGAAGGAGCTGAGAATGACAAAAACAGTGGTATGTTTATCTCACACTTTGTGGTTTAAAAAAGTATGACAACGCAGTTCACTGAGAGTTCAGTGAATGTTCTTCAGTGCTCAGAGGCTCTTTCAAGAAACTTGATGAAGCCTCTATTTTCAGGTCAGACGCACCCAATGCTAGTGCATTTCCCTTCAAGCATATATTATCTAAAATTAACTGTTATGCCACTGTTTTTGTCTTGCTTTCAAGTTAACATCAAATATATAAATAAATAAGTTATTATCTCTTCAAGAAATTTAGCAATTTCTCTTGTGCAATTTTGCTGCAAGTAAATGTCTATTTATAATTTAGATTTTTTTCTTGAAAAACATGAATAAGAAAATGTTTTTTTTTTGTTTTGTTTTTTATAAGTAATATTTGATCAAGCACTCACAAATAAGTTCCAGCCTTATGAAGTCTCTGACACCCAGATTCTCCAAGAAGACTCCTGAGAGAGCACTAGTTTTGAAAAAGAGTGAAATATCGACGCTCAGTTCGGCTTGCAGGGTGGGGAAGTGCAGATAGGAGGATTCCTGGTAAAAAGATGCAGTGTTCCAGAAAAATCCTGTAGCAGAGGGACAGGCAAGAAAACACACAGTGTGTTGAAAAGCAAATTGTGCTCTGAATTCGATAAAAAAGGGGCCATCTCTTTTGCATTTTGAAATATGAAAATATATTCAGTAGAGAGCCGTATTACCCCCCATTCCCCTTTTAAATTTGGTAAACAACACCCACGGTTGCCATAGCAACGCAGCGGTCCAATATGAAGCTCAGCCTGTGAGTTTGTCCGGTTTGTGTCTCCGATGGCGATCTCACTAAGGGGTAAATGGTCTTTATAAGACAGCACACCAGTATCATTTGCCCTGCAGGAGGAGAAAGAGAATGAGAGAATGTGTAAGAGGAGAAGTAATGAGCGACTTTTTAATCTCTCTCTCTGAGGTAGACAATTGTCCTCCGAGGAGTGTGTATGCTTCACTTGTTGATTAAAAAACGGGAATACTTGCCCTATGGCGAGTATTAAGCTTTTTGCTTGTCTCACTCACTTTAACAAAAAAGCTAATGAAGGGTTTTAAAAGTGTGAATCCAATACAGCTTTTTAATTTACTAAAACTCTTCAATCTGTCTCTGTGATTTTCAAGTTGAAATTGTGTATAATGTATGACAGTGACAATAAAATATTTTAGGTATGGGATTGGCGAGTTTTGATATTTGGGCAAGGGTCAATGGGCTAGTTTGGATTGGCCATTTGGGATTTTTTTTGGGGGGGGGGAGTTTGTAACGCAGACCTGGCAAGTCTGATTCACTGTGAAATAAAAATTTACCAGATGTCTTGGTCTGCATCACAGTTGCAGAAGTAATTCATGTCCTTGCAGTTGCCATCCAAGCTACAAGAACACTGCTGGACCCCAGGCAGATATCCTCCCCAATATGTTCGTTTCACTCCGTCTCTATCCAGCCACCACGACAAAGGCGTTCCATCTGAAAATTGACAAAATTCCCCAAGGATAAAATTATTTTTTTATATTTCTTGCAGTAAATAATTATACTAATAATGACAGCACTGTTTGGAGTCTAATGTAATTTAGTCATGCATGATAACATCTGGTCTCCTGATCCTGCTGGTCAGTAATGGGCTCTGAGGCTCCTGTCAGTCAAGTAGCAGTTATAGTATCACTACAATGTGCGTGACCAGACATCTGCTATCACAGCGGTGCAGAGATCTGGCCAAGAGCTTAGCCAACGACAAATGGCAATCAGATATGCAAGATGTCTCGTGCTGGAGGTTCACATTTGAACAATGTTTGATCAAAGGTTGATCTTTGCTCAAAGGCTTTATTGGATCTCATTCCGATTTTGCAAATCAAAATGAATCCAAAGAGTGAGCCAAATGTTTGAGGATAAGTTAACTCCAACCCAGTAAAAAGGCTAAGCATATCAACCCCACAGAGTCATAAGTATTAAAGCAGTGTGCAGAAAAAAAAAACATATGGAATAATTTAGCGTAAAAGCTTATAATCTTTTTTTAAGGCTTTATGCATGCCTTTGCAATTCAAATTCTCTCATCACGTCCCACAATCATCCCTGCATGACAAATATTACAGTATAACCACTTTTTAAGTGAACATCATCATTCACCGCACATCGTCATCATGTCACACTTGAGCCCCTTTAATATCAGTGGTAATAACCTGCTGTTGTGAATCATTTAGCTGTGAGGTATGTTTTTGTTCCTTTGGAGCATATTAGCCAAATTTAGAGGATTAGAATTCCTGAGGTAACATAAATCACACACTTCATAAAAAGACAACATTTCAGCAGTACAGCACACAAAACAATGAGATAAACTCAGTGCACCAGAGTAAGAAAGCAAAACCAACCCCAGGTGTCAAAAAGCCGAGACTTCCTGCAGCGATATATCACTTCCTGTTGGCAATGTTCTGAGGAGGTCACGAGCGAGCGAAGATGGTATGGTGAGATGGTGTAGTTGAAGATGAGAACGAAAGGGCTGCGTGGAGTGGATCCTCGAATGTCAATGGGCCTCGTGTAATCGTGCCCCACCACAGTCCAAACTTTATCTTCTGTGCAAGAAACACACACACACAAAGAAACAGCACACTTGAAAAACTAGTAAAGACTGAAATCCCCATTGACTCCAAACGTGTATCAACCCTCTCAAGCCTGCACTCAATCGACCGTATGTGCTTGTGAATGAAAATGAGAGATTAACGGAGTGATGGAGTCATATGCAAATACCTGATGAATATTAAGCAGAGAACAGAAGGTCACTCATTCAGGAGGGTGTGAAATTATGAGAATGTGGTAGTCTACACTAGCACCTTTCACTATGCACATTGAAATTGCTACGTGTGATGTCTAAAGCAGCCGGTTTGTGGTGTCTTGGAGAATTAGCATGGCTAATAGCTCCTGTAATTGGGGTCAGTTTCAAACGATTTTCTTGCCAGTGCTTGTTGGCATCGCTTGAGAGAAAAGGCCTATTTGTATTGGGTCTCCAGATCTTTTAATTCATTCAGCGTGACAAAGCTAACTTTGCAATCTAAATAAAGCTAAATGAAAGCTGACTTGGTAAAGTAAAGCCAGCTTAGCTGTGCCAACGTGCAGCAGGTGCTCACAGCGTATGACAGCTTCCTGGTGCTTACTTTTCTCAGCTCGGCTTGCAGCTCCAATAACATCAGAGTCTAAACCTGCTGCCTATGAAACTAAGAAAAAAAAATGAAGCTATCAGCCTCAGATAGTATGTGCTGCCAGTCTCTGCAGGCAGAAATGCTTCTTGCTTTTTTTCTTTCTTTACCTGCACTCCACCCTGCTGCTGACATAATGGGGCTTGAATTTCCCTGCGTGATGATATAATGTATTACAGTCTTATCTCAGAGACAAATCAGCCCAGCATCTGATGCAGCAAAGAGTAATGTCAGAGGCCAAAAACCAAGGTCAGTGAAATTAGTGATGAAACCTGACAGGAGAAGTGAGAAAACACATTGTTTTTGTCAGGATACATCTGCTTGCCCCCACATGTCTTGAAGAGGTAGTAAACCAGTTTTTCCCCCATTTTGCTATATATTGCATCCTTTAAAAATCCTACAGTAAAAACCTGTCAATTGGTTACTGTACATGCAGTACATACAGTACATGGCCTTAGTCAAGTCAATTGAGATTTATTGTCATTCTCTTTTATATGTGGAGACATAGTGTAACGAAATGTAATGCCTTGCAGGACCACGTTGCAACATATTTAAACATAAATATAAACATATAATCAGCAGAAGAATAACATATAAACCTACACATAGCTAATCTACTGAAAGAAGTAATCTAACTATAAATATATTATATATAATCAAACTATTCATATGCTAAAACTACACATATAATTAATATAACTATACATATACTTAAAAGACTGTACATATACCCTGGACATCATATTAACATCATATAATATGTAATTTTACTGTAAAATATAGCCAAATTTATGTTTTTTTTTGTAAGAAAAAACTATGAATTACCATAAAATATACAATTAAAATTGGTAAAAGGGCATTCCCAGAAGTCCCTGTGTAACATCACATATGCTTATATTTTATTTAAATAGTTTTGATTCCTCTCATTTTTGTTTTATGTTACATTTTACTATTGACACTATAAGTGTTGTGTTACCCTAATGGTGTTTTTTTTTGTGTATGACCCTGTCCGCGGAGCATTATATGAGCATTGGCCATGTTTTATGGAATTTATTATGTCTTAATAAATGATTTTCTAATGTCAACTGTATTATTATGGTGGTTATCAGTACATTTTAAGGTAAAACTGATTTTGGTTTAAGTAGTTATATTAACATTATATCATTTATTAAAATATATGGTTATAAGTATGCCACCCTGTAATATTTTTTACAGTGTAATGTTACTACAAAAATAGCACATACAGGGCCAGATCTACTAAACAGGGCAAATAAGCATGACACTGCATTCACATTAAAGAGAAGATGTAAGTGGAAAGTTCTGCGGGTGATCTACTGACAATGCGCAAATTAAAAAACAAATGCAGCCATATCTAGCGCAAAATGAGACATGCCCTTTTGGTATTAAATAATGGTGCAAATACAAGACAATTGACTACCGCAAACCATAGTAAAATCACGTTGTGTGATTTATTTAAATACTTTCCTCCAATAAATGTCATGCCTGAAAGGGAAACTCCTACAAATGAATATCCAATAAGGTCAGCTACAAAAATAACTGTGTTGTGCCCACACCTTTTCATTGCAAATCTTTTACGGCGTGTCTTTGATAAATCCTGAAAGTAGTTTTTCAACGCCAAAAGGGGGTTTGCACTAGTACAAGCTGGTAGTAAATCTGGCCCATAGGGTCAAATTCATTCACTTTTGCAGCCCTTCTACACTGAATTTCTCACAGCTATCACACGCAATTTGTAGCAGTTGCTCAAATAATGAAGAAATTATGGAAAAGTTATAATCCGTCATATATCACTGGAACGCTACCAACAACCCTATCAATAGGCACAAATTACTCTCTAGTGATTTCTCTCACAGTCTAGAAAACACGAAAACATCTAAACCACAGCAACAGCACACCATCTAGATGTCTTGGAAACACTCATCAACTGCTTTGTTGGATCCAGTCTAGCTGAATCAGGGATGTTTGTGTGGTGCTTGAGCAAAAAAATCTGCCTCACCGGAGGCTCCAAGGGAGGAAGGTTGGCCAACCCTAATCCAACCTGCTGAACTAGACAGCCGCATGAGATGCTGAACTCACTTAATGAGATGTGTGATTTCTCCAGGCAGTCCCCCACACATGCTGAGGTCACACCTGTCCTTGCAATGAATGAGGTTTGTAAATGAGAAGTGCTGAGGTTTGAGCTTCATCATTGAATAATGTTAAACATGATGAACATCAGTGTATAATACGTCTAAAAATGTGCAAAACTGGGTATGCATAATTAGATCAGTCACCTGCCATGGTGCAGTTAACTTGAGTGTTCTCTAGAGGTCCACTCCCATCAAGGTCGATTGTAAACACACTCGACTGGCTTCCTGTTTTCCTGAAGGCCTCACAGGATCGCTCATATATTGCTGAAAATGATGAATCATAGAAATGATGGAAATAAATCTGCTGCTGTTGTGTTTATGTTGTGTTTGATTACAGAATGCTTGCATTTTGGCACATCAGCATGCTTGGCACAGAGATACTGAGCCTGTGGGAGGTAAAAAAAAAAAAAAAAAAAAAACACTAAAGTGAGATCAAGAACATTGTTTTTTTGCCTTAAATGTTTTTTCTTATGATTACACCTTAAACTTTGTCAACTTTTGTTAATCAGCAGCATCATTCGAACAGACTGAAAGCCACTCTGCCAGGTCATAAAGCCAGCCAATACCTGTTAAATCAGTCCCAAATAAAAACAGCGTGTCACGTGCAAACAAGTCTTTCATTTATATTAAATTAACTTCCCTAACCATGACATTGTAAACAGTTAATTTAGCAAACGTAGGTAATTACTGTTTTCTTGGGACCTGTTTGTCACGACAGAGAAGTCCTCTGTGCGGCAGAGAGAACTAATTTGTTGCACGTGTTGTTTTGCTGACGGTAAATCGCACAGCAGGACTTGTAAAAAAGGAAATACCACATTTCTTTGTCTTTTAATGCAATAAGTCTAACAGATGGCATTGTCATGCCTCTCTGTCCTCCAGAGAACATGTACAGTCATGAGCGTATGATGAAACCGTGCATGTGGCGGCAGATTAGAACATATTGATCCAACAAATTTGATTACAGCAAGGAAGCGTAAAAATATATCTGGTGAAAATAATTACAGCTTACTCAAAATACTGTAATAGACACAGATGCCAAAATTAAATAGATAAATTTGTGAGTGCATAGTTTCAAATCACTGTTACACTTACAGTTGTCAAGTGATGCATTATGCAATTATGCATGCCATAATTAGTGTTAATGATTTAAAGATAAAGGGTAAGCAGCATTGGCCTATTCCAAGAAGTATAATTTACAAATAGTTTATTAGAACAATACAATTTAATACCAATTTAACTGAAGTCAAAGTTAATTTAGGGTACTTTCTTCCACACAATAGTGGCACCTGTAGATGACAATGACCTACCACTAAAAGATGATTTACCACACTTTTTGTGTTTGTTTATAGTTCATGTTTTTATAATTAATATTTTTTAATAATAAAAAGTTATTATTCTGAAAATGCATCTGTGATATCTGAAATAAACCCAAGGACATACATTTTTCATTATTCAGTAATGTGCTGCAAAATAGCTAAATTAAACTCACATCTGAGTAATCAAACAGGCATAGGCTGTTTTGGGACTTTGCATAACTCACAGTTGTGGCAGGTGGCTCCTGTGTATCCTGTTCCAGAACAGTCACAGTAAAACTGGTCCCATGACTGGATGCATTGACCACCGTGTTCACACAGATTGGGCAAACACCTGTTGGGATGAACACGTTCATTTGAAATGATATTTTTTTTTAGATTTTTAGTTTTGGTAATAATAACCATTTTTATTTCTCATACCCAAATTTTGTATTATTATTGTGTGTAATATTATTACAAACAATACTATTATTAAATATTATTCTATGCTTATTGGTTATGAGTTGGCCCACATTGAATCAGCTCCTGAAAATATTTCCATTGAATTGGAATGCCCATCATTCACAAAGTCCTACACATTATCTGCTACTTGCATGTTTGATTTTTGAATATTTTGACTGATTTGGTTATACTTCAAGCTAAAAAAGAGAGTGTATCACTCCGAGCTTTGTTTAACCCATTTCATTAACTGTTAATTCTATTTCATTAACAGATTTTCCTCCAAAACTAGCATAGAAAAGGCAAATATATTCTGCCACTTTTATCTGGGCCTGGTTATGAGCCAAGTTATACAGCTGATCACTACATTTTTTAAGTCATGTATAATGATTCACATAAAAGTAGTAAAAAAACTGTGTGAGCAAGAAATCAATGGGTAAAACTGACCTGTCTTGTATGTTGCAAACATCAAAGCTAAGCTGGCTAAAGTTGCTCAGGCTTTCCTGCTGAATCTGAAGGAAGTTGACCGGATGGTTGTTGATGAACAGGAGACGAAAGCAGCCCTGAAATCCTCTGCTGGGGTTCTCACAGATGAAATTGCTCTGGAATAAAGGGCAGCCTAAAATAATGGAAAATTCCAACTTATTGTCTTTTAAATCAAAAACAACATCCACAACTAATACCAAGTTGCACAAAGGCAAATCTCTGCAAAGCAGCTTATACAATCTCAGCAGGACTGCATTGTCTCAGAAGTCAGCAAAATTAAAGATTTAGAGGTCTTAGTTAAGACGTTGAAAGTTTGAGTCAGAGATTTCAATAACAGCATTAAAGAAAATGCATTTATCCTCTACAGTTATTGAATGTGGTTAGAGCTGCATGAATGAACTAAAAAGAAAAAAAAACCCTCCAAGAAAAAAGAAGGAGGTTTGGGAATAACAGCTGTGCGTGTGAAATGAATGGACCCTAAGAATGCTCTCAGCTTCCCAAACCTGTATTTCATTCAGGAATATGAGGAATGTTCAGTTGATGGAGTTTAGAGTTAATAAGGCAGAAGAAAATCGTTCTTTGCATTCAGGATAATGTTTTGGGTAATAACTGCTTTTTGCCCGCAGCCATCAGGCTAGTTCAGAAAGGAGATCAAAATAAGTTATTATCCCTGAATTTGAATATAGCCAGTAACTCTTTCCAAGAATCAGGATAAACTAGCTATTTCCATTTCTAATGCTATACCTCCAACGTAGATGGTTGTTTTTTGCACGTTCTGGCTAAGGCCAATGATTTCCATGGAGACAGGCTTCTGATTGTTGACTGTTAAAGACACTTTTTGACCCTTGACCTCGATGGCTATGGAATGCCACTGTCCATCACTCAAATTCTGACCTAAAACATAAACAGTACAGGCATAACAAGGCAGTCTGTCCAGCCTCAGAATGAAAGCTGTGATAAAGAATCACGTAATCATCTGCATCGACACTTAATCAGTATACAATATCTAAAAATGTATTAACAAATGAAATGCTATTGCTCCTACATATCATACCACTGAAAACCTGAGCAGAGTTTTGTGGCCCTCCAGAGATAGAGAGGAGCAGCCGGGCCTGGCTGAGATGCAGAAGCAGGCTAATGGGTTCCGGATCATGAGAGAGAGGGACTGAGAACAGCAGCCCTTCCTGATTCCACGTGCGGAACTGAAGACGTACAGAGAGACCCTCTGTAAAATAATCTGCGGGGAGTGCCAGGAAGCTGCCTGTGGAACTGAGGAACGTCACAGCGACTGACGAAGACTCAGAGCAGGAGAATGTCACATTTCCCTTAGTAAGGAAGAGAGAGAGAAGAAGAAAATATAAAAAAGACAGAAGAGATGAATATGTGGAGAGCAGAATTAAAAAGGAAAGGACAATGAAAAGATGTAAACAAGGAGTCATACTAAATCATACTGATGTTGGGCGTGGGCACATAGCAAGTGAATTATTGAAGCAATAGCAATGTGTGCTGGCAGTTTCTTCCATCTTAGCAAACAGTTTAAAACTTCAGCATCTCTCAAAATGGGGTCTGTGCCCCCCGGGGTCCCATAATGTAACTTATCAAAACATATGAATTAGTGATATTATGAAAAACAAGAAAGTAAGGCAATAATCAGATGATTGTGCCAATAGTCTATCTATATATGGAACCTCATGAATAGTGGTGTTAGTCTTTTCTTCCTGTGATGGGGCAGCCCAAAGAGAAGCCCCAATAGTTTACATAAACAACAACAAAAAAAAGCCATATACATGCCAGTTTATTATGTAACAATAATACCATTAATATCTAGATAAAAGATTTTATCTAAAGTTTACGTTTAAAGTTTAATAATCACATTAAGCTGTATAGTGATTAACGTTTTTCTCCAAATTTAAGGCCTTTTAAAATGATCATTAAGATTTGTGTTGTACTATTTAAGATATACAATTTTTTTATGACCTTAAATTGACACCAATGGACCTTAAAAAACCCAAAGGAGACCTCAAAGTTAAAAAAAAAATCTGCTATAAAACAATACCTCTCAACACTTTAATGATGAAACATTTAGGTTTTCCTATTTACAACATGAGCATGGAAGTCAATTGTGCACATGAACGCAGTGGTGCTATGTTTAATTTAACTTTTGTTTTGAGGACCAATGTGAAGTTGAAGTTCTCAAATCATTTCGAATGTGTAACCTATATAAAGAATGTCATACAGTTGCTTCATTTTAATCTAAAGCCTGTAAATCTGAATTAATAATCATGATTATAATGTCAAGGGAATCCTGCAGCCCTAAATTATATTGTATGTATTATATGTATAAAGAAATAGCTATAGCACTGCATGAACATCATTCAGTCAGTGAACTCTTGGACTTGTATTGCAATAAGCTGGTAAGTAAAGCTGAGTAAAGATCACTGTCTTAAAATGCCTCTGACAAGAGGGAGGGTAAGAAAAAAATGAAGATCAGTGCTCTTTTTTTCCTGTCTGTGATAAGTCTATTAGACAACCAGGAGAGAGCGAGAGAAATGGACAAGAGGAAAGACATCACAGACTCTTAATTAGGGAAAGAGAGCTCTTTTATGGTGTGATGCACACAACTTCACACAATTGCAAAAGCACACTTTAGAATAACACACAGAGCTACTGTGATTTACCAAGTGACACTGTTGCAAATTGTATTGGATATAAATGCCTTTTGTGTGAATAAAGTTATTTAAATGACACAATACAAAAAAAAAACATCAACAAATCTATGCTTTTGAAGTCTCACATTGCCTTGTGAACAGCAAGATTTCACAACCTTCACAAAGAGTGGAATTTGATGGTCTTCAAACTAACTAGCTAAGGTGTCATTGATTCTCACAATATAGGCATATTAAAAATTTACAGTAACACTAGCATTTGTAAAAGTTCAAACTTACCACGGTATAGATCTGTGGCTTCCGTCTCTTTGCCATGTCGATGACATTGACACCATTGTAGTTTAGGTTCTCTATGCAGCCATGGAAATTTTCATGGAGAAACGTCCCAGGCTTGCCAGGCAAAGGGATTCCTCCGAAACTAAGCTTCAATAAGGACAGACAAACACATAGAAACACACACACACACACACACACACACACACGCACGCACGCACGCACGCACGCACACACACACACACACACACACACACACACAAACACACAAAACAACCACATATCCCAGAGATCAGTAACAATACAGTTTGCATAGCAGAGAATACTTCTGAGGGCAATTTTATAAGAATTTGATATAGAATAAATATAGGCCTGTAATATACCAGACAAATTCTATACATTGCTTCCCTTGTTAACATTGGAAGCTCTTTAAATGAACAAAAGAAAAGATAAAATAGAGAGAAAAGGAAAGTGGTAAATATTTTAGCTGTTTGAAACAAGGTTAATCTATAATAAATGGTATCAATTTTCATTCAGTATTGAACCCATTAATCATTTAAGCGAGAATGAGTAAAAAATACAAGGGGGGGGGGGGTGTTTGTGCTCTCATGTTTGAAATAATCACGTATACACACAAAAGAATAAATGGAGGAATGGACGATTAGTCGGGCCGCTTTTTGGAGGGATTATCTGTGCCAGGTTGCACCGATAGATGATGATATTGTGTATTGACGATAGCCAGTGATATTGTCAAAAGCATCAGCAATCGGCCTTATCAAGAGGATTTTGCATTTCCAATTAATGTATTAAATTAGGCTATTATTATTTGTAATACTACTTTTATTATTAATTTATATTAATATTAAAATTAATTTGACCAGCAATCATTTTTTTGCGCATCACCCCATAACCGATACGCTGTGAGGAAAATAAAAAATGAATTAGATTATCTTACTCATTTCAAAAACACGAACTACTTCTCTTCTCATTTTTTCACTACTTATGGGCCACAAGAGAAATATTAAGTGAATAACTGACTGGGGTTTGAGACTTCCTCACCACCATAACAAAAGTTTGCACATTGCTTAGGTGATTACACTGGGTCGCCTTCATGGTTTAAAATGGAAATATTTCCAATATTGTGCGCAAATCAACAATTGCTCACAAAATTATGGACAGCTATTTCGATTTTGCACATGTCATTTCCAGTGATAAAATCAAGTAATTTATTAAATAAATGAGTAAATAAACAAGTAAATCACGCCCCACCCACCAAGGAGGGGCCTCGGACTTGCGGTTCACAGGGAACCGCATTGATTTGCACCACGCCACTGGTTCCAAGTCTTTACTTGGGTGAATGTGTATGATAGCGATAGTGTATGTGGTGAGCAGGATGAGTCCGAGGGCTGTGAGAAAACAGGGGGCGTGATTGATAATGAGCGACACCTGCGCGACGCACTGGTCTCATATCTCTCACGGAGGAGCGGAAGCATAAAGGAGGAGCGACGAAAGTGGAGATCGAGAGAGGCCAGGCCTGGATTTATGTTGTGTTTTGTTATACATGACAGCAGTCGCCCGTGAGGGGCTGCTGTCTTTACTTTCATTTTGTATTTGTTTATTTTACGTTTATTAAGGTTTTTGAATGTTCGCCGGTTCCCGCCTCCTCTTTCCCACAACATCTAACCTTGCTACAGTGTATTTTAAAAGATCTGTGTTTGTTTGTTTGGTTTACATCTTTACCTATGCTGAGATTCCTGGAATCATTGACTTTGTTCCCTATGGTTCTTTGTTTCAGGCTTTCATAAGTTTGCAGTGACAGTGATTGAATAAAATGTTTTGAAATGTGGTTTCAGATAACAAGGGAGTGGGATATCTTTATGCATGTCACAGAAATAGACCTTATTCTTTTCTTCTTTCTGTTTTGTTTTGTTATAACAAGAATACATTTGTTAATATTTATATGTGTCAGTGTTTGCTGTGTATTAGGGATAGCCTTTAGTCATATTTTCAGTGTTGTCTAAACAAATTACACATATAATTTACAAAATGAAAATAATTCAGATTTATAATAATTTACACTCAGATCACACCTCATAGTCTATCTCCAGTGTGTCTTCTTGTCCTGGACTGCGGAAGTGTTGCGTGTGTCCATCCACGGTGAAGTTGACATGTTTGTTAAATCGCTCAATTTGAACAGAGTGCCAGTGGTGGTCATCCAGCAGGCTTCCTACCGTGACAGAAGATGAGCGCCCGCTAGACTGAGGCTTGGCATCGTCTGTACAGAGACAGCAGAAGAGAGACTAGGAATGTGTTCACACTTGTAGTTCGGTTCTCTAGGTTCTTTTTTCTGGACCAAAATAGAAAATTATAAATTTAGTCCTCGTTCATGTAGTATTCACAATGTCATTTTTATCACTGGACCTAAAGAAAAGGGAGCTTTTATGATGCATATTCTGCAATGAAACATATCAAACACCTAAAACAATGCTGAGTGCCAGGCTAAATTTCCTCATTGTATCTGCGCACCTACAATGGTATTTTTAAGGTATATCTCAGTCCGCTTGTTTAGTGCGCACCTTCTAATGGCAGAGTTTACATTTATTCATATGAACTGTACTAACAGAGCAATCGCACCAGAGTTTTGAACAAAACCTGCCAAGTGTAAACATACCCTTAAAATAGTGTTGTCAAAAGTACTGATTCGGTCGGTCGGTGACTTGAAGTCGGTACTGAAATTAAAAAAAATGTGACAGTACCAGCATTTCCCTCTAGCATTTTAAACTGATTCTTAAACACTTCTGATTGGCCATTGTGTTCCAGTGCTCAACATATATGTCTGTGATTGGCTACAATAATCAATGCTTCTAAAACATGTTGTAAATAGACGTCTGTCTATGTTGTAAATTGACGCTCTTCACCGAGCGCTTACACAGACACACACGGTAGCGTTTGAAACCAGGAATCTATCAGCAGATCCCTAATATATCCGCTGATAGACGGATCCGCTGATAAACGCCTACTTTCAAATGCTCCCGTGTGTATGTGAGTAAGCGCTCGGTGAAGAGCGCCAAAGATCAATGAAGTGTTGATCATTGTAGCCAATCACAGACATACATGTTGAGCACCTGAACACAATGGCCAATCAGAGACATATATGTTGAGCGAGTGAACACAATAGCCAATCAGAGACATATACGTTAAGCGTGTGAACACAATGGCCAATCAGAGGCTTTTAAGAATCCGTTCAACAGTGCTCAAAATGCTAGAGGGAAATGCTGGTATCGTCATATTTTTAAAATGTCAGTACTGACTTGGTACAGAAGTCGGTACTTTTGACAACGCTAACTTAAAGCAAAGAATTCAGCCAGGCACTTCAGCAAAACTCCACCAAACTGTCTGTCCATCCATCCATCCATCCATCCATCCATCCATCCATCCATCCATCCATCCATCTATCCATCCATCCAACCAAATTAGTTAGGTACTAGGTACCAATACTAGGTAGCAAATACTCAGGTACTTTTCTCTAATTTCACTCTCTGATCCATCAAGATACACTTGAGTGAGAATAAAAGGATAGAAGGTCATCCTGAATATTACGGGATGAGATTCTTTCCTACTCCTTTTATGGAAAAAAACCCACTCCTTTCTTATTCTTGCTTATCTTGTATCCTGCCCTTCTCTTCTACTCACCCAAATTGAGATGCAAAATGAGTTTTCCTCTCTGAAGCTCCAGAGTGAGGAAATCTCCTCTCTGTCCCTCTCCGTGAACCAGAACCCCTTCTGCCTGATGGCTCCGGAATCTCAGGGATATCACGTCTTTCACTGTGCTGGTGGACTTCTGGTTGAACCGGTAGAGTAAGGCACTGCGACCGTCGAAGTCAGCCACGTCGGACTCTGAGGAAGACAGCAAAAGGAGATCAAAGAGAATGTGAAAACACTCTCAGAACACCCTCCGCTCCCTGAACTTTCTCTGACCTTCCGAGATCTGTTTGCTCTTGTACTTCCTGTTGATTTGAAAATTAAGCTGAGTTGAATGTTTGAATGCAGTTGAACTTCAGATATTAGGTATGGTATTAAATATGCAAAAACAGAAACTAATGCAAGTGTGTGTGTCAGGTTTTACCTACACTGTGGAAAGTAAAGTAAAGTAAGTAAAGTACCTTCATTAACAACGCTTTAAGTAACCATGAAATCAAAATAGACAATTCTTGTTTTTTATGGAATATTTATTATAAATGATTTATCTGTGGACGTTATTATTTAAAAAAAATTAAGGGTAGGACAACCTGTCACTCACATGAAATCGCAGCAATAGCAAACCACAAACATCCAACGATCCGATCAATAACCAAGGGACAAAATCAAGTCCCGTCCAACATTTTTCTTGTTTGAGAAGCTGTTTCACTTGGATATACATCACAACAGGGAAGAAAAGCAATTTCCATTTCATACCGACTTTAATACGGGAAGGGCTAAATAAACATACAACACAATGGCTTAATGATCTAAACATGCAGAAAGGTTTGTGATGGTCAGTTGTAAGGTATGGGATCGAATTTATCATTAGTTCAGTTTAAAAAAAAAAAGAAGAAAAAAAATCAATGGAAAATCTCTACCATGATTTCTAAAGATCAGTTCATGTAAGGTATCACTCACTGTATGTGCAGCCATAGACCTCTAGCCGTACACCCATTCCTCCTCTGGGGCTTCCCTCAAGAGGCAGAAGACGCATATATCGGGTTCTGATTGAGTGAGGGAGTTTGTGTTGGACCACTGTGTCTGAGTCACTGTTTCCTGTAAACGTCTGCAAATATACACATACAAACAAACATATAATGTGATATTGCTCAGACATTCCTTAAAGGGATAGTTCACCCCAAAATGAAAATTAGCCCATGATTTACTCACCCTCAAGTCATTCTAGCTGTATATGACTTTCTTCTTTCATCTATCCATTTGAATGTCTTTGAATGTATTTTAAAATGTAATTTATTACTATAATGGCAGAGCTAAATTGCTCCAGTCTTACTGAACCCAAAATTCTGAATAGTTGTGTACCTCTTTATATGTTTATGCAAGCTGATGATAATTTCCCTGCATAATATTAGACTTGGTTTGGTGCTGGTTTGTCTTGTAGATCACAGCTAAACAAAACAAAGCTGAATGCTGGTCAAACAGCACAGTAAAATAAATGTGTGTTTTCAACAAGGTTTAGTGACTGTTTATTAAATCCTCTTCAACAAAAACAGCTTCCATGCTTAAAAAGGCCCTGCAGGCACCATTTTGATGCTTTGTATAATGCAAACATTATATTAGCACAAATTATGCTTTTTGAGTTTGGTTCTTTGCTCCACGGTGATGATGAAATGAAACTAAATTATTTTGATGAGTTCTGACCTTCTCGTCTTTCAGCTGTGTACTGATTCATCTCTGCTGGGCTGTTTTGTTTTGCCATTTTTATTAAAGGATCCTTGAAAATAAATCTCTCCCCGAGCTTGTATGGGGGAAGTTGCCAAATGATTTTTGGAATATGGCGGACAGTCTTTCACCGAGCTAATGCATGCCGACAGCATACAAACCAGAATAAACTAATTTCCTTCATATTGTCTACATCATTAAAGTTAATGAAAGATCAAGGGTGTGATGAAACAATGAGAAAATATGAGAAAACTTACAGATGGAGAAAGATCTCCTTTTTTTCTGTAGGAGAGAGTGACTGGAATGTTTGTTCATTGCCAAGTGAATTTTAAGCCCAAGCACACAGACTGTGAGCATGAATAAACCTCTGACTAAAGATTGACAGGCTTCCAGCATGACTGTAGTGTGTTGTAAATTAGTGGAATATTCATTAATTTCAAGTCAACAGGCATATATTTAATGATCTACTTTTAATGATTAAAATACATAAATAAAAATAATTTTATAATTTTGCCAGAAAAGGTGAAAGCAGTCAGCGTAGCTGATATAAATATACATATACAGCTATTTCTTTCACATTTCTTTTTTTAATGCCTAATTAGAAGCAAGTACAAGGTGACTGATTTTAATCTCTTTGTGGACTGATGTCTTTGAGGCTGTTGAACTTGATATTAATCATTCATTTAGTGAGTAAACAATTGAAGAAAAAAATGTCAAAGGCAAAAACAATGGGGAGGAAATAGAAAATAAGCTTGGATGATGAAATGATTTATATAATGTAACAGTGCAACCATTCTCAGAAATATAAGTATTATTCTCATGGAGATCAACAAATGAGAGAATTATTAGAATTCTGGTTAGATTCTTTAAACCTTACAGTGAGTTTATGCCATGTTTGGTTCTTTTTGTTTTTGAGGAAAAGGGTTAAAATGTCACCTTTTCAGAATAGCCACAATCTCTGGAAAAGCCAGTCCTGTACTCCCTAACTCAGTTTAATATAATTTTTCATACTGTCAGATTGTGTCTGAATGACCTACACATGATGGTTTAATGTAGACAGTCTCGTACGACAGACTTTCTTTACAGTATACAAATTGGTTTAATGTGGATGGCCAATGTTGACATACCTTCAGATATTTTCGTAATAACTTCGATAGTATCATATCATTTGTGCTCACAAACTTACAAGGGAGACAAAGCATGAAAAAACTGTGTAAAGCAAAAGTTCTATACATAATTCAGCAATGCTCCATGTATGATTTATTCAGAGAAAAGGGGAATAATTCAATGCTTTTTGAACTTCCCCCAACACCCCAGTGGACAATGACTGGAAAACTTAATTTACAAGTGAGTTTAATCCTTGTACTGAACAATATGCTTAGCTTGTGTGTTCATTCAGCATAGGCAAAGAGAGAGAGGGAGAGAAAGAGAGAGACAGAGACAAGGTACAATAGCTGCTCAAAGACATTCATTAGTGAGATACACAAAGAAGAAAGCACTGCACAACACACTGTAAATATCACTCACTTAAACTTAAATAAAATTCTTGAATAGCCTTGAATTAAGCTATTAAAAAGATGATGGTACTTTGTTCAAACAAAGTGTCTGCAACTATGAAGGGTTTTTAAAATATAAAATAAAATAAAATTATATATTCCTTAGACCTTGTGTAATAGGAAGTACAAGAACAAATCTCAAATGAACATTCTAAATTTGTATTACGCAAGCTGCTCCACAGATTTTTCTCAAGTTTCCTGGATATCAACATCTACAAAAGTATTCACCTGGAAATGTCTATCAATCTATAAATCTCCATGTAATCTTAAGTTAAATTATAAAAAGGTACATGCATGGTAAACAACGTTTAACACATTTTTAGGTTTATAACTGACTTGTTGTCTAGCAACTTCCTTGTTTCTTCATTTGGCCAATGCGATGGTATTTGAATCCTCTGAACTAAAGTGAGAGGAAGCTAATCAATAGTATAACACTGTGTACTCTTTCATCCCAATATAGAGTCAATACACAGACGGGAAGTATTGATTTTTTAATTATAATCATTATTATTTTGCATTTTAAAGGCACTGCTGACATTTCGTGTCGCTTGTAAAGTTCAATTCGGAGGTCAATTAACTCTGATCTATCGAACCTTGTTTGAAAGGGGAGAGATGAAAGTTGAGAAGGCGATGCAGTTTTTCGAGATAAAAATTATTATCTGGACTCTGGATTTACATTGTTGTTGTGTGTGATCTTGATCGATTCAGACTTCTTTGCCATTTGAATACTCCAAAGAAATATTTCTAGTCCTTTGTATACTATAGAAACATGTTGGAGCCAAAGCTTTTTCAGTAAACACATTTTTGTGAAAAAAAAAAAACAGTGAGATGATCTGATTAAGCCGTTAGCATAATCAATATTTTCCATGGTCACCTCCAGCTCTGTGGGAACACAAAGACATGTTGGACCACACCCGACGAGTAGCCAAACAACTTTAGAGCCAGACAGAGACAGAGCAGCATACAAGAAAGGTTGCAAGAACATATATATAAACACGTTTCTGAACTGATTGACCTTTTTAGAGTGGTTTAATAGAATCTGTCACAATGTGAGAAATCCTCCTTGCCACATTAGCCGCTGTTAATGGCTAACGCTAAAGCTCCTTCCAGTCATTGCCATTGATTTTAAATGGATGCCAAAATCGTATTATGTGGGGCAGTTTGCAGAGCAAAGGCATCAAAGCGCTTAAT
Organism: Meda fulgida; assembly: GCA_030578275.1. Lineage (NCBI taxonomy): Eukaryota > Metazoa > Chordata > Actinopteri > Cypriniformes > Leuciscidae > Meda > Meda fulgida. The sequence goes on from CM060626.1 coordinate 6,825,597, forward strand.
GAAAAAAAGAAACATTATGAAAAGTCTTAGAGATCAGTGCTAAAGCACAAAACACAATACAGCTGCTCTGACCTTTTCATGATGCTGATGATTAAATTTGCAGTCAAACTTCAAATGCTGCTGTTAATTGTGAGAAAAAAAAATATTTTTATCAGTTCACAATTTGAAAATATCAATAATGGCATTCATTAATATTTTAATAGTCTATACCCCCACCACCATGGATTCTACTTACATTATGTATTTAGAGAATGCAGACATTTCATTAAAATGTATCTTTCTTTCCAAACCACTGCCCTGCGCCTGAAAAAACAGTGCCTTATTCCATTACTCAAATGTTACTCAGAAGCTCATCATGGATGTTATGTATTGTTTTTATGTGAAAATTGACAGCTGATCTTTATTGTACAAGATAAGGGACTTTCATTTTTTTCCCACACCATTTTCAATAGTATTATTTTAGTCAGAGCTGAAAAAGTCTTGCTTAATCTTCTTTACCAATCCAAGCACAGAAGACCAGATAAGAGAGAGTTCTGAAATGAAATATATTGATTTTGTGTGAATGCGTTCACATGTGTGGGTTTGTGCACATCTAGGGCTTTACACTTCGTGGATCACGTGAACACAAACCAGCAGTGGAGAGAGGCAGATGAAATCGATTTCAGAGACATTGCAATAAGCCCAAACTATACAAGTGACAACTAGAGTCAATGAGAGGCACTAGTAATCCTAACAATAACTCTGCAGCGTTCTGTCCAATCGTGAGAACGGGATCTGCCACCGCCAGGTCTTAGGGCTCTGACAACACCAATTCCAAAATAGCGTTAAATTATAGAGATCATTAGAGTATAAATGCATTTTTCTTGCATTTGACATTTTCAAAATACGTTTTGCAGTTTATATAAAATGACAACAAGGTGACTTCTGTAGTTTCAAACAGAGCATTTCTTCAAATAATGAACTAGAAAATCGTTTTCATTTGATGTATTTCTAAATAATGCACAACCCTAAGGAGCAGGACACACATCAACTAGTCATAAATCAACACACTATCATTCAGCAGGAAATAAAGTGCTCCTTTTATGCCTCCCTGCTTTAAATTACTCCATCATGTTTTACGATTAGCGTGCAATTTTGTCCAAATAACTATAATACAAACCATTAAGACTATAGTTAAAATAGTTTCTGGTGGAATTATTTTCTGGTAAAATGAAATCAGTTAAGGTCTGAGGTGCAAGATATAGGCTACATTATACATGATATAAGTGTATAATGATATCATTTGTATACATATTCAAAAAAAGAAAAGTTCCTGGTTAGTTTGTCTGTTTGTGAGTAAAGCAGAACTTGTGTGTGTACACAGGTGACGTGTGCACAATAGACCAGCTTTATAGACCTCTGAATCTTGGTTATCAACTAAAAGCAACTCATAAGAATGGGAATTTTAATTCACTTTGAAACAAATAATTTAAAACCCACCGTTTAATCCCAGTAAAACAAATCTTTTTTTTTTTTTTTTGTGGCGTAAACCTCTATAACTCCATTAGCGGATTGCTAATGCAAATATTGTTCTGCAATTCCTCATTCAGCAGCCAAGCCGTTATAAACATTCCATCTCTGTACCTCGCAGAGCAGCTGATTCAAACTAAAGACTCTTCATTTAGACTAGTGCAAACACTGCCACCAGTAATATCTCTCACATCTGCATTGTTTAAAAGAACACTGAGGATAAAAATAAGTACAGACCAATTTAAATACATTTTTAAGAGCCAAATTTCATTTTGGATATAAGTAGACAAAAAATGTAGCTAAAAAGTAGCTAAAATTGCTTTTTTTTTTTTTATTAAACAGCGCTTTAATGAACAAATTGTGTCCTTGTCATTAAATTAATTCAATTACAAGTAAACGTTTCACAAGGATAAACGAATTATCTGCTTACTTGCATATTACTATAACATTAAATCTTAACAACAGAACCTAGACTTTTAGCCTAAATTCAGTTGATATTTATTTTTAGAAATAATAATAATCAACACTCAAATAACAAATTGTAATGAAACATGTAAACTGCACATCTAAGAGCACCAAAACGGCATTTATTGGTTGAATTTCGTGATCAAATAGACAGAATTTGAAAGATTACACCTTGCTTTTTATCAAAAGTAGCAAAACACTGAGCTTATTGCGATTATACGGTATGTGGTTAGGCAACAACGCTGTATTCGTTATGTACACATAAGACATGAGGTCCAATGAGCCGGGGCTGGGCGAGGCAGCAGGGGGCACGATACGTATTGTGGGTGGTGTATCGCGGTTCCCTTTCGAGGGAACTCAACACTGCGTCGAAATCGACACTTTGGGGACGCTCCCTAAGCGTGCGCCTCTGAAGTATGAATGAAACTAATCCAATCCTGATTGGTGTTGCGTCGTGACGTAACATGTGACGGCATACCCGGAAGTATAAAAGTGACGCTGTCACAACACACACTAGCTTTCGCTCTTCAGCAAGCGCTCTCTGTGAAACTGTCTGTCTTATTTGGTGTTGTTTGTCTGTGAAAAAGCTCTACATATGGCGAGTGAACATTACACTAGTGTGTGTACCCCTGCCCTGTTTAACTCGCGGGCGGGGACACGCATCAGTTGTGTGTGTATAGTTATAGGAGCGCAGCACACACAGGCAGCTCTCGAGAGGGCTGCCTGTGAACACTGTGAAGCACTTCCTAATAGAGTGCTGCGCTCCCGCTCGGCCATAGTATTTTCTTATGATGGCCAGGCTCGCGATCCCCGCGATTCGGCTCCCGCGTCCGTTGAGGCGGCGCGGCGGCTTGGATCGCGGGGATCGCAGAAGGATCTCGCAGATGAGAAACGAGACTGCTGAGGCACTTTTTCGTTCATCATCTGCTGATTCTATAACACTCATTCATGATGCAGAAGCCCGCGATGCGGCTTCTTCTGCCCGTGACGAGTGCCTGTTGCTCGAGCTATCTGTTTCTGAGGAAATAGATTATGCTCAGCATCGGGAACGAGCAACATGAGTCACACTCGCCGGCTCATGTTTCTGCTTATGTAGAGCTTGTGGAGGTTGTGATGCATACTGTGGAGTCCAGTCTTAAAATAAATAATTAAATATATATGTGTATATATATATTAGCTGGCCACAAAATAAGCAGGATGATCCTTGTCAAAGCAAGAAGAGCTAGACGAGAGATTCCTGTAGCACTATTCACAACCTCAGCGCTGGGCTAACTGTGTTTTTCCCCAAATCTAAGAGACATCAGTGGCTAATTTTGTCTGGTAAAGACAAATATTTTCTGCTGAACGCTCCGCTATCACCTTCTGGCCTGTTCCCGACGCTGTAACTTCAATCGTCGACAGGTTTATAAATAAATAAATATATATATAAAAACTAAATAAATATATAAATATATGTTGTCCCGCCGTTTTGAACGTTTCGGGCTACATCGATTTTCAGCGAACGCACACCGTGGCGTTCACCCCAAGAGCTTGCAACCGGGCACCGACTATGGTCACAAAATTTTTCTAGACTTTCCTGCCGGTCATCTGCTTCAGGAAGTCGAGAATAGTGCTCGAGAAACACCCGAGGCCGGTCTCAAGGGGCTGGTTCCCTTAATAGATTTTGTTGAATGGCAGCGCCTTCCAATTATCCATATGGGTCCTGAATATTTTTAAATATGGGTACAGACTGCAGTTCGGTTACCGACCTCCCAAGTTTGTCGGGGTCGTACCGACCGCAGTGGTTCCAGAACAGGCTCGGGTTATGGAACAAGAGGTACAGACTCTGCTGGAGTTAAGGGGCCATAGAGAGTGTTCCCCTGCCAGACAGGAAGTCCAGGTTTTACAGCCGGTACTTTTTAGTTCCAAAGGAGGAGGGTGGACTGAGGCCAATTTTAGATCTAAGGCTTTTGACTTGTTCTTTGAGGAGATCCAGGTTCAAAATGCTTACAATTTCCATTATCGGAAACCAAATCAGATCCGAGGACTGGTTTGGCATGGTAGATCTAAAAGCTGGGGCTGTCCACTCAGTTGCAAGGCCACCAATGTTTTTCTAAAAAAGCGGGGCCCGGAAACGATGTGTATTGCCCGCCGTCTATGACGCTTCGGGCCGCATCATTTCCCAACGAACGCACTCTGCGTCGTTTTTTTCTCAAAAAAAAAAAAAAAACGAGCATCAGTTATGGTCACGGAAATCGTATCGACTACAGCCTGCCGGTATTCCGCTTCAGGAAGTCGAGAAAGATGCTCGAAAAACACCAGAGGCCAGTCTCGAGAGGCTGGTACCCCTAGTAGATTTTGTAGAGGCATGGTATCATCTGCCCAACATATCTGCGTGGGTCCTGCATATAATGGAGCTGCAGTTTGCGCACCGCCCCCCCCAGGTTTTAAATTGGGGTGGTGCAAACTACAGTGGTTCCAGAGCAGGCTCAGGTGATGGAACAAGAAGTACAGACTCTGCTACTAAAGGAAGCCATGGAACGTGTTAATCCTTTAGACAGGGGGTCCGGGTTTTACAGCCGGTACTTTATAGTTCCAAAGAAGGATGGGGGGTTAAGGCCAATTCTAGATCTCGGGGTTTTGACCCGATCTCTAAGGAGGTTCAGGTTCAAAATGTTAACCATTCCTGCAGTCGTGAGTCAGATCAGATCCGAGGACTGGTTTGTCACGATAGATCTAAAGCACGCCTATTTTCTCATCTCCATCCTTCCATGTCACAGGAGATACCTGAGGTTTGCTTTCGGGGACGAAGCTTACCAATATTGGGTTCTTCCGTTCGGCCTAGCACTCTCTCCCCGCACATTCACCAAATGTATGGATGCAGCCCTTGCTCCATTGAGACTTCAAGGCATTCATATATTGAATTATCTCGACGACTGGCCCATTCTGGCCCAGTCTCGAGAAATGGCAGTTCGGCATCGAGATGTCGTCCTTGGCCACATTCAGAAATTGGGGTTGAGACTCAAGAGTGCTAGAACCATCCCAGTGCACGATATTTTTTGGAATCGTGTGGAGCTCGATTACGATGCAGGCACGAATGTCTCCCGCACGTATCGAGTCAATTCTGGAGATGGTATCTGGGTTAAGGCTGGACCAGGCCATCACTGTGAAGCAATTTCAAAGAATGCTGGGCCTCATGGCAGCGGCATCCAACATCATTTCTTTGGGCCTTCTGCACATGAGGCCCATTCAGTGGTGGTTAAAAACCAAGGGGTTTTCTCCCAAGGGGAATCCGTTTCGTATAATCAGAGTAACGCGCAGATGCCTTCGTTTTCTGAACATATGGAAGAAACCTTGGTTCCTATCCCAAGGGCCAGTACTGGAAGTGTCGTGTCGCCGGAAATCCGTTTCGACAGACGCTTCCCTCACTGGCTAGGGCGCGGTCATGGACGGCCGCTTTGCCAGGGGTCTGTGGCAGGACCATCATCGTTCTTGGCATGTAAACTGCCTAGAGATGATGGCTGTGTTCAGGGCTTTGAGGAGCTTCCTCCCAGACATCAAGGGTTACCATGTCTTAGTACGATCCGACAATACGTCGGTGGTAGCCTATCTGAACCGACAAGGGGGACTCAGATCGCGCCCTCTGTGCAGACTGGTGCATCTGATTATTCTTTGGTCCCAGGGGAAAATACTGCCTATCAAGGCAATGTATATTCCGGGGGTTCAGAATCAGGGAGCAGACATCCTGTCGAGGCAGGGGCTGAGGCCCGGGAAATGGAGACTTCATCCAGATGTGGTGAAGTTGATATGGGAGAGGTTTGGACCAATGGAAGTGGATCTGTTTGCGTCTCGAGAGACGTCCCACTGTCCACTTTGGTTCTCCCTCTCACTTCCAGCCCCTCTAGGGTTGGATGCCATGGTACAGGCCTGGCCGAGGCTTCGCCTGTACGTGTTTTCCCCGATCGCTCTGCTCCCGGGAGTCCTGGAGAGGGTCCGTCAGGAGGGCATAAGTCTTCTTCTGGTTGCCCCAATGTGGCCGACCCGAGTATGGTTTTCAAACATAATATCACTCCTGATAGCTCCGCCATGGCAGATTCCTCTGAGGAGGGATCTGTTGTCTCAGGCGGGGGGCACAATTCTCCACCCTCAGCCAGAGCTGTGGAAATTGTGGGTCTGGCCTCTGAGGGGGTTCAGTACCTGAATGCTGGTCTATCAGCTGGAGTGGTTGAAACTATACTTAGCTCCAGAGCTCCGTCTACTAGGAGATTATATGGCCTCAAGTGGAATGTTTTTGCCACTTGGTGTAGAGAACATGAGTTAGATCCAGTAAACTGCCCGGTGGCTTCAGTTCTGGAATTTCTTCAAGATCGGTTCTCTGCGGGTCTCTCCCCTTCCACGCTTAAGGTGTACGTGGCAGCCATTGCGGCTTTCCACGCTCCGTTAAGTGATGGGCCCCTGGGGAGGCACCAGTTGGTCATTCGGTTTCTCCGCGGTACTTGGAGGATGAGGCCGGCAACCAGGTCTAGGGTTCCTGCTTGGGACCTGGCTATAGTTCTGGAAGGGTTATCCCTGGCCCCTTTCGAACCTCTAGAGTCGGCTTCGCCTAAGGATTTAACGCAGAAAATGTTTTTTCTCTTGGCCATTACCTCACTTAAGAGGGTGGGAGATCTCCAAGCCCTGGCAGTAACACCAGCTTGCTTGGAGTTTGCCCCTGGCAGAGTAAAGGCCTTTTTGCACCCGAGTCTGGGCTACGTGCCTAAGGTTCCTTCGAACACGGCTCGGTCTTTAGTCCTTCAGGCATTCCATCCTCCACCTCATGTGTCGGCAGAAGAAGAGAAGCTTCATTTGCTCTGCCCCGTCAGAGCTTTGAGCGTGTACCTTGAGAGGTCCTCTTCTTGGAGAAGGTCGGACCAGTTATTAGTATGTTTTGGGTCACCTAAGAAGGGGCTCCCGGCATCCAAGCAGACTATTAGTAATTGGATAGTCCAGGCTATTACTGCGGCTTACAAGGTGCGCGGTTTGCCTTCACCTTTAGCCGTCAGGGCTCATTCAACTAGAAGCATGGTTTCTTCTAGGGCCCTTCTTTCGGGAGTACCTCTACAGGAGATCTGCGAGGCAGCCGGTTGGGCTACTCCGCATACTTTTATCAGGTTCTACAGTCTCCACCTTCCAAGTACGCCTGGCACACACGTGCTCAGTCCTTGCTGAGTGCCTAGACAGTTTCACTCCGGGACAGGCCTATTCGGTGCGTGGCCTAGTGGGCACTCGTTCCCCAAAGTGTCGATTTCGACGCAGTGTTGAGTTCCCTCGAAAGGGAACGTCTCGGGTTATGACTATAACCCTTGTTCCCTGAGAAGGGAACGAGACACTGCGTCGTTCTGCCACGCCCCTCGAGGCCTTTGAGCGTCTTGCTTCATCGCGAGGCTAGTGTGTGTTGTGACAGCGTCACTTTTATACTTCCGGGTATGCCGTCACATGTTACGTCACGACGCAACACCAATCAGGATTGGATTAGTTTCATTCATACTTCAGAGCCGCACGCTTAGGGAGCGTCCCCAAAGTGTCGATTTCGACGCAGTGTCTCGTTCCCTTCTCAGGGAACAAGGGTTATAGTCATAACCCGAGACGTTTTTCGGTTCGGTTCGAATATCGTTACACCCCTAGTTGATAGACAATAATATAGTTAATTGCCGATAGCTGATGTCTTTGACGATAATCAATCGTTGGCTCGTTTTCATATTAATGCATTCAATTATTTTTATTATTATTAATAGGCTATTATTATTATCAAAGTGTTATAGATCTCAAGACAAGTTTCGTGTCTCAACACTCTACACATCCCCGCATAAACACTCCAGACAAATTATTTGTTATTAAAGAATAAATAACAATTGCCTTACCTAATGCAGCAAAATCCTGCGTTTGGACCAGGCCCAGTTTGAGAATCAAATCACAGAGGGAGCTTCTGAAATTAGTGAGGGTATTTTTGTCTCGTCCTTTGCTATATGGTTATCAATATCAGTCATCGCAATTTTGAGAGTGAATCTCGCATTTATATGTGGGCGGGCCTATGTATTGAAGCATGTATGCGGGTGCTTGTCATGCATGGAAAACACATAATATATTCAGAATTTGAATAAAACGTATTAATGATTATATCGCCTAGACAGCGCGTAAAGCGTGCACAGGGATGTCGATGGGGGGGACATACCCCCACCCCATCAAAATCTGAACTGCCAAGAGACACCTATAGTCACAAATTATATATATTGTTCAGGTGTGTGTATACAAGTGTACTTGTTATAAAAGAGACATCATTTCTTGAACAGTTGTTTGAACATGGCAAAAACAGCATTGTCGTGAGACAGCATTTGACCCTCCAGGACTGAAATTGCACATCACTGATCTATTCATACATTTGTGTGCACTTATGTTTTTGTACACATCTAAAATAAAACAAATAAGAAAAAAGAACGAATGTAAGCTCACATTTGAAAGACGAAGGGCTGGAGTTGTATCTGAAGCAGTTCATATCAACCTGCAAACATATGTAGTGCCACCTTGCCAGGAAAAACAATCAAACTAGGTCTGCATGCACCGGGACAATGAGGCGGTAAATTGTGTTTAACAATATTGGACTGGAACATATCAGGTATTGCCTCTGCATCGGACTGAATCATTTTGTCTTACGTGCCCAAACATACAGTGTGCCAGGCAGAGCGGTGTTTACAGGCTGATGCTGTGCACAGGATATGGCCATCAAACAGTCACTTCAGTCTCTCCTGCCTGAACATGACCGTTAGAGCAGGGAGAAGCTGGAGTGTAATATCTCGGCCGTTGTCTCATGTAGTGCATATGTCTTTGTGTGTGCACTTAAAGACTGAGGAGGATACTGAATATAGTGAGTGGATGTGGTTTCCTGTATTGTCACTCTGCTTCATGTCATGCCTCATTACAGTGACACTACATCAGTGGCAAATGTATCAGCAGCACGTAAGTACGCACACACACACACACACACACACACACACACACACACACACACACACACACACACACACACACACACACACACACACACACACACACACAGAGTTTTCCACATTCTGTCATTAAGAACATACACAATGGGTCTTTTTCACTAACCGTGAGTACTTCTTGTCCGTAAACTTCATGGAAAAATTATGGTTCAAAGTATGCACTTTTTCCTTTCTAAATTTAAAGCAGTATTTAGAGCCATGTGTATGCAAGACTCCAAGTGGCCTTTGAAACATGGATTTTTTAATTTAAATGTGATAGAATTTGAATAAGTAAATTACTCTGCCGTAAGCCTTACTTATTTTATAGTAACAAAAAGCATGTCCATTCCATTTTGGTCTGGAATAGATTCTGCATAAAAATGAAGCTGATCACATGTCATCTAGGCCTATTAAAATAGTATTTATTGTGCTTCAATTGCTTTTAAATTGCTGTCCAGAAACCACAGTTCAAAAGAAGTGGTGCACCAGAAGGAAAATTCTGAGCTGAAACTAAAACTTCTGGGTGCCATTGGTCGAAAACCGATACGAACCGAAAATGCCTTTTTCTTATTTTAAAATATTTTTTTGTATAATTGTATTATTATAAGACTTTTTAATTAAATACAATAATTTAATGAATCTGAATTTTAAAACTACAAGCCAATGAAATAAAATAACCAGACGTTTATTTAAAGGGGTGGTTGATTATGATTTCATGATTTATGATTTTTCTAACTTTAGTTAGTATGTAATGTTGCTGTTTGAACATAAACAACATCTGCAAAGTTACAATGCTCAAAGTTCAAAGCAAAAGGAAGATATTAGCTTTTAAAGAAATCGTTTTTAAGGATTACAACAAACGGCTGGTAGATTCCACTAAATTCCTGGTGAAAAAAAAACAACAACATTTTAGACATGCTCATATTTTAGAGAATGTAGTTAATATATTCATTTATAATGATATATCATATCCACCCATGGATATAACTGCGATCCGCACATCACTAATTTGTACACACCCGTTTTGGCAGAAAATCAGCTTGGGTACCTTTTCACATAAGTAATAAAATGTACTACTCATCAATACTGCATGAAACCTACTCACACTAGTTCTTTGCTTGGATTGTAGATGCCTTTATAATGGTTCTCAATTGCGTTCTTCTCTCTCACATGCACACAGGAGGCAAAAGTCAAGGTATAGATATAGATGAAAGCAAAGTAAAGGAGCGAAAGGTACTGTACAGCTGTTGTAAAGGCAGGTGAGGGAGGTAGAGGGGATGGTGGCTAATGTAGGATTTAATTGTCAAATCGCACCACCTTCATGCTGTAGTGAGAATAAAATGCTTTGTGCCAGCAGGAATAAAACCTCAGCTGTACTCCAGGCCCCAGAAAGCTCTCACATAGATGGTGGGAAAGAGAGAGAGGGATATCTGCGCAACAAAAACTTCATGATAAAAATAAAAAAAAAGAAACTGGCGCAGCAGCATTTCTAAAATCATGACAAAAGAATGAATCATGACAAATTTTATGAGCCTCATCCATTAGCCTCAACCCTTCCGTGCCAATAGATAATTATTTTTTAAACAGTGTCATACTTCGCGTGTAGCCATATACATTAACAATCCAAAATCATTAACGCACAAATGCACAGCCAGAATAGCTTCATAAATACCATGTAAGAGGCAGAATCACACCATTTGGATTCATATTGACTTACTGACTCACATGTTTACCATGATTAACAGCTAGTAGCTGGTGGGCAGTAACGATGAGAGGACCCTTATCTAATGGGCAGCGTCTTTCGGTTTAGTCAAAGTGGATGACTGTATTTTGGTGTTAAACAGATGGCACCGGATTTGTCTGTCTGTCTGGCTCACTGGCATCTGCTTCAGCTGGCATAGCAGCTCACCTTGGCACAGACTGGCACCTCTGTGAGCTGGTTTCCTCCTCTGAATGGGTAAACAAGCAAAATTCAAGGTCCTATTGCCAGTGTGTGTCCAACAAGCTCAGTTTCTCCTTTCGCATGCATCTCCTTTTGGCCACACCATAGCTTACACCAGTGGTTCTCAAACTTTTTCGGTCATTCACCACTTTGGACAAGGGGGAATTTTCAAGCACCACCTGCCCCCATCGCTCCAACACAATGCTAATGAAATACACAACAAGCTTAAAATGTTCCAATTTATTGAAGTAGTATCAGTATAGTAATAAGTTGTATCTAAATGCAAACTATCTACCTCAAATAACAGCAAGTTAAAAAATGAAGGAAATAAAAGTACAGCCGTGTCATAACTTGCATGAAATTCAAAGGTAGAGAAAATAAAAGTGCAACTGTGTCAAAAATTGTATCAAGTTCAAAAATAGAAAAGAAATAAAAGTGCCACTTTGCAATCTGTTAAAAAAAGAAAAGGAAGAGAAATACATTTGGCAAGACAGCTCTATTTATCCCTGCATTAGTGGCTGCAATGAGGCTGTTTTGCATTGCACACTTTCTCAAAGCAGGGTTGCAGGCTTGATACTGCCACTCTCAAGTCATGCTCAATGTTCAGAGAAATTTCATGTCTTGTTGTCAGCCACAACATAATGACGTCACATATTTTCCAACCCAGCCCCCAGCTGGCTACCCATCGGCGCGAAACATAGATATATACACATACAGTATATCTATGGGCGCGAAAGTTTGTTCCGCTACAATTAATATGCCAACGTCACGTCAATCATTATTATTTGGGGTGGGGAGGGGAATTCATGATACACTTGGTGTCGCCCCCGGGGGTGATTGGTCTAATAAGCGGCAACACACAGCTATGAGGACGGTTTGCTCTCACATGCGCTGCATTTGTAGTCACACACGCGTAAAGTCACTCTCTAGTCTAGTGCGCGGTCTTGCTCCAGATTCCGGGAGATTGGATCTCATTTGCGGGCATCAAGGAGCCACTATCAATATGCAGTTGACTCCCGGAACTTCCGGGAAAGTTGGGATGTCTGGATAAAGATATAAAGGCATAAAAAGAAAAATTTCCTCCCGTTTGGCGCGCCCCACCTGTCACGTCTCTATTCCCCACCAGTGGGGCGTGCCCCACACACTTTGAGAACCACTGGCTTACACCATCTCAGTTGCTGACAGACTTGATATTAACTTTTGGTGAAAATAAACCTGCTGGTTAGGCTGGAGGCTGAACAAATGGATTCCTTTTGTATTTCTTTGCTGAAACTTGGTCAACCAGCTGTTATTCATCATAGAAGTCACATGTATGACAGGTATCACATGTGCACGTCTCTCAACAGGGCTTGATTGTTGCACAAAAATGTATTCCAGCTCAAATTACTATTATGTCTTCCCAGTGGACAAATATCCATCTTATTAATTAATAATCTAAAATAATGAAGCAAATTAGCAAGATGTCCTTCAGAATAATTAGTTTAATTCAATGTGTCCCCAGCATTTTCACAGTGGACTCTGGATACTTAGAATTCATTCATAAGTAATATTCCCTCCCATCAGTTCATTAGGAAGAACAGCAAGAACACAAGATTGACTGGCATTTTTGGGAAATTTAACTTGCACTTCCTTTTTTATTCTGAATGAAAGTGAAATGTACTCAAAATAAGAGGATGGAACTCAATGCAAGATGGAGATCAGATCCATTTAAATTTCTTCTCTGTGGAAAATCACTTCACCAAAACAAGCCACTGGAGAACTGCAGGATTAATTAACATAGTCTAATGAATCATTTGTATGTGCCGCATGCACTGACAGGTCTTAAGTGACCCAGAGTGTGTTTTATTGATCTCAGACAGGGGGAATCATTTATCAACATATTCCAAACAAAATCCCATCACTAAACGCAGTTCATCATAATGCCTTGTGCTTCATTGCATCTTGCATCAATGCCACACACACACCATTCAGATCCCTGTAATTTGAGTCTAAATATAGGCTGGAATATTTGACAATCAAACGGAGTTATAGACTCCAAAATAAAGTATTATAAACTAAAAATGAAGTAAAACACTTAAAATAAAGTTTGCAGGTGATACATGAATTGGTAAGTGGCAATGATCAACAACTCAACACATGAATTGGGTAGTAGCAATGATCATAGTCTTGCATTAGTATGCCCATAAGCAGAAGTCAAGGTCGCATTACAAAGAATCAGTGTTGCTATCGTTACTTAAACAAAAATTATAAATGGTGCCATGGCAACTAACTGAAAAAAATAAGTAGAAGTACAAAAGTACTAAAACTGAAATAAAAATAAAGCTAAATAGAAATATTTCAAAAAAACATTTTTGCTTAGAGATGGTCCCATCAAAACATTCAGACATTCTACTTAGCAACTTATTCTACTACTCTGAAACCTAACAATCTACTACAGTCAAATATTACTATAATGAAAGTTAGTTACAGTATAGTTAGTCAGATGTCTAAAGTGGACCATCAAAATAAAGGTATTTCGAAATAATGAATACTATAATAGTACATAATGCTAAAATAACACTGCAGAGAATACACTTTCTATAGCTTACGCATAAAAAGCATAAGGTTGTCTCTTCTAAGGTTGTCAAGGTACAAAAACTCGGTAGCACTTAATTTTACAGTCCTGTTCCGCATGTTCATACCAGGGATGAAAATTAACTTTTTTGTCCACCTGCCACTGTTGCTGGTGGATTCCAAAATCTGCCAGCCACTAAACGTTTTTACCAGCCACTTTCTTGTTTTTAACCGACAATGTGTAACTGCATGTGAAAATTTATACTACAAGATCTACAATACTTAAGCTGTTTATTCCATAGGGTAAAGTCTAAAGGTGTGCCTCCTCTAAAAGTGTCCGGGTGAAACAGCATGCTACTTTTATTTACCCGCCACGGTGGCTGGTAGGTGAAGCGAGTTTACCAGCCACAACACAAAATCACCAGTATTTGGCTGGTGGCTAACTGGGTTATAGGTACTAACCCTGAACCTACCCCTATACCTGACCCATGTAGGTACTTTGTATTACCAGTACTTTATTGGGTAACTACACTGTAAGTACACTCTAAGTACATGTGCTGTAAAATAAAGTGTAACCAGAATTTCAGTAGTCTGAACCAATACCAGTAAAATTTCATTGTTCTTTGTACCGATTTTGGTACCAGAGCAAAAACTATTGAATTAAGTACTTTAAAAAACTGTGTCCGGTTTTGTCTCGTCCGTTGGTTATCGTAGTCAATCATCGCGGTTTTCGATTCAATTGTGCATTTAAATATGGTTTTCAACCCAGAAAATTAGTAGTGTACTCAGTAGCAAGAGAAGTGTCCTCCCTTCATAATCACTAAGGCTATCAATGAGCACGTTTACATGCTAACCCCAATTATGTTTAATAAGCCAACAATGCATGTGGTCATGTAAACGTGCAAACCAGTTTTCCTTTATCGGAGTAAAGTCACAAACGGCTTAAGCATAAACTATATTTTTGGCCCTTCGTCCCGAATTCTCCCGGCATGTAAAAACATTAACCTGCGTTCTGTCGGTTAATTGAAGTGCGCATATGTCAAATTTGTCAGTGAAGTACCCTTACTGTAGGATTAAGTGCATCCAAAGAGCGAGCGTTTCTCTGTAGGGGATGAGGAAATGTCTCAACTAACAAAGTTAATAAACTCTTTCCTGACCCAAGAAATTATATAAATGTTGTTCTCATCTCATGCAGAAGTGCCACAGTTAAAATGCTGAATCTGTAACTGCATGAGAGGATAATATGAGTCCGTAAGTTTCCTGTTAACATGTTGGAACACATGCTGGAACACTAAATGCTTTATTTAACATCACAACAGACATAACAAATAGAATAAGTGTATAGTCAGATACACAAATGGTTACATTTTGACAACACTACTGGGAAATAAATAAATAAATAAAGTCTTGTAAACGCGGCTTACTTGCATTGCTTGGTTATCAGTAGGCATGTCAACCAGGACAATGGGTTATTTCAATATGCTATTTTTTTAGAGTTATCAGCATTTTGTTGTTTACGTACTCAATATCTAAAGCGCAAGTTCACTGAATGCTGCCTTCTTGCGAAAACTCTTACTTATACAATCAATCTCTTATTTACATTGTGCTTGTACTTTGTTGGTTATAATGAAAGGATTCGCGAGCGAGTGTTCCTTTTCAGTGGTGTGTTAAGCAGATTCTGACTAACTTGCTGACTGACACCACTAATGTCATTGCGTTCACATCCTCAACAGATTGTGATGGGCTACAATGATTATAAAGAAACGCTGTAAATATAAACCTTTGAAGCTCAGAGAGCGTTCAAACAAACATAAAAGAGAGCAGCGTCTATCAGCAGGTAGCGAATATACCAGCTACTGCAGAAATGTTGATACCGTAAATTTGTTTTTAGTACAAACTGGTACCGTTACGTAAATAGTCTCTTCTATTTAGTTATGGTTGCTATGGTTTCATTTCTCACTTGTGATAAAGGTTTCTTATCATTGGTGTCCCATTATTCAAACAATGCATAATAATGTCTAGGCAATGTTCCAGAGATTAGCTAGACTCACCCATATCACATCCTCTTGTCTATATGGTCTCCAGGTTCGTCCAGAGTCACTATACTGTAGCTGGTAGCGGGCCACCCAGTCAGAGCTGCCCCAACGACCCTGGGTAGCAATAGATGTGACTTTCAACCTGTCCCGTAGGTCCAGCTGTAGCCAAGGTTGTTGGTCTTCTCCATTCGGAGACCAACCCCCATCACCTACAGGGACAGATCAAGAGCCAGTGATTTGAAGAAGAAAAAAAGTGCAGAGGAAAGAAAAGAGAGTTTAAGCATAATTTCCCCCACAATTCAAGCACTCACTAAGATTTCATACTCCTGTTCATCATGCTGACAGGACTGAAGCTTAGTGGTCAGAGAAAAAATGAATTAAATTTGTTCCAGTAGTTTTGTGGCTCAGTCTCTCTCTTTTTGAGATAGAAATCGACAATCCCTAGAGGAGAGTTGACAGACCTCAGTGCAGTATAATATTACTGCGGTTAAAAAAGGCAATTTGGAAATTACTCAGCATATTTCTACACTTGCATGTCTTACTGTAGTTTTTCTAGTTGCATGGTTTTCTGCATCTCTTGTTCAGAACATAGTAAAAATAAAAGCAAATCACACACACTTCACTGAAGCTTGGAAATATTTGTCCACCCACGCAGACCTACTGAGTACTAGCGGTGGGAGAAAAAATCGATACAGCATAGTATCGCGATATTTTCTGTGGCAATACTGTATCGATACACGGGCGCCAAGTATCGATCTTTTATTATTTAAATTAGCTACACATGAGAATTTAACTTTGGTAGTAGAGTGCATGTCTGCGTGAGTGTTCTGCGGTGCCATGTCTTTTATCTCTCTTCTCTCAAAATGTGTTGTGCAAGGCAAGCATCAAGCGCTGCGGCGATAATACACACTCGCGTTTAGGAGTCGGTACATGACGGAATATTCACTCGCACAATCGGGCCAGCAGTGCATCTTGACTGAAGTTTACCATTTGCACGTCTTTTTAAGTCTTACCAGTTTAAACATTCAAGCGATTTTAAACTAATTAGTGCTCGCGAGCTCTGAGAGATTATTTTCTAAGCGCACATTCATAGAAAATCCGACTCAAAAACAGCTGGCCAGTAACAAATGTTATTTTTCGCGGATTGTATTGCTTTAACACGCAAAATTGTGTCAATTTCGGTCTTCGTGAGTATACTCTAAACATAGTCGGTTTTGTCTTTAATAAGCATAAAACGCATGTGACAGTATAATGAACACAGGATCCGTGCACTAGCTCTTAAAGTGACGGCAGCCATATGTGTCTGTCATTAATTTTACTGTCAAAAAAACAACAAAAGATAGCTTTAAGTTAAAGGAATCAGGATTAATAGCTTATGTATTTAATTTAGTCAGGACTAAAATACTACCCAGTGTTACTATCTGGGTAGTATACAGTGTTGTATATCCATTTGATTACATTATTCAGTTTCTGTATTTATGAATACTAGTGTTAGACCTATTCAAAAACGTTTCTCTTTATTTGTCATTATTTGTATATTTATTCTATTGTATTTATTTGTGCTACTTTTTTCAATTTAATTAAACAATTTAAATCAAGCTTCCTTGTGTTGTGTAAATTCTCAACAATATTACCCCCATTGTAAAAATTGCAATGAGCGCAAACATTTAGGCGATATAAATGTAATAATTTAGTTTGGAAAAAATGCAAAAAAGAATATCGCAATATGTTTAAAATCGCAATAATATCGTATCGTGACCTAAGTATCGGGATAATATCGTATCGTGGTGCTTCTGGTGATTCCCACCCCTACTGAGTACCCACCTCCTTTTCTTTTTATTTTGCCAGAATTAGGCAAACGGTACCTGCAGGAAGAATGCTGGCAGAGAGGACAATCTATAAATCAAGTAAGCGGTATATTAAATGAGTTGTGTTTGATTTCTGCAAGTGGCATGATAGCAAAGAAATGGCACACACCTTGGAACAACAATAAAGAACACTGCCCATGTTATCAAATGCAAAAATGTGCAGAAAAAGCGCAGCCTGTAAAGATTTGAATCTGCCAAAGAAATTTGCTTGTTATGTCGTTCGATATGTATTGTCTACAAAAATATCATAATTATTGTTTTAACGATGCATTCATATTTTGAGTTACATTTAAGACACAATATTGTCAACAAATATTTTCTAATTAAACCACAGCACAACTGTTTTGTGTCGCCAAGGAATACACAGCAGTGTTTTTAATGAATCAGTTTAATGAATGATTCAATGATAGAATAAATCTGCTGTTGAACAAATTATTTGAATGTATTGTTTCAATAAACTTGAGTGTTTTGAGTGAATGACTCAATGACTCAACTCATTAAGACAGTTACTTGCCGCCACCTACTGCCTTTTTAGTTTCATATTTAAAGTATTGTTTTATTTTTCTATTTAAGAAGTTGTAAATGCATTCAATCCACCTCTGACCTGCATTAAAAATTCTGTGTAAATGCCACTTCAGATAGCGCTTCTGCGCCACTTCTGCAGTGCAAATATGGATACAGATTTTTTTTGATTGGTAACAGTGCCTTATTATTTTTATTGAATTTATTGATTAAATGTAAGAATTTGACATCAAAGAATATGCATCCATCTAAAAATGTAATAAAATAATTATACTATAAAGGTAAAAGTCCCCTGGAAATCAGTTTAATGGGTCAAATATTGCATCATAATGGAAACATTCATTTCTATTACTGCTGTGAATTATTCACTGCACAGAATTTGTAGAATATGAAAAGCTTCGGGAGTCATAAACCAGTCAAGGTAACAGCACAAAACCACTGAGCAAAATATTGTTTAATTATCATTATCGTTAATCATTTGTGTCAATATCGCACGCCTCTAGCTCAGGTTGCTTTTAAAGAGGCATAAAGCTGGTGTGGAAAAAGGAAACCCTCAAGGTCAGGTGTGACAGGGTTGCCTCGGGGCAAGTCTGAACAAGATGGTCGGATAATAAATGCTTCAGTGCTGTTCAGTGACTAGGTACATATCATCCGTAAAGATTTTCACACAAGGTCAGGGTGAACACTGAGCTTGTTGGATTTAACTGTAGGCTCCATGAGAAGGCAGATAATATTATTTTAGTATGTGCATCCAGAAAATGTATTTTTTAGCATGGGCGGTAGGGATGGCGCCTGCGCAATTTCGCAACTCTGTCGCATCTCTCTGCCGCTCTGCCTCCCGCGCTATAGTGCTTTCACATATTCTGCGTTTGCAGTGCGCAACTGATCTGCGGCTGTACCACAAACACATTTACTCACTATTTGTATTTCAAATCCAGAAGTTATCAGCTATTTTTATTTTTAAAAAGTTGTCACCAGTGCGATTCTCTTTGTACACTCTTTAATAGACGTATTCATGTTTAAACACAATTTAAACAAATTATTATTCAATGCATTACTTTTATATAGATTATATATTAAGTTGCTCAAGCAAGTGGTAACATATTGAACCATGTAGTTATATTAAAATCGCAAACATTTTTAAATAAAATGGACAAAAACAGCACTCATACCTTTTCTTTTGCATAATTTAAATCTTAATACAATAAATCTTGCATCACAAAGAACTTGTTTTTTTCCACTTCAAAGAATGAGACGAGTGTCGTTCATTATGTCGCCTTGTTGAAGCGTGGTTCACAACATATCTTGGAATGAGATGGCTAACTGTAGTAGCGTTTAGTCCACTGTCTATATAATAGCCTAATTTAGAGATCACTTTTTTTTTTAACCGACTACCGACAACTTTGATCGGTTAACGTTGATACGGTCAACCATCAGTCAAACGGTCATCGGTTAACATCCCTGGTTTGTTTAATTTATTAAATAATTTACAACCTGACATAAATAACAGGCACAGATATAAATGACAACGTACAGATCTTGTATTCTAATGACAATCAGAGACAGATAATAAATAGATGGATAGATCTAAAGATAACATTTGGTGTCTGCACACGTTTGGATCAAGCTGTCAGTGACTGGGAACGGGCTGTCTGTCTGTGTCTCACAGTGAAAGAAAACCTCCTGCTGTTACTAAGAAAGAGGCATGATGAAAAAAAGAAATGCCTTGGGGGTGACACGGGCAAGCCGCCATATCGTAGCCCCACTTATTACCGCTGGGAGACACTGTTATTCCAAAAAGTTACGAATCTACTACCAAGTTTGGTGTTGTGATAATTTGCGATTAAGGATAATTAAGGAAGTTCTTGGAGTGTGTTTGGCCCATGAGGTCAAACAACTTACAATGCAAAAAACAATGCTCTCAAAGGGCCTCAACATAAGCTGGCATTTCTGGCATGTCTTTGCTTAACTGCCTATTTGGCTGGGGAGTTTTCTCAAGTGCTTCTTCAGACTGTAATCAGCTGCTGATTGTTAGGTTGCATTAATCAAACCGCTCTTCACCTCCCTGAAGTAAAAACCACAACACGTTTCCTTAGTCATCATTTCTACAGTCCATTTGTTATACCTCGTGCTTTGCCAAAGCTCAGTCTGGCAAAATACTTTGTCTGTGAGTGTTTAAGGATCATTAAGCAAATCATGATCAGCCATTATACTCCTTCTGGGTTTGATTCCCGATGGTTTTTGGGGCTGTTGTTGTTCTGGAAACCTGAATCCACAGGCAATTCTGATGAAAACGAATATAGCCTAGTTCACCCAAAAATTAAATCATCATTTACTCACTCTCATGTTGTTCCATGTTCCACTTTTTTCAATTGGGACTGACTTTTCCAAAAACACACAGGTTTGGAATGACTTGAGGGTGATGACAGAATATTCATTTTGGCTAAAATTTCCTTTCACTTTCACTTCACTTTCATGTAAGGAAAATCTTACACCGTGTCCTAAGAAGACCCCCAGATATAACACGACTACAAGAAGTGACACAATCAATCAAAATCACAGCCAATTAGGAGAGTGTGTGGGCGGAGCCTCTCAGCAAGTACATCGATTATAAAATTCATATTTATAACACATTTTAACATTATTAAAACTACATACCGAGATACTGAAATAATCTTTGTCATAGAATACACTTGATTGTTCACAGTTTGTTCACAGTCTTGTTTCCTATCCTTTGTTTTCAAGATCTGAGGTGAATTATTCATTGTAGCTTTCAGTACGGCTATAAAGGTCACAAAAATTATATTTAAACTCACAATACATGCTTTTAACATTAAATAAAGAAAATAATCGGTACATGAGACTACCATTGTCATGCCTTGTATGGTGTTGTTCCAGATGCATTGTCACGGAAATGTAAAAATGATGCCTTTTAATCGCGTGTCCTGGCGTTGCATTAAGTCTGGTTAGGATATGGTGTTATTCAAAAAGTCAACCAGTTCTGTATTTCCTAAAGGCATTTTAAGCCTAGTAGATCAAAGAGACCATTGGTCCCAATCTGCATAGGCTTACACTTGTTTTGGAAAATACAGACCTGGAAAAGAATAGCGGTTGCTTGACAATTTACAAACACTTATTAAAAACAAGAATTTGTTAACACTGATTTGAATATTTAATAACACCGGCATTAAGAGGAAAAACACCCTTTACAAATTAAATTTGGTTACCATAAGAACAAGTTTCTAAACCTATTTCAGTTCCTTTTGCTTCCTTTGAGTCTATAGTTACATTTTGAGTGGTTATAAATAAGTTGCATATTGTCACTAGAGATTTATGTTTGTCTATGAGTTGTCACACTTAAAAAATGACTTCTAAAACATTTTCAAATCTTGCTTCAGGTACAGCTAATCACCAGAACTTTTCACATCAGTTCTGCTCATGGATGACAGCGGACTGTTATATTCCCTCCAATGAAAGTATAAAGTCTTCTAATACTTTTTTGCAATGTTTGTGGAAGCTAAATCGCATTAGGTTTTCATACAAAGAAAAAGCTTTACGTCAACACTTTTCCTGACAAGGACAAATTTCCCTTCTGCTTAATTCTCTAGTCACATAAACACAGACAACTGGATGTTATTTGATACCAGTGTTAATTTTGACAGCAAATTTTGATTTAGTTTTAGTCTTAGTCTTTTGACTAAAATGCCATTTAGTTTTAGTCATATTTTAGTCATCTAAATTATTTTAGTTTTAGTCTAGTTTTAGTCGACGAAATACTAAAAGAGTTTAGTCTACTAAATCTACAATAGATTTAGTCTATTGCCACTGTCACTTTAAGACATCAGATCATGTCCAATGACATGCGGATACAATTGCACTGATACACATCCGATACACTCACAACTGTTTAAATCTACAATAGATTTAGTCAACTAAAATATTATGGGTTTAGTTAAATTGTAATGCATTAATTTAGAATTCCTCTAAAATGTCCAAACCCATATATTCCCGGAGAAAACATTTATTAACCTATTAATATGAATGATTTTTAGGTTTGAACATGCAATACAGATACAGATTTAATGATTGTGACTTAGAAAAATATCTTAAAATGAAATAAAAACACTTTTCCTAAAGTTAAACACAGTCTTCTTTTCAATGAATGACATATGCGTTCTTTATAACTACTTGCATACATCATTATTTATTCTTTCAAGCAGACATATTTATTTTTATGAATTAAATATAATTAATCCTTATTAAAGCTATTAACAAACAGTGAATGCTTTTCTTTTGTTGCTTGAATATTAAGGACACAGACTGCGTTAGGTTTATTGCCACTGTCACTTTAAGACATCAGATCATGTCCAATGACATGCGGATACAATTGCACTGATACACATCCGATACACTCACAACTGTTTAAGACATAACCAACACAGATTACATGAATACTCTCCAAAACGGACATTTAGACATAATGTTGTGTGTATTTGTCCATTCAAACACGAAAGAGAGCTCAATTCAGTCCTCGCGCGCTTTTAGGTGTCTATTGTGCATGGCTGCACGCTTCAGGTCGGGTGTGTGCCGTACGGAATAGAGCTCTTTTTTTATTTTATTTTTTTATTCAGATCTATATGTCTGCTCTACTCATTCTACCAGACGTTTAAATTTTTTAAAGTTTTGAGACCGCTGCGTAGATCAGCACGTTACAGTACAAATGTGCGTATCTATCACACACGCAAGGCATCAGTTCTGACTGGATCGCTTCCCAGATCGTCACTATCTAACATTTTCGTCTAGTTTTTATTCGTTGACGAAAATGTCAATGGATTTTCGTCATAGTTTTTGTCATTCAAAAC
Organism: Meda fulgida; assembly: GCA_030578275.1. NCBI lineage: Eukaryota > Metazoa > Chordata > Actinopteri > Cypriniformes > Leuciscidae > Meda > Meda fulgida. The sequence goes on from CM060626.1 coordinate 6,848,352, forward strand.
TAGGTTTTATATAGTTATCGTCTCGTTTTCGTCTGTGGAAAAATGTCGTTGACGAATAATTTTAGTCATTATTTTCGTCAACGAAATTAACACTGTTTGATACAAACGGGTCAAGAGAACATGAAGACAGGAGCACATACCATCTCTTCTGTTGAGTTTAGAATAGTGTGGTGACCTCCTGTCAGAAAATGTTGATGAGTTCTGGAAGGAAGTTGGGGGTAGTGATGTCATCAGTGGCTCTTCACAGTAATCTGGAAAAAAAAATTATGAAAAATTGTGTTAAAACCAAACAAAATAAAATGTTGTCTTTAGTTCTTTATTTGAAATGGAAAACAGTTAATGGTTTATTCAATTATATAAATACTATCATCTGATTTTTTTATTTTATTGTATTATATGATTCATTAGTTAAATGAATATTATATGACTTTCAATTTTATTACATGATTTCAAAAGTATTGTTTTTGTATGCACTAAATATTAACTCAAAACCTTTTGTTTTACTGGACACAATTTACTAAAAATAGAATTTCAGCTCATTACAGGGGTTCAAATCTGAAACAAAAAAACTATTTTAATTGTAGTGACAGTTTAATTGTGTAAAGTGTGATGTAAATACATCTGTTCTCTGTAGAGACGGCCAGTTTGTGAGAGTTCACTAAAGTCTTGAGTCTTGCAAGCTTTTACATGTAGGCTAGTCTGCCGTTCATCCGACAGAATTGTCAGTGCTGGTGTGCCATTGAACCCGACCTTTTTTTTTTTTAAAGAATTCACTTCAACATGTTTCATGTTTGAAAGTGTCTGTGCTGTCAGGAATTTAATACTCATCCGAGATTGTGAGTATTATAATAGGAGTAAAAAAAAAAAGAGGAAGGTTCAGAGAAGAGACATTTTATTATCAGGTACAGTATGTGAATGAGTGTTCATTCAAATCTTGTCAGTTTATTACAGCAGTGGTAATTTTACACAATGTGGTTGGCAAGAATACCCATTTGATAAAGGTCAGGACCCTTTTCATTTTGGATGAAAGAGACTGAAGAAAACATTTCTGTGGCCATCAGCCCAGGACGCTTTTAACGCAAGGAATGTACAACCAATTGCAAACTGCTTCTTTATATATCACCGTACAGACATTATACAGATAATCATGCAACCAACCATCAAGCACACTAACTGCTTCTGTACGGAAAAGACTGAATGCCCAGGAAGTTCATGCGAGACCATACCAAAGATAAGATTATTGTACTTTAAAGGTAAATGACATGCCGTAATTTGCTTTTCTTGCATCCTTCAATGGCTTTCTCAACGGAAACACACAGATCAAAAGAAATCTAATGAACCGCAGCTCGAAAGCCCAAACACATTAGTCTCAAGCTTCCAGAATATGCATGTATCGTCAGAATAACATAACAATGAACAGCAGGTTAGGGAACCATTAGCTGTGTCCAGGGAGCATTTTTAAAGCTCTCTCCTGTTTCAGCAGCGTAAGCACTTTGCAGCACTCTCCATGGACCAGGGTAAAAATATATCCTTATTTAGAGGGCCTTTGCATTTGTGGCAACATTTTGCCTGGCAATCACTCATTTGACATTGAATTGCCTACTCCCAATTTTGACGCTCCCAATAGCCATCTCTTCATCTCTTTTGTTCTCTACTCCTCAATCTCGCCCATCTTTCTGTTCACCCACTATTCATTTTCTGTTTTTCCTCCTCCTTTTTCTCCATCTCACACGTACACACTCCCACTTTCTCTTCAACTTAATGAGAAAAGAGAGAAGTCTCGCCATTGTGAGGGGGCTCACATGTGTTATTGCCACCATAAGGGAGCCATAATCTGAGTCAGCAGTGCTCTCCGCTGCATCAGAGAGAACAGCTGCGGCATCGTGCTTTCACTTTCAGCTGAGCAAATGACACACAGCACCCCCTTCAGATTTACTCCTACAGTAATAAGTAGCATTTTAAGAAAGTTCACTGAAGAAAGTGATGAAGTGTCCTACTAGATGTTCTGCAAAGTTCAACTGAGGTTGATTTGTTTGCACTGAAATACAACCTCAGAGATTGCAAATTATATACCTGACGTTTATGTGACACCCTCAAGGGTATGACATCATTTGATGAGGACAACTAAATATTTCACGTCTGAATTCAGGACCTTATAAATTTCACTGAAGCACATAATTCAGAATTTTCACATGTCCTGAAAGTTATCAGGCCCTTTTTTTGTGTGTGAAATTAATAAACAGGCAGTGTCCGGATTTAAACACACTGGAGGTCTTGTTGACTCCAGCAATATTTCTAAAAGGATTTTTTCATTAAACAAATAATTTCCCAAAGGAGTGTCTAAACCTGAAGATGTTACGGTTGATAAGGGCACATCAAATTGGACTAATGTTTAATTACCGTAAGCACAGACTAGGGATGGGTTTACACAAACTAATAATCCCACTCAAGATTTTGAAACATTACATGTGGAGTCAACAAACAAACAAGAATAGGACGATACTCTGGGAAAACTGATCCAGCAGGCTTTATTCAGATGCTTGTTGACCCATTTTGAGAGAAACTGACAATCACTACAAAAGCTGAGCAAGTGAATATTCTTTGAAATTCTATACATAATTTACAGATCCTGTCATATATATTTAATTCTGCATTAGCCTCATTCAAGCACCCCCTTTAAAACTAAATAACTAGCCTAGCTTAATATTTCAAAACATGGCTGATACCTTCAAAATATATTAATGATACTGTTTTATTACAGTTAGACAATTCCTGTCAATTCTGTTTTTCTTCGTGAGAAAGATATCAAACACATTTATTAAAATGTAGACAGTTGAACCTAGCAGAAAAACAAGAGGTATTTTATCAACACAAACCAATTCATAGACATAGTATTGACAGATAACTTCAGAGCTAAGGTGGGCAGAGTCTGCCACTGTAAGCCATTTTCGAGAACCACTGAATCAACATGTAATGAAAATTCAGCGTATGTTAGCTGTTATTGATCTTATTGCAAACTTTTTTTTTTTCAATGTGTATGTTTCATTAAAAAAAATTACCTTGTAATTCTTAATCAAAACATTGACTACCTTCCAATGAAACGACAGACTTCTCTCTGGTGACATATGCAATAATTTAATCTGCTTAAACTTCGCCCCTTCCTTTCAATCGACTGCAAGCTATCAATTTGATCCGCCTCTATCCAATCAAAAACCAAATCATAGAACCAAGTCCCAGTCCTACCTTTTTCTTCACTCTGATGCATGTCACAATACAGAAGAAAAGATTGGTTTCATTGGAACTTTATGAACTGAATTTTCTAAAGGTTTAGCTCAGGGGTGCACAATCCTGTTCCTAGAGATCTAGCATTCTATAGAGTACCAACGCTGCTTCAAAACACCTGTCTGTAATTAAGTGTTCCTCGAGATCTTATTTAGCTGGTAAAAGCAGAACTTTGCAGTATCTCCAGGAATGGGCACCGCTGGTTAAGCCAAATAATGAGAACCCATCCCACTAAATAAATATCCTAAACAGTCATTTCAGACAATTGAACTATTGAGCATTCAATGAATTTGGTTTATGTGAGTTCAATTCATGCCTAGTATTCATACTGAAAAGAACAATGAAATGTTCTTCAGAAACACTGTTGTAAATCCTCCATTGTTGGTGGCTTCATAAGTATCCTCAGCTGGAACACTTTCACCTCATTGACCAATCAAATGTGTGCTTTTATCATTCATAAAAATGGTTTATGGCCCTTCATGGTTAAAACAACAAAAGCACCTCTCTTCAAGCCCCGTCATTTACAGGAGCACGTCAATGATCTTTCGACATTTAAAAAAATAGAAATAAAAATATCTACAATTTGACATTCTCCCTCTTTTTTAGCCGTATGCACATGCACACGTTCACATCACAACATAACAATGAGAGAGACTACAGTAGAGTAAAGTGTTTGCCTAGCAACTGGCATATAATTATATTTTTCCATCACAAAATAACCCCGGGAGCAGCAGCATTTTGAAGTGGCTGAATGACAGACATTATGTGGAATTGTAGGCCTAAGAAAGGTGGGCCTGAGTCAGTGACATCTCAGGCAGGTCTGTGTCTCTGATGCACTCTTCATTCTGTCCTGCTTGAGAGTGGATCCACATGGTCATTGTTCAAAAGGTCAGATATTATTACTGTGCATCCTCAATGTGTCCTGGGCAGGAGTGCTTTAATCATGTGGTCCAGGGGACACAGAATAAAGAGAAAGGGGGCAGGAATGGCAAAGAGAAATGAGAGGAAGAGAATAAGGGAATGCTGGTAATAAGAAAGAGTATAGGGATCATCAAGGAACTTGGGCAAGTTTGCCGCCATTGGAACATGGAGGTGTAATCAATGGAATGCAAGCAATAACAGAGGAGAGAGGAATATTATGCATATAATTTTATTTAGTTGTTTATTTTAGAAATGCTGAAGTCAATCATATCTGCACAAATCTTTCAGCAATCCTTCTTTGTAATCACACAGACAGTTTTATTGAGTTATAAAGCTTTATGGGAAGCCAAACACTCCAAAAGTGGGATGAAACTGCAATACACAGCAGAACCGCACTGTGCGAATCACTGGAGAGTGAATCTGTTTACTCTCACGGCCCACTGTACAGCGCAGAGATCTGTTCCGTTAACTTGAGCAAACCAGAAACTGATCTGCACTGAACAAAAAGTTGAACTCTCTAGGAAATGGATCTACTGTCCTGTGGGTCGCGCAGTCCTACTCGCAGCCACAGCAGTGCTGCAGCAATTACACACTTTGGTCTTCTGTTTTGCTGATTTTCGCAGACAAAGCAATACTTTGTAAAACAAAAGGATGTAACTTCAATAAAGCATATTGAACTACAGTGACCCATTAAACTACACTACAGTGGCCCTGCTTTTCACGCAAAATGTTTCACAAAAAGCAGTATGATTTCTAATTATTTAAAACAATTGTTAAAGTTAAAGTGGTGTGGAATAAAATTGATTCATATATGAAATCAATTCACAAATTCCAAAAATCGATTTTATAAAGTGTTACACTTCATTAACTACGCAGTAGGCTACTACTTTAAGTTACTTACAGTTATTGACGTTAATCACAATAAGCTGCGAATAAGGACTCAATGTGGTGCTCACACTGACGGACACACAGCCGAAGTGCGCACACAGATGCCACCTCTCACATGCATGCGATCACGAATTCAGTTCTCTTTCACAGCTACACACACAATTAAGTCAAAATGCACATCATGTGGACTGTGGAGTATTCAATGTAAACAGAGCCGGTTATGTCCTACACGAATGAAAACAAATGGGAGAAAATCGGATGTGTAACTAACTATATCTGTGCATTCATTCTTAAAGGGACAGCTAGCAGCCTCTGCTGCCATACATTTCATTAATGTTAATGAAAAAAAAATATTGATTGTAGTCAGCTTAAAGGGCATTTGTATAATATTGGGTTGACTAAAATGGCAAGAAAACTTAAATAAATTTCAAGGTTCACATTTAATTCAGTAGGATTTTTTCCCCCTTCTAGACCTATTAAACTGTCTACCGCAGTCAAATAAGAAAAGTAACAGAAAACAGTAAACTTCAATCAAATCTATGCACATAATCATATCGTGACCTCAAGAATTGATATGAATCTAATAGTGAGGTACTAAAAGATTCCCACCCCTATAAAGTATAACTAAAAAACTGTGTATTTTATAAAAAGTATTTGTTCATAACATGTAACTCTCATTTTTAAAGAGTCCAAATTGATTGATAGTTGATTTTATACATAGCCTACATACATAAAAATAAAAAGCAAAACAAAAAGACTTCTAAATCAGCTGGTCAAAATCAATAGCAAAATTGGCTTTGAGAAAAGCTTTTTGTCACTGTATGCGATGCAAATGTCTACATTTTTAACTGTAATTTATGTGTACAACAACTTTTTGGGTCCACTCTATACTATATAACAGATTTAATTTGGAGGTTGACATGTCAATTCATGTAAAAGAGGTTCCCGACTCCTAGAGGGATCACAGGACAGTTTTCAACAGCCATAAACAATGCAGGATAAAGTGAAAGAGAGGAAGTGATTATGATTATCTCAGAAAGGAGAGGATGTGCTAAACACCTCACGCATCCAGGTCTAATGAACGTACATCACGTCAGAGAGTTGTTTAGCCCACACTGCTCTAAGCTATTTATAGCTTGCGGGATCGATCACCCATCTGATGGGCCGCCACGATAGCGCTGATTAAGGTGGGAGATTAATGGCAGATTAACGGGTTTCCAGTGTTTCCGCCAGGCATTGTTTAAATCATCTTCCAGTGGAATGACAGCAGTAGTTAGAGTGTAAATAGGATATTTGATAAGATTGCCTGACAAATAACTCTGCATGGCCCTTTTGATACCATTATCTGATGTACAGTATAATAAAATTATCTGAGATTCAAACCACAGAAATGGATCTGAAATCTCTGTCCAAAAACTGCAAAAGGCCAGTGGGAAAACGGAAATAAACTTTTAAAAAAAATATGTGATTTATAATTTGATAAATTTTAACACTTTAAAATCAAGTTTTTGATCTCTAATTGAGATCTAATGGTCCTGCTGTGAGACAAATTGATTTTTAAAAGTATTCCATGTGTTCTCTTAATGTCAATGAAAATACACAATAATTATAATACAATTTGAAAAATGCTGTTTAAAGATGTTTTACATGGAATCACACCACTGGACAGGTATATTTCTGTAATTCTTACTCTAAATAGCATGATGAAATTCAGTTATATTAAGAAATTTAAAACTTATAAAAATACACATTTTTCTTCTTCTTATTATTATTAAAAGGGAGAGTAAAAACTTGAACCAGCTCCAAGTGATCTCATCAAGCTCTCTCTTCCCTGTTTAATAACTCCTGGCCTTAAACAAAAAAACAAAAACAAAAAAACAACAACAACAACCTTGACAAGCAGAATTATGAAAGCCGAAAACATGTTATTTGTGTGTGCATGTTTTGTTTTTTCCTGTCTGAGATGTGTCATTTGGCAGGCGCCAGCTATGTTTGTATTTATCCGATCCTGAGCCGTGGCCTTAATTTCCCCTCATCAAAACTCGGGAGGATTTTGTTTGTCCTTCACTTTGCTTTAATCTCTGTAAATCCCTGCCTGCCTGCTTTTGATCTTCATTTGTGTGTGACTGGGAGGGTCCTCTCACCATTTGCATGTGACTGCGAGGGCCCTCTCGCCAAACTCCCCCACCTGACCGGATCCTTCGAATATCAGATCCATCAAGATCAGTACAGAGATAAACCAACTAAAAGCAAGAGACAGAAAAAAGAGACTATAGGATAATGCCCTCATACCAGAACCTGTGGTCTAGGGCAGTGATGTTTTTTGTTTTTTTTGCCAAGAAAGAGATTTCAAAGGAAGGTAAACAAAATAAGGTAAACAAAAATGTCCTTAAAAAAATATGACCCAACCAAGAACTGCACAGGCAGCAATATGCTAAATTATTAACACGACAAAGGCTGAATAGCAAATTTTGCAGAGGCAAAGAAAATCGCCTGTAAAAAGCAATGGGACACTTGTGGATGTGAAAACCAGTCTATTGGGACCTTAATGAGGGAGCACAACATAACAACTATGTCCCTTTTAATTAAATACGATATTCTATGAGAATCCCTGAGATGCAGCAAAACAGAGTGAACATTCATCAACCACATCTAAAATAGAAGTGGTGCTGTAACCTGTCTTAAAAGTATACAGCATATAACAACCTTGAATATAAATTAACATGAGCAATTCTCTGAGACAGTATATGACACCATATGACACCAAACATGTCTTTCTGCAGTCAGTAAGCCCACCTTGCTTCACTGATCCTCTGAAAGTTCACCAACACTGCGGCTATTAGGACGACAGACAATATGCAGCTTTGACGTTATTGGCAGTGAAGAGCAATTTAAGTGACTGTAGAGGTACTTGAGTTTATTTTGAAAACTTTTGAAAAAAGATTCTTGTACTTGTCTTGGGTGTTTGGAGAAAATAAATAACCTGTAAAATGTAAACACTGCCAAATTAAAATGAGCAAATTGTGAAAAGTTTATGCTGAAGTTAGTACTAGTTACTAGTGATGATAACTACTAGTGCAGATATTTGTTCAGTATGCATTCTCTAGATTTGTCAGTCATATTACTTGTAACACCACCCAATAAGGGTAAAACATTATGCACAACAAATTAATTAATAATACTAATACATAATCAAATTCCCAAGAGAAATAAACAATGTCAAGATGAGGTCAACGATGAGGCATTACAGACATTACAGTAAACCTTTTTTTTTCTTGACAAATGCATCCTGTAAATCCAGTTTTAACAATAATTTATTGTGAATTTGAATAAGCATCTGGGCCGTCCTGCAGACAACACTGATTGGACCCTCAGCTTTGGGGTCAGCAGAAAACAATCACTCTGATCTCTTGGAAAGCTGAATTTTGATTATTTCAGATGTCAGTGCCTCACAAATATTCCACATATTTTTAACACAGGGCATTTTGTGACTGTTTATTAGGGCTGGTCCAAATACCATTTTTTGAGCTTCGAAGCTTCCATAGTAATCAACATCGAATAATCGAAGCTTCGGAGGGAAATAAAAAATAATAATCGAGGCTCAAACATCCATTTCGTAACAGACATGCGTGTTTATTTGAGCACTTCTGTCAATGAAACAATACACTAATGCCTGTAAACCATTGAAATAAATATCAGTAAATAATAGTTACTTAAATAATATAATAAAGTTAAATATTTGTAAAAAAATTGTTTTATATTTCCACACAAAGACGCATGATATAGCCTAAGCCTACCGCTCTGAGCTTTGAGAGGGATCAGGGATGTGGGACACGAGCAGGAAAGAGACAATCTTGTAAAAGGTCTGAAGAGTGAATTTTATCTTCTGCAGTGTCAAGACATTTAGGCTACTGGTATGTTTGATTTTGCGCTGCCAGAGAAATCAAAACTAAAATCACACGCGTGAGTGAAACGCGCTTTACAAATAATTTTGTCGTACCTTTCCAAGTCTAATAACAAGCACAAGATGTGTTAAAAAGAATTTGACGTGCAAGTAAAAAGGCTACCTGTCCCACAGCGTTTTGTTCTACTTTAGGCTACCACAGTAAAGAATGCGAATATAATAGGCCTAATTAAAAGCGAAACAAAGGAAGAAACATTTATAATCCTCTGCAAAAAAGGGTGAGGCGTGAGTGAAGATTTGGGAAAAGAAACAAGAGATTCCATGTCCAGTGGAATAACTAATGCAATATTGTTAATTCGCTGATAATCGAGAGACCAGATCGCAAACCAGAATACAAAGCTGTCGATCTGGTCTCCCGATTAGCTTACATTTTTATGGGCTCACGCACAACTCTCTCATTCGTCATGAATCCAAATGTTTCCATGGCTGCGATGTAACATTTAATTGTTACCTATTGTTTATTTTGTAAACAATGCTTTGTGCTTCACTCGTGTCATAATATTCATGTAAAACTGTTAAACAGCATTCACATACAAAACAAAATAGTTTTTGCGGACCACTGCCGGTGCTACTCAGCTGCGGTGGTGCGTTGTCAAGTTTACCAGCACAGCCCTAAATAACGAGTAAAAAGGCTAATACATTTTGTTTTTATTATTCTGTTTTCCACATTCTATTTTCCACAATGCCAAAGCAACGCAGCTTAACCCAAAAAACAAGCTGCAGTTGTGCACTTCAGAACGAGAATACTCCAGGTGCAGGGAACACCTTAGTAGGCTAAGAATAAGCAAATATATTATATAACAAGGTTGGGTTCCTTCAACTGTCCATCCTAATAAAAACAGCTAAGCTAAGATAATTGCAAAAAAGAGTTTTGTATTTCGGCAGATTTTATAGTGTAAAAATTTTCAAGCGCACATGAGAACTGTTTCTAGGGGGATGCCAGGTGTGCGTAAAAAATAATAATTCCCCCGAATATTCAAATCCCAAAATTGAAAATCGAATACCAACCCACCGAACGAATATTCGGGTCCAGCCCTACTATTTATTCTCATCGGCTGCTGGCATTTCAAACCTTTAGTAACCAATATTTTATCTGAGCTATGAATAATAAAAATTATATATATTATATATTTTGTCATTTTATTTGTCTTATTATCCCAAATTTTCGTGTCGAATGAGTAAAGCTGTTTGTTGTTAGGATGAAAAAAAGTTGTAAAAGTTCAATTTTTAAGCTGCTCTACGACAGCGGCCGAATAGCGCTTGTAAATGTCAAAATGTTTGAGATGACCAATCAAATCAAAGAAGGCAGGTCTTACAGTCACTGTCACAACGCAACAAGAGTTTGTGGAAAGATGCAAGTAGATATAAGTATAAACAACTGTTTTACAGTACAGGTGTTCAGCGACCGACAGTAATGCGACTAGTGATGCAAACTTCTCAACTTTTTATGAATTTTGCCAATTTGAATTGAAAATAGGCAATCACGATTCATATAATTTATAAATTAATGTGACGAGACAAGAAACATTTGCATTTTCCACATTAGACATATACGAATAAGAGTGTACATAAAATAAACATTTAAAATTGTTTAAATTGATTACTTCGATTACCATCCTCATACCATCCCATAAAATCCCGTTTAGTCTTTTAATTATTTAATTAATTTATTATTATTATTATTATTTATGAAAAAAATATTTTTTTATTTCCACAGCTTTGCTCTAATAGGCACCCATGCACGTCACCAGCACACAGAGTTGGATCTGTTGGAGGATGAAAAATAGGCAGTGGAATTAAGGGCGAAAGAAATGTTTTAATTGAATACCTTATGGAGGATTAGGAGACTATATGCCATGTCCCACAGGATTCATAGCTCGCTGTATCTGCGTGTGCGATCACTTAATCATGTTATAGCATAAGCATATGCTCGTATATTTTATGTTTAACTTCTATTAAAACCACTCCAAACGAATCAGTGCATGAGTGAACTGTCCAAATGATTCACACTGAATCACAAACCAATTTTCCTAATCAGTTTGACTAGAAAAAATACCTGACTCAAAATAATTATTTATTCATGAAATTGGCATTGCTACTTCTGGGGCCCGAATCATGAAACATTCTTACGAATAAAATGCTTCTTAAGCCCTATCCGCACAGGATAAGTATTACCTGGTGAGCTCTAGTCATTTGTAAATGCGAATCGGCCATTTCTGTAGTTTGTAAAGTAAAAATTCCCCCGCAAATGACCTATACCATATTTTGCCGAACACTAAGGTCCTGTGATAATATTAGTCCCGTGCAAATCGGCATCTCTGTAATTGGGCGGGATCGTATATAATTTTTTCAAGGTTTTTGTTTTCTGTGTGCCATTTTATCCATCTTTCACGAAGAACGGTCCCCAGATAGTACTAATCCTGTGTAAATAGGGCTGCTATTTATGGTCCAATTCTCACTATTAACTTAACTACGACTTTTGCCTCAATTAACTCCTAATTACCACTTGTTAATAGTTAGTAAGGTAGTTAAGTTTAGATATTGGGTAAGATTAAGGGATCTAGAATATGGTCACGTACAATATTTTAAGTATTAATAAACAGTCAATATCCTTGGAACATGCATGCTATATACACAACTAGTTGATAGTGAGAATTGGACCCCTAAACTAAAGTGTTTCTTGAAAATAATCTCCTTAAAAATAATTGTAAATAAGTTAAAATAGTATTATAACATGGGGACGTACATTTGGACAATGAAAATGCAGGTTTTGGTCATGCATGTTAAACTTCAGTAAAAACAACTCAACCAAAATGGGTCAAATAGAGTTTTTAACTTTATAATTACAACATAACTTCGGTAACATTAAGCATATAATGCACCCAATCACAGGATCACACCCACTCACCCATTCACAGGATCACACTCACTCACACACACAGATAGCTACAGGGTGCATTCACTCTAGCAAGAGTGCAAATTAATTCAACAGACAGACGGAAAAAAAACACCTAAAGCACATAAAAAAACGTGATGTGTGAACACCCAAGACACGCAGACATTACAGACCTCTGATTATCCAACAGTATACATATCTGTGTCTTCTTTAAGCAGAGCTACCTCGCAGCTTGAGCTATAACACACCTTTTCTTACTCTTTTACTTATCTTTTCACTAATATATAAATCTGTTATATTAAATCTATAACAGATTAATATAACTAATTATATATTAAATCTAATATATAAATTTTATCTTAACATGTTTATAAGGCCATCAAGTGAAGGTGATTTTTGTGTGCGAGTGGTTTCAGTTTATACATTTTTTCGTAAACTTTTTAGAAATAAGGTTATTGATGAATCATGATATATATGATTTGTTTGTGAAAACGTTTGTACACAGATTTCATTCACAAATTTGAGACCCACTTTTTAAATGTAGCCTATCTTTTTTGTGAATCCGGCCACTAATTCTGAAAGGCGAACAGAAAAACAAGACTAGAGTTTGTCAGCTCTAGCCTACCCCCTACTTAATCAATAAAATAGCTTCACTGCTGAAAAGCTACATAATTTAAAATCTAGCTTCTGTATTTGGAGTGACGCCTAAAACAGATAGTAAATATAGCATGATGTCCCTTCAGCATGTCATGAATGTAGTGAAAACCAACTGACAACAGCTCCAAATATACACCCACAAGACACACAACACACACACACTGTAAACATGACTCAGAAGCACACAGACAGAGCATAACTCAGGCTGACTTCACTCCCTAAATTCCTTAATCAACATCAACAGCTGTAGGCCAATGTAAGCATGTTTCTTAAAGAAATTTGTATACGAGTAAAAATCTGCTAAGGAGTAATTAAATGTAACAAACCATGTAAAAACAAATATCCTCTTTTATTGGAAAATTAAACAAAATTTGATCAACCTTTGATAATTGCCTTAATCTTTTAAACAACATTTGATAAAAATCACCTGTCAATTTTAATCACAATATGAGAGTCAAATTGAATGACTACAGGGACTCATGTCTAGATCACTCATTTAAAGGTGCATTGTGTAATATTTATCTGTTTAAAGAAATGCAATATCATATACATAAATGAAAGCTTTAGCATAAGTTCTGCCGGGAAGACTCAATTGTTACGTCACTCATTACCTTCTCATCTATCCAATCGAGTTCTAATACTTGTGGTATAAAAGATGGGTACTTACACATGTCTGAGTTCACAGATTCTGACACTTTTATTCACCTTCACCCTTCGTCCCCACCACCAAGATGGTTCCTTCCCCTCCTTCCTCCCCACCACCAACAGGATGGTCCCTTCCCATACCTCACAGAGGGTCGGCTGCGGCCCTGCCTTCGTCTTTTCTCTCTGTTTGGAGAGTCCGGACCCCCGGATTGCGAGCTACGGACGGGGCCTACGCCAAAGAACTTTATTATAATATTGCTTGCCGAGCTGTTAATAAAATGGTTAATTGTTACAGTATTATTCTCCCGAGTCTTTCTGGTAGAACTATGTTTTCAGTGGTGTATTAAAGGGACATTGTGTAGGAATTACTCCCATCTAGGGGTGAAATTGTATTTTGCACTTTTTCAAATGCGTGTTGCATCTACGGTAGCCGTTATGTACCAAAAAGCTATGACAGGATGTCTTCTAATAGCACTTCGTAGAGTTTTCCATCGGGTGAACAGGTTATTTCAAACAAACTGCAACTTGACAACGAACAAACGAATGTTACAGTATGAATTACTGACTGTGAAAAACATTAACTATTGTAATTAGTATTTATGCCTTCTTTATAGGGCTGCACGCTACTGGGAAAATATGCAATATTGTTGTTGAGTATTGCGATAACGATATTTCTTGCAAAATAAAATTTCCCTAGAGAAATGCTATTTTCTTTTTTTTTTATTTAAATAATTTATATATGTAATGATCATACTAAATAAACAGGTAGGCTAAAATATATTCTTCTAATCTTCAGAAGAATATCTCAGTTTTTTCCAGAAGGAGTTAACTTACACTTGCAAAACTTTGATTAAAGGTTGTCTGTGAGACTCTGTGTTATTGTTACTTGGCATTTCGTTAGCAGTTTTGGTAGATGTGGGCTTACACTTCTTGATGTCTTCATATAGCCTAGATTCTTGAGGCTGCGTTTCAGATGACTGTGGAGATTAGTTTCCTCTCGACGTGGCCACAATTTTTCCGCACGACTTAGTGACACCTTTACTTATGTTCACATATCGCGTTTTTTGCGCGTACAAATTCGTTATTTCACATGCAGGCGCTCGGCAATCACGCTCAAAATGTCTAGAAGGAAAGCTAATACAAGGGATAGAAATCAATGAATCCTTTGCTGATACTTATTCGTCATCATGGAAAGCCCTCAGTGCAGTTCATGGTTGCATAGCAACGACAGACGCAAGTGCTTGTGGAAAGAAGGAGATAGCGGCGCGGCCGCACTTTCCAGGCGTTTATAGACACGATATGTGAGCGGCCCCTTACACAGTTCCTGCATTTGTGACACTTCTTCTCAATTGAAGCCAAAATAATGCCACATTTCAGACGTACAGGCCAATCAAGATGTTTTCTGACTTACAAGCGCTTCATGAGGCGCGCACACACACACACACACACACACACACAAGGTCTCTCGCTCTCTCCCTCTCCGCCGTGCGCCCGTTACACGGTTGGAGCAGTCTCTTCTGTCTCGCATACACGCTCTTGCTCGCTCGCTCTAGATTCTGGGAGATTTTAACTAATTTGCAGGAATCAGGGAACCGCTATCAATATGTGGGAGACTCGGGATGAAAATAAATGTAATTTATTGCACCTCTCTGCGATACGGATATCGTATATAGTATTATCGCGATAACGATCATTTTTCGATATATCGTGCAGCCCTACTTCTTTGTTCGTTATATTTTCTGAAGTACGTGCATTGTTAGATTAGATATCATCATCATCAGATGATTCAACAGTAGGAAGAGGAAGAGGGAGAGGACAGAGAGAAAGGATCAGTAGCCGCGTTTCCACTGTCGGGCCAGTGTGAGCCAGGGCTTTAAACGGGCCGTGCCGGGCTAATTGCCTCGGGGCAGTGGCACCAATATTTTCCCGAAGCTCTGCAGTGCTTCACTAAAACACGCCCGTAACACGCTTCTCTGGAACAACGTCACACTAACCCATCTTTTCACCAACAAATGGAAGTTTTGTCAGAAAACTAATCAGAAAGAAATCACTGGAAACAACGCATGCATTGCAAAACAAACATGATAAAAGCGACCGTTTGCTGGCATTTTTGTTGTTTACTTGAATATTTAAAACCCAAGCATCGATGTTTTACCGCAGGTCTACAATAAAATGTGATACATTGATCATGAATTAGTCGCGTCTGTTTCTGTTTATTTGGTAGTTACAGGACATATATCACAGAATGATCATTTCTACAAATATATGCCACCAATAATACGACCTGAGGAGCTTTAACTTAGCACTCTCTCGACTCCCAGTAGGCTACAGATATTTTCAGTCGGAGAAAAAGAGGAAGCTCCCGAAAAAAAAGTTGCGTTATTTTATGATAGTCCGGTATAAAGAGACGAGACGTAGGCTATCTGACAGATCAAATAAAAACATGATTGTGATTTTCATGATTTTTTTTTACTATGCGTATCTTCAAGCGTTTACTGTTTACTATGGTTAATGGTTAGCACGCATAGTCTTTTGCATCGCGTATAAATATTTCTACCTTTGCGGTGATCAGAATCCTCATCGGATCACAAACAGAAGACATTCAAACATGAAAGTGAGTTAAATTATTTTAAAAAAAAATTATGCGGACAGAATCATCCGGCGCTGTCGTCTAGGCGAGGAGGTGGACGACGAGGAAGAGGAGGAGAGCGAGAGTCAATACCACGACGACAAAGATGACAGGCAGCTACAAGAGACGATCTTGATAGAATTGAAAGTTTCCAAAGGCAGAGAAGAGAAGCACTGCAGACTTTTAAACTTGCCGGGGAAGTGACAAGCGCCTCTCACTGCTCTGCACCTCACTTCTGCTGCTTTCAATTACGTGACGCTGGCTCTGAACGAAAACGCGTTATGGAACCAGTACTTTTTGACCTTCTCTGCTATTATAGTTTTTCATTACGGCAGAACTACATGGAAGCCTCCGTGGACTTACCCGTCCCATGTATATAAAGATAATAAATTTTATCTACATACACCGCGGGTCCCCTTACATTGAACTAGCCATTTTGTGCCAACATGTACAGGAAAGTATGTTCATCATTATGTTGTTCTTCATGCAAAGAAGCTAGCTAAAATCAGTGAATAAAACACTAACAACAATGATGAACAAGTCGCAGTAACATATCGTTTTGCTGAACAATTAAGTAAACATAATTTCTTAATTTATCTTCGTAAAGAAACCTCATTGCTTACTGGCTACTCGCTGCAATCTCAGATGACGACATCTTTTCCTGTTGGCCACCGTAACTTCTGTTGGTTGCAATTCGCAACCTCATCACTAAATGCCACTAAAATTTGCACAATGCACCTTTCACAGTTCATCTAAAATTGCCAAAATGAAGAAAACGCTATATTTGATTTTTGGGTAATATAAAACATGCTGGAGACGTTCTAAATGCTTTTTGCGTAGTTCATTATACTGTTTTATGAAATGAAGTTTATTTTGTGGCTTAAATAAATTACATGTTGCTCAGAGACTGACATGTTTGGCTTGGCAAATTCGTCGACTTTTGAAAATCAAGTTTATTAACCAGGAAAGGACTGGAGGGGTTTTGGTCCACAAAGTTGTTTTTATTGTCTCTTACAACAAAAATCTTTTAATTAAACACATGAAAATGAAGATGTTGTAAATAATAGTAAAAAAATCACTTTTTTAAAACTGTTAATTACCATTATTACCCCTTAGCAGATTTTGACTCATACGTACAATATGGACACACATTCTGTGTAGGAAAATAAACAATTCTACTCCTCTACCAGTGTAATGATAACATGCATGTGCCTGAAATACCAAATGCCTCACAAAGAAACCTCACGGCCATTAAGAATTGAATTGATTTTGCTTTTCTGTGATATGATGCCAGAAAGACGCTGTCACATTACAAAGTGAAAGTGCTACTTAGAATAATTGCTGCATCATTTACAGAATGATGAAAAGGAAATGTGTTAAAAACAACAACACTAAAACCTAAGTTTTGTTAAAAGCATTCTGCCAGTATAATCAGCTGTTAACTCTAGGGCTTTGTCTGAGATTCTTCATATAGCCCTGCTCTCAGTGTTGATGTCTATTTCAGAACACTTTTTTCCTAAGTGCAACTTATTTAAAGGAAAGTTATTTTCTCCTGGCAAGGGTCCACGAGTTCAATCACTCACACACCTGTTTCATGGGCACTGAAGTCTGTGAGAGACAGATTGAAAACCGCAGAGGGCTTTTGTTCTCAGCGGGGAGAGAGTTAAACGCTACTTCTCTGTCTTACAGAAGCTGCAGCACTACTGCCTGACATGGGCGGTGCATGCCGATTTGCTTGTTGACAGCAGCTTTCCACATTCCCCCAACAAAACATAACCCCATCACACTCATGCACTGTCTTACTGCACACTAAAAAAAAAAAAAACACTAACCAGACAGATTATATCCTTTCCTGCAAACCAATACACTTTGCAAAGGTTTATTACAAAGGTCTTCAAAATGGTGTCCAACAGACCCCAGCAGAAACGTTCAGAGAAATATACTGTTAATAAATAAACTTAACATTTACTAAATCTTACATTATTACAGTTTTATTTTTGCTTTATAAAGAGTGGTTTGGAATCATGAGATTGATTATTTTATTGGCACCTGTGGTTTTTATAAGTAATAATACAATATATATATATATATATATATATTTATATATATATATATATATATATATATATATATATATATATATATATATATATATATATAGCCTAGTTATGTGGAAAATAAATTATTCATCTCATGCACTTTTAACAGTACTGTACAGTAGTTTGTATTTGTGTCACATTTAGTTTGATCACTTAGAAGTGTTTTAAGGCAATATTTTATGTAAAGCAGCTTTGGAACTTAAAAATATACAGTACACTTACAGTGGCTAGAGTCTAGATGATACACTATGCTACAATATTTTTTTTTCTGATTTTTTCAGATTCAATATTTCCTTTGGCTTTAGTACTGTCAGTTTAAAACCCATTTAATTTTGATACAAATATATTCCCTTACCCACACAGTTTAAATAGGTCTGTACATGAAAATATTTCCAGATAATTTTTTAATATTTCCAGATTTACTTTAAGAAGGCAGCGCCACACATCGGTATTCAAATAATTGGAGGATACTTGTAATGAAAAAAGTTTGAAACCTCTGCTTTAGTGCACACCAAACCAATCACATTTACAGACTACTGCAAATCTGCACCCTTTAAAATGCTCACACACTAATCAAACACACTCACAGATTGAAGGGATAGCCTAGTTCACCAAAAAATGAAAATTCCATCATGATTTAGATGTACATCATGGAAGTCAATGGGGTCCATTTTATGCTTGCTGTAAACACGCAAAAGTAAAAAGGCATCGCTGGTGTTTCTCTTTATTTGGGGCTGATCCTGTGGTGCGTCCAGTGCTCCGCTACATATTGGCCCAACTGTTTGGTTACAAGCATTCTTCAAAATATCTTGTGTTCAGCAGAAGAAAGAAATTCGTACAGGTTTGGAGGGTAAGTAAATAACAGAATTTCCATTTTTAGGTGAACTCTCCCTTTAAAATGGTCTTTCAATCCACCCCAAAAAACACACACATTGGTTTCACTATATTGAGTGGCTTCACCATTAGTGACTTCTCATAGACTCAGTGGTTTTCACAAGGAGGCTATGACATTTGATAAACATCAATACTGAGACTAACCCTCACTCAAACCTGTTGATTAGAGGGTGTAAACCAAAATATGTTTTGGCCAATCTATGAGCCTTTCCAAGTAAAGACCATCACAAATAGAAGTCGGTTTTCACAGGTTTTTATATTAGTGCGGACATAAAAAAAAAGTCCCCTCACAAGTATAGCAATACCTGTACAAACATACATATGTTTTTTTTTTCTAAAATGGTGTCTTACATGCTTGTATACTGAGCTAAGGAATTTTTTTTTTTTTTTTTTTTTTTTTTTACCAATTTGCACAGCTTGTCTCCCCAATGTAGGTGATGTCAGGTTTCGGCTCTGGCAATTTACCATAGGAGAAGTTAAATTACCCCTCTGATATGCTGTTTGTGAACAAAGAATGAAGATTGCCTCTAAACATAACATAACGTTACTACACTGCATTTTTACATTTACAAGACAATATTTAGTACGTTTCTAAATTTGCCCAGCTTGCTGTCTCATCAATGTAGGTGATGTGAAGTTTTACTATTCTTAAGGGGACGTAGACAACACCTGACACACACACACATACACACACACACACACACACACACACACACACACACACACACACACACTGCATCCTTTCGTGCGAGTATCGGGGCTGTTCGATCAAGGCAGATGCCCATAATCATCGCAAGTTTTTATTTCTAGAGTATGCCTACCAGTACTACTCCCATCGCGCTTGCTTGCTTCCAAACAGATGAAATGAAATCGTAAATGAGAGCTAAACACTCAGTGCTTTACTTTTCAAGAAGTGTTTTTCTGCTCGCTCACGCCTTGGTGTGTGTGTGTCCGCGCGCACAGAGAGAGAGAGAGAGAGAGAGAGAGAGAGAGAGAGAGAGAGAGAGAGAGAGAGCCTATTACGCGCTATTTTATGGTATTGAAAGAGTTGTATTATTTCTTTTTCTTTTGACGTGATAACTTCTGTCTTTTTTTAAAAACCGACTCGGTTTTACGACATCTCTGTGTGAGATTAAGATAGTGGTCTCAGACACCCCACAATTAAAGTTAGCATATAAAATTGTAGCCTATACAATTATAGAAGAGTAGCCTAGACTTAAACTGGAAATCTCAGTGAATGCATTCAAATCATGATCCAAAAAAAACCCGCCTCAATGGTAGTTGATATAAATACAAAACACTAATAGATATAACAAATACCTATATTAATTTATTCATAATAATGTATAAAAAGCACTGCAATGTTGATATTGGTTGCTAACAAACTGCAATGGTTTAACTGCTTTTTAATTATGTGAGCAGGTTGACAGGATTTCAAAAGATCTCGTGTTTGGATGTGTCTAGATAAGGTTTAATACATTGACATACTGTTTCAGAGTATTATTTCACAGAATAAACAATTGAACTTACAGTTACTCGCCGATAAAACAGAAGTTAACGTGCTCAACGTCGCGAGGAAGAACATTCCGATGCTGTAGTGGAATCTCATGTTTGGAAACGAGGTACCTCCGACCGTTAAAACCGTTAGGGGAAAAGCCTAAAAAGTCTCGTGAAGGCAGTGTTTTGACTCCCACCACAATGAGGTGCAGTCACAAATGAGCACGCGCCTCCCGCCGTTTCCTCAGATCCCTCTGAAAGACTGATCCAACACTTGCGCGAGCGCTCTCCTTCTGAGTGTCTCTCTCTCTCTCTCTCTCTCTCTCTCTCTCTCTCTCTCTCTCTCTCTCTCTCTCTCTCTCTCTCTCTCACACACACACACACACACACACACACACACACACACACACACACACACACACACACACACACACACACACACACACTATGAGGATGTAGCCTAAGTGGTGCGCTCTCGATTTCGGGATCACGGAGAGATTGAGATCCGCAATAGGATGCTATAGCTGAGCATTTCTTTTTTTCTTGTTAAAGGGATAATTTGCCGACAAATGTAAATTCTGTCATTAATTAACATTACTCACCCTCATGTCGCTCCAAACCTAAGACCTTCGTTCATCTTCGGAACACAAATTACTTAGACATCGTTAAATGAGTCAATGGGACTACGGTGTTTCAACCTAAATTTTATGAAGCGAAGAGATACTTTTCACACTGCGCGATATTCTAAGTCAGGTCACAGTCACACTGCACAACTATCTGGCCTGGGGTCACATTCAGTTGCTGATGTGTTCACACTGCACGATGGATCAGCGACAGGGGGTTTCACATTGCATGACTTTACAAAAGAAAGAATCGCCGACAACTTCTATCTGGTCCACAACTACGTTTCACAAAAGTGATAACGCGAGATCACGCGTGCATGAGACCGAGTTCTTATGAGACTGAAAATGAGCTTTACTATCCAAATTGTCTGCGGTGATTTATAGCGAAAAGGAGAAAAAGAAAAACAGATGCATATGCAGGAGGAAATTGTTGGAGAGACGCGGGGAGCAATGATGTGTTTTGCAAAGAGAGTTGGAGGTAAATCAATAATTTTGCAATGTGCTGCTGTTGTTGCTGGCCAATGAAATGTGTGTGCTTTCTGTTAGATACAATTGAAAATAATAATATCTATTCAAATACTGATATTGTGGTCGATAACTCCTCCCTGAACTTCCCGCGCCCTATCTTGCTCTCTGGTCATCGCCCATGTAGTTTTCAGTCAGAAGAACACATTTCACGCAGGATTTTGAATAGCCGACAAATTTAGCAATGTCAAATATCTCAAGGGCGTCGGCGACTCATCGGGGCTAAAATCGTGCAGTGTGAACTGCATTATTGAAAAAGGCCTTCGCGTCTACTTAAGTCTCCTAGCAGTTTACAATACAGTGCAGTGCTTCCGGTTTCTACATCAGAACGGCGGTTGTGATCACCACTACGCATGCGATATAGACCTGCTTTTTATAGCTACTATAAGAATGGGTTTCCTCACAAAAATTAAATGTTATATTGGGGATCCTACTGAAATCAAAATTCGAAAACCTCTGTTATAAATAATGTGCCTTATGTGGTAACATGCAAAAGTGGAAAAGGTGGATCGTGATGGAGCACTGATAAAAGCGTTACCCTTTCACCGTGTCCGAAATACGCGTAATTCCCCCCTATATAGCCTACAATGCAAATGGATGATGTCCAAAAACGCAATATTGATGAAAATTAAACACCTGGATGCCATGCTACTGAGAAATGCAAAGGATGCCATGGAAGCTGAGGAGCCTTAAGATGAAAAATGGCAGTGCTCGGAAACTACGGTGTCCGGGAAGGGACTGGTTAGGTTCAGTTAGTTGCTGAACGGGAGGAATTTGATGATATGTCGATAATATTCAGTCGAATATTAGCTGAAAAATGCTGCTTTCGGAGGATGCATTCCAATGTAAGAAGGAATCAAGTCACACCTGACCGAGTCCAATGCTGTCTTTACTTCACTTGAGATTCTCTTGAGATTACAGGTACTTCATCTGTTGAATTCCCAAAACAACCATAAACCTAAATTTATCATATAACAACTGCAACCACCAATGGTCTCTAAGACCAATTTAGGCTTACAATGCTTTTGGGAAATGCAGCCCAGATTGATTTTTGAAGGCAGCATAGATATACATATCTATAAGAATAGATTCTTGAGCAACGAAGACCCTTGTGACAGTTATTAATGACTGTTACGTTTGATTGTCTCCTGATATTCAAAGGGAAATCAATCATACATTTGTCTGGCTTTTTCTGATCCACTCCCATCTATCTATATGTTCACTGGGTTACACGTCATTTTTATGGTACTTTAAATCATGATCGCAGGGATTATCACCACTTATGCCGAACCGTGATATTGACATGAGTGAATTGAAATCACCATGACACTTTGGTAGACTAGGGGACTACCACTGTGTGTGTGTGTGTGTGTCCTGAGAAAACATGAGCTTCAGACTGTGTACATATCTGAAGGACATGTTTGTTTGATCCGTTCCAGAGTAAAGAGCAGCAAGGATGTGAGCACGACTTTCTAATACACTGTCGCTCTCACACATGTCTGTGTGTCTCATTAAAACAGGTCTGACCGACTGATCTCCCGCTGTGGAGCTTGAGTAGAGGGCAATTTCTCTGTGTGGGAGAAATGCCATGAGACATCCACTCCTTGCTGGAGTTCAATTCACTTCAATATAGCAGAAACAGAAGTGAGGAAATGAAGTAGATAGAATCTGATGGCACATGAATAGCCTGTTTCATGTCTTTATTAAATGTCTATCTTTTGTTTATATTGGTATTTAAACTGACCACAATTCTCTTGTTGGATAGTCACTGTGACAGAAGTCACACCTACAGATCTTCCCCAGTCTCACTTACCATCTGATGCTTATTGCACATAAAAAATGCTCATAGTCAGATGTCTGAATACATCAGTACTGATTTTCTAGCGTAAACTGATTCAATATTAGACGTACAGATGAAGAACACAGTAGGATCTGCTAATGAAGAAGTTTGGTTTGGCTGACAGCTTGCGGTGGCAGTCTCTTTAGAAAAGTCTATGAATAAGTAAGCATTGAATTACAATGATTGAGTCTATAAATATGCAACTGTCTGACCTTTCAATCCATATGCACTCTTGATAAAACTCGTGTATTGCGTCTAATCAAAAGTGAATATCCTACAACCCAAAGAAGAAGGCAGAGAAGAGATCAAAGACACATCAGATCAAAGAGATGTATTTAAGATGTCACAGAGTTGATGGCAGCGCTTCTGACTTGACTAGTCTAGGGGTGAAAAAAAAAAGCTATACGCATTCTGTAAATAAGTAACGAGAAAGTTATACATTTTAGATAAATATTAGAACTGGCTGGAACAATATTCGAGGAGAATGTAGTTAAAATTTTGCAATTATATCCAGTGGCGGTTCTAGACCATTTCAACTGGGGGGGCCAAGCTGGGGCCAGTTGTACTGTTAGAGGGGCCAGTTATATTTAGACCTTATTGTTATATCATTTTCTGCACTGCACTGCAGGTATTAACAGGCAAAATACCATGTTTATAATCATTCAACAATGTATTTGCATTTCCATTATATTTTTACATTTGCATTACATATTCAGTATTAGTCACAGTAACTGTAATTAACATGATGTCCTTGTTTCTCTTCATTTTGGTGAGAACTATAGAGCAAAAGCAATGGGAACCAAGAAGCTTATTATTTAATTTACTAAAAAATAACTGACTTGCTAGGTAACTATGTCTAACCGTTTACTGGATTCCTGCACACTTTTTAAAGTCAAATTTAAGGCTTTTTAAGACCTGAAGAAGTCAAAATTCACACCGTACATTAGGGGTGTGCAATATTGACAAAAATATATCTCAATATTTTCAATGTTTTGTTGATAATTAGATGATATTTTACTGATTGTGTTTGTGTACTGGTACCATTTGACAGCTGACTCACAAAGATATTCATATTTTTAATATTCTATGCAGTGGTCAGTTAACAGCAGGGACCGAAATTAATTTTTTAATTAATTTTTAATTAATTTAATTTGCCATCTTAAATTGATTTCCAGGGCATTTTCACCTATATATGGACATTCTTTCTAAACGTATAGAGTTATGAATCACCTTTTATGTCAAATACTAACATTCAAATTATTCAGTAATTATACTTATTTATACAATAATACTTAATTATACAATAATTATACAGTACCACTGTTACCAGTCAAATTAATTAATTCAATCAAAATCCATCTTTGCAGTGCAATCTAGAGGTGACACAGAAGCGGCATTAATATATTTAAACTCCAATTGCATAAATAAAGCTATGAGATTTTTTTTTAAATCAATATTTAAATATGAAATAATTTCTAATTTTAACGTTTTAATTAAAGGGTACTTTAAATATTAAACTAAAACTGCCAGTAGGCGGCGGCAAGTCACAGTCTTAATAAGTGAGTTGAGGGATTCATTCATTCAACCGATTTGTTCGGCTGATTCATTCGGGAAAGGAGCAAGTGACTCCTTCAAAACGCGGATTTCAGTCAATAAATCATCGCTGTCTGTTGCATTGAGACTCTGCTACGGTTTCATTTTGAAATTCTAGTCGGCGAAATAAAGGGAAAACAAACAATATTAACAATATTGTGTCTAAAAAGTAACTCCCAATGTTAACTTATTGTTAATTTAACTGTTGTATAATATCAATATGACAGTTGCAATTGTGCACGGGAAAACGGGCACTCTTGCTGATTTGATATTCTAATATAAGAACATAATATGATATAAATATAAGACAAACTAATTTGGGGACATAGCCTATAGGCTAGCACACAGCAGTGAAAGGATAGACAAATGCGATGTCAGCTCACAGTGCCTCGTATACAGTTAAAACATTGATTACAATATCATAATAGACAATACACATCGCACACCCGATACGCACATAAAGAATGAACTTGCAACTGAACTGCCATTTACCAGCTTTCTCCTTCTCTCCTCTCTCGCGTGCAGGAGATAGACGTTATTCTGCAGCGATTCCCGCGAATGTGATGCGAATTGTCACGTGAACAAGCAAATCCACAAAGATAGAATAATAATAATAATTAAAAAAAAGGCATACAACGATAACAACGATAGCAAAAACTGTTTTGTAAAAATTATTTCACACTCCACATTTAGGGGGGCCACAAGGGGGGCCAAGCTTGTTGTCACAGGGGCACGGCCCCCTGCCCCCCCCCCCCCCCCTCTAGAACCGCCACTGATTATATCCCTGGTTATGAGACAAACTGCATCTGTAATTTTGTGCAGCAAAATTGTGCTGTTTGCATTGATAGCCAGTTAAAAAGATGTGTATTTGAACTTCCATATCCACATATTCTAAGAATCCCTCTATTATGTACCACAGGTTAACAGCTGGTATGGAGATGGAATTCGTTTAACTTTACATAACCTCCACCCGCAGCGGGTCTTCAGTTCCCTACAAGGTAAAGTAAGTGTGAACTTCTCAAGGCTCTGTAGAATGAACTGAAGGGCACTGGGCAAGACAAGCCTCCCGAGGGACTCTGGGGTAATTCAGAGTAAATGAAGAGAAATGAAGCGTACCCTTAAAGCTGCAAACAATCTCTCCTCTCCTTTATTTTTTAGCATAATCTGCCTTCTCATCTCCACTGCCCTTCACTCAATGGCGGACATGGGAATCATTTCCACTGATGAGGAAAAGCCAGAACTCTGACACCCTCCACCTCTCCAGTTAATTTTCCAAAGGCTCGATGTTATAAAAGGCAAGTGATGATACACATTCTGATCTCCATTCTATCTATACATGTAAATGTATGCACACGCATGCATTTTTTTTTTTTTTTTTATGGAAATAGAGACTAAAAGTTCAGGGTCAGTAAGATATATATTTTTTTATTAAGGAAATTAATACTTTTATTCGACAAGGATGCATGAAATGGTTCAGAAACGACAGTAACAAGTTTTACATTATTACATATAAACACTGTTCTTTTGAAGAAGTCTATTCATCAAACAATCCTGAAAAAAATGTATTTTCACAAAAATATTAAGCAGCACAACTGTTTTCCCATTGATAATAATAAGAAATGCTCCTTTAGCACCAAGTCAGCGTATTAGAATAATTTCTGAAGGATCATGTGACACTGAAGACTGGAGTAATTGCTTCTTTGCCATCACAGGAATAAATTGCATTTTAAAATGTTAAATAGAAAACAGTAATTTCAAATTGTAATACTATTTCACAATAGTTTACTGTATTTACTGTGTTTTGATCAAATAAATACATAATATGTCAAAAATATTAAAAATCTTACTGACTCCATACTTTTAAATGTTAGTGCATATCTATTTTATAATATACATTGCATTAGCGAATTGCATTGACTGTAAACACTTTACAGTCGAAGTTGGAATTTAATAAATTGAATGAATAAATAAATATTAAGTGAAATCTTGATGTTTTTGTGTTCAAATAATCACTTACTCCTACCAGACCTTTTAAAATCGTTGAGACAGAATAAATGTCGAAGACTGCAGTATTGCTACAGCTTTCAAGTACTTGCATAATACTGTTTGAAGTGAAGGATAAAGTATTGCATATTGAATAAATTCCAAAAATAGATTTCAGATATAGTGGGGTGAGGACAGTGGGGAAAAGAATATAACAGCTGTATGTATTCATATAAATACACATTTATAACTGATAGTGTGTGATAGCAAGCAATAGATTGTTACACTCTGTCTCTTTAGCTATGGCATTGATACATTGCTTTGTGCTATAAAAGCAAAGGGTCAAGGTTTGGCTGGTTACTAGCCTGATGCACTTTACCTCCTGCTAGTAGATGCTGTACCTACTCTATCTGCTATATAAATGCTGATTTTCCATTTATATTATAGCAGATGTTTTACCACTGCCTGATTGTTTTGGAAATCTGCAGTACTTTGCACTGTGCAACATCATGCTTTTTGTGGCAATGCTCAATGGTATAAGTTAATGTGCTTATGTAATATTCTGAAAAGATCTTATAAAATTTTTAAGATGAATTGTTTCCTTCGGCGAAATTGACTTGGACATTTTTGACATTTTTCTGCTGTATTTGACCTCACAGCTCAGCATAGGAGCTAGGGAAAGGCTTGGGGACAATGCAAGCTCTTGTAGTGTCAGAGTTGCCATGATGTAAATGTTCTGCTGCCCCAGAGAGATTAGTCACATGACAGCTCAGATGAGGAAAAGATGGCACATTTCAGATCATTTACTTCCATTAAGATGCTAACGAATAGCTTTCTCCAGGTTTATAGAAACACAAAGCAGCGTGAATCTCTTCCAAACTCAGCTGGATTCTTTTCACCTTCAGTCAGTTTGAGGAACTTTGTAATTGATTATGAGCATATCTTGTATTTGGTGGGATTCTGCAGTGTTATGAAGTGTGTTGTGTGAGCTTAACTTTAAATCGAGAACTATAAGTACACTCTTTATTATATTAATTATGAGCAGGTATCTGCTTTATTCCACCTGCTTTATTCCACATTATTTGTTATTTTTTCTTTGCAATGTGTAGGATGTTTCTGCATATATTTAAATTCTGTAGAAAACTAAATTCTCTCTCTCAGGGAGTTTCAGCTGTTACTCGGTTTGATGTAAAGGTTATCTTGACGGAACAGCAGACATTTTCAACGCCTCCGTGCAAGTCTCGACATGTCTACTTCGTTCTTTCGTGCCTCCGTGCGGAGCATCGTCTGGTCTGCATATTATTAAACCCCCTTAGCTTTTGAAACTAAGCTTGAGCTATGAAATGCTGTGAAACAGGTGCATTCTAATGGCATCTCTCCAATGCTGTTCCCATGGAGATCTAAAAGCAAACATTTATAGTGTAATGATGAGCTCTGATTTCTGAAGTATTTTGTTTGTGTCTAATACATGCACCAGTAGAATTAGACTCAAGTAAAACAGCAAATCTTGCACAAACCATTACATTCCCTCAAAATGTAGTTTTTATTATGTAATTCTAGTTTTTCTAATCACTTTTTATTGCAGCAGTCTAAACATAAACTTATAGAGTGCTGCAGGAATGAGTCCAAGTCCAAGTTTCGTTTCCATTGTCCAGAAGTCAATGGGTTTTCAGAATGGAGTTTTGGTTAAATGCCTGATGTAAGGTCTGTGGTTAATGTAAGGTCAAGATATTTTTACGCTTTATTCAACAAAATAAAATGCATCAATAACCCACTTTTCATGTTATTTTTAGAGCTTTTATGTGTCGTGAAAATTGTGGTTAGCAACAAGTGGCTCAATGGGACTACAGAGGTTGGCAGGGACATTAAACATCATCATGCCGAGCAGGAAAACTCATCTACTTGCTATTACGCTTTTACAGCCTTGTTGTGTTCACTATTCAAACTACAAGTTCAATTTGTAGATTTTAAATAAAGATTAAGAGATTTGTCTGAAGCTTAGTGATGGTGATGTTGAAGTCATATGACCGTGGTGTAGTTTGTTTATAGCCTAACTTTTGCTTGTTAACTTCTAGTGATTTGTAATATTTAGGCTTCCAAATTCTAAAAACAAAAAAAAATTGTCCGAATCTTAAACCTTTGTCAATTACAGAGCTTTTTTCCCCCAGCAATTATCCAAAAGCCAATGGAAAAATCCTATTGGCTTTTTGTCTAGGTATTCCATCATCCCTCCAGCACTCTATTATTTGCTTTCTTCTACACAACACAAAAGGGGTTTTCACACTAGAAATAGTTGGGTCATTGGGTCATTCTAAATTGGGTCATTCTAAATCTCGGGTAAACAGAGTATCCCGGGGTTGTCTTGCTTCATGTTTCACACTGCTCATAATTTACCTGGAGTTAACAATAATCCTGGGTATTCATAAAGTGAGATTTCACACTGTAGATTCCTAAACCCTGGGTTAACGTCCTTATTTGCATATTCGCGGCCAGTGTGACTGGACAAACGCAGCACATGACCTGTTTACATAAAGGCTCTAACATTGCGCGTCCTCATATTACACATTGCTGACTGTAATATCAAGTGTTTTTCTGAATGAACTTTTCGAAAGGTGTATAAAGGTGAGAATGAAACGGTCTCTTCTTCAGGCCAATTGTCGCGTTTTCCATTGACATTTGACATTTTTCCTATCAAACACAGAAACGACTGTATCGTGCAGTGTTTCCGTGACTGCCCAAAGCATGTGAATATAAGGCACGCGATTGGTTGTCATTTGCTAAGCATCTAGTTGTAACATTCTAACACCAAATTGTTTCACACTGTACAATTTTGGCATCGCAATGTGGAGTTAACATCTCAAAAGCAGTGCTAACCCCCCTTTTAACTTACAAGTGTGAAACGTGAAAAGCAGGGTTAAGAAAGACGACAACCTGGGGTTAAGCACAGTGTGAAAAGCCCTAAAGGACTTTTTTTTTCTCTCCATATGATAGTCAGTATAGTTCAGTGTTGTTTTGGACCCCATTGACCATTATATGGATGATAAAATCAATGATACATTTTTTAAATATTTTTTTGTGTCTTCCGCATAAATTCATTGATGTTTGGAACAACATGAAGGTGAGTACATGATGACAAAATTGTCATTTTTGGGTGGACTATCCCTTTAAGACTGCTGACAGCTTGCCTTACATTTATAAAAACACAATTGAATGCAAACGCATGATGCACAACTATGACCTTCGGGTCTAATATTTTAGGTCTTAGCCTTTAAAAAAAAATGAAGACATTGAAAACTAAATAAGACTACAAATCAATGAAGATACTCATTCAATTATTTATCCAGTATACTATTTCTACATTTGCGTCTTTTGGGATTTTTTGCATCCATGGGCTTTCTTCTCATCAAAAATTGATGGTGGGGAATATATTTTTTCCATATTTTCATTATCTGCAATCTTTAACAAGTGTATTGATCGGCTCCACTTCCCCTCCTACCTTCCCAGCCGAGCTACACAAGGTATTGGGTGTCTGGACATGGAGCCCAGGTAGTGCTGAAAACCTTAGACAGTAAAACCTCACACACGTCACACTTTTGCATTCAGACAGAAAATGATCCTACGGTGTAAATCCTGCCTCCTGTTGGTCTCTTCATGGTGTGTGTTTTCTCAGTAATTGTAGAGACATGGATTCCGCTCACCTGTGATGTTTGCTGTGAAGCAAATGTTTAGAGGAGGCTTGTCTTTCAAAGAAAGGACAATAAGTTAGTTTAAATGTACTAGAATATGAGAGAAAGAAAGAAAGAAGAAGAGCTGCGTCAGTCATCAGTGATAAGCCGATAAACCGCTCGTCTCCAGAGAGAAGGGACTTACTCATTCTTGTGTGATCATACACACGTGTATAATTGAGTGTGTGTGTGAGAGAGAGAAAGAGGAGGGTGTTGAGTGGGTGAGAGAACATGTGCTTGGCTGAATGCTTTGGACACTTTCAGACTGTAAGAAACATGACAGCATTTTCTCATCCATCCATCTCTTTCGTGTGTGTGTGTGTGTGTGTGTGTGTGTGTGTGTGTGTGTGTGTGTGTGTGTGTGTGTGTGTGTGTGTGTGTGTGTGTGTGTGTGTGTGTGTGTGTGTGTGCTGGTAAACCCTACGTTATGGGAAAATGTCCCCACAAGGATGGCAATATCCGAAATCTTTGTTCGTGTGGGGACATTTTTTGGTCCCCATGAGGAAATCAGCTTATAAATCATAAGTGATGTTGTTTGAAAATGTAAAAATGCAGAATGTTTCCTGTGATGGGTAGGTTTAGGGATAGGGTTAGTGTAAGGGAATAGAATATACAGTCTGTACAGTATAAAAATCATTATGTCTATGGAAAGTCCCCATAAAACATGAAAACACAACATGTGTGTGTGTGTGTGCGTGTGTGCGTGCGCGTGTGTGTCTTGTTCCTTCAGCTGGCACTAGTCTCTCTCTCTTGTTGAGCAGGGAGCCTTAGGGTCAGCCTGTAATCTACAGCTATAGAGTTTCCTCCAGAAGATGAAAGAAAGTCAATATGGAGTCAAAGATATACAGCCATCACTAATGGAGTCAGGCAAAGAAAATGGCAGATATATACATGGATGCTAATGTGGCAGACGATCAAAAATGATCAAAAACTTTGTTGAAAAGTCTTGGATATATGAGTTTTGGCTGATTTATTACAATAAAGGTGCCACTACTAGAGTTTTAAACAAGCTTAAGCAGTGAGACTAACTTTCCCACCAAATGGTTGAACAGCATGGTTATAATGATTAATGAACGAGACCAGCACTAACTAGTTTAAACATTTATTCATTTAGCATAAGCATTTAACCAAAGTTGTTTACAAATAAGGATCATTGCAAGGAATTTCTCATCAAAGCCACATTATTTTCAATCAATTACCAGCTGCATTCAAAATTGTCTTAGTAGGTACTAAATTTAATTGAGGCCATTAATTAGTAATTTCTATATAAGATGAATGTATATAGTATAAATAACATCCAGATGTAATCCATTCCCAGTGTTGTCATTGTCAAGTGACTTTTGGCGTCAGTTGCATGATCACTGCCATTCAAACTCCATTCAAATATGATCTTGCTATATCTCCAGGTAAGTATTTTTTTTAAGGTCTACTTTAGACATTCTACTAACTAAAATGACTTCGCCATGCTCATTAGAGTATTAGTAGACTGTCTGCTAACACTTTATTATCATGGTCCCCCAATAGTCATTCTACTGACTATAAGTATCTTTGCAACTGCATGTCAACTTACCTGAACCCTAACACCTAACTCTAAACTCTAACAGCCTACTAACTTTCTACAACAGTCTACCAATACTCTGAGTGTAGGTTGGCATGTTGTTGCAAAGTTACTAATTGTTAATAGAATTATGTTAAACTTATGTTTAATCCCGTCTTTAAAGTGTGCTGTATGTGAAAACACCTTAAATTTAACTTTAAGTTTGTTTTTTAAGTTATCTTTACAGTGTAAATGTGGCCTAGGTAGGGTGAACGGTAGGGTGAACAACCCAGAACATCTAAACCCAGAGTTTAAATTTTAAACCACTGTTTCATAGCGTGATCCACCACCTGAATTTAACTCATAAGTCCATACTCATTAATACATAAGATTCAATCCAATAGATTTCTGGGGTTTTATGCTTAAGGCTCCAGCATGAATAGCTCTTCTCTCTCTTTTCCTCTCCACCACTCCCAGATCATCAGCTTCCCGAAAGTAACACCTTCAGAATCAGCTAGGAGCAAAACAAGCAGCACACTGACAAATCCCCCTGCTCTCTCCACATCCCATAATGCCATCTGTTAGACAGCGTCTCCACAGTGATTAGGTCAGCCCCTGCTGCCTCTTATGCCTTAGGAGTGCTCACTGGTTTTGTGCCAGGCAGTTTGGAGTTTTTGAGAGACAGGTAAGAGATAAAACTTTATTTACTTTATCCAGAGGAGCCAGAGGACATGCTGCCCTCTTTCCCCCAAGGGTTTTGGCCCTGATTCAGAGACCCAGGGCAGAACAAGAGAGTCTGTGTTTTCTCTAACCAGCGCTATCAGCCCTGTTCTTTCCAGTGATGCAGTTCTGCTGCAAACATAAGTTAGTGGAATACATCAAAATCCTCTCTTCAAAGCTCAGTGGCTTTGATCTTGAGATTAATTAGTCAGAATTGTTTTATAAATTCATTAGAAAATGTAATAATCATGGTCATCAATAAGTACAGGCAAACACAATTCCAACAAATCTCTCTATAATTTATGAAAATGGTTTTCTTGTGTATTGGTAAACATCCATGGGGTCAAGGTTTGGCTGGCTAGGATGTTCTTACTAGATTCAAACTCCATTATTAGCATCTTTCTCTATTAGGGCTGAGTATCTATTTGATTCACAAGCTCTCTATTTGATTCAATGGCATGGCTCAAACATCCATTTTTGTCTGGGACTGGCTTAAGCCCTGTCTGTGAAACCGGCCATGTATGTTCTTGTAGTGCCAAGCAGGCATTGTCATGATGTCATTTTCTTATGACTCCAGAGTCACGTGATATTTTTACAGCTCAGGCGATTGGCTCAAAAATGCTCTTCTGGACCATGTTGTGATGGACGTGTCAGAAATGTGTTAGAAGTATTTTTATTGGTTCATCAATACTAATAAATGTAACTTTTGATACTGCCTCCATCTCCAGGCATGTAACCCTCTCTGTGAAGTGAGGCGGCATGATTGATCTGTTTTTGTAGTGTGATGCATCTGGGCTTGGTTTGATCCATTATTTAAACCGGTTAAAGTATTTGTGTTGCAGTTTAAGCATGTAGTTGTTGGAGTAATGCAGAAAAAACAAGTTGTAGTTGCATGAACACACACATTAGGATCTGTGCTTTCATGAATACTTTAGAGCTGAAGTTGATGGTTGTGCTTGTTTGGCTGCTTTGGGAATCGTTCAGTTCATCTGTTTCTTTGTGGGTTTGGAGCTTTTGTTGATCAATATCAAACAGAGCTGTATCAATGACAAATGCAGGGGCACCGACCACAAAACTTAAAAAAAAAAAAAAAAAAAAAAAGATGATAAAAATTAAAGACCAAAGGGGAATTGGAGAAATAGTTGAGGCCCGAAGCAAGGACGAAAACTAAAATGATAAAGGTAAGGATATAGTTCTAAAAAGTCATTCTAAATCTAAAAGAATAGAAGATTACTCACCACAACTGTGGCGTTAACGGCACAGAGAAACAATATCGATGAAATCCCTTTCAGAATGATATTGTGTGCTGGTGTGGACGGCCACTAATAGATAGTTATTGTTATATAGTTATCCTTATAGTTGTTGTTCTTGCTGTGAACGGGCCTTTTGTATTGGAATGCTGTTTGAAAACTGTTATGTGATGTAGATGATAACTTTAATTGTTGTCAGTGTGAATCACAGAAGACTGCGTGTGATTCACACTGACAACAATTAAAATGATCATCAACGTCACCATCCATATACATACGTCAGTATTTGGCATATTTTATTTATTTTTTATATCTATCTGTTTGTCTATCTATCTATATTTCTGTTTGTCTGTCTGTCCACCCGTCCAAGTTTGTTTTACCCGTCTGTCTGTCCGTCTATCTAAGTTTGTCCCTCCACCATTTTCTGCCTGTCCGTCCGTCCGTCCCCCTTTTTTTACTTCATAGAAGGAATAAAGTCATAAGGATTTGGAACGAGTAAATGATGAGAGAAATTTCATTTTTGAGTAAACAGTTCCTTTATTGGAGAGTTTAAAGCAAAATGTGTATACAATAGCTCCAGTAGGTTAGTTTGTTTGATTCAGGGAGTGAAACAGAACAATCTAATACCACGAAATGTTACAACAGCAAGGACAATGGTTGAGAATCTTTGAGCCTAATCAGACCGTAGTGAGATGTTTGTGAGAGTATGTCCATAAAAAGACGAGTTTTCAGGGAACTACGTCTCGTATCTGAAAGTGGGTATGTGTGTTAGATAGCGATGGGTCATATAACAAGTTAGGGGTGCCTTTGATAGTGGAGCAAGCTTCACAATCCTTACCGCAGAGATAAAAACCCCATTAGTTCCTAAGGGAGGACGCTTTTCTTCACTAATCTGATCTGAGAACAAATGTTAGACGAGAAGCCAATACCACGGTGGTCGACCACAACTGACTGGGGATCAGCTTTCATACAAACACAGATCTAGGTTTCGGCAAGAGAAACACAGGTGTAACCTTGATATTCAGGCTGACCAGAATGCTGATCTACAACATGTTTTATGCCCATGAATGGCTTTGGTCTCAATGCTTATAAACTTGAGATTTTGTTTTTTGTTTCAAATCTCTCTTCTTCCTCTTTTGTAAATTAAGCATCTCGCTAAACCAGCATATAAACCAGTCATTTATTTTGTTCAGCATTTGATCCACGTAAAGGTTTAAGGTTGCACATATTTGCCACATCTCACTGATGCACCGACCGGTGCAAGAGAGAATCAAAGAGAATAATTTCACATCTATGCTCTTGCCAGACAAATTACCCATCTGTCTGTGTGAGCTTTGAGCACAGGCACAAACCTTGTCCTCACAGACATCCTTCTCCCTTTGTTTGTCAAGAAGCACCTGTTTGCTCTTCAAACAGGTGAAAACAGCTTGAAAAGAAGGTTATGAAACCTGAAGGACAAACCAGAATATAAAATATAAAAAATTAATTACCTCTTGCGATCTTCATGCGAAACATAATAAAGGTTAAGAAGTGTAATGAAAACTCCTGTCAAGTTGAGTGCTTTTTAAAGGGAGAAAAAGTTCTGAGATATGAAATATTATTAACAACTATTCAGGATCCATCTTAGTTACTTTGACGTTTTAGGACTTTATTTGGATGGAAATTATCCAATATATAGAAATAAAAATTCAATTTGCTCCAAACAAATCAGACTCACTGTCAAATGAAGAGTGGAGACAAATATAAATCTTTTTCTGTCATCTTATTAAAATCTATTTATCAATATTACACCTAGCCATGATAGTTTGAAGTTCTCGTAAATGGGGTTTTCAAAGTCCACCAACAGTTTCAGATATCTCAGATGAGATTTACCGATAAGAACAGCGCTGAGTAGAAGCTCCATCAGAGAGGAAGAAAGAAAAACCGAATGATCGACAGTCAGGGATAGCAGTGATCGAGGGGGTGGGGGATGTGATGAAAGGTGGGAAAAAGAGCTGAGTGGTTTTGAGAGATGGTTTGAATAATTTGAATTATAGCTGGACACACCTCTTCCTGCAAAGTCCTGTAAGCTCCGATAAATGGTTTGCTGATGTTCACACACAGCTGAGCTCATTAGCACGGTGTCTAGAGAGATGAGCCAGGCAGAGAACAGAGCGAGCGAGTGAGAAAAAGACGGAAAAACACAGACAGATATGCATACCTGAAGCGATCAACGACAGAAAGCTGAAAAAAGAGACATCAAAGTGGAGTGCAAGAGAAAAGGCAGGCTTTTGGGCAGTCATGCACGTCATTGAAGTTGAACTAAGGTCTCAAGACCTTTCACATACCCCCGTTGTCTCGTGCATGATACACTACGGCAGACACATGTTCTGCTCTGCATCTCTGATGGTGTTCTGCAGGTCAGGAAATACACTTGGCAACCTCCGGACGAAATGCCCTTGAGATTTTACAGCAAGGTGAGAATCACTTTTGAAAGTCCAGCTCCATGCCATTATCCTTATTTGGCCTTGAGCGAGTCACTTAGCCAATATATGCATCCAGGAAATCCAGGAGACAAATAATAATATATAAAGACTCTTGTAGCGTTTATTCACATGGCTGCCTGTGTTGTAGGTGTGATGGAGGACAGGAGAAAGCATTGAATTCATCTTTGAATGGTATTTTGACATTGCTTGGCAGCCACATTGCAATTCACACCAGGGTCACGATTCCAGGAATGATCAGAGAGCCTCATGATATGACACAGTATGTCATGCATTCAAGACCTCTGAAGCCATATGCTTTGACTGAACTATTTGCAGAAAATCTTCTATATACTTTCAGATATGCTGCATGAAGACACTTTGAATGATTAACGTCAATGTTTATCAGTTCCGAGACATAAGAACCAATCACATTTGATTTTCACGAGTCAGTTGCGTTTGCAGATATCCAAATATGGCGCGATGCATTCTGCATGCATGGGTGCATTAAATAGATCAAAAGTGACATTAAAGACATTTAAAATGCTGTTCTTTTGAACTTTATATTTATCAAAGAATCCTGAAAAGCGATGTCTCCAAAAAAATATTAACCAGTTATACTCTTTTCAACATCAGTAATACGAATAAATGTGAGCACTAAATCAGCATATTAGAATGATTTCTGATCACGTGATACTGAAAATTCAGCTTTGCCATTACTCAAATAAATTGCATTTTATAATATATTAAAATAGAAAATTTAATTTGCTGTATCAAATCAATAAAAATGAAAATAAATGCACATAAGTAACTTCTTTCAAAAACATACAATGTTTTTTACTGATTCCGAACTTTTGAATTGTGTATGTAAGGGGAAAAAATACTAAATTGAGAGTCCTCACACAAAGCTTTATTATGCTTTAAAATATTTTGAATATAGAATATGAGTAGTATGGACCATTTATGGTAATTTTATGATTTTTTATGACTTTTTTGCCACATTTAGTTGGATATGGAGCCAAAGATTGTTTTTTATGTTTTATATGTTAAGAAATACAAATTACATTTTTGGGTGAAATTTTCCTTCAAGAATTCAGCGATTGATAGATGGGATTTAAACACATACTTCCTACTGAAACGCAGAGTTCCTCATCATTTCTGCTACACTCTCCTCTGTTAGATCGCTTCCCAAGGGGTTCGGTGGGGGATGGAGTAGCATTATTTACATTATGTTACAGCATCTTCCTGGAATGGCTTATGAATAATGAAGTCTCTAAACTCCTTGATCATTTGTCATACTCGCTGTATGCTGATATGCATTTAATAGGCAGTCAATACAAGAGCATGCGTTCCTTTAATACTGCTTAATCAATGGAGCCTGGGCCTGTTCGACAAAACCCGATGAGGTTCTGCGTCTTTGACATGGCTTCCTAACAAATGATTCATCAATAACTTGATCGAACACTGTTTTACTTGATATTTTAATCAATCAATTTTCCAGGCATCTTCAATTTCTCCAGTTTTATTAAGAATGAGTCTTTAGCTTCATTGTACACTTTACTTATAAGTTTGAATTACAAGACCTGGAGTCAGGGTGGCATGCATTTTACTGACTCATCATTTGAAAATAGACTGAACTTCTGGGAAGTCCCCATTTTGTTTATCATTTTATAAAACCATTTGATACACAATATCGGTGTTTAACTGTAAAAGCAGAACCAAAACCAATAATGAGGGTCATTCTAGGTTGCCAGAGCCAAACACAAATCATTCGATCAAATTGTTTACCCCATGAACATCTGTAAGCAGAATCTTCTCTTTTTCCTGTTTAGTAGAATCTTCTGTACTGGGAAGTCAGATCATGAGCTGCCTCAGGCTTTGCTTTGAGTTTTTTTTTTTTTTTTTTGGAGCTGCCAGACTACCCAATATTGTTTATTCTTCCATTTATTCTTTTTCAAGCACATTTCCTGCTCATTACTCATTTTCTCTGACAATGCTTCATTTCATGCACCACCATCTTTTCTCTACTTAAAAAAATGTTATTAAACACAAAAAGGAATTTATCATTTCTACTAAATCGTGACCATGTTTTGTGGCCTGCTCAAGGTTCAATCCAATCTCAATTTTTTTTTTTTTTTTTTTGCTTGTACAATTTACTTTAAATTAAAATGAGCCAAAGCCACGTAATTCTTTAACACTGTCACCTTTTTTTTCTTTTTGGGAAATTTGTAAAACAAAAGTTAATGTGACCATTTTGTTGACTACATGGACACTTTTTGTTGAAAACTGAAGCTAGTCTAGTGGATTTCTAGCATGATTTGTGTGGTGCTAGTGGAAATAGAGAGTACGTGTTGAAATTGTTATTTTATGTGTTTTGACTAAACTGAAAGACTTCTTAGTGTTGAATGTTAAGTTTTGTTGGATATTTAGAAGACTTTTATGTTGTTTTTGTGGTTACCATTGTGCGAACAACTGCACACCAGTAGCTGTGCTAATATCAGTGCAGTGACAAGCCACTTTCTCATCCCATACATAAAAATTTTATATTTAGTGTGCTAACATGCACCACTGCAGTCTATAGCTGAAAAATGAAAATTTGAATTACTTTGATAAGTCTAATTTTATTGGGGTTTACTTAAAGGGTACATTTCACTCAAAATGAAAATTGTCATCCTTCACTCACCCTTGTCGTTACAAACCCATATGCAATTTTTAATGCGCAGCACAAGAAGGTATTTTGAAGAATATTGGGGTCCAGTGTTGACAGGTCTTGCATAGCCCGACCTTCAGACTGACGGCAGGAGGGAAACACCTTGGGAGTTTCGAAGTCATCATCTGATTGAATTCTACAGGATTTCTGGGAGATGTATTTTGTAACAGCACACGGACTTTAACTGTGTCACACTATCAGAGTTTTAATTGGCCACGGACATATAAAGCAAACAAGTCACAGTTAGTTTAGTTCCCTGTCATGTTTAGGGGTGTGAAAATGTAAAGTGAAGTGAAGACATACTTGGAATTTGTACTCTGCATTTAACCAATCCAAGTTAGTGCACACACACATTACGAGTATTGAGTACACACACACTGCAAACCATGGACACAAACACCCAGAGGCCAGAGCAGTGTGCAGCCATTCACTGCAGCGCCTGGTTTGCAGGAGCGATTGGGGGTTAGGTGCCTTGCTCAAGGGCACTTCAGTCGATTCCTGCCAGTACTGAGAATCAAACCCTCGACCCTTCAGGTTACAAGTCCGACTCTCTAACCATTAGGCCACAACTTCCCCCTGTCTATTATCGATATCCCCACGATAACAGGCCGGCATGCATCTAATAATTGATTCATTTGTTGAAGAACTCGACACACCGCAATGGAGCGTTAAAGAATGCAACACACATGTCTCCCGGAAATCCTGAATCAGATGACGACTTCGAAACTCCCAAAGTGTTTCCCATTTTGTGTGCCTTATGCATCAGACATTCAGCCAACGGTCCGCGGGTGTGACTTTTATTGCATGGGCAAAAACAACTAATAGTTTCTTTTGTTTTCCTCAGAAGAAAGATAGTCATACAAGTTTGGATCACATTAGGGTGAGTAAATTCAAAAATGAAAATTTTTAATTCATTTAGATTTCTACTATACAACAACTTCAGTTCAGTTTTGTTAAACAAAACATTTGTTGGAATGGACTTAATTAAACTTTAATTGTCTGAAAAAGTTGTCCTTGATTTAAGTTTATTGAACAGATAATTTGCATTTGCATTTGCATGTAGACTGTCCAAACAGATTTTACTGTAGATTAATTATGCGTTTATATTGAATAGAATAGGAAGAATAGAATAGAATAGAATAGAATAGAGTTGAATAGACTGTTAAAAGGACTTCTTGTAAATTTAGTTGTAAATAAAACAGATTATTGGAGTACATTTTACAAGTAAATAATATTTCTTTCCTTCTACTTCAAAATTAAAATATTAAAATATTATTTGTGAAATGACTTGCTATTTCTGAGTGAAAATTGTTTAGTAAAAAATTGCAAAAGTAATAAAAGATTCTGTACAGAAAGAACAGAATATAATCGTTAATACCACCTGACTGTGTTGTGGTAATGTGGAGTAGTCTTACTGTCAACTTCATATATTTAAGCATAGGGCTATATTTATATGACCCGATGTCGTGAAGGTTAAGCACTCATTAGAAGAAAATAGCAGACTGTTTTGTTTCTATCATGCTGCCCTTTGCTCCACGGGCAAGCAGCCACCACAAGGACTTACCTGTCAGTCAGGACCAGACAGGCAGAGCTGCATTGCCTCTAGAGGGGGAATGTAAATGAGACTCCTATAAACAGCCTGACCTGTCAGGGCAGTATGAAATACACCCCCCCCCCCCAAACCCACACCCACAACACAAGGCGGTCAGATTCAGAGCCTCAGT
This sequence comes from Meda fulgida, assembly GCA_030578275.1. Lineage (NCBI taxonomy): Eukaryota > Metazoa > Chordata > Actinopteri > Cypriniformes > Leuciscidae > Meda > Meda fulgida. The sequence goes on from CM060626.1 coordinate 6,889,416, forward strand.
GTCTAGCTTTAATCATTGCCTTAGGCCTACGTGTGATCTTGACAGACATGAAAGGCATGTGATTTATTTCCTGCCGGGCATGTTCAAGAGACATGCCAAATGATGTGAGCGATTTTGATCACAAATAAAAATAAATAAAAACCGCTGGGCAGGCATGTGGTTTAACTATCAAAGCTCAATCTGACAGCATGTGCATATTTTGATAAAATACATTTTCTGTCAGTCTGTATTAACTGAGAATGATGGTAGTATTTTTACTTTCTAAAACCTAGAGCGTTGCACTCCTTCCGTTTTCTACATAGGTCCTGCCTTATAAAACTCCACCCTGAAATTGAACTGAGTTCTATTGAAACACTCTCTGAAATGAAATGAAACACTCCACTGAAACTCTCTGCACTACTGTTGAAAAGATTTTTTTTTAAAGAAGGATATTTATAATTTATTTAGCAACCAAGTGACAGTAAAGACATGTATAATGTTACAAAAGATTTCTATTTCAAATACATTTTGTTCTTTTTAACTTTAAAAAAAGAATGCTGTAAATTTTTTTTATCATGGTTTACACAAAAATATTCCAGCACAATTGTTTTCAAAATTGCTAATAAATATAATAAATGGATCTCGAGCACTAAATCAGCATATTAGAATGATTTTTGATGGATCATGTGACACTGAAGACTTGAGTAATGGCTTCTGAATTTTCTGCTTTGCCATCACAGGGATAAATGCATTTTAACACATTTGGTTATTTTACATCGTTTTTTTACACACACACACACACACACACACACACACACACACACACACACACACACACACACACACACACACACACACACACACACACACACACACACACACACACACACACATACACACACACACACACACACACACACACACACACACACACACACACACACACACACACACACACACATTATTTATCTGATCCCAACACAAATGGTTTAAGTAAACTTTTCTATATTTTTAAATATATTTAAGTGGATTGAACACAATTAAATTAAGTTAGGACAAAACGTATAGTATTGTGTTGCTTTAGCTCATTTTAATTGAGTAATTTGAACTAGCAGCAATATATTTTGTATGTATATGTATGGAGGGAGACTAATTTTAGGGATTTTTACCAATCATTGGCAATTGATTTTTTTTCTCCTTTTCTTTCACCGTTCTAAATTTACATTAATATCAGTTTTGTGTCTGTCTCAGTTTGGATCTGGTCAGTGAAAATTATTCATGTGCATAGTCCCAATCCAATTAGATTAAGTAAACTTTTATTTTACAAAAAGTGTGTATCTCATTCACTTTACTCATGTTGTCCCATGGTACCTTTAAGATACATATTTGCATTCTCTTGTCCTCATATTTTTTTTTTCCTACATCACAGACACATTTCTCACTTTCTTACGTCTCTCCATCACTGCCATCTCTTTGGAGGAGATTCTCATCAAAGCTCTCCCTCATTCCAGCACGTTTTATATGGCACTGGCGAGAAGCACTTACCCTGAAGGACTCCAGCCCTCGGAATTTAGATGGAGAATTTTCCCTCCCCTCTATTCACCTTTTTTACACAAATGGAGCATCCAGACAGGGTATTATTGAAGGGGATTTTTTTTTTCATTGCACACTGGTTTGCTCTCAAGATAAGTTTAAAAAAAAGGCCAGCTCCCGCTCTTAAGATCAGGTAATTCCAGTCTGAGTAATCCCTTTGGGGAATTTGGTGGGGGAAATGATGCAACAACGTGTACATAACTATAAAACTACAACATATTTTGTATGCTTGAGTTTCTGTGTGGGCGTGATGGAGTGGAGGGAAAGAGAAATTGAAATTGTGAGAGGAGGATTATATTTTATAATTTGAAGTATTCATTTGGACAAGTAGGAGTCCAACTGTGCGATTCATGTATTAAACATAGCTCCCTGCTGCTCTACCTGAATAGCAGTCACACACATACTTATCTGCCTCTTTTGTCTGTAGAAATGTGGGTGGAATGAAAGAATTTGTAACGAGGGTCACAGTTATTACAATTTTATTTAATCTCCACACTTGGATTATGAGGAACAACTCAATTTAGAGTTAAAATAATATCAGACCATGTAAGCACAGATTTCATGCAAAGGCATTGACATAAATGTATAATATAATATATAGTGATTTATTGTTATTGTGAAAAATATATTTAGGAATCATTTCATTTTTTACACTAAAGGTAACCTTTCATTCTAACAGAGCATGCAATTGTAAAAGGTTTCAAAACCTAGTCAGCTGCTGTACCTTGCTGTACAGTATTTTGCCCAAATTTATCTGCATGTACTTTTTACAAGCAGTTTCAGAATACAATTTGCCAAGCTAAGTGCAAAATTCACCAGAGAGGTGGACAAAATCAATCTATGTGTCAGATCAGGCCGGTCTTAGGAATCAGCTACTGCTCGGCTATAGTTCTTGACGTTAAGTAACACAATTCCCATGCCTGGTTGGTAAGCTGTTAACCTGTTAACTAAGTCTATCCTTTATCTGAATTTCTAGCAAACTGATATCAAACTTATTTTATCACACCTTCTCCTGCTTCACCTCTTGTCCTCATTAACATGTGTCTTGTTAAATTGTGTGCCTTGGGACTGGTAAGTTCATATTTTTGCAAACTCATGTTCATTTTTAAGTTGAAGGCTGAAATTCTTAAGAAGTAAAAGCTTTATCGCATTTTAATTATAAAATATATATACTGTATTATTAATCTTACAGAAAGTTTTGTCCGCAAGTCAAAGTCAGTGGTGAAACCAACATTACATATATTAATATAGCAGACACTTTTATCCATAGTGCCAATTGCTGTCACGTGACAAGTGCTGAATACAGAATAGCATACTACTATACTACTTTTTCTGCCATATATTAAAATAGGTACGTCTATTCTGCCATCATTGACCAGATGAAGACATCTTACTAGACAGGATGACACACAAGCATTGGATTCGGACATGCCTTGTTGTCTTTCCTCTGGACGCTGCTTGCGAAGGCTAGTATATTTTACTTTTGGACACTGCTTGTATTTAAAGGTCAGTGTTTATTTTAAATAATTTTAGATGTATTGATCTTTTGGCAAGGTTAGTTAATTAGTGTGGGGCGGAACCCAATGGACTAACGAACTAAGGGTATAAAAAGCTGCAGTGTCTGATTCTATGAGTGAGCACATTATATTTGTTTACATGCATGTCATGTGAACATTAATAAACATTAGAGAACCATGAACATGTGAATGTGTCGTTAAAATATTGAAATATTAACTTAAAGTCATAAAAAAATCTATATTGACAAATCTCATTTTTGCACATCTTCTTTAATTTGTTTTTTATTCATGTGCCCTCGCAATCCTATATCAAAATACCATCCCTTCCCTCTTCTAGTGACATCTCTTCTCCTCTCTGATAACATGTTTACTAGTGCGAGGGTGGGACCAATTCCAATTCCTGATTCGTTCAAGAAGTCGTTTTACTCTGATATACGTTACAATAGGGAAGAAAAGTTCCATTTCATGCTGACTTTAAAATCTCAGGGGGACCTATTTCAGGTTCTGCTGACATAAAAATCTTTGGGAGTCCCTACTCTAGTATATTTAAAGTTAAAGGAAAATATTTGATTGAGTGATATTTGATTATTCATGGCAAGTGTTCGAAATGGCTAAAAAAAACCATGAGTTGCCATTTAAGTTATAATGGGATGCTATCTACAGTACGTAGGCCGTAGGCACAAGGCTGCTCACTGGGTTTCAGACCCTTAGTGATGTATTATCATTTTTGCAGCACAGATAATTACATTTTTATTGAGCTTCGGAAATGTCTAAATGTGTAAGTCTGTGTGAGTGTTTGCAGGCCTGAGTGATGAATGTGAGAGTTGAAGTCTTTGGTCTTTCGAACTTTCCATTCTATCGACTGTCATCCATTTGTGTGTGAGAGTGAGAGAGAGGGAGATTAATAACAATGTGTGCTCACTGGACTGGGAAGAGACCGATGGCTTGGGCGTCTAACCAATAACATTTACTGGAACACTCCGAGTCATTAGCACAATTCCTCTGTCGCTACGGCGACTCTCAGGTCCGGCTGCTCGGAAGCCAAATTTTACAGCGCGTATCAAGTTAACAGCCAATTTGTCTCCAAGCTCAAAGCGCTCTTTAATTTCTCTGTCTGACTCATGACTGCCTTCCCTCACTCAGAATCATGACCTAACCCCTCACGACACACAGAAAATCTTCCGGTTAATTACAAACCCAAATTTCTACTCCTTTTTAACAATTGTATGGAGCAGATTGTCATTCAGCTTTCAAAAAGCTTGACTACAACTCTCTCTTGTACTTTATCACAATTTTCCTCCCATGCAGATTTCAGAGCCAAAACTCTCCTCTCTTTAAACAACGACGACAGGTGTCTGTGGGTGGGCTATGATTGTTTCGGTTCAGAATAGATGGTGATGATGGTATGGAAACAACAAAGCGTGACCATTTGCGTCTTGTCATGGCGCTCCCAAATTCCCTAATCATCCGATAGCCCATCCATTACTTAGATACTTGAGTTTCACAGCTGTCTCTGAGTTGTGTTATTGTGGTTAATTTACTCTTATGTGTTTTATTGCCTGTGGATGTGATCCAATAGTTTGTTTTTGGCATCTGTCATCTGAAATATACTACACTGACTGGCCATTTTGCAGAGAATGAATCACAAACACACATTTAATTGGACAAAAAAGAAGCTCAGTTGTGGTTTATGTCTTCTGCTTGGTCACAATAGAGTTTAAAATGCATCCGTTGTCCAAATTCAACAGATGTGCGGCCACATCATCCCATGCAACCGTTGAAACAATCTCTTTAAAACTTCAGACTTTTATGAGGGTCATAAGTATCAAGGCACTGCAGCAAAATTACTGATTAATGCATTTTATAGTGCAGACAGTGGGGAAAAAATGAGTCCTCCATTTTCTTTCATTAGTCTTAATATGTTTAAGACATATCAGATTTTAATAAAGCTCTCTGATGAGGATGACAACCATTCTGTGAGTGTCCATTATATTTTGTTCTTCTCATTTTTAATTACTACCAGACATTAAAGCCCAATTAAGAATCCTCTAATTTGCGCTTTTGATAGGGATCGACCATATGAAGAGAGCTGTGTGCCAAGGAAATGAAAATTAAAGATGGAAGAACAAGGGATTTGGGAGAAGATGTTCAAATTACGGGTAGCCGCTCTGTGCTGGACACCCACTTACATGGTGATCTGTGAGATTAATTAGTTATTCTCTGAAAGCAGATGCTGAAAACACATTGTGACGTCTTATTCTGGAGATGGCAAATGTACAAAGCTCTCCCACATGAACGACTCTTTTTCTGCGCATTCGTTGTCGTCGATTACAGCATGTTTGAACATTGGCGTGATACTGAAATGACTCTCCTCAGCTACATTATAGTTAGTCTCAAAGCCACTCGAAACATTTAATTAAGCAGGTGTCCCGCTATTTGGCTCAAAAGAACATATTAGCTCAATGTGGTTACATTTCATCTCACCCTATGAGTTGTTTTCAGTTCTTAGTATGTTGACTCATATGAGGCACGTTCGTTGTAAATCGTTGTAACTGTTTCTTTCATTTTGTTGAAATGTAATGGTTTTATTTCAATTTAATGACTTTTCAATATTTTGACAGTTCAAGCGCCAAAAAGGACCCCAAAAAACCCACAAAAATATAGTAGTCTAAAAGACTCGTGCTGTATTCCAAGACTTCTGAAGCAAGGTTTGTGTGATGAACAGACCAAGATCTTCCCCATTGTCATAGCTCTCAAATTTAATTTACACAGATCTTAGGTTAAACAAAAATACATGATGACACATGGTTCCAGATTTAAAGTGTAAAAGTGGCATTAGTTTTAATGTGTCTTAACATGTGATGATGCACCAGAGGGAGAAAAGAGATTTGGTACTGTATCCGCAGCGGAGTGAAATGTTTTATTACGTTTATAGTTTATACACAAAGAAAACACCTTAGTACACAAACAAAACACAGGAAAAAAGCAAGACAATAATAAATATAAATAAAGAACATGGCAAAATGCAAAGAAAGATAATTATATGTATGTAGATATTACTTTCCATCCATCCATCCATTCATCCCTCCATACATCCCAAGTGTATTGATATATGTAAAAATTAAATATGTTTAATAGAATAGGGAATATGCTTGAGAATATACAAGAAGAGTGCAAACAATTTGTAGACAATCCTTTATTTACGAGCCTTCCCAATTTCCTCACAAATTTACTATATGGTTTTAGGAAAATCTTAAGTCATGTGGTCTACTTTTATAGTTTTTTAATGGTGTTTTGTGATCATTTTAGTAGTTGTGAGCTGATGTTGTATGGAAAAGAGATGCATGAAATTCTTTTGAAAAAAGAATCAATCTCCATTTGTATTGAATGGGAAAAATAACAGCTGGGTTGGAAACAACATGGTTTTGTTTTTTTTAAACTATTTCTTTAACAAGACACTGGGATGCAGTGGTCACTGAGGCACAGCAACCACACATACATACCCACAGATAAACCCACACACACAGTCTGTCTGTCGGTCTCTCTTTTGATGGTGACACTCTGAGGATCTCGGGCAGGCTCTCTTCTTTTGCAACCCCCCACCTCCAGAGAGGAGCTGTGTTCAGGGTGTTTGTGTGTGAGTGTGCTTTCAGCGGCCATGAATAATGATCAGAGCAGTAGGGCGGGTAAGTACCAAGTCCTCAACCCATAATGCAAAGAGGAATTACCACAGAGAAACCTGGCGTACTTCACAGCACACAATTTCCATTATCTTTAAATGGCACCAAGGACATTTAAGAAAAGCTGTTGTTCTCCTTTACTTTGCTTTAGACCACAGGCTGCTGTAAAGCAATAAATGGAGACTGTCCTTTAAGAATGAATGGATGTTTGGTTTTCACTCAGCTGCAAAAGCATGTACGTTTTATGTGAAAACGTCTCGGTTACTAATGTAACCCTCGTTCCCTGAAGGAGGGAACGGGAGACATGAGGTCGACGTGGCGACGTAATGGGATCACTTCAGGGAGCCCTATCAACTTCGTGTATCTACAGAACAAGCCAATGAACGTTGGCCTGCGTGAAAGCGTCACGCGCCCACCCCCCGCAGCGCTGGTATAAACAGGAAGCGGGCGCACGCACTCATTGTTTTTCGCTGAGGAGCCGAGATTGAGACGGCCGTACAGCGATGGTCAGCAACCGTGGCGACGGGACGTCACGTCTCCCGTTCCCTCCTTCAGGGAACGAGGGTTACATTAGTAACCGAGACGTTCCCTTTCAGTCGCTCACGTTCAACGTGATGTCGACGTGGCGACGTAATGGGATCCCATGGAAAACGCCACGGTAGCTGCCACATCCAGCGCCCTACGGAAGACTCTCAGACCCCCAAATGGCTGGGGCGGAAGACCTGCATAGAGGGAGTCCACTGCTGTTCCGTTAAACCCCACACAGTGGAACTCTTGGATAACACTGGGAAAGCGTGCCTTTCCAGAGGAGAGGGACGCTTCGGAGCCACATCCTGCCCGAAGGGAGGTAACATGTGGAGAATACACATATGGACTGGCCAGAGGGGCAGTGCAACATATGGAATGTCACTGGGGTGGCTCCAGCCTGAGAAGGGGGAGGCAGCACCAGACAGTGACGGCAGAGGGGACACGGGCTCACCGCAGGGAGCTGATCGCGGAAGAATACGCATATGGGATCGCCCCAGGGATCACCACATATGGAACCCAGCCTAGCACAAGTTTAATAAGCATACGAGCACTAGGCCTGGCGTCGGACGCTCCGCAACGTCTGACTGCCGAAGGCGTACGGAGGAACTCTACAGGGTTCGCCTGAGTGGGGAACTCGACTGGAGCAGAAAAGCGCACGTATCCGCTCCATGTGGAGGGGAGTGGCGTAGCAAGCCGACACAAGAGCGGGAACTTCGGTGTTACCGGCTGGTTGAAGCGAGCACACAGGAAGAAACAGGCTCAACACGTAGGCTATAAAACCTAGCGAACGTGTTAGGTGTCGCCCAGCCCGCAGCTCTACAGATGTCTGTCAGCGAGGCGCTGTGTGCCAGTGCCCCAAGAAGAAGCGACACCCCTAGTGGAGTGGCCTTGGCCATCGCCTTGGCCTTCGTAAGCCAAGGCGATGGCATCCACTATCCAGTGGGCCATCCTCTGCTTGGAGAAAGCCTTCCCTTTCTGCTGACCTCCGTAACAGACGAAGAGCTGATCTGAGGTCCTGAGGCTTAGAGTTCTGTCCACGTACAGGCGCAGAGCGCGGACGGGACAGAGAAAAGCCAGGGCTGGGTCTGCCTCCTCCGAAGGTAGCGCTTGCAGGTTCACCACCTGGTCCCGAAAGGGAGTGGTGGGAACCTTGGGCACGTATCCGGGCCGGGGTCTCAGGATCACTTGAGAGTTAGCCGGGCCGAATTCCAGGCACGATTCGTCGACCGAAAATGCATGCAGGTCCCCTACCCTCTTGATGGAGGCCAATGCAACCAGGAGTACTGTTTTACAGGACAGAATTTTTAACTCTGCTGACTGCAAAGGCTCAAAGGGTGGTCTCTGAAGTGCCGAAAGGACCAGAGACAAATCCCAAGAAGGTAAAGAGAGCGGGCGAGGAGGATTTAGTCTCCTTGCCCCCCTCAGGAACCTGACGATCAGGTCGTGCTTTCCCAGTGACTTACCTTCAACTGCATCGTGATGTGAGGCGATAGCGGCAACATACACTTTAAGGGTGGAGGGAGACAGCCTTCGCTCCAACCCATCTTGCAGGAAGCAAAGCACGGCTCTGACCGAGCAAGATCGGGGGTTCTCCTCATGAGAAGAACACCAATCAACGAACAGGTTCCACTTCAACGCATAGAGGCGCCTCGTAGAGGGGGCTCTAGCGGAAGTGATGGTGTCAACTACCACCTGGGGTAGGTCACCTAGAACCTCCGCGTCCCGTCCAGGGACCAGACATGGAGTTTCCAGAGGTCTGGACGCGGGTGCCACAAGGTGCAGGTCCTCTCTCAGAGGAATGGGCCAGGGAGGGGCTGTCGCGAGGAGCACCAGTTCCGGGAACCAGGTCCGGTTGGGCCAATACGGCGCCACTAACAAGACCTGCTCCTCGTCCTCCCTGACTTTGCACAAGGTCTGTGCAAGAAGGCTCACTGGGGGAAACGCATACTTGCGTAGACCTGGGGGCCAGCTGTGTGCCAGAGCATCCATGCCGAGGGTCCCCTCGGTCAGGGAAAAGAACAACTGGCAGTGAGACGTGTCCGGGGCGGCAAACAGATCTACCTGTGCGGTCCCGAAGCGCCTGAAAATCAGCTGGACCACCTGGGGATGGAGTCGCCATTCTCCTGGTAGCACCTGCTGCCGTGAGAGCTCGTCGGCTGCAAGGTTGAGCAGGCCCGGAATATAAATGGCTCGAAGCGACCTCAGATGCTTCTGACTCCAAAGGAGGAGATGGCGGGCGAGTTGTGACATGCGGCGGGAGCGTAGACCACCCTGACGGTTGATGTACGCAACGGTCCCAGTGCTGTCCGTACGGACCAGTACATGCTTGCCTAGTAGCGGCGTTTTGAAGCGGCCCAGCGCAAGATGAACTGCTAACAACTCGAGGCAGTTGATGTGCCAATGCAGTTGAGGCCCCGTCCACAGACCTGAAGCTGCATGCCCGTTGTACGTGGCCCCCCACCCGGTGGCAGAGGCATCCGTGGTGACCACAGAATGCCTGGACACTTGTTCTAGGGGAACACCTGCCCGCAGGAACGAAGGGTCCGACCACAAGGTGAGAGTTTGGCGACAGTGCGGGGTCACTTGGACCCGGCACGAGCCGCTCTGCCACGCCCATCTCGGGACTCGACCGTGGAGCCAATGTTGAAGCGGCCTCATATGAAGCAATCCGAGCGGCGTTACCACGGCTGCATATGCCTTATGCCCCAGGAGCCTCTGAAAAAGTTTCAGTGGTGCCGCTGTTCTGCGTCTGAGAGTACTCACGCAGTTCAACACTGACTGGACGCGGGCCTCGGTGAGGCGCGCTGTCATGTTGATCGAGTCTCCATACCGAGAAAAGAGATCCTCTGCCCGGGGGTGAGTTTGCTCTTTTCCCAGTTGACCCGAAGCCCTAGGTGGCTGAGGTGACTGAGCACCATGTCCCTGTGTTCGCACAACTGCTCTCTCGACTGGGCAAGAATAAGCCAGTCGTCGACGTAGTTGAGAATGCGAACACCACGCTCGCACATGGGAGCAATGGCCGCCTCCGCGACTTTCGTGAAGACACGGGGCGACAGGGCCAGCCCGAAGGGTAAGACTTTGTACTGATATGCCCGCCCCTCGAACGCAAAGCGAAGAAACGGTCTGTGTCGAGGGAGAATCGAGACATGAAAGTACGCGTCCTTCAGGTCGATCGCTGCAAACTAATCTTGGGGACGGATGCATTTGAAAATGCGTTTCTGCGTAAGCATCTTGAACGGCAGCCTGTGAAGGGACCTGTTCAGGACACGCAGGTCCAAGATTGGCTGTAACCCACCGCCTTTCTTGGTTACAACGAAGTACGGGCTGTAGAAGCCGGTCTTCATATCGGCCCGGAGGGACCGGCTCGATCGCGTCCTTCGCCAGTAGGACTGCGATCTCTGCCCTGAGCACAGGGGCACTGCCCGCCAGAACACGGGTGAACTGAATGCCCCTGAAGCGCGGGGGCCGCCGGGCGAACTGAATCGCATAGCCAAATCTGACAGTACGGATGAGCCAGCGGGACGGGCTGGGAAGCGCTAGCCAGGCTCCCAGACACCGCACAAGCGGGACCAACGGGACCACAGACGTACCCGGGGTGGGGCAGCGCGATGGAATGCAGGGACTCAACTCGGACGGCATAGCGGCCCGGAGTGGGGTCTGGATGTGAGGTGCGACACATACCTGCTTCCGTCGAAGGGCAGAGTGAGTGTGCGGAGGCAACACTGCGTCCGGGAAACAGCCACTGCTGCTCGCTGGCGATAGAAGAAGGGCCTGAGGGTGACAAGGCATAGCGTCGTCGACCGCCAAGCGCGCCCTCTTGGGACCCAGAGGTTTCAGAAATTGCTCTTTTATTGAAATTGTGGGACAGAAACGTATATTTTGAAAAGGAAACAAAAGATTCTCCACCCGGCCCTCCACCGGGGGAAGGAGCGGCCATCTCCTGAAGAGCAACTTGATCCACCTCCGGGTCGCCCGTCTCAGGGACGTTTGCACCTCCGCTTGCCACCTGGCTTGGCAGCGACCTGGACGGGCGTGGTCGGCTTCCTGCGGCTTGCTCCACGCTGAGGCCTAGACGAAGGCTGCTGCTGAGGCTTCGCGGGAGCGGAGGACGCCAAAGGAGGCCGACCTCGGCGACGAGTAGACGGAGGGACTGCAGCCGGCGGACAGGTGGGAGCAGCAGCGGTCCGCCGGGGCAGGATGTGTCGGATGGCCTCCATCTGCTTCTGGGCGGCCGAGAACTGTTGGGCAAATCTCTCGACCGCGTCGCCGAATAACCCAACCTGGGAGAGAGGGGCATCCAGGAACCGATATTTGTCAGTGTCCCTCATGTCAGCCAGGTTGAGCCAGAGGTGGCGCTCCTGGACCACCAGGGTGGACATCGCCTGACCAACGGAACGTGCAGTTTCTTTCGTCGCCCGGAGGGCGAGATCAGTTGCCACACGGAGCTCCCGGAAGAGCTCTGGGTCAGAACCACCCTCGTTCATGTCCATGAGCGCCTGGGCCTGATGGACCTGCAGAAGCGCCATGGCATGGAGGGCGGAAGCAGCCTGTCCACAGGCTCTGTAAGCCTTCGCCGTAAGACCGGACGAAAACTTACATGCCTTGGACGGGAGGCGTGGATTGCCCCGCCAGGAGGAAGCGGACGCTGGACACAACTGCATCGCAACAGCACGCTCCACCGGCGGAACATCCACATACCCCTTAGCCGCCCCACCGTCGAGGGTGGTGAGGAGGGAGGAGCCACTAGGACGGCTTCTGGCACTATACGGCGCCGTCCACGTCCTAGTAAGCTCCTCATGTACTTCCGGAAAGAAAGGTACCGGGGCGGCGCGCTGAGAACCAGCACGGCCCGCCCCGAGAAACCAATCGTCCAATCGGGAAGGTTCGGGACGTGGTGGAGGGTTCCACACAAGCCCGACCTTCTCGGCGGCCCGGGAAAGCATAGCCGTCCATTCTGGATCGGACTCGGGCAACGCTACACGCCCCGAAGGGGGCAACGCAGCCGAATCCTCATCTCCAGAGGAACGAAGCTCCCCCTCCGATGCTGCGATCGACATCTGATCGAAAGGTGGAGCCCCAAAGGAGACGAGTGGTCGTCCAAGAGAAGGACCAGCACACTCATTTGAAGGCTCCAACGGCGGTAGCGCTTGTGAGGCGTGAGGGGCCCACGGAGATTGCCTCGGCGGGGTAGCCCTCACGGTAATCCTCAGATCACCCTGGTCATGCACAGAAGTAGGTCTATTCTGAGGTCCAGAATAGACACTAGATCGGGGCATAGGCGAGGGGACTGCACCTCCCTTGAGGTAAGCGAGTCTCGATCTAAGCGCTATCATAGTCAGATTCCCGCAATGGGAACATGAGCTATTCACAAAAGCTGCCTCAGCATGCTGAATGCCCAAACACGAGATGCAGCTATTGTGGCCGTCGCCTGGCGCCAGGGTATGACCGCATCCAGAAACGCACAAGCGGAATGACATCCTGAAAAGGACGCAGGGTCACGCTTGTGTTGCTCTTTTAGAAAAAATAACAAACAGGAAAAAAAGAAAAAAGAAAAAGCTCTTTTAGTGCTGAAGCACCCAGGGATGGCCGCAGTGTAATCAGGGTACACTCTCAATATGAGGAACGCCCACGAGACCGACACAGTCACACACACACATACACACACAAACCAAGCTGTGAAAACAGCGGTTGTGTAAAATGCTCGCGGCCACCGCTGATCGCGCCGTCACACCAGCACTGGAATAGAGCCTTCTCCTTTTCCCGTTACCGTTGCTATCTATAGCAGTCTGTAACCTCAGAAGTCAAAGCTCGGCTCCGAAGCGAAAGACAATGAGTGCGTGCGCCCGCTTCCTGTTTATACCCGCGCTGCGGGGCGGGGGCGCGTGGCGCTTTCACGCACGCCAACGTTCATTGGCTTGTTCTGTAGATACTCGAAGTTGATAGGGCTCCCTGAAGTGATCCCATTACGTCGCCACGTCAACGTCACAACGAACGTGAGCGACTGAAAGGGAACTATTAGCTCTTCTAGTTTGTAAGAAATGATAATGTGAACAAGGTGAAGATTATGAGTGTATAATGAACGTCTGTCCCCACAAGCTGATACAGTGCCGTCTAGAAAATTAGGGTCAGTACTCTTTTTTTTGTGTGAAATAAATTAATGCTTCTATTTAGCAGAAACATATTAAATTAAAAGAACTGACAGTAAAGACATTTATAATGTTACAAAAGATTTACAGATCAATTCTGTTCTTTTGAACTTTCTGAAAAAAAAATCAGTGTGGACAGTATTCCACAATTTCCACAAAAATATTAAGTAGCACAACATTCATAATAAGAAATGTTTCCACTCTTCTGAAATTCCACCATTACGGACATCAAGATTTTCTTTTACACGCCCCTAAACATGCGTATGCAAATCAAGGAGGTGTGCTCTTAACAACTCATGTCTGTACTTCAATCACAAGAGTCGAGTAAGACCATCCAACGTTGTTCTGTCCCTGAATTTTGCAAGGAATGAAGAAAGGAAGCATTTATATACTTTCAATGACAAACTGCTCATTTCACAACTCTTTTCTTAATTATTCTCAACATGCTTCTGGTTTTTCAAAATATCTTGTATTGAATGTTTTCAACATCAATCTGTGTTATCAATGAGTGGATCTCTAAGCTGGTGTGAGTGAGTAGAGGCGGGACTAATTTGCATATTCATAGAACCACTTAAACTAAATGAGGCAAGGGTGTAGTTACATTCAAGCTATTTTAAGGCATGAAATTTTTTTTTCAAGGACATTTTTTTCAAATATGTCATTTTGGTGATCAAAAATGAGTTTTAAGGGACACAATTATTTACTACGAGGGTGACTTTAACAATAAAAGCAGGACAAAAACAAGAGGCACAGTTGACAACATGAAGTGGAAACAAATGCAGTTCTACTGGGACACAAATGAAACTTTAATGAGACAAATTCTGGCAGATTTTCATTAGATGCTGAGAATGGAAGTCACCGTGTTCTAAAGAGAGGATGTCAATGTCATGGTATTTCACATTTTATTCACGTTTGCATGATTTTGTTTTTTAAAGCATTTACGATTCTTTGCATCCACATGCTCGATCCTTCACTGGAAACTGAAAGTAACTCACTCTCGCTAAATGTTTACTCTTTAAATTCTTGCACCTTTATGACTAAAGTTTGCTAAGTATTTCCTACTAAAGCAAAGCGGTAATTTACTCTGGTCAAGAGTTTCCATAGCTGGCTGGTGGCAGTGGCCTTGGACGGCAACATGCCCAGTGCATTATGGGTGTTGGAAATTTTTTCAACTTAAAAAAAAAGCACCTGAAGACGCACCTCTTCCGCAAGCACTTAATGAGCTCACACTTTTAAACCAATGCACACACACACACGCACACACACACAAGCTGATGAATGATTTGTTCTTTTGTAAGTCACTTTGGATAAAAGCGTCTGCTAAATGCATAAATGTGATTTAATTATATTTATATTGCACAAGGATCAGAAATGGACTATTTAAAAAAAATGAATACAATTCAATGTAATTCATCAGTAATGCCAAATCAAAAGTTCAGTTTAAGGATTCTCACTTCAAAAAGGACAATTTAAACTTCATTACAACATAAAATATAAATAGTTTTTACTAAATGAAGTGCATCATGTACAAGAATACTGGACCTTTCAGAACGCTATGTTTATTTGTGGAATTGCAGTAGGCTACTGAGGGATGAGCCAATTATTGTCTGTGGTAATCAATGTTATGCAACAAATGCTGTGTGAATAGCTTCCATTGAACCCTATAGTCTTTTCTGTATAATTATCCATATCGGGCTAGTTTTAACCAATTATGAAAAAAAAAACTGAAGCAGCAAAATAAATATTTCATATTAATATATTTTCGTAAAGTCATGAAAGTAGCTTGTGGTTGATGAATGAATCCGGCACCCTGTGTTCTCATACATTTGGTTAAAAGGGAGACCAAAAACAAATATTTATCTAATGAAGGACAAACTAGATTCATAATGTTCTATTTCTGTGCCGACTTGTTTTGCTGAACACAAGTCATACATAATCACCATTAATGATGAAAGACCATTCAGTTGATCTTTTGGATCAAAGTCTGCTGACAGAATAGAAGTGAAGTCAATTAAGAATTAGAAAACCATATCTCAGTCATTTACATGCATGATTGGTGCTTGCAGTGAGCAGCTCATATAATATTTCAGTTACTTTGGCTTTTACTTAATGGCCGTTGAACAATGCTGCACTTTATAGAGGCCATGCTTCTCCTGCGGACAACATTGAAAAGAATGATTCAGTCCCATTATTTTACTTACAGTCCACTTTAAGCTGATTCTCAACACACAGCATTGTGCTCATGCCATAAAAGTAATTGCATTTAAAAGACTGAAGCACTATACACTTTAAACAAAAAATGTTCCAAAAGGGGGGTTTCGCAGCGATGCCATTGGAACCATTTATGGTTCCCCAAAGAGCCTTTCAATGAACCGTTCTTAAAAGAACAATTTATTTCTTAGTGTGAACCTTTTTTTCCACTATAAAGAACCTTTTGTGGAATGAAAAGGTTCCATGAATGTTAAAGTTTTTTTCATGGATCTATCAATGCCATTAAAGAACCTGCGATGTTAGAGTTGATTCATTAGAGAGGCATTCATTATAGTTCTGAACCGGTGCATTTGGTACTTTTGACTGTGAGACAGGGAAGAGAGACAGACTGAGAGAGAGAGAGAGCTCTGACCATGAAATCGATTGCAGTTTTGCTGCGTCATCGGCCCATTATTGAAAACGAAAATAAAGACGTGTGTTCTGGTTTTACTTTCCGCAGCCACAAGTCCATAGTTCCATTAAATTGATTTATGGATTCAGTGACCCAGCCCTCCCCATTCCCCAGCCTTTCCTCTGCCTGTCCCTCTATTCTCATAAAGGTTTCAATTACATTGTCCTGCCCCAACAGGGGAAAAGGCAAAGTGGCGTTTCATATGTGCAATACATTATTACACAAATGTACACACATTCTCACTGTTAAACGCCTGATGTTTGAATTCATCTGTGTGTAAAATCATTACAGTCTGGCCGATTTCATCAAACATGTTGTTTTTCATGTTTGAAAAAAACCCAAAATGAAATATCTTCTGATAAAAGAAAAACAAAAACACCAGTATTATATTTGTCCTTTCACTAATTGACAGCTCATATTATTAACTCATGTTATTTAATAAGGAATAACCAGCATGGATGTGATATATATATATATATATATATATATATACAGGTCCTTCTAAAAAAAATTAGCATATTGTGATAAAGTTCATTATTTTCCATAATGTAATGATAAAAATTTAACTTTCATATGTTTTAGATTCATTGCACACCAACTGAAATATTTCAGGTCTTTTATTGTTTTAATACTGATGATTTTGGCATACAGCTCATAAAAACCCCAAATTCCTATCTCAAAAAATGTGCATATTTCATCCGACCAATAAAATAAGTGTTTTTAATACAAAAAAAGTCAACCTTCAAATAATTATGTTCAGTTATGCACTCAATACTTGGTCGGGAATGCTTTTGCAGAAATGACTGCTTCAATGCAGCGTGGCATGGAGGCAATCAGCCTGTGGCACTGCTGAGGTGTTCTGGAGGCCCAGGATGCTTCGATAGCATCCTTAAGCTCATCCAGAGTGTTGGGTCTTGCGTGTCTCAACTTTCTCTTCACAATATCCCACAGATTCTCTATGGGGTTCAGGTCAGGAGAGCTGGCAGGCCATTTGAGCACAGTAATACCATGGTCAGTAAACCATTTACCAGTGGTTTTGGCACTGTGAGCAGGTGCCAGGTCGTGCTGAAAAATGAAATATTCATCTCCATAAAGCTTTTCAGCAGGTGGAAGCATGAAGTGCTCCAAAATCTCCTGATAGCTAGCTGCATTGACCCTGCCCTTGATAAAACACAGTGGGCCAACACCAGCAGCTGACATGGCACCCCAGACCATCACTAACTGTGGGTACTTGAGACTGGACTTCAGGCATTTTGGCATTTCCTTCTCCCCAGTCTTCCTCCAGACTCTGGCACCTTGATTTCCGAATGACATGCAACCACGGAGCAACAGTCCAGTGCTGCTTCTCTGTAGCCCAGGTCAGGCGCTTCTGCCGCTGTTTCTGGTTCAAAAGTGTCTTGACCTGGGGAATGCGGCACCTGTAGCCCATTTCCTGCACACGCCTGTGCACGGTGGCTCTGGGTGTTTCTACTCCAGACTCAGTCCACTGTTTCCGCAGGTCCCCCAAGGTCTGGAATCGGTCCTTCTCCACAATCTTCCTCAGGGTCCAGTCACCTCCTCTCGTTGTGCAGCGTTTTTTGCCACACTTTTTCCTTCCCACAGACTTCCCACTGAGGTGCCTTGATACAGCACTCTGGGAACAGCCCATTTGTTCAGAAATGTCTTTCTGTGTCTTACCCTCTTGCTTGAGGGTGTCAATGATGGCCTTCTGGACAGCAGTCAGGTCGGCAGTCTTACCCATGATTTGCGGTTTTGAGTAATGAAACAGGCTGGGGTTTTTTAAAAGCCTCAGGAATCTTTTGCAGGTGTTTAGAGTTAATTAGTTGATTCAGATGATTAGGTTAATAGCTCTTTTAGAGAACCTTTTCATGATATGCTAATTTTCTGAGACAGGAATTTTGGGTTTTCATGAGCTGTATGCCAAAATCATCAGTATTAAAACAATAAAAGACCTGAAATATTTCAGTTGGTGTGCAATGAATCTAAAACATATGAAAGTTTAATTTTTATCATTACATTATGGAAAATAATGAACTTTATCACAATATGCAAATTTTTTGAGAAGGACCTGTATATGATTTTTTCCTTATGAATATATATATATATATATATATATATATATATATATATATATATATATATATATATATATTTATATATATTCATAAGGAAAAAATCATATTTTACATGCAGATGATGAGGGGATGCTTTTTAAAAATATATATTTTGTTATTTGTCTTAGAAATTCATAATCACTTCTTAAAATTAGTATTCAATTCTGTTGAAACCCAAACCACTGCTCAGTATCTCATTACTCACCCTCATCCTCAGATCAAAAAGCAAACAGGTGTTTGCCCATGAGGGCTGTTGTTGGCATTATCATAACAGACCTTGACCCAGGTGCTCTGCCAAATCTGTCAGAGATGCTCTCAGGGCTCCATTAGTGTTTTTCATGTTTGTTTTTTCTTCTTCTTTTTTTACTCAGTCCAGTGGATTGACATTTGTGATGTGCAATTTCAAAGATGCAGATGGACTTCAAAACTTTCTGTCAAAAGCAAAGCCCATTTTTGTGTTTCTCTATCAATTGTCATGTAAAAACCCTTGACTGACTTTAACCCTGCCTTTAAAGCCAGACCCAGCTATCTTTTATACAGTATGTCCTCTACTCACATCTAGTCAGAGCCGGACAGTAACGGAGTACATTTACTCGAGTACAGCACTTAAGTACAATTTTGAGGGATCTGTACTTTACTCGAGTATCATTTTTGGGGAGTACTCATGACTTTACTCAAGTACATTTGAGATGCAAATATTGTACTCTTTACTCCACTACATTTCTATCCATAACCGTGAGTACCCGTTACTACTTCTAAAAAAAAAAAAAGGACAAAAGAAAAATCTCGGAAACCCTCAATTTGTTGTTTCCCTCTCAAACGTGATTGGATTGTGCAGGCGCCACTGATTGAGACAGCCTATCAGAAATCACCTTCAGCTTACCACCAAAGTCAACTCATGGTCAGATTTATGTTCCAGGCAACCTATAACCCGTGTTTTCCCAACCTTATACCCGTGAAAGTGCACTGGAACGGCAGTCAAACCCGTGACTTCCCACCCGTGAACTCGTACTAGATCGATGTACTCCCAGTTACGAGCTCACATAGCCCGCGAAACCATACAAAACAACAATGGCAGCCCCTACAGATGCAGTGTTTCTGCAGGCGGTACACGGTGGGAATACACTTTTGGACAATATAACGTTGCAGTCAAATTAATAATAATATAATAATGATAATAATAATACACACGATTATGTATTACAATGTTATGTGTCTGAAACTAACAATAAGTATGTCGTGAAAGTGTATTGCCGCATGGAAATGTTAAGGTGACGTAAATAGAGTTGTTCCGATTCCGATACTAGTATCGGAAATGCCGCCGATACCAATAAAAATGCTGGCATCGGTATCGGCGAGTACTTCTACCCATGCACCGATCCGATACTATTTTCTTAAACAATATCTAGTTATGCACGCTAGCTTTGCATAACGCTGCAAATCGGAGATCAATTCTTCTTCGCTGCTCTTAACAGTGGTTGCTTGTGGCGACACAAAGTTGTGCTGTTGCCACAAGCAACCACTGTTTAGAGCAGCGAAGAAGAAAACGCGTGTGCGCTATCAGTATGTCCGCTGTTTAACAGTATTTCAGACTGGACCAACCAGAAAGTAAAACGGCGACATGTCCCGTATGCCATACTGCAATTTCGAGGGGTGGAACAAGATTAGCAACTTCAACACGAGTAACTTAAAGCATTTGAAGACCCCGCAGAACACGATTACACGAAGGCAAGGGCAGAGAAGAATGAGCCGCACCAGAATCAACAATCTCTAAAAGCTTCATTCAAACAAAGAGAAATGTTTTCAAAAGACAGCCAACGAGTGATAAATACAACCGACAACATGTATTGAGTTTATTTTTCTGGATGACCAGCCGCGGTCAAAACTGAAATGCCGTTTATTTAACAAAATTGTTTATGGACTTTAAATTATAAAGAGATTATTTTCTTATATTATTCATATATCATTTTTTAGATTCCTAGATTTATTTTGTTGCACTTTTTTATGCAGTTATATTGTAAAACTAAAATACCTTTTTTCAGTTTACAGTATTAGATGTGTGGTTGCATTTTAAGTTCTTTTTCACTTAAGAAAGATAAATAATATATTGCTGTGAAATGTATGTCAGATAATAAAAATACTCTAGTTCACTGTATGTATTTGTTCATGTTTAATTAAGGGATAAGTCTGAAACACACCATAAAATAATTATATCAATTCATACAGTGCTAGTATGAATTGCAGCTGTATAGATACTGTACACATCCAAGTATCGGATCAGTACTCGATATCGGCCGATACCCTGAGTCCAGGTATCGGAATCGGTATCGGGAATGGAAAAAGGGTATCGGAACATCTCTAGACGTAAACCTGAACTTGACAGAATTGATCATGCTTATGAAAAAAAAAATGTCGTTGCGCTCAGGTAACTTAGTTTGGCGTGACTGGCCTGGAACGCTACAAGGTTGTGAGGCGTGGTTTGTAGTCGTGATTAACGTGCTCAAAAACCTGCCTGGAACGCAGCATTTTAAGAGACTAAACCATGGACAAAAAATGTAAGAAGACGCAGCAGGTCCATCCCTGGAATGTGCCATCCGTGGGCCCTCCTCGCTAGACTATTTACATTTTCTGAAATTTTCTTATATGTTAAATAAAGCAACATGGTAAAAAGATGAAAATGACTTGATTTTACTTTCAATTCCTTTTACATTCTCCAGTATTAACATTAACATTTTTCATAACTCCATGTAGGATGTTTCTGTACATAAATGTAAGCACTGTGGCAGCAGTTATGCAATATTTAGAAAATGTACTCTTGTACTCTTGATACTCAAGTACTTTTAAAAACAAGTACTTCAGTACTTTTACTTAAGTAGACATCTGACTGTAGTACTTTTACTTGTACTTGAGTAAAATTTAGCAAGGGGTATCTGTACTTTTACTCAAGTAATGAAGCTTTGTACTCTGTCCGCCTCTGCATCTAGTAATAATCAGCTAATGTGGGAAGAGCTATATCTTACTATGAATATTGTCATTATTTTTCATCCTCACATCCAACTTAATATGCTTCTATTTTTGTATGCAGTACTGAACATGTTTTGTCAATTAAGTTTTTTTTTATGCTAGTGTTACTGTGTTCAGAAATAATTTGATAGTGGCGTGCACATTTAACCTGAAATTTAGAGTCAACCTCTTTAATCAAAGTTAACCATGAACAGTATGCATGTTTCTCTTTCCCTTAGTCATTGTCGAAACACTCGCCGTGTCTTTGCTAGGTGTGATTAATTGAACAGGCTGTAGCTTCAAGAGCTTGTGTTTGCTGAGATGGAGGCTATATTTCTTTGAGAGGAATGAGAGTGGGATTCGGTTGGGTTTGTGTTGTTTTTTTGTTTCTGCACTCTAGCTACTCTCCTTAGTAGTCTGATGCTCTGAGCTGGCAGGAAAGCCATTCTGGCTGAATGAGACGAGACATGGTTGTTTCTTTGTTTTTCTTTTTCACTTTCTTCTTTACATGCTGTGATAGTTCTAAATTGAGGTACTTCAAAATTTTAGTCAAAAGCATCTTTTTATTGCCTGGTTCTTTGCAACGGACAACGAAAACATGTTGTCCAAAAAGACAAAAGCAAGACTCTTTCAGGTGGAGCAATCTGCCATGCCAATGCTAGCACTGATCATAATAAGATCATTATACCTCATTTAAATATATCCCCTATATTCCAATGCTGCAAATGAAGCCATCTGCTCGAGACAAGGACAAGCTGTGGGGGAAAATTGAAGACTTTTCTTTTCCAAGAGGTCTAAACATAGTCACCCCTACATCTGCAATCAGAAAAGCAGCCAATTAAAACAGAAACATTTTATAGAAAATGTCAATCACACATATGCATGTTTTCAGCTGCTAGTGCGGTTAAAGACCCTTTCATGACGCTCAAGGTCTGTAGCTTATTTCAGCACCTTCATTGTTAAAGGGTTAGTTCACCCAAAAATGAAAAGTCTGTCAGTAATTACTCACCCTCATGTTGTTCCAACCCTGTAAGACTTTAGTTCATCTTCTGGACACAAATGAAGATATTTTTGATGAAATATTTTCATTCTGAGATCTGGCTCACTCCTTCATAGCCTGCTAGATAATTGATATCTGCCAGCCCAGAAAAGTTAGTAAAGACATTGTTAAAATAGTCCAAGTGACTACAGTGGCTCAACCTTCAGTTTATCAAGCGACAAGAATACTTTTTGTGCGCAAAAAACAAACAAAAATAACGACTTTATTCAACTATTCATTTTCTTCTGTGTGGGCCTCTGAGTGAGTTCACGTAATGTAACAGCGCAGCACTTCTAGGTTGTACGTCAGAACGTAGGCTCACTATTGGCCAGCATCACACACATGACCAGCGTCAGCCAATAGTGTGCATACGATCTGACGTTTAAACCAGAAGCGCTGCGCTGTTACACTACGTGAACTCACTCAGAGGTGTAGTCACTTGGACTATTTTAATGTTGTCTTCACTAAGTTTTCTGGGCTGGCAGATATCAATTACCGAATTAGCAGCCTATGAAGGAGTGATCCAGCTCTCAGATTTCATCAAAAATATCT
The DNA here is from genome assembly GCA_030578275.1 of Meda fulgida. Lineage (NCBI taxonomy): Eukaryota > Metazoa > Chordata > Actinopteri > Cypriniformes > Leuciscidae > Meda > Meda fulgida. The sequence goes on from CM060626.1 coordinate 6,912,229, forward strand.
TAATTTGTGTTTCGAAGATAAACGAAAGTCTTACGGGGTTGGAACAATATGAGGGTGAGTAATTACTGACAGAATTTTCATTTTTGGGTGAACCCTTTAAGGACCCTAGATGTATTTTAGTTGAGTTTAATCATAATGAGTTTTAGTTTAATTCACTTTTAAAAGCAATGCAATTCTATGTAATTTTTTTTTAAAAACAAATCACAAAATTCCAGCAGAACGAATTTCTCTGTAAATTATTTGTAAAACCTTTTTTGCTTAAATTGTCACATTCAATTCAACTGGACCATTTACACAAGAATGGATTAATGGCCGATTCACACAAAAGTTTTTTCTGTTCGTGTTTCATTAATAAGCACTAAGATTTTTACTTTTTTTTCCTAAGAAAAAGTTTGTGTGTGGTGCTCACTCTGAAGAAGGAACCCAATCCATGCGACCACAATATCATGGATACTGCAAACCATATCAAGTGGACCTACTAGTAACACCAGCAACCAAGTTAGTCCGACTACTTCTAATTTGGACACATCCCATCAAAAACCCACACAGTTTGAGCTATCATTAAATTCTATAGACCTTATGCACCAGAGAAACAAGTGTGCAGCTTAATTGTGATTTTTCTGCTAAAGACGCATGGGATGGGATTTTTTTTAAAAACTTCTGAGGTGATGGTGATATGAGGTGTCCTACCTCATATTGTGACAACATGCTCAATGAACTGGATCTGTGGGCAATAATAGTAAAAAAAATTGAATTTGCCTATACAGAAATTGAATTTCAAAAACCCACCCTGATAAATCTTCTCTGCGGTGACAACTGTCCCCGGTCTCCTATATTTTTTTCAGAACTGTGATTGCTTTCTGCACAATTAGCTTCCTTACCAAATTTAGTTCATTGTTTCCCAACCCTTGAGGGTTGCTGTGCATCTCTATCTCTGTCCCTCCACTCCCTGTCCTTGGTAATCTGAGCAATGTGCAACTCCATACAGCAGCGGTGCTGAAGACAAACAGGACTGTGAATGACAGCACCAGTCAAAACAGCACGAGTGTGTCATTCACATAATGGATCTCTTTCTCAGGACTCAGCTGTAAGTAAAGGAGAGAAAGAAGGAGAGTGAGACGCACAGGAAGTAATATGTCGCCCTAATGGCCCTTTGGTGTAAAGAGTTTGCCGTCAGATCAATATGCATTCACTCTCCCAGAGAGAAACGTGACAGGTTGTTGAAGAAGCATGTGTGTATGATTCAGATTATATCCCACTGATGTAGTAAATAGATCGTACTGTCTAAGGTAAGGGAGAACAAGCGCAACGCCCATAACAGTAGATTGAATTGAAATTAGTTGGCTCCATGCGGCTCATTCTGGAGCTGCACTCGACATTACTGTCAGGACCGAATGGCTCACAGAGCCACAGTAAATTGAAGTTGCAATCTGGTCGGAGCAGCACTGAAAACAAGACCGAGAAGAAGCCGCGTGTGAGTCTGCTGACAGGGACGTCAAAATGAAGGTAAGTGAAATTACTGCGGGGATGACTTTAGGGATAAATGAAGCCGAATCTGCACACGGCCTTGTAAGTCACACAACCGTTACACACTGAAACTGCCAATCAAGCGCGCTTGGTATAGTTGACTTTGTGTGGTCTCGCTGGGAGGTCTGACCCTCGGCTTCTCCCACAGAAAAAGGGTTGAGGAGGGGCCAAAACTCTGGTGACGTTAGGAAAGTCTGCTTACTGGGGAGTCTAGCTTTCGTCTCCCTCAATAATTCATTCAAAATCATTAAAAAAAACGTTATTGCGCTCTACTGAATTATTAACTGCCTGTCGAACTTCTGGCATGTTGCCACAGCCTGTTCACGGCCGTTATGCTTATTAGCACTTGGATAAAACAAAGTGATTGCGGTTTATGCTACGCACCCTTTCGGTCCAGCTCAACAGCCTTCAGACGCAAACCAAGAGTTCACCTCCGTGCAGAACTGCAAAGTTGTGTGCGAGCTAAATGGCAAAACCATGTTTACAAACAGGATCAAGGGATAATTTCCAGCATTCTTTCATTTCCTCAACTCCCCCTTTTCTTTTTTTTTCTTCCGCTGATGCATTTTTCATGTCCCCCAGAGCCCTCACGACGGGAGCTGACCCACAATGTAACTCTTCCTGCTGGGATGAAAAGCAGAAAGTGGCTTCTTGTAACCGTCTCCCTCTGCTGTGGGCGACGGGACGTGCTCGGAGGAGATGGGATCATGCAGGTAATTAAATAAATAATCAAAAGTCTTGACTGCAGCGCTTACCTGGAATAGATCGTCTCTGATGACCAATCTCAAACTGACAGTGTTTTTTTATTTATTCATATGTGCATTATTACTTATTCAGAGCCTTTCAGTGACGACTCCTGCTGGGCAATGGCGCCTATTAACACAAACAGAGGACTGCGTGTAGAGCTCTGGGGCCACTTAAAAAGGCAATCATATGTGCTGTAAACGCATACTGAAGTCCTCTTACACGACAATGCGAACCATCAATTTAAATTGACTTCACAGTGTAAAGACCTTATTATTGCCACTGTGCTATTAGAGTCTCCAAGAGCTGACATCATTATTTGGTGATAACCTCAACCATGAGACTAAACATACAGTTCACTTAGGACTGGTTGGAATGACGGCATATAGGATGCTTCTAGTATTGTTACCATTGACACTGCAGTGTATCCATTGTGCAATTTCTTTTCCCCCAACACCAAACTATAGTCTACTTGCACTTTTGTGTTCAGATTAGATGCTTTGTTGATTATGTTAGGGGTAATTTCAAAATGTTCTTTGTTCGTGGTTTCCAAGATATGATGCGTGTTGGCGCATTATTTTAAAGTGAAAGTGACATGTGAAGGCTTAGTATGGGAACCCATTGTTATGAACCCAGTATGGGTTATATTTGTAGGTTGTGTGTTTCTTTCTGTTTGGTTTACAGGATGGAGTTAGTGAGTGATGTCAGGAGTAAGGAGTTACACCTGTGTTGGAGCTGATGCCGGCAATTAAAAGCTGTTCCCTTCAGCTGTGACGGGGCGCGCTCCCCCATCCTCGTGCCATTCGTGTCTTGGATTCTGTTTCTTTTTTTTTTTTTTGCTTGCCGTCTCGTCTCCGTCTTATTTAATTATTTTTACTTTAAGAAATGTTATCTTTTTGAGCAAGATCCAACGTGTTGTCTCCTTCTTTGTCTCGGCTTGCGAGCCGGCCGTGACACCATACTCGGAATATGTCCTCATCCAAGTTAGTGTACACACATAAGGAGCAGAGCAAAGTAGAGTAGTGAAGACACACAAACACACACACACAAACACACACACACACACACACACACACACACACTGCAAACAGTGATACACACCTGGATCAGTGGTCAGCCATTATGCTGTTTCGCCCGGGGAGCGATTGGGGGTTAGGTGCTTTGATCAAGAGCATCTCAGTCATTTTCTGCTTGTACTGGAATCGAACCAGCAACCTTTGGGTTACCCATCGGACTCGCTAACCATTAGGCCACAATAAAATAATTTAAAGGATAGTTCACCCAAAACCCCAAAATAAAAATTCTGTCATCATTTACTCACCCCCATGTTGTTCCAAACCTGTATGAGTTTCTTTCTTCTGCTGAACACAAAAGAAGATATTTTGAAGAATGCTGGTAATCATACAGATGGCGGTAGCCATTGCCATCCATAGTAGGAAAAAAATACTATGGAAGTCAATGACTACCGGTGTTAACTGGTTACTAACATTCTTTAAAAATTCTTCTTTTGTGTTCAACAGAAGAAAGAAACTCATACAGGTTTGGAACAACATGAGGGTGAGTAAATTATGAAAATTTTCATTTTTGGGTGAACTATCCCTTTAAGCAATATGTGGTTGTCAGGGAGTCAGTCACGTGCGCAAGTTTACATATATCTGCAATTTAAAATTTGCTCTAAACATATTCATATTTATAACATGTTACTGTGTTTGTTTTTTTCAAGACACACAAAGTATTGTGCCTTAACATGTTACATAATATGAAGCTGGTTTTGCATGGATGCCAACATTTATATACTGCCATTTAAAAATGTTTGAAAGAAGTCACTTGTGCTCACATTAAAGCTGCATTTAATGTCCATTTATTTGATCAAAAATTAAGTAAAAAACATAACATTGTAAAATATTTTTGACATTTTAAAATAACTGTTTTCTATTTTATTTTAAAATGTAATTTATTCCATATATATGATATATGATATTTAAAAAATAACTAAAAATAACTGTTTCATGATTTATACAGTTGAAATTCATTATACAGTTAATTTTTTTTGTTGAGATTTTGGTCATACTGTGGACAGTACATGTGTACGTCCTTTGTGACGCTTATTTAGAAGAGAAAGCATTCCTCGTGTGGGATATTTCTTTCTCCGGGAGTCACAAGGTGACTTTTTTTTTCTTTTTCTTTTTTTCCCCGGTACATCAGGCTGTGGCTTAATGTCCTGGGATATCGAGTAACCGCAGGCTAATGAGATGGCCGAACCCCAGACGCTTGACACTGAATTCAATTAGGCTGCGCTCCCCCTACCTGTTATAGAGGTAGGAACTGCCGTGAGAAAAGTCCTGTGGGAAAAGCATGTTTGTCCGAGTGAAAAAGAGACAAGAACATATTCACTGTGTTGGAAATATTTTGTGCAATAATTCTTAGCCAAAATCTGGTCTATTTCACTGTGCTGTAAACTGACACAAAGATAGATGAATACTGCAGTCAATTCATCCTTAAATTTCTTACCTGGCAAAAGCATCCACTGCGTTGTTGTCCTGTCTATGCTGGAGTTCATGGTGATGGTAGTGACATAACCTTATATACTACAGGCCTCTCATTGTCAGTATGTCACTCATGACAAAGCACTGGACTTCTGGGTAAAGTGGGTTTGTGTAGCATCAGCAGTCTCAGAGATATGGCTGGCATTTGGTACAGTTTGCATCAGCGTCTCTACCGCAACACGGGGAAACACAATGAAAATGGTGACAGATGAATACAGATAGCCGCATCTCAGAGGCTCTGTGGTGAAGGTGCTGCAGCAAACAGCTCAACCTTAGCTTTTCCTCAGCGTCAGCAGGGTTGGGCTAGAGGAGAGATGGCTCATGTGGTTGTTGATGATTTATCTTGTCAAGAATCTCCGGTTCTTTCTTTCTCTCTCGCTCGCTTTTACACAAGCACGCATACACAATGTGCTCTTGTCTATTCTGTGTCAATCATGCACACTGGGCTTAGAACAGGTAATACATAAGTAAGATGTTTTTGATTGTGCTGTAAAACACCGAATAATGTCATTTTCTTGACTTTTAATTTGAATTACACAAGTAGGCCATGTTCTTTGATTTACATGGTTTTTGTTTTTTTGAAGTCTCATGGAGCCACATTTTCCGATGAATATCAGGTTATGGCCAAGAAATGCCCACTTAGATTGGAAGAAATGGCATACTGTAAAGCGACCAAAGACAGCTTGTTCTTTTTTACATCCTGCTTCAGGGAGGATTTTTCCAAAATAGGTTAGATTTGATCACAATTGTAGACCACTAATTGTATAAATCCACTAATGAGACTATTCCTATCACAGACATAACTTGGAAAACAAAATGTGATATCAGGGCTCAACAGTAATGATTTTTTCTGATGGCCGTGTAGTTCAGATTTGTACTTGTCCTGCCAAATTTTCACTGGTGCTATTTTTTTATTTAGATGTATAATTTCATTATAATATACATTTTTAAACATATATATCATACATTGTTACATTATTCATATATAGTTTTTTTCTTCACAAAGACAGCTAGTCATTCTTGCGATTTTGTGAAGTTATGTTAGCCAATTATTTATTTATTTTTAAAAATGTGTAATTTTTACATTTAATTTGTGAATTGTTTACTATTACAATTTTTTACATAATTTATAATAAATATTAATGTTTTCTTTCTTTACTTTCTTTTTTTTTTTTAAACTTTAATGTGCAAATACATTACCAAACATACAGTATAAACGCATCTTTATTCACCTATGTTTCCGTGAGCAAATAATAACTAGGCTAATTAAGTGGATACATGCTTTTAAAACATTTTTAGTTTGTTAGTATATAAATAACATTATTGTTATTTTTAGTTTTTCAAGAGTACTGTCTTTTTCTCTGTGCGATGGTGCGCTTGATTAATTCATTACACAAAATGTATTTGTGTCTCACAAAGAGAAACACACAGGCTGCAAATACATTACAAACCAAACAAAAAACACACTCATGGAAAGAATATTGTTTGAGTCGTTCTCTTCCTGATGATTCCTTAGTAGTTAATTACTTAAAATGTATCATTGTGCAAAAACAGAAAGCACAAGCTTTTGTATCAGGTTGTAATGCTGCACATGGACTCATGTGAGATCCACCAATCAGAGAGTTTCCCGAATCTCAATCGATTTTTTAGATTTTTGAGTCTATCTCGTGTTTTTCATGGGTGCTTGAGCTGCTGATCGGTGCCTATGTCTATATTTCAAAGATTTGATACCACTTACCTAGGAAACTTTAACAAAAAAAGTATCTGAGGTTATGGGCCAGATTTACTATTTACAGATGGTAGTGGAAAGTTCTGCGTGTGATCTACTGACAACGGGCAAATTAAAGAACACAGACTCAGCCAGACCATTTCCATAATGACCAATGCAATCTACCAAGAGCAGCGCAAATTAGCGTCTGGTTTAAGACATGCTTTTCTTTGGGCTGTAAATAATGGCCCAAATACCAGTAAATTGATTAGCGCAAACCTTAGTAAATCACCTTGCATGATGAATTTAAATATTCTCCTCTCATATTGTGTCTGATAGGGAAACTCCAACAAATGCATATGCAATAAGTTCAGCCGCAAAAATAACTGTCCATGTCTTTTCAGCGTTCATTTTTCACTGCCTGTCTTTAGTAAATCCTGACAGTAGTTTTAACAGTAGTTAACGCCAAAAGAGGGTTTGCGCTGGTGCAAGCTGTTAGTAAATCTGGAACTAAAAAACTTTCCCTGATGTTCCATTTTAACCAAAAATGAAATTTAAATTTGCCTAAGCAACTATGTTTTGTTTGTCGATTGGGTATGATTGGTACGGAGTCCCTAAAGGGACATGGCGATGGAAAAAATATGAGATTTTTTTTCCCCAATGCTTTTGTGTTCTCTCGCAAAAGTTTTGCTTTTCACCCAAGAAACGCTGTGTTTCTCGCTCCGAGAAGTTTTGCGTTTCCCTGAGAAACTTTGCATTTGCTCACAAAACCATTGCGTACCCTCACAAAACTTTATCGTTCCCCTGAGAAATGGTGGGCCCTCAAAGTACTCCAACGTTTTCAGAGCGAATGCAAAGTTTCTCGGGGGAACGCAAAATATATGAGACCGCAAAAGCATTGACATATAGTTTTTCCTCCCATCTCATATTTATTTCCCATCATCATGTCCCTTTAGGGGCTCCGTATTGGTAGCCACATTCATAGTGATATCTCATTGGTCCATACCATAACTTTTTATTAAAATTCATACTAATTGCCTGTGATTGTGTAACATCATGCAATATTTTCATTTTTATGTGTAGACATACAAATTACATTTGACAATTTTTTATTGTCAGTCATGGAACTGTTAATAATGTGATTGTTAATCGAGAACAACACTTTGATCTACCAAAGGTTGTTGATATAGCAACAATCTACTTGTATAAATCACCTTGTGCGTTCTATGAATGAGAAAGACATAAGTGACTGAAGTAAATGGCTTTTATTTAGATGCTGTCAGCATGTAAGTTCATGTCAGATTTAGTCCGTCAGAATTTCAAATATCCAAAACAAACTGGCACCTCTCTAGATGCCTGACAGAATTCTGAAGTACAACAGAAGTAGAGAGCAGAAAAAAAGAACATGACAACTTTCTGCTCTCAGAAATTAGTTCCACGTGAGTGACGAAAAAGCTTCTGCTCGAGTTTGAGAACAACACAGGCCTGTGAGGATTTAAGTTAGCACGTCACTGAGAATGCATTAAGACCATGCTTCCAATCTAGCTATAATACACCTCATTTGCTGCGATTCCTGGGAACTCCAACATTCATGAACAAAACAACATCTTAGATCAGAGAATAAGTAGAAAAGTGGGCCATTTCTTTTTAAAAATAGCTGTGGAGAGAAGAGAGACTTTGCTTTGACTACAGAACACGCTAACTGATGATCTAACCCACCACTGGAGTTTTCTCTGCTCCCATTGACCCAACAGATGGGACGTCTCCAAGACACACAAAAACCTTCACCATCAAGCTCCATTAAGGGATTTAGAAAGGTACTTGACAGTTTTTTTTTCTTTCTGTCTGGCTGTCCCATGACAATCCGATGCCACCCTTGAGATATGATGTAGCGAGCTGGTATTTTGAAGCGCACGCATGGTGTGTTACTGTTTTTTACACAACCAGCCACACAGCTTTCCTCTAGAGAGAAGTTGCCGGTGGGACCATTGGTCTTTCTGGCCACGCTTTCAATTACAGAGCGGTGGCCTCCAAAACAATCCTTCAGCAGCAAGCATGACAGACCGAGCCGGGAGTTTTGAGAGACTTCGGATAAAACCACAAAGGGTAATCGATAAGCCATCAGGGACAGGGGGAGGAAGAGAAAGTGGAGAGGAGTGGGAGAGAAGTAGACAGAAAGGCAAGGAGAGGAGACATTTGAGAAAAATAGAAAATTAGGTACAATATATTTTATAAAGACCCCTAATGCCATGTTGTTGTTGTTGTTTTTTGCCATGGTATTGTTTGTAAATACCATGGTATATGTGGTTGCTGTGATAATTTTAGTGTTGTTTTTGTGTCATTATTACCTTAATTACCTAAAGTCAAAGCATCTGACATTTGAATGTTCCAGTATACTAGTACTATAGTTGCATGGTATATCAGTACCGATAATGGTTATTGGGCCAAAATTGTGTCAGTCAAAATTAGCTATTTAATTGTGCATGCTCATGTCCCTTATCTTTGCTGTCATCTGATGCTCAACTTTTCACTTTTCAAATGTAATATTTATCATATCTCAAAATGAATATCAATTTTTCATAATGTACATTATACATGCACTACTTTTTATTCATAAAGGAAGTCTGAAAAATCATAGTGTCACAGTTGCTGAACTGATTTGATTTATTGAGCATTAAATCAGCATATTAGAATGATTTCTGGAAGATCATGTGACACTGAAGACTGGAGTAATGGCGTTGAAAATTCAGCTTTGCCATCACAGGCATAAATAGCATTTGCAATTATATTAAAACAGTTATTGTAAATTGTAATAATATTTCATATTTTACAGTTTTTACTGTATCTTAAATCAAGTAAATGCAGTCTTGGTGAGCATAAGAGTCTTCTTTCAAATACATTAAAACATCTTACTAAATTTTCCAAACTTATAGATAGTATGTGGTGCTATTCTTAAATTCATTCATATAATTAAAAACAATTGATTTTACCTTTTTTGTAATTGTTTTAATTTTATTTAGACAAAATAGTATAGAAATTATGATTTCTTTTTTGGCCGTAGCATGAAAAGGTCACACTTTATTTTGAAAGTCCACTTTATCATTTTTATCACTGGATCACTTTTGTGATCTTGCACATTCTACTTACGTTAAGTAACTTTGCAGCTACTTGTCAACTAACAAGCATTACCTTATCTTATAGCAATCATTAGGTAAAGTTCATATATATCTTCTGTGTAAGGCGTAGGACAATACAATGTTCGTCCAATCATTGCATTCAGTCCGATTGCAATGATTCGATATCCTACCTGCATTTCAACATATGTATTTGCATACCTCGCGCACCTGCTCGCGCAGACATCACACGTCATCAGTTTCATGCTATGCAGAGTTGTAGACTGAGACAGCCACCGAGTACAAGCAAACTGCAGCTGCCTTTAACAGTTCCTCCTGACCCAAAACAACAAGCTTATTTTGCGTTCACGCCATAACTACTGTAAATAAAGAGATGGCATCCCTTGACGTTTTATTCGGAACGGTCAGTTTTGGAGGAGGCGTGGCTTTTGAGATGCTCTGAAGAGAGGGCGGGATCTTTTGCTTTCAAAGCTAGCTTGCCATTGCAAAAACAACTGTGAACTGTAAAAAATGATAGGATCAATCAATGAAGTCATGACAACATCATGATCAATCAATCACGTTTTTACATTCCTTTAACTCATCAAAATAATTTAAGCAATTTATTCAAGCAAGTCAGTTTCATGAATTTTAAGTTGAAATGACTTAATATATATAATAGTTGATTGTACTTAAAAATTTGCGGCAGTAATTTTTTTTTTGCCTCCATATGACTCTACGCTGTCCTGTTTTGCAATGATGCTGCCAAAAACTGTATATTGGGAAGTGTGGAGAGAATGATTGAACCCAAACCCCTCAGAGCAGGTATCAGCTGTCTGCACACACTCCCTGAGCTCTCCAAGTTGAGAGGAGAAATTATATGATAACAAAGCATGCGCATGTTAATGGAGCCTGTTTAAGTGCCCCACAGCACCGACAGAGCTGTCAGTCATTGCCCTCACGTGTACCACTTATCTGACCCCGCAGCAATGCACGAAGGGATATGATGGGCGGCCCGTCAGCCATGGGCATTACAAGATTAGCAGAAATGCGTCAGACAAATTTATCATCTTCTCCTGCCACCCTCATCCTGTTTTTTTCCTTTGCTTTCAGTCGTTTCTCAATTTTTTTCTCTCGCTCTCATCAACACATTCTTTATGAGGTGTGAACTTTTGATTCCTGAGCTATAAATCTTCCATTTAGTTTCCTTACGTTCAAATTTGCGCACTGTTTACTACTTAAATTCAAATTCAATTCGAATTAGAATTTAAAATGCACTGTCTATTCAGTTTAGACTGACACAACCCTTGTCCAAACTGAGTGCTAGTGTATGTTCCATTATAAAACACCACTCAATATTCTTTGGACCTACTGCATGAAAACAGAGCTTTCATCAGCAAGTCTATAATTCATATTTAATGAATGCTTTCTTGTCATTATCAGTTCTAGTGCTGATTAAAAGTCAAAACCTTCCAGTTCAATGTCATTTCTTCTCCTTCCTGATTACCTCTCCCTTCTAGAGTGGTGCAGGTATGACATCACTTTGTAGGCCAAAACGCGGAAACGATTTAACATTTTTAGCACTGGATTTTTTTTAAGCTGTAAGCTGTCTTGAAAAAGGCGGTTGCTAACAAGTCGCTAAATGGGACCACAGAGGTGGGACATTAAACGTCATCACTGCAAAGGGGTTAGCTCATTCTGCTTTTACAGCTTGGTTATGCTTATAATTGTACTCTTATAAACTATTCTAACTCAAACTTTTTGGGAAAATATTTTTAGATAAAAACTGAGTTGTCTGAAGCTTAGTGGTGGGGTGATCGTGGCGACCGTGGTGTAGTTTGTTTATAGCCTACCTTTAGCTTTTGGCTCCTGAATTTAGGCTTAAAAATTCATGAAAGTTGTGTTCTTCTGTGGAGATTATCTTGATGAACAAAACATGTAAGAATCATGAACTTTTGTTGATCACAGTGCTTGTTTTTTGTGTGTGCAATAATCCAAAAGCCTATAGAAAAATCCTATTGGGTTTTTGTCGAGGGAACCAGTGTGATGCGAATTGCTGATTGGCCTACAAAGTGATGTCATACCTGCATAACTATTATTCTTATTAGTGTGTATTATACACACACTAACTTTTGTGTCCTCTACCTCCCTCTCTTTCCTACTATTTCAATCTATCAGCAAGCGTTGGTGTGAGGTGTGAACTTTTGACTTTTAAGCTATAAAAGGAGCATTTCTCGATCATACCTCACTAGATATTAATCTTGAAGAGTTGCTTCAAATCTAGGCTGAGTTGTCACCCCTCAAGTCCTGGCTGACGCATACTATCTCTGTCACAATTGCAAGCCAAACCAGGCTTTCGATGCATTTATTTTCCTTGACCTCGGCCCCTCCTTTTCATTATATTTTTAACATGAGGCTGCCTTGAGTTCTTTGCTAGGTCCTGTCTGCCTTGGGTCTAGCCTTAAGTCAAAGAGCTAAGCACTAAGGAAAACGACAACTCCTCTCCTATAATGTGTATTTCTGGAATCTACATTTCACAGTGATCGGTGGATGACAGCATCCACAGGTCAGAACAACCTTCACAGACACACAAAAGCTACTCTAGGCTCGCTTTATTGACTATAACTTTTTTTTTTTTTTACTAGTTTTAAAATGCTGTCCGCCTTCTTGAATTCACCTGAAGCATTTTTCTTTGATGGAGCCTCACTTAAAAGCTGTTGTAGTCAGGGCTACATATATTACCTCAGTAATAACTAAAGGCAGACATGGCCCATTTCCTGCTTTTCATCATCCTACAGCCGCATTTAACCTTGACGCACAATCTTTATTCTGGCCCTATGATGCGAGTCCAACTTCAAAAGAGGGTGAGATTAAGCGAGCGTTTACTGTGATTCAGACCCGAGTGTCCATTTGGCTCTGACCAGGTGTCAAAATGCAACTGATGAAATAAAAATCCTTGAATGGTAATATGGCATGAAACAAATAATAAAAAAAATAATTACATGATAATATTTGAACATAATTGAACATGAACATTTCAGAATATCTTAAGAAATTAAAAATGCTTATGCTTAAGTGCTTGAAATTATCCAGTATAATGGATGGGTTGGAATTAGATAATGAAACACACATCCTATATGGTGAACTTCAATCTGGATGCACGTCATGAAGCTGGATGAAAGAATGTAAACATCCATCCATCCATCCATCCGTCCATCTGTCCATCCAGGGTTTTTCCTGGGTCAAAAATGGTCTTCATTGGTGGCGGACAAACGTGGGCATCCACACTCAGTACAATCAAAGTACCCTGCTCATGTGAACTGAAAACAAAGTGCTTCGAACTATTTTATACTTCAAAAAATCTCTACATTTTTAGACATTACATAAAAAGTAACTGGTCTATTTTTTGCATTTACACTCCAAGACTAAATGCACAGATCATTTGACATGCAGTATCAGATTTTGTTCCGTCCACTGCTATGATGATCACTGTCAATTGGATTAAATTGCACATTTAAATGCGGTTGTCAATTCAGAAACTTTTCGATGTGTGGTTAGCAGCATGAAAATATTAGTATATACAGAAAACGAGCAAAGATCACTGCCATTATAATCACTGAAGCTGTCAATTATAACTTAAGGTACACAAAGCTGTACTCTTGCGAAAACTTCCGTTATAATCAATGAATCTATACTTTGTGCAATGAATCTCTTTTTGACATAGTTTATACTTGACATTGTTTATACTTTGTTGGTTATAATGAAAAACCCTACATATATCCATCCATCCGTCCGTCCGTCCGTCCGTCCATCCATCCACCCATCCATCCATCGAAAATTTGCACACTGCTTACTACTTAAATTCAAACTGAATTTTAAAATGCACTGTCTATTCAGTTCAGAGTGGTGCGCAACAGTGGTCCAAACTGAGTTCTAGTGTATGTTTTATTATAAAACACCACTCAATATTCCTTGGACCTGCTGCATGAAAACAGTACTTTCATCAGCAAGTGTATAATTCAGTAATATTTAATGAATGCTTCCGTGTCATTATCAGTTCTAGTGCTGACTAAAAGTCAAAACCTTCCAGTTCAATGTCATTTTTCTCATTCTTGCTTACCTCTCCCTTAATATCTACTGTCTTGCAGTACCTTTATCGCTCTCCCTCACTTCACACACTTACTTTTGTGCCCTCTACCTCCCTCTCTTTCCTACTCTTTCAATCTATCAGCATGTGTTCCCAGCACTTCCTGGCACCTCATCTCTGCAGTAATATAACTGTAGCTAAACAATTGCTTACAGTAAAACCCTGGAATGAGATCAATGATTTGTTTTATTATCGGAGGAAACAGACATGCCTGGATCCATGTATTTCCTTATAATGATATCAGTAACTTGATTGTACATGGTCTGATCCAATTAATTTATGTTTAAATCCTTGTAACAGCATTTTCAAATGTCTGCAAGTAAATATTATCTTCAGTACAGAAAGGTCAGCAGTTATATCTCTGCCTGCATAGACAGCTGCCTTCTAAAGGGGTGTTTACACTGACTGTGATTAAGTTGCTGGAGATGGCCAAGTGTCCGTGCTGTTGCTTTATAGTAGGTGTTTATATGTATCCAACTGTATCAGGCAGCAGATTACTTTCTGCACACTTATTGGTAATTGCCGCATCATGTTGTAGCTCATTTGCATTGTTTAGCTCTGCTCACCTTAGATGCATTACCATAAATCAACCATTTTTACTTGAAATGAACCTATTTAGGCTGATTTTCCACTACAGATAATAGTCGTAGTATGTAAATGTGAAAACGGCAATTACGATATGTTTCACTGGCTTTTTAGTGTCTCATGCCATGAGCACTGTGCTTTTAAGATGCCATGTCAAATGAAAATAATTGTGAAATGCAGCTCAGAAGATGAATCGAGTGGGGATAAATACATTTACATATAGACAAGCGGACTATTTATGTTACCAATGAGGTATGGGAGTTGCTGCACCAATAAACACGCATTTTGTTGATTCAAGTATAAAGTCAGTTTTAGATTTGTATTATTATTATTATTTTATACAATGCATATTGTAACGCAAAGCGCAAAGCGATTTGACATAAATACTGCCTTATTACTCAGTGAGCAAGCCAAAGATGACTGATTCCAGAGTTTATAGAGTTTATTGATTGCAACAGAGTTTGGACTTAACATGTTGCTGAGCTAAAGATGCATTAGAATTACCTCAAATATTGTACATTTTTAATTAGACTATGTTATTTTAATTTGTATTATTTGATTGAAATATTTTTACATTTCAAAAATATTTACATTTGGTTTAAATATATTTTTAAAGTCCATTTCGCTTGATTCGTCTGATCTTAAAAAAATAACATTGCAGTATTACACAAAAGTTTGGGGTTCCATATAGAACTCTAGGATTTTTTAAAGAACCATTTGGTTCTATATTAAGGAGAAATGTCTTTAATTATTGCATAATACTTTTGATGTTTAACAGGTTATATATTTATTCATAACATTAAATCAAAATACAAAATTGATTAAAACCCTAATTAATTGAAACTAAATCCATAAAATATTCTCATTGTCACGGTGTGGGTTTTGTGTTTGTGTATCTTGTTCTTGTCTGTCATGTGTTCCCCTGTTCTTTCATGTTTCAGCTGTTCCCTGTTTTGTTGATTAGTCTCCCCGTGTGTTTCTGATTAGCCACGCCCCCTTGTTATCTTGTTTAGCTTGTTTGCCTGTCTTTTTATACCTCTGTGTTTCAGTTGTGGTTTGTCGGTCGTTGTACTTGCTTTAGTGTTCCTGTGTTCCTTGTTTCTCCTGTTATTTTGATTAAATATGCTGCACTTGGATTCTCTCTCTGCGTCGTCCTTCCAGAACGACCGACCACACTGAATCCAGCGGCATGGTCGCCAGTGTCTCATCTCCAGCCACCGAGCGGAGGAGAGGCCACTCTTTTGAGGGGACCCGGTTGGTCAAGTTTCGTGGGACACGTGGAGGCCTCAGTAGAGGAGGTGGTCGAACGGAGCCCCGACACCACTCTCCACGCTGGCCATTTTTCGACCATGGGTTGGTGATGTCCAGCCCAGGGCCCCATTCGCCACTGGTCCCGTCCAGCCCAGAGCTTCACGTCAGCCACGTCCAGCCCAGAGCTTCACGTCAGCCACGTCCAGCCAGAGCTTCACGTCAGCCACGTCCAGCCAGAGCTTCACGTCAGCCACGTCCAGCCAGAGCTTCACGTCAGCCACGTCCAGCCAGAGCTTCACGTCAGCCACGTCCAGCCAGAGCTTCACGTCAGCCACGTCCAGCCAGAGCTTCACGTCAGCCACGTCCAGCCAGAGCTTCACGTCAGCCACGTCCAGCCAGAGCTTCACGTCAGCCACGTCCAGCCAGAGCCAGTCTTCGAGCAAAAGCCAGAGCCCTCGCCTCTGACGCCGTCCAGCCCAGAGCCCTCGCCGCTGACGCCGTCCAGTCCAGCGCCCTCACCGCTGGTCCCGTCCAGTCCAGCGCCCTCACCGCTGGTCCCGTCCAGTCCAGCGCCCTCACCGCTGGTCCCGTCCAGTCCAGCGCCCTCACCGCTGGTCCCGTCCAGTCCAGCGCCCTCACCGCTGGTCCCGTCCAGTCCAGCGCCCTCTCGCTCTCGGAGACGGAGGAGGAAGAGGACTTCCCGCGTTCCGCAATACCTGGAAGTCCTCCCTGTACTTCCTGTCAGCCCAGAGTCCTCGCCGATCCAGAGACTGGTCACGTCTGCCGAGCCAGAGACTGTTCACGTCACGTCTGCCGAGCCAGAGACTGTTCACGTCACGTCTGCCGAGCCAGAGACTGTTCACGTCACGTCTGCCTAGCCAGAGACTCTTCACGTCACGTCTGCCTAGCCAGAGACTGTTCACGTCACGTCTGCCGAGCCAGAGACTGTTCACGTCACGTCTGCCGAGCCAGAGACTGTTCACGTCACGTCTGCCGATCCAGAGACTGTTCACGTCACGTCTGCCGATCCAGAGACTGTTCACGTCACGTCTGCCCAGTCAGAGCCTATTCACGTCACGTCTGCCATGTCAGACACTGTTCACGTCACTTCTGCCAAGCCAGAGACGCTTCACATCTCTTCTACAGAGCCGGTGTCTACGGACAAGATGGCCGCCTCCGAGCCAGTGTCTACGGACAAGATGCTCGCCTCCGAGCCAGTGTCTACGGACAAGATGGCCGCCTCCGAGCCAGTGTCTACGGACAAGATGGCCGCCTCCGAGCCAGTGTCTGCGGACAAGATGGCCGCCTCCGAGCCAGTGTCTGCGGACAAGATGGCCGCCTCCGAGCCAGTGTCTGCGGACAAGATGGCCGCCTCCGAGCCAGTGTCTGCGGACAAGATGGCCGCCTCCGAGCCAGTGTCTGCGGACAAGATGGCCGCCTCCGAGCCAGTGTCTGCGGACAAGATGGCCGCCTCCGAGCCAGTGTCTGCGGACAAGATGGCCGCCTCCGAGCCAGTGTCTGCGGACAAGATGGCCGCTTCCGAGCCAGTGTCTGCGGACAAGATGGCCGCCTCCGAGCCAGTGTCTGCGGACAAGATGGCCGCCTCCGAGCCAGTGTCTGCGGACAAGATGGCCGCCTCCGAGCCAGTGTCTACGGACAAGATGGCCGCCTCCGAGCCAGTGTCTACGGACAAGATGGCCGCCTCCGAGCCAGTGTCTACGGACAAGATGGCCGCCTCCGAGCCAGTGTCTACGGACAAGATGGCCGCCTCCGAGCCAGTGTCTACGGACAAGATGGCCGCCTCCGAGCCAGTGTCTACGGACAAGATGGCCGCCTCCGAGCCAGTGTCTACGGACAAGATGGCCGCCTCCGAGCCAGTGTCTACGGACAAGATGGCCGCCTCCGAGCCAGTGTCTACGGACAAGATGGCCGCCTCCGAGCCAGTGTCTACGGACAAGATGGCCGCCTCCGAGCCAGTGTCTACGGACAAGATGGCCGCCTCCGAGCCAGTGTCTACGGACAAGATGGCCGTTTCCGAGCCAGAGTCGGTTCCTGTTCCAGGGCCAGTGTCTGATATTCCTGAGTCAATGTTTGCTTCTGTGTTTGTGTCTGTCCTTGCGGCCGCTACTGTTCTAGTGGCTGCTGAGCCGGTGTCTGTTCCCGTTCCTGAGCCAGTGTCTTCTCCCGAGCCAGTGTGTGTGTTGTCTGCTCCCGAGCCAGTGTGTGAGTTGTCTGTTCCCGAGCCAGTTCCTGAGCCAGTTCCCGAGCCAGTGTGTGTGCTGTCTGCTCCCGAGCCAGTGTGTGTGCTGTCTGCTCCCGAGCCAGTGTGTGTGCTGTCTGCTCCCGAGCCAGTGTGTGTGCTGTCTGCTCCCGAGCCAGTGTGTGTGCTGTCTGCTCCCGAGCCAGTGTGTGTGCTGTCTGCTCCCGAGCCAGTGTGTGTGCTGTCTGCTCCCGAGCCAGTGTGTGTGCTGTCTGCTCCCGAGCCAGTGTGTGTGCTGTCTGCTCCCGAGCCAGTGTGTGAGCTGTCTGCTCCCGAGCCAGTTCCTGAGCCAGTTCCCGAGCCAGTGTGTGTGTTGTCTGTTCCTGAGCCGGTGTCTGATATTCCTGAGTCAATGTTTGTTTCTGTGTTTGTGTCTGTCCTTGTGGCCGCTACTGTTCTAGTGGCTGCTGAGCCGGTGTCTGTTCCCGAGCCAGTGTGTGTGCTGTCTGCTCCCGAGCCAGTGTGTGTGCTGTCTGCTCCCGAGCCAGTGTGTGTGCTGTCTGCTCCCGAGCCAGTGTGTGTGCTGTCTGCTCCCGAGCCAGTGTGTGTGCTGTCTGCTCCCGAGCCAGTGTGTGTGCTGTCTGCTCCCGAGCCAGTGTGTGTGCTGTCTGCTCCCGAGCCAGTGTGTGTGCTGTCTGCTCCCGAGCCAGTGTGTGTGCTGTCTGCTCCCGAGCCAGTGTGTGTGCTGTCTGCTCCCGAGCCAGTGTGTGTGCTGTCTGCTCCCGAGCCAGTGTGTGTGCTGTCTGCTCCCGAGCCAGTGTGTGTGCTGTCTGCTCCCGAGCCAGTGTGTGCTGTCTGCTCCCAAGCCAGTGTGTGTGTTGTCTGCTCCCGAGCCAGTGTGTGGGTTGTCTGTTCCTGAGCCCGAGCCAGTGTGTGTGTTGTCAGCTCCCGAGCCCGTGTGTGAGTTGTCTGTTCCCGAGCCAGTTCCCGAGCCAGTGTGTGTGCTGTCTGCTCCCGAGCCAGTGTGTGTGTTGTCTGCTCCCGAGCCAGTGTGTGGGTTGTCTGTTCCTGAGCCCGGGCCAGTGTGTGTGTTGTCAGCTCCCGAGCCCGTGTGTGAGTTGTCTGTTCCCGAGCCAGTTCCCGAGCCAGTGTGTGTTGTCTGTTCCTGAGCCGGTGTCGTCTGTTCCTGAGCCGGTGTCTGCTGTTCCTGAGCCGGTGTCTGCTGTTCCTGAGCCGGTGTCTGCTGTTCCTGAGCCGGTGTCTGCTGTTCCTGAGCCGGTGTCTGCTGTTCCTGAGCCGGTGTCTGCTGTTCCTGAGCCGGTGTCTGCTGTTCCTGAGCCGGTGTCTGCTTTTCCTGAGCCGGTGTTCTTCGCCGCCCTGGCCTCCCGAGGGGTCTTCGCCGCCCTGGCCTCCCGAGGGGTCTTCGCCGCCCTGGCCTCCCGAGGGGTCTTCGCCGCCCTGGCCTCCCGAGGGGTCTTCGCCGCCCTGGCCTCCCGAGGGGTCTTCGCCGCCCTGGCCGCCCGAGGGGTCGCCTCCGCCCTGGCCGCCCGAGGGGTCGCCTCCGCCCTGGCCGCCCGAGGGGTCGCCTCCGCCCTGGCCGCCCGAGGGGTCGCCTCCGCCCTGGCCGCCCGAGGGGTCTTCGCCGCCCTGGCCTCCCGAGGGATCTTCGCCGCCCTGGCCTCCCGAGGGGTCGCCTCCGCCCTGGCCTCCCGAGGGGTCGCCTCCGCCCTGGCCGCCCGAGGGGTCGCCTCCGCCCTGGCCGCCCGAGGGGTCGCCTCCGCCCTGGCCGCCCGAGGGGTCGCCTCCGCCCTGGCCGCCCGAGGGGTCGCCTCCGCCCTGGCCGCCCGAGGGGTCGCCTCCGCCCTGGCCGCCCGAGGGGTCGCCTCCGCCCTGGCCGCCCGAGGGGTCGCCTCCGCCCTGGCCGCCCGAGGGGTCGCCTCCGCCCTGGCCGCCCGAGGGGTCGCCTCCGCCCTGGCCGCCCGAGGGGTCGCCTCCGCCCTGGCCGCCGGAGGGGTCGCCTTCGCCCTGGCCGCCGCCTGCGCGTCATGCTCCGCCCACGTTCCATGGCCCATGCCCGCCATTGCAAGGCCCTGGTTCTGTTCCCTGCACGGGCCTGGCCCTCCGTCCCTCCCCCAGGACCGCCTCCACTTCACCACCCTCCTGAACTTTAGTGTTTTGTTTTCGAGGGGCGTCGGGAGCCGCCCATAGGGGGGGGGCATGTCACGGTGTGGGTTTTGTGTTTGTGTATCTTGTTCTTGTCTGTCATGTGTTCCCCTGTCCTTTCATGTTTCAGCTGTTCCCTGTTTTGTTGATTAGTCTCCCCATGTGTTTCTGATTAGCCACGCCCCCTTGTTATCTTGTTTAGCTTGTTTGCCTGTCTTTTTATACCTCTGTGTTTCAGTTGTGGTTTGTCGGTCGTTGTACTTGCTTTAGTGTTCCTGTGTTCCTTGTTTCTCCTGTTATTTTGATTAAATATGCTGCACTAGGATTCTCTCTCTGCTTCGTCCTTCCGGCATCATGACACTCATGATGGGAACCCCTAAATATTATCCATAAAGTGCCTGACAGAACACTTTAAGATCCTATTTACAGTAGAACATTTTCTTCTAAGAGTGTACATATAATTTGGACAGTTATATGGCCCTATTTCAAAGACGACACAGATATACAATAAATGTTTATATTTACACGTGCCTTCACATGTTGGGCATGTACAGTATGTGCTTAAAAAGCTTTCTAAATATATTTTGGATTAGAGCTATGCTCACATGCTCAATTGAGACATGTTATGTGGCCAAACAAAAATAAAAAATGTATAGTAAATAATTCTGAAAAACAATTCTGCAGTATGATGAAGATTTCAAAAAGTAGCATGCAAAAGCACAATGATTTAAGTCCTGAATCAAATGGAACGACCTCCTCTGCTATTTCTCGGCAAATTGAGCCATCAATCTGCAGATTTAACAATGATAGGGCAAAGAGGAAGCAAATGAACACTCCCATTGCCCTCTTAAATTAATTAATAAAACAAAGGAGAGAAGGGTCCCACACAGCACTTAAATTATTCAGAGGTGTCTTGCCGATTTGATTAATGGCCCTGCAAGGATGCAATGTCAGAGAGAGGTGATCTCTATGGTGACACTCCATGTTCAAACATAAGATTTTAAGGTCTGTGGGATGGCACGAGGGTCATTTGGGCGAGAAGTACAGTATTCATAGCATAGGTGTAAAATGTATTCTGATGGAGGGGGCGGGGGGGGGGGGGCGTGGCTAGTTGTCACATGGGTAAGATGTCATTATATCTTTACAGATATAGATCATATATTGATAAAGATATAGATTATATCTTGGTAACTGTAAGGTTCTGAGACAAAAGTCCAAATGCATGAAGGTATTAATTATATTATATGAAATATAATTTGCATTAATTTGATTCTCTAAACTAAAATGTGTATATGTTTTGTTACATAAAGCAAAAAAACTATTATTAAACAATAAAACCACACATGTGCACAGCATACATTCAACTACAATGTAGGGCCGACTGGTTAAAAAGTGTTTTTCATTAATGTCATGTCAGGGCAGTGTTGGGTAAGTTAATCTTTAAAAGTAATGAATTACTAGCTACTAATTTAATCTCCAACAGTGTAGTTAGATTACTGTACTAATTACTCTCTCTAAAAAGTATTGCATTACTAATTACTAATATCTTTCTAAATCCCATATCAACCTCGACCAGTTGATCATTTCAAGGATAGATATGAAACTGCCCTTTTATTTTGTTCAAATAAATCATTTAACATTAGACGTTAAATCCACTATTGTTTTAAATAGAATTGTTAGTCTATACAGAATTACTTCAGATTAAATTACAGAAAAATTAAGAGTAATCCATTACTTTACTTTATCAAGGGAGAAGTAATTAAATTACAGTAATGAATTACTTAGTAATGCAATACACCCAACACTGGTTTCGGGCAAGTTGTCACACTTTAATGGCATTTTATGTCCATTTTTATATTCATTTAATTATTTATTTAAATTGGTACATTTCTTTAAATATCCGTACTCTGTCCGGCCCGCCTCCTGAATGTGATTTCACCCGATGTGGATTCTTAGGCAGTAACAGTGGATTTAAATAGTGGAGTTCAGTAATGTTTTTTTGATTTTTAAAGTTAAGTTAGTTCTTATGCTCTATTAGTTTGTCACAAGCAGCCCTTGGCTTTTTTGTGATAGTAATAGGCGACTACATTTAATGAGCGTTTGTTGAGTTTCAGCTGGAAGAAAGCAACATATTTGTTTTATACTACCAACATGTTTACAGTAATTACAATATATTGGCAAAGGATTGTAGCCTGGTGCTTAATACTGCTTTGTTTTTTTCCCTACTACTTCTCTCTCCTCCTTTTGGATGTCTCTGTGCATCGCTATGGCAGACTGATTAACTCAAGGGGATTTTTGAAAATAAGGGTATAGAGGGAAAAACATTGTGTGTGTGTGTGTGTGTGTGTGTGTGTAGGAACCTGGTTGTCTTGCCTAAAGCCAGCCTGCCTGTAGATCACTCTGGCTCCAGGCTGAATATCTCCCATCGCAGTGGCAACCCCAAACACCACAGCCTTACACTCACTTCAACCCTTCCTCCTCCCCTCCTCCACAATCTCCCTCTCTCTCGCTTATCTGTCTTGTCAGGTCAGTTTCTTCATCGGCTTTCTCTCAGCCTCAATAGCTCAGTCTGGCCAACAAAACAGGTCACAGAACCGGAGTCTGTCCCTCAGTGTAAAGAAACACTGCCACTGAAATCCACCACACCACTAGACTTCACATCACATAACACTAACCTGTCCTCACAGCACACATTACAACAGTCCCATCTTAAACAGGGCGTGTCCAAACCTTTGAAATGCCGCCCGAATCCAATGTTAGTGCAGCATCCTGTCTGCTGAAATATCATTTTAATAAGTTTACAAATGTTAATGGAGAAACATTGAGCTTTGGAGGCATTTTCTTGGTTAGAGAGAGTGCTGTTTAAATGCTTTTTGAGTGTTGAGCCCAAGCTGTCAATGTGATTTGTTTAATGTCTCACAACACCAAGAGGGACAAATTAAAACAGCTTGTTAAGATCACGTGGCCTCTTAAAATGGGAATTTCAGCTTAATTCAGATAGGCTACTAGAAATATATGCATGTATATTAATATACGTATGTGGAAATTATTGAAAATATCATTGCCTTAGATTAATACATATTTATTTCATTATCTCATGTAAATGTATTGAACCTCTTTGTAAAGTTAGCCACACACACATTTTAGTCTTTAAACTAAACTAAGTGTGACTTAGTTATCTCTAAAACTCTTGAATATATTTTCGGTCATCAGGCACTACGTAATGAAGTCTTGAAAGCCGCTCTGACTAACTGGCCAGTAGGGCAGCTGTCTAGTGCTTCAGACATGCCCAGTGCTGTACATGTTGTGGGCAGTGCTTGTCTTTCGATAGAATGAGGATTTTCAGATCTGTGAATAGCCTACTTCAAGGAGCCGAAAGCTCTCTGAAGCTCTCGTGTACCTCATCTTCTTAAGACAGGCAGGACCGTGGAGACGCTACAGGCGTGAGTTTGAAGCACAGGTGTCCCTCTAGGTGTTGTATTTTTATCCTTTATGTGTTTTTATGATGTGCTCTTCTTTGCTTGTTCCTTCTTGACATCTTTAAAGCTTCTTCACTGTATTGTCTTCTCATGGAGGGAATAAGTCTCAGAAAGAAACAAGAGAACTGGGGCTTTATAGTTGTGGTTAAATCTTGCGTACTAGTACATATTTGTTGAGTTGCACTATTAAACTTCCTCACACTTCCTCACATATAAACTAAATATTTACAGAAGCCTTCGATCGCTTGGAAAGAACTCGCAGGCTGATTGGATTACATCAATGAGCTTATGTTTTGTGTGACACACTTTAATCCTTTAAATATATTAATTGATTAACTTAATTTTTAATGGTTGTCCAGAATGAAACTATTAAACAGTGCAAATTATATATGCATTGCCATCTGTCACTGTGGCCTTTACAAAAAGAAGTAAATACATATACACTACCATTCAAAGGTTTGGGGTTAGTAAGGAAAAAAAGGAAATAAATGAACACTGTTATTCAGCAAAAACACGGTAAAGATCTTTATAATGTTACAAAGTTACAAACTATTTCTGTTTTCAAATAAATGCTGTTCTTTAAAACTTTCTATTCATCAAAAAATCCAGAAAAAAATATATATATTACAGTTGCCACACAAATATTAAGCAGCACAACTGTTTTTGAATGTGAAATATAAATATATATACTGTAGTCAACATTTGAAGTGGATCAAAAAAGTGAATCAAAGTTGTCCTAAGACAAGAACGGGTATAGTTCAAAATCCATGTATAACTTTGATGAAAGGTTTTGATCCACTTCAAATGTTGACTACTGTGTGTGTATATATATATAAATGTATATATATATTTTTTTAAATGGAAGCGTTATTTGTTACTGCTGTCATTTAAATTTGCACAGTACGGACAGCTTCCAAACTACAAGCTAACAAATAGTGCAACCAAACAAAGTACAGAGTTTTGTTACTTGCTAAACTAAGGTTAACTTTTCGTCCAATTTAAGAAAGACCTCATGGATGGCTGGTGCAGGCCCTGATGAAATAGATTCTGGAAAGACAGACAGAATCATTTCTCCTCATCCTTGGTGATGGGAGGTCTTACTTTTGCATTAGTGCCTCTCCAAACAAGCTCTCCACGTATCACCTACAGTTAATGGCCGGCCATGTTCATTAAAGAAAAAGCATTGCCATAGACACCACAACAGCCTTTCATCCGCCTCCCACTCACAGTCTCCATGGCAAAGGGGGCCATCATTAGTAACGCGCGTCTTCGAGTAAGATCATCAGTGCTTTTAATGACTGCAAGGCCACAAACTCCTCACACACTCTCAAACACACACCAGAGTCCTCTGGCATCATCAGACCTCGCAAAAGTGAAATGGTCAATTAGGATTCTGGCCAGCTAGCTCCATTACAGCCCCACACATGGTCATCACTGGTCATTAAGACACCCGTGTCACCAAAAGCCACCAATTAGGCTCCGTTCCAGCAGACCCTGAGATCAGCTTTCAAATGCTAATGTCTGTTTCAGAGAGATTTCGTATTTATTTGAAATAGTTGCTTGGCTTTAGATGGAATGTACGTAAATGAGTCACACGCTCGCTCATATGGCGAGGAAGGGGATCATGGGTGCGATGATGGCAAGTCTATTAACAGTTGTGTTTAAGTAGCTTTGACCCGAACCACGGCTCAGAAAATAAATAGATCTCAAATTAGCAAAGGAGACGGGGATGAAATGTGGTGACATTTTAGCCAAATGAATCTCCTTCATCATTATCATAGGGGCTTAATTAGCAATCCCGGTGGAGGGACGAGAGGAATGGAGGATTGCTCATTCCACCTCCATGGCAGCTGAAACCGCGATCCCGGAGGTCGGATCATCTGAAGACTTCGCCTAATCTCTCAGATTAATTCATGGAGGCATTTGAGCCCTTGAGAAAATGAGAAGGCAGATATGCGTAACTGCTTCCTGGCCTTGCTGTTTTCCTGTTTTTAGCTGTTGTTTCACCACCCCACCCCCGGTAAGCACCCTTGAGCAATGCAGGTCTGGCTGACACCAGAAAGAACCCGCTCTGGCCTCTGAGTCTCACCGTATCAATGCCATGACTACTGATGCCTTCATCTGCCAAGTAACAGAGAAACCTGTGAGAAATGATCGTTCATTCACCACCTACACCTCTTTTATTGTTAATTCAGTAGTGATTGCTTAAAATGTGAAGTACTGATGTATATATACAGATCATCTATATTTAGGGGAGAGCATTATCTGTGTGAAATTAACTGTGTGGTCATTAACTTTGTGAAAATACTTTTCTGGCTTAATTGTTTTGGATTCCATCGAAACACTTTCAAATAAGATTCAGGTTAGTCTAGGATAATGTTAATATCCACATACGGAAATATTCTTTGATAGAAGTCTCTTATGTTCACTAAGGCTGCATTATTTGATCAAAATATTGATTCTGAAATAATAAAAAACTGATCAAAATGTAATTCATTCATGTGATAGCAAAGCTTTCCAGCATCATTACTGAAGTCTTCAGTGTCACATGATCCTTCCGAAATCATTCTAATATGCTGATTTGTTACTCAATAAACTATTATTGTATCTATTATAAACTCTATTATTATCAATGTTGAAAATGTTTGTGCTGCTTAATATTTTTGTGGAAACCTTGATTCCTTGATAAATGGAAAGTTCAAAAGAACAGCATTTTTTGGAAAACATTAGAAATGTCTTTACTGTCAATTTAATTGAATACATCCTTGCTAAATGTAAATGCATTTCTTATTTTTTCCCTTTCTTTCTATATATATATTTATATATATTTCCTTTCTTTTCTATATACATATATATATATATATATATATATATATATATATATATACACACACACATTTGAACCACAGTGTATGCTAATACATGTAAATGACAAATGGAAAGATAGGGAAAGATACAGGGAAAGATACACATATGCTCCCTTCAAAAATCAACCAGATGAAGGTATGTTAGATGGATGTCACATAAATATTGCATTCAGACCTGCTTTGTTGCAATCTCCAAATACTGTCTTGAAGACAGCCTTTTTACAGCACACATGAAAAGATATTGGATTGTTTATTGGATAGTGACACTTATTCATTCATTGAGAGCTCAACCGATATCTGAACATACTTGACTGACAGCATTTAAAATGAAGGGGGCGTTTGAAAATGGGTTTCAATGTGCAAGTTTGTGAAAACAATACCGTTATTGTCTCCATGTAAACTGCAAAAATAAACAGTGATGTCATGCATATTACGTGTTCAGTGTATAGGCGCATAGTTTTTCTTTTACGCATACATGTCTGTATGCGAAACTTCAAAACTGAAAAGGAAAAATGTTTCAGTTTTTAGTGAATCTTTGTCGCGTAAACGTCCTGCCAAACACTGCAGTATTTCAGTCATACACAGTCAATGCTTTGAGATACAGAGAGTAAGTTAAAGTCATAACATATATTTTTGTGTTCACAACCTTGTCTTTTAGCATTTGAAGTTTTAATATTTAAATTATAATGTAGATTATGTTTTTAAAAAGACAATTCAGAGATTGCATCTTATTTGGAGGCTAAAACACATGAGGAAGCACACTTTAGAAATAGTCTATAGGAATCTAGCTGAGAAGACTATGTCTTTTAATGTGACTGTGATATGGAGTGCTGACTATTAAAGGGATAGTTCACCCAAAAATGAAAATTCAGTCATGTTTCATTTTTGGGTGAACTGTCTCTTTAAAGCAAAGCAAACATTGTCTAGGCTGGTTAATGTAGCTATGGTGCAATTGTAGGATAGACATAAAGGCCGCTGAATGATATGTATCAAAAGTTAAACAAAAGCATTGGTTATTAGAGGATTCTTCTCAATTTCAGTTGCTACGATAAGGTGACGTGTGGGCGAGTAAAAATGTGTGCCAGATGTAATTTGTGCCAACTGCCACTAGCATTTTAAATGTTGCATGAATATGAGTAGGTGTGGATGTGTATGCATATTGTATATTATCTACACATTGGAATTTAATATTGTTTTTAAATGTGTATATTGTTATTTTGTGTTGGTGTCCTTGTGTGTGATGTATAGTGAAGCCAAAGACACATTTCCACTTGTGGACAATAAAGGAACTAAACTAAAACTAAACTAGTTTAATGTTCAAAATCCTGTATGGCAAACATAAATGACAGATATTTATTGTGTATTTTAGGCCTATATTAAGTTATTCTACTGTTCAGTTGTAGATTGAATAGAATCACACATTGATAACTGGCATCTCTGCTGGTTCACTTTTTAAAACTCTTATAATATCTGCTCATTTGTGGTCTGTGTCCCGCTGAAAGTGAGCGACAACTCTTGCTTTCTGAAGTACGGCCAAGATGAGACCAGAGTAAATTCAAGTTTGATAGGATAACAGGGTCGTTAATGTGAGATAATAAAACCAGAACCTGCAGCTAACAATGACAGTGACTTTGATGAGGTCATTCTTGCTAATTTGGGTCAATGTGTGTGATGTGCATATCTGCTCTAACAGTTTAATTGTGCAGAACAGAAGAAAAAAAGATCAATAATTTACTATGAAATTATAAATAATGAAGCAAAATTTAAGTAGTGTCCAAAGAAGGTTCATCTTCACTTCCACTTTAGCCAAAAAATGTGTTAAAGTGGAGCAGCAACCATTACAATTTTCCCACTTTTTGAAATGTGCTAAATGTTATATTTATTTACTATTTGCTTTCTGCTTCCATTTACAAATGTATTTAAAATAATTCAAATAAAAGTTATTTATTTGCTTTTTAGTTTTTTAAATATAAGAACAATATATTGTTATTATTACAACGTTTTTTTTTACATTGCTTTAACTCATCAAAATAAGTTAAGCAATTGTAACTTTATATATAAATAATTTTTTCTTCATTTTTATTTAAAGTATTTCTAGTTTTTGTAAAACTGTTTTCTAGTTACATTATATTATATTAACTATATTATATTTGCATTAAATTACATAACTAAATATATAATATTATTTTGTTTTCTACCATCTACACCTTGATTTAAAATAATTATAGTTTTTGTAAAGATGTCCTTCTTTCCTTCTCCATTTTCTTTTAAAGTATTTCTAGTTATTGTGAAGTTTTCCTGTTGTTTGGTGTAGTTTCATAAACCTGTGTGACTCTTGTATTCCCAGGCTGTTAATCAAATAATCATGCCATTGCAAGGAGTGTACCTTTCGTTTTAGAGTTTCCAGTTGTTGTCGTTATCATTTCCAGTATTGTTGTGTTTTTCAGTTTTAACAAGCAGGGCAAATTCTGTTGTACCCATGAAGCATCGAACGAAGTGATTCTGATTCAAATTTGTACAACAAGACGCTAAACAATTCTGTGTAATGGCATTGTGGATCTCTCGTGTAAGACGGTCTCAACGTGCAGGTAAACAGACAAACACACTCCCACACGCACCATTTATGCAAACAGAAATATCCACCTGCTCACGCACTGACATTAATTTCATCATATATACACAATGTGCCAATCAAGGACCCATTGTTTCCACTCATTGATGCGAGCTGCAAGCAAACAAGCATTGTTTTAGTCTATCATCTCTAAACAGATGATTGTGCTCCTATCAGTCTCACGGTATTGTGTGGCTGCAGATGCTAGGTGTCAACGAACACACAAGAGGAATCGAGCACATTAGCATCGTTATTTTGAGACTTATCCTCCACGTGTCAATCAACACT
Source organism: Meda fulgida (assembly GCA_030578275.1). Lineage (NCBI taxonomy): Eukaryota > Metazoa > Chordata > Actinopteri > Cypriniformes > Leuciscidae > Meda > Meda fulgida. Next base: position 6,941,458 of record CM060626.1, read on the forward strand.
CCAATTACAAACTGCTCCCATACCTCTCATCTGTCAGACATATCTGATTGGCTTATTTGCTTGGTTGCTGGTTGTTCAAAAGCTCAAAGAGCAAACCCTGACTGAATGTCATGTCTAAATTTACGCCTCCCTCAGCCTGCGCACTACGTGTCACAGATTCATTTTTTGAGTCAAGCTTGGCATCCTAAATAAAAAGTTTTAAATATTTGAACTTCATTAAAAGACAGCGGGTGCATAATTATCGGTTTGTGATACTACCCACTTTTTTATTATTTAGAAGGTTTTTTTATGATTTAGCTACTTGCACAACTGTTTGGTTTAGCTTCATTAAAGCTGTGATTCTTGTATTCCCAGAGATCGTGACACACATGATGCTTTTGAAATCATTCTATCCTGATTTGGTGTTCAAGAAACGTTATTATCAAAGATGAAAACAACTGTGATGCTTTGATGAATTGAAAGTTAACTGCCTCTTTTGATTATTTTGAATCCATCATTGCTGGATAAAAGTATTATTAGATTAGTATTATAGATTATTTTTTTACTGCCCCATAACTTTTGAAGGGTAGTGTATATGCTTTTATTTTCGTTCTGTGTAACACACAGAATTTATGAACATTCATTTGTATATTCAGACTATAGTGACAATGTCTGTGAAACTTCAAAAAGGACCAAATACACTATAAAATCCCCATAAAATGCTAAATTAAATACATTTTACAGTGCTTTAAGGAGATGTAATTTAATTTATTTTATGGTCCCTATCTTGTTTTGAAAAGAGTTGTGGGAAAATTCTACAAAATATTTCATGGGAAAATTAACATCATATGGCTTTGGAACAACATGAGGGTAAATAATGAATTATTTTTCTTGTTGATGTGCTGTACAGATCATGCTTGTGAACATGGAAACGGTTGTTTACGGCTATTTCTGTTTAGAGATATGACAGACGATCCTTACACCATCTCTTTCAGAATAGAGATATTACCCATATTGAATTTGTGTCAGCCACAAGTGGCTTATTAACTGCGAATATCCATCAGTAGAGTCAATACAGCTGTGAATGTTTAATTACATTTCAGCCAGAGAGAAATGTGATCTATAATTTCACACTAGCACAAATTAAGCCGTTCATCCACGGCCAATGCGCCACGGTATGTTCCGTGTTGGGATTTCTTGCATTGCAAAATCCATTTCACTTTAAAAACCTCATTTGAGCTACAGCTATGATTATGTTGAATGGCTTCCTCTCCTCTGTTTCTCCCCCAGTCAGTCTGTTCATAGAGTTTAATGTTCAACTCCCGGTTTAGCTTGGTTTGCTCTGAGAGCGATGTCTCTGTTAGCTGAGCTGCCGCGTTTGTCGACCTTGGCCTTCGGAGAGAAATTGCAAATGCCAAGGAAATACTTCCTCATTAGTTTTACCCTTAGCCTACAGCCTTCACGGCGGGAGACATGATATAATCAGAGTCTTTGCTCGGCTCGGCTTGTCTAGCCTTTCTCTACAGTCAAAGTCCGCCATCAAAAGCAATTCCCCTTATTTATGGGGTTTTCACCAAGTGGTCTGCAAAGAATCAAGCTCGGAAAGGGGAGAGAATCCCTATTAAATTGACTGACATGGGGGAAGCCCATGTAAAAACTCTGTATAGCTCTAAAACCACATGTAAATGGAGGCCCTTGCCATGTGAGAGGCCATAAAGATTGAATAATGAAATCAAAACAAGTTTTTTATTATTAGGCTGTTATTCTATGTGCACGACTGTCACTCATTACACTTGTGACGTGAGATGGCGTTTTACCATCCATCTTTATGCATCAAACTCTGTAATCAATGCCGTGGTTTGCTGTTTGTCCTGCCGGCACAGGCACAATGCGCAGCTCATCAATCCTGATATCAAATATTGTTGATGTTATTGTTGGTCACAGACATTACTACTCAGCTACGTGTTATGTGAGCATTTTTCAGGATTTCTGAGGCAAATGCGCATTATGTGTTTAACGGCCTGAATAGGAAAATGCTGCAAGATGCAGTATTGTATTTTAAGGCTCTTCTTTGTGTTCATCTGAAAGTTATCATCTGCACTCTCAGCAGTCCTTGTTTTCATTTTCCATGTAAAGAATCCATCGATACAATTTTATTTTAAAATCACATGTACTATTATTTCCTCTGCTTACACCAAGGACGCTTTCCTGCATTGATTCTGAGTTAGAGGGGTAAGAATACCCCCCCCCCCCTTCCTGGCCCATTAAATTCCCTTAATATGTCTGCATGATATCGATTTCATATGAACCCCCACTTTGGTGTTCACAATTTCAGTGTCATATTTCAGTCCGGCACACACCGGCCGACCTCTCTTTGTCGATTGGTTTGTCTTGACTGTACTTGAAGATAAGATTCAATGAAGGCAACCATATTAACTGCAGGCAGTTTCAGAATCATGTCTTGTTTGATGCAATTAAGTGTAATTTTCAAGCAATTTTAGTATGTTTTTAGGACTGCACATTTAACATTAATTTAGTGTGATTAATTTACACAACAAAGTAGCACAATTAGTTGACCTGTAAGGATTTTCCTAACAGCTTGAAGTACTATTATTAACTGATGAATCCAATTAATCAACATATAATTAATTTTATTTAAAATATATAAATGGGTATGTGTTTATGTATACAAATATGTAGCCAGTATCTGTATAAATATACAAGCATAAAAGCCATGCTCTATTTTCTAGGATGTTCTTTCATGTTGCTCGCGCAGTTGAACATTCCAACTTTTGCATTAGCGTTATGTACCGCCATAGATCCGTGGGAGGTCTCCGCTGAGCTGCATGGGAGATATATATATTTTCTCTGCTTTCTCAGAAGCCCCATTCCCACAGAGCATAAAGTAAGACTCAGTGACAGGCTGTGCGATTAAAAAAACATCTGCACGCTGTCATTCAGTCCTATATTAAAGTTTTATAGAAAGTAAAACTAAAGTGTCAAAGTATAGATTCTGAACACTGCCAAAGTTTTTGAATGGAAAAAGTGATATAATGAAACCGGAAACATGGAGCTACCATGGGAATTTCATGAGAAATGGTTGACGTGCAACATGACATTCTTTAGTAATTCTTTAGATTAGATTCACGGAATATGAGGTTGTTTGCTAACCCTAACTTTTACACAATTTTATATTTTGTGGCAGTGCTTTATTGCACTTGTGTTATATGTTATAGCTCTCTATTTGATGACTCTTTATGACCATAAACATTGTATGTGTGTATAAACATGAACCTTGTACAATGAACCCAAAGATATTTGTTAAAATATGCCATTCTGTTCTATTTTAAGCTCTTTATGAGCCTAATGTCTTCTCTCCTGTTTCAAACCAGTTTTTAGTTTTACAATTATGTTTTGTTGTGCAGAACCCTTATACTTTATAGAGTTCAACACCTTTCCTTCACAGATCGATGGTCAGACAGTATTAACCTGATTAATATTGTTATCATTGGACCTGGTGTCTCATGGATGGATGTGTGGAGTGCAGACGGGGTTTTTTTAAGTTTTTGGAGAAAATGGTTGTACAGTCTTGTAAGGTTTGTAAAAACAGTCAATGGATAGAAATAATACATTAAAATTAAGCTAGCTAATGTGTGAACTTGGGTACATGTTGTATTACTACCCTTTATGCTGCACACTTTCAAAAATAGTTTTATTGTTTGTTTGTTTTTTAATTCATGCAGAAATTACATTCAGGAATAGTTTAATTAATAATCATCGCAAAATCTAAATAGCTAAGCAACATAAAACCACTAATTCCCATGATCAATAATGCATCTTACACATTTGATCTGTTTGAAGACTGAAAGAGTTGCATAACAATGCTCTATTTTTAAGTATCATCATTGTTGAGTGTCTGATTCACTGGTGTACATTTACAGTCTTATTTTTGCCTTACCTTAAGGAATTATATTTTCGTAGTGATACAGTATTGTTTACTGAAACAATCTTAGTCCAATGAATGCATGCACAGGAGGAAAAATGCAAAGATGCAAACCTCAAGGTCAGTTATACTGCTTAAGAGCTATGGTCAGATGAGCATATGACCACTCCAGGGTTTGTGGCATCTGGAAGAGTTTTTGCCTGAGCTGGCCGACTAGGAAGTATGACCCCTAGGAAATGAATTTTAAAAGTCGTCCATTCTCCCAGAGTCATTTGCAGGACTTGCCTGAGGTCTTTGGTGTCACTGAAGAGGATCGTTCTGCCATCTATGAAATTTCTCCTTACTGTTTCAAGGTATTTCTCTGGGAAGCTTAGTTTTGACAGCTTAAAAAGAAACAAATGCACATATTTATATAAAAGACCATATCATTTGGAAAATAGTGAAATATATCCAGCATACATAGATATGTTAGGGGTCAGTAGAAAATACTTTCGTTCAGAAAGGATGCATTAATTGATCAAAAGTATGTTCCAAAATATTTGATCACAGTTTGTGCAAAAATTTTAAGGAGCACAACTGTCTTTCAAAATTAATAAGCGACCTTGAGCTATGGAAAGGCGCTATATAAATAAAACTTCTAATTCTAATTCTAATAATAATAAGAAATATTGTTTGAGCACCAAATCAACATATTATAATGATTTCTGAAGGATCATGTGACACTGAAAACTGGAGTAAGGATGATGAAAAATCAGCTTTTCCATCACAGGAATACATTACATTTTAAAATATATTACGATAGAAAAACAGTTCTTTTAAATTGTAATAATTATTCACAATATTAGTTTTTACTGTTTAAAAAAAAAGTTGTCTTGGTGGGTAGAAGAGACTTTCATTAAACAAATATTTAAAAATAAAATCACCAACCCCAAACTTTTGTATATATATATTCACCTTGGAATTATTAGGTTCTATCTGACATTTTTGTCAAAATTTAGTTATTCGCATATTCTTATTCTATTCTGTGACTTTTTTTACATTATGTGTTTAAAAAAAAAAAAGTTGTGCAAGGTTCTATCAACAAAGTCAAATGGAATGCAAAACCTTTGAAGCTCAATATCTTAAAACCACTCAGAATACAGATACAACCTTACAATTCCAAGGTGGTGATATATATATATATATATATATATATATATATATATATATATATATATATATATATATATATATATATATATATACTGTATATAGTATAAAGTGTTAAAACTAACTGCTGCTTTGACTTTTTTCGTACAAACCTCTTGACAAATATCATCAGTTTTCATGTTCATTACAGTTTGTGATGAGAGGGACAGGAAAGCATTTCTCCCTGCTTTCTTCAGTCTGTGGCTCCCACGAACCCTGGCCAGCTCATTCTTGATAGAGCAATTTAAGTTCACTGTGCAAAGCTGAAACATTTCCAACTCCCCTACAGTGAACCGGAAGTCTTTCCTAAGGAAAACCTCAAACAGCTCAGGGTCTCCATCTCTTTCTAGAAAGTTCTCCACCTCATATCCAATGATGCAGAGTTCCAGACTATTGTAATTGAACACATCCCATATTGTCTTGGTATTATCAGCAGCAGAGAATGATCCGTCTATCTTGTTACTCTGTTGGTCATCTTCAACACATTGAATAATCCAACTTAATCTGCAAGGCCAGCGGTCCACCAAAACCACCCAAGCTGCTATCTTCTCTGGAGGTGGAGGCTCTAAATTTTTGGTCTCCATAATCATAATGGTTACTCGAATTGAGTTAATCACTCGTCTCATGGACATGGTGTCTCCGGATATATATGATTGAAGTTTGCTTTTATGTATTGAGAAGATGCAAGACAATGCAGACTCGATTAACATATTCACTTCATTTAGATTAAGTTCTGTTGCAGCAAAGGTTTTAAAGTTCTGTTTGTTTGCAATCAAAGGGGTGACTTGTTCTTTTTCAGTCTCACTGTACTTTACAGAATACTCATCTTCAACAGAGAACGATGTCACAGGACCTCCTAAAGTAGATGCATCAGTCCCCTCAAGAGGAATGTCTTCAGAGATCTCAGACTGACCACGGACAATGTTTTTAAAGAGGCTGGACTTTGATGCATCAGATAGTGGAGGTACGGTGAAGGGCAGTGTGATTATACGATCTAGAAAGTCATATGCAGAGTCTCTTTTGTTTAGACAATCTTCTGCCTGTTGGACCTGCCTAACCAGGACTTCTGGATCAACAGCAAGCACAGAAATGAAGGGACTCTCTTCATCAGATAGGAGAATGTTGATGGCATCCAAAACACCGACAATTTTCTTCGGTGTGCAACGATCCAAGTTGGTGATCTCCAACACCACCCTGATCCTCCTCCTTTCGAAGATCTCCATGAAGTAAATAAAGCAGCACAGCAGTCTCATCTCCTTACGAACTTCTTGCATTAGTCCCAGCTGCTGACTTACCTTCTTGTTGTCCAGCCCTTGTCTAATTTTAAGGTCTTGGTTGAAGATGAGGTTCTTCAACAACAATAATATGAATCGTAGAGCTCCAACTGCAGGAACACCAAGTACAGCGATGGCAAAACCTTCCAGCACACCATACCCACTTGACGACTCAACTTTTTCTCCTTCTTGGTAGTCCTTCATATCTGTAAATCCATATATAATGAGAGGAACCAGGACAAGGAGTGAACCAATGAATCCCATGAGTATTAGTGCCCAAATAGGGATGCAGCCCAACTTTTTGGGCCTCCAGTTCTTTGGAATATCCTCAATCTTCTTCTTTCCTGCATCTTTCTCTTCGTCGTGTTGGGCGATCCGGAAAATCCCCAGCTGGAGCTTACCAAAGCTGTTTTGAAGAGCCTTGAATAACTGCATTACCAGTCCAGCCCAGAGCATGTCACTGCCTGCAAAATGCCACGCGCTGAACCTCACGAAAAGATAACGAATATTCTTCATGTTCTGGTTCTGCTCTGTCCACACGGGCCGATAGAAGAGGAGCCGCAAGATCAGAGAGAGCACATCAGAAACAGACGGTGTAATTGAGCGAGGCTTTGGTTCCTTAGTGTACATCTCTTCTCTTCTTTTTACCTCTTGATTCATATGCACTGCAAATGGGAGATAAAGATGCAAACACATCAAAATCTCCAAGACATCTGGGAGAATTTGTTGGGTCAGTCATTTTAAGTTGTTTGAAAAAAAGTGTGCACACTTACCCTCGAGGTTCTTGAGCACCGTGTTGATCCTGTTGTGACATTCTAAATACAGACCCACCGTCACAGGAGAAGAAACCTTTGTGAGGGTTTTTGATAATGCATAAGCATACACATTATCTGAGGGAATATCCATCACTAGAAATGAAATTAAGTTAAAAACGCTGTAATTTTTAACTCTAAATTTGAGGTTTCATAACACACATAATGGGTTATCTAAAACACAATGATTTATGCCTTTACTTCACTACAAGGAATAATTTACTCATAACCTATTTTTTGGCCAGTATTTGATTTCAGGGTGAAGTCTACCAATTCATCAATTTGTTTTCAATCATGAGCAGCAAAATGTTGACACACATGGGTGAAGCAGGTTGCATAAATGTAGATAAGACCAATAAATACAGTGCGATAAATGTGCAGAAGACTATTTTTCATGGTTTTATCTGAAAGGGCAAAGTCCCTGTTTCATTCAAACAGAGAAAGAATAATGAATTAAATGTTAAGAATAGGTGGAGGACTTTCAGATAGAGCTAAAAAGCTGAATGTGAAGTATCATTATTTTGTATCACTAGCATATTGCTGTAACATTGATTTTTCTATCTTTATTCAACAGCTGCAATTTTTTGTTTGTCTTGTTTCTTGAGTTCTTGAACTCAAGAATTCTCAAGTATACTTGAGTATTGAGTTTGCAATTCCTTTTGTATTATGTATTACACACCCTTTTCGCTTGCCATCTGTCCTTAGAAAATCCGTATCCGTCTTTAGAAAAGTCGTTCTGTCGTTCACCAGTTTTCCTGGAAATGAAACCAAAATACAGAGCAATTACATTGCAAAAAAGTTGATGTGCAAGAACACTAATTTCGTGCGCTCTTTTGCTGAATTTCTGAAACAAATCCTATGAAGCAATGCATTTATTTCATTTAATTGAGCCAGGCAATGTTTTACCAGAAAGGAAAAGCAAACCAGATAATATGGCAAAGGTGTACCAATCTACATGCTGGCAGCAACATATTAAATTGGAATGTATATAAAACATATCTCTTTAACAGTTTGTGTTGCACTTTTGAAATGAAGCCACCATGCAAAGCTATTTGAATCTCTTACTATGAAAAATATGATAATGAGGAACAGAATGTCTTACCTTCACCCAGCAGAATTAACAAGCAATCCTCCAGGCACTGTTTACAGCAAAATTGCTTGTAGACTAATGTCATTCTCCATTTTCAGAGATATTTCATGTAGACAGAGGGAGAAAGCTTTTGTTTTACCAGATGCAGTAGAGTAGAGAGAAAGTGGAAGAGTGTGTTTGCTGGTGTGTAAACATTAACTGAGAAGGAATAAACTTTGGGCCAGTTGTAGTTGGACTTTGAACCAAACCTTAAACCTGACTCAGTGTAATTGATATCTCCAATATAATTTATAACTGATATTTTTGTATTTATTGCTACATTTATTAGTGATACAATCATGCAAGTTTACTTATCAAACATCCAAAAATAAAATGGATCACTATTGTGCAAATCAGCAGAACCGGCACTATTTACTTTCTGTTGAACTTTGATGTACAGGTTATGTGTAAAATTCACATACGCATTAATAATATTATTATTAATAATAATTTACTACCTTTTAATTCTATAATTTTATATTGAATATTATTCTTATGTAGCAGGGCTCAACAGTAAGGATGACCTGCAGGTCAGAGGCCAGTGTGAGGGTTTGGGGCCAATTGATGTCGGTTTTTCCACAGTTTGTTGCATAAGATTGATCATGTACTTTTGTACATGTACTGTCCATAGATTTGTGTAACTTGCGAACATTAGGTTCTGACATTTAGTTTGAATTCTGCTTGTTGGCTAACATAGATGAGGTTTTGTCGAAACTGCAGGAATAACTTGTGAAAATCTTGTGTGATAGCATCAGTAAGAGTGGGTTGAAAATTACAAGCTACTTGTACTATGTTTTTCTTGTATGCCTTCCTTTTCCATTTTTTTTTAAGAATTTATGGTGGTCTTCAAATCTCCTGTAATTGTAACCACTGTATAAAATTCATAAAAATTATTAATGTTGGGACATTTGAAAGGTTTGACAGGGCAAGTAGAAATCTGAATACTGCAGAAGGAAAAAAAAATCATAGCAATGAGGCTTCTTCTTTGTTCTGAGGCAACTTACAACTTGTGCCCTGTCCCAAATGCCACACTTCATGTATACTTGCAGACTTTTGGGGCCCTAATTTAACGATCTAAGCGCATGGTCTTGTATAGGGCGCAAGTGCACTTAGGGTGTGTCCGAATCCAATTTGCATGTTTAACGACGGGAAAAATGGTCGGCGTGCAGATGATCTAAAAGGGTTGTCCCTATTCTCTTAATGAGTAATGGGTGTGTTTTCGGCTTAACATGCAAAAAACAATCAGAGTGCAATTTCCCATTCCCTTTAAAAGCCAGTTGCGCTTGCGCCATGGTGGATTCGCTATTAACAAAGACCTAACGCTCCAGAGAGCAAACGGATCTGCTCGTGTGTGGGGTTAAAGGATTAGTTTACTTTTAAAAAAAAACTTTTGCTGATAATTTACTTACCCCCATGTCATCCAAGATGTCCATGTCTTTCTTTCTTCAGACGGAAAGAAATTAAGGTTTTTGAAAACATTCCAGGATTTTTCTCCATATAATGGACTTCCATGGGACCCAAACGGTTCAAGGTCCAAATGAGCATTTGTGCTTATAAAACTTAAACTTATTTATTTATTTTTGAAATGACCAATCGTTTCGCAAGATAAGACCCTTATTCATCGTCTGGTATCGTTTAAAGCTGCACTGAAACTGTGATTTGGACCTTGAACCGTTTGGGTCCCATTGAAGTCCATTATATGGAGAAAAATCCTGGAATGTTTTCATCAAAAACCTTAATTTCTTTCCGTCTGAAGTTCACGAGTTCACACTTACATACAATTAAAGGGAATAAAGTATAATGCGTATTTGGCGTGCTGTCCGGGGGGAGGGCTCCGAGCTCGGAATTCGGCCCGAACCCAGAATACTCCCCCCCGTATGTAAGGTGGTTTAGGATTAGTAGAATGGAGAAGGGGTGTTGGAGGGACGCTGCTAAACTGTCGGAGAAATGAGGTGAGACTGCTGAGTCTATATATACACACACACACGTTTTAATCATGATTGCTGAGTGCTCTCCACCCGTGTTAATTATCTGAACGTGCTTCTCCCGAACTTTGTTAATAAAACATCATAAAGAAAGACATGGACATCTTGGATGACATGGGGGGTGAGTAAATTATCAGCAAAGTGTTTTTAAAAGTGAACTAATCCTTTAAAGCATAAAAGCACACCATCTACGGGACAAGCCGGATTCCACCATATCTTTACGTACACAATATTAATCTTTTACATTGTAATCCTTTTATTTTTAATATTTGTTTGTGTGCTTGCGTCCCTATGTAATAAGCAGTGTACGCTTTGTGGACCCTCCTAGAGGAGCACACGCGCTCTTTAAATAACAAAAAAATATCAGTCTATTTCAGTTGCCTCAAAATAGCAATGCGCCAACAATGCGCCTGAACACACCTCGTTTTCAGACCAGCAAGCCCATGGGCGCACAAATGAATTTGCTATTTAAACAACGTGGTGCAGCACGTGAAAATGATAACTGCGTCCGGCTGAAACTAGCAAAAAACACTTGCATCACGCTTGCTGCTGCATTGTGCCGAGTGTATGATATGGTACTGTCATGTGAGTGTGTTCATTCATTCCACAAGGCCATAGGGTGTCCCATTTGTCATTTTAGGTTAGAGATGCATTTTATGGCCGATATATGTGCCCTCAATGCACACAACGCACACGAAAGTGTGGGCTTTAAGGGTTCCATTTGGGACAGGGCCCAAGTGGTCTGATTTGTATGTAGCCCCTAAAGAGATATGGTGGTGGAAAATATATGAGATGGGAGGGAAAAAAAAACATTTAAAAACTTTTGCATTTGCTCGCAAAACCATTGCATTCCCCCATGAAACTTCCTCGGGGGAACGCAAATATTGTGATAGCAAACGTAAAGTTTCTTCGGGGAACGCAACATTTTGCAAGGGAATGCAAACTCCCTATATCTTCGTATTCTTTTCCTTACCACTGTCACAGTGTCTGGTTGTGTTCCCTTGTCTATCACTAGAGGTCCTCGTTCTCACGGTGTCCTTCACATTTGACTTCAATTCCCAGCATTCTGTCTGTCACTGTCACTCATCAGTTCATTGCACTCAGCTGTTCCCCGTAATCATTGTTCCCAGCTGTTCTGTGTTAGTCTTGTGAGAGATGTGTATATATTCCCTGTCTTTGTTAGTGTCTGTTACGGAGTCCTTGTTTAATGTCACACCACTTCAATATTTGCGTCCTGGTTCTTGTTCCTAGTTTTGTTCTTGTGTTTTTGGATTTTGACCCATGCCTGCATTACTACTTGTTTTTGGATTGCCCCTTAATTAAACGTCTGCAATTGGATTCTTTGCTTCCCGTGTGGTTTACGTGACAACCACCATGTCCCCTCCGTAGATTTGACCATGTGGCTCTGTAGATTTGACCCAGCTACGGTAAACCTGAACATCCATTACTTAAAAACTTGATGGAGCCATTTGTGAGCTGCACTTAGCTCTGATAATGTATGCCAGTATAGAGTCTGAGTCACACGTGCCACAGATTTTAGCATGAATACCACGTGCTATCTGTGAGCTCTCCCAAACAAAGAGATTAAAAATTTGAGTTTAGGAATTGTATTACCATTATAGTTTGATGTATGTTAATCACTGTATGATTTCGACAATTTCAGTTTTTTGTTATATAATTCTGTTATAAATCTACAATCGCATTTGCTTCTGTGTGTTGTATTTCCTGCAGCATGATGCAATAGAGCAGCTTAGAATAACATCAGAATATGTTGTTTCTATAGCCCTATTCGCACGGGATAATTATTACCTGGTGACCTCTAGTCATTTGTAATAATTGCGGAGGTTGTCTGTGTTCTTAATCCCGTGCATATCGACCATGTTTGTAATTCCCCCGCAAATGACTTACCATATTTCGCCAAACACCGACGTCCTGAGGTAAAATTAGTCCTGTGCGAATCGGCATCTCTGTGATTTGGCGGGATCGTATATAATTTTTTCAAGGTTTTTGTTTCATGCGTGCCTTTTTATCCATCTTTCGCGAAGAATTGAGGCTGCGTTGGAGTGTTTTGATAGAATTTTGGGTGCTGGGTCGTGTCGCTGGTACCAACTACAAAATTTGCAGAAAGAGAAAGCTGAAAATCATCAGAAGAGCAAAAACAAAAAGAATGATTAGATGGAGATGAATGACATGTATAGCAGTATCCGGTAAGGAACATTATTCTGTTTTTGATATATCATACAGCTAGACCTATAATAACGGCAAAACTTTTCCAAGCAATAGCCTATTGACGTCATATCCGGGAGATAAGTCAGTAAATTTGAGTAAAATCACAGGTTTCGCTTATCCCGTGTGAATGCGCCACACGAAATTCAGATGTGGTGGGGGGGGGGGGGGGGGGGGGTAATTTCTAAATCACACGTGGTCCCCAGATAATATTAATCCCGTGCGAATAGGGCTTATGAAGGAACATTTTTATGTATTTTTCCTTGAAGGCACATCTGTCATAGTTGTCGAGGATACAAACAGAAGAGGGGAAAAAAAGCCCAGCCCAAACTAAACATGCTATTACGTCTCTAAAATAATACAATATAAAGAAAGAAAAAAGATGCAAGGACTGACAGCTCTGTGGCATTTGTAAAATAAATAACCATAATATGTTGTATTTACATGACAGGTACATTCTCAATTCACAATACCACCTCCCCGGTTGTGATATTTCTAAAACCAAAATCATGTAGAAATTTTGAGGTATTACCATTTTGAAAGCCCTAGTTGCTTTTTATTGGAAGACCGTGTTTAAAAATGCTTCAAGCTAATTCACTGCAGCTCTATTCAGCATGAACTTTATATTGAAAATGCTTGAATGACTGGTACTTTGTCAGGAGCTAATAACAGTTGGCTGTGCTTTCATGACTCTTTCAAAGTCACTTTTTCATTGAAGGTGCTGGATTTCCCTTTGTAGAGAGTGTGGGATTCTGTACATCTCTGTAAATAGATTTCCCCAATTAGATTCCCTAGGCTAAATTAAGTGTGCTAATTGGAAGTACAGAACCTCCCAAATGTTTCCCTTAGGATTAATTACAATTGCAGAGACAATCTACCCTGCCTGTTTTCTGCTGCGTAAGATACGGAGGATGTTCCCTGAATGGGTCATTGTATTTCCTCGTATAAGAGCAGCGGTTTTCTATGAATGCAAACCATAGACTTGTGTTTGGAGCTGTTCATTGCTCTTAGAAATAAAAATGTATAAATAAAGAATCACATGAATGAATGACTGAAAAAAAGAGGCTCGGGTCCAGAGTCAGGAGCACATTATTATTCATCAAAGAAAGTCATACCAGAGGGGGGCTGTTCATATTGGACTTTTGTTTAAAAAAAAGTCTCTTTACTCACTTTAGGTTTTAATCATAGGTTTACCACAATCTAGATCACTCTGAAATAAGCCCATCCATCATCTAAGACAATCAGATTGCTGTTTCCATCATAGCTTTCCTCAGTAATTGCCACAATATTACAAAATTAAGGCTTTACGACTCTTTATTCTGCCTCGTTCTGCCTCGTGACTCTCAATTATAGCCTGAAATGAGACGTTATAACTTAAATAATGTTTTTATTCTTTTCTTGAATGATTCTTCTCCTGGTTTCCACACTTTTAGGGTGCTACATTTTCAACATTGCAGATGTTGCACGCCAAAGTGGGATAAATGGGAATGCATTCAAAAGAGAAGACTGTCTGGATATTATAGTATTGGTACACCTGGTGAGATGTATGGACCCTGGATTCCACCTCCAGATTCATTACCGAGGGTATCATCTGAATATGCTGTAGACACAGTACTTTTTATAGACAATAGCACTGCAACGCAAGGTCATATTTCTTTAAAATTATACCTCATTAGCATTGCATATCCAATATAAAAAAAAATGGTTTTATCTACTAATGTGACAGTGTCTGCTTGCAAATGTCAACTTGTCTTGAACCTCACTTCTTTAATATTCCAGAGGCAACTTGCACAGATACTTTTTTTAGCTGTATTGCTGCATTTTAGGTGTGTCTCGTTTTATATTTTGGTCATTGTTTAAAAGCTGTGCACCAGACGGTTGGCCAGCGTCCGTAGGGCTAGTTTTTGCGGTGTGTTCCACACGTCAGCTCTAGTCGGACTCACTTCTCTGGGAGTTTGTCTGATTCAGCATGTTGAATCGGCATTGGCCGTCGCTGAGAGAGATGGCTCTGATTGGCTAGACAGTAGACTCTTTTTGATTGACGAATATATTGACAGGCCTACCTGCTGATATGCAGTTATTTCCTTAGTCGTAGGCATAGAAAGCACATGCTACTGGCAGTTGCTTGTAGTCCTATTGAAGTGGCCGAGAGAGCTCAACACACTGCAACTGAAGAAAACACATGGAAATAGAAAAAACACCAGAAATTTAAGAACACGTCTTCATCATTTCGACAATACATGTGCTGCAAATACTCACAACAAAACCAAACATGCTGAAATCCAGCAAACAAGATTCCAGTCCAGATTCAATCTAGGTCTTACTACTGCGCATATGCACATGCGCACTCTTTTGAAAACAACGCTTTTAATCTCTTGACAAATTTAAAAGTTGTAAATGACATTTGTATATTATAATAAAAATTGTAGGCTACTGAATGTCAGCCTGCTTCTTTTGTTCAAGTATTTATTCAGTCCACATGTAATGCAAACAAGAATCGATGCTTCAACAGCTGTAGGCCTAGTTCCAACCAAACAACTTTGCAATGCTGTTTGCGAATGTTCGTTAGAACGATGGTTTCGGGAAACACCGACTCGTTGAACTAAAGCTGATAACGACGGAAGTGCGACTTATTTGGAAAACGATCCTTTCGGGAAATGCATCCCAGTATACAAGCGGTATGGAAGATGGATGTAGACACCTAATCAGTAGGTAGAAACTAGGAAAACTTATATTTTGTTTTTATTTATTGTTTGACTTCGACACAATGTTTTTTAAAATGTGAAATGTTCACAGATATAGCTATATATATATATATATATATATATATATATATATATAACATTTAACATATAAACATTTATTTGACTTAAAGTAGGATATCAGTAGCCTACATTTATTTCTTACCTCTGAATTGTACAGTTTAGCGGGACATGCTTCTTTTGGAGAGAAAAAAATCTCGATTTACAATTATATTCTCTTTAATAAAGTGTAATAAAATCTAGTCAAACCGGATAGTCAAATCTATCCCAAATTATATTTACTCTCACATCTATAGGCTATTAGTTATAGGCCTAAGTAATGAGAGAGAGAGAGAGAGAGAGAGAGAGAGAGAGAGAGAGAGAGAGAGAGAGAGAGAGAGAGAGAGAGAGAGAGAGAGAGAGAGAGAGAGAGAGAATATTAGTCAGTAAGCCGGTAAAAGGAAATGACCGTTAATTTTTAAATTACGCGTGCAGATGAGACGTGCAGTTTTTTTTTTGCGCGCACTTTGGGTGTGAGCACAAAATCTGCAGGAATTAGTAAAATTATGCGCCAATAACGACATAATATACTATAATGGCATATAGTAACAATATAATGATAATGGCACAGAATGATAAACAATATGGAATCACTTTCACAATGCAATTTTTTTATAGCCTGACCCGAACTGTAGCCTATAGGTTTCGTTATAGTTACCTTTAGTTATCGTTTTTGGTATTATGCTTTAAGAGCTGTGTTTCTGAACTTTCTGAATAGTTTTTATGAAGCTATTGGTATAGTGGCAGACAGAATCCGTGGCCTTCTTTTTACATTTTCTACACTAATTTTGGAGGCAAGTCTTTAGAATTTTGCAACATGGATTTTAAACATGGTGAATTGTGTTAAAGTGTTCTGAGTGCATTCTTATCACTTGCTGAAAGGATTACAAAATTAGGCAAAGGCACAATCTTTAATGCCATCTATGAGAGAACTCCTGACATTAAAAAGGATTTGATACCTCTCTAAATGCCTCAACTCCAGAACCAGAAAAGCCTTGTGTTAATGTCATGCTGCCCCCTGTCATATGGAAGCATATGGGTAGCAATATTCAATTTGAAATGTAATATGCAAAATGACAATGCAATATGTAAAATGGGCAATGCATTTCTGTATTTAAATGGGACATTTTCCATTACATTTGTGCAGAGTTTGGTGCAAAATGAAAATTCAATTATATAATTTACATTTGCCATTTCATACACTATTTTTAATATGCAAATTGAATACATATTTTAACGCTTTATAAGTTGCAAAATGAAAATGTATTACATAAATTAATCGATATGTTTAACATGTTCAAGCAAAAACTGTAGAAAAATGATCATTTAAATCTTATTTTTCTTAATTGCATTTACACTCACAGTTAAGACACTTGATTGACTTTTCATTAAATGTCACAATGTAGCAAAATTCAATGTGCAAATTGAGTCGATCACGTCCCGCCCCCACCCAATGCAAAACGTCGTAAAAATTGGCTCAGTCGTTTTTACTTCGTTTGTGCTGTACATTTTTTGGCTTGTACTGCTTTGGTTTTTTAGAAATTAAAATAATATTTATAGGTCATTCTGAGGTCACCCAGTCCCCCACATGCTTCAAATAGTCTCGTTCGTTTGTGCTGGTTTGTGCTTCGGTTTTGAAGATGTTAATTAGACATTTAATTACAGGTGATGACGTCACCAGCCCCCTATATAGGCTATTAAAATAATATTTATTGGTCATTCTGAGGTCACTCAGCCCGCCACATGCTTCAAATTCATGCAAAATAGTCTCATTTGTTTGTGCTGTTTTGTGCCGGTAAAAAATGTGTTTGTGCTGCTTCAGTTTTTAAAATCTTTGACACTGAATTATAGACGATGACGTCACCAGCCACCGACCTGCTCCACATTCTCCCCGGTAAAAAAACGTGCTAGGTCTATGAATGCAGACCTATCTGTCAGATTCCGTGACCCTATATATTTATCAATATCTGATCGATATGCTTTATAAAATAGAAAGGGGAGATGGTCACACATCACATGAGCCACTTTATTGAACATTACATTCAGTTATGGCAGAGTCGGCGCCAGAGCAGATCTACTGGAGGGGCATTGGGTCAAAGAGTATAGAAGGGGGGAGGGGGGGGGGGCACTGGCCCGTTTGAGAAATATTTTGACGCAGTGGTGACATCATAGTCCAACACAGCAGAAATGTTTTAAAAACTAAACGTTTTATTATTATTATTATTTGCGAATTGAGTTTATTGATTTAAAAACAATTGCATTGCTTCCGCGTGAACAGAACTCAGAACAGAACAGAACTTTTTCATGGCAACGGTGTGTTATACTTAGCAGCGGTCTGTTATCAAGAAACAACAGGCCGCATTCTACATTAGAATTCAATCACGCCATGTAATAAACGCAAATAAATGCTAGTTAAGTCTGTTGGCGCCGGCGGTTGTCCGGAGGTAGCATTAGCAGAAGGGCCAGCTCGGCTCTCAGAGACCGTGGTACTGGTGGTGGTGGCCGGAGTGTCAGAGTTTGCTGATGGAAGAGGCTGAGGAGGACTAAACCATTTTCGTAAATCCATTTTTTGACGATAATAAGGGTAACAGTTAGCTGCTAAATGTCTATGATATATACAGACAAACTGTTCTTTTCGATTCAAACAACGACAACTTGAAATGGAGTTTACTCCGCGACCAATAAGCATTGACCAATGATGACCAAGCCTAGTAACATGTCATGAACAACCAAAATTATGCGTTTCCCCCTTTTCACGAGTTCACACGTACATAAAATCGTGTTGTATTTATTCGGAATTTTGCCCGAGCCCAGAGTACTCCCCCCTATACTGGGGTAGACCCAGCCGAGTGTGAGGTGATGGGGTGGTGGAGGGATGCTCAGAAACTTGTCTTGAGACAGAAGGTGGGGAAAAGCTTTATACGGCTTCCTCTTGAGCTGATGGGATGATACATATAACTTCATTTATTTCATTTAAGTTACAGTTTGTACATTTAATATTAAAATAATAACTAACTAACTAAATAAATAAAAAGGGTTTTTTTTCGGGGCCACGCCATTGCCTGTGGTAGGAGGGGCATCAATGACCACTAGGGGGGACACGGCTCCTGAATGCCCCACCACAGGGCCAACTCTGAGTTATGGTGAAATAAAGTCACATTTGTCGGTATGAATTTGATCAGTCATATTCTGTGATCTCAGAGAAATCACAGTAGGCGGCGGCCTGATGCATTTGTAAGGAAAAACTATAGGATCTCCAACATTATTGGGTCGTTAGTTAACAGTAGCCTAATAAGAATAAAGATAAGCATATGTGTATCAGACAATGAGAATATTTTGATTCTGAATATGTCTGTGGACACTAAAAGGGTGCTGACCTGATAATGCAGAAAATGATTGGTTCTATCACCTGCAGACGCGTAATAATATTCGGAAACACTGTAGCCAACTATAGATAGGCTACTACAATTTCTCTGTTCACGCTCACTTCATCCACCAGTGAATGCACCGCTCGTATCAGCTCTGCCGCCGATGTGTTCCCTTCCAACACCTCAAAATACGTTTGTTTACCTGTTGCCGAGCGACGCCTTGATGCAGTGATTGACAGCTATAGGGCGGGACGGGGCGGAGACGTGATCGGCTCGGAAATACTTTTTTATTTGGACATTGAATTGTGCTACATTCGTTGCGGGACATTTAATGAAAATGCAATCGCACGTGTCTTAACTGTGAGTGTAAATGCAAAAAAAAAAACATTTAAATCATCATTTTGCTACAGTTATTGTTTGAACATGTTAAACATATCTATTCATTTCTGTAATACATTTGTATTTTAATTTTGCAACTTATAAATCATTAAAATATGTATTCAATATACATATTAAAACTAGAGTACCCTTTGGCAAATGGCAAATGTAATTTATATAATTTCATTTTCATTTTGCACCAAACGTTGCTCAAATGTATTTGAAAATGTACATTTAAATACAGAAATGTATTGCCATTTTACATATTGCATTGTCATTTTGCATTTTACATTTCAAATTGAATATTGCTACCCATATGCGATTAAGAGTGTATTAGTGCTTTGAAATCTGAACTTTCTCTTGGACAATACATTCTTTACACAATACTGCCCTCATCTGTATGTACTGTGAAATCAGATTAAGGCTCATTTATATTTGAATTGAAGTTTACACACTTTTAGTAACATTTAAAGGCCCCCAAAACACATACATCTCAAATGTGTTATGAAAGACTGAATTTCTCAAGACTAATATATATATATATATATATATATATATATATATATATATATATATATAGAACAAGTGGATAAGAATTATAATCCAGTAGCAGTGTTGGATAAATTACTCTTTAGAAAGTAATTTATTAATAGCTACTAATGTCATCTTCAACAGTGCAGCTAATTAGATTACTGTACAGATTATTATCTGTAAAAAGTACTGCATTACTTTCTAAATCTCAACCATGACCAGTTAAACAATACAAGGATATGAATCTGCTCTTCTAATTCCTTTAAATAAATAACAATTGCATAAATTATTCTTGAACTGACCAAAGTATTTAAAGGGAGAAGGTTATATAGAATTAGAAGTAACTGTATTAAATTACAGAAAATTAAGAGTTATCCCTAACTTTAATTGTCCAAGGGAGAAGTAATTACATTACTTCCAGTAATTAATTATAGTAATGCATTACACCCAACGCTGACCAGTAGCGCCATGTGAATACTGACCATGTAATAGCATAATCAATCCTGGTTCTGTGTTTTTGAAGAGGAAGAACGTGGTTAAGCAAATGTCCCCATCGCAGTGTGAATAAATGCTATAGCTTAACATCTGCTGAATTCACTGAAAACCCTCTGTAAAATTTGATTTGCATAATTAAAAGCTCAAACTGTCAATCAGTGAGCAATTTATAATCATGCTCGTGACACGAAGATGAGATTTTCGCTTAGGCTGACTAATTTCGAATATTAATTCAATGAGCAGCACTGAGTTCATGTTGACAACTAGCGTTCGGGCCGTGCGCTCTCCAGCAGCTTGTGAGCAGTGGGAACTGAAAGTGTTGATGGAAATACGCTCCCTTGAGTCTGAACGTGCCAGTGATGTCCATTATGATGCTGGTCGGCTTCCTGACAGCGGATTGGTATGTGACTGATCGCATTTGCATGAAACAAGTCTTAATTAAAAATTCTGAATGTTAAATGAACAACCGGATGGGTGGGGGCTACAAATGCGGAAGTGGGATAAACTGGTTAGAGACATAGTATTAATTATTTTATTTCTTTAATTCCTGTGCTTTCATTCAGCAAGGATGCATTGTTTTGATAAAAAGACAAGACATTTGCAATGTTACAAAAGATTTATATTTCAAATGAATGCTGGGTAATTGTATATGCATAAAGGAATCCTGGTGTCACAGTTTTCTGCAGCAAAAAATAAATAAATAAATAAAATATATATAAAAAAATTAAGCAGCACAACTGTTTTCAACATTGGTTATGAAATGTTTCTTGAGCGGCAAATCAGCATTTTAGAATGATTTCTGAAGGATCATGTGACTTAAGACTGGAGTAATGATGCTGAAAATTCAGCTTTGCCATCACAGGAATAAATTACATTTTAAAATATAATATTAATATAGAAAGTTATTTTAAATTGAAATAATATTTTACAATTCACAATTGTTTTTACTGTATTTTTAATCAAATAAATACAGCCTTGGTGAGCATACGAGACTTCTTTTGAATATGAAAAAAATCGTACAAACTTACGTGTGACTATATTTAGTGGCAATGATTGCTTTTTACACTGAAACTCATTTTTATTATTTAAAATATCAGTCTCATTGTGCAGTCTATTGGATTTTAAGCTGTATTCGTGTATTTAAATCTGATGAATCAAAAGTGAATTGCTTTTTTTATTAATGTAATGCAATGTCTTGGCCTAACAAATACAGTTTTGTATGGATGCAGCATTATGTTGTTTACCAACCACTGCTAGGCAAGCATATGAGCGCTCGAGGGCACGTGGCTTTTGGAACTGGTGCTGCTGGACCTGGTCAGCTGTGAGGCAGGATATTCATTTTAAAAGTCGTCCAAGAGTCATTTGAAAGACTGTTACATTAGCCTTCAGTTCAATGTTTTGCCATAGGACATCTAGTCAAACCTAGTCATTTTTCATGTTCATCACAGTTCTTAGAAGGCATTTCTTTCAGCTCTTTTCTATCTGCAGCTTCCC
This sequence comes from Meda fulgida, assembly GCA_030578275.1. Taxonomy (NCBI): domain Eukaryota; kingdom Metazoa; phylum Chordata; class Actinopteri; order Cypriniformes; family Leuciscidae; genus Meda; species Meda fulgida. The sequence goes on from CM060626.1 coordinate 6,963,061, forward strand.
TGGATTCTGGTCAACTCATTTTTTTATTGAGTAGTCTAAATTAACTTTTTCCAGGACGCAAGGAAATGATGGAACTCTCTGTATGAGCAAGTTCTCAACACTTCCCCTTTCACTTAGAAGAACCTGTATACAGGTAAAATAAGTAGGCAAATTAATAAAAAAAAATAATGTGAATGTCAAAACAATCATCTTACTCCACTAAAATACAGCAGATTACATTTTAATTTCAGTTTAGTGTTATATTGTTATCAATATCATTATCACACAAGTCTTACCTTATATTTAATCTGTTGGATCATGACCAAAAGGCATCAGGTCAGTCTCATAGTCATTTGAGAACAAACTGGGGTAGGCCCAAAATGCACTTTTTATTACATTGTGTGGGTGGGGTGGTGAATTTTTTCTTTTTTTTAATCATTCAGTTTATCCTCAAATGTCATCACTCTCTAACCCATGGTGTGCTGCACAATTTGAAAACCACTAAACAAGTTGATGTTGGTGATCTCTAAGACCCCTCTGATCTCCATGAAGTGAATACATGAGCACAGTCCCCTTCTGAAACGTCCCAGCTGCTGACTGACTTGACAATGAGATTCTTTACCAACATAAAGGTAAAACTCCTAAAGACATTAAGGGCAAACCACCCATAATGGCTTAATACGGTGAGCTGAATTAGAATGAAGAACATTTGAATTAAATTAAAAAAAAATTGTGTTATCCTTAGCCAGTAACCTCTAAAAAGCCAAACATCAGCTTGTACACATTGGATTCATGTCCCTGCTCAATTTGGCTCTACATAGTGTTAGTTTGCTAGGGGCTGTTCTGGCTATTTAATACACAAGGAGTCATATATATGCCATTATACTACATTGACATTTGGCAAAATAGTTTACAACCTGGTATAAAATGTGATTAAAGTAATTAACTTAAAATTCACTGCTGAGTAATTCAGTAAGTGGGCTGAAAGGCTGTAGGAACTGTTATGAGTCACAAGGCTTCTTTATATATATATAACCAGGTGAATGGTTAACTATGGTAAACAAGCCAAACCTTGACCCACACAAGCAGACTTTACCAGACTCATTCATGTGACATTTCTCAGAGACAGAATTACTCTACTGCTCCTAGTGGTCAACATCGGATCTGCATGTTTATATTTCGTAATTATAAGGGTTTTAAAGTATTTTAGTTTTTTCTAAAGAGGAATATTATGTTATTATATAGGCTATCATTCAAAAAGTTTATGATCGGTGAGATGGTTTTTGAAATAAGTATAGACTGCAGTATAAGCTCACCAAGGCTGCATTTGTCTGATCAAAAATACAGTAAAAACAGTAATATTTTGAAATATTATTGCAATTTAAAATAATCTTTTTTTATTTTAATATATTTTAAGATGTAGTTTATTCCTGATGCAAAGCTGAATTTTCAGCATCATTACTCCAGTCTTCAGTGTCGCATGATTCTTTAGAAATCGTCATAATATGCTGATTTACATTTCTTATTATTATTATTGTTGAAAACATGGTTATTTTTTTCTTTCTTGACTCTTTGATTTATTGTAATTTCACGGAAATCATTACAATTGCCCTTTTCCCCCACTTTCTATCAATGAAATTCATAAAAAACTAAAATAAAAACTCCAAACTTTTGAACTGTAATGCATATAAATGTATTGTATTATATTATTAAAGCACAGGGCCAGTTGCACCGCCTTAAGGATGACTCTGATGTTGTTGGCACTTGTTCAAGAAATGCAGCCAGCTCTCATAGTTTTAGCAGCAAGACCTGTCAACTTCCAATGGGACAGTTACTGTAGTGGTGCAAAATACATACAAATGTATTAGTGTATAGTGCTTTTGATTTTTAGGACCTAGATGCCTGATAGAATTATCTTATCTCTCCCCAGCCCTATTGAATGGATTTATTAACCAACATGTGTCACAAACATTCATTAATAGTAGCAGGGACGTTGCAATATAAATCAAAAGTCTCAATGTTTCAGGGAAAAATGGAACCGAAAAAAGACGGATCTACTTAAAGCCAAATCAAGCTGGAGCGTTTGGAGGTCAAGTGAGTTGTGAGAGGTGTAGAACAAAAGAAAACTGAATATAGATGCAGTGGATCTGAGAGACAGAAGCGTAAATGAAGGGTACGGTCATGTACAGTATGCACACTCTGATCTCTGTCTTGTATATCACTGGCAAAGTATAGTTGTTTTAAAAGGTCTGCAAATTTGAGTGAAAGTGCAGCTTTTATTTTTAAATATTTTTATCCTTTAGAAGTCTGTTCTAGGAAATTGAATGACTTGGAGGCAGTAAGCTGATCATGTTAATTACTGGGAAAAGTAAACAGTCATGTTAGATTTGCAACAGGGTTAAAGTTTAATTCATTCTTTTATGATAAAGATAATATGCAGTCAGCACTTTCATTAGTTCCTTTATTTGAGGCGTTTATTGCTTTAATTAAAGCAGATTACAGTGATGATTTGAGAAAGGAGGAGATGAATGAATAGATACATTTTCCAGCCTTAGTGCTGCGCATATGAATATAGAATACCGTACAAATTTGCAGCATGCTCTTAAAAGGTGAAGTGTTTATTATTATTATTAAAACGTTTGAAATAATTTCCTATCCCAGCTTAATATGCAAAGACAACGATTAATTTCCAAGAAATGTAAAACTGTGTCCCTTTAAAAATTCAAACAAACTTTGTTTGAGTATCCCTACCAGCTTAGTACAGCAACATTAGCCAATGGCACAAGTTTAGGGGCATGGACTATGCTTTTTCTTTTTTTGTGTGTGGTCAATGCAGATTTTGACCATTATTTTTTTGCACAGAAATAACAAATAAACATGTCTACTAAAAGTATGTTTGATCATTTTTGATACATAATGCAAAGTTTATAAAAAATCATAGATTTTACAGCAAAAGAAGCATGTGCCACAAACTGAAGGCATTTTACTTGCTGAAAAAAACTATAAATCAAAGAGGAGACATGTAGAAAATTTAGTAGCCTACAGCAGTTTTTACCACGCTGATAATTTAGAGGCCCGAATGCAAGTTTCAAATATGATACAGGAAGGTTAAAACATTACAGCATTGAGTAATAGTGGATTATATTGGTAAAAAGAATCTTCCTGGAGGTCAGTCCTGCAGTGATGATTTTGGCCTGTAGGTGGAAGTGCAGCACTGCAGTTCTGTTCTGATCAGGCGTAGCATTCTGATTCTTGTTGTGTAAAGCTTTCAAATGGTCCAAGATTCACTCATCTTAGTTTTAATTTCATGTGAAATGTGATGTGTCTGATGGAATGTTACAATGAAATAACATCCAATTTTATTTTGTTCTTAGCGGCTGAATGAGTTGAATCAAAAGCCTTAATCAGATTTGTTCATTCAAGCATTGCAGAGGGCCGTGAGCTGAGATTTCCCATAGTAAAACAATAACCAAGACTGGCTTCATTTTTGAGGTGTAGATGAATGCGAATGCTAAAACATTTCTTAAGTGTCTCATTTAGATTTTTTGACCCCATTTAAGATGGTCTTTAATTGGTGTGCAGTGCAATTTCTCTCTTTGTTTTTCTGTCCTCCATCTCACTAACATGATGTGAAAGATTTAATCCACTCCGGAGATCCAGATCTACTCCTCCGTGTAAGGCCTACACAAGTGGGTTGGTATGCTTACCTTCTCTGTCTTGCAAATTGGGTGTGTTTGCAAATCACAGTCCTATGAGGTGTGTATTCTCTCTGTGTGTGTGTGTGTGTGTGTGAACTCCCGCCGCCCCTCACTCGTCTAAAGGATGAACATATTCCAACTCAAGTTGAGCTATGTGGCTCAACAAGCAGGATGTGAGGTGATTATTAAACACCGGTGCAATCTCCCCTGGCCAGATAAAGCTGGATAAAGGGAACAGGTATGTGGTAGAATCCTGTTTCCTCCTCCACTTCCTCATTACAGACTGCGGCACCTACTTGAAAGTCCACAGGCATCTCCCGCTCTCCGTGCTCCTGCGCAAACAGGAATACCTTTATTAAATCAGAAAGGGAAGAAATCTAATTTAGGCTTGATATCATGAACAGGAATGTCCCTCGTCTGCCATGATGTCTGGTGCGAACATTTTTCCAACCTTTTTTTTTTTAGTGGCTGCTTTTTTGTTGCGGGTCACTCAAAAAAATTTTACTTTAATTTTTATATTTTGCTAATATACTTGCAGAGACATAAGTAATCCATTTGATGGTTAATTTCTCAGTAAAGTGTTAACTGTATCTCTGTGGCACTTTCACAGTCCCAACCAGCCCAACAACAGCAACTTTGGCTCAACCAATAACATGAGTGTGGGGCGGGATCTATTTTTATATGACCAATGGGAAACTGCAGGAGGGTTTGTTTAAAAGCAGTCACTATTTTTATAACTCTGGCGCCAATCGTAGGGCATAAATTACACACTTCAACTTCAATGGTGCCATATTTGACATTTGGCTTATATTTTGCCCCCAGTAGTTCAATTATAATGTCAATAGACATTTTCCTCTCTCTGATGCTTACATTTACACAGACTGTGGTTACTGTGCCTTTAAGACTTCTATAAGTAAATGCTTTTTGTTATAATTGGCTATTCTTTCCTCATCGGCATGTAAATGTGGGCAGTCAAATAGTTAAAGGGATAGTTCACCCAAAAATGAAAATTTTGTGATCATTTACTGACCCTTTAGAACACATTATTCTGTGGAACACAAAATAAGATAATGCAGATCTGAAAAAAATATATATATTTTTCTCCATTTAATGACATTTAAAATATCTTCTTTTGGGTCATAGGTTTGAAACAACATGATGGTGAGTAAATGACAACTTCATTTTTTAATTTTCAAAATGTATTAATGATTGTGACACTGTAGCCTTGACAACTGAATTTTAATTAGCTGTTTTAATAAGCTTAGCTTTCATAAATGGACTGGGAAGGGAGCTTTGCTTTTGAACGCATGTCAAAATAGTTCAGAAAACAAAAGAGCAAGACTTATGCTTTCAAATACACTTTAAGGCTAGAAATGATAAACTGAGGGAAATCTGAAGATCACAGTATGTTTCTTCAATGCACAAAAAGCTCAACTTAACAAAGAAAGAGAGACAGAACCTCGATCAAAGCCAGGAGATTACTTCAAACGTGCAAATGTTTTCTCTTATTCGTAGTGTAAAGGTCAGTACAATATCTGAGAGCAAGAGCAAGTTAACAGGCATCGGTGTCAGAAAATGTTGTTTTGTGGCATCATAAACTTTACCTCAGTGACCACTAGAGGTCAGAAAACATTCTTGTTTTAGCTCCTCTGAGGTTGTTGGGATTTGATCCTGTAATGCAGCTCTAATCTCTCAGTCTTTTGCATTGTTTTCGTTTGCTCATTCAGGTCATGTGTAAAGACTTGTTTCCACAACAGTTGCATAATGTAGAAATATTAAGTCGTAAAATGTTAAGATTACGAGAATGTTGATGAAGTGCTGCGGGATTTGGTTTCAGAAAAGTGGGAGAGAGAGAATGAATTATGTTGGATGACTCATTATTCTGGGATTTAAGATGTTCCCTATCGGAAAAGACAGAAAGCCAGAGAAAATGTGAGGGAGCGATTCTTCATAATCCATTGTCATGGATGGGATTAATTTGCATAATTCTCTCATTTTCAGGGATAGTCTTATTCAGAATGGACCACAACCTGTTGTACAGAAAGTAGAAGAGAGGGAGCTCAGAAGAGGAGACTGCTCTGAATTGTGAGGACCAGATCAATAAGTTGTTAAGGGAAGATCAGACGTGGCTGAGAATGCTCATCGTGTACTGACGCCTAAAACGAAATCTGCATATGTTTGTTCATGCAATCGGACGTCTAGGCATAGAGCAATCAATGTCTCAATGCAGGCTTTGAAGGTAGGGCTGTATTAGAAACAGCATACTTTATAACGCTATTATAGGCTATTACGTATACTAGGCAACAGATGACAATTCTGCTACACAAAGTAAAGGTTCTATAATGGCATCGATGGTTCCTTTAACATTTATGGAACCTTTCCATTGCTCAAAAGGTTCTTTACAGTAGAAAAAGGTTCTTTAGATTATGAAAAGGAATCTTCTCTGAAAGGTTCTTTTGGGATTTCGTATTGCATCGCTGTGAAAACCTCCTTTTGGAACTTTTATTTTTAAGAGTGTACATCTTCCAAAATATGGCATCCCATAATGCAATTTGCTCTGGCCTTTTGGCGCTGAATTAATTTGAATATATCCTTGAAAATATAAACAATGTTGCATGATATTTGGTATTTCAAGCTAGCATTCCATCCCAAAAATAGCTATAGGTCAACTCTGCAGTGGAGTGCTAGTGTCTCCCCAAACCTGAACATGAATCTTTAAGGTGGCTGGAGCACTGTTACCCCTGACACTTAACGTGATTTACCTGAGTAGGACATGTTCCTGGATCAATTTCCTTGTCGGTCCTGGAACTGCATTTTAATCAACCAATCAGGCTAGGGTTAAGAATGTTTGCTTATCATTTCATCTGATTTTAGGGGAAATTGTACGTTTTGGTCTGGGATTGTTTGATAGGATTGTTCTGAGAAAGAAATTGAATGAATCAGTCAAGCTGACTGCTTGCATCAAGTGTTGGAATCGTGCTGTGTTTTAATAAAAGATTTGCCATAATTACTGAAAATTCATTAAAGGAGATGATGATCCCTGCTGCACAACTCATAACCCCCTGACCAACAACTTCCACTTTTATCCACCCTTTTAATATGATGTGTTGGTGCAGAATAAACAGTTCTACTTATTATAAATGTTGAAAACAGCTGTACTGCTTAATATTTTTTTGAAACCTGTGATTTTTTTTTCTTTGATCATAGAAAGTTCAAAAGAAGCATTTATGTGAAACTGAACACTTGTTGACCAATATAATACATATTTGCTGAATTAAGGTATTCATTTCTTCTTTTTTAAGATAAATAATGACCTCGAACTTTTGAACTATATATATTATCAGCATAACAACATAAATATGCAACTTAATATTTTGCAAAATGTACACTGTGAAAAATGTTGCTGCAATTAGTTATAAAACAACTTACAATTTGTAGAAATAACTTATATATCCAACTAAACTGAAGTTAACTAAACTTAATATTTTAAGTCAAGCACAAACACATACTTTTTAAGTTGAAACAACACATTATTTCTAATTCTAATGTTAAAATTTAAGTTATAATTACAGCAATCATTTTTCAGTGTAGGTGAATTATTTTATTTGCCTACATTTTGCAAATAACCACACATGGTGTTTTATTGTTAAAGACATGAATGAGATTTGTTGAGATTTGGTTGAATTGACGTGGCATAATAAATGGCAGGAACGATTATCTCTAGACAATAAAATGCTTGTCTTAGTTTATTGTGAATATGCTAATTTCATGAAATAGTCCAGAAACTGCATAACATGTAGATGTCTTTCAGAAAATTGGAATATAAACCTTAATCTGCAAATTAAGTTTGCCTAGATAGGAATAAACACTAGTGCACTGTACATTGCATTTCATAACACTGAATCTAATAGGACATTCGCACAGCAGCAAAAAAAGACACTAAGACCTCATTATAGTCTTATATAGCCTCATTATAGACCAGGCCATTATAGCTCCCTGTCCAACAGAGCTGTAAGTACTGGATCCCAAAATCACAAAGGTCAAGGAGCTTCACAAACAAGAAGGACTCATTAGTTCATTGTCCCATTAGCTTTGGCGCTAAGTGTTTTATTTCTGTCTGTTGGGGTGAGTATGTGTTCGAGAAGGAGAGTCATAAATCATAACATCACCCTTTATATCCAAGGCTCATAAGTATCCTAACTGCTCTGAATAACTATAATGTGTTTTGAGCAATCTGTGATATAGCCGTTTTTCTCTCCTAATCACGCCTATGCTTAGCTCGTATGCCTCATAAAAATAAAACATAATTAAACTGACAAATAAAATATCATTCGAATCGTTCAAAGAGTAAACATCAGCCTTGGAAACTGCAACTTTTTTGAAAGAATAGATTCTGTCATTGTGTTTGATAGCCCTAAATGTTGTTCTACTGTTTTTTTCTCTCCATGATCACAAAATAAGACGTTTTTAATATTAATGCAGTGCATGCGTCTACAGCTTTCATCAAGTCTGTTCTTTTACATGATAATTAATAGTGCCAACGGAAAATTATCATAAAGGTAGTAAATAAGATGTGTGCTGCGTTTTGAGTCTTCTGAAGCCATAAGAAATGAACAGACAGAAATGTAAGTTGTTATTTTCAGAAAATCTTTCCATTAGCAACTGTTCTGTTCATTTAAACTATTTTTCTCACTTATAATAATGTTCAGAAATAGGTTTGCTTTAGTTCTGATTTGCAGTCAGCACAGTTTGTAATTGTTACTGCATAATGTAACAGTTTCTTCAAAGATAAATGGCTGATAGAAATGCATTGCAATGTCAAAAGTCCAATGTGTGCTGCCCTATATGAATAACATCCAATCACTTTTTATAATTTCATGACCACATTTGGCTGAAAATAAGTTATTTACTATTTTGTTTGTTTTATTCAACTACATTTTAAAACATAAATGTAATTTTGAATGGCAATTTATTTATTTATTAAAATGATTTATGGATTGATTTATTTGAACTACTTTTAAAACATGAATTAAAGAGTCCATTCAAAATGTAATGTTTTATTTCCATTTTAAGTTTTGAATTATTAAATTAATAACTTATTCCTTCATTGTACTTTTGTCACCCCCCTGGTCTTTCAGATGCACAGAGATTCCCTGTCCATTTAACAATGATTAAGTTCATTTTTATTAGAACACAATTTGGTCTATTTTTATTGTGCTTTTACAGCTGTTTCTCTCCTTTTTGTAGACACTGTCAAAAAAAATCATCGATTTCTCATTTTGTATTCCCCATAAAAATAACCCAATACAGGATGAGTAAATAATGATTTGTTCACTTTTGATTGAACTATTCCTTTAAGCTAAAGAAGCAAGACTTTTGAAACGGCACACATCCTGAATGTAATGAAGAGATGAATAAAACCCAGTCTGCCCTGTCTGCCTTCCGTCTGCAGGTCTCAATCTGCGAGACAGCGAACCCACCCCGAGGAGAGACAGACAGCTCCACTCAGGCAGAGATCTGAGCTCACCGTGGCTGCAGAATGTGTGGTGATTAGAGTAATGTGGGTTTTTTCGGAGCCCGTCGGCAGCCGTGGCAGGCCGGGGAGCAGAACAGGCAGATAAGAGCCAGCGGTGAGGAGCTTTAATTAAATAACGGGACATTACACGGCTGGATTATCCGAGTCTCTAGCGTGAGGACGCAGAGCGGTAGGAGGACCGGACAATGGGAATGCTGAGTAGAGCAAGACTGGACATGGGCCAAAAGAGGACAGAGAGCGAAAGAAGAGAGAGAGAGAGACAGGAGAGAAGGATGAAATTCGGTGGTTGCGTATGTGTGGGTGCAACAGACAGTGAAAGAGAAGACACACACACACACACACACACACACACACACACACACTGAACCGAGCTAGTGCAGCAGAGCTCTAATGAGGCTGAACAGAAGATCTGGACTTGAGGTTAAATCAATGATGTGTGTGTCTGAGCCACCGACACACTAAATGCCAGTTACTGCACACACACAGGTGAAATAATTAGCCTCTCCGCTACACACCGTTATCAAAGAAATGGCATCATTACGTGACCACTTTTCCCTCCCATGGTCCCCGTTCCTGCTGCTACAAACAAAAGTCCAGCCCTCACCAGGGTTTGGACAAGAGTTTACTTAATTTGCATTTTTACTATGCTTTCTCATCGAAGGTGCTTAATAAGGTGCACAAGTCACAACGATACCACCAGGACAGGTAGCTGAGAATGCAAATACAGTGCCTCGAACAACAAGAAGCAGCTCGACGCAAGTGTAAATACATTGAACTTCTAATCATGTTGCCGACAAATGAATACAAAGCTGGGCTGCTACTGTACAAGTGCTGACTTAGAAGATACAAATGAGTCCCTAAAGATGAGTCAAGACAATGAAGGCGAGGCATTTGCAATGAGAGTATGGAGGTGATTACATTTTATTAGCAACACCGGGCTGGACAGAACAACATCAGTGGTGTGTTAGGGGCCGTCCCAACCTGATCTCATGAGAAAACGTATATTTTGCAAGGTGGCGAACAAAATGTACATGTTTGAACCAGATAAGATTATTCGAATTCATATGATATAGCCACCAATTAAATTATAATTATAGTTAAATTATAATTAGAAACTACCATGTTGGCTGTTCTCATAGAACACGTTGTGCTTCCTGTCCATTGTTTATGGATGTAGAAATGCGCTAGATGGACATGTTTGTCATCTTTTGAACATCTCGCACATAATACAGCGTTCTAAAAACACAGGACTCAAGATAAAAGTAAAAAAAAAAAACTCCTCTAGACCTTTCGTGTTTTTGCATTGATCGCAAATGGGAAAAAAGTTCTTGAGAAGCTTTTATTAAACTTTGAGCAACATCATGTACACTGGGAGGATCCCTGGAAGAGGTTTGCCCATGTCATGTAAATATCCCATTCCGCTTAATCCTATTGCTGTACATGCAAACATGTTCATTTTAGCCCACTAGCACAATGGCAATGGTCTCCTGTTTGACATTTATAGATAATACATAAGGATGCAAAACTCATCTCATATACAGCTTTGTCTTGAGGCAACGCAAACCAGATTAAGAGGTTACAGGATGTATTTGGCATCATTTCAAGCTTACAGTATGTGTAGCACTCTTTGTTATAGATTAAATTACACTTTAAATAGCTTAGTTTTCTCTGAGATGTACATGTTCAAACTTTGGGTGTTTATGCACCAAGCGTTCATTTCAACTTCCTCCAATTCTGTTTTCCTATAGTTCTTGGTTCTCTTGTGTCTGGCCTGGTTCGAGTGCTGAATTCTAGGAATCCAGGGCTGTTGCTGTTCACAGCATGATTGATTATCCATAAAACATGCTTGGCACTGCTGAGTTATGGTTGAAGAACGGCCAATAAATTGTTTTAGATGGCTTATTACAACAATGTTACTGGACTGGCATATTAAATTATCGTGGACTCTTTTTGGAACGAGCTCATTAAATTGGTGATAATTATGTTCCTTAGTCTCTCTAAACATTACCACCGCTGTCAGTGTGTATTTTTTAGGCTGATGTAAATATTGTCATCTATCAGATATGATTATGGTCATAATGTGGCTTAGTTACACACAACCACAAAGCTTTAATATCTGATATAGGTAGGTAGGTTGGTAGGTAGTTTTATTTCATACCCGCAGGTAAAATTGTATTACAGATTTTTTTTAAAAGTATTCGGTCATCCACAAAAAAAACATAAGAATATATAAGTATTCCACGTCCAAATTTACAAATAGACAAATAGACTTCATGACAGACTGTGCCACAACACGTACATATCCTCTATCCATATTAACTGTCAAGTGCTAAAACTTCTCTCTTATTATTTAGGAATTCATAACTATCCTTCATAACAGGATATCTTTTAAAAGCCAGTGAACTTAACACTTTAACACTTCTTTCAAAGAATTATTTAGTGACAGCTCAAAGTTGACATGATGTAATTAGTAAAACTGCACAGTTTATTAATGGAAAGCAAACAAAATTTATTGGCAGTATGTGCCAAAAGAAGTACAGTATGTCTGAATTGTACCCGGATAAGGAAGATTTTGAAGTGTGCATAGGATGGACACTTTTTACACTTTAGTGATGTAACGGACGCTGTTAGGTCAAATGATAATGACAACATGGCCAATTTAGTATGTCCAGATTACATTCATATACACACATTCATACTATATAGAATTAACTTTTTTAGCGGTTGTGACGTGACGTAATTCTTCATTTGGAGTAACTGCCATTTAAACTGTAAGTTACTCTTTTAACTTCTGGTTAATTGAACTTTTGTGTAAAATCAGTGTCTTGCTGTCTGAATATGAGATATTAAATTACAGCACTTATGTTCGTGTGATATTGCTCAACTATTTTCTGAGTTTTGTCTGTGAAATAATACTTTTTGAGAGAGAGAAAAAAGTTTAACCACTTTTTTAAAATTATTATTCATTGTTATTTCGCAAGGTTCACAGTGACTTCCAAATCTATTTTTGTAATATCAGTTGCATCAGATAAAACCACTCATGTAAAAACAAAACAAAGTGTGGTTGCTTACTTTACATGTCCGTCAGACGGTGTCTTCTTGTTACTAGAACAAGCTGCAGTCTGGACTAGACAAAGAAAATAAAGGAACAACAACCCTTTCCTTCTCAAATTATATCACCTTCAAACTAATTTGAAAAGAGCAACTGCGTGCGTTTGTGTTTGCGTTTGTACATGTGTGCCTGTGACCCTCCTTCACCCGGTCTGTCCCATGATGAGTCCACAAAGAGGAGGGGTCTTCACCTCCAAAACCGTCAACAGCCCGGCTCTCCCGGGACTCCAGTGCGACTCCGTGAAAAAGACATGTCGAGTTTGAAAAATAGAGACAGCATGTAGAGGAGAAAGGGGTGGACAGAAAGAGAGCAAAGGCAAACAGAGAAAAATAGCTGGAGAGGAGAACATTTCAAATAAGACAGCAGAAATGAAAAAAAGTATAGGCCAACATGACAGAGACCGAAAGAAAGAAGCTGACGAAGATTGTGTGGGATGTTGTGGAGGACAAAAGGAGGGAGGATAGAAAAGAGCGAGAAGGTTACATACCTGGAAATAAAGGGGACCGTGAGCTGAGAAGAAGTGAGTCATAAGTAACATAGGTACAGCGGCTGATTCGCCTATTTCAGCCTTGAGACTTCAAGCAATGAACTTTACCTGCTGTCAGACTTGTTCGCACATAATCTATGCCTTGATCAAAATTCTGCGCATTGTGAACTAAACCCAATGTCAAACTGAGCAATTGAAATTCATAAATTCAGCTGATGTAAGATTCAGAAATCTGAAAAATGTTCACCATATAAATAAACCCAGTCTGACAATGACTTGTGTTCTAACTACAACAAAAATATGTTTTAATTGCTTTTTGGATACAAATCTACCTTTACAAAAAGTACTGTGGTCGTGCAGTTATGGAATCAGATTATAATACTATGGTACCATTGTCACATATCTGTCCTGTCTTGTGATGCACATGGGTGTTTTGTTATTTTGAGCCTTGTGCTCTTGTCATTGTCTGATCCCTCCCCCTTGTTATCTGATTATTGGTTTATTTGCTCCACCTGTCTGTCTCGTTACCCTCCTTTGTTTGCCTCCCTATTTAGTCTTCCTGTGTTTGCTGTCCTGTGCTCGTTCGTTGTATTTGTTACGCGTGTTGTATTCTGCGCCTGCGCCTGCGCCTGCGCCTGCGCCTGTGCCTGCGCCTGCGCCTGCGCCTGCGCCTGCCCTGCCCTGCCTTGTCTGTTTTTGGAGTTAGATTTGGTTTGTTTATTTTATGTTTTGTCTTATTAAAATACTTCTTCTCTGCACCTGAATCCACTGAATTATTACCGGTCCCACCGTGACAACCACTTCCAAAAATGAAAAACATTGTACTGCCATGTTACCATGTCCTAAAACATAAAAAAGCATGATACTGTATGTGTTCAGAAATATAATATCGCTATCGTTATTTATGTTGTTTTGTTAACTGTTAGTTTATATTACAAATAACCAGTTTGGTATTAATGCAAGTGTACTTTTCCCCCCCTATCCTATCGACGCATCTCTAATTTGAATTCTGAACATTTTCTCTAAGGTTTTGTGCAGCAGAGGAGAGAAGGACATTGTTAAAAAGAAGAGATAGGAAAATCTGGACGTGACTGGGCAGAAGTCCACCCAGGGAAGGAAAGGTGAGAGAAGGGCGGAAATGAAAGATAAACAGACAAATTGTAAAGTCTTAAAAGTGACAAAAGGAAAAAAGTTCAGGGGAATTAATTCAGACTTTTTAAACTGACATGAAAAAAGACATTTTGAGCATTGTTACTCTATTGTGGTGAATAGAATATTTAACTGGTTAGAAGTGCTGATACCTGCTAAATACTACTACTATTAAAACACACTACATTTTGTTTCTCTTGCTGTGGTGTTGTAATACTTAGGCCTGCCCACAGTGAAATATCATTGGTCCAAGCATAACAACAAGCTAACAACCACGCAGAACACCGTTCATTCAATGGGCTTTATTAAAGGGGTCCTATTATGCCCTTTTACAAAGTCTTGATTTTGTTTTTGGGGTGTACTAGAAATGTTTTCATGCTTGATTGTTCAAAACACACACAATGCTATTCACCACTTAATCGTGATATTTGTCGGAAACTAAGTAATTGGTAACAAAACCATGGTTAATTTTCCTAAGAAATAGTGAACCATCTTACAAACGCGAGAGCTTACAAAAGTAACAGAAAACAAGCTGTTCTTCATAAAATGTGCAGCACACAGATAAATGTTGGGTTAAAATGTTCAGGAACAGTGTTAAAAATATATTTTAAACACTCTAAGTGTGTCCACCTTAAGAAGACCAAACAAAGGGTTTTGCGTTGTAGTTTTAAAACGTCACCAATTTAAAAAAAACATTCTTGAAATCTCATTGGTCCAATATTCTTTCTTTCTTTCTTTCTTTCTTTCTTTCTTTCTTTCTTTCTTTCTTTCTTTCTTTCTTTCTTTCTTTCTTTCTTTCTTTCTTTCTTTCTTTCTTTCTTTCTTTGACAGAGAGAGAACATGGAATCAGGACTCATCACATCAGTGAACCACATACAGTAGAAACATCACTCCTGTCATCAATAACACACATGCACTCAGATAGGAAGACATGACATGTAAAGCTGCAGGGATGTAATGTCATTTGTTTATAGTTCAAATTTGTACTGCTCTGCACAAAAAGGTAGAGGGATGAACGAACACACAGAGTGTTTGATAATGCTGCTCAGAGGCGCATTCGACATCTGAACACATGTGACAGGCAAACAGGGGGGCCGCCCGTTTGATCCCGTGCCCGCCCGGGCACATATCACTCAGTCTGAGCTAAAGCAGATCCCCTGTGGCTTGTATCTCTCTGTGAGCTTACCCTGCACTGGGTGGCAGAGAGATAATAACTAGGAATGAAAGGCAGATAAAGAGAAAGATCTGTCTATTTTGCACATATGTTAAGCATGGCCTGATATGCGGACGTGTCACATTGCTGCCGCATTAGTGTCTTTTGTGCATGTGTGGGAGATAGGAAGAAAGCTGCTACAATGAGACAGTTTAACCATGTCAAATAAAATCCTCCGCTTTGAGTTAAAGAGGGGGCAGAGAAAACCCGCAATAAAACCTGAAAGAACAATGTTTTGTGATCTGCTGTTTTGTGAAGGATATGAATAGCTGTAGGCGAAGAAATGGAAGCATTTTCTTTTAAATATTATATAATTATGCTCCCTCTGGAGTATTGTGCTTTTTTTAAGTGTAAATGTTGAAGATGGGAAGCTGAGGGAACAGACTGAGTCAGTGTAACTTATTTTAAACTTTCTAAGAGTACTAAAAGTGTGGTAAAATAGGTTGCGAGCAGCCGAGCACCATTTCATATTGACTTTAAAGGGTAAATTGAAGATGAGAAGCTATTCTAAATATGCCAGTGTAACTTATTTTGAACTTAGTAAGAAAACTGAATAAATTTACTTTGTGTTCTTAATGCTTGCCTTTAAAGTGATTTGCAGTCTTAAAGCCTTAGTTCATCGACAATTTATATATCAAAGATGTTTTACTGTTTTGTTGTTGTTTTTGTACATGCCCTGTTGTTTGCACCCCATTGACATACAAAATATCTTCTTTTGTCTTCCACAGAACAAAGAAAGTCATACCAGTTTGAAACAATATGAGGGTGAGTAAATGATGACAGTGTTTTGGATGAACTATCACTTTAATATGCATTCACATTACTTGTGTATACACCCTTTTTTTGTTTTCATAGCATTTTATTAAAATGTTATAATTTGCTTCACCCTTTAAACAACTTTATATTTCAACCACCTGTCAAATAAAAATGTTCATGATCCAATCAATTCTGTAAGTATTTCCTCATACATTTTTTTTTATCGTTGAATATCCTGTTTCCTATTAAAATGTGTCATATTATTAAAGTAAAATGAATTTTTTTCCATTGCAAGGAATAGTTTTCAACAAGGAATAGTTCACCCAAATATGAAAATTTGCTGTTAATTTACTCACCCTCAGGCCATCCAAGATGTAGGTTTTTTTCTTCTTCTTTAGCAGTAAAGACTTTTAGCTGAAATCATGGTTCTTGGTGATTCGAATAATGCAATTCAATGGCTACCATCATTTTGAGTGTCAACAAAGAGTCAAAACAGAATTAATACCCATGGCTCAGCCTGTGTTGATAAATTGAGTTCTTATAAAGTGAAACAATCAGTCCGTGTAAGACACTAACCATTTCTTACAACATTACCTGTAATCCACACCCTCTAACATATTAAAAATGTAAAATTCACATCATTTCATATTTACATGCTGGGATTCCCCAACGTTTTTGTCAGTTGGACCTCTTTGATCAAATATATTTACTTGAAGTACCCCTTGAGATGTTAAGTTATTAAGTTAGGTCAATAATACAATTAAGGGAATAATAATAATAATAATAAGGATATTGAGGGTGAGTAAATTAACAGCAAATTAACAGCACATTTTTTAAACAATCTCTTTAAGTCATGAAATCTAAATTGACAATATATTTTTCTTTTGCCTTATTTTAACCATTTCATTTGTGCAAATTATTTCATAGAGCAAAGTTTTGTATTCATTGTATGGTATTGTTACATAGTTTATTGTATGATTATGATAAATTATATCCACTTTTTACCATCCAATAAATTCCCAATAGATACACTGCCATTCAGACGATTGTTTTAAAGAAGCTTCTTATGTTTACCAAGATTGCATTTATTTGATCAAAGATACAGTAATATTGTGAAACATTATTACAATTCTTTAAAAAAAAAATTAATTTGACTTTATTTTAAAATGTAATTCATTCCTGTGATGGAAAATAATTTTCAGTATCATTATTTCAGTCTTCAGAGTCTGAATCAGATCCTTCAGAAATCATATGATGATTTGGTGCTCAAGAAACATTTATTCTTATCAATGTTTAAAACAGTTGTGCTCCTAATATTGTTTGGTACATACCGTGATTTTTTCTTTTCTTTCAGGTTTTCTTGATGAAGAAGAAGAACTTAGACATAAATCTACTTTTCAGTGTATTAAATGCACCCCTCAGTACTGAATGAGTGAGCGAGGTCAGATGGACGCTGGTTGATGTGGCAGTTGTAATATCCTGCTGGAAGCTGCACTCAAACTCAGGGTGAGATGGGAAGATGGTGATTGTGGGATAGCATGATGATAGTCATCTGCCTCCCCACATAGTTGACAGGGCTGGGGTCACGAGGTCAGGGGAAGTGAGGATGCTCCCTGTGTAGACACATTGACTGCTTTATTTGTAAAGAAATCAGAAAGGCACGACCCATTTACAGGACTAGCATCCTGATAAGACTAGCACTTCATATGCTTGAGATGCCTGTCTAATGCGGCGGCTGGGGAAACAAATAAAAACAAGACAGGAGAAGCACCTGTGAAATTAAAAAAAGAACAAAAGAGAGTTAGAAAGAATGAGATCCAGAGCTCAGTGGAGTGTGACGGGGGACTGGCACTCAGTACAGGACTATATAAAAGCTCTCTCTCTCTTCCCTTTAAAAGAGCCAAACCTATTTTATTGAGAGATATTTCACTTCATTTTTCCTTTTAGAAATTTGAATATTCCCTCACAGAGGCAGAGCTATGGCCTACTGACAATTGAAAATAAATTTATTGTTATTATTATTTGTTGTGCAAAAAAAAAAACTTTTTGGAGTATTCTTTGGAAGCTTGTTTCCGCCACTGAATAAAAAATAAAAAAGTCAATTTTGACTTTTTTTACATCTCTCAATTCTTTTTTCTCGGAATTGCATGAAATAAAGTTGCAATTGCGAGTTACAAAGTCAGAGTTGTGAGTTTATATCCCACATTCTGACTTCATAAATCAAAATTCTGACATTATAAGCAATTGCGAGTTTATATCTGTTTACATCTGAGATAATGATAAAACTGATAACAAACTATACCACCGGACAGGAAGTTACAGGTAAGTACAGAAATGTGTTGTTTCAGGTTAACCTGCTACAGTTTATGTCACATTAGCTTAACTAGTATTTCCAGCAAACACAATCACTTAATTGCTTCTGACTTACTGTAGATGTTGTAGTTTTTTAACACTGTTCTTACTCTACTGACACAATCCATATATGTGTGGTTTTTGTGTGTGGGCACAGTGTGTGAACAGCTCAGATGTACATGTTTTATGGCGGTACTAAAAACAGCCATGGACCGTCTGTTCAGAAAACCCAAGGTCAGGATGTTTATGGCCATGAAACACAATAAACCAGTGGACATCGCCGGTCTATCAACTTTGAAGCTCACCGTCCCTGAGGAGAAAATCAGACCCTTCAAATCTCACACTGCTGTGCACAGTCACTATGGTGACCGTTACTACTGTTGCTAAAACTGCTGCTATCACCTCAGATACATATTCAATGTCATACTGAAATGTTACTTCTACAACATTTATTTAATCATCTTGGCTGCGTTTTACAAATTTAGTATCGTTGATGCAACGTTACTGGTGTTTTCAACTATTCCCTGATGTTTTATTTGTCTTAGCTGGATTAAGTTGGTCTCCTAACCTGGCCAAGATAGTGTTAAACTGGTTTGACAGCTGTTTTCCTTGACTGACCATTTACAAGTGTTCATGTAACCGGTCCTACTCAACTCGCTCCGAGCGGGATTTGAATCAGGGTCTCCGATGTGTGAGGCGGGCGTACTAACAAGGTACGCTAAAGACCGGAGCCGCTAGCGCGTTTCTTTAGGCCAGGGGAGTGAGGTTTACACACACAGCTCTTACTGGCCTACATCCCTTACACTCACACCCCTATACATCACTCCCATCCGGGTCACGGCACCAAATGCAGGCGGTCCTACTCGACCCACTCCGAGCGGGAGTCAAACAGGGATCTCCGGCGTAGGAGGCGGGCATGCTAGCATGCTAAAAAGGACACTAAAGACCGCAGCCTCTAGCGCGCCTTAAGGACAGGGGAGTGAGGTTTACACGCACAGCTCTTACTGGCCTACGACAGTTACAAAAACCCCCCTAAACCTCACTCACATCCGGGTCATGGCACCAAATGCAACCAGTCCTACTCAACCCGTTCTGAGCGGGACTTGAACCAGGGTCTCTGGCGTAGGAGTGGGTGTGCTAACGGTGACGCTAAAGACCACAGCCGTGTCTCTTGAGGCAAGGGAGTGCGGTTTACATGCACAGCTCTTACTGGCTTACATCCATTACGTTCAGAACCTGTCTCAAACCATCAACCTAGACTATCTAGGTGGATAGTTGAGACCAGAAAACCATATTAATCATTTTTTCGTAATTAAGGAGGGTTAGTATATGCAGTGTTATGCTAACAGCATTTTGTTTGAAGTCTTCAGAAATACATCATCATTAATCAACACCGAACTTCACAGTTAGAATTTTTTATTTATTTGATAACATTTGTAATAAAAAAAATTATCTAATTATCTCTACATCTCATTAAAAACAGAAAAATAAAATTCCTCATTCATGCCATTAGAAGCCAGTGGTTTTAATTTATTAATCCAAAATGCTTCTTGTTTCAATAATTCTTTATTTATATGACCTCCTCATTGAAATATCTAGCTACTGGAGAAGTTATGTCGTCTAAAACTTGATCTATATATCAAGTTACCAATTTTTTTATTTGATGTATCATGAAGCACCATGCAAATACTATAGCAAGTAAATAATTGTGTATGTAATCTTTTATTCAGCAAGGACACATTAAACTGATAAAATGTGACTGTAATGCATAATGTTACTAAAATAATAAATTAAACAATTGTATTTTATTTCAAGTAAATACTATTCTTCTGAACTTACTATTCTATGCATCTTTCTATTCCACAAATATATTAAACTGTTTTCAACATTGATAATAATAAAATGTTTCTCGAGTGATTTCTGAAAGATCATGTGACAATGAAGACTGGTATAATGATGCTGAAAATTCAGGAATAAATTACATTTTAAAATATATGGCAAAAGTTATTTTAAATAGCAAGATGTTTTTGGCCTTGGTGGGCATAATAGACTTCTTTCAAAGACAAAAAAACTTAAAAGCTAAGAATTGTATCTAATGAAGTAAAAAAAACACAATGGGTCTTTTATTTGGACTTTTATATCTGTATATTTCTCTCCATGGATAATTTTTTAAAAGATGACTGTACGCAAAAATCTTTCTTTGTGTTTCACACACAACCAGGTGCCGACAGGATCAAAGTGTGTTTTACAGTTCAGAGCAGACAAACTTAAGACAAACGTCTGAAAAAAGATCAACAGACCCCCCTCCGCTGAGGTCACAACCTGCACCTGCAGTGCTCCACTTTATGCACTCTTTGGAACCCTTTAAAATAATGAGCCAAAGTGTTGACAAAACTTCAAATCAGACGCTTTCCTTCTCACCCCTTTCTCAACTGAGATCAAAGGAGAGTTTGAGAAAGAGTGCCGTGTCTTATGACTGTGACAGATATAAACAACGGCTTGTTTTCGTCTGTCCTTGTGGCTTTTTGTGTGTTAGGAAGAGTGATGGGGAGAAAAATGGACTTCTACAACAAAAAAAAAAAGTGGCATGGTATTTTTGGACATGAAGCATGGTATTATTTGTAGTACCTTGCAAGGTTGATGTACAAATAAGCCAAGTACCACCATGGTACAGCTTACCATCTGATGCAATCGATGTATTTATAGCCACATTTCTTTAGGGGAACTTCACAAGTTTGTATTATCATATAAATCACATAGCAATCTACAGAGAGAAGTGTTTGAATCATTATATAAAATCACACCGCATGTGTGAGTTTGTGTGTGTAAGTGTTTGTGTTTTCAGTGGTTGTTTGGCCTGGATCCCTTGTCCTGTATGTAAGCTGCACTGAGGAAAGCAGTTGATTTATTTGGCTTTTATTACCTAATTCAACTGGTGTACATCCACTCTGAGACACTCGTCCCCTAGTTCACTGTCTCCCTCAGTGGAACAGTCTACCGATGTAACACTGTCAAATCCAAATAGTGCCTGCTGTGATTGATCACCTCTCCCGCTTTACTTTCCGGACAACAAACCGTTATTTCAACTGAAACCTGGGGAGTTTAAGCAGGAGTTGTTGAGAGGAATGTAGTGAGTCCCTGATGAAAAAGCTTCAGTAGTCTGTGTTGATGCAGCCTGTCCAGCCAGAATACCTGAAGGTCATTTATAATAAAAAAAATCATATTTGGTGCAAATATGTTTGAGTGTGTGTGTGTGTAACCTGTTTACTCACTGTACACTGTACAAATATTTTCACGATTTATCATCACAACTTTGCACAAATATTTTTTCAAATCAGCTTAGGTTTACAAACGTTTTTTCAGATGACATAATACCTAGAGTTTCTGTTGAACATACAAACCTCTTTCTTTGTAAGAACTCACATTTTTGGTGTAAATGAAATGTTTAAGGCAACCAGGTTATACTTTAAGTTAACTCTGCAAATAAAAACTTCAGAGTCATTACAATCATAGACATATTTATGAATTTGAATTATACCATGCTATTCTTTAAAGGACCTTGGG
This sequence comes from Meda fulgida, assembly GCA_030578275.1. Lineage (NCBI taxonomy): Eukaryota > Metazoa > Chordata > Actinopteri > Cypriniformes > Leuciscidae > Meda > Meda fulgida. Next base: position 6,984,907 of record CM060626.1, read on the forward strand.
GTATTATATATAAATTATATGTCAGTATACCATGGTTTTACCATTTGAAGCTGTAGTACCATCATAGTTGTTTTTGTAAATGTTTCAAGACGGGTCCATTGCTATCTGACGTGTTTCCAACAACAGCAAACCAGATAATGAGATTTGAAGTCCTTGCACTGGGATTGCATGTTTATTCAACTCCACCTGAGGCTAAAAAGAAAAGGTGGAGGTGAGGGAAAATGAGTGAGTCACGAGATAGCCAGATCTCAGTAGCGATTTCTCTTGAGCTCTGTGCTATACCTTCTGTCTTTACCCAACTTCCTATGCCCCTCATTTACATTTCATTATTTAGCCTGGAGTGCTGTTTTGCAGCATGGGCTGCATCTGCCTCCATAGCAACAGTGTAGCGCTGTGTTTGGCAAAGTGACTGCAGGAATCAGAGGAGCATTATTCAGCCTCCCATCTGTCAGTCAACCGCACATGCCTGACTCTCTTATGGACCTTGATTTCTCTTTGAGCAACATCCCCTCTGAGGGCGCGACGTAATGAACACCACAAAGCCATGAATTCTCAACAAGGGGAACAAATAAAAAAGGTGCACATCACAGTTTTACTATAATATACTATTTGTTCGTTACATAAAATAGCAGTCAAGTTAATCAATCCACAAGAAATAAGAAATATTTTGCGTTAATAAAATAGGACCTATATTGTATTGTTATCAGTTATCATTATTTTCAGAACAATTAAGCACATTTTACTCCCATAGTGCATCTGTTATTTTAAATGAGGAATCTCATTACTCTAATTGTTTTTCAGTAAAAATGCTATTTTACAAAAATAAAATAAAAATTATATTCAAGACTTTACAACAAATGTTGTATATATAGTTCAAGTTGTTACAATATGTAAATGCATACTTTATATATATTCTTTTATCCTTTTGAATTTTGGGGTAAAATGTGATCTGGACTGCTGAACTGTTTGTGATATGTTCACATGTCAATACAATTCTTCAGTAGAATGAGTGTGAACTTTGGCTTGCTGTCCATGATGGATGGAAGAAACTACACAGTGAAAATGTCGTTGGTTTAACTTAATGTAAGTAACCTGGTTGCCTTCCAAATTTGAGTTAATTGAAGTTAATTTTGAGACAATACAATGAAGGAGACTGGTTTATTCAACAGAAACTCAAAATATTGTGTTATCTGGACCACATAAATTATCTCATTGTATTAACTAAATTTTTTAATTGCATTTAACAACCAGGTAACTTACTTTTTAAAGTTAAACCAACAATGGCATTTTTACAATGGCAAACAAATTGGTTGAGAAATACATTAGTTGTATGAACAAATATTTGTTAGTCCGTTGACATGATGGTTTTAGCTTTTTTCAAATTAGAGAATGAAATGATGTTATAAATTGTGCCACAAAGATTTTAAACTGAATTATAACTAACATTACAGTTACATGCAACATTTCTGCATTTATTAAAGTGACTTTTTAATCCATTTCTTCACCTCAGAAATACAACAGTTCTCACTCTTTCTTTATTTTATTGTTTTAGCACATCTGTGTTCATGCAGCATATTTTCATGGGTTTAAATCACACCTTTATTTCAACGATTTGTCACACTGACTGGCTGCCGTCTGTCGCCTGGATCTCAGGAGAGTGTATTAGAGTGAGTATGAATGATATTTCTGTCTGACGAGTACATCTCATAAACTTCAGTGGAAATGAGCCTTTCGTAAACCAGGTTACGTGCCTTTAGAGGGTTAGTAGAGCTACAATTGAGAGAACAACAGAAAGGTACTTAATATAAATTTGATGATATATTATTTTGATAAAAATAAAATTACATTTAAAACACCATTCTTTGAACCTAAAATTGACACTCTTAAATGACCAAACAAACAACTGCAGTGTCTAGGACGTCGGCCTGCAGGTTTTTCTTTTTCTGTTTATGACAACTGAACATTAAATGTTTGTATGTCACTCTCCAATGAAAATCTACTGCATGTGCAAGTTTCTCAGAAACCTCTTTCAGCATCATCCTTTTGCTGAGTCGCACACTCTCCTCCTTCTCAGAATGATCCCAGCCAGTCAGAAGATGAATTTATGCAATGTGAAGTTCAACATGCCAGCCTTTGCGTGCATGTTTGCAAGTTCTTATGCAAAACCATAGCCTGCCAAGCTGATTGAGTGGTTTTCACAATAAATTAGCAATTGTAATCTTGAGCATTTTAGAGGAACAAGCTGTTGCTTCCTCTTCATTTCTCTCTCTCACACACACTTTCCAATCTCTTTTTTCTCTGTCTCTCTCTCTCTCTCTCTCCTCCACTTAACTCTGGGTCTTAGCTGTCTTCATACATAATTAGGGCACGCCAAGTCACATTACCTGTCTGGTTTTTCAGCCCTCATTTTCTTTTTCTGTCGTTGACGTGTCAAAGAATATTCGTCAAAAGAACCCCGCTAATGGAATCGAGGGAAAGCTCAAAATTAAAAAAGATTTATGACATTTTGCTCCTGAACTTTTTTCAGTCTCTTTCTTGCCCCTCCCCCCTTGCCCCCCCCCCCCCTCCTTCCAGCCAACTCCATTAATTTCCTCTATATTTGATAGAAATATAAGGGCTGCATTGCAAACCATTCAGGACAAGGTTGAGTTGTTCGACCTGGAGTGTCAGTGTGTCACTGCTGTTCACTCGAGAAAGCCTCAAAATGGCCACCAGTATGACTTATCACTTTAGAGCCCAGCGGGACTCATGTTTTGTGTTTTAGTTGTTCACAGGTGCAGTGCTATTAAAACACTACTAAGAAGCACAATATAAGAAATGAATACTCATAGACTCTTAAATAGAGGCATTTTAAACTCAAAAGAGGTTGTCTTGTGTGCAAGGGCCCTGGATATTTCTGACCTGTCTTAGTCAAACATAATATCTATAACAATACTGCTTTTTATAGGACAACACAGGTAATGGTAATTTATCCACTTTCAAATCACACCAAAATATTGATCAACATACATCAATTATATTGACATGAACTTCAGACACACCTCATTGGTTCTTGCATGTCACATGACCTAAAGTAATAATGTTTGAGCTTTGTTGCAATATTTGATGTAGTCTGTGTCAGGTTTTATTATTGGTATTTTTGTTAATTGAAACAAAGCGGAAATAAAATTAATTTGAAGAAATGTTTTAAATCAGCATAAGTTGAAGTGCTAAAATAGTAATGTTTAAAAATTACAAAATTACTAAATAAATAAATGAATAAATAAAAATGAATTAAAAAAAAATATATATATATAAATATATATATATTTTAAATTTAATTCATTTTTATTTATTTATTTAGTAATTTAGTAATTTTTAAACATTATTCTTTTATATATACTATATTATATATATATATATATATATATATATATATATATATATATATATATATATATATATATATATATATATATATAATAGAAGTACCATGCATTTTTATGTGCAAGGATCAGTGTTTGGATATTAGCGAAAGGCTGTTCAGAATAAAGTGATTGTTTTGCTTCAGAAGGCTTTTTCTTCAGTTTTGGCTCACATTGTAATTCATAATATGGACAAAAACATCTGAAAACTTCTTTTGTGTTTTGCAAAATAAATAAAGCCATAGGAGTTTGAAAAGACATGGAGGTGAGTAAATTATTAAAGAATTTATTTATATTTTTGGATGAACTGTCCCTGCCACCACTGCACAAGTTAACATGCTTCATTATAGGAAAAGCAGCATCAATATATATGCTAACTGTCACCATTATGTTCAGTTGTATTCAGTTCAAGGACTTTTAGTTTGTTGTCATTCCTGTCTCGTGTTCCTTGTTCCCTTTTGCTGCCACTCATCTCTCACCGCATGGACACTGACACAATCATCACTGCTGTTCATCATTTATAATCTTCTCTGTGTATTTAAGTTCCTGCCTGTGTTCTGTTCATTGTCCGCTATCGTCTATGTTGAGTGTGCGTGTCACTTCCCGTTCGCCCCACTGTTGGATTATTGTTAATAAAACTTTGTGTTAGATAATATTCGTCTTCCTCGCCTGTTTGCCACCCGTGTGACACTAACATTGATATCAGGTTAAGAGGACACATGCCTTGTCTGTAATGTTTTGAAAAACCTGTTCATTTAATTTGTTCCCTACATTTTTATTTGGTCCTTTTTGTATTTTCCTCTTGAGTGCTGCAGACTTTAGTTTTACCTCCACACACAGAGAGAGAGAGAGAGAGAGAGAGAGAGAGAGAGAGAGAGAGAGAGAGAGGGGTGCAAAGAGAATATTTCTCATGTCTGCCATCACTTTGAGACAAAGCCTGTGTGTGTGCAGATTGGACTCCCTCTCCTCGCCGATCTCATACACAGACGTGTGTGCGAGCACGCAGGAGAAAGCTGATAGGACAGGGGAATGATGTGGGCCAGTGGCCATTGTAATGCTGTGTGCTGCGTGTGGCAGTAACAGCTTCACCTCAAGGTCAACTTCCTGTGAGGAGAATACACATCAGATCAGTTGGGCTAGAGCCCTTCTCTCCTTCTCTCTTTAGCTTTCCAATACTAAATATGAGATGTGGTAGTCAGAATAGAGTAAACTATGAGATCATGAGTTCATGTTAGGAAGGGGGAATTTATTGCGCATTATTGTGTACGCTGATTGAACATTATCCCTCTTTTTACATCAAAAAGATTATTATAAATGAATACTTTTATGTAGCAAAAATGCATTGATCAATAGTGACAAGAAAGACATTTTTAATTTTGTACACACACACACACACACACACACACACACACACACACACACACACACACACACACACACACACACACACACACACACACACACACACACAAAACACACAACTGTTTTTAACATTGATAATGATAAGAAATGTTACTGGAGCACCACATCAGCATATTAGAATGATTTCTGAAGGACCATGTGACACTGAAGACTGGAGTAATGATGCTGAAAATTCAGCTTTGCAACACAGGAATAAATTACATTTTAACATTAATTCAAATACCAAAAAACTTGAATGCAATGTTGGTCATTTTGAAAAAGCATCTGCTAAAGTCATACATGTATCAATTTGAGTCAAGATGTATTTTTTATATGATAAGAAAGAATACTGCATAGAGAAATTCTACTAGAGAAAGCTATATCCATTACAATTTGCTTTCATCTCAATCATAGTACGCAATATTTTCACTCTTGGTATTGAAGCATTTTTTGAGACTAATCACTCTAAAGCGTCAGGAAAATGGAGTCATGCTCACTAGCCAAACCTTGACATCTTGCTTAGGACAACAGTAAGTTTCAATTTAGAGGTCATTGTAATGAAATACTTTACCACCGAAGCGATTGACCAATCAGAATCAATAATTTTCAGTCTTTTAATGAAAAATGAAAACGGCTTCTTTTTTCTCTTGTTCTCTGTTCGAACCACAGAAAATCACAAAGGGAAAAGGTCGCTGATGTATACATTTAAAGAAGCTCATAATAACCATAATCATTGCCTCAATAATGTACATGCATGTGTTTGTGAAGCACATGGCTCCAGCTGGTGACTCGGTGTTGTACGTGTCACAACGGGGGCCACTAAACCACCTGAAACCTTAATTTGTTGTGATAGTAATTTTCTCTGCTCCATGCTGGCCTAAGATACCATCTGTGCCTAAACTACCGTGAACATACAAAGAGAATGAGGGGAATAAAAAGAAATAGAAAAATGATTCATGTAACATGGGTCCAGCGCATTCAGAAACTGCTTTTCTCCCTCCTAATTGAAGGCGAAATTCAAAACAGGCATTTTGACCCAGCGTGACACGACTGGACTTGTTTGCACTGAAACAAATGAGAAAAAATTGTAGACTTCCCAGCGAACGGGGAAAGTTCTCATAACCTTGGCTAACGTTCTGGAAAGGTTCTCTCACAGTTGTGAACAAACATTATTCTGGTAAGGTTAATAGAATGTTCGTTCAATGTTATCTGGTCTTTATTAATGTTCTCAAAAGTTTAGCATGGAAATGTTATTTATACATTGTTCATTGTTCATGTTCATGTTAACTTGGATTTTTGTCCTATATGTTTCAGGATGTTCAGAGAACTTTCAAAAGTAACGTTCTCATAATATTCGCAAAATGATTAAATGGAATGACCCCTTAAAGGGATAGTTCACCAAAAAATTAAAATTATCCCATAATTTACTCACTCTCAAGCCATCCTAGGTATATATGACTTTCTTCTTACTGCCTATCACAATCTGGGTTCTATTAAAAAAATATCCTGGCTCTTCCAAGCTTTATAATGAGTGAATGTTTTTTGAAAACCATTTGCATACATCCATCATAAAAGTAATCCATACGGCTCCAGGGGTTAATAAAGGCCTTCTGGAGCGAAGCGATGTGTTTTTGTAAGAAAAATATCCATATTTATAACTTTAGAAACTATAACTGGCTTCCGTTAACAGCCGTACGCGAGTCTACGTCCGGTGGAAGAGTGACCTCTGACCCGACGTATGACGTATGAGGCAGGACATATTTTAATATAACTCCGGTTGTGTTTGGCTGAAAGAAGAAAGTCATATAATGTCACAGCATGGCTTGAGGGTGAGTAAATTATGGGATAAAAAACGTTCACATAACCAAAAAAGGTTTTAAAGTTTAAAAAAACGCTCTGAACGTTCAGAGAACGTTCAGAAATAGTTTTCATAACTTAATGGGAATATTAACGAAACGTTCTTAGGCCATATTTTTGTTAGCTGAGTTGTAAAAGATAATATATATTTTTGCAGATTTTAAAGGAATAGTTAAAAAAACAATGTTTTACCATCTTGTCATTTCATTCCAAACCTGTGAGACTTACTTTTTTTTTCTTTTTCTGAAGCATACAAAACAAAGAGATTTGATAAATGTTCACACTGTTCCATAATGCAAGAATATAGGCTGTTAGTTAGGACAAATAAGCATAATAAAAGTGAGTCGATTTGGACAAACATGTCTGCTAAATGAAGTAATGTAAATGTATGACTCAAATGCTTTTTTTCAAATCTTCTGAAGCCATGCGATAGCTCTGTGTGGGGAACGGACTAAAATGAATGTCATTAATCACTGACAACTGCACTTCTGCATATTCTAACAGGTTGCAAGACATGAGAACCATAGCGTTAGGTGTCACCAGGAATATGAAAATGTTATTGGAGAAGTAAGATTGTACCATGACATTTTTCGAGTGCCTTGCTAATGATATGTATGTTGAAATACCATCCTTTTATTATCTGATAGCATCACTGTGCCTTGGTATCTCTGCAGTACTCTTTTGTGACGAGTTGTAGTCTTTATGCTTCATTCCATCTTTCATATTTTTCCTCAATGAATGAGGATTGATAGCTTCACATAGCCCATGGTATTTCCCCCTGTCTGCACTGTAGGTGTGCATTTGGTATGATAATAACCAAGCAATGTTGTTGAGGGCTCATATATTATGACTGAAAATATGGGCCCTTGAAAGCTCACAAAGAACCCAAGAGTAAAAACTAAACGCATTAAATAATGGTTGAATCTGCTTTCACACATGCTCTCTCTTAGCTCTTGATTTAGATTACCTCATGAAGACATTTTGATGTGTAAAAGCTACTAAAAGTCAGATTATCTAGCCAAAAACAGTACTTGTGTAAAGATTAGGCATTTAGACCGACCGTGTTCACACACAGTCAAGTTAGTCCATCTTCAGCAATATAATTAAAAAGCATTGCTTTAGGTCACAGACTGTCATTGAGATGTCTCTTCACAAGAACCACTGACCTTGGTTTTGTCCAAATACAGCTTTTTAAAGTTGTTATAATATTATTATTATAGAATAACTGTGTTTGCAAATTTACAAGTGCCATTTTATGGAATTTGCTACATGTAGCCTACAAATTGAATTACAAACATAATTATTAATGTAAACGCATATTTGCATTTGTAAATGTACTATAATGTATTGCAATTTCTTAAGTACTTGTCGGTTGAGATAAGCTTGGAAAACTATTGATTCTGAGTCTGACCTCGCTAACCTTAAAGTAGGCCTTAAAATGTAGCTAAAAAAATTCACCATGTTCAATGTTTCATCCCTTTTAAAGTAAAGAACCCATCCAATAGCGCATGAATATATTGGACAGACTTTTAGAGGAGATTAGATACTCTCTGTCGCTCTCATCCTGAGCCTCTCAGTATGTCAGCGGGCCCAAAGCTTTTGTGTCCTGTTCTGAATTGAACTGGCGTGCAAATAGAGTTTCGGTCTGGCCACAAGAGGGCAGGACGTCTCTCCAAATGCCCATGCTGGTCTCAGAAAGTTTCTAATCCAACAAACGTCTGTTATTCGCTGCCTCTGACGGACAACCTGTCCCCAACAGTCAAGACGACTCTCTAATTAGAGACTTTGTAGAAGATTGGTAATTCAAATTCAGAAAGATTTTAATTGCTGACATGTTGGTGGTTTAACAAGCAGATTCAGTGCCTGACTAATGCGCAACCATGAACACACACCCTCTCGCACGCGGACGTGCTCACAAACCCACGCACTTGCAAATGCTAAAAGGATGCAAATCTACTCTGAGAAGCCCACTGACCACTCTACAAGCCCCCTACACAAACACGACCAACGCTTACCATGTCAAGCTAATGACATTAGAGGAAAGAAAACATCAGACAGACTCTCTGATCATCTTTCCTTCCATGACTGAGCACACAGTGTTGAACACTTCATATGACTCAATGTTTTTCATTGGAACCCCGGTGCTTCAAGTGAACTGGAAATCAGAGATGTCCGGAAATCATTTCCGAGTCCTAGCAGCTCTTATATATGGTGCTCTCTTCAGTATCAAATGACAATCTATTCCGACATGAATCATCCATTCTAATATGAAGAGACCATATGACTGACATGCAATCACACTTTGCTTGATTTTAAGGTTGTGTATATATATATATATATATATATATATATATATATATATATATATATATATATATATATATATATATATCCAGAAACAAAATATAAAGTATAATACTTTTCATAGCGTCATTTGCAAACAATAATTTTACTATTAATCAATTCTTTCTCACTTTGAGTGCTCATTGTCTGCTATTTCACTTCCTCTGAACTGTGGGAAACTTCTCTCATAGTCGGTAAGGTTGTGCCAAAGCTAACTCTCATCCAGGGAATCCACTGACCTTTCCTGAACATTTATTCATTGGAATGAGCCTCATAAAAGTGGATAGAGGCAGAAACATGGCAGAGAGGTGCTAAAAATGTCAGGCCTTAAGAGTGAATTTTCTCTCCTCGTTGCTCTGTTTCTCAAAACTTTACCCTGTAATGATTTTTGGAAGGTAGACTGCTGCGTTTGGACCAGAGGGGTGCAAGTGAGATCAGAAGGTGTGTGATAGGATGTGATGCCTAACTTTTCCTCTCATTATTTACTGATTTGTTTCTTGAAAGGGTTTTGAACTCTTATAGAATAACAGCTTTGAACTTTCACTTTAGGACAGACTATAAAGCAAGACTGTCGATTTTATGGCATTCATAACTTTGTGCTGGCTTCCTGTAACTCGCAATGCATGAAACAAAACCGGTATCACAAAGTTTATAAAACTGCTTTATTTTCTAATTGTCTCTCTTTATTCTCTAAAAAAAACAATTCAGTGGCTTAGTAAATATCACAGTAATAATTACTTTATTAACTTAATACAATCTCTCAATATCATTTTCTTGATGGTTTGAGTTGAACATACCAAAATAATTGACTAAAAATCCAAGTTAAATTTGTCTCAAATTTAAAGTTATATATAGCCTAATTTTTTTTCACTAAAATAATTTAACATTTGACTAACCAATTATTTATTTAAAATACACTTAATATATTTGTGAAATTTACATACAAATATTTGAGAATGGACAAATAAACTGATCTGTTTCAAGAACCAAATTGAGAAATTGAGTAAGTTTACTAAATTAAGACCAAATTGAGAAATTGAGTAACTAAATTAAAACAACGCACCCCTCCCCCACCCTCTGACGTGACGACAACTCGCGCGGGCTATTTGAACTGTCCAGTCTCCAGAACAGTTCTCTTCTCAGCGTTGCAGAATTGGTGCATTTCTTCTGTGAAATTCAGGTTTGTGTGTGTTTTACTTTATCTATAAAATCATTACTGTGCTTTTAATAATTCTATTTAATGCAAAACAACGTACAGAGGCGCAACGTGACACAAACGAGTGTCGCCTGTCTTTACGCGTGATTGAAGCGACTTGCATAAAACACACGACTTTATTCCTAAAGATAATAAATATAAATCATTTGGATGATAAAATGTTCTCAGAACTGTGCACTGTTTGTTTATTGGCAGGTTATGGAGTCAGTCGGGTCGCAGCATCTCTCGGCTATGAGTGAAACGCAGGACTGAAGTTCGAAGTTCACCCCAGATCGAGGGTCCATCTCCGGCACACGAGAACCAGCGCTGAGACGGTGCAAATGGGATAACAACAGACTGGTTGATTATACTTGAATGTTTAATTGTTTCATTTTTACTTCTAAAATGTGTGTAACATGAGTTTAAATGTAGGCACTATGGTATAAACATTAAAACAGTGTATAAAATGCTGAATTGCTGTAACGTTAGCCTACTCATCGACAATAAAGGCCTTTGTAAATATTTTACAAAGGTTTAACGTTAGAGGAAATGAAAAAAAGTTAATATTACTCAAAAATATTGGTTTTTAAATGTTTTTCCCCAATTATTTATGCTCAATTTTATTTGTTAATGTAACGTTAACGTTGCCAGATGCAGTTACTCAGATCTACTTATTGATTTCACAGCTTTAAAATCTAATCAATATTTTTAAATGTAAAAATGTTTCAACAAAAAAACTGAGTATATCATATTAAACGTTTTTAGAGTGTATGTCCTAGATGCTGAACCTATGCTGACAAACATGCATATAGACAGCTAAACTGGTGACTAGTTTGAATGACCAGCAAACAGAGACACTTTCGTGTTTGTTTTAGCATGGCTTTACTGTCCAGTGTGTTTACTTGCAACAATAGCATGCAAACCAACAATCATATTTTTTTTTCAGCAGGGATGCTAAAGTATCTTCATATAGCTATGCTATCCTCACAAACATGAGCCTAATTAATATCAACCACTATCATGTCTGAAACCAACCTAAACTAATATTGAAACTTTATGTCGTGATTATATTGATTTAGACCACCAAATAATCTCACACTCCCTCTGAACCAGTGTTAGCGCTATGCTAACTTCTGAGTTAAACCAATTCTCCAGTTGAAGGCGGTTTTGACTGATGTGTCTCATCATTAGTGTCCTCTCATGGGGCCGGATAAATCGCAGGCATTATGAAATCCATGCAGAGAGTGAACCTAATCAGAATGTATTTCAGATTTAATTTCATGAGGTAAAATATTATTCTCCATTTGTGTCTCATTTTGTCATATTAAGCAGGCGCGATAGCTAAAACAGATTGACTTCAATTAGAGGGACGGGATACAAATGTTCAGCAAAACGGTTAATAGAAGAACAAAATGTATTAGGGATCATTACGACATAAATATGCCACCTCTTCAAAGTCTTTTGTCAAAAAACAGTTATCTACTTAGCTGGGGCTTCACTAGACATATAACAACATGTGGGGCTAAACCCATAGCTTCATAATCATAAGCTGCTACTCAAGTAAATTATTCAAGCCAGACTTTTTATCTGAATTTTGAATGTGCCTATTAATGATGTCGAGAAGGTATGCTAGAAAAGATTAAATTAATGATGATGATTTTTATTTAATTACATTTTAATTTATTTTGTGATATATCTCGACCACGCACATGTGTAACTGTATGGTAGTTGCATGACTTATAAACTTTAATAACTATAATTAATTTATTTTGTGATTTTATAATCTTATTTAAATAGATCAAATAAAATTGTAAGCATAAAATCTTTTTTATGTAATTTATTTAATTTAATTTGAATGTTTCTGAATTATTTTTTATTCAATCTTTTATACATATTACACAGTTAATCAGGTTTAGAGGCACCCCTGCTTGTCAGTTAAAGCCAAGGCGAACGATGATACCAAGAGACTACAAAAACGTGAGTGCAACACTGACAGACGAAAACAACATCAGCATTCATGCTTTGGGTATTATGGCTACATGGGAGAACAGGAATTCTTCTGGGCAGAAAATCCCTCCTTTAGCATCCTCCTTCTCCAGGATCCATGGCAGAGCCTGAAGTGTACCTGCAGGCTTATTGGCAGTTCTAATCAAGTTAAATATCTTCCAGCTCTTGAAAAAAAACCCACATTGCTGATGTTGGATTCGTGCTCAAGTGTAAGTCAGCCAACAGCATCTCTCCTTGCTGCAACCAGAAGGCCATTTATGTTCCTTTTGTGCGAGTTGGCGGCAATTAAGGGTCAATTCCATATTGACAGTTTGACTTACTCTCTCTTAAGCTGCAGGTTTGTTCACTGTTCTGCCTCTCAAGGATGGAGTTTGTCAGATGGAGGACTGTCGTGCCAAGTGAGGGTAAAGGCTTGAATGTGGAGGAGGCAATCGGAAGTTCACGTTCAGATAAAACCATCAATATCCTCTGCATTACCTGTCTACCAAACATTGCAGAGGAGGAAAGAGAACAAGACCGAAAGAGAGCTGCCACTTCATCACAGAGAAAAGATCAGTGGTCAGAGCTAAGATCATCGACCCGAGCAAAGATGGGTAAATCAGAGCAAAGATCATATTTTGTGTGATGTACATTTGTGTTAAAAACATGGTTGTTGCCTTTGGATACATAAATGAATATTTCAAGGGGTGTGACACTTGGTCTTTAAGTTACGGCCTCATGAATACAAATGTATGGAGTATCAGCTTCACTATAGGGAAAGGTTTTGATACGGAAAAAGATACGGATTTGTTCTTCTCTATGACTCTAGACTTTAAGCTTTTGCATCAGCATCTAGAGATGACAGCAGTCATAATATTATCATGTCAAAATTCAAGTTTGCGTGACCCCTCGTGACAACCTTACGACATCCTGCGTGACTCGCTTAAAGTGTTTATGATTTACTTCTAGGTGGCGAGGCCACAGTCGAGCATGATATGAAAATTACTCAGCGCCATTAGCAAAAAAAAAAAAAAAAATGGAGAAATATTTCAGGTCTGTGACAAAATTACACTCCCAGTTCTCATGGCTTTTTAAAAAGCGCTCTGAAAGACTGCGACTATTTAACATTTTCGTACAGCTGCACTCACAGGCCTGTCAGCATTGTTGCATCCAGGGCTGAGGTAAGCAAAAAAATCCAAACTGCCTATATAGCTTGGTTCGAAAGGGGGGAAAAGTCTGGATTTCCTTCTCACATTAGCATATAAACCTCATTAATGACCATGTTATTGTTCGGTTCAATTTAAATCGCCAGGCTAAATCCAGTGAATGCGCAAACTGCCCTAAATTATAAATTTACTCTAAAACTTTGGTTCTCAATTTTTTTGGCTACAAGACCCTTCAAGAGGTTTTGCATCGGACAGTGTTCAACAACAAAAAACTAAACCTATAACCTATAATATGTATGGAAAATAAAACAGGAAGGGTGTTAAGAGTATTTCATTTTGTTTATAACATGCCCTTGTTGGCATCTATTTTATAGTATTATTACTGTTATTTTTATTGATAACCTGTCAATAATACCCCTCGAAATCGAGATGTCACATCTCAAGGGGTTTTCCTCTTAACAATACATTTGTCCTCAGTTTGTCCTGTCCATTGTGACACATTTTATTAATCTACCAATGGTGACTTTGAATTTTTTTTTTGTACATGCCTATGTTGGGAAGTTTTATTATTGTGCCTCTTTTAATGTTTAAATAATCATTATTTATTTATTATTTTTTTATGAACCTGCCTATATTGACATGTTTTCGTAATCTTTTTTTTTATTCTATTTATTTTATCATCTACCTAATTTGACTAACTTCTGCCAAGTGTCACAAAAATGTGCTGCTAAATATCATACAGTTTGAATAGACAATAAAGTTGATCAACTTTACAGATCGTCAACATATCGTTGATTTTTCATTCAAATAAAATACACAATTATGTTTAGCTGCATTGTATTATATGCATTGACATTTTTTTCTCTCTTCAACAGCCTTTTGATGTAGGAAATGTTAGGAACCATTGATCTAAAAACTTTGTTTGCTATTTGTGTAAGGGAAGGATGACATAGAACTTCACCATCGTGTCCATCAAGCAAGCAAACCCAAACAAATGAAAATGCCTGGGACTTTCATTATTTAAGCCTCATCTCACATCAAGTACATCTCAGATTTATATGCGTTCCATCACTGAGCTTCAGTCTTTGTGACATTGTGACATCTTTTGTCTTTAACTAATTAAAGAAGAAACAGCAATGACAGCTCCCCCTCCCTTAGAGACCCAGGGAGAAAGATTTCCCCTCATTAACAACAGTCGAATTGTTAGTGTCTAATAAAGGAAAAAGAGGAAGCTCTGTTTAATGCAACAACCAGAGGGACAGAAAGAAAGGAGAGTGTTTTGGAGACACACTCCCAGCTCTGCTTGCATGGCACATTAGTACATCCCCTCCTCTGCGTTCAGTTGCCAGGTCCTCATTTACAGAACTAAGTCAAAAGGAGGCAAATCATATGTTCCCATGCAATCAATTACTGAAGCCCTGCAAATGTGATTTGGCTTCCATAAAGCAGCAGCCCGGGAAGAGCAGGACGGAGTGATGAAGTCCTGTCTGTGGAGAGGAGCTTCCGTGTGGGAACAGTCAACACCGAGCACAGCAGTGTAATCCCAACATTACACGCTCCGTAATGGCTGATGTTTGCGCCACAGGCTGGAACGGTGCGGTCCGTTGGGGAAAGACCTGTGAGGCAGGAGCCGAATAATGGATGGATGATGAGGTGATGAACAGAGGAACGGATTGATGGATGGATAGCACACGAATGGATGCGTGTACTGGAAGCCTAAGTGTGTTTTAATGCATGGCTGCTCACTTGAGTCCCGCAAGACAGTGTTAAAAATGCACAGCATCCCACACCTTTTTCTTTTTTCTCTCCGTTTCACTCTCTTTCACCCTTTTATGCATCCAGACCTATAGTGGTAGAGCAACGAAAGGCCGGTTTGACCTCATCTCGTCTCTCACAAAGCAGCCTGGACCCTGCTTACAATATCTGACCTTGGGAAAGTGCCGTCTCTCCGCATACCAAACAGATCTCTGGCCTCTGGCTGAACAGAATGATTTCATTTCTCACAATTAATAAAACCAATCGTTTAATAAGGGAGCTAATGCATTTTTTGATCTGTTGAAATATTCATTCATGACGAAAAAAAAAAATGCCACTGTGATAATGGTGGCTGACTCAAATGCATCATGGGATACTTAAACCTTAAATGTTCCACAATGACCGTCTATGTTGCCTCCAGCCAAACAGCTGGACATCAGAGCATAATCATTTGCCAGCAATATTCAGATTATGCATCTTGAATAGGACTATTATCTTCATAGGCTGTGATCCAAAACCTTGAGAGCTGCCTGTGCTCCGGATGCAAATTCTTCATTATTATGATCATTTTTATCATTATTAATATTAAATATAGTAAGTGTTTTTAATTTTATATTTTTTTTAAATATTTTCATAAAATTACAATAAAATGTTAATAATATTTTAAATATATTTTATACATTTCAGTACGTTTTAATTTGACATTATTACTACTAATAATTAATGCTAATAACAATATAATTCAATATTTTTGTGTAAATATTAAGTGTAAACTACAGTGTCAGCATCATTGAAAGTAAATATTGTACTTATATTTCTCAGTATAAAGGCAGCATCATATGTACCTTTCAAGAAAAGCCAATCCCACAATGCACCGTGACAAGGTCAAGGTTTTAGAAAAGAGCTGTAGTCTTAAATTAATATTAACTGATCTTAAATACAGATTGTGCAAATGTATGAAGAAAAGGGTGGCAATTTACTTCAATAAAGTGTCTGATATTTCACCAAAGCAAGCTCAAAATATCTTTAGCCTCGTTCACAGCACCTTTGTCGCTTGTCATCGTTCCTAGTGCTTTCACTCTAATGTTATTGGGAGAGAGTTGTTTTATGAACTACAGAAGTGCTAGTGCATTAACAAGATGAACAATCAATCAAACTACAATTTAAACTTACTCATACTAACAAAAAAAATCTGTTTTCTTGTCCATATAAAAGAGGATTATGCAGAAGAAACTGTTTTGAACTGCATCAGTGCTAAATTGCTCATTGCATCATATAATCAACAAGAACTATGTATGAGGCTGAGACTGCTTTTTCACACTTCTTTTTTTATAACAATGTAATGCGTTTACAGACAAGACATACAGAATAGAGAAATTGCTGCATAAATTATCGGTTCTGTCTTGCTTGCACTCGAGATGGGTGACGTGTGAATGACAGTCTTCACTTCTATTAGTTGTCGCCCACTAAAGTCGCTCTTCATAAACAGAGTTAAACATTTATCAACTTTGTTGCCAACGGTCACTATCATTCGTGTCACCGGAAATCAGCTCTCCATTGAAGATCTTGACACTGGCTGCATCCGAAATCACATTCGTCTCTACTGGTGAAAAACTGTCACACGAGTAGTATGTCTGAATTCACAGAATTCGTGCCGTAGTTCACATGACAGTGTCAACATGGCGAATGTATATGTCCGGATTACATTCATACTACACACAATAGTACACTTTTTTTAGAGGTCACCAAGTAAGAAATTGTTCATTTGTGTTCCGAAGATGAAAGAACATCTTACGCATTCGAAATGACATGACAATTTTTTGGGTGACCTAACCCTTTAAGCAATTCACAAAGCTATTTTCAAAAATACATGTGTGAATATGCCAGAAATCTTACATTTAAAAAAGTGCAGTAAACAAGCAATCATCTGTTTTGTAACGAATCAGAAGGCTGAGGCAGATCCATTTGCAACAACTTTAATAACTCAAAAACAGTCAGGAATAAACTCAGGAATACTTGGAAGATAACTCAAAGACAGTCAGAAATAAACTCAGGAAGTCTCGGATGAGCTTGCGCAGGCAGTAGGGAGAAACTGGGCTGGGAGTCGTAGGCAGGCGGCGTGCATGCAGTAATCAGAAACAGGCATAAAGGTCAGGGCTGGCGGCGAGTGTACGTAAACCAGGGACAGGCAGAAAGGTCTAGGCAGGCGGCGTGAATCGGTGTCTGGATCAGGCAGAGGGTCGAGAGGATGGCTGCAGGCAATCAGAGAAGGTTAGAATAGCGAGGATCAGAAATGTAGGTAATCTTGATACTCAGTAGAGGCTCGGACATGCACACGTAGAGAGGCAATACTTCGCACTGAACATTGAGTTACTGAGGCAGATAAAGGCTGAGCAATGATTAAAACAGAACAGGTGATGGTAGTCGCTGAGCAATGATTAACACAGAACAGGTGATAGTAGTCACAGGGCAAATGTATACTAATAAGAGAGTATGCGATATACTAGAACTCAGGAGAGGGCGCTCGTGGGTGAGAAATGATGGACTCAGGGAGACTGGACGCCGTAACAGAGCCCCCTCCCTGCGAGCGACTCCTGGCGCGAGGATGCTGACGACGGCGGGGTCTGCCACGAGCACGCGGTGCAGGCCTGTCAGGATGAGTACGATGAAACTCTTGAGTGAGCGAGGGATCCAGAATGTCACCAGAATTGACCCAAGACCGTTCCTCTGGACCGAAGCCCTCCCAGTCAACCAAATACTGCAGAAGTCCCCCCCGACGTCTGGAATCCAGTAGCTGATGAACACGGTAGGCTTCCTCACCCTCCACAATGATGGCTTGGGAGGATTGTTCAGCGGATTCTCCCCTCCTTTCCTCAGTGGGAGGTGTGGCGGGTTTGAGCAGTGAAACATGGAAAGTGGGAGATATTCGCAGATGCCTGGGCAGAGCTAACCGGAAGGATACTGGAGTTATCTGACGCAAGATCTTGTAAGGCCCCATGAATCTTGGACTGAGCTTCTTGCAAGGAGCGTTTAGACGTAAATTACGCGTGGATAACCATACCCATTGACCTGGCTGATACTCTGGGTTGGGACGGCGGTGCCTCTTAGCCCGCTGAAGGTGTGTATGAGCCAGATTCCAGGTCTCCTCGCTCCGATTTAGCCAGTCATTAACTGCGGGAACGTTCGTGGGCTCACCAGACCAGGGAAACAGGGGTGGTTGAAATCCGAGAACACACTTGAACGGAGTCAAGCCCGTGGAGTGTTTCTGAATGGAGTTCTGTGCGTATTCTGCCCACATAAGATACTGGCTCCAGTCCTTCTGATGGAGTTGGCAGTAGGACCGGAGGAAACGGGAGATCTCCTGGTTGAGTCGTTCTACCTGACCGTTGGCCTGAGGATGGTAGCCGGAGGTAAGACTCACGTTGACTTGGAGCATTTGGAAGAAGGCAGACCAGACTCGGGAAGTGAATTGAGGACCCCTGTCCGAGACGATGTCTTCAGGCAGACCACAAAACCGGAATACTAGATTACAGAGGTGTTCAGCTGTTTGCAAGGCTGTAGGAAGCTTACTGAGGGGTATGAGGCGGCAGGCCTTGGAGAAGCGGTCGATTACAGTGAGGATAGTGGTGTGTCCGTCAGATGGAGGTAGACCCGTAATAAAATCAACAGCGATATGAGACCAGGGTCGTTGAGGTATGGGCAGTGGTTGAAGTAAACCGGCAGGCATGAGATGGGAAGCTTTCTGGGTATTACAGGTTAGACATTGGTGAACGAACCGATTGGCATCCTGCGACAAGGTTGACCACCAGAAGCGATTCTGAAGGAGATGGATGGTGGAGGTGATACCCGGGTGTCCGGAACTGGGCAGGATATGAACATGCTTCAGCACTTCTCGGAGGACTTCGGGAACATAGAGTTTCCCCGGGGGGGCATTCTGGAGGAGTCTCGGAGTCAGCGTTGGCCAGTTCGAGTTCGGTCTCGATGTCCCACCGTATGGGACTGATGATCAAATCAGGATCAAGAACGGCTTCGGGAGTCTGGGTGGTTACCTCAGAATCAAACTGACGAGACAAGGAATCCGCCTTGACGTTCTTTGAGCCCGGACGATAGGTGACTGTGAATTGAAAGCGAGAAAAGAACAGAGACCACCTGGCCTGACGGGGATTCAGCCGTTTAGCCGAGCGCAGGTACTCCAAGTTCTTGTGATCAGTCAGAACGATGAAAGGGTATGTGGAGCCTTCCAGCCAGTGCCTCCACTCCTCAAAGGCTGCCTTCATGGCCAGCAACTCACGATCACCCACATCGTAATTCCTCTCCGCTGGACTGAGCTTCCTGGAATAATAGGGGCGGGGGTACAATTTGGGAGGCGATCCCTGACGCTGAGACAGTACTGCACCCAGGCCGGTACTCGAGGCGTCCACTTCGACCACAAAAGGTGACTCTGGATCAGGAGGATGCAGGATGGGGGCTGAGGTAAAAGCCTGTTTGAGACAGTTAAAGGCCCGGGCAGCCTCTTCACTCCAAAGCAGACGAGAAGTACCTTTGCGGACCAGTGCGGTCAGGGGTGCCGCCACCATGCTGAACCCTCTGATAAAGCGACGATAAGAGTTTACGAACCCTAGGAAGCGCTGCAGTTCCTTCAGAGTAGTGGGCTGGGGCCACTCCACCACTGCCCTTACCTTGCCATCCTCCAAACCCACACCCGCCGGACTGATGATGTAGCCCAAGAATGAGATAGAGGTTTGGTGGAAGTCACACTTCTCCATTTTCGCGTAGAGCTGATACTGGATGAGCCTCTGTAGCACAGCAAGAACGTGTTGGACATGAGCTTCTAGGGAGTCAGAGTAAACCAGAATGTCGTCAATATAGACGATGATGTGGCGTTGGAGCATGTCACGGAACACGTCATTAATGAAGGATTGGAATACAGCAGGACTGTTGGAAAGCCCGAACGGCATAACCAAGTATTCATAGTGCCCGGTACACGTAGAAAAGGCCGTCTTCCACTCATCTCCTTCGCGGATACGAACCAGGTTGTATGCACTTCGCAGGTCCAGCTTGGTATAGTATCTTGCTTTGCGGAGCAATTCCTGTGCAGCCAGAACCAGAGGCAGAGGGTAGCGAAATTTGATGGTGCGATCATTGAGCGCCCTGTAATCAATACATGGTCGGAGTCCTCCATCCTTCTTCTGAACGAAGAAAAATCCGGCTGAGGAGGGAGAAGTAGTTGGTCGAATAAAACCCTTGGCGAGCTCCTCTTCGATGTATTTCTGCATGGCTTCAGTCTCGGGTTGAGACAGGGGGAAGATACGCCCCTTAGGTGGTGTGGCGCCAGGCAAGAAGTCGATGGCGCAGTCGTAGGAACAATGAGGCGGCAGCTTAGTGGCCTTAGACTTACTGAAGGCTTCCGCCAGGTCGTCGTACACAACGGGGAGGCGATTAAGCCCGGTGTCACCGGGGGTCTCTCGGATGCTCCTCACAGGAAGTGGCTGAATGGAGGACAGGCAGTTAGAGAAGCAGCTTTTCCCCCAGCTGACGATCTGACCGGAGGTCCATTGCAGCAGTGGATCATGCTTACGGAGCCAGGGCAACCCCAAAATCACGGGAGTGTAAGGAGCTTGAAGAATATAGAATTGAATCAATTCTCTGTGTAGCAGCCCGGTGCGCATACGCAACTCTTGAGACAGGTGAGTGACGTGACCGGTGCCCAGCGGTCTACCGTCAACGGCCTCGACAGAAAGGGGAGAAATGCATGGAATTAGAGTAATCCTATGTAGATTAGCAAATTCTCATGACATGAAGTTCCCAGCGGCGCCAGAATCCAACAGTGCCGACGTGGAAACGGATCTACCGTTGACAGTAAATTCTATGGGAACTACTACCCATGACTTAGGATTTAAACAGTCAAGGGTTAGACTCACTGCAGTACTCTCTCTGTTGGCAGACCGACGTGGACAGTTTTGACGAACGTGACTATCCCCTCCACAGTACAAGCATAATCTCTGTGATCGGCGACGTTCTCTTTCCTCATCAGAAATATGAAAAGAGTTGATTTGCATGGGTTCACCTGAATCAGAAGGCATGGAACCGTGGTTCCGTGGTGCAGGGAAACTGCGAGAGGTAGTGGAGCGCATGCCAGCGCGGCGTGAGCGCATCAGGTTATCAATCTGAATGGCGAGTTGAGTATACTCGTTGAAATCCTTTCCTTCATCGCGGCAAGCCAGCTCTGCCTGTAACACGTGACTCAGACCACGCCGGAAAATCACTTTGAGGGAATCATCAGTCCAGTTAGTCTGTGCGGCAAGAGTGCGAAATTCAAGTGGATACTCAGCTGCAGAATTACGTCCTTGCGTGAGTTCCAGTAGCAAATCCTCCGCTCCCTTCCCCTCTTTGGAATGTTCAAAGACGGCCCGGAATTCCTGAAGAAACGCGTCGTACGAGCGAAATGCAGAGCCATCCGTTCTCCATACGGCCGTCATCCAATCCAGTGCGCGGCCGGTTAGCAGGGAGGAGACGAAAAGGATATTGCTGGCGTCCGTTGGGTGTTGTGAAGGCTGTTGGCTCAGAAACAGAGAACATTGAAGGATGAATCCCTTGCATTTACCTGGATTACCGTCAAACTTCTCCGGCAACGCTAGTCGAGGGCTCGCGGTGGTCTGTAGTGGGGACATCGACGCCGGCGACGGAGAGACGGAATCAGAAGAAGCGCCCGAGGAAGAGGTGCGTAGAGCTTGTACAGCCTTTACCAGTTCCTCCGTCACAGCTGTTAGACGTGTAAGCTGATGGTGATGGGAAGCCAGTTGCGAGGTTTGTGAGTTGAATGCTGCGGCTAATGCGGTCATAGTTGCTGGATCCTCGTGTGGCGAAGTATTCTGTAACGAATCAGAAGGCTGAGGGAGATCCATTTGCAACAACTTTAATAACTCAAAAACAGTCAGGAATAAACTCAGGAATACTTGGAAGATAACTCAGAGACAGTCAGAAATAAATTCAGGAAGTCTCAGATGAGCTTGCGGAGGCAGTAGGGAGAAACCAGGCTGGGAGTCGTAGGCAGGCGGCGTGCATGCAGTAATCAGAAACAGGCATAAAGGTCAGGGCTGGCGGCGAGCGTACGTAAACCAGGGACAGGCAGAAAGGTCTAGGCAGGCGGCGTGAATCGGTGTCTGGATCAGGCAGAGGGTCGAGAGGATGGCTGCAGGCAATCAGAGAAGGTTAGAATAGCGAGGATCAGAAATGTAGGTAATCTTGATACTCAGTAGAGGCTCGGACATGCACACGTAGAGAGGCAATACTTCGCACTGAACATTGAGTTACTGAGGCAGATAAAGGCTGAGCAATGATTAAAACAGAACAGGTGATGGTAGTCGCTGAGCAATGATTAACACAGAACAGGTGATAGTAGTCACAGGGCAAATGATGTATACTAATAAGAGAGTATGCGATATACTAGAACTCAGGAGAGGGCGCTTGTGGGTGAGAAATGATGGACTCAGGGAGACTGGACCCCGTAACAGGTTTACATGTTTTTGCCAATGAGTAGCATTTATTCTTAAAAAGTACAAAATGATTTGTAAGTAATTATTCTGAGTAAGAAGTCAGGGTGTTGTTTTGGGTGTCTTGCCACAAAACACAATTACAAGGATATATTGCAACATG
Source organism: Meda fulgida (assembly GCA_030578275.1). Classification (NCBI taxonomy): domain Eukaryota; kingdom Metazoa; phylum Chordata; class Actinopteri; order Cypriniformes; family Leuciscidae; genus Meda; species Meda fulgida. The sequence goes on from CM060626.1 coordinate 7,007,670, forward strand.
TTGTCAGAGTGAAAATGAAGTGTATCTCATCAGCTGTGTGCGTGTGGAGGTGAGATCTTGTTCTGAAGTGATTATTATGCATTACAGGAAACACCCACTGTGTCTATCAAAACATTGTTGAGAGCAAATTAATACAAGTCAAGTGTCAACACATGGAGGAGAGGGGAGAAGGAAAGAAATTAAGAAAAAAAAGTTGGTAAACTGCACATTCCTCAACAAAAGTGTAGAATATGTAGAATAAATGTTCAGTGGTTTAATCTAGAAATCCCTGCAATAAGAGTCGAAATTCAACCAAGCACATGTTCTTCAAGGGTTCTTTGCAATACCATAGATTCAAGATTTCATCTTATCAAGAAACATTTTCTCTGTGCAACAGTCCGGAAGTAAAAATCCCATTTATTTTCTAGAGGAATTGTTTTGAACGATAACTACGAGATTGTTGATCAATACTTTTGTGGAAGCCATCAGCCCGCATGATTTCAACTTATTTTTAAATGAAAGCTTTTTTATATTTCGTCCATCATTTTTAATTTGATGTCATTTGTATAGCGCTTCGTTGGATTGTAGCTTCCTTCATTACATTTGTTAAGTACAAAGTAGTGTGCTTTTGTCTTTTTGTCTGATTTTAAATTATATTTTTGCTTCAAATCCAATTTATTAATGTTGTGATTCACCTTCCAGCTAGTTGGTTTGGTTATGGCTTATTACTCTTTAAAACATGTTTTGGTAAAAATGCTTCCAGAACCAAGGCTGCTTAAAAAGGGGGCGGGCACTAATGCACTCTATTGTGCAATTCAGCTTGTTTTTATGCTCCTTTTGAGATTCAACGTTTTTTTTTTGTCACATGCAATTGTTACAAATGTTAGTTCCTGTAATCTGATTAGCCAAACACCATTTTAAAAAGTATCAATATTAGTAGGCCCATTGTTTGTATTGTATATGCCTACCAACTGAATTGAATACCTTCACCTCTTTAAGTTTGCAGCGCTCTAGACCAAATGTGAATTGTGCAGATCGGAGACATGCTCTTGCCTGTGAGAAGTGGGTTCTCCAGACTGGTTTGTTGGTTTCTGTGATCTTTAAAGTTGGTTATATATAATTCTTAAAAATCGAATGTGTCTTCTACTAAGTGCTAAACCTGCAGTCCCCATTGAACTTCATTCATCTGATCCTCATGATCACTCAACGATGCGTTTCATCTCTACACGAGACAACTCTTCCAGTTTGAGAGGTTTTGCTCTCTCAGATAGGAGTCTTTGTTCGTTTCCTGACTTTTCTTTTCATAGCTTGGCATTAAAAGAATTCATTACTTTGATAGAAGCATAATTAGGTGACAGAAAGCATTCGGAACAATTAGAAAACTGGTGAAACACAGAGAACTGACGTCCGTCTCTCTCCTCCCCACCGAACTGAGCAACAGCCTGGTGAGCAGCTGGTACACCCGTCCACTGAATCTGGACTGACAGCAAAGTAACTGAGAGAAAGAGCTGTCGTACGGCAGAGAATAATGTGTATTGTGAACGCTAAGAGGAGGTGATGTTTGACTGATTCAGGCGAAATAATTGATGTTATGGAGCATATTCGGTCAAAAACGGGTCCTGGGAATTTGCTCTTATAAGAAAGACGAACAAAACGGGGATGTAGACTTTATCTGTTTCTCTGTAATAACACATTTGTGAAACTTGTTACATACGTATGGTTCTGCCAAAGATCCTGATTGATTTTTCTTAGAGGAAGATTTGAAATGGCATCCACAGGGGGTCATTTTGATGAACAGATGCAGAGGAATCAGATTGGTGTTGAAGACAGATTGGTTCTGCTTTTATTCTTGGTCTCTCTGATCTACATGCAAGAAAAAAGGAAACAAATGACAAAAAATTGAATCACAGACTGTCAAACTACATCAGTCAATCTTATCAACAGACCTAGAATTCCTTACACTCATGTGGAGAAAAGCAGTACATTCTTTAAGGGCATTGCCGCTGGAAATCAAAACTTATCAAAGCTGACTTTCTGAGAGAGACTAAACCGTTTTTCTATCATCAGGTGAAGACAATCCCTCTGTTATTGTCTGTCTGGACTGTGGGCCAATCAGATGTGAAAAGGAGCAAGAGGCCAGAGCGAGATTTGGTCTGACTTGTTCCAGTGAACTTTACCAGACAAGAGGTACAAAGGGAAAGACAAAGCAATCGATTACAACAGTGCACACACACACAGCACTTTGTTATTTCCATTTATGATTTTAGACATGAATACACATTGATTAGTTCAAAAACAGACCAGTGAAATGTTAAATCCTCTTGTAGACCTCATTATTATTATATTATTAGTAGTATTAAGACTTTAATAATGTATCTTTGTCACGGTGTGGGTTCATGTCTTGTTCCTGTCTGTCTTGTGTTCCCCCCATTATTGTGTTTGGTTTAGTCCTGTCCAGTTTTCCCGCAGCTCGTTTGTGTTCATGTTTTCCACCTGTGTTCTTAGTTAATTTGCCCAGCTGTGTCTTGTTTCACTCACCCGTTCCTTTGTATTTAAGCCCTGTGTTTTTGTTCAGTCCTTGTGAGTTCTTGATGTCGTTATGTTTGCTATTCCTCTCTTCGTTTTCCTTTGGATTTACCTGTTTGTTTAATAAATTGTGCTTGCGATTGGATTCACTTTCTGCTTCATTCCTGCCAGCTCGTAACAATCTTTAATATGAGTGTATTTTGCCGCACTGCACTGGCAGATGTTTTTCACTTGTTTTAAGCTGTTAAAAACAAGTGAGAAAATCTGCCAGTCAAGTAAGAAAAGATACACTTATGTTCAAGACACAGTCTTTGTAAACACGTCTCAATATCCTAACTCTCAAGTGAATCTGTTTTGTTTTAAGTACTTATTTTCACAAAAAAATCATCAATAATACTTAATAAATGTATTATTATTAGACATACACAGTGAAACAACTCAAGATGTTAAAGAATATAATTTATTGTCAGTTTGTTGAAATTGACAACAAGTGTGGATCATCATAAGCATTGCATTTTTTTATGCTAAATCAAGTTAAAAATAATTCAACCCAAAACATCTCGAGACACCTGTATTTTGTTCCATGTCATTGCACCCTGTTTAAGTTTTGTTAAAAACAACAATGCGTCATGTGAGAGCGGCCCCTCGCTGTCTAGATACGCAGACAGACAAAGAATAGCAAAAAACCTGTTTTTAAAAATCGTATGACTGAACTTTTTTTTTTTTTTACCAAACTCTCACCAAGCTCAGAAAACTATTCGAAAAGCAACAACTCTCTGTGTAGCTGTCCTACGGATGCTTCTGAGTTTAAAAGTGCAGCACAAGGATTTTCCATTGAGGCGGGTTGGTGGTAACAGCGGATATCACGGTGATACAATCTAGCTGACTTACAATCATGTTCTTTACTTTTCCTGAGAGGTGCACACTTTGTTCCTTTCGCATCTACAGGAGAGGCTTAGTATGATCTCTTGATCGCCTTCACTCCTCTCTTCTAAGAACCCGTGTTGAAGCAATACACCTGCCAAAACCTACAGCTTCCCATAAGTGAGAGATGCTTTGAAACCAGAAAGTCCAAGAAACGACATTTGGAATGAAATATGCAGCTTGCCGGTGAGAGTGAAAAGCTGTCAACAGTTGTATCGCACCTCATGATGAGAAATTAAAATCCGACGTGAAGGTCAGAACAAAAAAGCGACATAAACATTGAGAGGGGACGGCTTGTTTTCAGAGGGCTTTATATAGGTTTTGTTAGGAAAATTGAAAATTGTTTTTCACATAATAGCATGGACTTTTCCTCAGTTTGGACTTACAATGAGCAGATGCCGATAACAAATCAGGGGTCTGTGGTAGACGGTGAAGGTCAACTGTCAAAGAAAAAGATGTTTAAGACAGGATGGACAAGCAACTAGAACCGGTAATAAGTCTGGAGATTTCAGTCAACCAATCCCAGGAAGAGGTAATTGAAAGAAGGATAGATGGATGGACAGATGACCATGCGTATGAAGATTGATTGGCCATGGAATAGCCGTGGAAGATTGATAACCCTGCTCGCATCCACACTTACACATAGTACAAAAGAGCAGAGGTCAAGGCAATTCAGTCTCGATGATGAGTGGCAACTGTGCGTGTGTTGTAAACCAAAGGAGACTAATCATGAACTTGAGGCGTATTAAATCAAACAAATGTATACAAGACTAGAGGTAAAGAGACTAGATCACCATGTGCAATAAGAGTTTATCTATGATAGACACTTGATAGGCTAGCTGGTTGCAAAGATGTTCTGAAGGGTTGCAAAAGTATTGCTAAGGCAGTTCTGGGTTGTTGCCAGGCAGTTGCAAGGGTACTCTGGATGTTTGATAGGGTGTTATAGACCATATGTAGCCCTGCTCCTTTTTTAATGCTGGTCTCGTTGTGTTCTGTTCTCCAGTTTGTATTTCCATAGCATGAAGGCAAGATCGTTGGGATTAATGAATGAACCGCTTGTTTTAAAATCTTCCCAGTCTACTGACATTTGTTAGGACACTGCTTCAAACATTACAAAGCTCAGGAGAACTTTCATTAACTCTACAATAAGTAAATCTACTTCATCAGCTTATTACTTATAGCAAGCGATGCCATAGAAATATACAGAGCTTCCGCAAAACGAAAGTTCAAAGATAAAATTCTAAAGATGGCTGCACGCTTGTTTGTCTGGAGCATAAGGTCTATAAGCTGTTGTATGTTGATAAGGGCTGCCAGGTAGTTGCTATGTTGTTTTGGTTGGTTGCAAAGCTGTAACGATTAATAATTAATGAATTTGTTACATTTATATAGCGCTTTTCTCTGCACTCAAAGCGCTTTACATATGTAAGAGGGTAATCTTCTCAACCATGACCTGGATGATGCGACGGCAGCCATATTGCCCCAGAACTCCCACCACACACCAGCTTACTAGTGGAAAGGAGAGAGTGTGATGAACCAATCAGTATATGGGGATGATTAGGAGCCCATGATGATGGACAGAGGGCAATGCGCAAATTTGGCCAGGACGCTGGGGTTACACCCCTACTCTTTTTCGAAGGATATCATAGGGTTTAACCCTGACCTCGGTTTAACGTCTCATCCGAAGGACAGTGTTTCTTTGACAGTATAGTGTCCCCATCACTGTATGGGGTATTAGGACCCACACAGACCACATGATGAGTACTCCCTACTGGCCTCACTAACACCTCTTCCAGCAGTAACCTAGGTTTCCCAGGAGGTGCAGGTATTGACCAGGCTCAACCCTGCTTAGCTTCAGAGGGCAACCAGTCTTGGTCTACACAGGGTGATAGATGCCGGATAGATTAGTAGCTGGGCAAATTTTCAGAATGTTTCTTATTGGTTGCTGAAGTGCTTTTAGTAAAAATAGACGGATGGACGGAGCAAGTGGGAGAGAGAGATCACAAGTTCAAAGAAATGCCAGGAGCCATTAACATGTGTTAGAGACATGTCCCCTGTGATTCTCTCTCACTTTAACTATAGCCTTCAGATGGATGTGGCTTCACTTTGTGGTGTATCTTGACATTCTCTTGCTTTTTTGTCATTTTGAGCTCTGTTTTAATAATTGTATACCCAAGGCAGTGCAATGAACACATTGAAATGGCACTTGCAATGATATCTGGCAATTATAACATATCTTTCTTCTGTGAATAATGAACTGGTTGCTCTTTTTCACACAGTGAATGGGGCTGACACTTTTGAAATTCAAATAGAGTGTAAAAGCATAATACAAGGATCATGAACGTAGTCCATGTATAAATGTTCTCCGTTTTTTTCCATTGTAGAAAGAAAGTCATACCAGTTTGGAACGACTTGAGGGTGAGTAAATGATGGCTACATTTTAATTTTTATGTGAACTGTTCCTTTAAATGAGGATGATACATACACAAACTCCGATACATAGTAAAAGTAGTTTGTCTTCATCACTCAAGTAAACATATGTTTGATCTAAAGTTTGTTGTTCAGATACAACAGCTGTATGTATGCTTGGATGAGCTCTCATTGATGAAATGAAAAACATCTGTCTGCCATTTCGGATTGGTTTTCTGTCAGACCATAGTGTTGTGCTATGGTATGAGCTTCCAGCTGTCCAACATATGGCCACCAAAGTACATATGTAGAGATAATCCCACATTATAGAGCACAAGTGATCAGACTTCAGTCTAAATGCCACTCTGCTCTCCAACCAAAACCGTTTTTACCAGAAAGCAACAAAAGTGAGAGGATCCTAAACTTTTAATTGATTAAATTAAAAGCTGTTGGAGCTTTAGTTTTCTTGTCTGCTGACTTTAAAGTCACAGGTCAGGATAGTTACTAAAGGTTGGGACTGTGCACATTTGTATGGTGCCATCAGGGAATCAGAAGTCAACCATCACATGACATTTAAAGCTCAGCTGATCCAGGTCTTTGTTGAATATACCCAGAAATGTGTCGTTATAGATATAAAATTGGTTGCAAAGTGGATTCATAGTGACTTTACATTTTATTATTTTATATTTGCATATATTCATAATTGTATTTATAATATTTAATGTTATATATGAATTTATGATATAATTATATAAAATGTATATTTTATTATTGATTTAATTTTTAAGTTTTGTTTAAAAATATATATTTTTAAATAAACTTAAATGTCACTGAATACGTTTTATATACTTAATTTAATTACATTTTAAATGATTTTGAATTGTATAATATAATATAATATAAATATAATACTGCCTCTATACATTTTCTGTTCTCTGATCACTGTTCTCTTTCTAACTCTTGTAAATACATTTAAATAAATTCATGTAAATAATTTAATGAATACATTTAAATTCCATTAATTGAATTTAAATTTTAATGAAGTTCTCAGTTTCATTACTTCAATGTAATATAATATAATATATATCATATAATATGAATTACTAATATAATAATTATTGTCTCTGTACATTTTAGTCTGTGCTCTGCTAACCTCTCTTTCCCTTTCTAAGTCTTATTTTGTAAATACATTTAAATTAATACATTTTTAAGAATTGAAATGAATACATTTAAATGTCATTAATAAAATTTAAATTTGCATCAGGTTCTCAGTCTTTTATTTTATATTTATTGTATACATTATTGTTGAAGAAATTTTCATATGACTGTGCAGTTTATAGCTCCTCTTATTTTGCTCCTTCTCTTACCATCTCATAAACGAGGCACATTTTCCATCCTGCGGTACCCTCTGTTCATGTTTGGGTTGCTAAGGGACTCACTGCATACGCCGAAATTGTCCTGACAGCCCAAGGTCATATTATTATTTTTTTCACCTCCTCTCTCTCCTCAGCAACAGCCGTAATGAAACTGTCCCCATTACAGGGCTCTTTTATGCGCCTAAAATTGGAATATTGCCAGTGTCAGACCCGGTGATGGTCTTGTCAGGCCCAGTATGTGTTCGGTGTGTGTTGAGCTGAGAACACCGCGGAGTGATCATTTTTAATGGGAGCGCAATAGTCCACACCTACTCATCCGGCAGGATCCATGAGCAGGGGAGAGGTGATGACAGATTATGACAGAGAGAGAGAGAGAGAGAATGTATGAAAGACGTATAAATGAAAAAAAGAGAAAGATTTTATTTACCTACTGTTGGAGGTTATGGGAATGTGTTGGGCATTTACCTTCTTTTGATTAGTTCTCCTGAGAAAATCTGTGACAGAAGCTTCGGCCCTGCTCCAGTGTTGTGCTTTCAATGGTATTTTCAAGCTAAATCTTTAGATCAAATCAGAATTACTGCAGCTTTACATTGTGTACTAATTAACAAGACAGGACAGGACAAGTTTCCAGCAACAGGCAATTTGTCTATCCACAGTGAACGAGAAACTGCTGTGTTACGTGACACAATCACAGCCAAAGATATTTAGGGTTTAATCACAGTTTTGTGCAGTGAGATTGTTGACCAATGAGATTCCGTAGATTCCGCTAACCAGGGCAAACACTACAGAAATGGAAAATAAACGATTGAGAGAATGGCCAGTTGTTGTGGATGTTTAGTTTTTTCTCTCTCTCTCTTTTCATGTACAGTGCAAGCCGAGGCCAAGATTTAAAAAAAAAATGCCACATTTATGGCATTTATGGTCTCAAGATAATATACGAGGTCTACACACTGTAATGTCATGAAGGCCAAATTGAAGAGGATAATCCAGTAAGACGATGTTACATTGATATTTATCTCTAAACAAGCATGAAAGGAAGTTTGTTCTCTCTCTCAGTTTTAATGAACATTCAAACTTCTCTCAAATCGCTGATTGTAAATACATGCTGACAGGGCACCACTTAGCACCACGTGGGCATTAGCAATAAATGGATAAGGTAATTGGATTTGTCTTTCACTCTGTTAATTCTTTTGCAGATTATACAAGACAAGTTTGTTTATTAAAACAGAAAGACAGAGGAAGTGATTTAGATGCTTATAGCGAGCTAAACACACGTCCCCCTGAGCTCTCAGTAGATCCAGGCGAGCTTTTGAGAGGCTTTTTCTGAAGCCTCACACTCCTAATTGGTTTTGAAAGTTTCGAGGGCTAATGTCTGTTCTTGAACTTCCTGTCACCATGATTTCCGACAGAGCAGCAGCAATCAGCTATATTTTCCAGAGGATGGCTAACATCAAAGTTCTGCCCTGTTATGCTTTAAAATGAACCGCATGTACTTCCTTAAAGGGATAGTTCACCTTAAAATGAAAATTCTGTCTTCCTTTACTTCATGTCATTCCAAAACCTGTCTGTGTATCTTTCTTCTGTAGAACATAAAAGAAAAGTGTTTTTTTGTTTTTTTTTGTTCATACAATAGTATAACCATAACTGTTTGGTTACCAACATTCTTTGTGTTCCGCAGAAGAAAGATAAACATACAGGTTTGGAACAACATGAGGGTGAGTAAATAATGACAGAATTTCCATTTTTGCATCTATGCCTTTAACATTCATTCCTAGCCTTGAGGTGAATTCAGTTGTTGCGCAATTGTTCTGTCCTTTTTGATAGTTGCATACATTGATGAAGTTTTGACAGAATTTGGCTCTGTGTTTTGCATCATCCTTTATGCCATGTTCTGAAATCCTCATTGACAAGTGTCATTTAAATGATACTAAGCAAAGCAAGTCCTTCTGCTAGTCTGAAGGAAGTTGATGAAAGAGATCATTTTGTGCACCATTTATTCTTCAATTATTTAGCACTATATCAACCTTTTATCAAAATGTATACTGTACTTATTTCCCTCTCTTTCCTAGGACTTCAACCTCAGTTTTCCCATTATGTCTGAACTTTGTTGGAGGCGAATATTTTTTTAAATCAAGCCATATTTTTAAATAAAATGGGTTACGAATACCATTCTGATTTTATGAGAGGCATCTTACACACAATCAATCCAAGGCTATTTAAAAAAATCTCACCTTTTTCTAATACACAAATGATTAAAAGATTGGGGTCGTTTTTTAATTTTATTAGATTTTTGAAAGAAGTCTGTGATGCTCCCAAATAAGGCTTTGGATCATTTAAGTCATTTTGCATCAGTTTAATGCAGCCTTGCTGAATAAAAAATTCACGTCTTTGAAAACAAAAAAGAAATGAAGAGGAAAAAATCTTCCTGACCCCAAAGTTTTGAACGGTATGGCTGCTGCACCTCAGTTGTTCAAATAGACTATTCCACTCCTCTACTGGTAAAATTGGTTCTTCTATCTCTCAGGAACAGAGCCTTTCTGCCCCGTTGTTAGAAAAACTGCACTTTTCAAGGACCTATATGTTTTGGGCATTCAACAAAGATAGGAATAAATGTTTCATATGCAGTGTTATGTTACCGTCTAGGCAGCGGTTGACCAGCTTTCATTGCGTTTCAGATGTCAAATTGCTCTCGTTGAGGCGAGTAAGATATTGAAGTAATTGCTCAGTTAGGGAGTTTTGTTCCTATGAATTAATGCAGACCAGGGTGGATTCCTGACTGAATAGACAACGCTACAGCTCAATGTCTTCACCCTCAGGCTCATGTTGACATAAAATCAAAACCATAGCACAAATTGTAAATAAAGCGGAACGCACGCACACACAGATTCACAAATAACAGAGAAATAGGCAGACGCTATGTGACATGTTTTATTCATTTGCCAAATCGTCTACGGCAACACTGCAGAGGCCTCAAAGCATCAGAGATTTCAATAAATGAGAACAACAAAAACAAACACGGGGGAAAAAATAATACACTGAAGTAAAAAAAGAAAAAAAAAACGTTTCAAAAGATAAAGGTGGGCAAACCGGAGGCTGAGGGCTGAGCGGAAGAAAGAGGAATAGTCAGCTCCTCGAATTGGCCGACGACGTCATTATCACAGAACACCACCGTGGATGTCACACCCGGCTTCGGCTGTGAACATGACACCTTCCCGCTCCTCTCCTAATCTCTTTCTCTCTCCCTCGCACACACGTACTCTATATTTAGTTTTCCCTTCATTTCCTATTCACTCTTATATTGGCTTTCTCTTATTTGTCTCTGTCATTTTTTAGTGCTTGTCTCACCGTCTCGTTCCCACTCTTCTCCTTACCTCTCCTCATCCCGCACCGTGATGGAATATTAATACTGTTTTTTCATCTCTTTTCCTACATCTTTGTGGACTTGACATTTCTTCTACGTTTTTTAATGCATTATCACTCAGCTACGTTCTTCTCGAGTGTCCCGTCAGGCAGGTCGTCAAACTTTCCTTCTCCTCCTGGATGACCTCAGTGGTCTGGCTGGGATCCAGAGAATTTATTTATTTATTTATTTATTTATTATGATAAGCAGAAATGACTTCTGCCTGAGAATGGTCTGTTCCGGGTTATTTACAGGCTCGTAAACGCTAAACGGAGAGTGGAAATTCAGTGGCTTGTAGAGAAATGTGCCACATGTTCCCAGCAGCACAAAACGTTTGTACAACATTTACAACATTTACAACATTGCAGCTTGGTCATTAGTTAGGAAACTGTTCTACCTACCTCATCTAAAAAATAAAAAAACTCAATGTAACCAAAATACATTGTCAAATCAAACTGCTAAGGATTTTACTTAGAAGAGCATAGTGTGTACACTACTGTTCAAGTGTTTGGGTCTGTAAGATTATTTACAGTTTATTAAAAAGTCTCTTCAGCCCACCAAGGCTGCATTTATTCGATCAAAATACAGTAAAATCAGTAATATTGTGAATGTTCAGCATCATTACTCCAGTCTTCAGTGTCACATGATCCTTCAGAAATCATTTTAATATGCTGATTTGCTGCCCAAGAAACATTTCTGTTTATTTTCAATGTTGAAAACAGTTGTGCTGCTTATTATTTTTTAGGGAACCGTGATACGTTTTTGTTCCCCAGGATTCTTTGTGTTTTTTGAAATGGACATTTTTCTGTAAAAATGTAAAAGTCACTATTGAAAGTGTCGTGTAAAATGTAAATATACTAAAATACAACCAGGCCACAATGTTTGTGGAATGTTTTTTGTCTACCTTTTTTGTAAGCTTACACGATTTTTTTTTTAACTGAAGTCAATTAGGAGTGTAAATACAACATTGTTCTTCTTTGTTTTACTCTGAATGGAAGATATTTTTTAGAATGGGCACATGGGATTTCCTCCAACTGTCATGATTTCTGACTTGTGTTGTGTGGACTTTTATGTTATTTCCTGTTCTGCTCCATGTTTTGTAGTCCTTTGTAGTTGTTCTTGTTGATTAGCTCTTCGATTGTTTCCAGGTGTATTTTATTTGCCAGTTACCCCATATGTATTTAAAACCCATGCTGCGTTTCAATTCGCCTACTTATACTACGCTCTAAAGTATGTACTTTTTTTTGTGAAGAAAAAGTACATAATTTTGAGTGTGAAGAAGAAGAGTAGACAAGCTTTGAGACAGTATCACATCATAAAAAACGGTTGCTCTCTGTCGCTTAGTTACATGCATCCTGTCACAAAACTGACCTGTCAATGATCTTGTCAAAGATAAAATCCTCGATATTTAGTTTCATTTAATTTCCCAATGTATCGGAGAGAAATGCAGAAGCACTTTGATCTGCCTGTCACAGGTTTTTCATGCAGACTCTTCTCATATTCATGCATAACGATGCATTTAAAAGTTAATGGCCAAACAGGTCAGTATTAAAGTTCACATTGTTGTTGAAGATGAAATATAACATGAAGGATAGCATTACATAAATATTTTAATCAGCTTAAAAGTTAAAATTATTAGTCACTCAAACCTTTATCTAACCTTAACCGTTATGTTTTAGTTCTCTGAACACTTTTAACTCGTGTTTGTAGTTCTGAACTGAATCCTCTTCCAAGGCGCAATGGGTTGTGGGCAATATTAGCCGTTATAGTGAGCACGATGCACACTTCAAAATTCGAAAGAAAATAGTATACTATCCGGGGCTTTCTGGCAAAGGCTACTCTTTTCAACATACTATGCTTTGGGACACACTTATTTTAATCTCACATGTTTAGGATGGATAGTATGGACATTGAGATGCAGGGCCAGTGTTTCTCATGTTCCATGTTCTATCTTAAGTTCAAACGATTTGCACATCTAGTTTACACTGCTTGTTTAAACCGCCCGTTCCTCGATTATAAGGATGTTTCATTCACATTCAGCTCAGCCTCACCTGCCTTTTAAGCATCAATAGCTCTGTCCCCTTCAGATCTTTTTAATACTCTGCACAGAGGGTCTGATGAAAAGGTCAGTCTAGCTGAATTAGAGGGCCAGCTGTCTCCGGTTAGGGTTTGTTGAGCAATCATTTCCATATCTGGTTAACTTGGTCATTCGTCTCTCAGGTGAATGCCTTGTCAGAGAATGAAAGCTGTAAATCTGGAATGAATTTTCACTGGGACAAGCAAGGCATGCTGGGATACTTTAACCTTGACGATGAAAGGCTACGCATAAAAACGCTGCAATATTTCCATCATTTATGGCGCTATTAAGAAAATGTATTTTGAAACCTGGACATTATGTGGTGTAAATATTAAAAAGTCCCCAAGAACATCTTTCTCTTTCATCTTTTGAAAAAGGGTGGAATGAACTTTGATGAACCACAGTTATCACAACAAAAGCTAACCTTGCTTGTCACGCCAACCGAGAGGAATTTGCTACAGCCCCGCTATGAATGAACTAAGCTGAACATCTCTGACAGCTGGATATAAAAGTTTCCCGAAACCTTTTTTAAGCATTCTTTATACAAAATGTATGTATAAATGCATGTTAATAGATTTGTACGTTGGTGTCAAATATCCAGTTTTTAATTTTGATTTATATAAAAAAACAGTAAAAATAATTGTTGAATACTTTTAGTTTTTGATCATTTTGCTCATGTGAATGCCAACTGCATACATTTTGGCACAGGTGTGTAATTTTATTAGAATTGTACTATTTCACCCTCATTTCTTTTAATAAATCTATTTTGGACAAGGTACACAAAATAATTACACTCAGGACCTTAAGGACAAAAATGTCCCCATTGAAACCCATTATAACTGCATTTTTTAACCCCAGGGCCATTTAACTATAAAATGATGCAATCTTTGTTAATAGGCTTTAATTCTGTTGGCAAGACGTAACATTTTTAATTGCCACTTTTTTTTTTACAAGATGGTGACATTTTCTCAGGTTTGGCCTATAAAGCAAATAATCAGTTTATTCCTGTTTTCTGCTTCTGCATTTTGTAGAACTAATTGGATAAATTATGCAGATGTAATTGTGTGGGTGTGTTGGTATTGATGTCAGAGTGTGTTTGTATGTGTGTAATAAAAATGTTTTGTGTGAGTGTGCGTGCTTGTAATATTTAAGAGAGAAAAACTCTACTGTACTGCAAATCATAAATACAACAACTGTGTGTACCAGTGGAGCTTTGCTGGCATCTAATGGGTGACAATTTTGTACTGCGCCTGTAACGGTTATGTTTAGTTTATGGACTTATTTTCATATGCTGTTTGTAACGAAGGTTCTTTGTTGGGGATGAAAGAAGACAAGGGTCGGCGTGACGGGGCTCGAACAGTTTTATTTCAAATAAAAGAAAGGCAAAGTAAATGTGCGCCACGTGCGCGGATAGTAAAAACAAACGAAAAATCCTTTCACAATCACTTTCTGGCAGTTGGTTGCTTGTTTCTCTGTTCAGAGTCCCCAGTCCTTCTCTCTCTCTCTCTCTTCTGGACCAGCCGGTTTATATGCGGTCTCCCCACGCCAATTACTGCAATCAGACACAGGTGTTCGTCATTTTGCACTTGACCTACTTACTTACCGCTCGGCTCCTCCCTCGCTCCCCCACTGCAAACTCCGCGAAACCACGCCCCCCTCATCACACTGTTCTATTTCCCTTAGTTCCTATTTCCCTGCTCTGTTTAGTTTCAGTTTCCTTGGTTTCTGATCATGTCCCTGTTTGTTTCAATGGTTACTTATATTGTTATCTCCAACGCTATCTCACGACCAATTCGTACGAATTTGTACGTGTGAATTAAAAGGTGACTAATTCGTACGAATTCATACGACCTCACTCGTACGGATGTGTACGATTTGTCTAAACCCACGTGATGGTAGGTTTAGGGCCAGGGGCAGGGGTAGGTCATTCGTATGAATTCATACGAATTTGGCAACTCGTAAAATATATATGATTTAGCAAAAATCGTACAAATTCATACGAGTGAGGTCGTATGAATTGTTACGAATTACCCACATCGTAAAATTCGTATGAATTGCCTTGAGATCGGGCTGTTATCTCCTACATATATACGCCCTGTTCAGTTCAGTCATCTGTCGGTTATTGTCTTTTTGTAATGTGTTTATATCCTGTTTATCTACTACATTTATTATTAAGGTCAGTTTAGAATATTCCTATTTTGTGCGTGTAGCCTACATACCGACATGTGACACTGCACTGCGTTATTCTTCACATTATTTTCCTAGAGCGGCTAATGAAACAAAAGTCTTGCACATTTACAGAAAACCTTTTACTTCCACGGTAAAAAAATAAAGTAGATATTGAAACTGACTTTTAAAGATGAACCGATTCTGAAATGTTGCGCAGCTTTGGCTACATGTTTATGTCTAAGAGTGCTGATGGGTAAAATCATGTGTGAATCTTAATGTTCCACCATTAAGGAAGAGCGGCCTGAAGTCCAATAATGTGAAAGTCAAGGTTGAACTGAAGCTTCCAGGGCGTTGCAGGATGTTAATGCGATTCCCCAGCGACATTCAGGCCTTGACTGTTTAACATTTATTTTCAAGCATCCTTTTCTTATGGAGTTACAGTGATAAATCTTCAGCAAATGCCTCTGAATCCGTTCTGAGACCCCTTCCAGGCTGATGCAAGAAGAGAAGAAATAAAAAAAGAACACAAAATGGTTTAATTGGGGGAAATCTCAACGCTGTGTTCTGAGAGCGGTCCCATGGTCACAATTATAACTTTATCTTGACAAATTCAATGTAGAGGAGAGTGATAGGGCTCTTTTGGGTTCTCCCATTCCAGTGAACCACCCAGCTAATAACCTAACCACTTTCAGATTTCAGTATCTGCATTGTGAATCAGTTTCTATTGGTTTGGCTTTAATTATTTTAAGCCTTTATTATTGCAAGTTTGTTTTCCAATCCAATCCAACTACACATGCACACACGCGCACACACATCATCATCATCATCGTTCCTGTTAATTTATATGGTGAACAGAATGTGATGCAAAAGTCTTGCTCGATCATCTTGGTAGACCTACACGATAAAACCTTCAGAGGTCAAAGGAGTTCTTGAGTCATCAAAACAGGACAGGCAATCAACTGACAGGTGGCAGTGTTTGATGATGTAATTTCCTGCACCTGTCATTCTCGCAGGAAGGTGCCGCTTCTACATTTCATTATGATGGCTCGCTTCATTCGTATTGCGAAGGTCAGGGAGTTTGGGTATTAAGTCCATGTGATGCATCTTAAATTGAGCACTTTAAATTTGCAGTTTGCCACCGGACCCGGTTTTCAATTTATTCACAGTCCAAACTAGGGCTGTTTTATTTCTTATTTTGCAAATACTTCATCTAACCTCATTCCTCTATAACTAATGAGCCGTGTGCAGAAATGTGGTAACAGAACAACAACATAGCATCCTGTGTTGCATTGGGAGATTTATCAGAGGGCATTTTAAGCACAGGAAGTAAATGATCCAACAAAATACATTAACCTTATTTACTAGATAGAGAGGCTTATTAGATCGCTCACCACAATGAGCTCAGCTTGGTGTCTCTGTCATTTCCAGCACATTAAGAAACACACAAATCAGGCGTTTGCTAAAGCTTATTACATTATTTAGCCGAGAGAATGACCTTGATGTTTCCTTGGAACATTTAACCAACCCCAAGGTAGACATTATAGTGATGAATACACAGGAACACTGACAGCAGCCAAATCTTATCTATTTACAGAGCATGAGGAAGAACCCCTCTCTCTCTCTCTCTCTCCCTCTCTCTCTCTCTAACTCCTCTCCCTCTCTCTCTCTCTCTCTCTCTCTCTCTCCCTCTCTCTCTCTCCAACTCCTCTCTCTCTCTCTCTCTCCCTCTCTCTCTCTCTCTCCCCCTCTCTCTCTCTCGTTTGGACCTCATGCTGTGGCCTCTTCACTCATTTGTCATTACACCCTGCTCATCCACTGTCAGCTCAGCAGTGAGTGTCGAAACCCGCCAAGGCTGCTCATTCTCTCCATCTCTCTTTTTCTCTCTCACACGGCCCTCCTTTTCCTCTATCAATAACCAGTTTCCAGGGCCATCGCGGTAATGTTTAATGCGTTCAATCGTAGTCCTGGCGTTTATTAGTCTCTGGTTGGTGGCCTGAGCGCACGCTCGTAAGCCTGATAATTAAACTCCAGGTAAGAGTTTGGTTACACCTCTATACAATTCAAACTAATATAACTGAGGTGTTGTGTACAATCTCCAAACTGCAATGCAAAACCAGCATTATGATGTTTGTAAATCTGTAAGTGGACTGAAAAAGTTGACATTGTTACTGTGGAGTTATGGAGTTGTTATCAAGGCTAGCCTTAGGTCTGTATTGTTGACCTGCTGAAAGCACCAGTTTAGCAGGTAGACTAACATAGCTGTGCTGTTCATGACCACAACATTGCGCTCAACCAGCAAACTCTTTCTGATGAAGTGGGTTGACCAAGGAAGACATAGAGCCAGTTGCATATGAGCCTCTGTGTTAAAAGCCCATTCACACCAAGAATGATAACTATAAAGATACATATAACAATAAGTATGTAAGCGTCCACACCAAATCACAGCAACTTTCTTATTATTATTATTAACGTTTTGTCATCTGCCGCTTTAAATGCCCAAGTCCTTTAAAGAAGGAATGGATTCTGATTGGCTGTCAATGTTTTTTTTCATTCATGAGCTGGAAAAAAAAATCGTTCTGAAAGTGATTCCAACAATATTGTTTCTCTGTGTTGTTAAGTTTACCCATGTCCCCATACGGTCAAAATTGACAGTTATTACTATCATTGTGGGGACATTTGGTCCCCATAACCTAGGGACACACAGATACACACACACACAGACACACACACACACACACACACACACACACAGACACACACACACACACACACACACACACACACACACACACACACACACACAGACACACACACACAGACACACACACAGACACACACACACACACACACACACACACACACACACACACAGTGTTGGGAATAACGGCGTTTAAAAGAACGGCGTTAGGTAACGACGTTAGTTTTTCAGTAACGGGGTAATCTAACTAATTACTTTTCCCGTCGTTACAACGGCGTTAACGTTACTGAACGTTAAATGCGGTGCGTTACCACGGGCGTCAGTTTGGTTTGAAATGTGCTGGCGCCAGAGATGCATTCGGACGTGCATTTTCAGAAATGCTGATACAAAGTTGTCAAACTGTGCAGTCTCTCTGCTCAACCAGTAAATAAATCCATCGATCCGAAAATGTTAGTTGAGTTCTTAAGTGGTCTAGTGGTAGATCATTTGACAAGCGTGTCAGAGATTACGGGTTCGAATCCGCACTTCTATAGTTGTTTTTTTTTCTCTCTCATCAAAACTGAATTTGTTCAGCAGGGACACGTTTGTGTGCATTTTATTTTGTGATTTCACCGAAACGAATAGTCTCCACAACGGTGATAGATTGAAGCGCGCGTCCGAGTGAAGACTGTACGTGACAGCGCGAGCCACAAGAGAACAACTATCCATGCAACTGATAGCAGCGGGAACGAGCGCTCAGCTTGATTTATAAAACAACACATTTTAGCGCTAGATCTCTTATTTAATAGCGAACTAAATGAATGCTCTGCTAACTGGAGATGTTTTATTTATTTGTATTAACATCCGTGCCTCAATGTTTCATAAAGTGGTGGGTACAAAATGATTCATGACGGAATCTGGTGGGGACGTGTACCCACCGAAATCGACACCTATGTGCGGTACTATTATAGACAGTAAAGGTTACTATGTAGGCTATTGATTGAATAAACTGTAATCCGAACGCACCCAGTGGCTCACACAGCTAGTGAGGAGGTGGGTTAATAACGAGGTATGCGATTATGATTGGCTAAGGCAGAGTCATGTTTCCTGGTAGCCAATCAGATCCAGTGTTTTTACACACATGCCAGCACAAGCGCCACACACACACACACACACACACACACACACACACACACACACACACACACACACACACACACACACACACACACACACACAACAGCTAAACAGAGATTCGATGAAGCAGCAGAGATGGCGAGTCAGGAGCAATCCAATGAAAAGTTGGCATTTTCAAGGTGCAATATAAGCACTACTTCTGTTCTACTAAGTTCAACTGACTTGTGAAAACTGCTAAAAAAAACCTGTCTTTTTTAACAGTAACGCAAATAGTTACTTTCCCTGGTAACGAGTTACTTTTATTATAGAGTAATTCAGTTACTAACTCAGTTACTTTTTGGAACAAGTAGTGAGTAACTATAACTAATTACTTTTTTAAAGTAACGTTCCCAACACTGCACACACACACACACACACGTGTATTTCAGGCTTTTAGATTGCACTTTTTAGATCTTGACAAGTTTGGAGTTTTGATATTCATAGTGAAAGAGATTGTAGCCAATCAAACAACGCCATAGATCAGTCGAAAGGCTAGCAAATAGCACACCATAGAACTTTTGCAATAGGTATTAATGTTTGTTATTCACAGGGAAAGTCCTTGACTTTGATATTATAGACTTCATTGCATTGTAATTTTAGATTTGCTGATTGCTTTAGATCGCTCATCAGTTCAACAAAAATGTTCATAGTATTTGAAAGCATTTGTTATTATAGTCATTATTCATGATTGTTCTGCATAAAGTATTCAGGCACAACACTAATAGCTGTTTAGGTCAGAACAACATTATATTACAACATTTTCTGTTTTTGTGATTCTCACAGGTGGTGTGACACTCATTCTCAGTTTCGGTTACATTAACTCCTGCTCTCAAAAAGGTCAAATTAGTATTGCTATCTGTCACAATTTTTTTATTTTCCCGTATTCAATACTGCACTTGTAACCCATCATAAAATATCTATAACTAGTAACTATTTCTGAAGGGAGGGTCAGGAAGGCAGAAGTGTGTCTTTACTTACAGAGACCCTTCATTGATTCACACGGGGATGAAGAAAACCCCCTCTGCAAATACAGTCTCTTTATCATCTCAGCTATGTTTTTTTGTTCGCCACCCTCGCTTAAACTCACACTGGGATGCGTAACGTGTCTCTTGCCTCCTTCACCTTGTGTGAGTGAGCCCCCTCCGCCCCGTTACCTCCATCCTGACTTCAGCGCACACCTTCTCCTGATCAATACGCAATCAGCCGTTCTGTTCCTCAGCTACCTGGTCATCAAAACTGTTTACAAAGCTAACAATTACTTTCTGAGATAGCGCTCTAAATTACTGGCACGAACTGCGATGCTACTTCCAAAGTGCATTTGGATTAAAAATAAACGTGTCTGGTATCTAAGATTTGGTTATCCGTTTTTGTTTATTTGTGAATATTAAATTAGATTATTATCCTGCTTTTCATGTTGATTTATTGCTGATTATTTAAAGGAACAGTTCACACAAAAATTAATTAATTTACTGATTATGTCATTCCTACTGTTACTTTCTTTCTTAGATGGAATACTAAAGCAATAGTACAATTAATATGCACTCAAATACATCTTCTGTTATTTTATGAAAATATTTTGAAACATATTGTTATAAGGTCAGGTATGCTACCATTTGAAGGTTTGGAGTTGGTAAGATTTTTTTGTGTTTTTGAAAGTGCTCAGAGGCTTCAGTTTTTAAATAGAAATAGTCTAAACAGTAATATTGTGACATATTATTACAATTTAAAATAACTGTTTTCTGTTTTAATCTATTTCAAAATGTAATTTATTCATGTGATGGCAAGCATTTTCAGCAGTCATTACTCCAATCTTCAGTGTTACATGATCCTTCAGGAACCATTCTAATATAGCCTTCTGAATTTGCGGCTCAAGAAATGTATTACTGTTGAAAACAGTTGTGCTGCTTCATATTTTTGTGAAAACTGGGGCACACTTGGATTCTTTGAAGAATAGAAGATTAAAAAGAACAGCATTTATTTGACATGGACATCTTTTGTAACATTGTAAATGCCATTATGTAATTTTTGATCAATTTAATCCTTGCTGAATAAAGGTCCGTTCACACCAAGGATGACAACTTTAATGATAACGACATAGTCCACACCACAACTATAAAGGTAAGGTACAGAGAAACGATTTTTTTTCCAGTTGATGAATGATTAAAAACATTGACAGCCAATCAGAATCCACCAAGAGCTCAAGCATTTAAAGTGGCAGTGCTTAAAATAAACAGAACGTTATCATCTGCTGTTGTGGATGCTAATATAGTTATTGTTATACTGTAGTTATGCTCACAGCAAGGACGATAACTATAATGATAAATATATAGTTCTAAAAATCGTTCTAAAAATCAAAGACATTGTTGGAATCACTTAAAGTAAAAAAAAAAAAAAATTCCAGTTGATGAATGATAAAAACATTGACATTGACACTCAGAATCCACCAGATTTGAAAGATTTTTGTCTGCTGGTGTGGACGCTAATATGGTGATAATTCTCGGTGTGAGCGGGCCTTTCAAAGTATTTTTTTTTTAAATCGTACTGACCTAAAAAAAAATAACAGTAGCGTGCATTGTCATTTTTTTTTAAATCCCAATCTTTAGATAGCATATTACTGTATTTATATGTGAATTTACTGTTGCACATTTTTGCACTATACAATTACAGCTATAAAAAAAATTCATCCACTTGACAAGACCTTGGACTTAAGACTTAAAGACTTAACAACAGTTTGGAGGTTATACAGACAGACAGGCAGAGATAGATCGATAGATTCAAGTTCAAATTTAAGTTATTCAGTTACTGATATTAACTTACTTTCCGGTATTAAACGGGAGACATCGCTGGTGGTAGGAATGAATGAAAGCTATCAACATGTCAGATATAATGTAAAAAGAAGATCATGCGTTCTAGATATTGCAGCATTAATACTCTTGAAGAGCTGAATTTTATACGTTGAGGTATAGATTTAATTTCGTTCTCTGTGTTTTGAAGCGAAGGTATTTAATTGCTAGTCATTTCAGGAAGTTTTCATTGATTTTAAAGGTCTGAGTGGAAGCTAATGCAGCTTCTTTACACTGTCCTGACCTCGTGCACATTTTTTTTTTTGCTGGCTTAACTGTTTGAGTTTAAGTGTTTACCACACTCACCACTTTAAATGAAGGGATATTTCTTAAAAGACTGAATCACAATATCCTACACTAATAATGGATGACATCTCCTAATGCCTAATAATCTCAAATGAGGCAGCTCTATGCAAATTATTTTCGTTGGTAGCAATTTGTGCATGGTTAATTGTCCATTAATATCCATTAGTTGGGTTGCTTATATAATTCATTATGTGTTGTGTATGCTCTTAGTGGATGCGTGCATTTCCCTTCAGACCGACTTTATATAATCCTTATGAGCCCAGCTGTTCTTATTCTTAAAGCTATTTTCAATGAAGAGTAAACTATTATAATCAGCATCATTGCATGGTTGCATACTATAACTGCACAACACACTGGGTTTTACATAAATGCATGGAATATAGTTCCCTAAAAATCAACATTTGAAAAGCATCCAGAATCATGCCGTTACAATGCTCGAAAGGGTTGTGTTTTGGAAGCACACTTCAAAGATCATGTTCTTTGAAATGTATCTTTTTTCAGATGTTCTGGGAATGACTGAGAAAAGGGAACAGGGTGAAATTCTTGTTTATTTGAATAGCCTGTTAATTTGTGGAAGCAAGGTAATGAGTTTGAGAAGGAACCTGAAATTGAAAGATGAAAAATCTTCTCCTCTTACTTGTTTTGAGACTCTTCCAATGGAGGGAGGTTGGATTGTCTTTTTCTTCCCTTTCAATTTTCTACATTCACTTTCATCCTCACTTTGAAAAAAATAAAATAAAACAGAAAAAGAAAGTGAAATTGGGTAATTAAAATAGATGAGGGAAAAGTGGAAAATACATTTTAGTCATTTCACTCCTCTAGTCAGGGTCACGAGATCAACACCATCTGCCAGCATTTTACAGATCTCACTGTTGAGAGTCTATTCAAAGTAATGGCAATTTTTCTGTTTTATGCACTTCAGCAAGGTTGTAGGTTTGGTTTCCAACTGTGGTCGGGACAATTAAAGCCAAACTAACAGGATTTTTCACATTACTATTTGTAAACGTAAGTTGTAGCCTATCATATTTTACACTGTTCCCACTGTATCCTGGGTTAATAATTAATCTATAGGCCTATTAATTAAAATATATTTCAATAATAGGTTTCATAATTTAACATGATAGCCTACACCTATAAACCCTTATTTAACATTTGCATAATTATCAGCTCAGTTACATGAATAATTTTTTGTTGAATATCTGTTGAAATGTCATTACTTAAATAATAACAAAGTTCAAAAACAACTCTTGGTGTCAGTATTTTCATATCAGGCCTACTGTGATTCTGCAACTTTACAACGCACATGAGGTAAGAATAAGATGATTCGATGCTGCTCACTAAACATGATAAGGGGTGTCTTATCTGACAGCTTGCCAAAATGGAAAATGATTCTGCTTTGTTGTCGTTTATTTGGAAACGCGTATGATATTTAAACTGTTTGTGGAGACGCACATCCTAGCTGTGTTCCAATTCTGAGGCTGTATCCTTCGAAGGACGGAACAGAGCTATTCAGTCACTTCTCCCCACACAATTAACCTACTGGCGCAACAATGCACGAGTCACTGAAAGAATCAACGAATTAATCTTTTTTGTGAACAGATTCTAATTATTCGAATCATTAAGATGAATAAAACTCCATCGCCAATCCCCTCAGTCGCGACTCGCAACCATTTGAGAAAAACTGTCAAAGCCAAGGCCATGGTATACTGAATTTTCCGCGTTCCGCTCCGTCTCCTGCAAAGTTGAGAGCGCGAGCCTTTCAAAGTGTACCATTGGCCCTGAGCGTGGAAAGACGCGTTCGGCGTGTGCACACTATAGTGGACTTTGTTTTCAAGTCACTCGCACACGCGCTGTTGTTGTCCTCACCTCGTGTGCCCGGTCACAAAAATTGGGACGCTCCTGATGACGAAGATTACGTTGCACGGAGAGAAGTATAGCCCTAGCTACTTTGGGCTTAAGATAAGATGTAAACATTTTCTAAATTAAGGTTGTATATGGTTGTATATAAATGTTTATACGTTTATCCAACTCTGTGAAACGCACGGTTGTTGTTATTTTGGCGAGAAGTAGGCCTATCTCAGTCTACGTAAAAACGGGAGTCTAAGATTGTCACTTGTTGGAATGTGAATTCAACAGGTGTTTTGTGGATAGTCCTTGTCTACAGAGAGCATGAAATCCATTTAAGCAGGACAACTTTACTTTTTGAAAGCCCAGGGAGGATAAAGTCGTGAGGCAGGATAACTTCAGCCTGTCTGCAACCCTGAAGCAGCTCTAGTCTATTTTCTCATGCTTCCCTCAGTCTCTGTACTTGTAAACAATCACATTCCCCAGACCCAATTCACAAACGGAAAACAAAGGTTGATCACATCAAATGGCAGGAGAAAGTGAACAAAACAGAAAAATGCTCTGTTTCAGGAACTACTGAGCTGCCTGTAGGCAAGGAGGGTTCCAACAGGTAGGCAATCTAATTATGCAGCCTTCTTAGATACATTGTTTTTTTTGCCAAATACTAAAGCAAAGCAGAATGTGGAAATAAATAAATTGAAGATGATGGACGAGGTGAGCAAGGTGTCAAGTATATACATATTTTTCTTTTGACATATTTGATGCATTTGGCTGGCTACGCTTGCTAGTGACATGCTCTCCATGTACTGCACTACAGAAATGCATGTTCACTACTACCATTCCAAAGTTTAAGGTCAGTATATTTTTAACACCGTGTTATTCAGCTAGAATTAAAATTAATCAAAAGTGACAGTAAAGACATTTATAATGCTACGAAAGATTTCTTTTTTCAAATAAATGCAGAATGTTCTATTCATCAAATGATCCTGAAAAAAATTTATCTTGATTTCCACAAAAATATTAAACACTATAGTACAATATTACAACTAAGTAATAGCTGCTTAAAATTCAGCACAGGAATAAATCACATACAATTATATCAAATCATTAAATCGCATAGCAACATACTAATGTCAAAACTTATTTGAAATCTATTCTTATTGTAAGTCTCATCTCACATGCACTCTGCCTACAGAAAGGATCCTAAATCAGTCACTTATGAGGTTTAGTGCTGCTTACCTTACAAAGCAGGTTCCTATTTAGGCAGCAGGCAGCGAGGCTGCTCTCTAGGTTTTGGAATGGAACTAAAATCGGAGATGAAAAGACATGGTCAGAGAAGTGTATTCAAGTAGAAAGAATGTGTCACTATATTGAGAGCAGATGGCATAATCCCCTTCGAACTCAGCAGAAAATATGATGGAATTAAAACCTGTCAGTGTGTGCTTTCAGAGCAGGAAAGTTGGGGATTTATGAACCAAATATCACCAAAAGCAATGACTTGTGTTGGGCGATTGGTGGGATTGTGAGCGTCTGGTCCTGTCATATGTTTAGGAATGTATTGGGTTTATTCACCCAATGGCGGTTTATTCACTCAATAGTCTGCCGCGCTTCAAGCCCTGGCGTTGCTCTGTAAATCATCCTTTATTTCTCCAGCTGCCCGCGCTAGTCCCCTCCAGTGCACTTCTGCTATTTACTGTTCCCGATCCGTAGCCGTCCAATCTCTGCAGCATAGCAAATAATGTGAAAAAGGGACATGGGGAGAGATTTTGAAGGCAGAAACTTGGGGGCTGTTTTTTTTATGAGATTTTGTATAAATCTAATTCATACATAGCGGAGGTAATGGAAGGTAGAAGAGACACCTGCTCGGATTCAGAGCTGTCATCTCCACATCTCCCAGAACAGATTGGATGATGGCATGGAAATGTTTGCTGCAATTTTCCTTTGCCGTACCACTCCCTCTCTCTCTTTCTCTCTTATCGGTCTCTCTCCCACTCGTCCTAGCCGCCGCTCGCTCTCCCTCTCTTTTGATAACAGTTCAGTGTGACTTGTACCATTTATCAAAACACCTTGCAGAGGCGCAGAAACTCAATAAATTATTCTGACAAATTATGGCATCAGCGGAGATGTGTCTCTGCTGTTTTCTGGGTTTGCAAAGATCTGTGGTCATTGTCTAGAAACCTGTATAATATTGCTTAGCAGCGGGATCTGTCGAATCACGTAGAACATCGTTGGGGAGTAACTAACTAAAGTGGCAATTTTACTAGCTTAAAGTTCCATCAAATGGAAATGCAACCTATCTATTTTCTAAACGCATGTAATTGATCTTTCTGAGAATGATTCATCCATGTACTGTGTATTTAGATTTTTCTTTTGTAGTAAATTATGTCATATTTGGATCTATTGATTCATGCACAATAATTCCACCCTTTTTTTTGCAATCGACTGCCAGCTCACATTCAAATCTGCCTCCATCCAATCAACAGTCTCCACCCTATATTTGTCTGTTTTGATAACTTGCTTCCCTCAGATGTGTGTCACAATACGGAAGAAAGGATCTGTTGCTATTTCCGTTACATCTTGACCTTAGTAGGCCTTTTGTTTTCAAAACAGCATAGTTTTTTCGCTGACTAGCTGTAGCAACTAAATGCTACATTTCTTTTTGTCATATTGTGTTTCACACACAGTTCTAAATCCGCCGGAACTGAGGGGATAATAAAAGTGCCATTCTAGAATGTCATATGTGGAACGTTTGTTCAAAAGGTTCAAATAAATGAGCCAATTCAAAAACAAATAATTATTGGTTTAAATCTCTTGGAGCATTCTGCCACTAACCTTTTTTTGTAGTTTGCTAGTTTTTGTATTTTTGTCAAAAGAGTAGCTGTAGTTTAAAATTGCAATGTATCAAACGTAGAGAGAGATTTATTTCTTCTATGTTGTGAAGTACATCAGAGTAAAGCAGACTATCGGAAAAGAAAAAAATGTAGAGCGCGGACACGTTCATATCTGAATGCGAGCTTGCGGTCGACTGTAAGAAAGGGATGGCGCTTAACTCTTTCCCCGCCAGGGATTTTAAAAAAAAGTTGCCAGCCACCGGCAGCGTTTTTGATCATTTTCACCAAATTTTCATGACCCCTAGAATATTTTGTTGTATGAATATCTGAACATGCAATATCAAAAGAAAGAACATAACCATTGCTTGAAAAAAAAAAAAACTTTTATACTAGCTTTATGAATTCTTTTTTTTATCAACACTTGAATGTGGGTAAGTTTCATAAAAAACAAACAAAAAAAACATTTTGAGCAAAAAGCTCATTTAGAAAAAGAAAAACTACATCCAGATCAGATTCAGAATGTTAGAATGATTCAAAACATAGATGGAGTAAATCGAGTCCATCAACCCTTAATGCTTGCACAGTCCTATAGCTCATCCTGGATCGACATTTCATTCAGTAACATTAGGGATTCGCGTTATTTTACATATTTACACATAAGATCGCTTGTTCCTGCATTTTCTTCGCCTGTGTTTTGATCAGGAGATTCTGTACTCTTTCAGAAGGTGTGTCATAGCACCCCCTACTGTATAATAGTGAAAACACGGAAAGCCAGAAATTTCCGTCAATGGCGGGGAAGCGTTTTCTCACAATTCCATCATTGGCGGTGAAAGAGTTAAGTGGACTAAATGTCCTTTCATTCCCAATAAGATCAATAGGCTTTATGCCGAACGCCCCATGAACAAACAGGAAAACTCCTTTGGTATCTCCTTTGAAGGATTCTTGACTAAAGCAGCTTGATATTTAACGAAGCGCATAAAAAATTATCTAAACTGGAAGTGATAAACCCTGTTATTACAAAATGCAGAAGTTTGTTGCGCATAATCTATATAACATGTATTTAGAAAATAGATGGGGTGAATTTTCATTTCGGGGTGACTTTAAATGTTGTGAGTAGCTTGTTACTTAGCATGCTTGTTTGAAAATAGCTAACACTTGTTCAGAGTTATACCTCATTTAGCAACCCTTTACTTAGCCTTTAGCCTGAAAGTTTGTGTTTAAATGTGAAAATCTCTTTTCCTTTGTAATTAACTATATTGTTAGCCCGGTTTCTTGGAAAAGGAGGGCCAGTGCTACAGATGATGACAAATGAGTAAAAATAGTGTGGGTGTACACGCATACAAACTAGATTTGTCATAAGTGTTTTCAAGCGCTTTTGGCTGGAAAATGTGCATGGAGCAGAGGCGTTGCTGCATCAACCCCCCGGAGTTACAGGAGAAATTGTGTGAGGAAGGGATTGATATTGAGCAAAAAGGAAGTGACAGTCTCATCTTTGGGAAGAATGAGAGGGAAAAGAAACGAATAACTGGAGTCATGTACACAGACAGCAAGAAAACTGTGAGGGGCTGTGTTTTTTTTTAACGGAAAGATTTTTATCCATACTGACAGCAGCAAAACGATTAAGGGAGTTCTTAAATTAGTGAGTCAACTCAGGTTGTCCATTTTTTATTAATTTACTTATTTTTCACCTCTTGCCAGCCTCACCAATGATATCTCTCAAAGTTGTGGAATGTATTTTGAGATAAGTGCATCCAAACACAGAGGGAAATTATGTTTCTAATTAATTAATTTACTCGGATACCAGCTGAAACATAAAAGCGTGCATTTAAAATATTGCACTGATAATGACAATGGCTAAAAAGTGTATCTTAATCATTACTCTTGAAGGAATTGTCATTGTCATTCAGAGAAATCAGGCGCCAATTAGTATGCTAATGAGAGATGTTTCAAGGACCCTTAAATGGTCAATTATCACATTTTCTAATACCTGAAAATCCTCTAATGGATACATAAAGATGCACATAATAAGGCACATATTTGTGTTTTTCTCAGGGAGCCTGCATGGCATCAACATTAACATCCATGGGAATAATTATTTTTTTTAGGCTGTTTGTCATTTAGTTCTAACTCAGGCATTCATTTGGCTTTGATACAATGTATCTAACATTGCTTTTATAGTTTATATAAACACACTAATGAACCTAAAAATAGTACATTAATTGAAGGGCAGCCTTTCTAATATTTTGAATTCCTATAGTCCTTCAGTACCTAAAGTAAACTACATTTTTACATTTTCTGAACAAAAGGAGAATGGTGCTGTTGGAGGTTTGCTAAAGTGTTCTAACTGGTTTTCAGCATGTTATGTGGTTGCTAAGGTGTTCTGATTGGTTGCTAGGGAATTGCTTGGAGGTTTCAATGGTGTTCTGGATGGATTAAAAAGAATTGTATATGTATCTCAGTTAAATTCATATTTAATATTTGTTTATATTTAATTTTTTAACAGCCCAAGCATACAAGCCAATAAAATGGTGTATAAAACAAATTCATATGGAACATATATAAATTCATAGCAGATTCCAAGTGACCAAGGGCTTACGGTGTTCCATTTAAACACATTGCAAGGGTTTCGCCAGTAGTGGGCAATGGAAGCAATGACGCACATCCGAGTCTAGCACAATGAGACTGAGGGAAGTTAGAGGCAGGGTCATTAAAAATTTAAACGCAATCCGTTGTCATGACAAATCGGGTCCTCCCTCGAAAATGGGTCTCTATAGACTATCAGTCAATGATTATACTACGTACATACAAATGCTATTCGTTTAAAATATGTATAGGTTACTATATAGTGCACTGCATAATAAAACAAATTGAACATTTCTTTCACTTGATAAACTGATTATTATTAATAATAATAAAAATAGCATATTTAGTGAATACATGAACATCATAAGATTCTTTGTATAACTTAAATATTTGGACATTTAACACTTAATTGAACACATAATTATTAAAGATGATTGTGAATACACGTAGGGCAAGAGCAAATGCGTAAACTAAGCTATCAAGCTAATTCGGGAATCTGTATGCTATGCTAGGATATAAACTAGCTAATACAGACATTAATGGTCATTATTACGTAATTCAAACGGCTTGCTGTTTATCATAACATGAGAGTAGGCTACCGATTAAAAAATAAATAAATTTGAGCCAATGGGATCGCTTGGGGTCCTAACAGAGGATCTGCAACCTTAGTTATCCACAGATATAAAACTTCAGCAGATGATTTTGCTTAACTAACAAGAAAACAAGACGAAGGCATCAGCTAACACAACATTAAAAAGTTATCATTATAAAAGTAAAAACATTTAAAGTACCATAGTAAAAACCTCTAATATTGAGTATATAAAAACACAAACCAACACATTCATACCTGTGAAAGGTTATCATATTATTTGGGAATTCAAATCTCGCCGGTTTCACAACCAGAAGCTGCAATGTTGTGGCATAATTTATTCTTACTCTGAGTGACGACACACTGACAATTACAAGATGGCGAGTGCGCCCTGCGCCAACGTGTCTTGAGCGGTTGAATGTGGAATCTACTATGGATAGCATATCTATGATACAGCACGTTTGAGTATCGGCTAGAATCAATGAGGTTTGTTTTGGCGTGTCAAGCAATATAGGTTGAGCTTCTGTTTATGTTCGCTGATCAATGTTTACATGTGAATAAGAGCCTAAATTTAATCTGTTCATCATATAAATCGATCGTGACTCTTTAGATGACATCTCTTTAGTTGCGTTGCTGTCTATGGAGGGACACACCGTCGACGGAAATTGGTCCTCGTCTGCTTTTTTTCGGCCGATTCGACATGATGCCGTCGGTGAAAGAGGGAACTCTGATTGGCTGTTCAGCGAACGAGTCAGTGCACGATATTAATAGCAAAACAGCGAGCAAAGAAGTCAAAACGATAGAAGTAAGTTACAGATAGAAGACCGTTCTAATGTTACGTCATCTTACCTGAGTGTTCCTTGGCAAATATTTCAATATTAACATGAGCGGAGTGGAATAAAGTGTTTAGCAGGATTGATATTCAAAACGGTAAGCACGCACTGCTTTGTTTACGGTATGTGTATCTGCAGCCTGTAGCATAGGTTTCCCTTTTTGAATGACGGATATAGACGAATATATCTGCAGAAATAGTCTCATTTACACGCAGGCGCAGAACGCGCATTCTAGCTGACAGTTGGCAGTAGTTCTCTCGGTGTGTTCAAGTGCAGCTTTTCCCCCGACGCGAGGCGACAACACAGTCGGCTTTCATCAGCGCTAGTTCGTCGGCGTCGGCTTGGTGTGTTCCAGGCTTAAGGGGTGAGGGGCTGCAGACTTGAGAGTTTGATGCTTTTAACTTGCTACCTTTCATGTTAACATAACACATCTGATAGGTTTACTTCAGAAAAACGTGATATGCAACTCTAGTTTGTTTTAAAGTGTCTTATTTTTGTAAAAGTGCAATTTATGTAGATTTAAAGTAATTCACATTTTATAATGTTTGTGACTCTAAAAGTCCCATATGTTGGATAAAATATAATGGGTTTTTTGACAGTGCACAAAAGCTCATCTTTTCCCTTATTTTATTATTACATGTATATTTCATGCCAGTTTCCTTCCACTGGTCTTTAATAATGCTGTGAGCAGCGTAGCCTATCTGCGGCAATGTGGCGTCATTTGTCATTCCAAAAAAGCAGAGAGAAACTGAAAGAGAGATGGAGAGGGGGATGAAGTGTAGTGAGTAGTGATATTACTGCAGTAATCAGTAAGCCTCTCTGTCCTGTGGGATAAGGCTGCTGAGAGAGGGAATGCTTGTAGTGGGAAGTGAAGAAGGGGAGGAGGCTGAGAGGAGAGGGGCCCGGAATAATTCATGTTCTGCATCTCAAGTGGGGCGGCAGAGAGACTATAAGCGCTGAATAATGAAACCTAGATGAGGTATTAAGTATGCTGTGGAGGCCTTTGTCAGAGAGCTCTCAGAATTATTTAAAAAGGTTAGTCTATGAATAAACATGGCTCATCAAGGTTCTATACATGGCATAAGAAACAGACTCTAATGCCTAATAAGGGGAGGGATGTGGTCATGTATAAAAAGCAAGTGTTCTTTCTTTTTCTCACCCTGCATCCTGGCTGATGGTGTAATGTGTCCAGGGGGGTCTCTAAGGCAGGACAGCAAGAACCGAATGATGAAAGACAGCACAAAACCCAGTTCGGAACACATTTTACTTCCATAATGTGTGCAAAATGAGTAAATATGTAGGCGGGGCTTAGTTTAATCTTAAGTGGTCTGTATATACCGATGAAGCATTATAAAGACAATAAATATGGTCAGTTTTGAGCTCATGTTGACTTAAAAAGATCTCTGTTGCTATTGAGTTGTTCTCAGATGGTTTTCTGGGACATGATGCTTGCATCATTGGTCAGCTGACAGCTGGTCTCCCATGTTCTCCTTTTTCTGCTTCGCCCTGCACTTCTAAATGTGTTTGTGTTTGTTTCAAATGTAGGGTGGCTTGAGTTATCTTGTGTTCCGATTCATATAATATGTTTTCTTGTATTTATCTGTGCATATACAGTAGCACCAGTCAAAAGTTTGACGCATTTCATTCTAAATTATTACTGTTTTTCTCACATTTTGTAATTCTGATAAAGTCTTAAACTGATAAACTGTTAAATGGCACAAGTGGAAATATGTAAATTATGTTTTGACCAAAAAATGAGCTTGTCTGCTTTTTCTTCACCATCTGGTCCAACTTATCTATTAAAAAAAAAATCTAAATTTTACAGTACATAAATTCAGAAATAGGACACAATTTATACAGTCTGCAAAACTAATTTAAATTAAATTTTAGCCTAAGCATTCAGATCAAAATGTTTATAAGATCACTAGACAAATAATTCAGTAATGTGAACTGTTTGTCACAAATATGCAAATCATTTTTTAAATTTAATTTTGAAATGGTAAAATAAGAAAGTAGCAGGTGATATGCTAATTTGACCTTTTCTTACCAGTCAACTGCATTTTGCTATATATATATATATATACCGATATTTGCTTTGATAGTCGGTGTTACTAGTGTTACACAGTGTTCAGCCGCACACCGATTACATCACTTGACCACTACAAACTGTGTCAGTTTATTTTATTTAGTAATAAAAAATGATTTATTTCAGTTAGAGAACAAACACTACAATTAAAAACAGAATGTGTCTGCTCAATTCAGTGTGAGCTGAACAAGAGTCACAGAACAAATCAGCAGCAGAAGACAGATTTCATCATGTGAGAGTGACTGACAAGACAATGGTGGAAAATTTGGTTTCAAAGCCAAATGTAAAAGTGCCTATTTAATAATAATAATAATTTGTTACATTTATATAGCGCTTTACATGGAAGGGAGGAATCTCCTCAACCACCACCAATGTGCAGCATCCACCTGGATGATGCGACGGCAGCCATATTGGGCCAGAACGCATATTGAAGACGCATATATATTTAAGCGAGTTTTGTACTGCTGCACTGTGTGTTTTTCATTAAGAATAATAATGAACCCACCATTCAACAATTGCCGCTCCAGAATTGCCGCTAATTCGAAAGTAAGTTAAGCGAAAGTAAAATGCTTTCCGATATGTCTATTTAATGCTTTTCTAATTTAACACAATAATGACTTCATTTTTATAAAG
This sequence comes from Meda fulgida, assembly GCA_030578275.1. Classification (NCBI taxonomy): domain Eukaryota; kingdom Metazoa; phylum Chordata; class Actinopteri; order Cypriniformes; family Leuciscidae; genus Meda; species Meda fulgida. Next base: position 7,040,929 of record CM060626.1, read on the forward strand.
TAATATAATAATGAGTAATTTCGTTGCCATATTTAATGTGGGATTAGTTTTGTTTAATTAGATCAGTTAATCAGCATATCATGTAATTAATTATATTTAAAAATTGTAATTGCTTGACAGCACTAATATTAATAATATATAAAAAATATGATCCTGATGTTGCCCAAAATGCTATGGTGATTTTAAGACACAACCCTAGTGTGTATTTATACTGTTTATTCAGTACGTGTAGTAATTTATTATTGTTATTTTTTTGTGTTCTAGATTATTGAGGCAAAGCAACTATGTTTATATATAGCCAGTAGTTTCTAAAGAATTAGGCATATAGTTCTGTCAGACTGTCAGATAATCACCTCACAGTTCAGTGCTTTTTCTTCCATTTTGTCTGAGGATACATTTCAAAACACTTCTCTCTCTCCCTCTCTGTCTTTTCACTGAAGATATATTCCCCCTGCGCATTAGACCCTGACAGGTCAGCCTTGTTTCTCATTCAGCCCCAGTGTTGTTTGTTGCGCAAAGTCGTTGGATCGCGTACCACAAAACAAGCTTTGCATTCAGCACGTGTGCTACTCGCTCAAGCCTGTCTTCCGCGGTGCGTCACATCACCCGTGTCTTTACCTTACCAATATTAATGCAATAACACCACTCGGCCCAAGTCTTACGCCTAGGAGAGAAGTGTATTGCATTTTGGAGTGCTGTGTCACAAAGGGCAGGTGCACATGCTTGCATTTGGGGATTTGTTTGTGTTTTTGTGCCGTTGTGTTGTTTATAGAGTAGCTATGTGAGAGCTGTTGTTTTTTTACAACAACAACCCTGGTAATTGAATGCCCTGGATACTGAGTGCACACTGTGTTGTTTGATTTTCAGATGGGCCAGGTGTCATTGTGAATAAAGCACCGCTGTAGAGAAGGTTCATCACCAGCCCTGGAGAGAGAGAGAGAGAGAGAGAGAGAGAGAAGGGGAGGAAAGGTGGAAGAAAAAGAAAGGTACACAATCAGAGAAAGAGAGACAGATTCATATTCTCAAATACACCCAGAGACTCATATAATTGATCAGCAGTACTCAGACACAGATGTAGGAAAAGACAGAGAATATATTTCTCGTTTAACCCAACAAGCTTCAGGGCATACACAATATTTTATTTTAATATATTTATTTGAAACATTTAAATTTCCATATATTGTTAATTGGAAAATCTGCTTTTTATATGTATAACAATGTAAATTCTGTTAAATTAATCAGTTATATTAAACACTATATTGAAATATAATCTAAAATATTTTCTTTTATATTTCTATTAGTTATATGGTTAAGCTATTTTTAAACATCACTGTCAAACAAATTATACATGTTATTATTTTTAGTGCAAGAATTATTATTTTTTTCCCCAGCAAAAGTAACATTGAAGCAGCAGATATATTTGGCTTTAGGTAATTGGGCAACATTTGAAAGAAAATGATGAAGAGATGAAACACTTAGCCTACACTTTCTTTTCATCTTTTCCAGTAATTTGTTTTATGTAATCCAAATGCTTTTGTCTCACATTGACACAGGGCTAAATATTTAACATAAATCAATCATTTAAGTCCTTGAAAGCCCTTATAGACCCTTATGTTTATAAATGTCACGTTATATCTTGAGTATTTGTAGTGTGCTGTAAGTGTTCCTAATGACTTTCACCCATCAAATGATCTGTGAACTCCAATCATGAGTGAAGGGTGGGATCTATACCCAGCCTGAGAGACTTTAAGACCACTTCTTGTTCTTTTTAATAGAAACACACTTACGTTTTGATTACCATGCATTAAGATGTCGGTTTAAAGCATAAAGTGCGTATAAGTGATCCAATTTGATGAACATTTTTGTTCTAAACATCAACCATTTAGGGCAATCAGGCCTAATAAATAAATATACACGTTTAGCTACCCATTTTGATTTAAAAAAAAGAGATTGCACATTTTGTAGAATGCATATTAGTTTAGTGGAGAGAAAACACAAGTGTTTTCTACATGTCTCATCATGCCAGGCGTCCATCACTTTAATTAAACCTCCTCATCAATCCATAAAACACATAATCAGTGTTCCAGAGTCTGAAGGAACTGATGAGCCAGTGTCCCCTCTGATTGTACTTGAGCTTGATGTTTTTGCCAGATGGACCACCCTTTCTGTCCGCCTGTGAGGGATTGATGTGCGTCTTTGTCCTTCGTATGGATTTACAGCCATGTAACTATTTCCGCCACCTTCACTGTTCTTTCAGGAAACATCCACAAAGTAACGGCAATGACAATGCCTGCTTAACTCTGTGCGCTTCTGATAAATGCAAGTTACCAGGGTGTTGCATCAGAGAATCACTATGTACACAAATTAGCATTGGAGGAAAACCAGTGGATGGAGGGGAAGGGAGGGATGGGTGGGTGTTGTTGGTGTGAGCACAATCCACGGTAATGATACCTAACGGATAATGCGACTCATTAAAATATGTGTCACTCAGGGAAGTGACTGTTTTGACAGATGGCTAAACACCTTAATTGGACTGGATTCGTTTGAAGTTTACTCTTTCCACAGTTTCCTTGAGCCTGCTAATTCATTAAAAAATGATAACACGGTAAACACAGGTCATATCTGTCGCAGTTCTGCTGTGTTCTCTGGAAAATAAAAGGAGAAGGTATTAAAAAGATGTCAGAAATAGCTTTGAGTGCATCGTCGCTTCTAATTGCTGATGGCCCGCGCCGCATGATGCCTTAATTCATCGCTTAAAACCTACTGATCGCTGATAAGTCGGGAAATAAGAGGGAACACATTAAAAAGTCATCAAGAAGGGTTGGTTTCTGATGTTAAGTTTGTGATAATCGTCAAATAATGGTCAGGCTAATGAATTAAAGAACTGGAACCAAAGAAATGTGTTACGTCTCATTAGATTGCCACAGAAAAGAGGGGGAAAAAATGGAACTTTCCAAAGCAATATTCAAAAGATTTTTCCATTTGAAGGGAAACGTGATGAATGATTGCTGAGATAGAGGACCGAGAGATGGCTAACCTTGGCGTTATGGTCTGTGGCAGAGCCTTGACTCTCTGTGTTATTGGTGCTGTCAGTCATAACCAGGAAAGTGGCAAAGCTTAACTGCTCCGATGACCTGAGTAGTCGAGAGTTTCAAACATGCTGGGTGCTTTACATTTTGTATCCAGATTGCAACGTCATGTTTCAAGTTTACAAGGTGCACTCAGTGTTTTCTCACTCATTCAAATAGTTTTACCCCTAAAAAAATGTATAATCCTTTAGAAAATTGTGTACACTTTCATGAGATGCTTTATTTTACACAGAGCTGGTCCTCGCTTGGTCGCTGACATGTTGAGATTACATGGCCAGCATAATATAATTCCCTTTCTTTATAGCAGCTCTATCATTAGATACTTCCACTTGTGGAATAAATTAATCATGGCTGATCACTAATAGCACATTTCTTTTGTGATATTAGTAACGGTTTTCCTGGTTAGCTTCAACAGCTGTAGATGTCATAACTACAACATTATGTGACCAAAAAAGCATCAATATACCCACCAAAAAAAGAAATATATTATATTTGTATAAACATATTTTTTAGTATTAGGAATAAATATATTATTCATTTTTATTTATTTTATGAAGTTGATTTTTTTTTTAACACTTGCTGGAAAATAAGTATACAGATATGTCCATGTATTATATATACTGCATTTTCATCACACCATTTTCCTCCGGCTTCAGTGTGATCAGTCACATGGCATTCATGAATCAAAAATGGCGGCAAACTTTCGGTCAGCTGGCTCTCCAGGAACATTTGACCTTATATAATGTTCTAGATTTAAATTGTTTGAGTTTTTTCATCAGTGTTCGATAATCTACAATATAAACCCATTGTGTTTTAAACCCAATTGAGACTGTTGCACTGCTGACATGTTTTCACGAAGACAGAGTAAATAAGATTAGATGATCTGTTGAAGCAGGTTTAGCAGAGTGAAATCACAGAGAGCAGCTGTCTGTTGCATTACATACTTTTAGACCAGCAGGATCCAGCTGCCAGGAGACAGCAGACGACTGCAGTGACAACCAGCCTAGCTGTGGCGGGGTAACACATTGTCAGGATGGGCTAAAATGTTGTCACGATGTTGCTATGCGAACCCAGGCCAGCTGCTACTGGCCGTTGGCCTTGGCCGAGTCGAGCCATAAGGAGAGGGACGCAGGGATATGGCAAGCCCCAAGGGATTCTGGGAAGGGGACAACAAGGATTGAGGTCACATGCCCACACACCAGAAGATATTCAGCCATGCGAATCAAAAATCAGTAATGAAATAGTGCTTCAACTAACTATCAGTAATGAAATCGATGATGTTGACTACAAATTTGATTTGTTTGCTGAGGCACGAATAATCCATCAGTGTGACGACACTTTCAATTAGTACAGTTCTGTGACTAAAAAACACATTTTAAGAATAGCAAAAGTTGGCGTGAAATGGATGTTGTGATTCTCTTTCTTCTCTGTGAAGAAAAGACTTGGCTTGTTAAGAGGGATGAAAATTATTTTGATTAAATTACAAGGGCATATGAATTTATAAAATAATGATGCACACGGATTAATAATTTATAATAAATCCTGCAATATTCCTTAAACATATACAGTAAGAATGGTCAATTTTGACTTTAAAAAATGGTCACAAGCATATAGTTTTGTGTGTTCTGGTTGCCATTTCAGGTGTTTTGACTGGTTGCATGCTTTTAAATGCGTTCATAACTTCATTTTACTCTATAATAGTGAGTATTTCCGTTGCCTTAAACTTCACAAATTGCGTTGAACAAGTATGCATGTCAAACGAAGAAAAATATTTTTTACTTTGTTGTTTAAATTTGTTGTTGGGCGTTATAGGCTTTGAATTGAGATTATAAAAGCAGTGTAATATTTTACAATAAGAACAGTAACTGTAATAGGATTATAATAAAAAGACACTTGAATTTTCTGCAATAAGGAAATACATTATTGCATTACTATGTTCAGAGGAGGAAATGTGTAGTTGCTTGTGATCAACCAATTTTTTATTGTTCATGCGTCGCTAGTGAAGCTGAACTCTCCTGTCTGCGTTCATTTCAAACGGACCAATCATTTTACACACAGAGTAACACGCGTTCGTGCAGTCTACAAATGCAAGGGCCATTTATGTCCTGATAAAACTGAGGGTTTATAATGTTTGTGATTGACATCTGTCAGTTCAGTGATTTCGAACTTCGGTAACTAGCGCTGGATGTGTAACTCGTCTAACGTACGATACCACCCTAACCCTGGCGGCAGGGCACGTTTTACCTTAACTTGGCTCGCATCCCAGACTGCTTCCTCGGAAAACAAGACAAGTGGAAAATATCCTCCACCTCCCGCACAATCACACCATCTGCTGCTGTCGCTGATCCCTCGTTCCACTGGGGGACTGACACAGCATCCTCTGTTCTTGTCCCCCGTAAACACAAACCCACGAGCCCCCTCATACTGTTCCTCAGAGGATATAATGTTTGTATTTATTGTGATTTATTTTTTATTTTTAGGTAGCTGTGATGGTGGTGTTGTTTTTTTGTAAGTGGTGACAGTGTGGAGCTACTGACAGGACCATATGTAGGCTAATGTTGCTGTTGGCAGTGAGGTGGAGGTAACAAGCCCGTTGACTTCATAATGAACTCACCTGGACCAAAGCCCTGCTGCTTCCATATGATACAGTTATTTAAATAATTGTGATAATATTTTAAAAACAGCAATATTGTGAAATATTATTACATATCCAACTGTTTTCTTTCATTTATTCCTGTTATGACAAAGCTGAATTTTCAGCAGCCGTACTCTCCAGTTACATGATCCTTCAGAAATCATTCTAATATGCTGATTTGGTGCTCAAGATTTTTTTTTATATATTATCATCAATGTGGAAAACAGTTGACTGCTTTATTTTTGTAGAAACCATGATACATTTTTGACACTGATACATTTTTGACACATTTTCACATTTTCTTTTTGACACAGGTCAGGAAGCAGACAGACAGGCTAAACCGACCGTCTGCTAGCGGCCTCGCGTCACCAAGGTCAGATAAATCCCATCACATAGAGCCTCTTTCACCTAGATATCATCATATAGAGACTGTGTCTGTTCCCCGAATTTGGAAATCCAAAAAACGTCAGGTAAAAAATTTAATTGATGTTCAACAAATAAAAAACAGATTTAATACAGATGAACAAATGATAAAGCTTGGGTTGCTGAATATTCGATCCCTTACTTCAAAATCGCTCATAGTTAATGATATGATTTCAGATTATAATCTAGATGTGCTGTGTTTGACAGAAACCTGGCTAAAACCAAACGATTACATTACTTTAAATGAGTCAACCCCACAAGATTACTGTTATAAACATGAACCTCGTCTAAAACGCAAAGGGGGAGGTGTTGCTGTAATTTATTGTAATATTTTCAAAACCACTAAGAAATCTATTTTTAAATATACTTCTTTTGAAGTGTTTGTGCTTAATGTAAAAATATATAGTGTAAACGATAAATCACGTTTGAGATTTCTGCTGGCTACTGTATACAGGCCACCAGGGCACCATAAAGATTTTATCAAAGAATTTGCGGACTTTCTATCAGAATTAGTATTGGCTAACGATAAAGTACTAATTGTTGGTGATTTTAATATACATGTAGATAATGAAAAAGATGCATTGGGATTGGCACTTAAAGACATTGTAAACTCAATTGGAGTTAGACAACACGTGTCAGGACCCACTCATTGTCGTAATCATACTCTAGATCTAATATTATCAAATGGAATAGATGTTGATGCCGTTGAAATTCTGCAGCAGAGCGAAGACATCTCAGACCATTATCTAGTCTCATGTTAATTACATTTAGCCAAGGCTGCAAAGCCAACTCCGTGTTATAAATATGTTAGACCTATAACTTCTGCCACTAAAGATTGCTTTATCAATAATCTTCCTAATCAGTTTCATCATCTCAGCATCCCGGATAGCTTAGAAGAACTCGATATTGCAACAGAAACTTTTAACTCTCTCTTTTCCCGCACTTTAGACGCAGTTGCTCCGTTGCGCTTAAAGAAGATTAAAGAAAATAGTCCAACGCCGTGGTACAACGAGCACACTCAGGCCCTTAAGAGAGCAGCCAGAAAAATGGAGCGCAACTGGAAGAAAACAAAACTAGAGGTATTTCGGATTTCATGGAAAGAGAGCTCGATTGCTTACAGAGAGGCTTTAAAAGCTGCTAGATCTGCTTATTTTTCAACCCTATTAGAAGAAAATAAACATAATCCTAGGTATTTATTTGAAACAGTGGCTAAACTAACGAAAAAGAAAGCTTCAAGCACAGAAGTATCCAAGCAACACGGCAGTAATGACTTTATGAACTTCTTCACTTATAAGATTGATAATATCAGGGACAAAATTATAACTATGCAACCGTCTACTACAGTATCGCATCAGGGAGTGCATTGTAGTCTCCCTGAGGAAAAATTTTATTCATTTGTTGCTATAGGAGAGGAAGAATTCTGCAAACTCGTTAATTCATCTAAATCGACAACTTGTATGTTAGACCCTATGCCGACTAAGCTATTGAAAGAGATGCTTCCAGAGATCATAGATCCTCTTCTTAATATCATTAATTCGTCTTTGTCTCTAGGATACATACCAAAAACTTTTAAGCTGGCTATGATAAAACCCCTTGTTAAAAAACCGCAACTTGATCCTTCAGAATTAGTCAATTACAGGCCGATCTCAAATCTGCCTTTTCTGTCAAAGATATTAGAAAAAGCAGTATCCTCACAACTGTGTTCCTTTCTTGAAAGAAATGATATCTGCGAGGATTTTCAGTCAGGATTTAGACCGCACCATAGTACTGAGACAGCTCTCATTAGAGTTACAAATGATTTACTTTTATCATCCGATCGTGGTTGTATCTCTCTATTAGTGTTACTTGATCTTAGTGCTGCATTTGACACAATTGACCACAACATTCTTTTAAATAGACTAGAAAACTATGTTGGCATTAGTGGAATTGCACTAGAATGGTTTAAATCATACTTATCTGACCGTTATCAGTTTGTAGCAGTAAATGAAGAGATGTCTTATCGATCACAAGTTCAGTATGGCGTACCACAAGGCTCAGTACTAGGACCGCTGCTGTTCACTCTGTACATGCTACCATTAGGACATATCATTAGGAAACATGGAATTAGCTTTCATTGTTATGCCGATGATTCTCAGCTGTATATTTCTTCAAAACCTAACGAAACTTACCAATTCACAAAATTAACGGAATGCATAGCTGATATAAAAAATTGGATGACTAGTAATAACCTACTACTAAACTCTGAAAAAACAGAGATTGTAATTATTGGACAAAAAACTTCCACACGTAATAACCTAGAATACTGTCTAACACTTGATGGCTGCTCTGTTAAGTCTTCGTCGTCGGTTAGGAACCTGGGTGTGCTTTTTGATAGCAATCTTTCATTTGAAAGTCACGTGTCTAGTATCTGTAAAACCGCATTTTTCCATCTTAAAAATATATCTAAATTACGACATATGCTCTCATTAACAAATGCGGAACAATTAGTTCATGCTTTCATGACATTAAGACTAGATTATTGTAATGCTCTACTGGGTGGTTGCCCTGCACGCTTAATAAATAAACTACAGCTGGTCCAAAACGCTGCAGCTCGAGTTCTTACTAGAACCAGGAAGTATGACCATATTAGCCCGGTTCTGTCAACACTGCATTGGCTGCCTATTAAACATCGTATACATTTTAAAATATTGTTGATTACTTACAAAGCACTAAATGGTTTAGCTCCGCAGTACTTGAGCGAGCTCTTAACGCATTATAATCCTTCACGTCTATTGCGATCTCAAAATTCGGGCCAGTTGATAATACCTAGAATATCAAAATCGACTGCGGGCGGTAGATCCTTTTCCTATTTAGCACCAAAACTTTTGAACAGTCTTCCTACCATTGTCCGGGAAGCAAACACACTCTGTCAGTTCAAAGCTAGACTAAAAACACATCTCTTTGACCTAGCATACACATAATATATTATAGACTTCTATAATTCAATGTTAGGCTGCATAGATTAGGTCAGCCAGAACTGGGAACACTTCCCTTAAATCCTGATGTACTCGTTACATCATCATAAGAAGAATGGCATCTACGCTAATTTTAGTGTCTTTGTTTATCCCGAGGTTTTCCCGCAGCCTACCGGATCCAGGCCGTATCCAGATCTGACTAGGAGCTTTGCCTGGACCCGATGACAACGCAGTGCTGAAGTGCCAACTAGCCTCTCCCTATGGAGGATCCCTTTCCCACTCTACAGATAAAACGTTGTGATTCCGGTTCGCGTACCCACCCCGAAGTGATAAAATAAAACAAAATTCTGTATCAAATTACAGTTACTGTAAATCCGGCCTCTAGTTCATAAACGCCAGAGGAGAACTGGCCCCCGACTGAGCCTGGGTTCTCCCAAGGTTTTTTTTTCTCCAGTAGCTCACCTGATAGAGTTTTAGGACACCAGTAGGTCACTTGATGGAGTTTTTCGGTTCCTTGCCACTGTTGCCTTTGGCTTGCTCAGTTGGGGATATTCAAAATAATTAACCAAGCATTAATACCATTGACCAGCCCTACCAAACGTGGATGTTTTTTCACTAAGAAACAAACATTGTTATGTTATTGATTGATATTGTGAAGCTGCTTTGATGCAATTTATATTGTGAAAAGCGCTATATAAATACACTTGACTTGACTTGACTTGACTTGACATTTTGATTCGAATCAAAAGCACAGAGTTGAAAAATATAAATATTTGTTTGCATTATAAGTGTTTTTTCTCTCTTATTTTGCTTATTTGCTTAAAACTAAACTTTGCTTCAAAAGTTTATCAACAATGAAACTTTGTTATACAAATAGCCTTGAAGTCTGATTTTTGAAATTTGAAGTCTGATTTTGTCTTGAAATCTTTTGATTTTGAAGCGGTTAAATTTGTTTCAAAAGTGGAGCTTTGATTGTTGTAACGGTGGAGCTTTAAAAGATGCAACATCTCTGTGAGGGTTTTAGCACACTAAAGCACACTGATTAGCACACTAAATCATGCTAAAACCCTCAAAAAGAAGATGCATCTTAATTCAACTATCAAAAATCAGTGGGGTTCCATATCGAATCCTGGGGTTCTTCTATATAAGAAATGGCTTAAATGATTGCATAATGCATTCGTGTTTAATGGGTTCTTTACATTTTTTTTAATAAACAATAAAACAAAATTGATTAAAACTAAATCCATAAAATTGTCCAATGATGGGAACCCCTAAAGGTTCTTTAATGTATATGAAATGCCTGACAGAACCCTTTAAGGGTTTAGCAGACACTTTTAGCAGACACTTTTATCCAAAGTGACTTTGAAAATTATGAGAGCAATTGAAGCAATTAAACGAACAATAGGACAACAGTATGGAAGTGCTTTGACCCTTATAGAACTGTGGTAGTGTAGATCACATCACAATTCCAACATTGTGGATATAATAATGTATGAATACAATTTCTGACATGCATTCTTCTACTTTATTAGTTTTTCATCAAATGCAGTGTTTAATCTTGACAGTATGCAGTTACACACTAAACATGTCATTGGTTGAATGATACATCGAGGCCAGTTGAGTTGCTCAAACAAACTGATTGCTGTTCTATTTGATAGCAAAGAAATACAACACTTCACCTTTAAGAGAGAATGTACTGTAATGCAAAGTCACAAGTTAAATTATTCTAAGTAGCAATACATTAAAAGAATTTTTGAATTGTTATTTGGCTCGCAGTGCAAATCTATTTATTGACAGTCTTGCACAGCGTAATTATTTAAAACTAATTGTTTTCTCTCATACATGCTGTCCTATTTTAATTTGTTTGGATAGTCCCTTGATGGTTGAAGTAGATTATGATGATTGTGTTTTGATCACGAATACATGTGTGAGTGACTGGGATAGTATTAATTAATCTCTTTAAGGTAATTACATGAAAGCACTTGGGGTGAAATAAAATATTTTCCGTATTGCGTTTTTTTGTTACTCTGTACTCACAGATGTACAGACTAAACCTTGTGTGAGTATGTGCATTTATCAATGTGTATGTGTCGAGGATGACTGTTCATGTACGCGTGTTTGAAAATGCAGTCTCGAAAACAATTACCCCCTTATTTAGATGCAAATTAAGCAAGTTATTACTTTTGGTGATATTAAAATCTCTTCATGACAGAAGCAATTAGTTATAACACTCTTACACTTTGTATCTCTGCCTTATTTGCTCATTTAGCTTACTTCTTTATATGGATCCTATAATTGAGACAACATCTGGTGAGACATGCATGCTCATAAACACGCATTCACAGTTGGTGTGCATGGTTTCATTACCCACAATGCCACAGGTGTTAAGGGTCCATTTCTGTTTGATTATTCGATATGCTTTATTTGGCTGGTACAATTGGCCAGAATATTAATAGGACACTCACAGATGTCATGTTCAATTTTTCAGGAGAGGAACGTTGCAAATACGTCGCAGAACTTTATTCCTTGTGGCGCCTTTTTCTCAGCTGCAGATTTGGAGGCGAAATGTTTCATCAAATCTCATCAAAACCTAAGCTCAAATTATTTTGGTACTCAAACTAGTTTTATTTTATCATCAAGTGTAATGCTTTTGCTTTCCCACTCTGACCGGTCTGTTTCTATCAGTTGCACAAAGCTAATTAAGAGCTGGTTCTCTGAGCCATTAAATGAAGCGCACAGCAGGTTCCTCCACTCCGGCACTAATGTTGCTATGATAGCATAGCTTTATATTTAGAAAAGTGTATTTGTCTCAGCAGGCTAGATTAGAATGATGCCCACACACGCATCTATACACATGCAAGTGTGTTATTTTGGGAGATGAGATATTTCCTCCCTCCTCACCAGGTGATATTAAACCTTAACAGGTAGACAACACCTGTTTTCTCACCCCTGTAGAGACAGAAAACATCATACAAATAAATGCGTAAAATTGTAAATAAATACATAAACAAGTAGAAGCCTATCCGGACTCTTTTTCGAACTGCTTATTAAATGTGATCTCTTTTTTGCATGCCTATGCTAATGTCACCCAGTAAATGCTGAGGTGTTTGTCATATCGAAGTGGCTTGTCATATATCTTGTGTAATGTATGTAATAGTCACAAAATGCTATAGGAAATGTTAGGAGAATAGTTTAAGGAATAAGCTGGTTTTAAACAGTTGACTCATGGATGGTTAAGAGAAATGAGAAATCAAAGTGTGACTATTCAGAAGAGGAGTGGAGCTAGTGCTTGGAGAGGTGATTTTAGCATAACACCAAGTTCTGCATCAAAGATGTGTATACAGTTTTGTTTTTGGATATCATTGTTAAACTTGCTTGCTGTAGTCAATAAATACTTTCTAAATGTTTGAGGAATGAGACGAGTTGCCCAACTTGTCTCAGAAGAATATGTTTGTTGCAGCAGCATTGGGGTCTGGGTAAACTGCAAAGGCATCAGTTTTGTAATCAGTACTTTTTCAGTCTCACCAAGACCTGTCGAAGGTTTAGAGATTAATAATGTGGCAGTTCAAGGTTTGAGTGGAAACTACAGGAGATTGAGATCTGATTCAGCTCTCTTGTATTAATTGTTGGAGCTGTCAGTTTCAGTGAAGAACCATATGCTTGTGAGTATATCGAGGGCTCATTTCTGACAAAACAAGTTTATAATAGGCTAACCCATGTGCTTGAAGAGTCTTCCAAAGAGCCACTCGCACCACTACAAAGCTAGAAAAATGGCAGGGCACAAGGAATTGATGGGCTTCCCATTGATTTCTGTGAGGTCTTTTGGGAGAGTCTGGGGGAGGAGGGCTTGCTGGTAGTTCTGAATGATAGTTTGGCCAGAGGTGAGCTGCAGAAGGGCCATCTAAAGAAAGCCCATCGAAAAGAGGTCAAAAACTGGAGGCCCTTGGCATTAACATGTACTTGCTATGAAATTCTGTCAATAGCTTGCTGAAGTATGTAGTTCAAGTGTGTCTGTAACAGGTGTAAAGTGGATAATATATTCTTAATGAATTATATTTTGGATGCCTCTACTTTCAGATCAGAGTTTGGTGTTGTTTTTGAGATGGAGTTTATCTAGTTTATTTATTTATTTTGTATCTTAGGCGACACTAATTCATTTACTTAAATGGTTGAATTAAGATGCATCTTCTTTTTGAGGGTTTTAGCATGATTTAGTGTGCTAATCAGTGTGCTTTAGTGTGCTAAAACCCTCACAGAGATGTTGCATCTTTTTAAGCTCCACCGTTACAACAATCAAAGCTCCACTTTTGAAACAAATTTAACCGCTTCAAAATCAAAAGATTTCAAGACAAAATCAGACTTCAAATTTCAAAAATCAGACTTCAAGGCTATTTGTATGACAAAGGTTCATTGTTGATAAACTTCTGAAGCAAAGTTTAGTTTTAATAACTGAGTTTTATTAAATCACTTTTACAGCCTGGACAGAATATAGTGAGTAGCCCTAATATATTAAACTGCCTATTCATCCTTAATGCACATAATAGAATGCTTTTTTCCGGTGTATATATTGTTAAGTGATTCTTCAGACACGATTCTTTAGATTGCATTACTCAGTAGTATGCAGTTCATGAGTGAGAGTCGGGCGTCTTCATAGCCAACGCATTCTCATCCTTTGGGGTCATATAGGTGACGCCATATGACATTTCGTCGAAATATTACGCACATGGCACCCTTTACCATCAATATAACACGCACTGTTATGGGTAGGTTTAAGTCTGGGGTAGGGTCTGCGTCTTATATTGACGCTAAAGGATGCCAGTCACCTGTATGACGCCTTGGGTTCTCCGTCTCATATTGATGCTAAAGGCTGCCATGTGCGTAGTATTTCGACGAAATGTCATATAGCGTCACCCATATGACGCCAAAGGATGAGAACGGGCTGTCATAGCACTAATCTCATAACATATCTTGCAATAAAGATGCGTCAACAAGGTCAATGATTGAAACTACAGAAGAATCACCAATGAATACACATATGCTGTATTTAAAAATGTAGTGAGCTTCCTACAGAAGCAGCCTTTTAATGCATCATTGGTGCATGCTCACTGCGAAGGCTCTTCCAAAAGGTAGGCATCTTAATTATACTGCCTCCTAAGATACCTTATTTTGGTGAAATTCAAAGCCAGCATCTCGTTAATCCTCTGTAGAATGCATTGTGGTTCCAAAAAGTATATGCAAGCCAAGATGGCCGCTGAAGAAATGTAGATTATGAATGTACTTGTTTATTAACTGAAACGCATCAATTAAAATGCAATACCGTTTAAAAGTTTGGGGTCCGTAAGAAATTAAAACCTTTAGCAAGCACACAATAAATTGATCAAAAGTGACAGTAGAAGTTTCTAATGTTACAAAAGATATCCATTTTAATTCTGTCTATATATATCAAATAATTCTGAAAAAAAATCTAAAATGTTAATTGGCACAACTGTTTTTAAAAATGTTTTTGAAAATTCAGTTTTGCCATCACAGGAAGAAATTATATTTTAAAATGTATTCAAATACAGATATTTTAAATTGAGATATTTTTCACAATATTGCTTATCAAATAAATGAACCCAAATGTGTTTGAACAGCCCCAAAAGACCACCTACTCTCAGCCTACCGACCCAACACGTAAACATTACAGGAAGCGCGCTAGCCAGACAGGATTTAAACTTTGTTTGCTGAAGACCCAAGTTTGGTTTGAAGAGGAAAAACGTACCAAGCACAATGTTTTCTTACCATTTCTGATTTCTAACATGCACTCACCACTCTAATTCAGCATGGTTTTCCATTGTTTTCCGGACAATGTAAATTGCACAAGTTTAATTTTTCCTTTAGATCAAAAACCCCATACATTTACCCGCCCATATACCCTCCCCTCAAAGAAATCAGGACAGAAGTGGTTGAAAGTGGACAAGAGATGGATTAAAATACCAAGTGTAAATGGGAATGTGTCTGCCTCATCTACTTGTGATCTAATCGACCAAAATGCATCTTAATAACAGGAATAAACAGGGCCGGCAGGCTTTGAAGTGCCGTCCTCTATCCCACCTCAACAGCCCAATCGAGCACGTAGTGAGTTAGAAATTTTGATTAAAATAAATTATTTTTTTCACTAAACGGGCACATGTGGTTCTTTAATATTTTCGGCATCTGTGACAGATCTACCACACTTAGTGAATTACTTTAAAGCACTTTTTTTAAGAACCCCGTGCTGACATGTCTAACTTGACATCATTGTTTCATATCAAAGGGAGACAGTTTCTAGACTTTATCTCAAAGCGACTGCACCTCTAATTTACGGATGGTAAAAAGTCTTTGCCGCTTCAAAGGCTACCATTTTTCAACGCTGACAGAATGGCATGCTTTCATCAGGATTTAAAAGAGGCTTAAGACCAGCAATGAGAGCTCTTAAATGCACAGAGATTCAAAGAAAATCAGCCTACGTGATATTGAGCTATTCACACCCCGTTGTCACTGTCTGACTGGAAACTTCCAGAGAGCTGTGGAAAAGTGAACTCCTCTCAATGCACATGAACATCTACTGTTACATTTTAGAATGAATTTTGTTTTCTATTTAAAGCCTAAAAGCCAAAGCACACTGGTATATTTTCAAGGTAATGCTCATTGGTCATTTTATTACTAGATGGAGCTATTAATTAGCACTTGAAACCTGTAAATGTATTCCCCTCCCTTCTCTGCGATGGCATTTATTTGCTGTGCACCATATTTTTAGCACAAGAGATTGGATGCATGCTGCCAAAACATACAGAATTTTTCCAAAATAGCACCTCATTTACCTTACATTTACAAATGTCCTCTGACATCCTCACCTTAAAACTTAGTTGGTGTTTTAGGGGAATAAATAGTGGGATGAAAATTTGCACTTTGCTTTAGCAAAAGCAGAATAAAATAATCATAAAAGTGGTTAATATGTGTTTATGATATGGTGATTTTGTAAAGATGTGTTTTGTCTCAGTCTGATGTGATTGAAATATGTTTGTGGTAATATTTCCAAATGTGACTGCATTTTATTGTATTTATATTGGTTTTTATTTCTTAATCTGCAGTAGGCTGCACTAATGTGTCCATTCAGACCATCATGGCATCAACCATACAAATTAAAACATATTTTTTAGATCATGCTCCTGCAAACATTCACGCCACAATGACATAAATGCAGGGCCGGAGTGGGGTCACTTTTCAGCCCGGGAGTTTCAGGCCCAAGACCGGCCCACTTTTTCCATGGAGGAAATTAGATAAATTAAGCAACTGTTCAGCTCTTACTATTGTGTAGTTTTTATTAATACCATGGTTCAACAATAATGTAAAGGTTAAATAATAATTCACTAGTTAACAAAACATGAAGTTAACAAAAAATATCATGGTCATTATCATTTTTTTTGCATGGGTATCAAATTGTGGTAATTTACTCCTTAACTACACCCACTTCTGAACAAACAATACATTTTGGTTTATCACGTACCGTCATATACTGCTCTTTCTTAAAATTACAGAGGGATTTATGGATATCTACTTTTGTTATCCTGTAAATCAGAATATACTGTCAATAGCCTTAAATTATTTTCACCATGTTTTTTGGAATGAAATGTTATATAAATCAGGCTACGAATAAATATTTACAAATCCCTCTGTAAATGTCTTCATAATATAACTAAGTACAAGACTGTTAAATCCCCCCTTTTACTTTCACGATTGGTTTCTAATAAAAAGGAAATGACCAAATTTGGATCCGACAGCATTGTACAGCAGAGAGAGAACTTTCTAGCGGTGTGTGTGATGACAGGGTGCAGACAGCGATCGCAGAGCAGCGGGATGATTTAGATCGCCAACTTTTGATGAATTTATGAGAAATCTACAGACGCAAACAGACAAAGGGTAAGATAAAGAGAAAAAACGTTTTTCTCCACAAGTCTGAAAGAAAACAAATACCCCCAAATCTCAAAATTGACCAGTAAAAAAATTATGTTTTTGCCTGCCGTGTCTCGCCTTAATTATATTTATTATTTTGCTTGAATAGGTTGACATGCTAATCATTACTAGGCCTATCTCTCTTTACCTATTGCCACTTGTGTTTGTCCTCTTGAAAATAAATCTGTAAGCTTGGCACATTTGGCAGCATCCTCCTCCAATTCCTTTCTTTTTTTCAACCTGGCTTTACCAGCCCCTCCTGGCCTCTTCCTCCCATCCATCCTCCCTGACCCATACAGTTACGGTAGGGCCGGCCCAGCTATCGGTAGCCTATACTACCTGAGAAAACGTTTTGAAAAAGACGGGCTATGGACCCAACCAACTCTATTTGGAAGAGGAGGGGAGAATTCCCTTACATGGTACAACCCATGCAGAGGCTGCACGCTGCGGTGTTAGAATGTGGAACGTGTGTAGCCTTTAAGAGAAGACAAATACAACGTGACAAATGTAAAAAAATAAAATAAATAATCCTCGACCGGCCCAAAAGTGAAGCGGCCCACCGGGAATTCTCCCGATTACCCACCCGGGCCTGCATAAATGGTCTCGATGGCCACCTTTATTTCCACTGTAAATCAGCTATAAATTAGCCTTGTTATGGGTCACTTTTCACCTGAAAATATCCTCTAACTTCTTAAACATCTCACTTTGAGATCACCTGCATTCAGACTGTCTCAACCTACCTCGAAAACAATCCACATTGTTACTCTTTATGACTCATTTAAAAAGTGGTGACAAAATAAATAGTCATAACAGTTCAGTCATAATATGATCATAACCTTATAAACCCATTGTCATTTACATCATCTCACTGTGATATTGGAAACTCGAAGACAACTCACACAAGACAGTAGTATTTTCCCCTGCTGTATGATTTACATTATGCTGTCAGTCTGGTGTCAGCTGACCGATGACAGAATTGAGAATAAGCTTTGCTCTGGTTATATCCAGTTTCGCTAATGGAATATGTCTTTCTTGCAGCTCACAAAGCCTTGGCCAAGATTGATGCTCTCTGTTTAATTAACAAGAATTATTTACTGAGCGTAGCTAGCCGTCTGCAGCCCAACTCATGTAATGGATATATTAGCTAAAGACTCAATGGATTAGTGGCTGCACATTTAGTGAACTGTGAGCAGTCCATCGTTTGGGAAAAGTTGCGTACAGATGTATACTGATATGTCACTCTATTGAAGTTGTAATGAGTGTGAGTGTATCCACAGTATTCATGTACTGTGTGTGTGTGTATGTGTGTGATTTTGAGCACTGTAGTGTTAGTTATAGTCATCCAAAATGTGGCCTTGTGGTAAAATGTGCTGAATTGGGAGAATGCAATTTGACACATCAAGTCAGCACTTGCTCAAGCCAAATAAAAAAAACAGCTGGGAAAATGGAAGGTTGCGTATAATCATAATTTCTACTGCAGAAACTCGACCCGGCAACCAGGTAAACCAGGGATTGTAACAACATTTTACTAATGTCAGACAGCTACTAAATGCAACAAGAAATTCTGCCAGCTGTGAGAAAATATAGAATAATTGAAGATACTGTAATGTGTAGCCTGCAAATACCTGGAGGACAATAACAGATGGACAATATCATATGGATATGGATAGAAAACAATACGTTTGAACACAAGGCTAATTGTGTGAATCAAAGCAACATGTCCTGGGCTTGTTTCACCCAATCTAAAAATAGAAAAAAATAGAAAAGTGCAATTTTGATGAAATTAATAAGCGAAATATAAATTAAATCTCTCTCTCTCTCTCTCTCTCTCTCTCTCTCTCTCTCTCTCTCTCTCTCTCTCTCTCTCTCTCTCTCTATATATATATATATATATATATATATATATATATATATATATATAATTTATCTCTATATATATATAAGTAATTTCTTGTTTTTTTATATTTTGGTTTTGGGATGAAATGTGACTGACAATTTTTTTTTTTTTTACATACATACATATACATGTCTGTCTGGTCTGTCTGTCTGTCTGTCTGTCTGTCTGTCTGTCTGTCTGTCTGTCTGTCTGTCTGTCTGTCTGTCTGTCTGTCTGTCTGTCTGTCAGTCAGTCAGTCAGTCAGTCAGTCATATGTGGGCAGTGTTCAGTATCCACATACCCTTGGTCTTGTTGTAGCTCTCAAACACAGTCCTGCCTTGTAGCGATCTGAGGACGGCTAGAGGTGGATGATGTTATACAAAGATCTTTTTCTGGTGTTTACAAGCATTCACTGACCTGCATCTACACTTCAGCATTTTTCTTCCCGGTAAACTTTCTTTCAACTCTGTGCCAACTGAGGTAAAGATTGCTCTTAGCACACGCTGGTTGCCTTGAATATGAAATTCTTTTTTTCAACAAATTCTTTTTTCTTACTTGAGAGGAAACACTTGAATCTTGCATTCATATTCCAACATTGTGGTGAAAGAGCCTTTCCCAAGACGCCAAAAACTTGATTTTTTTTCTTCTCACGTAAACATTTATTTCCGTTCTTTCTTTAACCTCAAAAACACTTAAATCCGTCTATTCTCAGTGGGGGTTAAAAGCAATACTCGTGTATTTAATAATGAACATTTAACCTCATAATCTTTTCCCCCTCTCTGTTTAACCCGTTTACTGTGTTGGTTGGCTAGTGGTACCAGTCAGCCAGTTAACGGTAGGCTTTTGGAATGTAATTCACATGCAGCCGAGGACTCTGAGTATTAAACAAATCCCAGCGGTGAGGGAGGGGTGGGTCGAGGACAGTTGTGGAGGGGGTGCATTGATCAAATGACCAGGAAAGCCTAATTAAAGTTGCTGAGCTCAAACGCATTGATGTATTGCATCCATTATGGCCCAGTTCGATAGGTCTGGCCCTCAGCACTGCTGCAGACACTCACTCCGCACCAAATACTCTGAATAACTAACAGCAGCACGCGAGGAGAGCGGCGATAGCCAAAGATTGTGCTGTCTCAAGTTGCTGGAGAGATTTATGAGCCTGTGTGTGTATCCATGTATTCATAGGTGCATATAAAAGGGGAGTTGGAAGGAGTGTGCCCCAAGTTATGTGTCTTTCTTTTGTTGCATATAACATGAGTATAAACCATATTTAGAATGTGATGCTGCAAGATTGCTACATGGTTTCTGTTAGAGAACAGTCAACTCTTCATGATTACTTATCAAAAAGCATCAATAGTGGACAAGTGCAATGTCGAAGAAATTAATAAGCAAAATATAAATTAAATAAATATAAAGTCACTAAATGATCTGTATCGAAAGTGCAAGTTAGTATATGGTATGTCTTCAAGTAGATATCCAAGTAAACGAGCATGCATATGTATATGTCCAAGAATGCATTATAATATCCTTGCTTGTCACAATGCTTGTCATGTTAATGGGTGAAAAGGAAGGATGTAGATAGACAGTTGACCTTTGATCGCTCTGGTTCTTTGGCTAACACTCTACATCTTATAAACTGCTGCTCATTCATCAAGTCTACATAGTGGGTGTGATTCTGAATTAAATATGAGAATGTTAAAGCTGCCGTCGGCAACATTTTTTTGATCATATTCAGTGAAATCGACACTATAATCCGACAGAACAACATAAATAAAGTGGTTTTAGAAAAAAACCCGAGCTTCTAACTCCACCTGGAGCGTGTTATTTGTTTTGCAAAAATCCACCGCACCAAGCACAGGTCGTGCACACGCCACCCCTCGCGCACGTTACAATCACATGCACACACTTGAAGTTCGCGCAGTAACGAAGAGTGATGGCGGAAAAGATTACAATTCCTCAGTTAACCTCAAGAGCTAGGAGGTAAAAACAACACAGGAAAAGAGAACACCTGCTGAAAAGAAAGAAGTAAAGAAAGAAAGCGACCGTGCCCGTAATAAAACCAGGATCAATATCGGATCGGCATTTGAAAGGTGAGAGATTTACGTGATTTAATTGGGTTCAAGCTGGATGCAGAGCTTGCTACATTTCTTCTCGACAGGTAATTGTGCTTTATCAACCAGTTACTTTATTTCTTCGTGTTAATAGTAATCTAAGTATGTTTGCCCAAATGTGTTGGTATGGATAGCTAACGTTAGCACTTGTTGACACGCACTGACGAGCACGAACTCGGTGGGAGGGAGGGTATTCGTTGATAGTGGGGGAGGGGCATGAGAGTTGTAAACATTCAAAATTTTGCCTAAGTCCACTCAATCTGCCAGACTTGCCGACTGCAGCTTTAAGGGAATTGAGAGAGAGAGAGAGAGAGAGAGAGAGAGAGAGAGAGAGAGAGAGAGAGAGAGAGAGAGAGAGAGATGGGCAGGACGATTTTACATGTGTCCCTCGTAGCATTAATACATGTACACGGTCTCTTTTTGACCCATCCTGAATGTTGACTCTGTGTGTATCCTAATGGCTTTTCATTTGTTAATGTAAATGTATGAACATATTGTACACTTTTTGCTCTGCCAAAAACAGAGCAGAACATAAACCACAGGGATTAGCCATGCTAGCCTGTGGGCTAGCATTACTAGCTCAATCTCACATTGCGCTTCATCAGCGGCCATCATAGGCCTATGTAAAGCATGTGGGGTGAGTTATGGCAGCTGTAACAGGCAGGCACGGGTGTTTATAATGTGTGTTATGGTGCCAGGCCTCCGGGGGAGAGAATAAAACACTGACTAATGGAGGCGGGAGCAGGAAGGAGAGACAGCAGCAGCAGATTGTGAAGGTCATTGCTCTGAGTGCCACGCTCGAATGAAGAAGGACTCGGTTTTATGTGAAGATTTACTGTTACAATCGTTGTTAAAGGTGATGTAATGTTGCGTATATTCTGTTTCCGAATAGGTCATAGGTAACATTCCACTTTGTTCATAATAGACTTTTAAATATAATCAAAGGACATAATGACGTAAGCCACTTGGCTTTATGACTTTGTGAGTATGTGTGTTGTATTTAAAGAAAACACACACACTCACACACATAATTGTGTTTTCATGTTTTATGGGGACTTAGACATAATGATTTTTATACTGTACAAACGGTGTATTCTATCCCCTTACACTTCCTTTATCACTCAGTTGATTTAAAGGATTAGTTCACTTTAAAAAAAAAAACTTTTGCTGATAATTTACTCACCCCAAGTCATCCAAGATGTCCATGTCTTTCTTTCTTTAGTCGGAAAGAAACTAAGGTTTTTGCGCGTTCGTGACGTCACATAATACGCAATGTACGTTGAAAAGGTCACGCATCACAGAACAGAGCAAGGCGAGCATTTGTGCTTATAAAACTTAAACTTTTTTATTTATTTTTTAAATGACCTTTTCGCTAGATAAGACCCTTATTCATCGTCTGGTATTGTTTAAAGCCCTTTGAAGCTGCACTGAAACTTTCATTTGGACCTTGAACCATTTGGGGCCCATTGAAGTCCATTATATGGAGAAAAATTCTAGAATGTTTTCATCAAAAACCTTAATTTCTTTTTGACTGAAGAAAAGATGACATGGGGGTGAGTAAATTATCAGCAAAAGTTTTTTTAAAAAAAGTTAACTAATCCTTTGAGTAATAATTAATTCAGGAAACAATCAAGTGACTGTCCTTATAAGTAAGTATTTTGAATCATTCCTTCGTCTGATTTGTTCAAAACACTGATTGTTTTCAATAACAAAACAAGTGAGTCTCCATATGAGTTAGTAAATTAAATCATTTATTCTTAATATTTTTTCAAAACACTGATTGATTTAGGAACGAAACAAGTGACTCGTTATATTGAGTTAATTGAATCATTCATTCTCCTGATTCGTTCAAAACATTGACAAGGGAACAAATCAAGTGACTGTCCTTATGAATGAGTACTTTTAATCATTTCCTCAACTGTTTCATTCAATACCCTGATTCATTTAGGAATGAAACAAGTTACTGCCTTTATTAGTGAGTAACACCGATACATTTAAGAACAAAATAACTGACTGTCCTTCAAGGACAGTAGTCGACAGTAGTCGATTGTCGAGTTCGCGCGCGCGATCATTGGTAACTAAGCAACAGTGGAGACTCAGACTGTCAGCTGTCAGCCGATGACGGTGCTGTGTGGTGTTCTGATATTATGATATTCTATGACATTATGATATGATGTTGCTTAGTTACCAATGATCACGCGCGGGAACTCGTCAATCGACTACTGTGGACTTCGACCTAAAACAGGAAGTAAATAGAAGTATGTGAACTGGCTGAATTAACACCATTTTTATTAATATCTTTCACATCTACTGCAGTCAGATTGACCGTGGTCACTCTTAATAACACCACTCACATGGCTGTGCACTTGTAATGACAAATCAAGGATGTTAAGAGGCTAAAAGCAGGTTTAGAACTTGCCCCATTGAAGTCAACAGGGTGTGAATTTTAAAAAGAAGATAACACGGTGTTGGCAACACCGATTTTTGTCGTTTTTGTCTGAACTGACAGCACTCCAAATGTACAAAAAAATGAGCTCAACGTTAATATTGACCAGAGTTCTCCTTTAAGAGTGAGTAATATAAATCATTCATTCATTTGATTAAATCAAAAACTAATTTTCATTCAGGAATTAAACAAATGACTACCTTTATGATTGAGTCATTCAAACCATTTCCTCTGTTGATTCAATTGAACATTGATTTACTAAGTTATGAAACTATTTAAATTATTCACTTAGTTATTCAGTTAATAACTCAATTAATTCCACTTTTTGGAACTGTTTCCGTTGATAGAAACAGACTAAGAAACTCACATTATTGTGTGTAAAATGTAAATTACTCAATATTAACAGTTGTTTTCAAGAAGTTAAAGTAAAGGTAATTTTACATTAACATTAAACGTAACTTACAGTTTTGGAACAAGATCACTCTTGCTTTTGCTTCTTCAGAGTAGAATGATTTTTTGACCAGTAACTTTAGATGCAGTCTAGAGGACTGACACGGTTTTCACAAAATATAAATGATGTGCATGTAGCAAGATCTGAAAGATATGAGTGACACGCACGAATAGAACTCCACCTACCCATTGGGAATACCTACACCTGTCACTATCACACACACAAACACACACACAGTGCACTCCGTCTGCCAGTACTTCGCTCTGCTAGAGTGAGCGACATGGTGGATGGTCCGCCACTAATTGCTGCAGTTAAGACAGCAGAACTTACCTGCGCCGAAGAGCTACCTAGTCTAATGTGCTGTATAATCATTATGCTGTTTGTGGAGATCCTTGTTCGATAGTTTTCTTCTTCTTTTTGCTTGGGACAGGACTGTTGACACGGATGCCTGGCTTGCACTGGAGTGGCTCCACTTTGCATAGTGTACATCAACCTTAATCAGCCCCTGGAGAGCATTCCTGAGTATCGTTCTTGAGCGCACCTAGAGTGAGGGAGATGCCTGTAAACACTTTTAAACTATTTGCAAGTTCCAGGGTTAGTTGTCACTTCGTTTATTCGGCAGAAAAAAAAGTTCAGGTATCTCAGGAGTCTGGTTAAAAGCTACCCAGCATCGCTTTCCCGCTGTCAGTCAAAGAAACAGTTTTTTTTTTGTTTCGCAAAAACGGAACTTGGAAGGAAGTGGTAATAACAAGCACGAGCCAAGGTTGGTTCGTGCTCTGCTTGTTTCAACCGCTTGTGTATGCATGCATGAGCCTGTATGAATGTGCAACAAAGCTGAAAGGAACACTTGGAAGTGTGAGAGAGCACAAGTGGTTCATATCCTGTCTTTGGAAAGACGCCTTGCAATAAAATACAGTCCCCTGTAGAGGAAGCCTCTCAGTCAGATGCTTTCTTTCAAAGCCGTCTTGCCATTTCGCTTGGCTTTCTTTTCACCCCGGTCTCTGGGGTCTATGCGAGGACATAGTGCTGTGGATTTGTTAGTCCACAGTAATGGCCAATCACCAATGCAATTAGCATGCGGCAGTAAAATACTCCCAGTTTTAAAAGCAAGCCTAGGGCAACATACAGTTCCCCGGGCAGCCAAACTCTCCCCCAGAGGCCAATTCAGCCAGGCTAATCCTGCCTCTAATTAAGCCAATTGATGAAGGACAGTTGTTGTGTACAGTTTATTTGGATGTTAAAATGCCACACCGCAAAAGAGCTTTTGGAGCAGGGTTTGTTTCTCTCCAGAGTAATTAAAAAAATAACCGCCCAAAGTCTTTTACTGCATTACTGGATGACGATGTGAGTTGATTTCTACGGTTCTGTATTCAGATGAAAGATGATGTGGATGTGTTTGCCACTGACTTTAATTGCCGCATCCCTCTATTTCTCGTAAATGCAAATCCAACTCTGCCAAATGAAATGGCCAATTCCTGGAAAAATTACACGCACAAGTGGCTTCTTTTGTGACACATTCACACTGGCAGCAAACAAGGTCAGTCTACCCACAGATTTTGTGGCACTGACAGCAGCTGAGTTGTTGATATACAGAGTAAGAGATTTTTAATAATGTTTCCCAGGCAGGACCTTTCATTCCCCAGTGATCCTCAGGAGGGAGCTTTGCTCAAGGTTGAGGATCTTATCTATTCATGCTACGCACCCCGGCTGCGTTGACTGAAGTGCTCCCTCGACTCGTGCTAGGACTTCTGATGCCATTCTGGGTAGAGTGCATTTTGGGAACAGAGAGAAAGAGGGAGGGAAAAAATGTGGGGGGAAATGTTTCTAATGTCATTCTATAGCTTCAAATGAATTGGAAAGGAACATGTGATGCATTCTGAGATTGTGTCCTTTGACTCTTCACCCCTTCAATATCTGTTGATTTACTTTGTAGCAATGGGACTTTGTCTTCCCCCTATGATACATGCAATGGTGGGTTTTGAAAGCCTGCCCAGTAATTTAACATTTAATATATATATATATAATATTCAGAATTTATGTAATCGAAATACAGTAAAAACGGTAATACTTTGACAAATATTGGGTAACACTTTATTTTAAAGTGACATTGTTGCATGTTATGTTATGCATAAATTACAAGTAACTAACCCTAAACCTAACCGTAACTCTATAGTAAGTTCATGCAGTTAATTAATATTACAGTGTCCTTGTTACATAAGTTGCATGTACTTACCATAGTAATAACAGTAAATTAGGCATAATTACATGCAACTAGACCTCAGCCAAATCCTAATTCTTCCCTTACCCTATGGTAAGTACACTCTAAAAAATGATGTGTTGGATTTACTTAAAATATATATGCACCATTTTTGCATCATACTTTTTAAGTAATCCCAACTTGGAATAATTTTACTTAAAATTAACAAGAAAACCTTTGTTATATGTACTTAAATATTTGAGTTCACACAACATTCAACACGCATCACGTTACATATATTTTTAAGTAAAGAATGTTACGTGAACTCAAATATTTAAGTACATAAAACAAACGTTTTCTTGTTTATTTTATGTAAAATTATTCCAAGTTGGGATTACTTAAAATGTATATGCACCATTTTTGCATCATACTTTTTAAGTAAATCCAACACAGTGCATGTCATGTGAGATCAAAACAAATTTTAGTTCTGTTAACTTAACATTTAAGCTCATTAATATATAAAAATAAGACAATTAAGTGAGTTGAACCAACCATTTTAACTTATTTTAGATCTTTAGCTATTGGTCTGCTTACTGCACTGCTCCAGTACATTCAATGTCTTAAAATAAATGAAACATGCAAATCACACACAATAAAGCATTTAACTTTATTATTATTATTTTTTTTTTTTTTTTTTTGCCAAAGGCTTGAAAGCCTGAAACCACACATGAAATTTAACAAAATGTGGCAAATCGACAAATGGAACAACACTTCTCAAAATATTTACATTTTTCCAACATTTTTAATAAACAGATATAAACATGCATTTCCATGTAATTAGTTTCACAAATGTAATTCCTATCAACCAGATCACTTCGGTAACCATGTATTAATTACCCCTAGGTTCATTTTTCACCGAAATTGTCCTTTAAGAATAAAACTAGCACAAAACCAAAGTATTTTCTTTCTTTCCTTTTTTTGTAAGAGAGATTACAATCTTTACAAAAGTTTTTCACTCTTTGCAACACTTCTCATATTCAAATTTTTCCAACATTCACTTTTGGAACATGCAACAATCAACCTGAGAATAAAACAAGACAAGCAAACCTTTGCAAACTAACACTGTACTAAAACCAGATGCGTTTGGCTAAACAGGTCTTGTGAACATATTTTGAGTCGTAATGGTCAAAACAACACCATCAATATCTCAATATCTCAGTTGCAACAAATAAGCTTGTTCTTCAGAGAGTAAACCTTTGGAGAAAGTTTGCCACTGTCTAGTTCCAGTAGAATCTTCTGAAAAAATTCGAAAGAGTATCTGAGCTCTTTGGGGTAACTCAGATTGATTGCATAAAGTAGGCTAAGTAGATAAACACAAGCCTTCGCAACACCTGACAACCCCGTCATCACCTCTATGCCTTCCAGCGTTACCCCAGTCTGTAAAGGATCATCTTCTGAGCCACCTTTCGTGATGATCCTCAATGTGAGATGTGAAAAAAACAAACAAAAAAAAAAAACAGTAAATCTGCATTTACTTGCAACATCACTTGTTATTGTTCAGGAAAGGTTATCTGCGGGTGTCTGTACATCAAAAGGGGCATGGTGCCTTTTCAAGTGTGAACGAATTGAGTTCAATGTTTTAAATGAACAGGGACAATCTGGAAAAATACATGGAAATGATCGGTGCTGTCCAAGACAGTCATGTTGCAGTCTGTAATGTTTAAGTAAGTCTGCCTTTGTAGAAATGACTGTACTACAAAATTTGCATTTCCATTTCATTGTTGACTAGAAAAGGGGGGAAAAAAATGAATACATTGCTTTAGATTTTGTGTGAATGTGTAAGACATTGCAGCCTCTCACAAGCACAGACTTTTTCAGTAAAAATATTATATCTAAAATTAAGGAGAACCATATGAACTAAATGTGATATATGATACATTTTTTTGGTAAAGCTAATTTATCAAAAACAATAATTAGACAAGTGTGAAATTAACACATAAATTTGTGAATTCTTACCTCAATTTATTCATATCCAAGTTCTTGCACCACAACCTTTTGCACAGCTGCATGGATTAAAGGATGGAGAGAAAAAAAAAACATTATTTAGCAGCATAAAATTACCGATAATGCTAGAGTTACAGTTTTTATTATACATTACTTTTGGAAGTCAAATCTGGAACCTTCTCGCACTTTCAATATTTCCTCACATTATTAAAATGAAATGTAACAAACACAAAATATTAAATGAAACACTAAATCGGTGATTTTTCTATCCTGGTCCTCGAGATCCACCACTCTGCGGATTTTGTATGTCTCCCTTATCTGACACGCTTAGTTCAGTTCATGGAGCTCTCATCTAATGAGCTGATCATCTGGTTCATATCATGATAATTTAACATGGGAGTGTCCTGACTTATGCAAACTGTTTTTTAAGGAAGAGCATTTATTTACGATTCATTATTCATTCACAAAGAAAATTGGTGTCCTTTAAAGGTTGGAGTTTCTCATATGATGATTTGATGCTGAAGAAACATTTTTTATTATCAATATTGAAAACAGTTGTGTACAATTATTTTTTTCAGGATAGGAGCATTTATCTGAAATAGAAAGATTTTGCAACATTATAAATGTCTATACTGTCACGTTATATCAATTTAATGCATACTTGCTGAATAAGTATTAATTTATATATATATAAAAAAAGTACTAATTGACCCAACTAATTGAAAAAACACTTTAACAGTCACTACTGGAATAGCCAAACAGTAAATAAAGATCTACAATCTTTATTTGAAGCTAAACTTTTGTTTAAAGGGTATTTACTTATTTTGATAATAATTTTGAAGGTTTAATAGACAGGGTTGTCGCTGTCATTTAGGAATAATATTGTGTTTGAATCAAGATCGCCATTATTTAATGATAAATTGTGCACACGGAGCTGTAGCCAATGTGTTTTCGAATTTAATATTTGTATATTAACGCTTCCAAAAGTAGGCTAAACCGCGCCCAAGGACTGGTCTTAAAATCTTATGCTGAATTTACTTAATTTTTAAGCAATTATTATAGACTTGTGTTTTTTCATTTTATTTATGCATACATTTAAGTTCACCTGGTAACTTATATTTTTGTGTTACACACACTATAGATGATAAGTAGAGGTTGAAAAGTTATGAATACTTAATTTTTTGTGTTTAATCTAATTACTTTTATAAGTAATGGTTGTTCAGCCAACGAATCGTTTTTTAGAGTTGCTTAATATTACTCAGTACTTAAATATATAATTACACTGTAACAATGACAACTTAAAATAAAGTGTAACCCTCGGGACTTATTTGCATAAGTACAATGTAACTACGTCATCTTAAAATAAAGTGTAACCAAATATTTTAATTCAATATTGTAATTTAAAATATTTTTTTCGGTGTTAATACAATTAGAAATCTTTTCTAACATAAATTAAAACACTAAAAAACCTGAACCCAAAATGGGTACGGTATAGTGTGTATAGTTTGGGGGATCTGGAGATTCTAACCGATACATACAATGATATCACTGAAGCATCACTCACCTGTTTC
The DNA here is from genome assembly GCA_030578275.1 of Meda fulgida. Classification (NCBI taxonomy): domain Eukaryota; kingdom Metazoa; phylum Chordata; class Actinopteri; order Cypriniformes; family Leuciscidae; genus Meda; species Meda fulgida. The sequence continues at coordinate 7,070,657 of CM060626.1, forward strand.
TGCACTGCACTAACTACAGCTTACTGTATTACACCTAGTCTACACATAAAGCAAATAGAACCCATTATAACCAGTGATGCTGTCTCTGGTTGTGGCGCAAGCGGTTTAGACGCTGTGTTTTTCTGCCACACACTGTAACAACATCATATATATCTATGTTGAGACCTCAGTTGATCAGTGATATTCTCTCTCCCCGACAGCGTTGGTGTCACTTTCAGTACATCGATTGACTGATCTAACTCCCGTTGCTCATGTCTCCCGCTATCCTGATTAGAATTAGCAGAATTGTCCAGGGGTGCAGTTCCATCTTCACAAGATCTCTTTTGATCAGCTTTACTCGCAGATATGAAAAATTAAAATGTCTTTGACATTTTGGCAATATTAGCTTATTTTTAATTGAATACTTTGTCATTTATCCTATACACTCTCCGAAACTTTCCGCTGCTTACTGTGTGCAAATAGCAGTGGCCGCACCAACAAATGAGTCTTTTGAACTGAAGTAAGCTAATTGGTAAAATAAATAAATAAATAAATAATATATGCGTAGGAGCCACATACAGGCTGATCAGACCGCCGTGGGGATTCTAGATCATGTTGATTAAGGTGTTTAAGAGTGCAGTGTGTGACCAGTATGACAACCATAAAACCAACATCACATATTGATTATGCTTTGATCAAACTATGTCAATGAAATCACACAGACGTGGTGAGATTGATTGACTAAACTGGCTTCTACAGAAATTGAGCATTTGTAAAGGGTGGAATAGGTCAGCATCAAAGAAACGAAAAGAAAATGAAAAACTGTTAGTTGTGAATTTATTTGCTTTTTGTTGTTTCTACTGTTTTACTACCAAAATAGGACATATTTCTCAGTGAAATAGGATAATCAAAGAAAAATATTTCGGACTGTGTGCAAATAGCAGTGGCCTAAGTACCAACAAATGAGTGTTTTGAACTGAAGTAAGCTAATTGGTAAAATAAATAAATAAATAATATATATATATATATATATATATATATATATATATATATATATATATATATGTGTGTGTGTGTGTGTGTGTGTGTGTGTGTGTGTGTGTGTGTGTGTTAACGGCCAATAGCAAAACATAACCTCCAAATACAGCCGCAAAAACCTGTGCTCACTCTGTCTCTCTCACACACTAATGCGTGCATTGTCACCATGTAATGCACTTGTTATTGCCAGACCGTTGAAAAACAAATGCCGGAAAGCAAAAATTCAAACTCAGACATTTTCCAGAACAGGATACGTCAGGATCGGGCTCGAATTAAGCACGGATAGCAACCACCTGGCAATAACGCAATTTATTGGCAAAACTCCAATATGTTCTCAACTCCTATATGTGTGTGGCTAGTTGGTCACCTCTACAAAGGCAAACCGTGATTTACTTCCCAGAAGCACTTAAGACATTGTGTGGAGGGAGAGCATGTCTGTCCCACAGGTGCTAATCTATTAAAAGCGTAGGAGCCACATACAGGCTGATCAGACCGCCGTGGGGATTCTAGATCATGTTGATTAAGGTGTTTAAGAGTGCAGTGTGTGACCAGTATGACAACCATAAAACCAACATCACATGTTGATTATGCTTTGATCAAACTATGTCAATGAAATCACACAGACGTGGTGAGATTGATTGACTAAACTGGCTTCTACAGAAATTGAGCATTTGTAAAGGGTGGAATAGGTCAGCATCAAAGAAACGAAAAGAAAATGAAAAACTGTTAGTAGTGAATTGATTTGCTTTTAGTTGTTTCTACTGTTTTACTACCAAAATAGGACATATTTCTCAGTGAAACAGGATAATCAAAGAAAAATATTTCGGATAGGTCTTTTTATTTTACTTTTAAATGTACTTTTATTTTTTAAAGTAAGAGTGCAGTCAAACTAAGCTTTGAGCATGTGACAAACAGGATATGATGTCACACTGTAGGGCCAGGGTTATTATAGCTAAGTACACTATGTAACTTTTGGCCCTCTAGTAAAACTACATGCATTTTGCTGAAGAGCATTGTTTTAGTTGTGCTTCACCTCTGTGTGACTGCGCGGATGAATATGACCCTTGACTATAGATAATGGTTTACAATGAACTCTGTTAGAGAGCTACATATGGCAATTTGTTCCGTTCAATAAAATACCTTACTCGCCATCTCTGCTTTGCTTTTACAACATTTCAAATCTCTTAGTTCTTGCCACGTCTAAAAAGCTAAGCTAATGTTGATTCTTGTTTTATTACGAGCTCTGTCACATCCTCTTTTTGCCAGCAGACTCTCATGTTCTGTTTTTTTATGGGTGATTCCCTGAAGGTTCAAGATTTAGAATGCTGCTTGCCAACATTTCTCACTCATTGTGACTACTAACCTATGACACTCCCACACCATACACGCATCAAAGTAGCCGGAGCAACTTCTCTCTATTTACGAATATGACGAGACACGCACAGGTGAGTGACATGTACACTTTTCCTGTAAAAACAATCCCCAGATCTAAAATATAAACACTTATAATAGGCTTACCATAGTGAATCAGGGTAAGACGTTTTGACGTTTTGGAAGAACGATTGATGATGTATTCACCCATTATTAAAATGTTGATTTTTAACAAAAAATAAGTTTAGCCAAGTCTTTAGCTAAGAATAAAACCATAACTAAAACCATAAAAAAAGTTTGTTGCTTGAAATAAACTAAATTAACTAAAAATTATTTCAGTTAGTTGCCTATGCAACATTTCTCATTTTAATTTAGTTTAACTTGATGTACTAAAATTACGAAAACAAAATTTACATTTATTAGAACATATATGAACATTAAAAAACGGTTAAAAATTACATAAAATACAAACCCGATTCCAAAAAAGTTGGGACAATGTACAAATTGTGAATAAAAACAGAATGCATTGATGTGGAAGTTTCAAATTTCAATATTTTATTTAGAATACAACATAGATGACATATCAAATGTTTAAACTGAGAAAATGCATAATTTTAAGGGAAAAATAAGTTGATTTTAAATTTCATGGCATCAACACATCTCAAAAAAGTTGGGACAAGGCCATTTTTACCACTGTGTGGCATTCCCTCTTCTTTTTATAAGAGTCTGCAAACGTCTGGGGACTGAGGAGGCAAGTTGCTCAAGTTTAGGAATAGGAATGTTGTCCCATTCTTGTCTAATACAGGCTTCTAGCTGCTCAACTGTCTTAGGTCTTTGTTGCATCTTCCTCTTTATGATGCGGCAAATGTTTTCTATGGGTGAAAGATCTGGACTGCAGGCTGGCCATTTCAGTACCCGGATCCTTCTTCTACGCAGCCATGATGTTGTAATTGATGCAGTATGTGGTTTGGCATTGTCTTGTTGGAAAATGCAAGGTCTTCCCTGAAAGAGACGACGTCTGGATGGGAGCATATGTTGTTCTAGAACTTGGATTTACCTTTCAGCATTGATGGTGCCTTTCCAGATGTGTAAGCTGCCCATGCCACACGCACTCATGCAACCCCATACCATCAGAGATGCTGGCTTCTGAACTGAGCGCTGATAACAACTTGGGTTGTCCTTGTCCTCTTTAGTGTGGATGACATGGCGTCACAGTTTTCCAAAAAGAACTTCAAATTTTGATTCGTCTGACCACAGAACAGTTTTCCACTTTGCCACAGTCCATTTTAAATTAGCCTTGGCCCAGAGAAAACGCCTGCGCTTCTGGTTCCCGTTTAGATATGGCTTCTTTTTTGACCTATAGAGTTTTAGCCGGCAATGGCGAATGGCACGGTGGATTGTGTTCACTGACAATGTTTTCTGGAAGTATTCTTGAGCCCACGTTGTGATTTCCATTACAGTAGCATTCCTGTATGTGATGCAGTGCCGTCTAAGGGCCCGAAGATCACGGGCATTCAGTATGGTTTTCCGGCCTTGACCCTTACGCACAGAGATTGTTCCAGATTCTCTGAATCTTTGGATAATATTATGCACTGTAGATGATGATAACTTCAAACTCTTTGCTATTTTTCTCTGAGAAACTCCTTTCTGATATTGCTCCACTATTTTTCGCCGCAGCATTGGGGGAATTGGTGATCCTCTGCCCATCTTTACTTCTGAGAGACACTGCCACTCTGAGAGGCTCTTTTTATACACAATCATGTTGCCAATTGACCTAATAAGTTGCAAATTGGTCCTCCAGCTGTTCCTTGTATGTACATTTAACTTTTCTGTCCTCTTATTGCTACCTGTCCCAACTTTTTTGGAATGTGTAGCTCTCATGAAATACAAAAGGAGACAATATTTGGCATGGCATTTCAAAATGTCTCACTTTCAACATTTGATATGTCATCTATATTTATTGTGAATAAAATATAAGTTTATGAGATTTCTAAATTATTCCATTCCTTTTTTACTCACAATTTGTACAGTGTCCCAACTTTTTTGGAATTGGGTTTGTACTTATAAATGTAAAATATTTAAAAAATATATAAAAATAAAAACATCATAACTATAATAGTGTCTAGCATAACACTTTCAGGCTTCTGTATTAAATAAATCACATATAAGAAATAATTAATTCAACACATTTAAATATAGTATATACTCCACATTCTAATAGGGGTGGGGGGGTGGGGGGGAATCGATACAGCACAGTATCGCGATATTTTCTGTGGCAATACTGCATCGATACACGGGCGCCAAGTATCGATGTTTTTTAGCATATTCAATTATAAAATTATCTGTTTTACTTTCCGGTTTTCTTCATTGGTTTCTCTATTTTTTCACTGCTTGAGAACATAGGTTGAATCCAAAATCGCCCCCTAAACAATCATTCACTAAGTTAGGCTTATTCCCTAAGTCCACTAATACTGTTCACTTGAAGGAGTGGATGAAAACGAGTGAGTGAATTCGGACAGCCATTGAGCGTAAGCTGTAGGCTACACGTTAATGCAGTGCAATGTGGGAGAGAGACGCGATCTGACACGCGTCCCATTTTCTCACATATGTTCATTTAAGATTTTATTTAAATCATTTTACACAGCTCTTATGCGGACATTTGACAAAACGGACATTCTGGCATAATTTGTGTGTGTAAGGATTTGTTCAAGCCCGAAAGAGAACTCGATACTGACGCGCGTCTGTTCTGTATGTGTGTCTGTGTGTGTGTCTGTGTGTGTGTGTGTGTAATACAGGCAGGATTGAACGGATACTGCGTAATTGCTTTAAAAGAAAAGTTTGTTTTGTCTCTCTGTGTGTGTGTGTGTGTGTGTGTGTTTGTGTGTGTGTGTGTGTGTGTGTGTGTGTAATACAGGCAGGATTGAACGGATACTGCGTAATTGCGTTAAAAAAAAAGTTTGTTCTTGCGTTGCCGCGGTGGGCAAGTGATGAAACCGGTGTTGCGACTGAACACGTAACACCGGTAACACCAACTGTTGTAGCGAGCCTGGAGATCAACATTCATGTGAGTATGGATACCATGGTCCAGATTTTCGCCTCATTTAGGGAACCAATCACAGAACGGGGAGGGAGCAGCAAGACGATGACGACATCTATGCGACACACCGAAGCAGTTTGTTTATTTCTATGGGTTTAACATGGCAGCAGACGTGAAGCTACGCATGTTTATCTTGTACAAACGGCAATATTCGCTGAACGTCATTGTTTACACAAAAATATCTTACCCATCGTCTTCTTCCTTGTCTAATTTCTGTCGCTCTACATACGTCATCTGGTATAATTGAAACGATTGCCTGTGAGCTACGTACAGGCGCATTTGACAGACATTCTTAGCACCCAATAAACGGCGCCGGGAAATCGTAAACCACGCCTCAAATACGAGAAAATGTACATGTGGTTCCCAGACCCAAGTCTCAACGAGAATTGGGTCTGGCGTTAGACAGGCTAATCGAATGTCACATTGTTGCCAATTCCCACCCCTACATTCTAATAGAAGTTAATATTGAGTCAAGAGGTAAATTTGTGGTTTTCAAGGTGCATTCACGCCATGTCATATTTAAGTACAGAATTACAAGATTCCAATTTGAAATAGTATTCATGTCCTCGTAGAATGTAGTAATTACAGCTTGTAAACTTGGACTTTTCGGAGAGCCCCTACTTGTACCATCTGACCGCTGCAGATTCATTTGCGTGTTGATAGTGTTGTCATAGAAATGCATAATTCCAAGTCTGAGGACATCAACAGCTTCGAGTAGAACGTGTTGTCATCTCAAAATAATGGTTATGGTTATGACATGGCGTGAACACAGCATTAGATCCTCCATTTGTCTGATGTCTTTTGAATATGCAAATTGGCAGGTTGCATTGAACATATTTTCATGTGTAAGGAAGTCACAAAGCTCACAAAGTCTACTAGGAAAAGTAGTAGAATAACGTGCACCGATGTATCGTTCAAATAACAAAGTTAATGGGGTCAGTTTTGTTTTCATGTTGACTGTAATGATTTTGATACATGAATCTCTCATGGAGAGAAGTTTCAGTAGCATCATTAACCTGACATCTTTTTGCCAACGCAAATGCACAAACAGCAATATGTCCGTCTGTAGCTGATAGAGCCCACTCTCTTGTACAAACTGATCTATTATCATATTTTCAGCATGTTACAAATATGGAGATAATGTTATGGAGGAGGAGGAGGCGGTGTGATCTTAGTTCAGTATTAAGTATAGCACACTTCTAAGGGGTCTGTTCCAGACAGAGGGGGTAAATAAGAGCCAAGGCTGAACAACACACCTGCATTCAGATTAATGCCCAGCGCCTGCCGGGGAGCTGCTGGAAATGAGTGGGCTGGGATTTTTTATTGACCCACGATTGACATAAAAGAGAGTGCGAGCAAGTGAAGGAAAGACAAGAAAGGGAGAGAGGGACACACAGAGAGAATCATGGTGATTTCTGCCGGTTGTGAGCTAGCCTGCCTTCAGGGCACATAACAGGGCCTGCAAAAATTATTCATATTTCACCGCTGGGCTGCGCCGCATCTTCCATCTCTTCCAACAACAAAACTCTCGCCTTCAGATTTGGCAGTGAATGCGGGTGCCATTTCTTCTCCTAATGTGATCAGGCCTCAATGATGGCCACAAGTCAATCATCTTCAATCAATAGAGCTTTAGGGGGCAACGAGAGTGGGTATTTACCAAAAAAGAAAACAAAATCATCAGGGCCCTGCCACTATTAAATCATATCCTGGCACCAATTCTCAGTCTTATATCATGGAATATAAGGAACTTATATGCATACTATTTTCAGTGAGCTTTATAATAAATATATATATATATATATATATATATATTAGGGGTGTAACGGTTCACAAAATTCACGGTTCGTTTCGTTTCGATACGATACACTGGTGTCACGATTCGGTACGTTTTCGATACAGCAAAAGGAAAAATGCCAGAGAAATTTCCTTGATTTTATTTTATTTTTTATTTATTAAAACTAACATCATAAAGTATGATCATTTTTTACTTTGAGCAATGATGAGCTATACTTGACTCTTCTTAGGAGCATATTCAACAACAGCTCCCTGCTCCTTGAAAATAAAAATTAAATGTAATATTGTAGTTGTTATAAACAAAGGTTTATTTTTATTTCAGATTAACATTTGAGGGCAGCAATTTTATTCATAATGTCGAAATAAAACGTCTCGGTTACGAATGTAACCCTCGTTCCCTGAGTAGGGAACGGAGACGTTACGTCGGATGACGACGAATGGGGTTTCCCTTAGAAAGCCTATCAGCTTCGAGTATTTAAAAACGAGCCAATGGCAAAGAAATGCCATGGGTCTGCGGAATTTGCATGACGTAACTCCGCCCCACCTCGTGGGTATATAAGGAGGACGCCGGCAACATGCAGTTATGTTTCTTCGCTGAGGAGCCAAGACTGAACTCAGGCGATCCCCGCGGTACAGCGGAAGTGGCAGGAAGACGTAACGTCTCCGTTCCCTACTCAGGGAACGAGGGTTACATACGTAACCGAGACGTTCCCTTTCATTGTCACTCCGAGTTACGTCGGATGACGACGAATGGGGTTACCAGTCTAATCACGCCACCTTCACAGCTGTCTTCCAGTGCCCTGCGTAAATCTGAGCCCTCGAGAGATTTAGGACGAAGGACTCCTATTTAACACAGGAATACCAAGGTACACTGGGAAGCATATCCCATAGCTTTAGAGGAAATATGCAATTATCACCAACCCAGTGGGGGGGGGCATTTGAAAATACACATATGACCCGAAGGAAACATATGGAGAAACTCTGAGGTGTCCAGCCGCAGGTGGAATATTTCAACCTCAGGGGTGGCAAGGTGGCTTGCCGAGGGAAAGACACATGCTCAGAGAGGCTTACAGTGGAAATACACGTGTGGGTGAAGCTCCGGGGAGGGACCATGCACACGGGAGGCACCTAGCCGACGCCCAGGCAATAGACACTGGCGCTAGCATCAGGGGTGCTGGAGGAACTCAGGGCTTGCGGAGAAGCTCACCTGAGCAGAATATCGCACGTATCCAGTCCGTGGAGTGGAATGGCGAGCAAGCGAAGACACTTGAGCGGGTCCGGTACTAGCTAGTTGAAGCGAGTACATGAGAGGACACTGGCTCCACTCGGAGATTGTAGAAAGTGGCGAATGTGTTCGGTGTCTCCCAGCCTGCAGCTCTGCAGATGTCTGTTAGCGAGGCGCCATGCGCTAGAGCCCAAGAGGATGCCACACTCCGGGTGGAGTGGGCAGTCACACCAAGGGGGCACGGTCGACCTTGCTGCTGGTAAGCCAAAGCAATGGTGTCCACTATCCAGTGAGACAACCTCTGCTTTGAGAGAGTCTTTCCCTTCAGCTTCCCACCATAACAGACAAAGAGCTGGTCTGAGGTCCTGAAACACTGCGTCCTGTCTACATAGGCGCGGAGAGCGCGTACTGGACAGAGCAGTGCCAAGGCTGGGTCTGCCTCCTCCGAGGGCAGCGCTTGCAGGTTCACCACCTGGTCCCGGAAGGGAGTGGTAAGAACCTTGGGCACATATCCAAGCCGGGGTCTCAGGATCACGTGAGAGTAAGCCGGCCCGAATTCCAGGCACACTTCGTCAACGGAAAATGCGTGCAGGTCCCCGACCCTCTTGAGAGAGGCCAATGCAACCAGGAGCGCTGTCTTCATTGACAGGAACTTAAGCTCCACTGATTGCAGAGGCTCAAAGGGAGCACTCTGCAGGGCACTTAAGACCACTGAGAGGTCCCAAGAGGGAACGAGAGGAGAACGAGGAGGAACGCCCCCCTCAGGAACCTGACGATCAAGTCGTGCTTCCCTATGGACTTACCTTCCACTAAGTCGTGGTGTGCGGCAATAGCGGCAACATAAACTTTGAGGGTGGAGGGAGACAGCCTTCGCTCCAACCCATCTTGAAGGAAGGAAAGCACGAAACTGATCGAACACCTCCGGGAGTCTTCTCGGCGAGAAGAGCACCAGTTGACGAAGAGGTTCCACTTCAACGCGTAGGCGTGCCTAGTGGACGACGCTCTAGAGGAAGTGATGGTAGCCACCACCGTAGGTGGTAGGGTACTCAAACCTGCCTCGTCCCGTCCAGGAGCCACACGTGGAGGTTCCAGAGATCGGGACGAGGGTGCCGCAGGGTGCCCCGTCCCTGAGAAAGGAGGTCCTTCCTCCGAGGAATTGGCCAAGGAGGTGCTGTTGCGAGGAGCACCAGTTCGGAGAACCAAGTCCGGGTGGGCCAGTACGGCGCAACCAGAAGGACCTGCTCCTCGTCCTCCCTGACCTTGCGCAAGACCTGCGCAAGAAGGCTCACTGGGGGAAACGCATATCCGCGGCCAGCTGTGCGCCAGAGCATCCGTGCCGAGCGTGCCCTCGGTCAGAGAATAATACTGGGCGCAATGGGTCGAGTCGTGGGAGGCAAACAGATCTATCTGTGCGTCCCCGAACTGGTCCCAAATCAGCTGGACCGACTGGGGATGGAGTCGCCATTCTCCAGGGAGGGGCTGAAGCCATGACAGCTCGTCGGCAGCACGGTTCAGGGCTCCGGGAATGTAAATGGCACGAAGGGACCTCAGATGCCTCTGACTCCATAAGAGGAGGTGGCGAGCGAGTTGCGACATACGGCGGGAGCGTAGACCACCTTGATGGTTGATGTACGCTACTGTGGCGGTATTGTCTGATCGGACTAGTACGTGTTGACCCATGAGCAGCGCTCGGAAGCGGTGCAGGGCAAGACGTACTGCCAGCAACTCGAGGCAATTGACATGCCATAAGCGCTGGGGTCCTGTCCAGGAGCCCGCGGCAGCATGTCCATTGCACATGGCGCCCCAGCCCGTGGTGGAGGCATCTGTTGAGACAACAACATGCCGAGACACTCGTTCCAGGGGGACACCAGCCCTGAGAAAACTGAGGTTCAACCACGGGGTGAAGGTCTGACGGCAGGTCAGAGTAACTGGTACTCGGAACGAGCCTTGTTGCCATGCCCACCTCGGGACTCGGTCGCGAAGCCAAAGCTGAAGCGGTCTCATATGAAGCAATCCGAGCGGCGTCACCGCGGCTGCAGATGCCATATGCCCCAGGAGCCTCTGAAAATGTTTCAGTGGAACCGCACTCTTGCCCTGAATCTGTCTCAGACAAGTCAGCAGTGACTGCGCGCGCTCACTCGTAAGCTGCGCGGACATGGCGACCGAGTCGATGTCCATACCGAGAAAAGAGATCCTCTGCACGGGGCAAAGTTTGCTCTTCTCCCAGTTGACCCGAAGGCCCAAACAAGCTAGGTGCCGGAGCACAAGGTCCCTGTGTTCGCAAACCTGATCTCGAGAGTGAGCTAGGATCAGCCAGTCGTCGAGATAGTTCAGGATGAGAACCCCGTGAACCCGAAGGGGAACAAGAGCTGCCTCGACGACCCTCGTGAAGACGCGAGGAGACAGGGCTAGCCCGAAAGGGAGAACCGCGTACTGGTATGCCTGCCCCTCGAAAGCAAACCGGAGGAACGGTCTGTGTCGAGGAAGAATGCAGACATGAAAGTAGGCGTCTTTCAGGTCGATCGTTGCAAACCAATCTTGGGGCCGAACACATTCGAAAATGCGTTTGGCGGTTAGCATTTTGAACGGCATCCTGTAAAGGGAGCGATTCAGTACACGCAGGTCCAGGATTGGTCGCAACCCACCGGTTTTCTTGGGGACAATGAAGTAAGGGCTGTAGAAGCCGGACCTCATCTCGGCTGGAGGGACAGTCTCGATTGCACCCTTCGCCAGCAGGGTGGCAATCTCTGCTCGCATGATGGGGGCATTGCCACCGACCAAAGTGGAGCGGACTCCCCTGTAGCGGGGAGGAGACCATGCGAACTGAATCGCATAGCCGAACCTGATGGTGCGGGCGACCCAGCGGGACAGTTGGGGAAGCTCTAGCCAGGCTCCCAAGAACTGAACCAGCGGGGTCATGCGGACCACAGGCGTCCCCCCGGAGGGGCAGCGAAGCGGAGTAACTGGCCCGGACGTGGACGGCATAGCGATCCGGTGTGGGGGCACAGTTATCATCCGCGCCCTGACAGAGGAGGCCAGGGAAGGACCAGCGTTCCACGGGGGCCTGCTCTGCCAGGGGTCTGGCGACAGAGTGGGACAGGGACGAAACGGTCCGTGGACGGCACGCCGTGTCAACCGACTCTGGGACAGAGGGGGACGAGGAGAGCACGGCTTGTGGGCGGCGCTCTGTGTCGTCCGAGAACTCTGTGTGCTCAGGGATGAGGGGATTGTTTCTTTCTTTAACCACATTAGGGTGCTGCCCACCCGTGGGTGAGCAGCGGGGAGTGGAGAACAAAAGATTCTCCCCCGGCCCTCCACCGGGGGAAGGAGTGGTCCTGCTACCATCTCCTGGGAAACAACCATCATCCCTGAGCAGCCCGTCTTAGGAGCGCCGCTTGGCCCGGCGCTTTGCGGGGGGCGGGGCTGGAGAGGGCTGTGGCGCCTTCCTTCGGCTTCCTCCGCGACTAGGCTTGGGTGAAGGCTGCTGCTTTGGCCGAGCGGGAGGGGCGGGAGCCTTAGGAGGGCGCCCTCGGAGGGAAACAGGCTGAGCCTGCGCGTCTGCCCGGCCGACGTCGAGGCAGCAGCGGGTCGGCGGGGCAGAATATGTTTGATGGCCTCAGTCTGTTTCTGTGCAGTTGAGAACTGTTGGGCAAAATCCTCAACTGCGCCGCCGAAGAGGCCGGCCTTGGGACAGGGGCGCATCGAGCAGACGAGTCCGCTCGGAATCCCGCATGTCAGCCAGGTTCAGCCACAGGTGTCTCTCCTGGACCACCGCAGTGGACATCACCAGACCGAGGGAGTGCGCGGCTACCTTCGTCGCCCGGAGAGCGAGGTCGGTTGCGGCACGCAGCTCATTGAAGAGCCCTGGGTCTGTCCTGCCCTCGTGCATGTCTCTGAGCATCTGGGCCTGGTAGACCTGCAGAGTGGCCATAGCATGCAGAGAGGTAGCCGCCTGTCCCGCCGCTCTGTAAGACTTCGCCACCATAGATGATGAAAATCTACAGGCCTTGGATGGGTGCTTAGGCTCCCCCCGAGAAGAAGCACTCTGAGGACACAGTTGCATCGCAACAGAGCGTTCAACCGGAGGAAGCCCAGTGTACCCACGGGCGGCCGCCTCAACGAGGGGAGGAAAGGCGGATGAGACCAGCGAGCGGTCCCGAGAAGACAGGGGGGTCTTCCAGGACTTCGAGATCTCATCATGCACGTCCGGGAAGAAAGGTATTGGGGTTTGCCGTGGACCACGGGGGTCGGCAGCCTTACCCAAAAACCAATCGTCCAGCCGCGAGCGCTCAGGACAGGGTGGAGGCCTCCACTCTAGACCGATGCTCGCGGCTGCCCGGGAAAGCATGGCCGTCATCTCCGGATCCGACTCAGGCACAGCCGTATGCACACCGGAAGGTGGCAGCTGCGCTGAATCTTCACTTCCGGAAGAATCAAGCCCACCTTGTGATGCTGCTACAGACATAGCGTCTTCCTCTGTAGCTTCAACCGAAACTCGCGGGCCACCCGAAGGTCGACCCGCGGGAATCGGAGGTTCACTAGCGGGCACCGTCACTGAAGAGGGGGGCTGGGGTCGCGGACACATAGTCGGCGCCTGGTTCCAGACCGTAACCCTCAGGTCACCCTGGCCACCAGCCGAAGTAGCACTCCTCGGGGGAGCGTTAGATCGGGGTGTGGATGAGGGGACTCTCACTCTTGCGAGTTCATTGAGTCTCGACCTTAGTGACGCGATGGTCATGTTCCCGCAGAGAGAACATGACTCATCCACGAGTGCTGCTCTGGCGTGATCCATGCCCAAACACACTAGACAGCGCTCGTGCCCATCAGAGTCAGACACTAATCTGCCGCAACCAGAAGTGCACGGGCGAGGCATCTTTAAAAAGACGTGCCGCGTGCAAGCTCTTTTAAGAGAGAAACACTCTGAGTGTCGAAGCGCCCGGGGAGACACGCACTCTCTGGCAAACCACTGCACAGATAAGCAGGAAGCGCGCGCTCGCTGGATATCGCCTTCACACCAACACCAGAGGAACTCGTTCGTGAAGCTGACAGTTCAGAGATGGCTTGTGGAGTGAAGAGAAACTCTTGGCTCCGAAGTGAAAACATAACTGCATGTTGCCGGCGTCCTCCTTATATACCATTGAGGTGGGGCGGAGTTACGTCATGCAAATTCCGCAGACCCATGGCATTTCTTTGCCATTGGCTCGTTTTTAAATACTCGAAGCTGATAGGCTTTCTAAGCGAAATCCCATTCGTCGTCATCTGACGTAACTCGGAGTGACAACGAAAGGGAACCGACGTTACTTGAAAGCATTGTAGCCCACTATTTCTGCCAAACTTCCATGGTTACAGTTAGTACTGTTACTACAGTAAATCCAGGGTGAATGTTGCTGATCTGTGGACACTGGATAGTGGCACACTGTTTCTTCCTGGTTTCCACGTCAGCGCTGTTTGATCCGTTAATAACACAGAAAGGTGAATGCTTCTCACTAGATCTCGCAGCGATGTTATTTCTTCAGTGGTGAATTAAAATGCTTTCTTTACTGGATGTCTTAGCGCTGTGTAGTAGGCCTAACCGTGTCGCTTGATTAAGATCTGCTCGCACTCAGATGCGCTGCATTGGTCCAAACTGATAAACTGAACATGAAACACAAAATAAGCAGCACAGTTTCGTTCTGCTTTCATTACGTTTGCCATTTGATGTTGGGTAATGTTGTTGTGGTCGCACCAGCGCGCTTGGCACACACTGAAATAACTGGGAAGCTCTTTTGCATCTCTTTAACTCTTTAAGTCTTTTTTACTACTTTAATTCATGATTTGTAATTTGGGGGGGGGGGGCAAATAGGCCTTGTACATTTCTTTTCCAGCATTCTTCATTTTTATTTTGGGTTTTTGTTGTTTAATTTAAATCAACATAGGGCAATCCAGTGCCTTAATTATTCTGTGGGCCTTGACTCATATTAAGATTGCTCTGTCATCGTGCCGCAGGATCTGGGGCCAAAGGCAGGGGGGGGGGGGGGGGCGGCTCTATTCCCTCTAAGTGGTGGTGGTGTGTGGTTCACAGTGTGCCATGTCCATCCGTGGAGTGGGGTGTGAGTGTGTGTGTTTGCGTGCACTGGTGAGAGGAATGATTTCTCTGCTATAGGCAGCCTAATCTCTGATAGCCTGACCCTGCTGGTAAGCCCAAGTTAGCTGGTGTCTCTGTGACCTTTTCAGAACCAAACCCTTATGATGAGCTGTGCTTGACTGAGGCCTGATTTATTTTAATGATTGTTTTAAAGTAATTGTGTAACTTAATAAGTCAACTGTTTTGTATTGTTACCCGTGTCTCTGAGCGATTATTGATGAACGAACTTGCGTGTCCTTTTAGAGACACTAAATTCTCTGGATGTAACTTTCTGAGTGGCGTAGTTGGCAAATTATCCTTCAAATACACCTCCGGGTTGCCACATATATATATATATATGTGTGTGTATCTGTATTTTTTGACACATTTGTACTATCACATGATCTATATGGTCGTACCACTTAACCATAGTTTGCTTTAAATGATTATTTGAACTGATATGTAATGCGTATTGGAAAGAATGGTTGTGTTCACTTATGAGAATGTGTATAATCACTGTTCACTGAAGTGAACTCATTTCATGATTGATGAACTTTACGTAGTTATTGAATAGAACTGAATCAACACTGAACTGACTTTAGCTGAATAATGACACTTGTATTTTTTAAGAGCAGAATTGCATTATTGCATTATTGATTTGTTTGTCACTGCAAAGCTGCTTTGAAACAATCTGTATTGTATAAAGTGCTATATACATCAAGTTGACTATAATAATTATAGCCAGAATATTTGATATATTATGCCCTTTGGGCTTAATATGTATAAATGCATATGACCCTGGGGCCTACTGGCAGAGCATTTTGACTCTGTTCAGAGATCCTATTTACTTCTCATAAGAGGAAAAGCTATTATACAAAACACATCCCCCTCCAGAGTAGAATACGTTGTCCTGCTGAAAAGATTGAGATGGTATATTTGAATAGAATTACTGTGGATTTATTGGACATGTCAGGTTAGAGTAAACCACAGGTCACAGCAGAAGGAACAGGAAGTCTCTTGTACATGTTCTTGACACTTGGAGAGCAAAATGAACTTCCATTTGACAGGAAAAATGTGATTCAATGTGAAAAACATACATTCAGTATATATACACGCATCAGAATATATTTGTACTGTTCATGTATATTTTTCTATGCAGTTGCATCATGTTTGCATGATTTATATGAATTTTAACAGTTGAGTTTCATCTCTTTTCCAGTGTCTGTGCTTCTGCCATATGACTTTTTTAGATGAAACGTATGGATCTTCGTCACAGAGAGGTGGATGATTGGTGTACTCTAATTGGGTGGTGGGGCCACTTAGCATCGTTCTGCCATCCTTTTGTCAATGCTGGGGCAATAGGCCTGTCCACTCAATGTGTTTCCATGGATACATGAGCATAATGGAAGACACTCATCGAATGGAGAGGCCAAGTAGGCGATTATTAACTTCTAGGGCCTTTAATGTCAGTGCTCTGTTAATTACTAATTGGTAAATTACAGAGTTCATTCTGTGCACTAATGAGTTACTGTAGGCGTGGTGGATGTTTGCTTTTCATCAGAGATGATTCATAAGACCTTAAAATAAGTTGCAGCTGACTACTCACTTGTATGAATCAGTGGAATCATAGTTCATTGTTTTGACACAACAAAAAAAAAAACATTAATTAATATCTATTGTTATTATTTACACATTTACGTTACATTTAATCATTTAGCAGACACTTTAATCCAAAGCCACTTTCAAATGAGCAATAGAAGCAATAAATCCAACAGTAGGTCAACAATATGCGAACGCTGTGACTAGTCTCAGTTAGTCCAGCACAGTACACGCAGCAAGGTTCTATAATACATATAGAATTGTAAGTGTTAGTATTAGTGGTTGTCTTTCATCCAGCAAGAAATGTCTACCATCGAATCATCAGGTTGGAATGAGAGGTAGAGATTTGTGTCATCAGTATAGGAAAACCATGTGTCTGAATGACAGATCCTTGTGATTTGTTGATTGAGAAGAGCAGTGGTCCAAGCACTGAGCCCTGAGGCACTGCAGTAGCTAGATGTTGCGACCTAGACACCTTACCACTTGAACCATTGGAGTGCGGTTCCTGAGATGTCCTTTGCCTTGAGGATCAAAAGGAGGATCTGGTGGTTAACTTTTTCAAAAGCACCAGACAGAGTCAGCAAGATGAGTACTGAGGATTTGGAAGCTGCTCTTGCCAGTCTCAGAGCTTCAATAAACGAGAGCAGGGCAGTCTCAGTTGAGTGTCTGCTTTTGAAACCAGACTGGTTGTTGTCCAGGAGGTTTTTCTGTGTAAGAAAGGTTAAGACTAATATGCATCGCCATCATGTTTTGCAAACTTTGCAAAAAGATTTTGTGTTATACGGTGGTGGTCAAAATTATTAAAACACTTGGCATTTTTAAGGTTTCAGTTTTTATTTTTAAATTTTTAAACATTGTTCTATCTATTACCGGAACTACCTGTGACGGAAGTAATCTGCTGGAACATTGAAAATTATGGACTGGCCCTGTCAAAGTCTGGACCTCAACCCCATCGAGCAAATTTCGGGCGAGTTGGAAAATAAACTGGACAGGTCTATTGCGCATTCAAAGGAAAGCCTTTGGCTACTGTTGCAGAAGGCATGAGATAACATTAGTGTTGAAGTTCTCAGGAAATATATTGACACTATGCCAGAGAGATGTGCTGCTGTAATTGCTGCAAACATACCAGGTTAAAACATACCAACATAAAGGTGGACATACCAAATATTAAAGTTAAAAGTGGACAAAAACAGTATGACTCGCTTCATCTGATATTTGTTGTGCTCAGAGCAACCATCTGCATGTTTCATGAACATTATGAAATTAATTCATGTTTTGGAGGCAAAAAAAAAAATCAATATTTTCAGATCTGTCAGGTGTTCTAATAATTTTGGCCACCACTGTATATTAGATATTTTGATTGTTTCTTTATATACCCTAAAAAAAATTGTATACTAAATTAGAGATTTGAATGTTTTTGAAAGAAATCTTATGCTCACCAAGGGCTGCTTCTTTTTGATCATCATTGAGCATCATTACTCCAGTCTTCAGTGTTACATGATCCTTCAGAAATCTTTCTAATATGCTGATTTGCTGCTCAAAAAACATTTCTATAACACTTTCAATTTAAGAGATACACCCCAAAATGAAAATTTGTCATCATTTACTCACCCTTATGTTGTTCTATAAAACTGGGACCGAGATGGGTCTTGCACATGTTGCCCAGTTGGGACCCACCTAGTGGCAAGTGCAATCCTGCATGAAATCCATGTAAGCAATTGGCATGAGGCCATTATGGAACCCACAGACAATCGTAAATATGGCCCAGTTTTTCAGCCCATTTCATACCCTTATGGGCCCACATACACGTGTTGGCAGGGCTGTATGAGTTTCTTTCTTCTGTTGAACATAAAAGAAGATATTTTAAAGAATGTTGGTAACCAGACAGTTGACAGCACCCATTGAGTTCTATAGTATTTCTTTTCCTACTGTCAACTGTCTGGTTGCAAATTATTTAAAATACATATATAACTACAATATATAGCTATATGTATACTATATAATGAATGAAATCGTATAAAGAAATATCGGATAAATCCTAAATGATATAAATAACATAATCTAAAAGATTTTCAAAGTGCGGTATTTTTTTGAAACCATATTTTTGAATCTGCAGTTTCAAATGAATTTACAAGCTCTTCTCTGATAACATAAAATAATTCAAAAAACACCTTTGTACATGTCTCCCATACCTCTCAGAGATTGACTACATCAGTGAAATCTTCCATCTCACTCTTGTCATGACAATATGGTGATAATGGTCACGGTTCACTTATTTTGAACAGGCGTAACTGAAAAAGCGACATCTCTTTCAAACGACAGAGCCCCGCATCCTGTCCGACCCCAATTCACATGATAAACAGGAAATGAAAATGACATCTTGGTTGAATTACACACGTTCGTCACAATCAATGATGTCAATCCCCAACCCCGGACCGGAGCTTAATGAAACCCTCACAGTGTCAGGCTGAATTCTTCAAACACAGACAAGGACACTTACTAAATACAATATTACTGCAGCTAGAAGCTTTATTTTTTTCTGCTTGTCACACACCATGAAAGAGAAATATTAATAATTGATGTTAGTATCTTTTTTATAGAGGAGGACAGGTTGATTTTGTAAAAAGGAAAACTGAAAAAAAAAAATTCTTGGCTCAGATTTAAGTAACTCTGGAAAAGATAGGGATGGAGGGGTGACCTTGAGCTGAAAATTATGTGCCTTCCAAGTTGAGATGTAAGCTCTTGCACGCTGACCTCCATAAAACACATTTGTATATTTAATCCGTTTGTTCCGGGATATGTCGCTGGGTTTTTTGTCAGTGATATTTATGGTTGGCCCTCTGTGTTGTCAGTGAAGGTTGTGAAAATGGATGGCAGGCAGCAGATGTCAAAGATTGTTTATTTAAAGCAGAGAGGTTGAGTCTTGGTGCTGACCTATGACATTCACCCTCTTCTAGCCGACTTAAAGACCTTCTTCCTCCTGGGACACGCACACACAATACCTTTAGTTGTACACATCAAACCTTTAATCCCAAGGTTTAGGTTCATTTGGTTATCTGTCAGTACCTGTGGTTGTTGCGCTACTTCTACGTTTTGTTTAGTTGTTATCTGAATTTTCATCAACTAGTTTGCCTGTCTCACTGTCTGCCCACTTCTCCAAGCACTTTCCAATAATATTGCCTTGATCCAAATGGCTCTTAGTTGTTAACATTTACACTTACTTGAGGTTTAGAATGATAAAAGCACGCTTTTTTTGACACTAGCCCTCATGCAGATAAAGACAATATTGTCCATCTTGAAAGCTCTTTTGTGCTTTGCAATTTTTTCTGTTATTAAAGCCAAAATTAAGGCCTTGGTTTGTTGTAGCTATAGTATTAAAAACGTTTCCTACCAGATATATTAAAATACACACTATTAAAGTGGCCTAACTTTAAAGCAACTACCTCTACTTCTACTGTTGCTACATTTCCAAAGCATACATATTATTATTATTATTATTATTATTATTATTATTATCCTAAATTTAGAAAAATTGTATTGAATCACTAGACCTTCGGGGGTCAAGTGGAGTCCATGCCCCGATGGGTCAGGGCTGTTTTGGCAGCAAAAGGGGGACCAACACAATATTAGGAAGGTGGTCATAATGTTATGCCTGATCGGTGTAAATAGTGTGTGTGTGTGTGTGTGTGTGTGTGTGTGTGTGTGTGTGTGTGTGTGTGTGTGTGTGTGTGTGTGTGTGTGTGTATTTATGTTTCCTCCCTTTTTTTTTTTTTTCTCGGTAACAAGTACAAATCTCTGTAATGTTTTCCTAATAATGACTACATCTCGTTTACATGAAATGCCTCTCACTCAGATACACTGTAATGTCTACTCTTTGTTTTGCAGCACTTTGAACTGACAAGCTTGAGCAATAATGTATGTTTGTGCATACTACTGCAAACCTCTTTGGTAAGAAGGCATCATGTAAAGTCATAACACATTGCATATGTTAATATTTAAACACAGAATATTCATCTGAGTGGGATGTTATGTCTCTGTCCCACCGGGAGGTGAATCCTAGTCTTTACTCATGAAGGGGTGTGTTCAGTTGGGAAACCACTTTATTATGCACTTAATGAGAATGTTAATAGCCAGTTGTGAAGACTTGTCAGTACATGCTCTTGAAGGTGACCACTTGACTAATGTGTCAAACAACAGAATAATGGTCTCCGATTAACTTTAGTCCATTTGTGAAATTAATAACAAGGGAGTGAGCGTTCACATGTCCTCTACAGTGTTGGGGGTTGATGAAGAGCTGAAATGTGGTTAGAAGCTATTTAAAATGAAATTTTAAATTCACTTGTAATGTAATCATTGCATTCAATGAGAAATCTTGACAGTGTAGCCTGTTTTGTTCTTGTGTTTGCTGTTCTGTGATCTTGCTTGTCTTCTTTGCTTGTTTGTTGTACCATACACAATTCTCATACTGGTTCTTCTATTTCATACTGCTTTGCAATTAAATTAGCTTAACAGGTAATTGCTTGATTGTTCTTTTTGTGCTTGTTTTCACAGGTTGTTTTAGTTTCCTGCATTTTGTTCATATGGTACCATTTACTCCCAAGACTCTTCAAGTGAGTGTGTACTGTAACGTTTCTGTGAGCTTAAAAGAAGACCTGACATGCTTTTGTCAACATAGCTGTAATTGCTTTTCTGAAATGGCCACTCAAGCAGATGATATTTGCTTTTTGCATGTCAGGTCAAATTTGAGATGAAGCTTGGCCTGTTTTAGATAATGTGAGAGTACAGATCAAAGCTGGACTGCTGGTCTCGTCTGCTGGTGTGTAAATATGGCTATAATATTGCTTTATTGACCTTTAGTTTTTCTCTTCTATAGTAATTTTGTTCTGGTTAATTGATGGATGAAATTGCCTTCAAATCTTATTTAACACTGTTTTATATGGCTTGATTTTGACATATTGAGTCTGATAACTTTAATATTTGATTCTGATTCTGAGCAATACACTACTGTGCAAAAGTCTTAGGCACATTAGTATTTTCACCACCCCAAATAAAGGTTTTAAGCCAGTTATTTATATCTTTGCTGTAGTGTGTCAGTAGAAAATATCAGTTTACATTTCCAAACATTAATTTTTCCATTAATTGTAATAACTCAGTGAGATGTTTGTATGCATAAGGAGTCTGACAACAGAGAAACCTTCCTCCATAGCTACTTGAAAACTCCACAAGTGTGCCTATTGGACAAAAGCTGTTTAAAACATAAAATCTCACTGGATTATTACAATTAAAGGCGAAATGAATGTTTGGAAATGTGAACTTTCTTCTCCTGCCCTATTCTTCTGCAATCCAGAATGGTCGCACAGATGAAAGGGTTGTTTGAGCTGCGCCCTCTACTGTACAGGTGTGAATTTGCATTTCCTTTAGCCTGAGGCTTATTCATTTCTCTTTTGGTGTGATAGGGCCTTTACTTTGGCCACAAATAGAACTTTTTTGTGTGTGTTATTAAAAATATATTTTATAACATTATTTTATTATATTATTTATTTAACATTTGTGGGTTGTGTGCGGAGAGGAACATTGGTTCATCCTTTGTTCCCCTCTTTGATCCACCTGGAGAGGAATGAACATAGGAAGCACTGTCTTACATCTATTCTATGTAATGTTCTAGTGAACTCATGCAATCCGAGCGAAATCTCATGCAGGCTAGGAAGGCCCAGATCTATGAATAGAATACCAAGACATAAAGTGCCTTCCACTCTCTATCTTCCATTCTTCATTTTATTATGTTCACAAAGCAACAAGGGAATGGCAACAAGGTCTTGCAGGGTAATAAGGGCAGACTAATGCGGTTTGGGCCCTTGACCTGCAAACATTCAAATATGCGAAACACATTCAAAATTCAAATGAAAAATAATCTAGCAATAAAAGCCTTTTGCTCGCCCGCGTCTCAGGCAGACAGTGCGGTCAAGTCCAAGTGCAAGTCATGCTCAGACAGTTAGATTATTTATTTATTTACTTATTTATTTATGCTTGTTTATTAATGTATTTTTCCATTGTGTTATTTTTTTTAATCCAGTTTTACAATTCTCCGCTGAGAAAGTGTCAAGAATATCCTTGCCTGGTTTAGCGTTGCGGTACAACTTGGGAGTTTCTGCAAGTCACTGAGACCTCAACAACATATAAATGGCATATGCATCAATAATCAGAACTTATGCAATGACTTCCACTCCTTATCATACTATAGTTTTTTTTTTGTGGACATTACCATGTTGATGCCATGGTGTATAAATATGGTTATCATAAAGTTTGAAGGCACCTATAAAATAAAAAAAATACTCTGGTATTATCATCTGATACCATCACTGTTTCATGACATTGCTAAATTAAAGGGTTTCATTAACTTCTCAGTGAACAATTAATGCCTGTCTATATTTTATAAAAATGCTGTATTGTCCATGCAGGGTTGCTGCTAAATGTGAATATTACGGCATTGCAGCTGAATTAAAAAAAATGTCTGCGTCCATCCAAAGCTCGTTTATAGACTGACTTCCATTATGACTGCATTAAATATGCTGGAAGAGTTCAAGGACATTGTAGAAACTACCCTTCAAAATATTAAATATGGTTGTCACAGGGAAACTTTTATTGCCAGCAGACTTATAAATTGGGCCCAGTCTCAGGTTGGAGACGAAGAAGTGGGATCTACAGGGCAACAGGGGGGCTTTAAAATGTATTGAATAGTTACATTTGTACAGATCTATGCACTTTCAGGCCATATCAAATGAAAACTATGACAAAAAAGATTGGTAGAGGTTGTGTGATGTTTCAGTGATCTTGATGTTACAGTAGCTTCATGTTTTCAACGTTTTCTTCAGCTGTCTAGGTTTTTGATGCTTTTTAATTTAACCCTCTTTACAGAGGTTTGTGTTTATTATTATTAAAAATGCAAAAAAGTGCCAAACCCTTTACCAAGTTATTTACCATTCTGATGATTTAAAATAAAAAAAGGTAAAAAATAACCGAACATCGCCAGACGATTAAACTTGAAAATAAATAAATAAAAGGATTAAAGTTAACATGGATGTTAGATGCTAACACTCTTGGTGGCTAATACTCTGGCTAACAATTACATGCAAAATTTCATCTTGGCTGAGAGGTTGTAATAAATAATTAAAATGCATTATAAACATTATTTCTTTAAAGTTCAAGACTTGCCATTAGGTCTCATTACACTTTTGCTTTTAGTAAAATGTAAAAAAAAAAAATCCAATAATATCAGTAATACGTTTTATAATATAATAAGTTTTTATATCTAGAGTTGCTACTTTAAGGGGGGATATTTTAACACTCTCACATTAAAAATAATATTGCAATGCAGGCTATATGATTATATGTTGTGTACAGTATTGCGTCTTGTGCCAAAAGATGGCAGATTTAAAAAAAAAAAGAATTAAATTGTAATTTAGCTGACCACTGAACTTTCACTGGACTGATACTCTTTTCTTCTAGAGCTGCTGTACAGCCAAAACAACTCTTTTTGTTGCATTATTTTCCTGTTATCACTGTAAAGCTGCTTTGAAACAATCTGTATGGTAAAAAGCGCTATATAAATAACAGTAACTTGACTTTTAGAATATAGGTTCAATTGGGTTCTATATACCAGTTCCCCAGGGTTCTTGACTCAATTTTAAAGAACCCTTTTTGCCAAAAAGGAGAAATGTCTTAATATATTGCATACATATTTTGTGTTTGATGGGGTATTTACATTTTTCCTACTGAAAAAGTATGTTTACCAGCTGTTTGATTCATACAATTCAATTACAATGATGAATCACAATTAATTAAAACTAAATCCTAAAAATGATCCCATGATGCGAACTCCTGAAAGGTTTTATATGTAGAGCATTTTCTTCAAAGAGAGGCACTTTTTTTTATAGGGACAATAGCTGATCTAACCTGTGTTGCTTTAGGACAGCTACTTTTAGAGATCGAACCTGCAACCTTTCAGTTTCCCACTTAGCACGTCAACCTCTCCACACCCCAAGTGTGAATATGTTAATGACTGCTCAGCTGAAGTTCAGTCAGCGGAGTCTACAATGAGCATGATTGAATGCGTTTGAGAGTGTGGTCATAGCCCTTGTTAAGATCGCGTAATGGACCTTGTGTTTTCACCGGCACATCTTTACAACGTTCACGTGTTGACCATAAGGTCGTAGACTCAGAGCAGAGTACACATTGACTTCTAAGTGGGTTCATTTTGCTTTGTGTGTATTAAAGCGGAGA
Organism: Meda fulgida; assembly: GCA_030578275.1. Lineage (NCBI taxonomy): Eukaryota > Metazoa > Chordata > Actinopteri > Cypriniformes > Leuciscidae > Meda > Meda fulgida. The sequence continues at coordinate 7,095,143 of CM060626.1, forward strand.
GTCATGGCCGCTGTCTTTCAAAGTTAAATTACGGGCAGCTAGATGGGTACCATTTAAACTCTTCACGTACACATTGAGCGGATATAAATCTGGCTATTTTAAGACTTTCCCCCACTTTACATTCACTTTGCTTCTTTAAATCTTTCTGAAAGTGGATGACTCTGGATGAAAAGAGTTTCACGCCAATCGCAAACACTCAGATGCTTTAAGGTTTTTTCATCCAATTATTCAATGAGCTCTTTGGCGTTGTGAATCAGCATTAAATCGCAAGGATTCAGCTGAATTTTCCAGTAATACAAACTCAGTCATGGGGACAATATTTATGGATTTCATCCTTTAGGACGATGCAAAGGTGTACGGCTCCAATCCTCAGCTGGAGAGTTATCTGTTCTGATTTTGTGTGTGAATACGTGCTACGCCGCATCGGCCCAGCCTAATACAAACCCATATCAGGGGACTTTTCGAAATACTCAGTTACTTTGAAATCCCCGCATTGAAATGATTTCATGCAGTGTTGGCGTAGATATGGCAATGGAGCATGAAATTGAGTCACTCAATGTTAAAAAGAGAGAGAGAGAGAGAGAGAGAGAGAGAGAGGAGGGGGGGGGGGGGGGGGGGGGGGGGAGAGAATGAGGAAGCAAAGAATGAGGAGGAAAAACAACTCTCTTTTTTTGTACCGGCTTTGCTCGCCCAACGGTAAAATATACTGAGGCTCAATTTCCTCCTTGTTTTACCTTTCCATGTCTTATTTTGTCATTTGCCGTTGAACACATAGCATCAATGCTGTCTTTTCTACATGGCTGCCCTCTTGTGAGTGAAGGATCATGTTCTAGGCAAGCTTAAATTGTACCCCTCTTAGGCTTTATTTTACCTTCTCTAAAGTTCATAAATTAATAAGAATCCCTCTGTTGTGAGTTTAGGTAGTATTCTCACAGCAGATGGGTCCTTTAATAATTCATGTCGTTTTATTAATGTGGTGTTCTTGCCATGTTACTTGCTGACAACAGACCTTAAAGACTGAGGGACATGGAATTTCTGTCTTTGGCTGTTTTCACTATTTTCCCTGTCGTTTTTATAGTCGTTTTGCTCTCTTTAAATGAATAGTTCAACCAAAAAATCGATTATAATTTGGCCAAAACCATGTCATTCAATACAATTGGTGTGCTAAATTGTGATGCGCTTGTGCACATTCAGTCCTGCAGCATTAAGATTCATTAAATTTGTTGTGACTTAAATTTAAATGCATTTATAAAATAGCATTATATAGGCACGTTAAATGTGGTTTAGTAAAATATGTTATATTATAGAAAATAATATTCTAAAGTTTGTGATCTGTACGAACAATTTTTTTTATTTAATATTTTTATTTAGATTTTTTTTTTAAATTGATCAAAAGTGACATTAAAGACATTTATATATGACAAAAACAGTTATGTTTCTGTTTAAAATAAGTGCTGTTCTAATGAAAATGTTATTGTAGTTCTTAGCACACTGCATGGCAATAGTTAAAAAACGAAACACAGTTCCTTCAGGGAAAAACAGTGACACATATGGATATTCACAAGGACTAAGAATGACAACAGTAAATACAATAGGTATTACAAGGTACACAGAGTAAAGACGGACACTTAAGACAAACAATACAATATTTACATAAAGTGTAGCAGCATTGAGGTATGAGTTATACATATTAATTTTCCTACTACTTTACATGTATGCATGTATATATGGTACAATATTCCAAGTATTCAGTATTGAAAGCTAATGATGATTGCTTACAGAATCTTCTTTTTCTGGGGGTGAACTGTACCTTTAAGCAGTCATGCACTGGTCCTCTTATAATTAAACTCATAATTCTAGTTTTACTTAAACCAACCCTTTGAATTTATTTTAAAAAATCAGCAATTTTACATAAATTTTACTCTGTCCATAGAGCTTAATCCAATATTTCTCACCTGAAGGTATCTTGCCAACAATGGCACCTTGAAGGCTGGAACCTGCTGTGGTTACTGTGTGATGAGTGCAGCTGGGATTCAGGTATGCACACATTTGTCATATTTAGGATAGTAGATGAATAGCAATTAGCCTTCTGGGACAGGGTCACTGGACTCAAATGAGAAGTATGAAACGCATCAAGCAAGAGAAATAGTTGTTTCTCACAAACTACTGTACGTTATATAAATTACAGACCACAAGATCGCATTTTCTGAGCTCTGCAGTATTTCACTCTATAAATCTCATTATCATATAGACCAACTTCAACACACAATGGTCACTGATCAGTCATAAATCCAAACTCCAGTTATTTGTTTAGAGATGGAGGAAGTCTTTACCCTTATGCATTAAACATGAAATAAGTCAACTTTTTCAGCTGTCATGTGCATAAATTACCCTCTCCTGAAAGCGGGGCAGAGTGCAGCCAGAGATATTGTTTGGAAATAAGGTATTGGGAAGATCAGATTAAATGAGATTTACTCAATTGGAGAGCAAAGCAAAACAAACCGCACTGTGGAACAACGTGTACAGTCGAGTGTCTTTAAAGGCCATGGAATGCAAATGTGACAGAGGTAGACCTTGTGAAGAGAATGTATTCAAGACACCGCACTTCTGTCTACACTGTCCTGAGATGCAAGAAAGCAAATGTGTCTACCAGAAATATTTAGACAAATAAAATGTCATTTTTCCACAGTCTCTTTGTCCCTATTTGTTCTTTCTCTCTCGTTATATAAAATGCTTTTTTATCCCCCCTCCCTCTCTGTAGCTGTTTTGTCAGATAAAACTGCAGTTTTTCAAATTTTAGTGTATTTGGAATAACTCTGCAGCAAGGAAAGTGATTTTTTTTATTTTATTTTTTACCCTGTTCATTATTGGGTATTCAACTGAGCGCATTTAGACTTTTTGAAAATAAACTTTTTTTTTTTTTTGCCAAAGCTGAATTTTCAGCATCATTACTCTAGTCTACAGTGTCACATGATCCTTCGGAAATCATTCTTTAATATGCAGATTTGCTGCTGACTGAAGGTGCAGTAAGAGATTTCTGAGAAACACTGTTGATATTTGAAATCACTAAAAACAAACACGCCCCTACCCAAAAGGATCACACCCCTATTTTAAAAACTCCACCCCCAAATTCATGAACACACAATGCAACACAGGCACCTCCACCCCTAATGAGTGTATACACCCCTTACAGCTGATTGGCTACAAATGTGTTTTGGTGCTCGGTCTGACCCACTTTCAACAGCGTTTCTCAGAAATCGCTTACTGCACCTTTAAATAAATGCAACCTTTGTGAGCATAAGAGACTTCTTTCAGAAACATTACAAAAGCTTATCAACCCCAAACTTTTCAACTGTCGTGTGCATTTTTCCCCCACATTTAATATTGAAATTTTACGATTATTTTTCATATTTCAGGATTGAAAGTCTAGGTCTAGTATAAGGGTAAAACAATCAAATCTATCTATACATTCAATTCTTTTGGAAAGGTAGCTAAATTAGATGATGAATGATGCATCATATGTTTCCAAGACAGTTTTAATTCGACCTTCATGTAACAAAGAAAAAAGTTGAAACCCCTTGGACATAAAGTGTCTGAAGTCACACCCTATTATCTTCCCTGGCCAGTGTTATGGGTGAAGTGGAAGCTGTTGTAAAGGAGTGGAGAGGAGATAGAACATGACATGTTGAGTGTGTTGAACATATTGGATCATCATGTGGTCTCTAAATACACTCTCACAGGTCCTGGTGGAGGTCAGGAGGGAATAGCTGGAGATTTACCAGCTGAGCAACATCAGAGACGGAGGAGGAAAAGGGATGTGTGTGAGGCGGGGCCAATGCTTCAGGTTTAAACCCGCTTTTAAACCGGGCTTCCACTTTGACAGTATTTTTTTTTTTTTGCAGTAAATGTTATCTAAGCTTCTTTTGTCCAGCAGAAAGAATGGCTCCCCTTCTTCAGACTATGTCATTTATGAAAAATTCATAAGTGAAAATGTTGAAATGTCAAATGGCAATATTTGACATTTCTGTTTCAGTCATAGAGACCAAACATGTGATTTGCGTCAAAATGCACATAATGGACGTATGACAGTGTCCAGAGACCATTAATGTTTATTCTTTCATGGTCATATATGTGAGCCAAAGCGGTGTTACATCATACTTCACCCTAAAGTCCTTTTTTTTTTTTTTTTTTTTTTTTTTTTTACATTTAATGCTTCTCTAATATTATATCTTTTCAAACCATGTTTATCTTTCTTTCTTTTTTATTTATTTATTTATTTTGTATTGCTGAATCGTGTTTCTGGTTTGTTTAATTAACCTCACATTTGTCTTATCTAATTATGCATGTTCTGATATTTTTCTTTTAATTTTAATGTATTTGCTGTGACTTTATGTATCAAAATCTTCGTTAGAAATTATATTATTTAAAAAATGTTACACTAGTTCTAAAACGTTTATTTTAAATCTTTCTTTTCAATTTAATTTAAAATGGCACTTTTAATTGTAATTATAAGTGCATTAAATGATATAACATTTAATATTTTATTATATTATTGCGCGGGAGAGGATCGGGAGACAGGTGCGGCGTGAGTGGGTTAAGTGTGAATGACAAACACCTGTGTCTTGTTTCAGTAACTGGCGTGGGGAGACGAATAAAAGCCACGAGGAAAGAGAAGGAAAGGAGATGAGAGACGGACAAGCGTGTGCGTGGAGAGCGAGAGAGAGTGCGTGTGTGAGAGCGAGAGCGAGCCCTTTGATTGTGGTATACGGAAACCGAGCGCGTGTGGCGCATCCTTGGTTCGATATTGTTTGTTTGTTTTACTTGTTTTTTTGGGACGAAATAAAACCCCCTTTTTCCTTTAAAGCCGACCCTGTCCTCTTCCTTCCACGTCTACGAGAACTTTGACTGTTACACTGGTGCCGAAACCCGGGAAGGAAGACGGAAGCCGCCGCCAGCATGCAGACACCGCCACCATCGCCACTTGCGGATGTGGTTGCTTCCCTCGCGGCCCTCCACCAAGATCAACATCGGGCCCTGGTCGAGATGAGGACCGATCTGGAAGGCCGGTTCCAGTTCCTCGTCCAAGGCCAACTGGAGGACCGCGAGAGGTTCCGGAGCTGGATGGACCGGGAGGTTCGGCCGGGTCCAACGCCGCCGCCGGTCGAGCACCCCCACCTGCCTCTTAATAAGATGGGGCCCCAGGACGACCCGGAGGCGTTCCTCGACCTCTTCGAGAGGTCAGCGGAGGCAGGTGGGTGGCCAAAGGAGCAAATTACTCGCTAAGTGGCAAGGACCCTTTGAGGTCACCCAGCGAGTCGGGGATCTCAATTATGAGGTTCTTCGAACGGATAGGAACGGGGCGCGTCAGATTTACCATCTCAATCTCCTGAAAAAGTGGAGCGAGGCGGAGTCAGGGATGCTGGCAACGGTAATCGGAGTGGAAGAGGATCTCGGGCCAGAGGCGAATGTCAAATCACCATCGCTCGCTCTGGCTCCGGGCGGAGATCATCTTTCACCGTGCCAGCTTACTGACGTTGCCAAGTTGCAAGCGGAGTTTACTGACGTGTTCTCGTTCCTACCCGGTCGAACCAATCTCATTCGGCACCACATTGAGACCGAGCCGGGCGTGGTAGTGCGCAGCCGGCCATATCGTTTACCTGAACACAAGAAAAAAGTTGTTCAGTCGGAATTAGAGGCAATGCTTGAAATGGGGGGTAATAGAAGAATCCCACAGTAACTGGGCGAGCCCGATAGTTTTAGTACCTAAACCCGACGGCTCGGTTCGTTTTTGTGTGGATTACCGCAGGGTGAATGCTGTATCGAAATTCGATGCTTATCCAATGCCCCGGATTGACGAACTGCTTGATCGGCTCGGCACTGCTCGTTTTTTTTCGACACTGGATTTAACTAAAGGATATTGGCAGATCCCCTTATCTCCTATGTCTAAAGAAAAAACAGCCTTCACGACGCCGTTCGGATTACACCAATTCGTTACGCTTCCGTTTGGGTTGTTCGGGGCTCCGGCCACCTTCCAGCGTCTCATGGACCGGGTACTCCGGCCACATGCTGCTTATGCCGCTGCTTATCTAGATGATATCATTATTTATAGTAATGACTGGCAGCGCCATATGGAGCATGTGCGCGCGGTCCTGAGAGCGCTGAGACGGGCCGGCCTAACGGCCAACCCAAAGAAGTGCGCGGTTGGGCGCGTAGAGGTCAGGTATCTGGGATTCCACTTGGGTCACGGGCAGGTGCGTCCCCAAATTGATAAGACAGCAGCTGTTGCAACGTGCCCGAGACCCAAGACCAAAAAGGAGGTGAGACAGTTCCTGGGGCTGGCGGGATACTATAGAAGGTTTGTGCCTAATTATTCGGACCTTGCCAGCCCGCTGACTGATCTCACTAAAAAGGAGTCGCCAGATCCGGTTCAGTGGACGGAGCAGTGTCAGCAGGCTTTCACCCAGGTAAAAGCTGCTCTATGTGGAGGGCCGCTACTACAGGCTCCTGATTTTTCTCTCCCTTTTTTATTACAGACCGACGCGTCGGACAGGGGGCTGGGTGCAGTCCTGTCCCAGGAGGTGGAGGGCGAGGAACGGCCGGTGCTGTACATTAGTCGCAAGCTCTCAAAGAGAGAGACTAAGTACAGCACCATCGAGAAGGAATGCTTGGCCATCAGGTGGGCCGTCCTCACCCTCCGATATTATCTCTTGGGACGGGAATTCACCCTCTGTTCGGACCACGCGCCCCTCCAATGGCTCCACCGCATGAAGGATACCAACGCGCGGATCACCCGTTGGTATCTAGCCTTACAACCTTTTAAGTTCCAGGTGGTCCACAGGCCGGGTGCACAGATGGCTGTCGCTGACTTCCTCTCCAGGAGGGGGGGGGGGGGGGGCTGCAGGCCGGACGGCTCCCCGGCCTGAGACGGGCGGTGGGGGTATGTGGCAGGGGGGGGCGTGGTTCCGCGAAGTCCGTGACGCGGGAGAGGATCGGGAGACAGGTGCGGCGTGAGTGGGTTAAGTGTGAATGACAAACACCTGTGTCTTGTTTCAGTAACTGGCGTGGGGAGACGAATAAAAGCCACGAGGAAAGAGAAGGAAAGGAGATGAGAGACGGACAAGCGTGTGCGTGGAGAGCGAGAGAGAGTGCGTGTGTGAGAGCGAGAGCGAGCCCTTTGATTGTGGTATACGGAAACCGAGCGCGTGTGGCGCATCCTTGGTTCGATATTGTTTGTTTGTTTTACTTGTTTTTTTGGGACGAAATAAAACCCCCTTTTTCCTTTAAAGCCGACCCTGTCCTCTTCCTTCCACGTCTACGAGAACTTTGACTGTTACAATTATTATATTCAATATGTGTGTGTGTATGTGTGTGTGTGTGTAATATATATATATATATATATATATATATATATATATATATATATGCATATATGCCATCCCGATATCATACGAGAATTTCAATAAAAAAATAAAATAAAAACCAAAATGTTAATACATCTGAAATATCTATTTAAAAAAATATCTGAGGAGTTACAACATATTAGAGTAGTTTAGTTATCTGGGTCTTTTTTGTAAGCTGCAGTGGAATGTCTTCATGTCTCTGGTTTAAAGGACTCCCGTGGTGTGTTTTGATAGACTCTGTCAAAGCCTGCGGTTCGAGATTCCTGGAAGAGCAAAATTGCAGAAGAGTGGGGGGAAAAAAGGAAATGCCCGAATCTATACCATTTTCCACAGCCGCTAAAGCAAATTAAACCTCTTCCCCTGTAACTCTGCTTTGGGTCAGGCTTTGAGGGGGATGACAAATTACCTCTGAATACACAGATTAAATATTTATTCGCTAAGTCATAATTGGTTTTGTGCAGAAGTGTCTCCAAAAACAGATTTTTAATTTATCGTTGTAGATGGCGAGCGAGATGTGCCTAGGCCGCAGTGGACTTGTGCGAATGGCTGCACGGGGACATATACTGTGTTTTAGATCATTGTAATTACAAATGGCCGCCGCATTTTTTTGTGCAGCATGCCAGTTGCATTATTCATGGGACGGGAAAGGGTTGTAAGAAACGTGGTCACGCGGCAGATACACGGTCCTGATCGGGAGATTAACCAGGCATAATCACGAACGTGTCACGCTAGAGCGCACTCCTCATTTTAAAGACATCATATGAAAGGATAACGACAGGGCGCATAACGTTCAGGGAGAAACGGCTGCCACAACACGATTCTACCCAAATGGATAGTTTACAATGAAAGGTGAAGGACCAATATTTAAGATGTATTGCACACACTTGCGGGACTCCCAGAGTCACACTTTGTCAGGTGAAGGCATTATGGCTCCTGTGTTTTTAAGATATCAAGGTTTTAGCACATCTGGTGGTGTGGCATCATTGAGTTTATGATCTAAACACTATATGAGATACTACACTCACCGGCCACAAGGTGCACCTTGCTACTACCGGGTTGGACCCACTTTTGCCTTCAGAACTGCGTTAATTCTTCATGGCAAAGATTCAACAAGGTCCTGGAAACATTGCTCAGAGATTTTGGTTCATAATGACATGATAGCATCAAACAGTTTGCTGCAGATTTGTCGGCTGCACATCCATTATGAGGATTTTTCATTCCACCACATCCCAAAGGTGCTCTATTATATTGAGATTTGGTGACTGTGAAGGCCATTTGAGGATAGTGAACTCATTGTCATGTTCAAGAAACCAGTTTGACATGTTTGAGCTTTGTTACATGGTGCGTTATCCTGCTGGAAGTAGCCATCAGAATATGGGTACACTGCGGTCCTAAAGGGATGGACATGATCAGCAACAACACTCAGGCTGTGCCATTTAAATGGTGCTCAATAAGAACTAAGGGGCCCGAAGTGTGCCAAGAAAATATTATCCACTCCATTACACCACCAGCAGCCTCAACCATTGATAAAATGCAGGATGGGTCCATGCTTTCAAGTTGTTTACGCCAAATTCTGACCCTACCATCTGAATGTCGCAGGAGAAATCGAGACTCATCAAACCAGTCAATATTTTTCCAATCTTCTATTGTCCGATTTTGGTGAGCCTGTGTAAACTGTAGCCAAAGTTTGATGTATTGTGTGTTCAGAGATGCTCTTCTGCAGACCTCGGTTCGTAACAAGTGGTTATTTTAGTTACTGTTGTATTTCTATCAGCTCGAACCATTCTGGACATTTTCCTCTGACCTCTGGCATCAACAAGGCATTTACATCCACTGAACTGCAACTCACTGGACATTTTTCTCTTTTTCAGACCATTTTCTGTAAACCCTAGAGATGGTTGTGAAAATCCCAGTAGATCAGCAGTTTCTGAAATACTCAGACCAGCCCGTCTGGCACAACAACCATACCACATCCAAAGTCATTTAAATAACATTTCTTCCCTATTCTGATGTTCAGTTTGAACTTCAGTAGATCATCTTTACCTCGTCTACATGCTTAAATGCTTTGAGGTGCTGCCATGTTATTGGCTGATTAGATATTTGCGTTTCTGAGCAGTACAGGTTGACCTAATAAAGTGGCTGTTGAGTGTGTGGCTGCATCCGAAATTGCATACTTCCGTACTATGTAGTGGGTGCAAAAGAGTTTGTTACAAATGAAGTATGTCCGATTTCACACTACTCATAAAAGAGTAGGCAAAAAGTACACATGACCTACTACTTCAGGCGAGATTCTGAAGTGGCCATACGATGGACACTTTACTATCCCATAAGTTACCATGTTTTCATTGTTTCCACAAAAATATTCAGCAGCATTATTTTCAAATACATGGAGTCTGGCATTTTAACTTTCAAAAACATCTTTAAACATACAAAAAAGTTACTGAACCCAAACTTTTATTACACTAAAATAATTTGGTGTAGAAACAATTTTCGCTCCTAACAATTAATTACCAAGAAACGACAAAGAACACATTGATTTAAACATTACTGTGGCAAGGGGGGCGTGGTTCCGGGAAGTCTGTGACGCGAGAGAGGATCAGGAGACAGGTGCGGCGTGAGTGGGTTAAGTGTGAATGACAAACACCTGTGTCTTGTTTCAGTAATTGGCGTGGGGAGATGGATAAAAGCCACAAGGACAAGAGAATGGGAGAGAGACCGGCAGAGACGCATGGGTGTACTGGACTGTGGTGGGAGAAACTGAATACGCTGAAAACCGAGTGACTTCGGGTAGTGTCTGTTTTGTTCAGCACGTGGTGCGCATCTTTTGTTTCGTTTGAATATTTTGAGCGGACGTGGTTGCTTCCCTCGCGGTCCTCCACCAAGACCAACATCGGGCCCTGTTGGAAATGAGGACCGATCTGGAAGGACGCTTCCAGTTCCTCATCCAAGGCCAACAAGAGGATCGCGAGAGGTTCCGGAGCTGGATGGACCGGGAGGTTCGGCCGGGTTCAACGCCGCCGCCGGTCGAGCGCCCCCCACCTACCCCTGAATAAAATGGGTCCGCAGGACGACCCTGAGGCATTCCTGGACCTCTTCGAGAGGTCAGCGGAGGCAGGTGGGTGGCCAAGAGAGCAATGGCCGGTGCGCCTCATCCCTTTGCTGACCGGGGAGGCGCAAGCGGCGGCCCAACAGCTACCCGTCCAGAATCTCCTGGTTTTCGACGACCTGAAAAGAGCCATCTTACAGCGGGTCGGCCGGAGCCCAGAGCAACATCGCCAGCGGTTCCGTTCCCTGGATCTGGGCGAGAGCGGCCGGCCCTTCGTGTTGGCTCAACAGCTCCGGGACTCCTGCCGCAAGTGGCTATTGGCTGAGGGAAGCGATGTCCGGGAGATAATCGACCGTCTGGTGCTGGAGCAGTTCATCAGCCGTTTGCCGCGGAAGACCGCGGAGTGGGTCCAGTGCCACCGACCGGCGTCGCTGGACTTGGCCATTCAGTTGGCGGAGGACCAGCTGGTGGCGTGCTCCAGGGTCGGCGAAAGCCTTCCAAGTGTTTCTCTCTCCTCTTCTTTTTTTCCTCCTTCCCCCTCTTCTACCTCTTCTCCTCCACCTGTTCCCCTTCCCAGGTCCCGTCCTCCCGGACCGTTCCGTGGCCCTCCCCGGGGACAGGGGGGGGACTTCGCTGGATCCGGCAGGAGGCCTGAAACCCCAGCCCAGGGGCTCGGGGTTCACTACCGCTGGGGCGGATCCGGTTTCCTTTCCTCCCCTCTCCTCACGCCAATCACTTACCCCACTTCCTGCCACTAGAGCGGTGGGGAGACCTGGGCCGGCCTGCTGGCGTTGCGGGGACCCGGACCATTTCATAGACAGGTGTCCGGTGATGGAAGTGGGGACAATGATCCGGGTCCCGGATGCCCCGCAGGCTGCCCACGATCAGGCTGGCCGGTACCAAATACCTGTGAGTATAAAGGGGGGTACCTATCAGGCTCTGGTGGATTCAGGATGTAACCAAACCTCGATCCACCAAAGCCTGATTCAACCTGAGGCATTGGATATGGGCCGCATGGTTCGGGTAAGGTCTGTGCACGGGGATGTGGTGAAGTATCCTCTCATGTCGGCTCTGATCAAATTTAAGGGGGAAAACCATAGTGTGGAGGTGGCAGTTAACCCGCACCTCAGGCATCCGCTGATTTTGGGAACTAATTGGCCGGCTTTTACGGAATTATTGGGGTTATTGTGTGCGGGTGTCTCTTGTGGAAAAAGAAAGCAGGAGAGGGGAGCGGTCGTGCGGTTGGGAGAGGCTGAACTGGGACCTCCGGGACTGGATACAGGGGATCTGAGCGTAATTGGGAGACAGATTCTCCCAGAGCGTGATGGTTTTCCCCTGGAGCAGTCTCAGGATGAGTCGTTAAAACATGCTTTTGAACAGGTCCGTACCATCGACGGTCAGCCTCTCCAGCCTGCTCGACCGCTCACTTATCCGTATTTTGCAATTCTGAAAGACCGGTTGTATAGAGTGATAAAAGACACTCAAACAAAAGAAACTACAACCCAGTTGTTGGTACCAAAGAGCCGTCGGGAAATGCTTTTCCAGGCGGCTCATTCAAATCCCATGGCTGGACACTTAGGGCAAATAACGACACTTAACCGTCTCATGGCCCGATTCTTTTGGCCGGGCATTCACGAGAACGTGCGTAGGTGGTGCGCGGCTTGTCGTGAATGTCAGCTGGTAAATCCGCCGGCCGCCCCAAAAGCGCCATTGCGCCCCCTTCCGCTGATTGAGGTCCCCTTCCAACGAATTACGATGGACCTCATCGGGCCATTAGAACAGTCAGCACGGGGACATCGCTTTGCATTAGTCATAGTCGACTATGCAACGCGATATCCTGAGGCAGTGGCACTCCGCAACATCTCAGCGAAAAGTGTAGCGGATCCCCTGTTTCGTCTAATCTCCCGAGTGGGGATCCCGAAAGAGATCCTCACTGATCAGGGCACGGCGTTTATGTCACGTACGTTACGCGAACTTTACGAGTTATTGGGCATTAAATCGATTCGCACCAGCGTCTTTCACCCACAAACAGACGGCTTGGTGGAACGATTTAATCGCACATTAAAGACGATGATCCGTAAGTTCGTTCACGAAGACGCCAAAAATTGGGATAAATGGTTAGAACCCCTATTGTTCGCTGTGCGCGAGGTCCCGCAAGCCTCCACGGGGTTTTCCCCCTTCGAGCTCCTTTATGGTCGTCAGCCCCGCGGGGTGCTAGACGTGCTGAAGGACACTTGGGAGGAGGGACCCTCGGAGAGTCGAAATGAAATTCAGTATGTCCTGGACCTGAGAACAAAACTCCACACTTTGGGGCGGCTCTCAATGGAGAATTTGTTACAGGCTCAGGACAAACAGACCCAGTTGTACAATAGGGGAACGAAACTAAGAGAATTTTCACCGGGAGATAAAGTCCTCTTATTGCTCCCCACGTCGAGTTCCAAATTACTCGCGAAGTGGCAAGGACCCTTTGAGGTCACCCAGCGAGTCGGGGATCTCAATTATGAGGTTCTTCGAACGGATAGGAACGGGGCGCGTCAGATTTACCACCTCAACCTCTTTAAAAAATGGAGCGAGGCGGAGTCAGGAATGCAAGCGACGGTGATTGGGGCGGAAGAGGATCTCGGACCAGAAGCGAATATCAAAACTCCATCTCTCGCACTGGCTCCAGGCGGAGATCATCTTTCGCCGTCCCAGCTTACTGACGTTGCCAGGTTACAAGCAGAATTTACTGACGTGTTCTCGTTCCTACCCAGTCGAACCAACCTCATTCAGCACCATATTGAGACCGAGCCGGGCGTGGTGGTGCGCAGCCGGCCATATCGTTTACCTGAACACAAGAAAAAGGTGGTTCAGTCTGAATTAGAGGCGATGCTCGAGATGGGGGTAATAGAAGAATCCCACAGTAATTGGGCGAGCCCGATAGTTTTAGTACCTAAACCGGACGGCTCAGTTCGGTTTTGTGTGGATTACCGCAGGGTTAATGCCGTATCGAAATTCGATGCTTATCCAATGCCCTGGATTGACGAACTGCTTGATCGGCTCGGCACTACTCGTTTTTATTTTACGCTGGATTTAACTAAAGGATATTGGCAGATCCCCTTATCGCCTATATCTAAAGAAAAAACAGCCTTTACGATGCCGTTCGGATTACACCAATTCGTTACGCTTCCGTTTGGGTTGTTCGGGGCTCCGGCCACCTTCCAGCATCTCATGGACCGGATACTCCGGCCACATGCTGCATATGCCGCTGCCTATCTGGATGATATCATCATTTACAGTAATGACTGGCAGCGCCATATGGAGCATGTGTGCGCAGTTCTGAGAGCGCTGAGGCTGGCTGGGCTAACGGCCAACCCAAAGAAGTGTGCGGTTGGGCGCGTAGAGGTCAGGTATCTGGGATTCCACTTGGGTCACGGGCAAGTGCGTCCCCAAATTGATAAGACAGCAGCTGTTGCAACATGCCCGAGACCCAAGACCAAAAAGGAGGTGAGACAGTTCCTGGGGCTGGTGGGATACTATAGAAGGTTTGTGCCTAATTATTCGGACCTTGCCAGCCCGCTGACTGGTCTCACTAAAAAGGAGTCACCAGATCCGGTTCAGTGGACGGAGCAGTGCCAGCAGGCTTTCACCCAGGAAAAGGCTGCTCTATGTGGGGGGCCGCTTCTACAGGCTCCTGATTTTTCTCTCCCCTTTTTATTACAGACAGACGCGTCGGACAGGGGGCTGGGAGCAGTCCTGTCGCAGGAGATGGAGGGAGAGGAACGGCCGGTGCTGTACATTAGTCGCAAGCTCTCAAAGAGAGAGACCATTGAGAAGGAATGTTTGGCCATCAGGTGGGCCGTCCTCACCCTCCGATATTATCTCCTGGGACGGGAATTCACCCTCTGTTCGGACCACGCACCCCTCCAATGGCTCCACCGCATGAAGGATACCAACGCGCAGATCACCCGTTGGTATCTAGCCTTACAACCTTTTAAGTTCCAGGTGGTCCACAGGCCGGGTGCACAGATGGCTGTCGCTGACTTCCTCTCCAGGAGGGGGGGGGGGGGGAGGCTGCAGGCAAGACGGCTCCCCGGCCTGAGTCGGGCGGTGGGGGTATGTGGCAAGGGGGGCGTGGTTCCGCGAAGTCTGTGACGCGAGAGAGGATCAGGAGACAGGTGCGGCGTGAGTGGGTTAAGTGTGAATGACAAACACCTGTGTCTTGTTTCAGTAATTGGCGTGGGGAGATGGATAAAAGCCACAAGGACAAGAGAATGGGAGAGAGACCGGCAGAGACGCGTGGGTGTACTGGACTGTGGTGGGAGAAACTGAATACACTGAAAACCGAGTGACTTCGGGTAGTGTCTGTTTTGTTCAGCGCATGGTGCGCATCTTTTGTTTTGTTTGAATATTTTGAGTGGAATAAAAACACCCGCCGTCAACTGAAGCCGACCCTGTCCTCTTCCTTCCCTTTGTCTGAACATTTTATCCATTACAATTACATTTTAAAGTAGAAATACTGGCATAGTATTTACCTGTAATTAAATACTCCAATAACTATAACACAACTTCGAGAAATATGTTTTTTTTAAAGTGATCGGGTAATTATGAAACAGCAAAATTGTAAAAGCTAATTTCTTCATTATTTAATTTAATTTTTTATTATTTTACGATAAAACGCTCAGAGCGTTTTGGCCATGTGTCCATTTGTGACAACTTGCCTCATACTCTGAAATATATTTTGAAAATGTCTAAATGAACTTTAAAATGACCTGGTCTTTTCTGCAACTGCTGTTTGGTTAAACTGGTTACTGTAATGAATGTAGCTGTCATGACGTCCCCTCACAGACCCCACTTCGACATGTAGCAGGGATACTGGGACGCTCTCAGTCATTACTCTATGACAAGAGAAGAACAGTGAGGCTTGAGAGAGGATGTATTACACATCTCCCCGTGGGGTCTGAATTAGATTAATTTGAGCCCGGGCCTGGTTTGAAGAGATCCTTTCAGTGAATTAAGATGGAAATGGATTCCATTCAAGTGGGCGTAAAAAAAAAGAAAAAAAAAATGTGATACGGAGCTGATCTGAAGTCTGGGAGTGAATCTCTGTGTGAAGTGATGAATGTCCTCCTGTCGAGGAGCGAGACACAAAGCATCACAATAAAGTCAAACAACAAATTGGATAGTTTAATTTGAATGTTTTGTATGCAAAATTGGATGTTCATTGGGGTCATCAAAGAAAATAAATCGAAGGAAAAAAGTGTCTGACTACTTGTAGACAAGTCACTCTTTATGTATTCACTGATTTTGATTTTTTTTTTGTCTGACTGTCTTAAAGTATCATTTTCTTATTTAGTTTTTATAGAGTTTGCAACCCTGTTACCAAATGTGTAAAACCCTGATTCATGTGAATCTGCTTTCTAGCATATACACTATTGTTTAATACATTTAGCCCAAATTATGCTGTAGTTCAAATGCAGTACCAAATGTTGTTTTTAATTATTGATACAGTAAACATGTATCATAAAAATATTTGATGAATGTTTTTTTTTTTCTCACAATAGTTTAAAGGAACAAGTTTGATGAGATTTGTGCCAAAAAGTAATGGGTCATGAACGTTTAAAAAATATATCATTAGCTCCACCCACTCCTATGAAGCAATGTAAATGATGTAATCGAATCGGTCTCTTTAAGCTCTCAAAATACTTAAATATTTAAATATACATGCATATTTTGCAATAGTTTTCTATTTCTCCATCATTTTTTATTTGATTGTGCTGTTTGCAATGCTTCATGGGATTGTAGTTCTTTTACTAAATCCATTAAGTACACGGTCTTGTACCTTTTTCTTTTTGTCTGATTTTCAAATAGATTTTTTTTACTTCAAATCAAAGTTTGTGGTGTTGTGATTCACCTCATAGCTGGTTGGTTTGGTTCATGACTTAAAATGCTTTAATGAAGACTTGAAATCTTTATGGGAGAAATAAATGGAAAAATACTGCAACCAATGTCACTGAAAAAGTGGGTGGGCACTGTTGTGATTTACCACAGATTACACTGCCCATCCAATCAGATTTCAGATTTGAGACTGTTTATAAATAATATTTTATTGTCCTTCAGTGTGGCCATGGTACATTGTGTGCAGCACAGTACAAAGGCTGTTATTCCTGCTGGACTACTTGAAGTGCCCCTCTGGATACAGACACAGGGACAGATGGGACTGCCAGACTATTTGGCAGCTGAGTGAAAGAAAGAAAGAAAGAAAGAAAGAAAGAAAGAAAGAAAGAAAGAAAGAAAGAAAGAAAGAAAGAAAGAAAGAAAGAAAGAAAGAGAAAAAAAAAGAAAGAAAGAAAGAAAGAACTGTGATGTTTATTGTTTGTCATCTGGCAAATTTGTAATTATTAAGTAGATATAGTGTTCTTTGCTTGGGTTATGCTTTATGGGGCATAAAGATTTCCGTTCAGGTCCACTGCTTATTAACACAATGCACAAAGTTTTCTTATTAGCATCTGTCGGGCTGTGAATTCTGAGAGGTGTCTAGTTTCCAAGGTCTCAGTCACATGACAACAGGTTTCTCATTATGCACACAGTTCATTAAACTCTCCCTCACACACACATACAGATACACAGTATTATTATTATTAAGGCAAATTCAATCCATCATAAGCACTTCCAGTGATGTACACATATTGGATTTTCATTATTAAGAGAGTCTGTCCGTGAGGTCGTGACTGCCTGCGAATGAAAGGTGAACGTGCGTGGCCGTTTGGTTATTGAGAGCGGCGCAATCATTGGTCGAGGGGAAATTCTCAGCGCTCTCCTCCCCTCATATCTTGCCCATGACTGTCATACTCTCTCTGCCATCTGTGAGACCTCAGCAGCTGGACAGTAAAACCATTGCTCATAAAAACACCTTCTGCTCTCACTTTTTCTCTCTCTCTCAATCCTCTGTCACCTTCTTTCTCTCTTTTTTGAGTTGTTTCCAACACTTTCTCATGTCACTCCACGCGTCAACTATGCCGTGGAACAATTTCTAGAATCGACCCTCAAACTACACAAACCAGTGCAATGTCATGGAAGCTCATGGAGTGGGATTGATGGCGATCCTTGCGGACAACAGGGGCAATGTCAGGTCACTATTAATGTTATGATAATTGACGAAAAGAATAAGCTTCAGATTTGACCAATACCAGGATTGACTGGTACCACATACATTTACCAAGTTCTGTCATGAAACTCTAGGTGGCGCAGGCTGATGGGTTCTTAATGCAACCTGCTGACCATTACATTGTTAAATGGCTCCTGCAAGCTGATTGGTTCCTGTTGTATCTGCAGCCAATGAGCTTGCTGATCGTTATTTAAATAGTTGGTCAGTTTTTACTGTAGCAGTTTGCTGCACCACCTTCCCCATTTCCATCTCTATGCAATAGATCTGCTATGGGTAATTTCATATAAGCTATTTGTGCAGCAGCAGTATGTATTACATGCTCATTGCAGCACATTGTGTATGTATTGCCAGTAGCAGTTCTCTGTACTTGCTCTGCAGCAGCAGCAGATCAATTCCGCCAAGACATGGTCCTATCCATTACCATGCTAAAATCTTTAGAGAGTTGCCATGATATAATTGTACACTACTTATCAAAAGACTGGGGTCAGTAGAATTTTTTTTTTTTTAAGAAATTAATATTTTTATTCAGCAAAAATTCAGAGAATTGATTGAAATAACAGTAAAGACATTTAAAATGTCACAAAAGATTTCTTTTTCAAAAAAATATTTTCCTGTTCATTAAATAATCGTGAAAAAAATGTATCACAGTTTCCACAAAATTATATATATTAATTTGCAATAATATTTCACAGCATTACTGTTTATTTTGATCAAATAAATGCAGCATAAGAAAAACATTCTTTCAAAAACATTTAAAAATCAAACCGATACCAAACTTTTGAACTGTGGTATATATATATAAATAGATTTTTTTTTCATATATAGATTTTTGTGTAGTTTAGTTCCTATCTTCCTATGGCATGTGGTCTGTTCAATTCAGACTCATTGAAAGGGAACAAGTTCTTTGATTCTGAATTTTCCCCCCAAACATACATTTCCAGGTTTAGATGGCTCGAGCAGTCAGTGACGTCGAGAGATTTCCAAAGTGATTAGACCTGCCATTTTGAATCAGATTCGACTGGATTGAATCTAGACCTACAGTAGCTAATGCAAGACACGTCCGTGCACATGACCCTCTCTAACCCCACTCAAGACATCCCATATTCATTATGCATTGATTACAGCCTCCTGTTTAATAGACTCATCTACCTCTGTCCCCCTAAAGGACTGTATTGATTTTTATGAAAAGGAATTAAATGGGCTGTATTGGTTGCGCCCCGTGGCAGAATGAAGGGTTTGCAGAATTAAATGGTTCACAATCGCACAATTATGGGAATGACAATTATCTCGCTACATCCATATATTCAAACTTGTTTGCCCTCTGGGTAGAAACAATAGATTACTTCATTAGGCCACGGAAGAGAACTGGCACAAAGGCGGTGACTGCTTTTTCCCCCCTGATTCTTTTCTTTTTGTCCCACAAACCGAAGGTTACAAACGCTCTCTCGTTCTGACTTCTCTCTGACAGTTTTATCTGTTTTTACAAAGACTATGGTTATCCTGGAAAGGCCTCTAATGTATTAAATGAGTCATTTAGTAATGCAGTACAGGATCGTGGTGATTCATTCTAATGTATTCAACCTTAGAGATGTCCTTGTTGTGTGAGGAATAATCGCTGTCTCAGGGATACATAAAGGCATTTGTTCCGCACCTGATTTAATCCATGCAGTCGCTGTAATTATTAGGTGTTGAACTGCTTCAAACGAGATCAGTGATGAATACCAGGGTTCCAGTGCTGCATTTGGCTCAATGGCTTCAAATTACATTAGATGATCAAAGTTTAAAAATAAATAAATGACTTTTAATTATTAGGTGCATTAAGTGAGGGAAAATCTTTGCACTCACTTGTAGTTGTTGAACTGAGGTTTGCCTTTTATTCTTTGACCTTTTTCTTAACTGCTCATTGTTCTTTATTGTGGAAGCTCATTTCTGCCTCAGGGTAAAAAATAAAAGATTCTATTGTGAGAGAATTTAAAAGAAAGTCACATTGTGAGGTATAAAGTATGAAGTTGAGTGTTGCTATACTCAATGTTTTGACTCTCAGTAGTTTCATTTGGGACCTCACGAAAGGTCCTGTTCCTCTGGCCGATCTGCTGTTCACTGATCGATTGCTCCTGTCTGCCTTCCTGCCTGCTGTGAGTTTGTTTGCGTCGAGGCTGTAAGCTCTACGCCTCGTATTAGCTTTGTATTTCTTTCTGTTTTGAACCATCATTTACTATCATTCCTAGTTTTTTATATTACTAAATATAGTTTACCCACCATCTCAGATTAACCTTACATCGCTAGCCTCCGTTATTGTTAGCACAGAACGCGTGTTTACGCGCCACCCGCTCATTTATTTATTATTTATTTTCTCTCGCGCGCCCGCGCCTTTGAGTTAATAAAAGCCCAGGTAAGTAAGAATCAGTCAACACAAACGGTGAGTAATGTCTTGTCCTGTTATTGTCACCTGTGTCACATGTCATATGTTTAGTGTAGCCTTCTCCGATGGCAATATAGGATTTATTTGTGATAAATGCAAGGAGACAGTCAGGCTGACGGAGAAGATTTCAGAGCTAGAGACACGCATCCAAACTTTAATTGAGGATAGTAAGGATAGTACTAGAGCTTTAGATACTATTTTGGATGCGCCTAGCATAGTGAACTCTGTACATGATTCGGTTCCGGCTGAAGTAGAGCCCAGGCAGCAGGGCAGATGGGTGACCGTGAGAGATCGCTCTAGTCGCGGATTAAAAAACCACCCTTCCGTTCCGATTACCATAACAAATCGATTTGCCCCACTCAGTGAAACACCCACTGAGAATTCTGTTGATTGTGCCCTGGTAATTGGTGATTCGATCACACGGGACGTGAAAATAGAGACACCAGCCACCATAGTCACATGTTTGCCGGGAGCCAGAGCGCCTGACATCAAAGCAAATTTAAAAGTGCTGGCTAATGCTAATCGTAAATTCTCTAAGATCATTATTCATGTCGGCACTAATGATGTTCGACTCCGCCAGTCGGAGATCACCAAAATTAATATTAAAGAGGTGTGTAAACTCGCAAGTACGATGTCAGGCACTGTAATTTTCTCTGGCCCCCTTCCTGTTCGCAGGAGTGATGAGATAGTTAGCAGATTGGCCTCACTCAATGGTTGGTTGTCTAAGTGGTGTCCGTTGAATAATATAGAATTCATAGACAATTGGAAAAGTTTTTGGGGCAAGCCTGACCTGTTGAAAAGAGATGGTGTTCATCCCTCCTGGGATGGTGCTGCTCTTCTCTCTAGTAATATGGCACATAGTCTTAGAGCTAAAACATGACAATCTGGGGCTCAGGTCAGGAAGCAGACAGACTGGCTAAACCGACCGTCTGCTAGCGGCCTCGCGTCACCAAGGTCAGATAAATCCCATCACATAGAGCCTCTTTCACCTAGATATCATCATATAGAGACTGTGTCTGTTCCCCGAATTTGGAAATCCAAAAAACGTCAGGTAAAAAATTTAATTGATGTTCAACAAATAAAAAACAGATATAATACAGATGAACAAATGATAAAGCTTGGGTTGCTGAATATTCGATCCCTTACTTCAAAATCGCTCGTAGTTAATGATATGATTTCAAGTTATAATCTAGATGTGCTGTGTTTGACAGAAACCTGGCTAAAACCAAACGATTACATTACTTTAAATGAGTCAACCCCACAAGATTACTGTTATAAACATGAACCTCGTCTAAAACGCAAAGGGGGAGGTGTTGCTGTAATTTATAGTAATATTTTCAAAACCACTAAGAAATCTATTTTTAAATATACTTCTTTTGAAGTGTTGGTGCTTAATGTAAAAATATATAGTGTAAACGATAAATCACGTTTGAGATTTCTGCTGGCTACTGTATACAGGCCACCAGGGCACCATAAAGATTTTATCAAAGAATTTGCGGACTTTCTATCAGAATTAGTATTGGCTAACGATAAAGTACTAATTGTTGGTGATTTTAATATACATGTAGATAATGAAAAAGATGCATTGGGATTGGCACTTAAAGACATTGTAAACTCAATTGGAGTTAGACAACACGTGTCAGGACCCACTCATTGTCGTAATCATACTCTAGATCTAATATTATCACATGGAATAGATGTTGATGCCGTTGAAATTCTGCAGCAGAGCGATGACATCTCAGACCATTATCTAGTCTCATGTAAATTACATTTAGCCAAGGCTGCAAAGCCGACTCCGTGTTATAAATATGTTAGATCTATAACTTCTGCCACTAAAGATTGCTTTATCAATAATCTTCCTAATAAGTTTCATCATCTCAGCATCCCGGATAGCTCAGAAGAACTCGATATTGCAACAGAAACTTTTAACTCTCTCTTTTCCAGCACTTTAGACGCAGTTGCTCCGTTGCGCTTAAAGAAGATTAAAGAAAATAGTCCAACGCCGTGGTACAACGAGCACACTCAGGCCCTTAAGAGAGCAGCCAGAAAAATGGAGCGCAACTGGAAGAAAACAAAACTAGAGGTATTTCGGATTTCATGGAAAGAGAGCTCGATTGCTTACAGAGAGGCTTTAAAAGCTGCTAGATCTGCTTATTTTTCAACCCTATTAGAAGAAAATAAACATAATCCTAGGTATTTATTTGAAACAGTGGCTAAACTAACGAAAAAGAAAGCTCTAAGCACAGAAGTTTCCAAGCAACACAGCAGTAATGACTTTATGAACTTCTTCACTTATAAGATTGATAATATCAGGGACAAAATTGTAACTATGCAACCGTCTACTACAGTATCGCATCAGGGAGTGCATTGTAGTCTCCCTGAGGAAAATTTTTTTTCATTTGTTGCTATAGGAGAGGAAGATTTCTGCAAACTCGTTAATTCATCTAAATCGACAACTTGTATGTTAGACCCTATACCGACTAAGCTACTGAAAGAGATGCTTCCAGAGATCATAGATCCTCTTCTTAATATCATTAATTCGTCTTTGTCTCTAGGATATGTACCAAAAACCTTTAAGCTGGCTATGATAAAACCGCTTGTTAAAAAAACGCAACTTGATCCTTCAGAATTAGTCAATTACAGGCCGATCTCAAATCTGCCTTTTCTGTCAAAGATATTAGAAAAAGCAGTATCCTCACAACTGTGTTCCTTTCTTGAAAGAAATGATATCTGCGAGGATTTTCAGTCAGGATTTAGACCGCACCATAGTACTGAGACAGCTCTCATTAGAGTTACAAATGATTTACTTTTATCATCCGATCGTGGTTGTATCTCTCTATTAGTGTTACTTGATCTTAGTGCTGCATTTGACACAATTGACCACAACATTCTTTTAAATAGACTGGAAAACTATGTTGGCATTAGTGGAATTGCACTAGCATGGTTTAAATCATACTTATCTGACCGTTATCAGTTTGTAGCAGTAAATGAAGAGATGTCTTATCGATCACAAGTTCAGTATGGCGTACCACAAGGCTCAGTACTAGGACCGCTGCTGTTCACTCTGTACATGCTACCATTAGGACATATCATTAGGAAACATGGAATTATCTTTCATTGTTATGCCGATGATACTCAGCTGTATATTTCTTCAAAACCTAACGAAACTTACCAATTCACAAAATTAACGGAATGCATAGCTGATATAAAAAATTGGATGACTAGTAATTTCCTACTACTAAACTCTGAAAAAACAGAGATTCTAATTATTGGACAAAAAACTTCCACACGTAATAACCTAGAATACTGTCTAACCCTTGATGGCTGCTCTGTTAAGTCTTCGTCGTCGGTTAGGAACCTGGGTGTGCTCTTTGATAGCAATCTTTCATTTGAAAGTCATGTGTCTAGTATCTGTAAAACCGCATTTTTCCATCTTAAAAATATATCGAAATTACGACATATGCTCTCATTAACAAATGCGGAACAATTAGT
Source organism: Meda fulgida (assembly GCA_030578275.1). Classification (NCBI taxonomy): domain Eukaryota; kingdom Metazoa; phylum Chordata; class Actinopteri; order Cypriniformes; family Leuciscidae; genus Meda; species Meda fulgida. The sequence continues at coordinate 7,118,650 of CM060626.1, forward strand.
TCATGCTTTCATGACAACAAGACTAGATTATTGTAATGCTCTCCTGGGTGGTTGCCCTGCACGCTTAATAAATAAACTACAGCTGGTCCAAAACGCAGCCGCTCGAGTTCTTACTAGAACCAGGAAATATGACCATATTAGCCCGGTTCTGTCAACACTGCATTGGCTGCCTATTAAACATCGTATAAATTTTAAAATATTGTTGATTACTTACAAAGCACTAAATGGTTTAGCTCCGCAGTACTTGAGCGAGCTCTTAACGCATTATAGTCCTTCACGTCTATTGCGATCGCAAAATTCGGGCCAGTTGATAATACCTAGAATTTCAAAATCGACTGCGGGCGGTAGATCCTTTTCCTATTTAGCACCAAAACTTTGGAACAGTCTTCCTACCATTGTCCGGGAAGCAGACACACTCTGTCAGTTCAAAGCTAGACTAAAAACACATCTCTTTGACCTAGCATACACATAATATATTATAGACTTCTATAATTCAATGTTAGGCTGCATAGATTAGGTCAGCCGGAACTGGGAACACTTCCCTTACATCCTGATGTACTCGTTACATCATCATAAGAAGAATGGCATCTGCGCTAATTTTGGTGTCTTTGTTTGTCCCGAGGTTTTCCCGCGGCCGGCCGGATCCGGGCCGTGTCCGGATCTGACTGGGAGCTTTGCCTGGACCCGATGACGGCGCGGTGCTGGGGTGCCAACTGGCCTCTCCCTATGGAGGATCCCTTTCCCACTCTACAGATAAAATGTTGTGATTCCGGTTCGCGTACCCACCCCGAAGTGATAAAATAAAACAAAATTCTGTATCAAATTACAGTTACTGTAAATCCGGCCTCTAGTTCATAAACGCCAGAGGAGAACTGGCCCCCGACTGAGCCTGGGTTCTCCCAAGGTTTTTTTTTTCTCCATTAGGTCACCTGATGGAGTTTTAGGACACCAGTAGGTCACTTGATGGAGTTTTTCGGTTCCTTGCCACTGTTGCCTTTGGCTTGTTCAGTTGGGGATATTCAAAATAATTAGCCAAGCATTAATACCATTGATCAGCCCTACCAAACGTGGATGTTTTTTCACTAAGAAACAAACATTATGTTATTTGATTGATATTGTGAAGCTGCTTTGATGCAATTTATATTGTGAAAAGCGCTATATAAATACACTTGACTTGACTTGACATTTGTCTAGTAATAATATCCAACATTATTTATACTCACACATGATAAAATAATTCATTACTTCTTACTTTCAAATGTTTGTGAAAGTAATGAAAAGTCCTTCTAGAGTGTTAAATGTTAAATGATGGTGGTAGAATTAAATGCCATTTACCTTTCTAAGGCTAATTTCATAGCTAACTTTTTATGTATTTCTATTTATTTATTTTTACCAAAAAAAAGACATGCAATAATTCATGTTCTTTTGATGGATTTCATTGTTTAAGATTGAACATCTGGGTATGCGACAAGGGTAAAAACAATAAAATATGTACAAAAGTCATTTGAAAAGTAAATGCAGAAGGCATGAAAAAGCTGAAATCTGTTAGTTCTACCAGAAAGACTCGGGAGATAAAATGAAATAACAAAGCATATATTTATTAACAGCCCAGCAGGCACATATTTATAAAGTTCTTTGGCGTCGGCCCCGTCCGTAGCGCACAATCCGAGGGTAGCGGAATCTGCATTTCCTGCCTGAAGACCCCTTCCCGGGAGGCATGGGAAAGGACCATCCTGGTGGAGATGGGGAGGATGGAGGTAATTGGCAGCGTCAGCATCCGCGAACCTAGACGTGTAAATACCGATCTTTTATACTGCAAGAATTAGCACATGATTGGTTAGATATGAAGGCAATAAGTGACACAACGATTGAGTCTTCCTGACAGAACTTACGCTAAACATTTCATTTTTATCAACCCTTGGGACATAAGTGCCTGAAGATGACGAATGCCCAATTGTGAGATATTAATTAACTTTTTTTCATGTTTTACCCAGGCGTGTTCATATATCTACTATAAAATAATCTTTAGTCTGTAGATTAAGCTAATACCAATTCGAAGACCCCATTGTGACATTTGCCACAACGTCTTCCCTACGTAGAGCCTTTTAGATGTATTGATTCAATTAAGGTTGCCATATTACCCCTGGGTACGTATAATACGTTTAATATTCTCACGGGAGAGGGGGCGTATGATAAACAATACGTCAAACACGCTTGCAAAGTTTTCTTGTGCACCCACACACACGCACACACCTAATTTCAAGTAATCGGTTTAAAGAGAGATGTGTTCACAACCAACAGTAGCCTGCAGCCAAATCTTGATAATCCATATGAGAATATGCCCGCATTTGATATTTACAGTGCACTACAAAGGTGTTTGGGGCTGTCAGCGCATTACCTGAAGATGTTTAATGCTCGTGACAGTCCAATTAGTCAACAGCGAGCAGGAATATAATTGCTTTTTTGAACGTTATCAAATTAAGTTCTCCCCTAATCTCTTCGGCTGTATTGATCGCGCTGAGCAGGAACAAAGAGTCAGCCAATGGCGAACCACTCTGGAGCAGCAAAAGGTGCTTGTTCCTCCAGCACCCATACCGTCTGTCTGCCCCACGCTGATTTCTATCTTGCCAACAACAGATAAACCCCAAGGCCTCTCAAAATGGATAGAGAAAGTGAAAACTCGTACTGACGCCCAGACCTCCAAAGGGCAAAACAACATCCAGGAGTTTGAGAGCCTCACCTGTGCTTCAGCGTTTAGTCTCATACTGTATTTTTTAACGGTTGTTTACCCTGCTAGCCTCGAGCGATCTCCGTCTAAACAGCGTTCGTCTTGCCACCTGCTGACATTCATCATCTGAAGATCGCATCTCATGTAAATATTCATGTAGTCTCATGCATGCACCACGATCACCATATTCATGCACAATTAAAGGGTCTCGTTGTTCAGATGAACCTGATCAGGTCTCTGGATGACCAGATAAGCCTGGTCGGCTCACTTCTCAATTGGACAATATTATTCACTATTAGACAGTTGTCATGGTCTTAGCGTGGACGGAGATGGTCTTTCCTGCAGACGCCAGGACTTGCAGGCCTTCTTTTTAGATTACCATATTAATATATACAGTATTCGCCCACACTTAATAAACATGACAGCTAACGCATTACCAACGATTCCTGTTTTCAAGACAAATCACTCATTTGTGACCCATTCGTGACCTGTCGCTGACATCGTAATCCTCGGATTGCAGAAATTCATTAATAGTGTCTGTGACTAATGCAGAGCGTCCTAATGCCCAATAAATCGCAGGCAAATGAGAAACCAGTGGCGGAGAAGGTTCAAAGACAATTAACGGGTGTCAAAGCAACAAGGTGAGGGTGAATCACCTTCAATGGCTTTTTTCCTCATTTAATGCAGTTTTTGAAGTCCCTCTCGCCCTCCCCCTCATGCTTTCCTTTAAAGAAATTCAATATTTTACTTGTCAGGTGGTCATTTAAAAAAAAAAAAGTCGTTTCTTTTTTTTTATTTGTAGTGTTTCTGTGGTGCAATCAAAATATTTATGTTTGTTTGAGTATCCGACCAGCAACAACAGCTCAACCAATTGTGGGAGTTTGGGGGCGGTGCTGTCTGTTTGGATGGCCAGTGCTAGAAGAGTGGAGTGTTAAAAAAATATATATATTTGAAAATGCTATTAAAACTCTATTTAAACCACTGCCATGACCTTTAAAGCAAAAAAAAAAAAGCGATGAGACGATCAGATATTAACGTGAAAGACGAAGGGAAACAAGGAGAAATATAATTTTTGGGATGGTAGAATGAAAAGATAAGGAAATAACTAACTTTTTTTTGCTGCGCTTAGGTTCATCTTTCTTTCTACCATATAAAGTCATTAAAAAGTGTTTTTTTTTAAACTGCAGCAACTGTATCATAATAAAAGACACAAATGTTCAATTCAATTATGTTTTTTTTAATGTTAAGTGAAATAAATGGCATCACGACAACACTGCTTGTGAAAAAACAATTCAAGCACCCCTTATGTTTGTTGCAAAAAAAGTTTGAATATATGTCTACTATTTAATGGATGTCAATGGAAATGGCTTGCTCTCAAAAAAGGTGTAGATCCAGCATCTACCATTTGGGTATAATTTTGAACATCTTTATCAGTTTTATAGTCTTTCTTTTATCGAAGCAATGTTTCTTTTCTGCCTATTTCTCCCTGTCTTTTTTTTCCCTCTGTGGGACGACTTGAAAAACACATACAAAGTTGTGTGAGTGTGTGTATTTGTGTCTCCTTGGGTGATATATGAATGCAGTGGTGCAGATCAAAACAATTATTTCCTTGGTCAGGCTACGCTTGACATAAAAAGTGTCAGAAAATTCATTCAGTCTGCGTAATTAATAATGCTGTAAAAAAAAAAAAATCCTGAACCCTGTTGTCCTACGGGAGAGGGGCGTTAATAATTTTTCTCCTTAATTAGTGGTCTGGAATTATATCTGAATAACTTGCAAAACATACCATTGGCTCATTAAATTTGGACTGCAGCGATCTTAATACATTGCACCAGTGACCAGTCACTGAATAATTTACAATATTAAACAAGAATGACAAGCCTGATACCAGTTGGTGTAAATGTATTTTCCTGCTATCTGATTGTTGTAGTGATTCAGTGTTGGGCTTTTTTTTTATTAGTCTGCCAATGGTAATTTATCCCACAATGCAGATGCAATGGTTGTTAAACATGCAGTCACGCTGTCACAAACTGTTTACACTTTTGGACTTTTGCTGTGAACTGATGTCCGTGCCAAAACTTTTGATTTGGTTAATTATTCAAAGGAGCACTTAGCAAGAGGTCACCACATGTTCTGTGTGCATCTCTTGCCAGGTTAAAAATGTTTGCCTTCTGAGGTCCTGATAAGTTCATAAGCCTTAGACACACAATGTAAAAATGTCATTTTGCCTCAAAATGTATCTTGCAGTGGTAACATCTAAATTACTGCCTTTATTCAAGTCACAGAAAAACATTGAGTAAATCAGATGACACTGGATTACACCAGTGGTTATGTTTTGGTCTTGCCTCCGTTTGAAACTATTAAAAATAATAAATTAAATATTTAAAAGAAATTGTACATATACTATTTTAATTGCATAAAATGGCTGTTTAATATGCATCATATGTGCATTCACCTAAAGGATTATTAGGAACACCTGTTCAATATCTCATTAATGCAATTATCTAATCAACCAATCACATGGCAGTTGCTTCAATGTATTTAGGGGTGTGGTCCTGGTCAAGGCAATCTCCTGAACTCCAAACTGAATGTCAGAATGGGAAAGAAAGGTGATTTAAGCAATTTTGAGCATGGCATGGTTGTTGGTGCCAGACGGGCCGGTCTGAGTATTTCACAATCTGCTCAGTTACTGGGATTTTCACGCACAACTATTTCTAGGGTTTACAAAGAATGGTGTGAAAAGGGAAAAACATCCAGTATGCGGCAGTCCTGTGGGCGAAAATGCCTTGTTGATGCTAGAGGTCAGAGGAGAATGGGCCGACTGATTCAAGCTGATAGAAGAGCAACTTTGACTTTAATAACCACTCGTTACAACCGAGGTATGCAGCAAAGCATTTGTGAAGCCACAACAAGCACAACCTTGTTAAAACAAAAAAGCTAAAACATGACAATCTGGGGCTCAGGTCAGGAAGCAGACAGACTGGCTAAACCGACCGTCTGCTAGCGGCCTCGCGTCACCAAGGTCAGATAAATCCCATCACATAGAGCCTCTTTCACCTAGATATCATCATATAGAGACTGTGTCTGTTCCCCGAATTTGGAAATCCAAAAAACGTCAGGTAAAAAATTTAATTGATGTTCAACAAATAAAAAACAGATATAATACAGATGAACAAATGATAAAGCTTGGGTTGCTGAATATTCGATCCCTTACTTCAAAATCGCTCGTAGTTAATGATATGATTTCAAGTTATAATCTAGATGTGCTGTGTTTGACAGAAACCTGGCTAAAACCAAACGATTACATTACTTTAAATGAGTCAACCCCACAAGATTACTGTTATAAACATGAACCTCGTCTAAAACGCAAAGGGGGAGGTGTTGCTGTAATTTATAGTAATATTTTCAAAACCACTAAGAAATCTATTTTTAAATATACTTCTTTTGAAGTGTTGGTGCTTAATGTAAAAATATATAGTGTAAACGATAAATCACGTTTGAGATTTCTGCTGGCTACTGTATACAGGCCACCAGGGCACCATAAAGATTTTATCAAAGAATTTGCGGACTTTCTATCAGAATTAGTATTGGCTAACGATAAAGTACTAATTGTTGGTGATTTTAATATACATGTAGATAATGAAAAAGATGCATTGGGATTGGCACTTAAAGACATTGTAAACTCAATTGGAGTTAGACAACACGTGTCAGGACCCACTCATTGTCGTAATCATACTCTAGATCTAATATTATCACATGGAATAGATGTTGATGCCGTTGAAATTCTGCAGCAGAGCGATGACATCTCAGACCATTATCTAGTCTCATGTAAATTACATTTAGCCAAGGCTGCAAAGCCGACTCCGTGTTATAAATATGTTAGATCTATAACTTCTGCCACTAAAGATTGCTTTATCAATAATCTTCCTAATAAGTTTCATCATCTCAGCATCCCGGATAGCTTAGAAGAACTCGATATTGCAACAGAAACTTTTAACTCTCTCTTTTCCAGCACTTTAGACGCAGTTGCTCCGTTGCGCTTAAAGAAGATTAAAGAAAATAGTCCAACGCCGTGGTACAACGAGCACACTCAGGCCCTTAAGAGAGCAGCCAGAAAAATGGAGCGCAACTGGAAGAAAACAAAACTAGAGGTATTTCGGATTTCATGGAAAGAGAGCTCGATTGCTTACAGAGAGGCTTTAAAAGCTGCTAGATCTGCTTATTTTTCAACCCTATTAGAAGAAAATAAACATAATCCTAGGTATTTATTTGAAACAGTGGCTAAACTAACGAAAAAGAAAGCTCTAAGCACAGAAGTTTCCAAGCAACACAGCAGTAATGACTTTATGAACTTCTTCACTTATAAGATTGATAATATCAGGGACAAAATTGTAACTATGCAACCGTCTACTACAGTATCGCATCAGGGAGTGCATTGTAGTCTCCCTGAGGAAAATTTTTTTTCATTTGTTGCTATAGGAGAGGAAGAATTCTGCAAACTCGTTAATTCATCTAAATCGACAACTTGTATGTTAGACCCTATACCGACTAAGCTACTGAAAGAGATGCTTCCAGAGATCATAGATCCTCTTCTTAATATCATTAATTCGTCTTTGTCTCTAGGATATGTACCAAAAACCTTTAAGCTGGCTATGATAAAACCGCTTGTTAAAAAAACGCAACTTGATCCTTCAGAATTAGTCAATTACAGGCCGATCTCAAATCTGCCTTTTCTGTCAAAGATATTAGAAAAAGCAGTATCCTCACAACTGTGTTCCTTTCTTGAAAGAAATGATATCTGCGAGGATTTTCAGTCAGGATTTAGACCGCACCATAGTACTGAGACAGCTCTCATTAGAGTTACAAATGATTTACTTTTATCATCCGATCGTGGTTGTATCTCTCTATTAGTGTTACTTGATCTTAGTGCTGCATTTGACACAATTGACCACAACATTCTTTTAAATAGACTGGAAAACTATGTTGGCATTAGTGGAATTGCACTAGCATGGTTTAAATCATACTTATCTGACCGTTATCAGTTTGTAGCAGTAAATGAAGAGATGTCTTATCGATCACAAGTTCAGTATGGCGTACCACAAGGCTCAGTACTAGGACCGCTGCTGTTCACTCTGTACATGCTACCATTAGGACATATCATTAGGAAACATGGAATTAGCTTTCATTGTTATGCCGATGATACTCAGCTGTATATTTCTTCAAAACCTAACGAAACTTACCAATTCACAAAATTAACGGAATGCATAGCTGATATAAAAAATTGGATGACTAGTAATTTCCTACTACTAAACTCTGAAAAAACAGAGATTCTAATTATTGGACAAAAAACTTCCACACGTAATAACCTAGAATACTGTCTAACCCTTGATGGCTGCTCTGTTAAGTCTTCGTCGTCGGTTAGGAACCTGGGTGTGCTCTTTGATAGCAATCTTTCATTTGAAAGTCATGTGTCTAGTATCTGTAAAACCGCATTTTTCCATCTTAAAAATATATCGAAATTACGACATATGCTCTCATTAACAAATGCGGAACAATTAGTTCATGCTTTCATGACAACAAGACTAGATTATTGTAATGCTCTCCTGGGTGGTTGCCCTGCACGCTTAATAAATAAACTACAGCTGGTCCAAAACGCAGCCGCTCGAGTTCTTACTAGAACCAGGAAATATGACCATATTAGCCCGGTTCTGTCAACACTGCATTGGCTGCCTATTAAACATCGTATAAATTTTAAAATATTGTTGATCACTTACAAAGCACTAAATGGTTTAGCTCCGCAGTACTTGAGCGAGCTCTTAACGCATTATAGTCCTTCACGTCTATTGCGATCGCAAAATTCGGGCCAGTTGATAATACCTAGAATTTCAAAATCGACTGCGGGCGGTAGATCCTTTTCCTATTTAGCACCAAAACTTTGGAACAGTCTTCCTACCATTGTCCGGGAAGCAGACACACTCTGTCAGTTCAAAGCTAGACTAAAAACACATCTCTTTGACCTAGCATACACATAATATATTATAGACTTCTATAATTCAATGTTAGGCTGCATAGATTAGGTCAGCCGGAACTGGGAACACTTCCCTTACATCCTGATGTACTCGTTACATCATCATAAGAAGAATGGCATCTACGCTAATTTTAGTGTCTTTGTTTATCCCGAGGTTTTCCCGCAGCCGACCGGATCCAGGCCGTATCCAGATCTGACTAGGAGCTTTGCCTGGACCCGATGACAACGCAGTGCTGAAGTGCCAACTAGCCTCTCCCTATGGAGGATCCCTTTCCCACTCTACAGATAAAATGTTGTGATTCCGGTTCGCGTACCCACCCCGAAGTGATAAAATAAAACAAAATTCTGTATCAAATTACAGTTACTGTAAATCCGGCGTCTAGTTCATAAACGCCAGAGGAGAACTGGCCCCCGACTGAGCCTGGGTTCTCCCAAGGTTTTTTTTTTTTCTCCATTAGGTCACCTGATGGAGTTTTAGGACACCAGTAGGTCACTTGATGGAGTTTTTCGGTTCCTTGCCACTGTTGCCTTTGGCTTGTTCAGTTGGGGATATTCAAAATAATTAGCCAAGCATTAATACCATTGATCAGCCCTACCAAACGTGGATGTTTTTTCACTAAGAAACAAACATTATGTTATTTGATTGATATTGTGAAGCTGCTTTGATGCAATTTATATTGTGAAAAGCGCTATATAAATACACTTGACTTGACTTGACTTGACTTGTGGCGGATGGGCTACAACAGCAGAGGACCCCACCGGGTACCACTCATCTCCACTACAAATAGGAAAAAGAGGCTACAATTTGCAAGAGCTCACCAAAATTGGACAGTTGAAGACTGGAAAAATGTTGCCTGGTCTGATGGGCCTGATGAGAACATGGATCCATCATGCCTTGTTACCACTGTGCAGGCTGGTGGTGGTGGTGGTGTAGTGATGTGGGTGATGTTTTCTTGGCATACTTTAGGCCCCTTTATAGTGCCAATTGGGCATCGTTTAAATGCCACGGCCTACCTGATCATTGTTTCTGACCATGTCCATCCCTTTATGGCCACAATGTACCCATCCTCTGATGGCTACTTCCACCAGGATAATGCACCATGCCACAAAGCTCGAATAATTTCAAATTGGTGTCTTGAATATGACAATGAGTTCACTGTACTAAAATGGCCCCCACAGTCACCAGATCTCAACCCAATAGAGCATCTTTGGGATGTGGTGGAACAGGAGCTTCGTGCCCTGGATGTGCATCCCACAAATCAACTGCAAGATGCTATCCTATCAATATGGGCCAACATTTCTAAAGAATGCTTTCAGCACCTTGTTGAGTCAGTGCCACGTAGAATTAAGGCAGTTCTGAAAGCGAAAGGGGGTCAAACACAGTATTAGTATGGTGTTCCTAATAATCCTTTAGGTGAGTGTATATGTATTCCAGTCACATGTTCCAGTTTTTCTTTGACTTGACATGATTTCCATTTTGTAGCCTAATATTTTTCGTATTATTTTTTTTTAGACTGTACAGTCAGTTCAGCATTTAAATGTCATCCACAAGACAATTCCCATCAAACTGATGAGCTAATTTTACGTCCCATGTGCCTTGATTGTGTTTACACACGTTCTGCTGTCTTTCAGCTGGAGATATACAGTGGTAGAGGGAGGGGGAAAAAACCCAGCCCTTTCAAAGCACATTGATTTTTGGATCTTTGGGGACGACCCTTCTCGCCCACTCTTTAAACAGCTCGCACTCACTTTCAAGTCTCTCTTTGCCACTGAGAGGGATATGTGACGGTTCTACCCAGCATTCCCGATTTCCGTCTCACCTCAGAAAGGCAGGTTCAAAACCATTTCGGAGCGAGAGACGGGGTTAATGGCATGGCTCTCAGCTCGTCTCTCAGGGCAGACACTGAATGGCTCAGTTGACACAACTCTCATCTCTCCCAAGTGGCTGAAACAATCTGCTAGGAGGATATTTGAGGGCTAAATCAAGTTATCATTGTGCTGCCGCTTCTCAGTAGAAATTGGGCGGCGTGAAGCTAAAATGGCAGCTTTTAGTGGGGGGCGGTGGAACAGAGAGGTCTGGAGGTGTTTCTCTGCGGGTACAAGGAGTTATGCCGGCGCCGAGTGAACTTCAGACAGCTGTCCAGGCAAGAGCGATGAGAGGATTGGCTGTGCGAGGGATGAGAAGGAATAGCTTTCAAATCTATTTACCTTTAGGTGTGAAAAATAAATGGAAGTGAGAGACAAAGGAGAGAAAGGCAGCTCGAGGTGTGAATGAATCTGAAACATATAGGCCTACGTGCAGTTATGAGTGTGCTGTTAGAAAACCATGCAACTGCACCAAACACATTATGAAAATAATTAATCATTAGGATGATTATTAATTACTTTTCATTAATCGAGTGTGTCTCAGACAGGAAAGGCATCGTGAACTCTTTTGTCAAACTGCACAGAAACCGCACATCTGGAGTCTGTATGTAACTGTTAGACTAGAATTTACCTACTTGCAAGGTGGTAAAGAAATTAATGATGCCTTCATGTTCTATCAGAATTATCGTAAATATCAGTTTCCTTGTCTGAAATTGGACTCGAGTCATATTTAATACTGGGAAACTCTTGTTCCTGTCCCAAGTGGCACCCTAAACACTCGCGATCTTCTTACGAGTCCGCACTTTCGTGACATAACGCCATTTTGACTATCGGGAAGAAGTCTGCTAAAAGAAGTCGGGGTGAAGTGTGCATCGAGGGATATCAACTGCAAAGGGGGCGCTCGAAAGAACCCTTATGAATCTTGAAATGACAAATGGGACACCCTCCGGTCTCATGGACTTAACGGACATGCGCGCACGGCAGCCAAAGCAAGTCCACAAGACTGAAAGTGCATATGAAGTGCGCCATTTAGGACAGGGCCTGAGTTTCCGAGTTAGCCGATTGGGCCGTACAACTTTAAACATAGCAAAGAGGAGAACGATTGCTGCTGTGACTGGTATTCTTAATATTTTTTTTACACAACAGCTACATTGCCTTGTCTTGTCATTAGTGCATATTTACATATATAAATAACAATTTGAAGCATTTTGTATGTTTTATACACTGCAAAAAATAGCAATATTTGAAATTCCTATTCCTATCTATTTAGTGTGGTGAATTTTTAAATGATTGTTAACGGATGGGACACTAAATTGTATTCAGAATTGAAACTCTTTAATACATTATGACTTCCCCAAGAAATAGGTAAGAATAAACCTGGTGTCCTCAATAATTCCTATTTCCTACAACAAATCATTTGAATGTGATGAGCTCGTTATCACCACTTCAGAACTGGGAAGTAGAACATTTCCAATAGCACAAAGTAGCATAAAGGTCAGTCGTGGATTAGTCACAGAATATTTGAACTGTTATTCGTTACGACAAGATCATTCATTGAGTGAGTTGAACTCGAGAACCATATCAGAATGATTCTTAAATTAATAATTCAAACTGATTTTGTAAACTGAACCAACCGAATCATTAAAAAAGAACCGACTTGAATTTATTTTTTATAGAATATCATTATAGACTAATTTTTGGGTGAACTGTATCTTTAATATGTAATGAAATGGATTTCATGTTCTGTTGCTCTCTACCTCTCTAACACAAGGGAGTATCCTCCTCTCAAGATCAGTTTCATTCAAATATAATTCGATTAATTTTCCTTGAATAAAATGCCTCCTGATAATATGCCTCTTTATTTATATTTTATCTCTCCCGAAATAATTTCAGAAAGTTCATATTTAAATTACTTTACTACTAAAATCAACAGAGGGTTGTTGTGGCAGACCTAGGAGACCGTCACAGCAATATGAGTTCATGTGTATGTCTTGTGTTCTTTCTTTTTTCAGTCAAAGAAAGGAACAAATGTAAGATGACATTTGCTTAATATTACTATCTCCAAAAGTCTTACAACTATGATAAAAGAAATTCTTAAAATAGTCTGGATCTGGCACTCTGCTGAGTGTGAATAAAGAATGAGAATGGCTATGAAGGATTTCTTTCATATTGCTGGTTTGGGATGGAAGAAGAGTGATGGGGGGTCAAGGTGGGTGTTTTGAGTGTAATAGAGACAGACTTTTGACCGCTTCAGGGATCTGGGGCCCTTATTGGAAGAGTGGTGGCAGGTCACCCTCACCTCCACTCTTATAAGAGCGCTTTATGAAAGAAGAGCCACACCAGAGGAACCTCGCGCCAAAGAGGTTAAAGTGACCCTCGAGAAAACACTCTAAAGATAAAGTCATGCATAAAGAAAATTTTCTAAATCAATGCATACACATACTATTCAATTGATAACGAATAGAACACATGATTGCATATTTCATATATAGTGCACATTGTTAATGATATTATATAAAATGTTCTTGTTTATAAATTTTAAAATATGTTTACATGCAATGGTTTAGTTTCCAAATGCTTGATTTTGTCACAATTAGGTCACACTTTAGTTTGGGAAACACACATTCTGTATTAACTATGACTTTTGCCTCAATAAACTACCAATTACTGCTTATTAAAAGTTAGTAAGGTAGTTAAGTTTAGGTATTGGGTAGGATTAAGGGATGTAGAATAAGAAGAATAAGGCATTAATATGTTCTTTATAAGTACTAATAAACAGCCAATATGCTAGTAATATGCATGCTAATAAGCGACTAGTTAATAGTGAGAATTTGACCCTAAACTAAAGCGTTACCCACATTTAAATAATTTAATACAATGGTTATACATTTTCACATAAAACTGTTAAAATAATAGAAACAGTTTGAGGTCAGGATATATTTATTTTTGAACAAAATGTATACTTTTTATTCTGCAAAGATGTATTAAATTGAACATAGCTGACATTAAAGACGTTTGCATTGTTACAAAAAAAAAACTATATATTAAGCATATATATATTTCACAATATTATTGTTGTTAACATTTTTTTTATCAAATAAATGCAGCCTTTTTACGTTTCTGTTGAATCATGAAAAAGCCAAACAATTTATTGAAGAAAATTAGGCCTATATTGTTCTGTTATTTTATATGTTCTATATTATTAATACATATTAAATTATTAAAATAATTTAAAAATTACTTTAAAATATTAATACATTTATAATGATTTGCAGGAATGATGCATAATTCATCTAAAAACTAGATTTTGGAAATTTACTAATTGATTTATCTTTTTCCAATCCTGTAGGACTTCCTTTTCTACAGTGAAACAGAAAATGAGATAGATGATGGAAGATGAATGAGAAAACTATGATTTTGACTCCAAAAAGGAATAAGAAAATACTAATATTTCTTCAATGAGAAGCATTACCACAAAACACATCATCTGCCATTAAGATGGGTTTGTAATTCGTCATGTCTTCCATCTTCAGCGCACTCTACCAAAGTCTCTCTTTTGTGCCGGACTGAGGTAAGATTATAAAATATGTTTTACGTGGCCTCCAAAGCAGCTTTTATGTTTGGCACAGATGAAATGCCCTGCGCTTGTTCACCCTCCTCTATTATAGTTGAGTTCAGGATCCACAATCAAATTAGAAGATGTTATCTCTAAAGGTAGGGGATTAAATTCTATTCTTTGCATTCTAAGAGCTTTCCTCTTTGTCGCACTACATTGCTTTGTAACATATGCAGTGTTTAATCTCTTGGCTGTGGTTCAGGTCTTTTGGAGTATAACTTGTTTCTGCCATTACCATAAGAAAAATCACAGGTGTTTGGTTTGATAACTAACCATGGTGGAATGAAAATAAGCATGCTTTACAGCAGCTGTAGTGCCACTCAGTCAGAAGATCAGTTATATGGCTATGCTGACAGTATAAAGACACACAACATTGTTATATTATTAAATGTTGTCCAGAACCATAGTTACTGGCTGCTTTTTTCTGTTCCAAGCCTGTATGACATTCTTCTGTTTATCACAGAAGGAGATGTTTTGAAGAAGGTTCATCCTGCTCATTTCCATGCAACAAAGGTATATGAATATGGTGGTTGATGGGCTCCAAAAATGAGAAAAAGTCCATGAATAGAATAGATTATATTCAAGTATGAATCGTGAAAAGATATCGAACCAGATTTGATGTCAGTGATACATGGGCGTAGGTTTGGTCTCAGGTTTGGTCTCAGGTTTGGTGGGGACAGGGGACAGGGGACACCCCCCCCCCCAGGGGGGGACCCCCCCCCCACACAAATTATTTTGTTGTAAGATAAGTAACAGTGCTTTAATGGCGGTTTCCTTTGTCATTTCAGACTGCTGGCAAAAGTTTCCTTATGAATAAAATACACACATATCATAGTATGCATTCAACACATCATGTTTATATTTCAAAGCAATTTAAATATGAAGGGGACATGGTTTTGTGGATTAACAAATCCGTCAATATTATTATCCATTATTACAGTATTCTATTAATACTAAATTGTATCTTCTATTCTATATCAAATTCTATTGATATATTCTATTCTTAAAAAAAAGAAAAAAAAAGAAAAGTGCATTATATTAAACTGGGAAGGGTCATAAAACTTGCATATTGTTATCCTAGGTTTACTGCTTCTATTGTTCTCAATTGTAAGTCGCTTTGGATAAAAAGTGTCTGCTAAATGAATAAATGTAAATCTGTTGTGGTTTGATGCTGTTTTTCCTGCATACAAAATGGTTAATTAATTGTGTAGTCTATAGCTAGCAAGTTTAACCCTCCTACCAGACATTGTTATTTGGATATTATCAATCAAATAATGATTCATTATATTTGAATAACCAACAGTGTTAACTTTTGCCTTTTTAACATTACCAACGTGTTTTTCCAGCACATGTGTCTAGCAAGTAGGCTACACTCACAAATACATTACATAAACAGAATGCAGAAACGAAAAATGTCTCAGATGATCCACTGTTTATGACTGCAAGATTCTAAGTTAAGGTAGGCTAATTAACATTCAGTGACTTGCTAACGTAGCATTCTATCATGATAGCGCGACTTCTATGAGTCTATCCGTATCCGTGCTGCACACCCCTAATTAATGCTCCTAACCTTGAAAGATTAGAGAAGCTAGGTTTAACTGTAACAATATCCTGGGTAACCAGGATCACCAGTTAACACTATTTTCCACAGTATAATCTGCATTTGAAAGCCTGGTCAGTCACTACTACTGCTAGTTATTTTTGCCTACTTACACTATGCTTTGTGAAAAAGCTTCGTATGTCCCCTTTCTTCTTCTTGGGTGACATAGCTGATCTACAAAGTACAAAAAGGGGCAAAAACCGGAATATTAAAATGTTTTACTCTGGCCGTTGTATATGGCAGGCAGAGAGACAGCCCTGGTAACTTACCGTCGGCGTCGTCACGCGCACACACGCGCACACACACGCACACACACCACCCGCTCGC
The DNA here is from genome assembly GCA_030578275.1 of Meda fulgida. Taxonomy (NCBI): domain Eukaryota; kingdom Metazoa; phylum Chordata; class Actinopteri; order Cypriniformes; family Leuciscidae; genus Meda; species Meda fulgida. The sequence goes on from CM060626.1 coordinate 7,134,815, forward strand.
TGCCAGTGAGTGCCAGCACAAAAAGTAGTTCCGGCCCGCGCGTGTAGCCTGCCTGTCAGATACCCCGCCGCCAATCAAATTACGGCGTATCTTGTACTGTCGTCGTCATGGCGGTTGGAATCGATCCAAATAGCAGCGCAAAAATCCAAATGCAGCGCAAATTTCAAAATGGCAGTTCAAAGGAGCTTGCTAAATATTGGTGGGGACAAATTTTTCATTTAAAAATTTGATTGGGACTAGTACCTAGCGTCCCCCCCCCCCCCAAACCTACACCCTTGCAATGATATCATATTGCCATTGATTTCTGATGCCAGAAAAGGTAGTATATAGTGCTCAAATCATCTTATGATACTTATGTGGTGATACCCTTTTGAACCAGAACATCCAGGTTCAGAAAAGAGCAGCCAGAACATACTGCAAAGTAACTCTTTTTGTGTTCCACGGAAGGAAGTCTTTCAAAGTTTGAAAGGTGAATCAGTGTTAATTTATAAATAATAATTTATTATTATAAAATGTATTCATATTTTAAATTAGCATTTATTTATATTTTTAATTTTTAATTTAATGTTATATTTAATTTGTATTTGCTATTAATATAGCTTTCATTTATTTTTATTTCAGTTTTAGGGCCTTTCACAGCAAGAACAATAACTATATTAGCGTGCACACCAGCGGACAATAATTTTTTTGTTAAAGTGCGCTACAGTTTTGGCTGTGCAGTTTTATCGTTCAGCAGCTAGAAAATTATTCTACTCACATTTTTTTTTAACTGACTTTAAAAAATGATTTTAATCTTGTATAACTTATAAAACAAGTTGAAAATTGTTTAACTTATTTTAATGAGTTAAAGCAATGTAAAAACGTCATCAATACTGATCATATAATTTTTTACAGTTTATTGTTCTGAAAGTGATTCCAACGATTTCGTTTCTCTCTGCTGTTATCGTTATAGTTGTTTACATATAGAATGATTTTTAAAACTATTATTATCGTCCTTAGTGTGAAGGAGTCGTGAGATGTATGTCTTAAAGTTGGAATGAAACTGGAGGTTGTGATCATCTTTTCTTTCCTATTGTGACGTACATCCAACTGAAATTGAAATGGCAACATTTCTCATTTTCATTTAAGTTTTTCATAGAATATTTTATTTTATTTCAGCTTTATTTCAATGACCAAAACTGATTTTTCGTTTTAGTTAATAATAACAATACTAAGGTTTATGAATAATTGCTTGATTTTGGATTAACCACTGTGGCACACAGTTTGAATTCCAATTCCGGCCTGCAGCATATTGCTGTCTTTATACCCATTTCAGCCTTTGACTTCACCATGAGGTGTTTTTATTGCTGTCTCCAGTTTCAGTGACTCTTCTACACCTTCCAGGAAGCATCGTTGCGTTGTTCTCAGTGCAAATCCCTGTTGGCCCTTGGCAATGTGTTTATGCCCGGTCTCATTAATTAATGCCGGGCATTGCGCCAGGCTTGTTCATTTGCCCCAGACAAGTGGCAGGTAGATTGCGATGCTTACAGGGTCCCATCACGCCCTTTTGCTGAATCGAGTTGAATGTATCAGCGGCATCAGACCCAAGGTCAAAGGTCAGCGCACCCCACACTGAAACGACAGATTTTTTGTGTGTGCTCAAATGCAAGGCATGAATTATGCAAATATGCAAATGGTCACAAGGTCAAGTGTCTTGTCCTGTATCTAGTGGCCTGTGTTAAAATGTGGCAATTACTGATGCTAACATTGTTATTGTTATTGATGACTAAAACAATCGCATAAGCGCCGTGACGCGCACACACATCGATCGGGTGGCTGATGGGGTACAGTCGAGAGGGAAGGAGAGACGAGAAGTGAAACACGATTATCGACACCATTGTCTTTGGCCTGACAGTGTTTTCCGTCACACTGAGTGACAGAATGACATTTCTGAAGGTTAGTCATCTGGCCTGTCAGCGGTTCACCCCTCACACTCACTGATGATGTCATTTGTCAAATAGATTGACGGGTTTAAAAGGTTGCGTGATTATGGATGGCATAAACACAATGTTGATTAATTCCTGTAACACTTGATCATTGAATGCCATGAGACTGTGAGCTGTGTCTAAATGTATGATTTCAAATGCACACCTAGTGGGTCTGTTAAGCTCAAAGTATCAATGCTAAAAGCCTCTGATAACCACCCATTGAAACAATAGCCTTTATTAGCCAGTTGTGTCCAAATGAAGAGATCCTAATATGGAATGTAGCCTAAAGTGGGTATTTTTGTGAAAAGCTTTCTTTTCGATAACACAAATGTCTAATTTTCATTTGTAGGGATTCACAAATCTAATCCCATATTATGCTGTTTAAATCTTTAAAGCTGTGTAGCTCTTCTGCAAATAATTTGTATGTATTTAAGCACAAAAACACATTAAAATCCAAATTACTAAATTAATATGAATGCGCATGTTTTTTGTTTTGTTTTGTTTCTTTCTTATAGATCAAGAATGAATGGGAAGCTGTGCATGAACAGCTTATTGTTTATTTAAAAGTATCAGATTTGTTCTTTCATTTCATTTTTTTAAAGAAAATTTTCAAACAAGCTGATTATGATTATAATTACTTGAAGGAATTTTTGTTTCTCAGTACTGTGGCATCCACAAAACAAAAATAATCTTTTTCATTAAATCATAAAAACAAAAAATGAATTGCATCAAATATTGATTTAATGCTAAACCACTGTGCAACAGTTTTCCAAGAAATAGTCAATCTCAAAGCATGCAAGGCATATTTTAAAGTCCACTTGCCTATGGCTGTTAGATGTGCAAAAATAAAGCTAACTGGTCCTTTTAATGCTTTGACCCATTCTTGTTTTGAATGTGTAACACATATGTGATTGCATAAAGCAATGGTTTTTAATACATAATTAATATAAAAGGATGGTTAATTTGTTATGATGTTTAAATGGTTTTATAGCTTTCAAATGCTCTACTCAAAAGTCTAGTAAAAACAAGTTTTTCAATACAGTATTCATTCAGCGTGTGATGTTACATTCAGGCCACCGGGTGTGCTCTGGTTGAAACCCTTGACCCTTACCCATAATTCTATATGACTGTCCTCTCTATGTCATTGTGGTAAGGTTTCATGGTTTATTTATGGCAGCACAAATTCAAAATGGCTGATGTGCCATTCAAAGAAAGATAGAGAATGATTATATTGTGGTTTTGAAAATGTAAAAGTCAAAAGAAACATTAACTGATTTCTCAAAATGAATATTAATATTGTCACAGTTATGTTCAGTTTGTTTTAATTTTCATGGACTTTTAGTTTGTATTCATTAGTCACATGTGTTCCTTTCTTTGAGTTTCCTGCCACCCACCTGGGGCACATCCAAGTTCAAAACGGTGTGCAACGTTTTGCTGCGGTTTCCGGGTTGAACGTCATGTTTCCTGGAAACGGCGTACACCGGTGTGCAACGGGGTTTGATACGTTTTCTCTTGTTTGGTGGGTGTGTCAGAACTGCAGTCCAATCAGCAGCAACATGTATATAAAGCACGCGGTATTCTCGCACAATGGGTTCAAGGAAAGTAATTTACAAATGTGTTCGATGCAGCTCGGTATTCGCAACAACTGAGGATATTAGAAGACATGTTTGTGGTAAGTTTTATTGTAAAAATATAGGATATCAACATAATGATGTAGTTGTTTCTATTTTTAGCTTCATTGCAAGTGTAGCCTATGACATTTGGTATAGAAATAAACAATGGTAATTAAGTGCTTTTCCTAAAAATGAGAAAGAAAATACAGGGTATTAAAACAGTATGAACTACAAATAAAGTCAGTATGTGCGGCTAAATAGATGTATTTTAGTCCGAATTAGGTAAGATGTGTGCTTCCATTTCAGGTTCCACAAAGCCCTTCACTCGATTGGGATGTTCTCTTGTGTTCTGGGCGGCAAGTGCACATCAGGCATATTTTGTAGTATTAAACACATATTTATACTGACTTCATCAGGCTCCGTAAATTCTTCACAAAGAATGGCCTTCTCAGCTGCCTAGTTGGAACTCTTGCGTCATCAGAACAATGCGTTTAACACATCACCGTTTCTGTTTAAAAAACGTTGTGCAAAGTTTTTCCAGGGCTGAACGCAGCCCAGTTTCCATGGACACTAATCATCATCACAGCTGTCATTTAGTTCATCACCACATGTGTTTTTAAGTTCCTCATCTCCACTCAGTGTTTGTCCGGTCTACGTGTATGTTAGCATCTGTGTTAGTGGCATAGTTGTGTTTGTTCTAAGACTTCTGTGGATTACCTTCTGTGTTTTGAATCTTCATCTTCTGCCTCTTCATCGTCTGTCTGCACCTTGCTGACAAATATGATGTTCTTGACTCTATACTTCAGTAATTTACCTGATCTTAGCTGATCATTTATGTAATGTCACATTGCTTCTGTCATATTCAACAATATTTATGAGTTGATTAAAACCTATTAATTTAAATGTTACCATGAATCTCATATTTAGGTTAGTTATTTATCTGCAGTTCTATTTTATTCATTTTACTCATTTCATTTCAGTCATTTTTGTTTAATATTTAGTCATTTCTTTGTGCTTTTTTAAGTGCTATTTAGGATTAATTATTTTTTATTTCAGTTTTAGTTAGGCTTAGTTTTTATTTATTTCCAGTTAATCATTTTAGTGCTTCAACTTAAGCTAAACGAAAATGAGAAATAAGTTAAATTTTTTTCAACAAATATTTATGTTTTGTATTATATTTTAGCTTTATTTAAATTAACAGAAATGTTTTTAATAGTTTTAGTTAATAAAAGTTTACAGTTACAGGCACATCTAACAGCATATAATCTCCATAAACCTTCCAGTCTGGTTTCCAACAGCATATCTCTGCATATCAAACAGCTCTGGTTAAGATTATTAATGATCTCCTCCTAGCTTCTGATTCTGGTGCTCTTAGCACTCTCCTTCTGTTGGAACTTAGCTCAGCCTTTGACACTGTTAGTCATTTGACACTTCTGTCACGTCTTTCAGCAATTGGAAATACAGGTACAGCTTTTGACTGGTTTTCCTCTTATTTGAAGAGTAGGCAACAATTTGTTGTATACCAGAAGCACAAATCATCCACTAAATCTATCAACTCTGGTGTACCTCAAGGTTCTGTCTATAGTGCCATCTTATTTTCACTATCTATACAGTATGTTACCACTTGGAAAAATCTATGGGAAGAGTCTATGGGTTGAATTTTTTACTATAACGTGATACAGTTATCTAGTATTCATTCTCTACAGATGGAGATTTTTACACAGAGTGAATCCCGTAGCTCATCCGGATAGACTCTCTCCTGCTCTCTGCTCCGGTACAGTACCGTCTGTGGCTCTCCGCTCCCCTGGCTTTCAGCCGGCCTGACCTCGCAGCAGTAATTCTACTCTTACATGTAGGCTGAATCGATTCCAGAGCGCCAGCACAGCTAATTCAAGGTCATTTTCACGTTATTTCATTCTCCGGCTGCACAAGGCCAATCTTCCCAACAAGGGACTATGGGGCTTGTTTGAGTCAGCCAACATGTCATAAATATATAACCTTGGAGGATTTTTGACATATCTCTTTTTTGCCCTCAAGCTGTTTTTAGATTCAGTCACAAAATGATTATTGCTTCTATTACATTTGAAACATTTAGGTGTTTTTTTTTTCTTTTTTATCGTATTATTTGATTATTTGTTCATGGCAGGTCCCTGGTGGTCCTCCAAGCTGGAAAAGAGAACTGACAGCAGTGACACCTAATTGCTCTGCAGAAAGTTTGAGCTGGACTTGCTCAGCAGTTGTGCTCACTTCTAATCAATAATCTCTATTTTCCTTAGTGTATAATTAGCCACCTGAAAGACGTCTTGCATTGCCTGATCTATTCCCCAGAGTCCAGAGGCCATTGCAAGAATGAACAGTCTGTCCAAAATTCCACCAGCTTTGTCTTTTTTGTAACGAAGAGAGAATATTTCAAATACATTCCTGTTATTTCACTTTAATGAATCATGAAACTTCATAGCCTCAGAGTAATACGAAATATTGACATTACAAGCCTTTGCTAGATGAGGGATGAAATTGGATGTTGTCGTTAACTCTGATTCGTTCAATGCAGAAATTTTAAAACCAACCAAATTCCTCTCCATTTTAAACTACTATGATTCGAAATGCATGGTTTTCTGAGCTGATTCTTTTAATTACCTTTTTAAATGGGGGTTCATATCAAACATTGATCTGAACAGGATTTATTTGGATCTACAAATCAGGGCCCGGTTCCCTGATAACACTCACTCTTAGCGTGCTAAGAAGACTCAAAAAGATATATCTTACCAAAGTTATGTATGTTCCTAAGTGTGTTTCCCGAAGTGTCCCTAAGGAAGCTTCTTAAGACGCTGCCTCTTACGTTCAACGTTACAAAGGCGCTGTCCCAAGTGAAGGTGCTGAATTAGCTGGCATCGATTGCTCCGGAATCGATTTTCCACTTCACGTGAAGGTGCATTACGGCGTCAAGAAAGACAACGCGTTCTATGCAAATGAAACATTCCTCAAATTATTCCAGTAACATTTATTTTAACATAGTTTGTTATCAGTAAAATATAGACTGTTAATTAAATTATCAAATTGTCAGTATATGTTCACACGATATGTTGTGACGGGTAGACGAACCGGGTATCCCTCACTAATCATCCACCCTCCTTATTCCGTTGTGCCACTTGTGCCGCTTCTTGACGTGGGTTTAACGACTTCCAAAAATTATGTAATACACTTTTATATTAATGGTAAGGTACTTTACAATCAGAATTGATTGGCAAGCAGCTGCAGTTACTTCTGTTTAATGCGGTATTGATTGCCATTAGTTAATGTTTTCAATAAAACCTATCTACATGAACAGATAGAGAGAGTTAGATAAAGAATATGGTGGTAAGCGCAGGTCTGGGAAGATCCAGCAGCTGCATAATGAGTTGTCTTGGGAGGCGAATTTTTTTTTAATATAGCCACGTCAGGCAAAATGTCAAAAGGGCTTAAGTTTTGCCGAATAAAAAAAATTGACATGGACTAAACGGCTCCGTGGCCGGCGCTGTCTTTGATTCAATACAAGGACACGTTGGATCGCTGCTATAGTTGGTCGCTTACTGGACACCACCATGCTAACCCATTTATAGAGCTTAGCCATTTAGAGCCAAATTTTTTGCCAGATTTTAATTGTCAAAAGTAGTTGCCAATTTAAACGCTTTAGTGACATTACGAAATAGCCTAGGCTAATTACCACCGTATTAGTTCTGATTAGGGATGCACCGAAATGAAAATTCTTGACCGAAACCAAAAACCGGAAAAGAGGAAACCAAGGCCGAAAACCGAAAACTGAAACACATTATGCCAATTATTAGTACCGTTGCATTTATGGCTATGACTGTGCACTAACTTTACTAAAATCAAGGCATTGCAATTGCATAAATTAATATTAAAGTTTCAAAGAATAAATCAATGACAAATTATGCAAATATTTATTTAGCACATTGCAACAATGCTCAGTATAAAATAAAATTCAAACTAAAATGTTTAACTTGACCCCACTCATGTGTACATGAAATAATAATGTACAGGCCTACTGGCCTACAGAAAGGTTTTAAAATATGTTCTCTCATAAAAATAAAGTGCATTTAGGTCAAGTGCATTTTAAATTTTTCTCTGTAGGACTACTACAAGAAAGTGCATTCAGAACAAGTGCAACTGCTTAAAGATTAGGGGTGTAACGGTTCACAAAATTCACGGTTCGGTACGTTTACGATACAGCAAAAAGAGAGCAATTCCAGAGAAATTTCCTTGATTTGTTTTTTTAATTAAAACTAACATCATGAAATATGATCATTTTTTACTTTGAGCAATGATGGAGCTATACTTGACTCTTCTTAGGAGCATATAAAATAAAAAACAACTCCTTGGAAAAAAAAAAGGAAATGTAGCCTAATATGTAGTTATAAACAAAGGTTTATTTTTATTTCAGATTAACATTTGGGGGCAGCAATTTTACTCATAATGTCGAAATAAAACCGACGTAGCATTGTAGCCTAACTTACTATTCCTGCCAAACTTCCATGGTTACAGTTAGTACTGTTACTACAGTAAATCCAGGGTGAATGTTGCTGATCTGTGGACACTGGATAGTTCATTCATGGCACAATGTTTCTTCCTGGTTTCCACGTCAGCGCTGTTTGATCCGTTAATAACACAGAAATGTGAATGCTTCTCGGCAGATCTCGCAGCGATGTTATTACTTCAGTGGCGAATTCAAATGCCTTCTTTACTGGATGTCTTAGCGCTGTGTAACAGTGTCGCTTGATCGAGATCGGCTCGCGCTGCATTGGTCCTGACTGATAAACGGTCCGTGAAACACACAATAACGAGTAGCTCAGTTTCGTTCCGCTTTCATTACGTTTACCATTTGATGTTGGGCAATGTTGTTGTGGTCGCGCCATCGCGCGCTTCCCATGCGCCTTTGAAATAACGAAATTTTGGTCGGCAGGAAAAATTGTCCAACGAACCGGTTTCTGTTTGCGTCATCACAACATTTCGGCCGTAGGTTTTCAGTGATAAAAGTCTTTCGGCCGAAAAACCGAAAAGGCACTTTTGGGCCACAACATTGTCAACATACCATAGTTTGACTTGTACTGTGCTGCGCTGATTTCTAAAGACTACTGCACAGTGGCGGCGACTAGCGTCTTGAGCTCAAACAACGCTTAGAGAGAGCTTACGAATGGTCCAGACCAACCTTACGAAAGTGTGACTTACAGAAGATATACTTAGCGTACGAACGTGTCGGGAATCGTGCCATAAGGTTAAGAGAGAGGTTAAGGAATAGGTTAAGAACTACTTAGCGATAAGAACGTTTTGGGGAACCGGGCCCATATCAGATTGACCAAAATCAAATCTGTCTAACACATTAAAAATGGATTTGAACCACATTCAGCGAAAATAATCAAATTAAAATGGACAATTTTTAAAAATTGACAATGGAACATTGCAGCACTTGTTATATATTATTGTTCTGTGCACTTTTTTTCTCTCTCTCATTCAAAATCAAGATCAAGTCCTACATTTTTCTCTTTTGAGAAGCAGTTTAACTCGGATATACATCACAATTGCACAGAAAAGATGATCGCAATGTAAGTTTCATGCTGACTTTAAAGGTGAAGCATTTAATTTCTGTACCACCTGGAATTGCACAAAAAATAATAACTGTTTTCTAACAGGTTCTCTTCTAAAAAGGTTTTAAACTGATTGTTCCTAAATGCACGCTATTGGATGAGCAAATGTTGGGTTGGTTGGGATAAATAACAGCAATGTTTTGATAGTGTCACTGTTTTTTTATAGAGAAAGTATATAGTCGTCTGAAAGAGACGAGGTCTCTGTATATTAGACTGGGAAATTACAACGTTTTTAACATTGAAAGAAACTACACGCATCACCTTTAACTTTCATACAGTATGTCACTTGTGTTGTGCTACAGAAACATCACACTACAAAAGCTTGCTGTGATTGACCCGCATGTCCTTCTTTTGAAAGCGTCCTCACACCTCGTAGTGTTCTCAGATTGTGATGAGATGTCATTTTCGCTGAATGACATGGCATTCTGCTTTCAAGAGCCCTTTAGAGGCATATGCAAAACAAGATGTCGACGTTGACAGGCGAGCAACACTTTGTACAGCTCATCTTTGATTCCGCTCTCCCTCCCTTTTTCTCTCTCTTTCACACACACACGCACAATTTACTACAGATGTGTAAACGGCAAAAGCACAAAGCTGAGGACTCAGCCCGTGTCACCCCTGACATCTCCAGACTGTTTGCGTAGCTGACGATTCTATTTGCTCCACGGAAAGCAATAAACCACATACTTTGTATTCTATGACGGGAATTCTTTTATCAGGCCAGCTGTCACAACGAAGGCACATTAAAACGCAGTAGCTGAGCACCAGGCTGACGGTACCGTGAGGTTGTCACCCCCCGTCCCAGCGGCACATGTAAGGACACTTCCAAGGAGACACGTAGGCTAGCGGCACATGATCTTCAATATGTTGAGGCTCACCCTCGAAATGAGCAGCGTAATAAATGAAAGGCTCACAAAAGCCTCGATTACGGGTGAGAAGGTCTCTTGGCCAGAAGCACCGGGCGGCATTCTGCATGCAATTAGGACAGAGCTTAAAGGCCTGATGAACAGGCGACAACTCTGTGTGCTCCAACCCCCCCCCCCTCCCCTCGTCCACTGCTGGTTAACGCTGCAGGGAACACTTTCGTCAGTCTTGCACACAGCTTGTCTATAATGTTTATGAAGTGGCTCGTGCTATAAGTGTCTCAGAACTCAATTGGCATTATTCAGTTCTTGAAAGCTGTTTGGAAAAGCACAGGAATGGAGATTAATATCGCAGAGGCAGATTCGTTGATCGGGCCAGCGGCCTAAAGAGTAAATATTCTAAATGGCAGTAATAATAGTAGACTGTCACTTATCTCCTCAAGCTTTACAAGCTGCCTCGATTTTATGTGATGTTTTCAATTTCCCCATGGACACCAGAGACACAGCCATGCAGAATACCATAAGTGTCAGGAAGATAAATTAAAGTAACAGACAGCCTGGACCGATGCACAGAAAATGGATGTCCGTTATTTAAAACCGACGGTGGCATGTAAATAATTGTGGATGTGTTTGTTATATCGGGAGGTGAATTAGTGGAGGGTTAAAAGCTCAGACAGGTTGGCAACGACCTTTAGCTCATTCATAAGTGCTGGCTTGCTGAATATTACATCATCTGTGTTTGAAGAAGAATATCAGGTCTGTGGTTTTGTGCAAAATACAAGATTTATGAATTAGCTCCAACAGGTAATGAGAAATCAAGTGTTTTTCCACCCTTGACTACACAAGTTAAATTGTTAAATATTGCTACAAATTATCTATCTATTTGTCTGTCTATCTGTCTGTCTGACTATTTGTCTGTCTGTCTGTCTGTCTTCCTTACATTCGTTAATTTTCAATCCAAAATTGCAATTCTGCATCCTGTCTGCTACCTCAACTCAAATTGAGGAACTGAAATGGAATGTAAAGGCATTCTAAATTCAATTCAGAATGGTGCACAACCCTCACACGAGCAGAGAAAGCAAGGCCGATTGAATGATGATGGAGAAATATGCATCCACGGTACAAGTCGGGATATCAAAAGAGCAATCTGATGGGGTCAAGTACAATGCATGACGCCTGGAGGGAGGGAGCCATAAATGGGTGTTCACGGGTCACAATAAGCTGCTTATGCTTGTTCTGCTTTCTGCGGTTGACAGCGATTTGATGCAAATAAGGCAAATGCAGGTTGAGTGTCGTCAGTATCCAGCCGCTGAGCGGTGTCAACAGTGTTTAGGGAGCTCACAGTTATGCCATCACTGACTGTCTCCGTGACACTTGCAAATCTATTCAGACAGCTGCGGCCATGCCAACCGTCCCTGGGGAATCTCTCGTACCAAGCACATCAAGAGGCCCTGGCCGGGATAACACAGGGCGGGAAGTGCTCCTAGACTGGGGAGAAGGGCATTAAAGGGACTTCATTCCAGCTAACTGTGGCTTTGCCCGTCCATTTTGGAAATAGAAAATTGTGGAAAATATATTCAAGTCTGTGATTTTGAGTAAAAGGAGAAGACTTGTTTGATTTGACATTCAGTTATGTTGTTCAATTAAAAGACTGTCTGCAACTACCATAGCACAAGTAGAAAGATACTTGCTACTGCACTGGCATTAGCAAAGTTATATATACCCCCAATCCAGCCAAATGCAAAGCATGCTGGAACTAAAATCCTACACCAAGTTTCAGTTAATGCATCAAAAACATTAATGTAATCCCAACTTAAATGGATTAAGTAAACTTCAGTCAGTATACTTGGGGCATGTTTGATCTGATTTCTTGATATCACTGAAAAAGTCTGTAAAATGGGTTTAGGGGGGTGTCCATAGTTGGTTGTAGGTTTAATTAGAATTTAAAAGGCAGTCTAAAGTAAACTGAATCTTTCACAACCCTGGTGACAACACGCAAATCTGTTTTCGTCTTTAAAGTTGTTAACATTTTAAAAGGGTTTAAGGTAGATGTTGTCATTTATGTATTTCACATTTATAATACTACGGATATTTTATCAGACATATTTTTGGATTACCAGAAACTCATGATGCATTTTAGGCCCTGTGGACAAACTTTTGCTCGCTCAACTTTCTAGCGTTGATGCTGGAAATCTTTGGCCACTCCTAGATCATATTGTGATGTTTGGCCAGAGCTGATGGCACATAATGTCAGATCAATGATAGATGCTTCATAAATGGAGTCTAAATGACAATCCCCCCCTCCTCCTCCACCCACACCCCACATCTCTGTCTGGTTCCATCTCAGTGCGGAAGGTTACCTCCGAGCCAATGACAAACTTTGACGAATAGCTTGTCTGTACAAGGGCCCACGAGATGAATCAGACATTTCCTCTCTCACCTTATCCTCAGCCTTCAGCAATAAGTGATATAGGACATCGCCACTCCACCCACCCTTCCCTGCTTCATTCATTCCTTCGCTGGCTTTTTTTCTCTGCCACGTCTAACTCTCAATCCATCACAGGGTCGCCATACACCATGTTTTGAGACTTTGCTGAAAGGTCAGTCTAGTCTGGTGTAGTCACAGATTTGGTGAGGGAAGAGCAAGTAATCTCCCCTGGATTTGAAGGCAGTAAATTGTTCCCTTTCCTTCAGCCGCTGTGTCCTCAGAGCTTCTGTCTAATATTAGTCTGACAAACTGGAAAGGACACAGTCAGATGTCGTGCCGCCACTCGCTGGGCCAAACCAGGCATACTTGGATTTTTGTAGAATTTGGTACTGAGTGCGCTTGGATTTCCAGGATCAGGAAGTTGATCCAACTTTCTCCTGAGTGTATTTGGGTGGCAAATGCCTCATGTGGAGATTCTCCAGCTCTCTGGTTCTTTTAGTGTTGAAAGTAGATCAATGGCTTGGAACATAATAATTGAGCAGTTGTTACTGAAGCCGCTAGCCTGACAAATGTGCAGTTATCCAGAAAACATCATCAAATGTTGCTTAGGTTTTTGTTTGACAGTTATTTTTAATGTACTAGAATCAACAACATTTGAGGAAGTTCACTAAAATTTATTAACACCTAATGTTGTCTGATACATTAGAGTTTTTGAAATGCACCCATTTCAAAGAATGACTCAAAACAGACTAATGGACATTAGTCAAGGGAGATGCCATATTTACAATAAGGTCATTGAATATTTCTCAAACACTTATCAAATAACATCAGATTAATCAGATAATAATGAAATTAATAAAAAGGTAAATTGTTTAAGCAAATTAGCTTCACAGTACAATATATCATAAAGCCAAATATGATTCCTTTCTCACTGCTTATTACAGTTTCATATTGATTTCTAGCTTATGCAATGCAGCTTACAATTCAATGTTAATTTGTAAACGCAGCATATATTTTTTACACTGCTTTAAATATTTGTAGAAAAATAATAAATATTTACATTTGTCTGTCTGTAGGTCTGTCTGTCTGTCTGTCTGTCATTTTAAAACATTGTTACGATTATGTGATTTTGCTTTTCTACAAGAGTTCAATAAACAAAACACTATTATTTAGTAACCTACATTTAAATGTATAGTATTACCAGTTTTCTTTGTTTTTGCTATGCTAAGAAATAGTTATTAAACTAATTTGTTTTTGAATGATTTGGTTAAATGAACGATTCAATGACTCATTTAATCATTAAAGACAGTCCTTAATGTTAATGTTTGTTTAATGTTTCATTCCTGAATGATTCTGAATATTGAACGAATCTGTTGAATTATTCATTATTTGGCTGCGTCCGAAATCGCATACTCTCTTGAGTAAGTACATAATTTGAATAGGTAATTACTTAATGACCACTAAAAAAAAGTATGTTCTAAATAGTATGAACGTGTGTAGTATGAATTTAATTTGGATGTACTACATTCGCAATGTTGCCCTTATCACGTGACCTACCACCGAGTCAGTTACGTCGCTTCATTGTCATTCATAAATCCTCTCCAGTGTCCTCATGGCATAGTTAAGTATCCATCGTATGCACTGCAAACGTCAGAATCTCGCCTGAAGTAGGTAATCGGGGTACTTTTTGCCCACTCTTTTGAGTATTGTGAATTCTGACATGTTTTTCGCCTACAATAGGGAAGCATACGATTTCGGATGCAACCATCGACTCATTCATAATCACTTATTGCCACCTACTGGCATATTGATGAACTTGCAGAAAGTGTCACTGACAGCTATTTGTTTTGTTTTAGGTATTTATTCCTATATCATTAAATTTCTTCCTATCTGCTGTCATCCATCCTTGACTTAAAACCCTCTCACCGTCTCCCTGCAGCTCTACTTATAGTGCAGTCAAAGAATATTCTTATCAGAATCTATCCATTCTTCTCACACTTGCTCTTTTGACCTTTGCAGCTCACTGTTTTCATTAGTTTGACAGAGCTGGCCTGCCATGACTTGCTGACGTACACGTGCATGTGTAGCTGAGGTCACATTCGTTTGTTTGGCCAGTTGGAGGTCAGAGTGGTCATTATTGTGTTGTTCTCTGTTCATTATACCAAAGTCTTTAACATCCCCTCAAGCCATTATCATAGCTATGACTTTGTGTGTCTGTGTGAGAGACAATAAAAGGCTGCTTGTTTTAAATCCAAATGACCTTATGGTATTTAGGATTTACTCATTTTCTCCTACCTACAGCTCTCGCAAAATATGAATAAATAGAAGCACGTCAGCCATTTTTTTTAACTGGGTATGACAAGTGCACACAGACCGATGCACAGACTCCAGTCTACTGAACGTCCCCAAGGACACGTCATCTCTCATGGGGGCTTTTTAAAATAGAATCACTTCCTAAACTGCTTTCAGGTTTTTGACCAGGGGAAAGAGTTGCAAGAGTGTCTTTTCCCTGCTAGCGTGGCCATATATCAGCCAGTCGGCAGACAGGAGGTCAGTTCATGAACACAAACGCCTTCTGTACAAACAGAACTGATGCAGTAAATGACATTGATTGTACATTTTGGCACTGTACAATCTTTATCCAGTGACTGGACTCTGAATCTCATGAAAACAAGAACCCTACAATCAAGACAAAAAAGTAGTATCTATCTATCTATCTATCTATCTATCTATCTATCTATCTATCTATCTATCTAATCAATTTGAGATTTTCAAATAATTACTATTAAACATTCTTATTACTGTAGTTAAAATAATTGTCTAAGGCTTTTGTTTGTGTGTTTCTTTTGCAGAAAATAGAACCAATTTAAAATTTCTCACATTTGATTTTGGGGTGAAATATGACCTGAACTTTCACCCAGTGCTGTTTGAGCTCTAAAAGCGGACAAAAGTTTAGATCTGCTAAATACGTTTTTATTTACCTTCCAATCAGTAAACTGAAAGGAAAAAAGAAAAGTTTCCATCCATTTCAGCTCTAAATGTAGTTTTGGAAAAGGCTCAGGGGAATGCTGTTTCCAAAGTAGATCCAATCGCCAGAACATAACATCAAAAGACTATTACAGTGAACATTTTCAGCAACACATTATGTTGATATTATAATATGATATCTGAATTATTTGAGCTACAGAAGGTTTTTCAATACAAATCAGATCCTAATTAGGTTTCGCTGGTAATGATATAAGTTCCAAATTACTTCATTTACAATATCTGACTTTTATTCACAGTAGCGAGCGCCGGTACGATCAATCACTTGATCAGCGCTGATTTATAGTGACACCTTTGGAAAATCCTGGTAAGAAGTTATCGATTCCAGACAGGAAAATGAGTGACTGCTTTCCACTTTGAGAGCAGTTGCCGCGAGCGACTCTTCAATCTGAACTGCACACAATCACATTCCTCTTTATTGGAAAACCAGTGAAGCCAATTCAGGGAGACTTTAATTGAATCCATCCTCTATAATATTCAAATCAAGCCCATCGTTGCATTTTCCATTTCCAACGGTGATAGTTGGGGTATCTGTGCAGGTCATGGGGAAAACCGTACTCGTACCTCAGACGACATTTTTCTTTTCATTTCATTAAAATATGTTATCTATAAAGATTATATTTCAACAAACAAATCAATCCAAGGTTGGGGTTTCCAACAATATGCAATCAAGCAGAAAAGGATTGCTACATTTTTCTTGTCAAAAGATAAAAACATAGAGGAAAATCTATTGGGGGGAAAAAATAGATCCCCCCTCCCCCAGGGAAATTAAGTAAAAGATTTTTGTCTGTAAAAGTAAACAATAAATACACTTATGTAAATAAATAAACACACATCATATGTTCCTTTTGTCATGCTGTCACTCAGATAAATACACAGCAAAGTGTTTGAGATTGCAGTCAGGTCTTGTATTGCCACCGCTCATCTCGTGTCCCCGGAGAGCGGCTGTTCTCAGACGGTGGAAATATGAAGTATGATCCATCCAAAATGTTTTTTTGCTTCTTCATCATGTGAAAATGAAGCGTGATTATATTACAGTCCCTAGTCTGAAGTGTGTCTATATCTTTGACTTTGTGCATTTTGAGTATGTCCCTCTAAGGACATCACATCTTTAACACATAATAATTGTCATATTCAAAATCATTTACAACAAGCAAACACCTCAGAGCTCTTTAAACAGGTTTAGTTTATTAAACGCCTGTTCTGTTTATATAAAGTAGTTCTAATTATATAAATACATAACATAATATACTGTAAATATACTGTTCAAAAGTTTGGGGTCAGTATGATCTTTTCAAAATAATTTATTCATTAAGTACGCATTAAAAGATATTTGAAAGACATTTATAATGTTACATTTATAAACTTTTCTATTTCAAATTAATGCTTCTTTAGAACTTTCTGTTCATCAAAGAATTCAGATTGTTTTTTCACAAATTCCTCAAATATATAAAGCAGTTCAACTGTATTCAACATCAATAATAATAATTTGAGAGTAATGATGCTGAAATTTTAGCTTTGCCATCACTGCAATCACATTTTAAATTCTAATAGTATTTCACAATATTAATGTGTTTACTGCATTTTTGAAATATGATGAAATAAATGCAACCTTGGTGAGCATGAGAGTATGTATACTCCATGATGTTTCATAATATTATGAGAATTGTTTATAAACAAAATTTCAATCCCAACAGGAGTATTAAAAGCCTCCTTGTCCCTTTAAATATTTGGATTCACCCATAAACAGGCTTAAGTTCTTGAAACTATTTTGGGAATTCTGCGCTTATGCTTATTTGACCAACCTAGGTGTGATTTGCCACAGTATTCACTGTATCTCATCCATAATGTCATAAATCCCTGATTTTCGTCTGAGCCTGCATTAAGAGCAGAAAATCTACCGTTGTACTCCCTTGACTCCCTGCTCCAGGTCTGTGCCATTAGTGAGGCATTCGTGCACTGCTCCAAGTCACCGTATAGAGGGACTGGCAGACCCTGTGCGGGGTTTGACTGCGAATGGGGATGAGCTGTTTTACATTCAGCAGGGCGGCTGATGTAGTTTGTAGACACAGGGCCCTGCCAGGCCCTCTCAGTCTCAGCATAATGCCAGCAGGATCCGAAATGCCACCTCCGACTGCCAGCCCACTGCTACGGATGTTCCCTTGCTTCAGGCATGAGGATTTGAGCTAAATGAGACGACGTGTCTGTGGGAATAAATATACATCAGTGCATGTTTGCGGATGCCTATGTGTGTGCATGTATATTTCTTCAGCAGTCAGTTTGATTTGTCTGTCCTTTGCTATGAGATATGCTCCATGGTATAAACAACACCACACCCAGTGAGCATGCATTCACCCTGACCCGGCCGCACCACCACCCGCTCCGTTCTCATGCCAAAACCATTAGCCAAGTGGACCATGCATCCGCCAGACCAATCATTCACTTCACGCATTCATCATTATCTGGGTATGAGGTACCAGCGTTGTACTTGTCAATGCAGGAATAAATCACTGAAATTGGTTGCACTCGGCATGTGAATTTCCTGTGAGTAGTGGCATGTTGTGAGACCCTTGTTGCATTTCTTGTTTTTTTACGCCAATATAAATGCAGATGTCATCGTTTCTGTTTGGTGATTTGAATGTTCTTGTTGAATGGTTTTCACCATTTACTTTTTGCTGTCAATATATATTATAGATTACATTATGGATGAGAAACAGTTAATACTGCAGCAAATCACAACAAGGTTGGTTAAATAAGCAAGCACAAGAACAGAATACCTAAAATAATTCCAAGAAAATAAGCCTGTTTACATGTAAATCTTGTAAAGCTCGTACCATTGCATTTCAGATTGCATGTAAAGGACCTATCAGTCTGCGCCTTCTAAAGTTTCATAAATGCATGCTGTTTACATTGCTGCAACAGAAACAAAAATAATTACAGTAATTCTGTATCAACAATATTTTAAGTAACCTTAATTTATTACAACATGACAATATTTTTGCCTATTATTATTGATCTTTACTGATAATGAATTATTAACATTTTATAAACTTTACAAGTGTATTGATGGTGGCAGGAGGTGCACCTTTAAATTATTCTCAAAAAAACTCACTCAAACACCACAAAAAGTGACAACCGAACGGGAGTTTTATTATTTTGTCTACAATGTGGGAGTTGCTTAATTTGTCAATGCCGCCTATCTCCTGGTGTCTCTGTTGGACAATCTTGCTTTATAAAATACGTTGCACACTTTATCAAACCATAAATGTTATACATTAGTGTTCATTTTGTGGTTGTACTGTCAGTTATTTTCTTTCTTTTTAAGGTGCCACTTCCTCCGTTCCCTCTTCAGAGAAAACACCTGCTAACCATGGTACAATCAAAAATAACACCAAACAAGAAGCTGTAAGAATCTATTATTGTCTGCTATGACACACTTAGGGTGTCATCACCAGCCATCCAGTGTGAAATCTAATATTGGCAGTGTTCAATATCTTTGTGTACAAGAGTGTATTCCCATGCTGTGACAAAGCAAAGAGATTCATCAAAAGCATTTCTAACTAAGCTATTATTGGCCAATGTAGGACTCTCTAAACATTCCCCACTTGGCCGTTGTTTATGGCTACGTCCCACAGATTTACAGCGCTGTGTGTTTTATGAAGTACCATCAGAGGGTACGAATGAGTCGGCGAGAGCCGACGTCAGCGCTTTCAGCCAGGCACCATACCGTGATGCATGGCGGACCCACGTCTAGGGACCCGTTTTTGTTTTTGCACTTTACTATATGTGCTTTTATTTTATCTCTGCTTCTTTTAGAAAGCACTGCATCATCATATCGAGCTGATCTCAGAGGAGAGATTACTTTAAATGATTGTGAGTCATTGTTTTAGAAAGGCCTGCAGGACGAGCATTGGGAACAGGGGAGAGTAATATCACAGTCCGACTATTGACAGTTTCTTGAACTAAACCACAGCAGTGCAAAAAATACAAAAACATCCTTCATAGGATACAAAGAGTAAGTGTACCCCTATAGAGTGACGTTAAACTCTACACTGTATCCTAACTAGACAGTTTTTGTCCTAATTAGCCACAATCTTTAGACATTTTCTGTCCACTTGATACGTTTTTACATTTGGACCTCCTATAATAGTTTCCGGGTCCAAGTCTCTAGTCGGTTTCTAAAGAGAATACTATCACAACAAATGTTTAGCACTATTTATTTATAGCACACCTTTAAGGGAAGCTTTTGAAAACTCACATACACTACAGTCTCCAGCCCCTTGACATTCATGACACTCATATTTGAACAATTCAGAAAAGATGAATGAAAACATGAAGAGTCTCCATTACTATCTCTAAAATGACATATTGGAATTAGCAATTGAGGCTTGGGATGAGATGGGTAACAAATTATTCCTACTCACAAGAAACGTTTTAAAGACAAAATCATGACAAATGTCTTGAAATAAAGCATCTGGTAATTGTTGTATTAGCAGAATAATTGACTTCAGGCAGTTGAATTATTAGAAAAATATTGCACATCCTGTAAAGGCCCTTAATATATGTCAAGCAAAATCGAAGAACAAACTGATGTCATGTCATTTTGAACAAAATCAGGCAAAACAAAGTTTTGGGTTGGGATGTTTTGGGAGATTAGAACAGCTTTCTGGAAAAGTTTGCTCGGTCTGGTAAACACCTTCAAACTACCATTGGTCCATGGCTATTAAATAAAAGATAGATGTGCTCTGAGGGCCTGTTTATACCTGGTATTAAGATGCGTTTTGGTCGATTGGATCACAAGTAGACGATGGAGACACGTTCCTGTTTACACCTGGTGTTTTAATCCGTCTCTTTTGTCCACTTTTGTCCACTTCTGTCCTGATTTCTTTGAGGGAAGGGGAAACATGTATGGGCTTTTTCAGATCGTTCGATCTAATGGACGAAATAAGCTTGTGCAATTTACATATGAATGTGAAAGGAGACGATGGAAAAACACACAGAGAGCAGCAGCTTTAGTTTCTGCTCTGATAGCTGCAAGACCAAGGCAAACGCTGTGTGTGCGAGTTACAAATCAGGAATGGTGAGAGAACATTGTGTTTGGTATGTTTTCATCTTCAAAATCATTCTTAGGTCATCAGCGAACAAAGTTTAAATCCTGTCTGGCTAGCGCTTCATGTAATGTTTACGTGTTCAGTCAGTAGGCAGAGAATAGGCAGTCTTTTGTGGTTGTTCCACCGTATTTGACCATATGAGTGTCTACACTACGAAAACAATTCAGTCGAAATGCATCTCATGCGTTTTTGACTCCCTCTGGAAGTGGTTTTAAACCCTGTTTTTTGCATCATCCACTTGTGACCCAAAGCCCCAAATTAAGATACAATACATTTATTGTGTCAGACATACACATTATACAGTCAAAAAGTGTTATATACTTTCAATGTAAACACGTCAATGGTCTGCAGTCCACAGTGATCAATTTTTGCAGTCAAGTAGGGGGATAGTCAAAATATATACAGCATGTGAATGAAGGTCGTTTGAAAGTTGACCAAGGGATGATGTCAGGAGGACTTGTTCAGCTGTGTGTGTGTAAGTTATAAGAGTGAGAGAGTTTTTCAAATGTCCTCTCCTTATCCTTCCATGCTAAACGCACCAATAATATTTGCTCCAAGTGTTGACAAGCTTTATCTTTGTTCAAGGTTTACACTCAAAGAATTCAAATGAGCCTCTGTTTTGTTGCCAAGGAGTCGCCTAATCAAAGTCACCGAATTGTTGCTGTGACAAACTTAATTAATTTTCTTTTGTTCCCGTTGAGTGACACCATTCCTTTCTTTCCCTCCAGCAAGCTATCGGCAAATTATTCCACCACCTAATGTCCTTATTCATATCAGCACAGCTACCAAGGAAACTTTGTCATTGATATCACTCCTGTTATTCAGAGGAGAGCTGCTGGAGTAACATAAAAGTATTCTGGCATTCAGAAACCCTCCACTGAGACCAAGAGCAGGAGATCATGAAGGGCGGACCCTCTGAGGTAGAAATGGCCATTGTATTTTTAGAATAATTGATATCTTCTCCAGTTCACTCATTTAGACATAAGATATTTATATATATATTGCCAAAGTAAAGCAATGCAATATTGCCCCCTAATATAGCTGTTTTTTCTAAACACACATTATGCCATTCAGTGTTGTTATTGTCAAGTAAAACTAAACTATTAAAAATAGTTCTGTCAGGTCCATTAAGTCAAGAGCACATGACAATAAGAATTATTTAGGAAATTATTATTGAATAAATTGCCATTTAAGTTGATAAATTCGAAATTAAATTTTGGCGGTATGGCTCTGTTCAGGGAGTCCTCTGACCTTTCATGAGCACCATGAAATAGCAGAGAGTCAGAGGACAGCAGCAGCATTTGGGAACACTCACACAGTTTATGACTGGGAGAGCTGAACTATTCCTCCATGAACAGAGCAGCAACTATGACAGAATAGCAAATGCCACGTTATACACGACAAGGAGGAGCTGGGGAGGTGGTGGGTTGCAGAGAAGCGAGCAGAAAGCAGTTAGGAGAGATCTGAATCCGCTTAAAATAGGGCGCCTTGATTTGAGCGTAGCCATTAGCAACGAGGGAGTTGAACAGCTGATGCAGATCGGCTGAAGAGACTGTGTTGTTGGCCAATAGCGTTAGCAGCTCTTGACTACTTGGCCTGCCAGAACTGACCCTGACGCTAAATTTTTTCAGTATTTATAACGAAGTTGATAGATAAAGTTAAATAAATATTAGAGGAATAATTGGGACCCAATTATTGCCTGAATTCACCCTAACCTAAACTTAAACAACTTAATTTGAAATTAGAAATGTTGCCTTGTCATCAGTGTTCGAACTACACGTACCCTTCGGGGAGCCCTATTTTTGGGGGGTGGGGTGGTTGTGCACTTGCGCGTGCCGAGGATTGAAGCGCCTTTCAGACAGGACGCGAAATGCGCGGCGCTGCACTTTGAAACCCATTAATTTCAAGGACTTCCAAAGATGCATAACAGCTACAACTGTATGCAACTATGCAAGCACTATACAAGATTCACCCAATTATACTTTATCCAGACTCAAAACACATCTGTTTACCTATGTATTTACTGAATGAGCACTGTGCCACTGCTCGTCCGACTGTTTGTACTGTATTTTATTTAATGTTTTAATTATTCTGATCTTATTTGATTATTTCTGTATTTTATCTTTTATTCTAAACTGTTTTAATTTTTCTGATTTCTTTTGTTTTAATTTCTTCTATGTAAAGCACTTTGAATTACCATTGTGTATGAAATGTGCTATATAAATAAACTTGCCTTGCCTTGCCTTGCCTTTATCGACACAAATTGAAGTCAAACAGCAAACAGCCATCCCCAAATAGTCTATAGCTATATAGGCTGTCTTTGATTTGAACCAGGTTAAATTCTTATCAAATTAAGAATACCATAATTCATCCGTTCAATTAGGCCTAATGGTGTGTTCACATCGAACGCGAATTTAATTATTTGCGCGAGTAGATTACATACAAAGTCAATGCAAAGACGCAAATAGATTGGGCGACGCGTTTGCCGCAAACGTCTTCCGCGCAAGTTGAAAAATTTGAACTCGAGCGAATGTTCAAGCGTCTAACTAGACGCGATAGACGCGTATTTGACGCTCTGTTCGCGTTCGGTGTGAACACACCAAGACATCGAGAGTCACGCAGACCTATAACAACCCAGCCACAACATATAATTGGGAATAATGCCTTACCTTAACACAGAATGGATTTCAAGGACTTTGCGCGCAGATCAATAGCATCCACCGTTTATATTCGAATCTTTGAGTTAACATGTAGCCTACGTAAACATGATTGGAATTTGCACCGCAGCGCCACCACACCTTGATGCTCATGACAAGAATAGCATGTATAGTTATCTTTATTGAATTGAATTAGGTTTAAATCGCTGTCAAGCATGCATGAATGATATTTTTGCTATTTTAGACATAAGACTCCACGATGATCACATTACACAAACTGAAATTGCACGTCAAAATAAAACATTGTCAATATTTTTTGAGACCCCCCCAAAATTTCCCGAATCACGTTTTCAGGGGAGCCCATGTCTTATTAAGGGGAGCCGAGCTCCCCCAGCTCCCCCGTAGTTCGCACCCTGCTTGTCATCTAACGTTAATAAGTTTGTTGAAGTACTAAGATTCCTAAAACTAAAACTGAAATGAATTAAAACTATGGAGTGCAACAGTTGGGTTCCAGAAGTAAAAACTAAAAATTAATTTTCTCCATAGGAACTTAACCTTTAAAGACAAACCTACTGTGAGCTACTAGGTTGTTAATCAATGGATTTTTTTTTACATAAATAAATAATAATAATAATCATGTTTAACAGTGGATTTGGTGAAAAGCTATATGACAGAAAATTCCACTAATCAGAGTGGAAAAAAAACAACATGCGACAAAATGGCTTTTTAGCTCCTCAAACTCCCATGAAGCACTGCAAATGACATAAAAGAGTCTCCCCACACTCAAAATAATAAACTTATATGCATGTAATAAACTTTTTATGTAATCATTTGAAAATTAGTAGTTTTATTTGTCTAGTTTTTAATTCGATGACACTGTTCTCTTGTAGCTGATTGACTTGATTCATGGCTTATAACTCTTTCACAACGTTTTTTTTTTTTTTTTTTTTTTTATCCCTATGGGAAAAATTAATGGAAAATAATACTTCCTGAACAGTGCAGCTGATAAAGAAGGCAGGCACTGTTGCATTAACAAAAATACAAGAACTAATAAAATTGATAAAAGCACATAACAAAATTACCTTAACTTAAACTGAAATTATAAATGTAAATTATTTAAAATGTTAATAAGCACTATAATATTATAAATTATACTAAATTAACGCTGCTTCATTCGTGTTTAGTTGGTTGGCTCACTGACGAATTTTCTTTGAGAACATAAAATTGTGGTTGTTTCATACAGTTGTTTTCATACATTAGATAAATGCTGCTCATAAAGTTCATTGATATTATTCAGCTTTTTCAAATCCACCTTCCATTTTCTTTATCGATGGACAAACGTGCAGCGTTCCAATGGCGATTGCGTGAGGGCTAACCACATTTGTTTCTTCTTTTATTTTATTTTATGCTTTTGTGCTTTATCACACTGAGAGGTACGAATTCTAGTCGGCGGATGAAAGAGGGGAAAAGCAAACAATATTTTCTCTAAACTGGTGTGAGGTAGAACCCAGGCCTGCAAAATAATGACCCCACTGAAATCCTCCCAAATACAAAGCATTCCCTCCTCCCAGCCGCAGTGTGATAAATAACAGTGTCAGCTTCTCAAAATGGATGTTTGGAGTAAAAACATTGAGGAAATGTACTTCAGTACAGGCGGGTTCAGCTGAAATGGTTCACCCACACACACCATCCATCATTATAGCCCCGATCACGGAGACACATGTTCTGCTTCGGCCTTTAGGTTCTCTTTTCATTAAGTCTTTCTTAGGCATTAAGTGCTGTCCACTCGACTGTCCGTTTCAATCCTCTGCACATTGATGTTCCCGTGAAGTAAAATTAAATCAAATCCTCATTCCCGGACTCTGATGATTTATGAGTGTAAAATGAGATGGACATAATCGAATCTGTATGCATAAGGCCGAGCCGCCATGACTGAGATATAGCCTGAACCGTGATGACGTTGGGTCAGTTGAGCGGGATTTTGACCGACCCGCTCTGCATAGCATAAATACTTCACTGGGCCGCTATGATTTACGTAAACTGTAGCCGGTTCCAGCTGGATTCAGACTGAAAGCACTGCATCCTAAAGAGCATTTCTTTCATTGTGATTTTTGTACCTTTAAAAAGTTAAAATGCTTTTTTGTTGGATTGAATGGGTCTTATTAGAATCTTAGAAAATAAAGGCTCCAAAAGGGTTTTCACAGCACTGCCATACACTCTTAAAAAATGCTGATGGTTGATGGTTCCATAAAGATTTTAACATCCATGGAACCTTAACATTGCACAAAAGGTTCTTAATAGTGGAAAAAGGTTCTTTAGATTATTTAATTGTTCTTCACACTAAAAGACCTGTTAATTGAAGGTTTCTTTGGGGAACCAAAAAGAGTTTCACTTTTGGAAGCTTTATTTCTAAGACTGTAGAAGAACAATTGGTTCCCCAAACTGTTCAGTGAACAGTTCCATAGTGTAAAGAACATTTTAAAATACCTAAGAATTTTTTTCACTTTAAAGAACCTTTTGTGGAATGGAAAGGTTCCATGGATGTTAAAGATTCGGTTTATTTTTAAGAGTGTACTTTTGAATAAGTGTACGTCAAGTAATCACCCTGGTTCGTCACCCTATAAGGGAGATTCTACGAATACTTGTAATTCAATAGCATGAAAAGAAATTCATGTTTGATTAAAGAAAAGACTTTGAGTGTGCTCTCAAAGTTTTAAGCCTCAAGAGGAGGCATTTCATTTTAGAGTTTTAGTTGGAAAAGTTTCAGACTTAAAAATTACAACCTATTAACGCAAGAATAAGCTCCCCTGTCCTGAAAAGACAATTAACCCTCACTTTCTATTGTATGCCTTTTGGTTATCAATCCATACCGCTTTGACCTATCCAGTCACTCCGAATCAGCAGCTGAAGGGACACGGAGATCGTTTTTGGACAGTTCCGCGACTCATCCTCATTGTTGCTATGGTGAGTTTGTTCCGTCTGTTGTCACTTTTCATGTTTTTTAAAAGGTTCGAACTGACAAATTCTGTTAAAGGCAATTGTGAAGGGCTCCTCAGACCACACTGCACGCGAAAAAATTTGACCGAATTGAAAATTGAATATGTCAGTCACCTGGCCAAGGCAGCTCCTCTGTTTGTCTGACAGGTAAAGTGACCTTTGCTGCAGTCGTGGAATGATCCAGGTAGCGAGAAGCCTTCGGGAGATCTCTCCAGCATACTTATCTGCTATATTACTTTCTGGGCACCTCCAGGGACAGGCTCCGCTTTGAGAGCTGTCTGGTGAAAGAGGCTCAGAGCTCTATCTGACGTCCGTGTGTGTGGCCCCACAATGGTCGCCCTGCTTCGTCACCCCATAAGGGAGATTCTGTGAATACTCTGTAACTGTAGATTTTTGCATGAAAATAAATTCACATTTGGTTGAAGAAAAAATGCATGGAATTAAGGACATCAAATAATGGTTTTCTGAAAAAGACTAACAGACGTATCACATTTAGGTTTAATAACCATGAACACACGCTGTCCTTTTCATATTTAGCACAAACAAACAAGCTTTATCATAAAAAAAAGGGATGAGTAAGAATGGCCAGTTATTTTCAGAACCAAATTTGGCAGCTAAGTTAAAACATTTGGTTCACCATACTGGGGAATATTAATTTCGAAGTGTTGATTTATTTATTAGCAGCTTTTGGTCCTAATATAAAATAAATAAAAAATTTATAAAGCATATCTGACACACACACACACACACACACACACACACACACACACACACACACACACACACACACAGACACAGTAAATAAACACAGTCTGCTACTGCATCAAGAAATCCAACTTGAATCTCTGTTATGCAAGAAGAAATGTATTCTTCTCTTCAATGCAGAGATCCTGATGAGTTCTCTGGGCCAGCGCCCATCTCAGATGATCCAGAACACAGTGTAAATCTGTGCTGTAGTGAGATGAGTCCACATTTCAGCATGTTTTTGGGGAAAAACAGACATTTGAGTTCTCAGTCCCAAAGGCTTTCTCAATCCAGACTTTCATCAGCGACAGGTACAAAAGCAAACATCTGTCTATGGGGGTGCATCAGTGCAAATGGTATGGGTGACTTGCATTTGTGTGAAGGTACTGTTGACATGGATGCATATATTGTGATTGTACAGAGACATACGGCCATCAAGATGATATCTTTCCTGGGAAGCAAGATAATGCCAGGCCTCATTTTGCACATGCTAAAACTGAGTGGTTTCTAGACACTCTTCACCATAGAAGGGATGTGCT
The DNA here is from genome assembly GCA_030578275.1 of Meda fulgida. NCBI lineage: Eukaryota > Metazoa > Chordata > Actinopteri > Cypriniformes > Leuciscidae > Meda > Meda fulgida. Next base: position 7,162,421 of record CM060626.1, read on the forward strand.
TGACTGCCTTCCTGCCATCCAGATCTGTCTCTTAATGAAAATGTGTGGTCCATCATGAAGAAGAGAATCAGAAAACAATCACCACAGACTGTTGAGCAGCTGTCTAGTGTCAGGCGAGATTGGGCTTTGGGCTTTATATATATAAACTTTTATGTTTGATATGAATAATCACAATGAATCAAGATTCATTGATGTATCATCATTAATGTAGTCCGTGTCTCATTTTTAATCAGAAGTGCAACTTCTTTTTTTACTATAAAGCAGCTCTCCGGTGTGTTCATGTTTTTACTCGCGGACATCTGACCTTGACTGACTGAACAGGAAAAATGAACACCCACCTACTGCCTAATCGTCACGGATGTGATAGTACAGAGGTATTTACCAGCCGTAGCGAACTCTTCCTGCAAGCTGTATCGAACTCCCAAACTTACTTCTTTTCGGCCCGTTTTTGTTTGAAATGACGTCACATCAGTTTGTTCTTCGATTTCGCTTAAAGTATATCGGGCCTATATATAGACTCCTTATATCACTTGGTTATTTGGTGTCCTTTTTGGAAAGACACCTAAATTTAACTTGAATAAAGCTTGCAGAAAATACAGTTTTGTGAGAATCACTCTCCAATCTGGTTTACTTTGCTGGATATAGCAAATGCTGACAAAGAATTAACATGTTAAAGGAATAGTTCACTTCAAAATGAAAATTCTGTCATCATTCATTCACACTCAAGTTGTTTCAAACCTGTATGAATTACTTTCTTCTGCTGAACACAAAGGAAGATATTTTGAAGACTGTCGGTAACCAAACAGTTGATGGACCCCATTGACTTCCATAGTAGGAAAAAAAAATACTATGGAAGTCAATGACTACCGTCAATTGTTCGGTTACCGACATTCTTCAAATTATTTTCTTTTGTGTTCAGCAGAAGAAAGAAATTCATACAGGTTTGAAACAACTTGAGGGTGAATGAATGATGACAGAATTTTCATTTTGAAGTGAACTATTCCTTTGAACAAGATAAATGTTTAGTTTTACGATAAGTGAAAAAGGGTGTGAACAATTGTAAAAGTTTTTCTTCTTTTTTTTCTTCAAAATATAGAGACATTTTGATCCTAACAGATTAAAACAAATAAAAAATATAAATGCATAATTCATTATTGTTTATTATATGTTTCATAAATGTGTGGTTTTTTTTAATTATATATGCGTAATCATTGATACTACATTGTTTGTGGTGGGTGTTTTTTTGTTTTGTTGTTAGTGTGTGTGTGTGTTTTTATGTTGCAAATCTGTGCCTTGATGGGTCTTCCATAGGGTGTTCACTGGGGTCTGCAGGGGGCGATTCAGCCCCAGCTGCTGATGTCACGATTGGGTCCACGGGGCAAGTTGGCCCAGGAGCCAGAACAGGCAACCAAGAGAAAGGACGAGAGCAGATGTGTGAAGCCCTGTGACCAATGTGTCACACTGGGTGACTGTGACACGACCTTGCTCCTGGGCCAGACACCAGTCGACTCTGCAATACAAAAAATATGAGGGAGACAGTTTGTGTGTGTGTGTGTGTGTGTGTGTGTGTGTGTGTGTGTGTGTGTGTGTGTGTGTGTGTGTGTGTGTTGCTCAATTACAGTTCATGCAGTGCATGATAACAGTGGAAACCAGGTAGCAGTTGTTAATTATGTGACTCGTTAATGCCTGTTTGTAATGGCATCATCATAAAGATAATTTCACCAACGCTTTCCTCCTCGCACACAATACATTCCTCACCTGTACCTTCTTCTCACTTTGATCATAATCAAATGTGTCAGATAGTTCATAAACGTCTTGTTTCCGATATACTGGCAGTAATGATCATTGCAGAAATAGAGTCATTTTTTTCTCAGTCTCACCCTGTTTCCGCGGTAATTAATGTCAGCTAGCTTGAGCGAGCACGCCCTGGTGTTCATCAAATGAGTTTTATGTGGCAGTGATTCATTTAAAGGTCGTCACTAAATTAGCATTAGTCTATCCAAGTCATTACTAAGAATAGCTCACAGCAAACTTGCTTCTCTTTGTTGTTTTTTTTCTCTGTTTTGTTTGTTTGTTCATGAAAGTCTGTGATGGATGAAGGTTCTAATCACAGGAGGAGATGATAAAGTACTCAACCTTTCCGCCAGTGCTGTTTTTTATATTGTGAAGCAAAAACAACAAATGTATATAAGAACATTTGATGTGTGAAACAACTGTAGATAGTGTATAGATTGGTGGAGTGGTTAAAGATCTAAGCTGTTAATACAAAGGTTAAATGTTCAAACCCCAGAGGAAATAGTTAATTAGCGAGATACTTAAAATTGTGTCATGAAATGGCATTTGCAACCTCTTTTACTTCCGTAATCTAATGAAATTCCACATAAAACAGCACAATTAATGATCAAATATGTGGGGTATGACTAAAAACTGGGTGTTTTATACCAGAACAGACCTGAATGTGAGTTTTCAGTGAATTGTGGTGCACTGAGGTTGCATGGTGCATGAAGGTTAAAGGTCAAGTTCACCCTTGCCATAACCATTATTAAGAATTATGCTCATCTAGAAAAAAAACGTTTTTTTTTTACTGCAATTGTTGCTGCAGTGGTTACCACGCTATAGGCATAGACTTTCACTTACTTTTCGCTCACGTGCAGAATATTAACATTAACTGTCATTACAAAGCTGCATTACTTTCCATTGACTTTTTTAAATGGGAAAGTCATTTTAGAGGTGGAGTAAGTTATTACATTTTGATGAAACATTACGAAGACTTTTTTTTTCTTCTTTGAAACAACGTGAACCAATGAATAATGCATAACAAATCCAGGAATGTGCATTACGAAAGTAAATATGGTCCATTTTGATTCGCATTGACTATAATTCAAGGTTTCTCTTGGGGGATTGTATTAAAAATGTACTGTAAGTCACTTAAGATAAGAAAATGTCTGCGAAATGAAGAATAATGTAATGTACCATTCAAATATAAACCCTCCAGTTGAGGCGTATCCTCTTTCGAATACCAAATCTGCTGAAGTATCCACACCAGTTTATGCACATTTTTTTTAAGAGATTCAACAACTTAAATTGCTTTTGAGGTTTTGTTTGAGCATAGGATGTTGAATGACAGGTAATCAGAGAAGTGAAAATGGCTGTGCCATATTTCAAGCCTACAAAAAATTACAATCATAATTTTCACCCAGACACAGATAAACCTTCTCCACAAATAAATGAAGTGCCCCAAGAATGCTCTCTCCCATTTTTAGTGTCCTCACCTAACTGTGTTGTGACCCTGGCTCATTCTGTCAATCCCACTATCCCCTCTGGCTCCCTCATTAGTGTCCACCCTCTGTTGGCAGGAAAGATGGACTGCTTTATGAGAGGGAGTTGATGTGCCCCGAACTACCCTAATTGAACCAGGAAGATGTATCTGTTGTGTTTTCACCATGGCAGACCTGAAAAGTCAAACAATCAACCTGCCTCCTCAAGGGAGGAAAGATGGAAGGCGGGAATGAAAAAAGCGAATTTGAGTCTTGTCCCTCTCAGTGCTTGGAGGACGTCTGTGGGACACAGGAAAACAGCTCATCCCTGCTCTTCTGATGAATAAGTATGTCAGGTAAAAATGGATGTTTCAAGTTAAAGTGGACAGAAAATACAGTTTAGAATAGCGGATCAGAGGAAAGAGCCCGTAAAATGGACGATCGATCATAGTGTCTGAGCAGAGGGGGTGCTGGGGTCTGTGAAATACGCCGTTCACTGACTCCCCTTATTTGCGGTAAAAGCTTGTATGAAAGTGCTCCAAATTATCCACATCCGGACAAAATACAATCATCTTTTTCTGTCTTTTTCAATCACCTTGCATTTCCTAAAGAAAAGCAAATGTTTGGACACTCAGTAGATGATATTTACTGTACAGTATGTCATATATATTATATGTGTCCTAGAAGAATTTTTGAGCTCAATTACACTTTAAACAGAGTTTACATGAAGTGAAATATAGCTGACTAAAGCTGATGAAAGCCTAAACAATTGTACTGGGGTTCATGATAAAACTTGGGCGTTGTGAGTTGATGAAAAGCGAACAATTAATTAAATAATACAAATGTAAAATTAAAATTGGTATTTAAAATGAAACCTAATACTAAAAAAAAAAGATAACGTGTTTACTTGCATGTCATGTGACAATTAACCAGCACCAGAGATGGACTTGAACATGTTGGCAAACAATCAAAATAATTACTAGGCTATTTAATAAAATGTGAAAATCTAAGTGAGTACTACTAAGTATTTGAGGTCAAAGGTTTTCAGCTGACAAAAATGTTGGGAATATTTATGCTTAAAATTACAAAAAGCATCATACAGGTGCAAAAAAATTGTTAATGTGAGTTTGGAGAGTAAATGAAGAAAAGTATATAATAACGTCTCGGAGACGTTACGTCGGATGACGACGAATGGGGTTTCGCTTAGAAAGCCTATCAGCTTCGAGTATTTAAAAACGAGCCAATGGCAAACAAATGCCATGGGTCTGCGGAATTTGCATGACGTAACTCCGCCCCACCTCGTGGGTATATAAGGAGGACGCCGGCAACATGCAGTTATGTTTCTTCGCTGAGGAGCCAAGACTGAACTCAGGCGATCCCCGCGGTACAGCGGAAGTGGCAGGAAGACGTAACGTCTCCATTCCCTACTCAGGGAACGAGGGTTACATACGTAACCGAGACGTTCCCTTTCGTTGTCACTCCGAGTTACGTCGGATGACGACGAATGGGGTTACCAGTCTAATCACGCTACCTTCACAGCTGTCTTCCAGTGCCCTGCGTAAATCTGAGCCCTCGATATATGTTAGGACGAAGGACCCCTATTTAACCCAGGAATACCAAGGTACACTGGGAAGCATATCCCATAGCTTTAGAGGAAATATGCAATTATCACCAACCCAGTGGGGGGGGGGCATTTGAGAATACACATATGACCCGAAGGAAACATATGGAGAAACTCTGAGGTGTCCAGCCGCAGGTGGAATATTTCAACCTCAGGGGTGGCAAGGTGGCTTGCCGAGGGAAAGACACATGCTCAGAGACGCTTACAGTGGAAATACACGTGTGGGGGTAGCTCCGGGGAGGAACCATGCACACGGGAGGCACCTAGCCGACGCCCAGGCAATAGACACTGGCGCTAGCATCAGGGGTGCTGGAGGAACTCAGGGCTTTCGGAGAAGCTCACCTGAGCAGAATATCGCACGTATCCAGTCCGTGGAGTGGAATGGCGAGCAAGCGAAGACACCTGAGCGGGTCCGGTACTAGCTAGTTGAAGCGAGTACATGAGAGGACACTGGCTCCACTCGGAGATTATAGAATCTGGCGAATGTGTTCGGTGTCGCCCAGCCTGCAGCTCTGCAGATGTCTGCTAGCGAGGCGTCATGCGCTAGAGCCCAAGAGGATGCCACACTCCGGGTGGAGTGGGCAGTCACACCAAGGGGGCACGGTCGACCTTGCTGTTGGTATGCCAAAGCAATGGTGTCCACTATCCAGTGAGACAACCTCTGCTTTGAGAGAGCTTTTCCCTTCAGCTTCCCACCATAACAGACAAAGAGCTGGTCTGAGGTCCTGAAACACTGCGTCCTGTCTATATAGGCGCGGAGAGCGCGTACTGGACAGAGCAGTGCCAAGGCTGGGTCTGCCTCCTTCGAGGGCAGCGCTTGCAGGTTCACCACCTGGTCCCGAAAGGGAGTGGTAGGAACCTTGGGCACATATCCAAGCCGGGGTCTCAGGATCACATGAGAGTAAGCCGGCCCGAATTCCAGGTACGCTTCGTCAACGGAGAATGTGTGTAGGTCCCCGACCCTCTTGAGAGAGGCCAATGCAACCAGGAGCGCTGTCTTCATTGACAGGAACTTAAGCTCCACTGATTGCAGAGGCTCAAAGGGAGCACTCTGCAGGGCAGTTAGAACCACTGCGAGGTTCCAAGAGGGAACGAGAGGAGAACGAGGAGGATTCAGCCTCCTCGCCCCCTGCAGGAACCTGACGATCAGGTCGTGCTTCCCTACGGACTTACCTTCCACTAAGTCGTGGTGTGCGGCAATAGCGGCAACATAAACTTTGAGGGTGGAGGGAGACAGCCTTCGCTCCAACCCATCTGGAAGGAAGGAAAGCACGAAACCGATCGAACACCTCCGGGGGGCTTCTCGGTGAGAAGAGCACCAGTTGACGAAGAGGTTCCACTTCAACGCGTAGGCGTGCCTTGTGGACGACGCTCTAGCGGAAGTGATGGTAGCCACCACCGTAGGTGGTAGGGTACTCAAACCTGCCTCGTCCCGTCCAGGAGCCACACGTGGAGGTTCCAGAGATCGGGACGAGGGTGCCACAGGGTGCCCCGTCCCTGAGAAAGGAGGTCCTTCCTCAGAGGAATTGGCAAAGGAGGTGCTGTCGAGAGGAGCACTAGTTCGGAGAACCAAGTCGGGGTGGGCCAGTACGGCGCAACCAGAAGGACCTGCTCCTCGTCCTCCCTGACCTTGTGCAAGACCTGCGCAAGAAGGCTCACTGGGGGAAACGCATATATGCGGCCCCGCGGCCAGCTGTGCGCCAGCGCATCCGTGCCGAGCGTGCCCTCGGTCAGAGAATAATACTGGGCGCAATGGGTCGAGTCGTGGGAGGCAAACAGATCTATCTGTGCGTCCCCGAACTGGTCCCAAATCAGCTGGACCGACTGGGGATGGAGTCGCCATTCTCCAGGGAGGGGCTGAAGCCGTGACAGCTCATCGGCAGCACGGTTCAGGGCTCCGGGAATGTAAATGGCACGAAGGGACCTCAGATGCCTCTGACTCCATAGGAGGAGGTGGCGGGTGAGTTGCGACATACGGCGGGACCGTAGACCACCTTGATGGTTGATGTACGCTACTGTGGCGGTATTGTCTGATCAGACTAGTACATGTTGACCCCTGAGCAGCGCTCGGAAGCGGTGCAGGGCAAGGCGTACTGCCAGCAACTCGAGGCAATTGACATGCCATAGGCGCTGGGGTCCTGTCCAGGAGCCCGCGGCAGCATGTCCATTGCACATGGCGCCCCAGCCCTTGGTGGAGGCATCTGTTGAGACAACAACATGCCGAGACACTCGTTCCAGGGGGACACCAGCCCTGAGAAAACTGAGGTTCAACCACGGGGTGAAGGTCTGACGGCAGGTCGGAGTAACTGGTACTCGGAGCGTGCCTTGTTGCCATGCCCACCTCGGGACTCGGTCGCGAAGCCAAAGCTGAAGCGGTCTCATATGAAGCAATCCGAGCGGCGTCACCGCGGCTGCAGATGCCATATGCCCCAGGAGCCTCTGAAAATGTTTCAGTGGAACCGCATTCTTGCCCTGTATTTGTCTCAGACAAGTCAGCAGTGACTGCGCGCGCTCGCTCGTAAGCTGCGCGGACATGGCGACCGAGTCGATGTCCATACCGAGAAAAGAGATCCTCTGCACGGGGCAAAGTTTGCTCTTCTCCCAGTTGACCCGAAGGCCCAGACGAGCTAGGTGCCGGAGCACAAGGTCCCTGTGTTCGCAAACCTGGTCTCGAGAGTGAGCTAGGATTAGCCAGTCGTCGAGATAGTTCAGGATGCGAACCCCGTGAACCCGAAGGGGAACAAGGGCTGCCTCGACGACCTTCGTGAAGACGCGAGGAGACAGGGCTAGCCCGAAAGGGAGAACCGCATACTGGTATGCCTGCCCCTCGAAAGCAAACCGGAGGAACGGTCTGTGTCGAGGGAGAATGGAGACATGAAAGTAGGCGTCCTTCAGGTCGATCGCTGCAAACCAATCCTGGGGCTGCACACATTCGAAAATGCGTTTGGCGGTGAGTATTTTGAACGGCATCCTGTGAAGGGAGCGATTCAGTACGCGCAGGTCCAGGATTGGTCGTAACCCACCGGTTTTCTTGGGGACAATGAAGTAAGGGCTGTAGAAGCCGGACCTCATCTCGCCTGGGGACAGTTGGGGAAGCTCTAGCCAGGCTCCCAGGAACTGAACCAGCGGGGTCATGCGGACCACAGGCGTCCCCCCGGAGGGGCAGCGAAGCGGAGTAACTGGCCCGGACGTGGACGGCATAGCGATCCGGTGTGGGGGCGCAGTTAACATCCGCGCCCTGACAGAGGAGGCCAGGGAAGGACCAGCGTTCCACGGGGGCCTGCTCTGCCAGGGGTCTGGCAACAGAGTGGGACAGGGACGAAACGGTCCGTGGACGGCACGCCGTGTCAACCGACTCTGGGACAGAGGGGGACGAGGAGAGCACGGCTTGTGGGCGGCGCTCTGTGTCGTCCGAGAACTCTGTGTGCTCAGGGATGAGAGGTTTGTTTCTGTCTTTAACCACATTAGGGTGCTGCCCACCCGTGGGTGAGCAGCGGGGAGTGGAGAACAAAAGATTCTCCCCCGGCCCTCCACCGGGGGAAGGAGTGGCCCTGCTACCATCTCCTGAGAAACAAACGTCATCCCTGAGCAGCCCGTCTCAGGAGCGCCGCTTGGCCCGGCGCTTGGCGGGGGGCGGGGCGGGAGAGGGCTGTGGCGCCTTCCTTCGGCTTCCTCCGCGACTGGGCCTGGGTGAAGGCTGCTGCTTTGGCCGAGCGGGAGGGGCGGGAGCCTAAGGAGGGCGCCCTCGGCGGGAAACAGGCTGAGGCGTCTGCCCGGCCGACGTCTAGGCAGCAGCGGGTCGGCGGGGCAGAATGTGTTTAATGGCCTCAGTCTGTTTCTGTGCAGTTGAGAACTGTTGGGCAAAATCCTCAACTGCGCCGCCGAAGAGGCCGGCCTTGGGACAGGGGCGCATCGAGCAGACGAGTCCGCTCGGAATCCCGCATGTCAGCCAGGTTCAGCCAGAGGTGTCTCTCCTGGACCACCGCAGTGGACATCACCAGACCGAGGGAGCGCGCGGCTACCTTCGTCGCCCGGAGAGCGAGGTCGGTTGCGGCACGCAGCTCATTGAAGAGTCCTGGGTCTGTCCTGCTCTCGTGCATGTCTCTGAGCATCTCGGCCTGGTAGACCTGCAGAGTGGCCATAGCATGCAAAGAGGTAGCCGCCTGTCCCGCCGCTCTGATAGACTTCGCCACCATAGATGACGAAATCTACAGGCCTTGGATGGGTGCTTAGGCTCGCCCCGAGAAGAAGCACTCTGAGGACACAGTTGCATCGCAACAGAGCGTTCAACCGGGGGAAGCCCAGTGTACCCACGGGCGGCCGCCTCATCGAGGGGAGGAAAGGCGGATGAGACCAGCGAGCGGTCCCGGGAAGACAGGAGATCTCATCATGCACGTCCGGGAAGAAAGGTATTGGGGTTTGCCGTGGACCACGGGGGTCGGCAGCCTTACCCAAAAACCAATCGTCCAGCCGCGAGCGCTCAGGACAGGGTGGAGGCCTCCACTCTAGACCGATACTCGCGGCTGCCCGGGAAAGCATGGCCGTCATTTTCGGATCCGATTCAGGCACAGCCGTATGCACACCGGAAGGTGGCAGCTGCGCTGAATCTTCACTTCCGGAAGAATCAAGCCCACCTTGTGATGCTGCTACAGACATTGCATCTTCCTCTGTGGCTTCAACCGAAACTTGCGGGCCACCCGAAGGTCGACCCGCGGGAATCGGAGGTTCACTAGCGGGCACCGTCACTGAAGAGGGGGGCTGGGGTCGCGGACACATAGTCGGCGCCTGGTTCCAGACCGTAACCCTCAGGTCACACTGGCCACAAGCCGAAGTAGCACTCCTCGGGGGAGCGTTAGATCGGGGTGTGGATGAGGGGACTCTCACTCTTGCTAGTTCATTGAGTCTCGACCTTAGTGACGCGATGGTCATGTTCCCGCAGAGAGAACATGACTCATCCACGAGCGCTGCTCTAGCGTGATCCATGCCCAAACACACTAGACAGCGCTCGTGCCCATCAGAGTCAGACACTAATCTGCCGCAACCAGAAGTGCACAGGCGAGGCATCTTTAAAAAGACGTGCCGCGTGCAAGCTCTTTTAAGAGAGAAACACTCTAGTGTTGAAGCGCCCGGGGAGACACGCACTCTCTGGCAAACCACTGCACAGATAAGCAGGAAGCGCGCGCTCGCTGGATATCGCCGTCACACCAACACCAGAGGAACTCGTTCGTGAAGCTGACAGTTCAGAGATGGCTTTGTGGAGTGAAGAGAGACTCTTGGCTCCGAAGCGAAAACATAACTGCATGTTGCCGGCGTCCTCCTTATATACCCACGAGGTGGGGCGGAGTTACGTCATGCAAATTCCGCAGACCCATGGCATTTCTTTGCCATTGGCTCGTTTTTAAATACTCTAAGCTGATAGGCTTTCTAAGCGAAACCCCATTCGTCGTCATCCGACGTAACTCGGGAGTGACAACGAAAGAGAACAGAAGTTCCTAATATCAAAGTCAGTTTTGATTTATGTTTGTCTAAATATTTTCCTTAAGATTTTGTGTTTAAAATAGGTTTTATATAGCTTTAATGTGCATAGTGTATCCAAATAGGAACTGTTGTAGTGCACTCTTATTATTAAGTGTTTTCAGAAAAAGTGTTTATGTGTGTTTTCCGAAGTGTGTTATCTAAAGGCAACAGGACTTGTTTTTTGTCCTGTGGAGAATCCGTTTCACACTCCAGCCCAGCAGGTGGGAAAAATGTAGGTTTGTCATCAGCATTGAATACCAGAAGAAGAAGAATTAGTACTAGTTTTTTTTTTTTTTTTTTTTTTTTTATGTCATTTTTTACTCCACATAATATAAAATGAATCAGGTCTTGCATCTTCTTTTGGAAACAGCCAGTAAGGTGAGTTTTCTGATTGATATCTATGCACTTGTTTGATATTTTAGTAAATATGATTTTGCTATAAAGCTGTTCAGGAAAGTTAATTCCATCCATGGGTTTCCTTGGGAATTGTCATATGCATTTTAAGAAATGATGGTGTAAATATGTAAAAAAAAAAAGCTTTGTGGTTAATATAGATTAAATTATGTTAAATTATGATGTATAACAAAAACGTGGCATGTCACACTTCAAGCATCTTCATTTAGCAACTTGTTAGGAACCTGTATATATTAAACACAACAAAATAATGCTTTTAATCAACATTATAGTGAGAATTAAACATTTTGCGATTAACTATTTCTTTATGTACGCTAGATAATTCAGATAAAGCAACAATTTGTCAATTGTTTTCAACTATTTTAATGTATTCCTACCTCCCAAATTTCTGCACTTGTGTGTTTTTGTGGTCTTATATGGCTGTTATGTGATGTTTGCACATGTCTGTGAAGTCCATTTGGCCACAAGGTGTCCTATTTATCATTGTAGGTTTCATTATGTCTGATATGCACTTTAGATGTGGGCTTTTGATGGGCATGCACTGATTTGGACACAGCAGATGGCTAGGCTACCCGACTGGACAGTTTATGCGGCATTACATCACCAAAATGGGGACTCAAAGGAGGCCCCCTGGACCTAGGGAGGCATTTGGGACAGAGACCATATTTGCATTGGCCAGACATGACATCACAACGACTGGTACGTTCCCATTGGCTTCCACGGCCTTAAATGAAGGGATTTACTGCTTGCCTCTGAACACAACAGACATTTACTGTGTCTTAAGCCATAATGATCCTTTTTCTTTCAGGTCCAGGTTCAGCTCCTGTCTCTTACTCCTTGTCCTTGCTTTTCTACAGGGCTGTAAAATCCAATAGATTTTTTGCATTTATTGTGTCCCATTGTGTCCCATGAGGAAAATTAAAACCTGAACTTGAGTAGCATTCTCCTCACTGGCTCTTACTCTCTCGGCTCATGTTCCCCAGGTTTCACAGCCTAGTACTAGACTATAATGCATGTTTGAGCTGTTTTAACTGAAAATATCTTCCACTGACTTATCTTAAAGGGGAACGTGGCAACTATTTCAACAATCAAACCGTTTGGAAATCATGTGGATGGTTAAATAACCTGTTCTGGTGAGAATGTTGACTGTCCCCGCTCCCCCCAACGCTCCCAGGCGGAAAACCAACCTTGCAACATGAGGACTAACGTCCCGGTAAGTTGGAAATAGGAAGTCTCATGAGAAGCGAGAATGAGCGAGAAACACGAACTGCTCTACGACAATTCGACATTAACACACACGCCATATGATACTGTGTATGATGTATTACATACCTCTGTAGACATAGCTCCACATGATAAAGTTGGTCGGCTCCGATAATAACAAATGCTCATGAGCAGCGGTAGAAACGACAGTGTTGTGAAATATACGCCCCACAGCAGTAGCGGGAGCTCATTGAGAGAACATGCAACAACAAAACTGAAAATCAGCGAAGAAATGGCTAGAACTGGTTGCCAAGTTCCCCTTTAAAATATGTCATTTTCATTGTTTAGTCTCGAGATGCACAACAGTAATGTTTTTTTTAATGTCCTAATTAAATTAAGGCATAATCCTGGCTTAATGTAAGCCCTCTCTGTGAAACCAGGCCATAGTAATAGATTTCACAGTTTGTAGTGTATTTGAACTATTGCTCTTATTGAAACCTGCTAAAATAATGCAGACCGCAAATAAACACTATCAGACATATTTCATTCTTAGATCCCCTGAATACACAGACAGAATCATTGCCCTTCAAAGATCTAAGAGAACTGCAGTGAAAACACAAGTACTGCATCAAATATTTTTGTTTGTGGCTTGTAGTATACTTGACGGTAGTTTAACTTTTTGAAATTAGGAGTTGCTCAGCCAAAATTATTAGCCAAAAGTCCCTTTCAGGGAAAGTCTGTTCACTCGGCGGCCATATTTGCAACACTTCCAGGCGGCTATTTTGGGCATACAAGACCAAGCCCTATTTAAATGGAGGAATCCTGAAATCTCAAAAACGACTTGCTGAACTCACAATTTAAATAATAGTTCAAATCAGCAACAAAATTTGATATGAGCTGTCACATAAACATTGTTTTTATGCTCAAATAGCATTAAAAAGCTTATTAATGGCTCTTTTATTTAAATGGCGGGATTATTCCACCACATTGTGCATTGCATATTCTCTTATTCATAAAAGTCTTTGGCTAAACTTCAGGAAATAGGATTGAATTTTTGTTTTTGCCATACCTCTTAGTTGACAGCACAAACGCATTACAGTGAGGAATCATCCTTGAACTTTGTACACATAATATATGCTTGTGTGTGTCTGTCATTGAAGACAGTATGTGTTGAATGTTCACACATTCACGCATTTTCCATAAGCATGACTTCACATATGTTCATTACTGAATGTCACTGCAATATTGCCGTAGATGATTGACAAATTGCGTTCAACTCGCCCATCATTGATGGATGAAATTAAGTAATTATATACATCTTAAATGGAGCTGAGCCTCTTGGGATATTTGCAGGGAGGAGGAGAAGAGAGTACTATTCCCAAGCTTTTTTTGTCTTTTTTTAATCCATTACAAATCCATTGCACTGTCAACTTGATTTATGTGGCGCCAGGCCTGTCTCTTTCAATGTCACGCACATAAAAAATAAAGACGACGTCCTTATCATATACGATGATATCTGCTCTTCCATTCAGCTTCCTTAAAGTTTGAACAGGGAAGAAAAACTCACATTTAGTTTCAGCGCCGGATACACTCACTCACAGGTAGTTTGGGTGACTTCTTATTGTAATAAAAACTTCAAAGCTTTTAGGGTCACAGGATCCAAAAATAACACTTGCAAAGAGCCAAATGCAAGAACATTGAAAATGATGGACTGGCACCGTCAAAGTCCGGACCTCAACCCCATCGAGCAAATTAGGGGCGAGTTAGAAAATAAACTGGACAGATCTTTTGTACGTTTTAAGGTAAGCCCTTTGGCTTCAGCTGCAGAAGGCATGGGAAAACATTAGTGTTGAAGTTCTCAGGAAATATATTGACACTATGCCAGAGAGATGTGCTGCTGTATTTGCTGCAAAAGGACATACCAAATAGTAAAGTTAAAAATGGACAAAAACAGTGCAACTCGTCATCTGATATTTGTTGTGCAAAAAAAAAAAAATCCGATCTATCTGGTGTTCTAATACTTTTGGCCACCACTGTGTGTGTATATATACAGTCGTGCTCAGAATTAATGGTACCCCTGGTAAATATGATAAAAAATGGCTGGAAAAAATAAATCTGCATCATTTATCCTTTTGATCTTTCTTTCAAAATAATGGCAAAAATCTAAACTTTCATTGAAGTAAAAGAATAGAAAGTGGGGGGGAAATCACATTATGAAATAAATGTTTATCTCCAAAACACGTTGGCCACAATTATAGGTACCCTTTTATTAAATACTTTTTGCAATCTCCTTTTGCCAAGATAACAGCTCTGAGTTTTATCCTATAATGCCTGATGAGTTTGGAGAACACCTGACAAGAGGTCAGAGACCATTCTTACAGAATCTCTCCAGATCCTTCAGATTCCCAGATCCATGTTGGTGCTTCTTCTCTTCAGTTCACTCCACTCATCAGGTCTGGGACGGTCATGGCAGAAGCTTCATTTTGTGCTACTTAACACATTTTTGTGTTGATTTTGATGTTTGTTTTGGATCGTTGTCCTGATGGAAGATCCAACCACGGCCCATTATAAGATTTCTAGCAGAGGCTGTCAGGTTTAGATTTTTTATCTGTTGGTATTTGATAGAATCCACGATGCCATGCATGTATCTGGACAAGAAGTCCAGGACCTCCATCAGAAAAATATGACCACAACATTAAAGATGGTATATTAAATTGTACACATGGGGTACTTTTTATCCTTGTGTGCACCAAACCCAACTTGCATGTTTGCTGCCAAAAAGCTATTTTTTAGTTTCATCTGACCACAGAACCCTGTGCTGTTTGAAGGTCCAGTCATGTCTGACAACTGAATTTGCTGGGGTTTGTTTTTGGATGAGCAAGGAGGATTTTTCTTGAAAACCTCCCAAACAACATGTGGTGATGTAGGGGGTGTTTAATTTTTTTTTAATAGGCTTTCTGAACCCAAGACTCAACTAATCTCTGCAATTCTCCATCTGTGATCTTTGGAGAGTCTTTGGCCACTCAAACTTTCATCCTCACCATGCATTAAGACAATATAGACACACGTCCACTTCCTGGCAGATTTGTAACATCTTTAGTTGATTGGAAGTGCTTAATTATTGCCCTGATGGTCAAAATGGGGATTTTCAATGCTGTAGCTATTTTCTTACAGCCACTTTCTATTTTGTGATGCTCAACAATCTTTTGATGCACATCAGAACTATATTCTTTGGTTTTACTCATTGTAATGGATGATTAAGGGAATTTGGCCTTTGTGTTTCCTCATATTTAAACTCTTGTAAAACAAGAAGTCATGGCTGGACAATTTCATGTTCCTAGTCACCCTGGTGTGCAAAAAAAAGGTAAATATGAATGGGAATATACTTAAGAGATATTTTACTGGTAAACAATTCTAGGGGTACCAATAATTGTGGCCAACTTGTTTTGGAGAAAAACATTTATTTCATAATGTGATTTCCCCTCCACTGTCAATTATTTTACTTCAATGAAAGGTTCGATTTTTGCCAATTTTTTGAATGAAATATCAAAAGGATAAACGATGCAGAATTATTTTTTACAGCCATTTTTCATCATATTTACCAGGGGCACCATTAATTCTGAGCACGACTGTATATATATAACTGTCTGTCTGTCTGTCTGTCTGTCTGTCTGTCTGTCTGTCTGTCTGTCTGTCTGTCTGTCTATCTATCTATCTATCTATCTATCTATCTATCTATCTATCTATCTATCTATCTATCTATCTATATATATATATATATATATATATATATATATATATATATATATATATATATATATATATATATATATATATTTGGGGTTAGTAAAAAATGTTCCCCCACTTATTATTTTGATGAAGCAATGCTCTCAATTTACCAAATGTTGGCAGGTGTTGTTAACCCTCTGGGATCGAACAAACTCGTTGGCGTGTTTTGGTGGACTTTTTCCACATATTATAACGAGCGAGGGGCCGTTCATATATCGCTTCTTTTGCACGCTCAAGTTCGTTATTTCAAATGTCGGCGTGCGGTAAGCGCACTCATAATAGAAGCGAGCGAGATGAAAAAATCTCAACTGTTCAGAGTCATGCAGGTCATACGACAAGAACCAACCAATCAGCTTCACCCTTTACAACATTCAACATGAAGGATGGGGTGCACCTAAACACTATGGGTTTTTTTTTTTCTCTACCCCGTAAATAAATCTTGTAGCAGAGCAAACGCTTTTTCAGTGGTGGAAATCCATTACTGAAACTTCCTCGTCGTTGTGGAGAGCGCAGTTCATGGTAGCATAGCAACAACAGACGCCACGGGAGCGCAAGTTTTTTGGAAAGGAGACACCGGAGCAGCCACGCCTTCCGCGCGTTTTTAGACGCGATATGTGAACGGCCCCTCACACATCATTCGAAACGCTAAAGGGTCTACTTTTATTTGTGTACACTCACATTAACAACAAAACATTGTGCTTTTGTAAAATAAAGCAAACAAATAAGATGCATTTTCTGCTGTCTCAGCCTCTGTGAACAACGTCTGAAACGCGTCACAAAATGAACTGAAACTTGCCACACAGTCATGAGAGATGTCTTTAGAAAGCTTGAAATATCTTTTAAATTAAGTCATATAAAAAAAAAAAACTAATATTCTCTGTTTATGTAATCCACATGAAACCAACAAGAGGTACAGTTTCTCGCCATTCTCAAGTTCATTTTGGATTCAGAGATTGTGGCTTAATTGATTGATAAAGTGCTATAATGAAGACTTTGCTATGGCAGAATGTGAATAGCTACTGGTTTGACCTCTATATTCAGGAAAGAGAGAATGTTGTTGCTGATTGTTGATTGATATCAGCATATCAAATGAAGTGCTGATGAGCATGTGATTTACAGAAGGGCCTTTTATGGGTAACCTTGTCCCTCCAACTGTCAGGGAAATTCTGTGAACAAAAATCTCCATATCTGGGACTCTGTCCTTGAGGCCTGTCACGGTGCCATCTTTTATTTTTCATATATATATTTTTCTCTGTTGTTTGTCAACATTGTTTTGTATTCGTTTTGGTGCATGGTTGTAGGGCACCCCACTTGACAGTCGTCTTAACAGGAAGAATCGGGGTAGGTTCATCCAAGGTGAGATTTTAGGTCACTTGTCACTTAAGCTGACAGAAGAGAGAGAGCTTGCGTTACGAAGTCTAGTGTTACGAAGCTGTTTGACTACAGGCTCGGAGGGCAAGTTGACAGCTACTGTCCTTCTCCCCTTCTTGTGCTGCATGCTGTTAGGTTGAACTCTGATGGACTGACTGGAGCAAACTGCTTCCTCTTCAGCTCAGGCTGTTGTCATTTCTAACAAGGCTGTTTGCTATAAATGGCTTTGTATCAACTGTTTATTTGGTTTCAGTGCGTTCGGAAAAGGACTGGCAATTTATTTTAAATCAAGTTAATTACATGATATTGCAAATAATAATTTATATTATATTAATTTGATATTTACTTATAGTGGGAATATAATCAAAATAGTGGGACAATCCTTATGGTATTTGCATACAGGTTAAGGGGGCAAGATGAATATTATACTGATTGACAATTTTGTCAATTTAGTGAAATTATAAAAGAAAAAATATGCAGTCCATTTTGGATAGAGAAGAAGTCTGAGAGAAGTCTGATTGCTTTAGCCCCATTCGGACGGGATTAGTTTTACAAGGGTAGATGGAGTAATGTAATTTTACCACAGGACGTCTGTACTAATAATGGCCAATTCGCACGTAAATCTACCAGAAGTGGGAGGGGTAACTCGATTTATGCACCACCGTCACCTCCCTGTCGTCATGTGCGTATTATGCTGCTTCCTGATATCATGTAGGCAAACACGTTTAAGCTATATTTATATGTATATAAAACAGATTGGTCCGGTCGAACAATTTATTAATAAAATTCTGATTGGATTATGTTGGTAATAGGCACTTACCTAACACTAAAATAAGTTTTGTGCCTCTAACAAGTGCCTTTGACTTTCTTTTTGATCTGAATGGTATGTGGAAAACAATTTCGGGTGATTTGTCCCACCACCTAGAACGCGAATTAATACTTCTTCAAGCACCTCCAAACTTGAAAAAATGTGGAAAACTACTTTTAAACAGTAAATAATGGAATTTTTGCGTACATATTTACAGCAGGTCTATTCACACTGGATTAGTGTTACCTGAGGCAATTTTTCCGGACCTTTTTACAGAAGGGAAAAGTCGCTGTAATCTTTACTGACATTGTCTGTAATGATTACTGAGATGGCACACTCGCATGGGACTAAAATCGCAGAGAAGCTCTGGTGATAATTACTCTACCCCACCTCTCCATGTTTAACTAATCCAGTCCAAATAGGGCTTTTGTTTATCTCAATTCCCTCATGTACTTTCATTTTTACAGAGTATAACATGGCTCTAACTCATGCCGGCGAATAATAACGCATATGGCTGATGACTTGCTGTGAATGACACCATAACGGATGTCTATTTTTGATTAATGGCGGTGTGCTACATGATGCACAACGTGTTGTCATGTATTTCACTACAGTGTTGGTTGCTATACCCACAACACTGAAGCATTCGCCAGCCAAACATGAGCACTTGACCCAGAAACTTAAACTGAACCGTTTATGGAGCACATTTATAGTGGACATACTGCTGGTCAGCACTTCCTTACTGGCCACCATTTGGAAAGGCAGTCAAATTCATTGGCACACCTCTCTCTCTCTCTCTCTCTCTCTCTCTCTCTCTCTCTCTCTCTCTCTCTCTCTCTCTCTCTCTCTCTCTCTCTCTCTCTCGCTGTTATTGAGAGTGAAAGACAAAGAACTCAATGAGTACACTCAGGACTATTATAGTAATAATAATAAATGCAATAATAATAACAACAACAAGATAATACTGACCTGTAGCTCTTCTCCAGCTTGTGTGGGTCGATGATGGCTGCACTACAGGAGCTGTGTGTGTGTGTGTGTGTGTGTGTGTGTGTGTGTGTGTGTGTGTGTGTGTGTGTGTGTGTGTGTGTGTGTGTGTGTGTGTGTGTGTGTGTGTGTGTGTGCGTGTGCGTGTGCGTGTGTGTGTTCATCATTGAGGCTAATGATGTCCCCGGGTCCCTTCTGAAGCTGGTGGGGACTTACACAACACTGCACGATCAAGTTTGATTATCATATCTCTCATTCTTACACACAAACTGTAAACTCCGTCTCTATATTAAGCTCTATCTATCTCATTTGTCTATCTGTTTTTTTTCAATATGTCTGCCTCTCTTGGTTGTGTCTGTCTATATATCTGTCTTTATATCTATATCTCTATCCGTCTGTCTTTCTCTGCATGTCTATCAATCTGCCCATCTATGTGTCTATTATCTGTATTTTTTTCAATGTGTACATCTGTCTATATCTCTTGGTTTATCTGTTTATCTAAGCTGTTGTTCTGTCCATGTTTTTATGTATATTTGTGACATGGAGAAACTGTTGTAATAATGTAATATCAGACACCACGTAAACTGATTCATTTCTGTTTAGTGACCTGTGTATGACGTGACCTCTGCATCACTCCATAAGTGTTTATGATGGATTCCAGTCATAAATCTGTGTCTGCGTATTCTGCTGACCGGCATGAGGCCTGACACAAGAGTGCAGACTAGGTTTGAAGGTACTATATGAGGATTCGTGATGAACACAGGACCGCAAAGTGAAGGAAGCTGACAGTCAAGATGAAGGGAAAGTGCAGAGTAAATCTGATTTTGATATTGATATGTTAGAGTAAATGACATCATTCCGTCTCGCGCTCACCTCGCTTAAACTAAGCATATCGGTTTTGATGGTTTGCCGACAAACACCGGTGTGATCTGACATACACGGAGAGGCCAGTTGGAAACGGTGTAATTTCTAAGGGCTATTTTGAGCGTGAGACAGATGCCTCATTTACGTAGATCAATAGAACAGATCTCGGGGGCGGAGTGGGGCGGACTGACACTGGGGAGGTCCATGTGACTCTCACTAGAGGCCTGCTATATATATCACATCCTCACACTGGGTGTCATATTACCACGGTTACCGACGTGCCGAACGCGCCAGCACCTGACTCGAGGTGGCGAGGGGACTCGCTGAGATGGATAATGAGATGAGTCAGCCATGACATGGCAGAGCAACGGAAAGGAAAGTGTAGGACAAAAGAGGGTGGAGATAGAAGTATAGAAAGGTAAAAAGAGCAAGATGTAGTGATTAGAGGACGCTACGTCACCACATTCCTGATTCGCTTAGTCATGGTTCAACGAAGTCAATTTTCTCTCAAATAAAGCCATGATTCACAACAAAAATAATTTCCTAAAGATCAATTTCTAATTCTATAGTGCGGCTAAAAGTGTGTGGGTTTTTTTTATGTCTTAAGAATAACACATCTTTGATTCATATCTATACCTCTAGACAGAGGTGGACAGGGTAAGATAAGGCATTCTTTTTGCATTTATTTAAAAAAGTATGTTTTCTGTTTAAGATGATCCTGATAAATGAGATAAATATGCTTATGGTGTTTTTATTTTCTCCATTTAAACAGCATTAGCTATTATCTGCAAGCTCATGAGAGACATAGTAATGTGCAGTTCCTGATCTTTTCAATGAATCAGTTGATCCATTTTACAAAACTGGTCTGAATGATTCGTTTAACTCTGGTCTCCCACTTAAGTGGAGAATTTTCAGTGAATAAAGGCTTCATCTTTTGTTCTTCACACAAAGCTATCATATAGCATCAGAAGGCTTGGGATGTAGCACATGATTCATATGGACCACTTTCATGGTGCTTTTGTGTGCTTTTTTATGTTTGAAAGCTTAAGTCTCATTTCAGTGTAGTTTAATATGCTTCACACAACATATAAGTCTAGCTTTCCTGCTTTTTATAGCCATCACACAGTGCTGGTCCTGCCTCATTTGGCACCCTAGGCTTTGCCTATATGTCACCTTATGTGTCAGACTGGTCCTGCTGTTACATCATAACTTGTGAGAGCACCAACTAAAATGTAAAATATCTGAAAATCTTCCTTGGGTGCGTTTCCCAGAAGCATCGTTATCCAACTATGGTCGCAAGTTCCGTCATTATCAGCATAGTTCAACAGGTGTTTCCCGAAACCATAGTTCCACCGAACATTCGCAAACAGCATCGCAAAGTTGTGTGGGACAGATCTCAACCTGTGGTTAAAAGCGTTTGCATGTCATGTGGACTTAATACATCTCTATCTTGAGCAAAACAAGCAAGCTGACGTTCAGTATCTATATATTTCATTTAGAATATATACAAATTCAATTTACGTCTTTTAGTTAGTTTTTGCGCTCATGTGCGCATGTGCTCTAGTACGCCATACGAGCCTATTATTGAATCTGGAAATAAAGCACACAAAAAAAAAAATTGTCCTCAGATTCCATGAACATAATTTATAGCAAAATTTCTTGCATTAATTTGATCTCAAAGTAATTAATTGAAAGCAGTTATTATACACCACCTGTGTGACATCATCAACCGCCGTGGTTGATCGACTAATTTATGACAACACGGTTTCGGGAAACAGTCATGACTAGCAAGTTGTTCTCTTTTAGCAATCCATCATGGTAATTAAGCAGTGAGTAAGGTTGTTGTATGGTAAACTCACCCAAGTTTGAGGTTTATGCACAATAACATCAGTGTTATTGTATTATTTATTTACTATTAAATTTTGTATAAACAATTTGGGTAGAACTTTATTTTACAGTCCTGTTTTGCATTTATGTTTTTATTATTGCAATAACAATAAGTGGGTTATAACTAGGTACTAATCCTGAACCTGTAGTTATATTACCAGTACTTTCTTGGGTAACTAAATTGTATGTACATCCACAGTAAAATGTATTACTATTTAGGTTTAGTTTTATTTCATTTTTATGTTAGTTATTCGCTGAAATGCAGGTGTGGTACCATACATAGATATGGTAATGGTTTACTTTCCTTCACGCGCTGTAAGCAGTAGACCAATCCCAACAGACTGGTCCATCTGACCAATCAGAGCAGAGTAGGCTCACGGAAAGGAGGGGTTTAGAGAGACTGAATATTCAAACTTATCGTTGTCAGACTCTTTGAGAAATTAGTTGATGTGTAATGTGTATTATGAGGAAATGTAAGTGTTTTTTTAACCTTGGATGCATGTAAACCTACAGTAGGAGACCTTTAAAACAAAATTAGGAACTTTTAAAATAACATAAACTGAGTATACTTTAAAGGATAATAATTTCCATGTGCTCCCCTTCAACAGAGATACTGTAGAATGAAATGATTGCTTCTTCCTGAAAATGTAGTCATATGCTTTTTTCCATAGGTGGCTCATCTAGTGACTGATGTGTTAGCCTCTGTGTTGATATGTTAACTTTGAGACACGGTGGCAAAGTGTGCAGATTGTTTGTTCACACTTTTACGATGTGCTCGCTTAGCATCTTGCGCCAAAATTATTCATGAGGCAATGCATTGTGAAAAGTAGACTATTAATGTAACTTTGACAGGTAATGAAATTAGCAGCTCTCTCACATGGTCTCTTGCTCAGTTCGCTTAGCCTATGTGAAACAGATCACCTCCTATAGGGCTAATAGAGCCATTAGCACCTTAGCACAGTGCGTGACTACTCCACATAGTGATATTTGATGAGATGCTTATATTAGGAAAGGACTGCAATCATTATGCACAGAATCACTTTACACCGAACACCGATCTGAAGTGACATCTCTTAATTTTCCCCCCAAACCTCGCCGGCCATTTCCCGCGGTGCGACGTTTGAGTGGCTTTACTCCATCAACCCCTAAAGCTAGTTTGGAGAGATGTGTG
The DNA here is from genome assembly GCA_030578275.1 of Meda fulgida. Taxonomy (NCBI): domain Eukaryota; kingdom Metazoa; phylum Chordata; class Actinopteri; order Cypriniformes; family Leuciscidae; genus Meda; species Meda fulgida. The sequence goes on from CM060626.1 coordinate 7,185,307, forward strand.
TGTCAGTGCTTGACTGTTGCGTTATTACTTAACGGCTGGAAAGTCTAGCAGGGATTCTGGCTCAGCTCTCACACTCGAAGATGACTGCATGGAGGCAGTAAACTCTCACTGCTTTTTTTTTTTGCTTTTATGATTTTCTTAAACAATGAAAGAAGAGGGCTTCGACAAAACACCTCTGAAGCGATCACTACACCGTTTCAGTAATCAGTCCCTGTAGTCCTGGATCGAAGACACGTCTGGGCGGCTCCGCACACATGCCGAAGCCGGACTCGCCGAGGTCAGGGAGGTCACATTATTCTGACATCCACAACTTCCACCTCATAACAAACACGCAAAGCATGAAGTCGCGGTCAGTTGCCTTTAGCTCTTGTTCGTGTAGCGCAGTAGTTCGGTGAGACCTGGAGGAGAAGGACATCATTAATCTTCATTCTACACCTTTCAGTTCATATTAAGCAACACAATACCAATGGGACTGTTTGAAAGAATGCCTGAATTATTGCTATGAAGCATCTGTCCCAGTGGCATTAACTAATATAGACCGCACATTACTCGCTTTAAAAGTCATTTTTAACACCGCGGCTAATAAATGTTAGCCTGAGCGCTGAGGTAAACATTAAATGTGACAAATGAAGAATGTGAATATGGAAAGAACAACAACAAAAGAATGATGAGGTAATCATAAGCATACACAGTGCCTCAAAGTTTAAGCACTTTTATTTATTTATGTTTACACGTGTAGAACATTTCTCCAGCTATGGACACTTTAGGACTTAAAAGGATATTCCAAAGGATATTCATCTGAAAAATAACATTCTTTCATTATTTTCTTTTTTTTTCACATTTCAGAAATTGTGTGATGCACTGTAAAAAAAAAAAAAGTCGCTGCCTTAAATTTTTAAGTACAATAAACTAGGATGTTTAAGTCATTTCAACTTAAATGACATTCAACTGACTTTAAACATTAAGTTGAATCTTGTATAGCTCATACAAAAGTTGAAAATTGCTTAACTTATTTTGATGAGTTAAAGCAAGGTAAAATATATGTTTTCATAACTTATTGATCATATAATTTGTTTACAGTGGAAATGAGGAAATTAAATTTTTAATATTTCGGAATAAATTATTTGACTCCTTTGGCTTGCTATGAGGGTAATTTCATATGCTATTTTAATGCAAACAATTAAATATTTTGAACAAATGTGACAATTATAAAATAAATCAATTACTATTAATTTTCATAGTTTACTATTCGATTTTTCTTTGAATTGTCACGTTTCATATTACATGTTAAGCTCTTTACTACCACTATTGTAAACGTTTAGAAAAAAAAATATATTACATCGATGGTTGTCCCACAATTTAGGGACAGTCGTAATTTGTGTAAAAGTCATTACAATTATTTTCACACGGCATATTTATTTCCATCTTTATTTGAATGAACATACTGAAAGTACTTTTATAATGGATTTTCTTAGTTTAAGACATTTGGGGTCTTTGGGTCTGATAAAATGTATTTAAATTTTTTTTTTTCAAAATCATAATAATGTGACTTTCATAACAAAAGTGTAAAAAGTGAGTGTAGATTAAGAAACACCCCTATATGTTTTTATGAGTATTTACTAGATTGCATATTCTCCTTTGTTCTGTCATTACAGTCATCATTGTGCTTTAAGGATTATTAGTTTCACTGCATCTAAGTTTCGCATGTCACAGTCGTGGTAAAGATGAAGCGATACGTGAGGGTAATTCTGTTTGCATGCACCGCTTGCAACAGTCATTACATGCATAAATAAGTCTGCTGTCTGCTTTTCCCAGTATACCTGCCTCTCTAAAACATATTCACCAGAATTGTTAAGCCATTTTCCTCAGAAACACAATCTTTTCATAATCGTTTCATAAATCCTTCATGGCACCTCACACAGAGACTCCGATCGGGCGGGCGAACGAGACGACTGCTGTACGGCGTTAGTCATGGTTATGAAATTTGTTCTCAGGCAGTGAAAACTGGTTACACCAAAGCAGAGAGTTTCTCAAGGCAGTGGGGCAGAAATATAATTTAAAAGTCAATTTGTCTGTTTATATTTCCTTTCCTACGCTTGTTCGTCTCCATTATTTAGGAGGAGCCAGGAAATAACGGCAGTGCGAGTGTGGCTAATCCACGTCAGAATTTATAAAGGCCTGTCTGTTTCAGCTCACTCAAGGCTTGTGTGACACAGACTGAGTCTTTACTCGCTTCAGCTCGCAACACTTGCCTGGAAATTGGTTTCAGAAACTCACACTCGAACAGGCTGGGCATCATTAACTTCCCTTGTTGTCATTGTTTTTCTCTTCTAGCTTCTATGATTGCTCATGTGTTCATGTCGTGTATGCTTTAAATGAACATTTCACCTAAATATTAAATTGCGGTCATTATTTACATGTTTTATTACCCATACAATACAAGATAAAACATTTTTTACAAATAAAATAAAAACATCATAAATGTATTTGTGCACTTCTAAAGCCATATAATAGCATTGTGGAGGGAACAGATTGAAATTTAAAAGACTATTTTTAGAAATAAAAAGCTATTTTCCCCCATGCAGTTATGGCGAGATATAAAAAGTCAAAATTGAAAGATATAAACTCGCAATTGCATGTTATGAAGTCAGAATTGCGGGATATGAACTCTCAATTCTGACTTTTTTCTCACAATTGCGAGTTTATGTCTCGCAAATCTGACTTTTCTCAGAATAAAAAAAATGATCAAAATTGTGATAAATAAACTCACAATTGTGAGATAAAAGAGAGTAAAAAGTCAGAATTGCAATATAAATTCACAATTTTATATCACACAACTTTACATCACGCAATTATGTGAAAAAAAGTAAGAATTGCGAGATGTAAACATGCAATTGTGAGATAAAAAGTCGTAATTAAGTTTTTTTCTTTTTCATTCTTTTTCAAACAAAGCTTCCATTAAATAGACCATTAATTCTTCAAGAAGAACACAAATGTACCATACAAGTAGTCTTAACTACAACATTTTTGGCTGTTCCTCACACAAAGCTATGTCTGAAATACAGAGCACAACTTGTTCTACTTTTATGGTGCTTTTAAATAATTTTAGCTGCTAAGATTCATCAATTGTTTCTCAGAAAACATAACAACGAATAAGTTTGGAGTGACATGAGGGTACATAAAGACAATTTTAATTGTGGGTTATCTATCCCTATAATGAGGAGTTTGTGTTTTAGTTTTAATGGGTGTGTGTGAGAGCAGGCAAGCGTGAGATGGAGGGAAGCAATGACTCAGTCAATAAAGCACAAGTCCCATAGACAAGACCAGCACAGTTTGAATAGGCATTTTTGTGAAGTGCATCCGCTACCATGAGCACTTGGCCGGGTTCTTCTGGGCCTTGATGTAAATGTCAACATAATTACTGCAGAAGCCGAAACAATGACCTGTGCAGAGAGAGAGAGAGATAGAGAGCAACGTTCTCAAGGAAACGCGCCATTTACCGCCTCCCGTCTGTTTCTTTGATGTCTCCTCTTAAGTTTATGTCAGCTGACTAAAGGAGGAGACATGTATCTTTTTAGACAGCAAATGGTCAGCCAAAAACTGCATTTTGACTGCCAAGGACTTTATGTCTGCCTTTAAATGAAGATATGATGTGGCTTGTTTCTGTTATGGGGTATTTTACATGCTTGTGCTGTTTTATAGAGAAGTATTTCTATGACAGGCTTTGAGAAATGTGCTGTGGTCAGTCTCAGGCAGTGTATTGATTTCTGACTTGATTGCTTACATAATGGTGAAAAATGAACAAGGTGGAAAACAAAGAGCCAAAGGTAGCCGTTCATCATTAGCTTACACGAGTAGTGTCAACTTTTTTAATCATCATTTCAATTTTCATCATTTTATTGATTTCTCTGGAAATGGAATGTAAAACATCACAGAATTAATATAAGCTAACATATTATTATTATTATTCTCATAAATGATGTCACTTCTTGGAGGATGATGTCAATATAGACCTGGTCTCTCATAGCTAGACCTTCGGAACTGACAGCAGAAGGTCTGGACTCCATGGCAGCTTTCATTGGCCAAGGACCATCTGACTTACATGGAAAGAAACCAATCACGGTTCGTTTTGTTCAGCGTCATGTTGATGTCCCTACGATAACAGACCGGCTTGCAATTCATTAAAGAACGTTGTGCAAGTTAACTGCAACAATCGTGCTTTTGCAAAATCCAGCGTTTAGTTGATCCCAATAAGATAAGCGTTCTTTTCAACAATTGTAAACATGATGCCTTTCTTCTTCCATGAGGGGGTTTGGCATCCCGATGGATTTGTTTCCAGGCAAACCTTTAAAGAACGCAACAAACACGCCTGACAGAAATCCTGGAGAATTCAACCTATCAGATGATGACTTCAAAACTCTGAAGTGTTTCCCATTCTGTGTGCCATACAGGCTACACACCAGACATTCAGCCTGTGGTCCGTGCGCGTGAGGCTGAGGCTATTAGAGACCTGGCTTGTGTTTGGTAAAACAAGGGTTTTCAGAATGGGATCTAGAGACTCCATGCAGTTTTACAATTATTATTTTTTTTTTACTATTTTAATGTTTCATTTTGCTTTGTAAAGACAATTAAAAAAAAACAATTTTATTATTATTTTTTTTAATAGCTATAGGTGCAATGGTTATATTTTATAATAATTTAATAAATTGCCGGTTTCATGGCAACAGCAGTGAAAGCATTTAACCCCAATTTGTTACATTCTTAACTAATATGACTTTTCTTAATAAAAATGGTGAATTTAATATTTGATCTGATATACTAAGATGTATAATGTGGAATGACTGTATAGTAGGAATGACCAATGTGCATATGTGATGTCGATTCTTATACACAGCTTGCATGGTGTTTTTTTTTAAACCAGTTATTATCATAAAAGATTTTTCCCTGCTGTCATTTACATTTTCGCCTTTAGTTCGCTTCATCCAGTGTTTGTACCAAAGTCAGAATGGCCTGAGAAAACATGGGCTCGCATCAGAGAGAGAAGCCCTGGACCCGGTCAGAGGTATTAGTGACGCATTTGATCATGCATGGCGGACTCTCTCCTCGGGCTGTTCTGGCCTGTCTGTCGGCAGCTTGGCAGGAGACGCTCTTGGATACGAGCTGCTCGCCTTCCTATCTCCAGCAGCGAAAGTAAGGCCTAGTGCAAAATCTGGCCAAAAATCACTCACTTACACATGAAGGAATCTTGCCATTTTATGTCTAACAGGTTTTTCATCCCGTTGCCAAAGATTTGTGATTAGCAGAATTATCTGTAGGAATCTGATAATTCAGGTGAGATTTGAAGAGGGATGGATGATAGGTTGGCGTTCCAGCAAGGGAGAAAGTCCACTTTTTGCACAGTTTGTGGAGCTTGGTCTCATGTATCCTCACTTCGACAAGTCTATACACTGCATCTTATTCTTGCCATGAATGACTGCCTGGAAAAGAAAGATTGGACTGAAGTATAGTTTGCTTTGTGGATCACATTTGTCTGAAATGATTGGTACAGTTGTTGAAAAACTGATTTAAATAATGGCATCCATGATCAGTTGTGCAAAAAAAAACATCCAAGAAGTAATTATTTTACTGATATAACTGAAAAAAGTGGACTATGCGGTTTAGTTTACTTGCTACCAAGTGTCTTCTATTTCTACTTCTATTTTGGTGTTCCTCACTCAAAGTTATTGTTTGGAAGAAAAACATAGCCGGATAAGTTTGGAACAACATGAGGGTGAGTAAACAGTGACAGAATTGAGATTTTTGGGTGAACTATCTCTTCAGATATTGAGAGAAACTTACCTCAAGATGCTTCTTCAGGTTAGAGGTTGAATCTTTTGAAGAGGATACAAGTTTGGTTGCTGGCAAACACATCTCGCATTGTACTGATATGTTGCGACCTTTGATGAATTTGTAAGTAAAATGTTTTGTTTATTTCCATGAGGAAAAAGGCATTGCGCCCGTGGCTCTCTGAATCCTCCTCCATGTGTGACTTGTGAGCGAGCAGGTTGCTCATCGATAAAACACATACGCGAGAGGGCAAATGGGAAGTATCCTAACGAATGATCTCACCGTGAATATTTTTAGATTTTAATTTATATTATAAAAATGTTGCATACTTGTATTATATAAATAATTATATATGTTTAATTAGACTATATATATATATATATATATATATATATATATATATATACATATGTCTAATTAAACATATATAATTTATATAATACAAGTATATATATATATATATATATATATATATATATATATATATATATATATATATATATATATATATATATATATAATACAAGTATATATATATATATATATATATATATATATATATATATATATATATATATATATATATATATATTAACTACCGTTCAAATGTTTGGGGTCAGTAAGATTTTAAAATAATAATTTAAAAAATTAATAAAAATTTTTAAAAAGAGTTTAAAAATGTTATTCAGCATGAATGAATTAATTTGATCATAAGTAAAGACATTTATAATGTTATAAAAGTTTTATTTTTAATTTTATTCTTTCAATTTTATTTTATTAATATTTCCACAAAAATATTAAGCAGCACAGCTGTTTTCAACATTGATAATACTAAATAATAGATATTTATATTATTTTATTTTATTAATAATATTTATACAAATATTTCACAATATTACCATTTTAACTGTATTTTGGATCAAATAAATGCAACTTTGATGAGAATTAAAAGACTTCTTTAAAAACGTACCCAACCCCAAACTTTTGCATATATTCTGCATAAATAGACGTTTGTATTTATTTATACTTGAATTTAATTGGAATTCATTTTTGTATCTTAAATAATTTGAATTTTGAAAAGATGTATTCCGTTACTCCCCAACTCATGAGTGATCCGTTGATGTCCCCTCTGAGCACTTCTGTACCATGCTGGTTTTTCTGAGGCAGGTTGCATAAGCCATTATGTTAAGACAGAAAAAAGACCCACTACAGTAAGTCAGGGGCAATCAGTCTTACTTTTCAGTATCAAATTAGGCCAATCTACATTTTTTTTATGTAAGCTATGAACAGTTTTAAAGAAAAAAATGTGATGCCAGTCTGGATAGATACACTCATGATGATGATGATCATGCATTATGTCACTGCTCGTGGGCGCTCCGCTGTGTTATGGTTTGCAGGAGGCCTTGCAGATTTGTGTCTGAGACTTTGTGGAGCTCAGTGGGCATTTATGGAGAACAATCACACCTCAACTGTACAGCAAATGTTTGGCGGGAGACAAATGAGATGTTTTCATGCTTGCATTTTCTGCTTGTGAGTCTCAGTAGCCAGTTCACAGAGTCTTTGAGTGGGAGAGATTCTACGGCTTGTACGCTTCAATCCATCATGGCGGTTTGTACAGCTCTGTATGGTAATTTGCCTTCCAGGATCTGCATAATGCTCAAGGAGTCCTCGCCCTTTCCTCAGCGCCAACGCCACATCTCCATTTTAAACAGATGTTAATGGTAAACGTGGCCAGCGCTTTTATTTACTTGGTTAACTTTGAAGTTCTTCACACATCAGCATAATGTTCGTGACTTATGCTCAAGCCGAATGCTAACGATAGGGAATGAGAGCAGGAGGATAATGCGAAATGTTACGTTCACAAGCACAAACGGTAACACGGTTTTCATCATGGTTTACACAGTCAAATTCTTTAAAGTGTCAGGGGGTTTAGTGGAGACAAAACATTGGGTGTCAAGGGGGAAAAACCCCAAAACAAACATAAAAGGCATCGAATCGAGATTAAAAGGAAGAAGGCTATCATGCTGGAAAGAGCCGTTTTAGTGTTCATTTTAAACATCTTCAAATATCGTTTAAAGTGCATGGCTTTGATGAAGTGTTTTTCTTCCTCTTTCTTTCTCTCATTCCTCTTTTAAGGGCTTCATCCTTATCTAATTAGCATGTATTTGAAAGGACACATTCACATATTTAAGATCAACATCAGGTAATGAAGTGTGGAGAGCCTCTTTAGGACTCTTTAGGAATGACAAATGTAAATTATAGCACTAAAAAACTGTTTAGCAGATTCTGATAGTTTAAATCATTAGATATAAATGCAAAAGAATTATGTTTTTTAACTATGTTAATTATGTGAAACTATTAAAACATTTTGTTAATTGAAATGATACTGAAATAAAATAAAATAGACGAATGACCTATATAAAAATAATAATAAGAAGTGTTACGTGTCAGAACGTAAGTGATAATGTGTGGAACAAGTGAGCGTGTGTGTGCTTGTTTCTTTTGTGTGTTTGCTCTCTCTCTCCTTTCCCTTAATTGGGTTACAGGTGCAGCGATGTTAGTGGGCGGGGCTGATGGACTCGTCAAATGGATATAAGCTGTGTGGAAGCTTTTGTTCCTCGAGTTCCCCCTCCTGCTTCACGGTGTTACAGTGTGTGATCACAGTGTGTCGATTGCTCTTTGGTGTAGAGTAAGCTGCTTGTGTGCAGCACCAACGTTGTTAGCGGTATAGGCCGGTAATTGTTATTTTGATTTACTTCTCAGACTGTTTGAGAGGCCAAACGCCCCTTTGTTTTGTTTCACCCCCTTTTTCTCCTGTTTATTGGTTAGCAGCGAGGTAAGAATTGTACTTTTAGTTTGTTTTTCTCAACTCCAGGGAAGATGTCCTAAACCAGAGTCAGATGACCTGTTTTGTTTATTGTTTTGGTGGCCAACCGAAAATCCTCTCATTTCTGACCTACGTTTCCTATGTTTCAAGTCAGCGAGAACATTACCCCTGCGTTAAAGAATAAATATTGATTTTTCCCTTTGATTGCTCTGAGTCGTGAAGTTTTCTTTTAACGGGAGCAGGAGACGGAACTCCGGGCGTTGCTTTTAACAGGACGCTCTCTGTGTTAGTGCATGTGGCGCGTAACAAGAAGAAACAGAAATGTTGCCTTGGAATCTAACTGAAATACGTGCGCATTGAAGCAGTAAAATTACTAATGGAAATAAGTAAAAACTGAAATAAAAATCAATTAAACCTAAGTATTATTTTTTTTTTTTTACAAAAAGCATGTTACAATATTGATGCAAATTAAACAACAAGATAAAAAAAGAAACCTGAAAATATAAAATAAAAGCTAATTAAAAATCATAAAATAAACTATAATAATATACGCAATACAAAAATAACACTGGTAGTATGTTCAGTTTTTCATTATGTCACACAAAAATATCCAAAGGGTACTGTACGTTTTGTTGTTGTTGTTTTTTGTCTAAACTCTACACATTTACCTTTTGTACAACAGAATGGAGGCAGCACATGAAGCTCAGCTCTCCTGAAAGGGATTTATTGAATTGAAAAACCTAAGGGTTAGATAAAAGATCAGGGTGATGTATAAGAGAGTGTGGGTGCTGTCAAAAGCTCGCACTGAAGTCTGTAGTGCAGTGCATTGTGGGAGGTGTGCTGTGGGTGGAGTAGCATACTCCGTGTGGTTGAGCGGTCCGGGTCAGAACAAGAAATGACAGTCTGTGTTTCGTAGAAGTGCCAACTCACCTTTCCATGCTTCCTCAGTGAATTGTTGCTTTTAAAAATATACTATCTTTGGTTGTAATACTATTTTTGCAGTATACAGTTTGGTGTTTATTCAACTAAGGTCACTTTTATGTACCAGGCCTTTATTTATTTGTTCATATTTTTATATTACTATATGTTATGGTTTCAACAAAAATATGAACCAGCACAACTAATAAATAAATCATAGTATTGCTATCGTGTATCCAAAAAACAGTTAATATATTTAATAATATATTTGAAAATAAAAATAAAAAAAGTATACACTTTTATGCATATCCTCAAGTAATGAGTTTTCTATTCTGAGCAAAGGTCCTGTCTGAAGAGTTCTGAGCGTTTGCAGTCATACCATGTGATCTGCAGCGATGAGTGTTTAGTTCCTGGTCTCCTTCTCCAAGCGTGAGTGTTTAGTTCCTGGTCTCCTTCTCCAAGCGTGAGTGTTTAGTTCCTGGTCTCCTTCTCCAAGCGTGAGTGTTTAGTTCCTGGTCTCCTCCTCCAAGCGTGAGTGTTTAGTTCCTGGTCTCCTTCTCCAAGCGTGAGTGTTTAGTTCCTGGTCTCTTCCTCCAAGCTTGAGTGTTTAGTTCCTGGTCTCCTTCTCCAAGCGTGAGTGTTTAGTTCCTGGTCTCTTCCTCCAAGCGTGAGTGTTTAGTTCCTGGTCTCCTTCTCCAAGCGTGAGTGTTTAGTTCCTGGTCTCTTCCTCCGAGCCTGAGTGTTTAGTTCCTGGTCTCTTCCTCCAAGCGTGAGTGTTTAGTTCCTGGTCTCTTCCTCCAAGCGTGAGTGTTTAGTTCCTGGTCTCCTTCTTCAAGCGTGAGTGTTTAGTTCCTGGTCTCCTCCTCCAAGCTTGAGTGTTTAGTTCCTGGTCTCCTTCTCCAAGCGTGAGTGTTTAGTTCCTGGTCTCTTCTCCAAGCTTGAGTGTTTAGTTCCTGGTCTCCTTCTCCAAGCGTGAGTGTTTAGTTCCTGGTCTCTTCCTCCAAGCGTGAGTGTTTAGTTCCTGGTCTCCTTCTCCAAGCGTGAGTGTTTAGTTCCTGGTCTCCTCCTCCAAGCGTGAGTGTTTAGTTCCTGGTCTCCTCCTCCAAGCCTGAGTGTTTAGTTCCTGGTCTCCTCCTCCAAGCGTGAGTGTTTAGTTCCTGGTCTCCTCCTCCAAGCGTGAGTGTTTAGTTCCTGGTCTCCTTCTCCAAGCGTGAGTGTTTAGTTCCTGGTCTCCTTCTCCAAGCGTGAGTGTTTAGTTCCTGGTCTCCTTCTCCAAGCGTGAGTGTTTAGTTCCTAATCTCCTTCTCCAAGCGTGAGTGTGTAGTTCCTGGTCTCTTCCTCCAAGCGTGAGTGTTTAGTTACTGGTCTCCTTCTCCAAGCGTGAGTGTTTAGTTCCTGGTCTCTTCCTCCAAGCGTGAGTGTTTAGTTCCTGGTCTCCTTCTCCAAGCGTCAGTGTTTAGTTCCTGGTCTCCTTCTCCAAGCGTGAGTGTTTAGTTCCTGGTCTCTTCCTCCAAGCGTGAGTGTTTAGTTCCTGGTCTCCTTCTCCAAGCGTGAGTGTTTAGTTCCTGGTCTCCTTCTCCAAGCGTGAGTGTTTAGTTCCTGGTCTCCTTCTCCAAGCGTGAGTGTTTAGTTCCTGGTCTCCTTCTCCAAGCGTGAGTTTTTAGTTCCTGGTCTCCTTCTCCAAGCGTGAGTGTTTAGTTCCTGGTCTCCTTCTCCAAGCGTGAGTGTTTAGTTCCTAGTCTCTTCCTCCAAGCTTGAGTGTTTAGTTCCTGGTCTCCTTCTCCAAGCGTGAGTGTTTAGTTCCTGGTCTCCTTCTCCAAGCGTGAGTGTTTAGTTCCTAGTCTCTTCCTACAAGCTTGAGTGTTTAGTTCCTGGTCTCCTCCTCCAAGCGTGAGTGTTTAGTTCCTGGTCTCCTCCTCCAAGCGTGAGTGTTTAGTTCCTGGTCTCTTCCTCCAAGCGTCAGTGTTTTGTTCCTGGTCTCCTTCTCCAAGCGTGAGTGTTTAGTTCCTGGTCTCCTTCTCCAAGCATGAGTGTTTAATTCCTGGTCTCCTTCTCCAAGCGTGAGTGTTTAGTTCCTGGTCTCCTTCTCCAAGCGTGAGTGTTTAGTTCCTGGTCTCCTTCTCCAAGTGTGAGTGTTTAGTTCCTGGTCTCCTTTAAAACATCTGAAGTGTTTTACTGTGTTTTCTCAATCACTGTTGGCATTCTACACTGCCTGCTGCTAACTTTTTGTCTTCCCTTACAGGAAGTGTCTCACTCCCTTCATCTCTTTCATTCTCTCGCACTTACAACCTCTTTCTCTTTCCCCTCTCCTCCTCCCGCTTCTGGTTTTATCAGTTCTTTGAAAGATGCTGGAGGCTTATGAAGACAGCCATTAAAATGAGTTATGAGCTCACTCTACCTCTCTAACCGTCCCTGTCCCCTGAACAAACCTCAGCTTATGAGGAATCTCAGCTAAAATAAATACACTCTCTGAAACATAAAAAATGAGGGGTGGAATGAGAGGTGTGGGCAGCAGAAGGAGGTTTTCAATCGGTCGGCCCGAGAACGACATCAGGAGGTATTAACAGCCCTCTCCCCAAGCTTAGTTTTAGCAAATACATTATACTGTAACCCATCACAATTTGTAATGCCTAAAGTCACACAGTAGTACTCGCTAAACGTCTCACTCCACGTGAATTGAAGTGGATAATAAACAGTTTCCATATTGGATATTGATTTTTGAAATGGTTTGCCTTGCAGTTGTTAAACTTCATTTTTTTTAAATAATCATTTACTCACTCTTATGTCTGACTTTCTTTCCTCTGTGGGGCACAAAATGAGAAAGTCTGGAGAATGTTTTAATGTATTTTTTCATGCTATTATGATGATTAACAAGTGGTGCTTTCAGACTTCAGAAAGTATGAAAAAAAGGACCAAAAAGTATCAATGAACTCTCTTTATAATATATGGTTATGTATTGACTACTTTTATGATGGTAGTGTATTAAGTTTTTTTTTATTATTTTGAAATAACTCAATATTTTTATTCAGCAAGAATGCATTGAATTAATTAAAAGTGTCAGTAAAGACGTTTACATTGTTGCAGGCCTATTTTTCAGCGTTGATAATAGCAAGAAAAGTTTCAAATTAAAATGATCCCTGAAGGATCATGTGACACTGAAGACTGGAGTAATGATGCTAAAAATTCGAACTTTGCATAACAGGAATAAATTACATGTTAAAGTATACATTGAAATAGAATAAAGTTATTTTGATTGAAAGAATATTTCACAATATACTGTTTTTCGTCATATTTTTGAGAGTTCATTAATTCGTTCACAAAGCCAGCTATAATAATTTAATTTTCAGTTTGACTTTTGCAAAATTGGAATAGACTGCATTAAGTTCATTGGACTTGTTGATTCTTTAATGGTGCTCTTGCATCCTTTTTGAAGCTTGAAAGCTTCAGTCCCCCTTCATTGTAACTGCATGAGCAAAACCGATTTTCTGTCCTTTCGTAGCATAATGACTTGGCCATCAGTTGCTCCATTTTTTTATCCAGATTTCTGACTTCTGAAGCAGTGCTCCATCTAAATTCACTCGCCTACTTTAAAACGGCTTTACTGAATCAAAACTAAAGTGTTTTTCTAATAACATTCAATCTGTTCAGCACATGGAATAATAAGAAATATATTGCAGTTTTTGTACAACAAGATTAGCCTTGATCGATCACACACAAAGTTCCTCTAAGTTTTCATCGCCACTTTCCAGCTCCACATCTGAGGCGTTTTATTATGACTGCAGGCCATGGAATATGAATTAGATTGTGAAACTTCATCTGTTGGAGATTTTCAGTCTTCCTCTCTCTGATAAGAATACTCTCCAGCTGGTTTGGTGCCTAAAGTGGTTTTATTCAAACGCTTAGCAGGAAGTGTACCTGGCAAAGAGCCTGTGAGAAATTTCACTCCTTCTTCAAACACAATGTCTTGATAAGCTGGCATTCTGCAGTATGTGAAAACACACATTACCATGTGACAATTACCAGCCAAGCTATCAACACATGGTGGAGAGCATCTCCGGAAATGACTCTCACACAGCCCACGTTTATTGACAACATAAGCGCGCAACTCCAATAGGGTTGGGGGAGCAATGGATGGTGTGGGTGAGGAACGCTAATTTTTAATAAAACAACGACTGATTATCCAAACAACCTGTCAACCAAGCCATCACCATAATGTGTACAAAAATTTGTAGAACCAAACAAATACCAAATGTGTTAATGACAGCTTAGTGGTTAAAGAGATAGTTCATTAAAAAAATGAACATTTTGGCATAAATTGTTCACTGTGATGTTGTTCCAAACCTGTATGAGATTCTTTTTTCAGTGGAGGATAAGATATCTTGAAGAATGTTTCATACAATGAAAGCATTCTATTCTATTCTATTCTATTCTATTCTATTCTATTCTATTCTATTCTATTCTATGCTATTATATTCTATTCTATTCTATGCTATTCTCTTCTATTCTATTCAAAAGTTTGAGGTTGGTAATATTTTTACGTATTTTTAAAAGAAGTCTCTTGTTCACCAAGGCTGCATTTATTTAGTCAGAAATTCTGTAAAAACAGTAATATTGTGAAATATTATTATCATTTAAAATAGCTGTTTTCTATTTGAATATATTTTAGAGTGCAATTTACTCCTGTGTTGGCAAAGCTGAATTGTCACCATCATTAGTCCAGTTTTCAGTGTCACGTGATCTTTCAGAAATCATTATAATATGCTGATTTTATATTCAATAAACATTTCATATTATAATCAATGTCGAAACCAGTTGTGGTGCTTAATATTTTTTGTGGAAACCATGATAATAATTTTTTTGATGATGGTGATGGTGATGATTAGAAAGTTCAAAACAACAGCATTTTTTTAAATGTTTTTTTTGTTACATTTAAATGTCTTTAATATTTGCTGAATAAAAGTATTATTGTAGTGAACTGTTGTGATCGCTTTGTATGTGAAGAAACATTATGCCATTCAGTTTCCCATTCTGCTAAACTTTTCATAGTCATATTGGTTTGGAATGCCTTGAGTAAATAATAAAATAAGTTTATTTTTTGGGGTGAACTCAACAGTCCCTTTAAGAATCTGGGCTAAAAGATTTCAGGTTCAGTCTCTGGTAGGATTTTTTCAGGACGATACAGATATCACAGTCCTGTGATTGTTCACATGGTGGACTTTCTCAGCATTTAGTAAACCATAAGCAGCTGCTAAATAACAAACTAAATATGACAGGCAAACTTAATCAGAAACAAGCTGTCAAGTTAAAGTTCACGTGATGTGGTTTATTGTGCTATAACAATTTTTTATAAGCCTATTTAAAGTATATTTGTGTACACTGGGGGTTGCGGTGGGTTATTTCGGTCACTTTCCCCATAACAGAGTTGTTTATTTGAGTCCTCATATTTCATTCTGCCTGACTGCCTCAGTCAATTCCTATACAAAAAGGGATCCATAGAAATAAAATATTGACGTTTGTACTAGAATTACAGACACCGTGACAGCCATGTCTTTATTTACCATGTTAGTATTTCTCTAGCGATTCTTAAGACAGTGTTTGAGAGCTATTTACTGCAGCTCCCACCACTATCAAGACAATCTGCTTTCAGCACATTGAGGGATATTAAAAATTTACTGTTTGTGCGTTCCGTATCGAAAGTGTGATAAATCTCTTTTTGTTCGCAGTTGTTTCTTCCTCTGAAATAAATATTGATCTGACAGGTGGGCTGTTGCGTTGGAGAGTGGTCCTGAGCTGTAATATTGAACTCTGAATCGATACCGTATACATGTCTAAATGTCAAGTCATCTGTGCTTTCTTGCCATCACACTATCGATATTTACCCTTCTGCATATCCCAAAATGCATCTCGAAATGCTTATCGCTCTGAAACGATTTTCCAGAGCTTCTTAGCTGCTTTTGGAATTGCATTGAACCATGAACGTCCCTGAATTCTTATTCAGAACTTTCCTTAGCGTGATGTTGAGAAACCAATGAATCGATATGTGACCCATATACCGATAAAGAGGAGCAAAGCTCAGAGTAAATGGTTTTATTTATATAAAAGTTTTATAGCTGAAAACATGAAATCAATTTTGACTCATTTTTCAATTTTGTTTAATGATCCTGGTAATATTGTAAGTAGATAATATAATATAATATAATATAATAATACTGTGTACTATTTATCCCTGTACCTCCAGTCGCTGCAATATAGGGAGGGGAAGTTATTTTAGTTAAGGGTATGTTTACATGACAACAATGTACTAAAAACAGAAACGTTTTTCCTTTGCATTTATAAAACAGTTTTGCGTACAGATGTCAAAACGATCCCCGTTAACATGGATCTGCAAAAACGACTAAAAACGCTGTATTCTGCTGCCAGGCCAGTAGTTGGCGATGTCACTTTGTATAGAAACACTGCATGCCTATAGACTGAACACGGAATCATCATTTGCATGACAACAGTTTTCACATATTTGCATTTTTGTAGTTTACATGGAGACAATTGTTTTCAAAAAGGTGCAATTTGAAACCCGTTTTCAAAAGTTTGCGTTTTCAGAACCCCAAAACGCCAGTGTCGTGTAAAAGAGCGGCCAAAACCGCATTTAAAAAAAGTGTTGTGTAAACGACCCCTAAAGATTATGGAGCACATAATATTCTGCAATACTGCAATATTCCATAAAATATAAATTTGTAAATTTTGAGTTCCTGGTTACTTTAACATTTAAGCCTCTAAATTGTAATTTTTGTGCATCTGTATTCAGTTAATCTTGAATTCAGTCATGAATTTCACTGACTACCAGCTGTGCATAGAACACACCTACTGTATCATTCATTCCCCTCAGTAGCCTATAACATCATGTCAGTTTTCAAATTGACATTTTTTACATGTAATCATGGTTTCTTTGTAGCGTTTCAAAATCCAACCAGCTAAATTATCTGTCCTGTCCATCAAAAAATAAATATGTTGACTCACTTTTGAATTATCTTTCATCTTCTTTCACGCCTGCTTACTTCTGGCTATCACTTAAAACCACTGATTTAATTCGCTGTCTGCAACAGAGACATTCAACAGCATTACTGTCCCTGGGCCAAAATTGCATTCTTGTGTTGAAACCGATAAAATGAATCACTAGTCCGAAAGAACTGGATTTTGTCTGTGGGTTACTAAGAAAAATCCATGCATATATGATGCTTGTTATATTTATTTTTAAATCATATCCTAGTTTTCAATTTATTATTTGGTTTTAGGTCATTTTTTTTCAGTAGAGATGGTTTCACAGTGATTTTGAGGGGTTTGATTTAAAATGGCTTGAGCAGGTAAACAGAACGAACTCCCGCCGGCTCTTGCAGGATTATTCTCTCTTTCTGTCTCTCTATCCCCTGTGTGGAGTGTAGGGTTGTACTTTATTTGTTTTATTTTAGCTTCCATCAGCTGCGGCGGTAAACAAGCCTTAGATGAGTAAATCATCACGCTCACTGGTTTCTCAGTGGTTTCCTACCGATGTTAACTCTATCTCTTTCCTTCGGGTGTATTCATTTACTTGATAGTAAAAGCTGTGGTAAAGGCCATGTAAGAAAGATTAAACGAGGAACATAATATAACTATGCTCACCACATTAATGTATTATTCTGTTCTTATCTACATATAATTCAGTAGTTTATATGCCAAAAAAAGCTATTAATTAAATCTTATCTCCCGCTGGCTGTGTTTGTGCGACAAGTACAGCAGAATTCAATCTCCAGGTAAATGTTTTATACAAAGAGAGCGACCCAATAAGGAAATAAACACTGTTGGAGGCATAATAAGTTCATAATAGCTCTGTTCCAAAACTTAGTGAGCTGCCTAAAGGAGGCTGCGTTTACAGGCATTAAAAATATTATCTATTTAAATGTAGGCAACTTATAATAATGCATCATCTAATTTTGGCTAAATTCAGCAATGCATTGCTCAAAAAGAATGCAATCCCAGCTTGCATTGTGATGAGTTCAGTGAAAAAAAAAAAAAAAAAAAGATGGCAGACCAAGCGAGAGAAAGGTTGATAACGCTTTAAACATAGAGATTTTAAACAGGGTTATTGAATAAAACTATTAAACATTCCTGTTAATTAAAATAAAGCTAAAGTAAAATATGATAATGAACGAAAATTAGAAATGTTGCATTGGCAATAAACTGAAATAAGTTTAAAATTGTTAACTGGACAAAACTAAAACTGACACAAAAATAAATGAAACCTAAGTGGAAAAAAATGACAAAAGCGCATAAAGAAATGACTAAAAATTAAACTAAAATTAGCACGAAACCTAAAAGTATAAAAATAAATCCAATGCAGCTGACTATAAGCACCGTTTTCATGCTTTTGCATACAAAATACAAAATATATTTTCCTCTTCTATTGGAAGTGTAATATATTATTAAAAACTATGCAATCATATTTATGTTGAAGCTTTTCTTGTTATATTTACATAGTTCTTGAAGTTTGATTTATTTTTTTATAAACAACCGGAGAACAAACGCTGTTTGTGGTTGAGTTATAGCACTATAGACACACAGTACATATTTCCAGTGCACAACTTCATAAAGAGTAAAGGTGTTCTTTTCTCCTTCGGATTCGCTTCCAGCTGATCCATTATTGTTCCTGTGCCATTTGCAAATCTAAAGCCGGTCTGCTCTACACTGTCTGCACAATGCAGGTGGACAGCTGACTGCTGTGCAGGCAGATTGATCACTGCCCATCCATCTGGTACTGTGTGTGTGTGTGTGAGAGAGAGAGAGATGGAGAGGAGAGGAAGAAAGAGAGAAGGTCTTCAATTCTCTAATTCAAGGTCTATGTCCTGTGTAGTGCGTAGTTATGTCCACACAAATGAATACCAAGAGCTCACGTGTATTAGAGATTCCAATGTTTTCAATGGAGCGAATATTATTGAGAAGAATGAAAAAAAAAAAAAAAAGGTTTAGTGCCTTGTTTGATTTTCTTTTGTTCTTTAGAATATTCTGGATCTGCTGTGTTATTCCTTCAGTATTTATGTTCGGAATTTTTTTTTTTTTTATGATGAATCAGTGGTGCTCAGAGAACTTCAAAGCGTGACTGGCCCGACTTCAAAGCCCGATGCTTTCGTCCGTTGTTCGGCGGCGGCAATCCCCTACATGATTCTGTGCCACAGCTGTCCTGATACCTCTCCAGCCTTCACTCCTGCGTTTCCTCTGTTCGTTATTGACTTTCATTTCTGTCCTTCTCTTGTGGACAAGCAGAAGCGGGAGAAAATATCGAACCCTAATGATATTACATTTTGTCCATTGCGCTCTCTCTTTCTGTTTCTTTTTCTTGTATTACAGTGATTTTTTTTTCTTTTCTTTTCTCCCGGTACTGAAGCAGTGCATGATGAAATCAGAAAATAACGGCATGCCATGGTTCTTTGATATATAATTTATGCGAATAATATTTATATATATATATATATATATATATAGTATATAAAGAAATATAGAGATTCATCTGATAATATGTAAATTAACTCCATCCATCCATCTTCTTCCGCTTATCCGGGGCTGGGTCGCGGGGGCAGCAGTCTAAGCAGAGATGCCCAGACTTCCCTCTCCCTGGACACTTCCTCCAGCTCTTCCGGGGGGAAAACCCAGGCGTTCCCAGGCCAGCCGGGAGACATAGTCTCTCCAACGTGTCCTAGGTCTTCCCCAGGGTCTCCTCCCAATGGGACGTGCCCGGAACACCTCCCCGGGAAGGCGTCCAGAAGGCATCCGGAGCAGAGGCCCGAGCCACCTCAGCTGACCCCTCTCGATGTGGAGGAGCAGCGGCTCTACACTGAGCTCCTCCCGGGTGACCGAGCTTCTCACCCTATCTCTAAGGGATCGCCCAGCCACCCTGCGGAGAAAGCTCATTTCGGCCGCCTGTATCCGGGATCTTGTCCTTTCGGTCATGACCCAAAGCTCATGACCATAGGTGAGAGTAGGAACGTAGATTGACCGGTAAATCGAGAGCTTTGCCTTACGGCTCAGCTCCTTCTTCCCCACAACAGACCGGTACATCGACCGCATTACTGCAGAAGCTGCACCGATCCGTCTGTCAATCTCCCGTTCCATCCTTCCCTCACTCGTGAATAAAGCCCCAAGATACTTAAACTCCTCCACTTGAGGAAGGATCTCTCCACCAACCGGAAGTGAGCAAGCCACCCTTTTCCGACTGAGGACCATGGCCTCGGATTTGGTGACTAAATTAACTCAATTATAATAAAATGAACTTAATATAATTTTATCACATTAAGTACATCAAAAGTAATTTATATTATTCATTAAGACAAATAAACTTACCACACACGAAAGCTGTAGTGTGTAATTATTTTTCTATTCTAAAATACACTACTGTAATTAATACTCATTAAATTAGTACTTTTATTCAACAAGAACACATGCAGACTAAATTGATCAAATAGTAAAACAATTGTTGTGATCACAGGAATGAATTACATTTAAAATTAAAATATTCCTATTTTAAAATAAATACAGTATAAACAATAGCATTGTGAAATATTATTACACTTTAAAATATCTGTTTTCTATTTTATCACATCAATTTATCCATGGTGAGCATTAGAGACTTACCGACAGCAAACTTTTGAAGAGTGTACTTACCATATCCCAGCTGACACCTGTGGGATACTCAGGTGGGAGAGTGTCAACTCTCACTGTTTATGATTTTTATTGCACTTTATTTCTTAGAGCATAATTAAAATGCCACATTTATATATAATACCCGTTGCCATTGCCTCAATTTAATATAATGGACTCATGACAGCAATTGTTTACAGTGTCTGGGATTTCAAACAACAAACTGAGGATAATAATTAAAATTTGCCTTCCGTAACAAATTATGAATAAAGTGAGCAAAAAGCCTGAAATCTGTAAAAAAGATGGGTACACATCTTTTTGAAGTGATGCGATGAAAAACTCTTTCAGCATATTAGCTGGTGGAAAGTTATATATGACTATCTTATCATATCGTAATAAGTTTATAATTTGAAGAGTAGTGTCAATCAACATATCAAAATAGCCTACATAAACCTTGCATGTGTGGGCCTAAGAAAAATTTGATTTAATGTTATCTCTGCTTAATGCTAACTGGATCTGTCATAAATTTGACAGTATGTCTGCCTGACTAGATGAGCTTTATCGATAAGCAACTGAATCAAATAAGTCTCACAGCTGAAGGGATGTACTTTCTCTGCAAATGACAAACTAAATCATTACTGAATCAGAATGTAGTCTTAAAAATGCATCTAAATAGTTTTACAGTTACAGGTTTCCATGCCATTGGTTGGTCAAGATAGTCCCTTCCAAACTCGTGCCATTGGCTGAGCAGTGTTGCTGTGTTAAGTCAGAAGTGCAGTCAGAATATGAGGATTTCTTAGGCTTTTAAAGGGATAGGTCACCCAAAAATGGGATTTTTTTTTTTGGTCATCATTTACTCACGCTCATGTTGTTCACAACCTGTATTAGTTTCTTTATTCTGTTGAACACAAAAAAATGTATATATATTGAAGAATGTGATAATCAAACAGTTGATGGTAGCCATAGACTTCCATGAAATAACATGATAAATGTCTTTACAGTCACTTTTGATCAATGCATTCTCACTAAATAAAAGTATTAAATACTTTAAACAAATATGAATAATAATTTTTCTAACCTCAAACTTTTTAACGGTAGTTGGTATTCCAATCAGGTTAATGCATTGAATTTGTAGTATTTAGTATGTGTAATTGTATTTTTATGGGATAAGAATATTCAATCTGGTCTTATGTGATTTGATACACGTCTTGTCTACTCAGTAGGATTATTTGAAGGTCATCACACAGTTGTTGTTCCTTCTTTTCTATGTAGAAGAACCTCCATGTCAACTCAATCTGTTGTTGGTGCATCAACACATTTTGTTGTTGTTGTTGTTGTTTTGCAGGACAAACAGATTATTGACACTCAGGATAGAACATCATAATACCTTTACGCACCTGTTGTTGGCTCAGTGTCTCCTGGGACTGAACCACCACCTTTACTATTTGCAAAGCGCATATTTACTCACGACAGGTTATAGTTTGCAGGTCACTGCATGCAGCTAGATACATCCTTCGGGATTTTGAAGATGTTTGGTGAGCTACCACCAGCTGGATTCATTCATCTGCAATACTTCCTTCTTATCTTCCTTTTGTCCACACTTCCTTCTGTACCTACTTCCTTCTACGCTTTCTTCCATCCTTTATAATCCTCTGTTCTTTCTTCTGCCCTTCCTTCTTTACTTCCTCACTTACTCCTGCTTTTCCTTCCATCATTTCTTCCTTCTACACTTTCTTCTGCCTTCCCTCTTTCTGCAA
This sequence comes from Meda fulgida, assembly GCA_030578275.1. Classification (NCBI taxonomy): domain Eukaryota; kingdom Metazoa; phylum Chordata; class Actinopteri; order Cypriniformes; family Leuciscidae; genus Meda; species Meda fulgida. The sequence continues at coordinate 7,207,297 of CM060626.1, forward strand.
TTCCTCTCACACTTCCCTCCAAACTTCTTTTTTTCTTCACCCATACTTCCTTCCTTTCTTCGTTCCTTCCTTCCTTCCTTCCTTCCTTCCTTCCTTCCTTCCTTCCTTCCTTCCTTCCTTCCTTCCTTCCTTCCTTCCTTCCTTCCTTCCTTCCTTCCTTCCTTCCACACTTACTTCCACTTCAGCAGTTTCTCAGTTCTGCCCACAAGCACAAAAATAATTAGTAGTACAGGTGCTTCTAAAAAAAATTAGTATATTGTGATAAAGTTCATTATTTTCCATAATGTAATGATGAAAATTAAACTTTCATATATTTTAGATTCATTGCACACCAACTGATATATTTCAGGTCTTTTATTGTTTTAATTAACCTAATCATCTGAATCAACGTATTAACTCTAAACACCTGCAAAAGATTCCTGAGGCTTTTAAAAACTCCCAGCCTGTTTCATTACTCAAAACCGCAATCATGGGTAAGACTGCCGACCTGACTGCTGTCCAGAAGGCCATCATTGACACCCTCAAACAAGAGGGTAAGACACGGAAAGAAATTTCTGAACAAATAGGCTGTTCCCAGAGTGCTGTATCAAGGCACCTCAGTGGGAAGTCTGTGGGAAGGTAAAAGTGTGGCAAAAAACGCTGCACAACGAGAAGAGGTGACCAGACCCTGAGGAAGATTGTGGAGAAGGACCGATTCCAGACCTTGGGGGACCTGCGGAAGCAGTGGACTGAGTCTGGAGTAGAAACATCCAGAGCCACCGTGCACAGGCGTGTGCAGGTAATGGGCTACAGGTGCCGCATTCCCCAGGTCAACCCACTTTTGAACCAGAAACCGCAGCAGAAGCGCCTGACCTGGGCTACAGAGAAGCAGCACTGGACTGTTGCTCAGTGGTCCAAAGTACTTTTTTCAGATGAAAGCAAATTTTACATGTCATTCGGAAATCAAGGTGCCAGAGTCTGGAGGAAGACTGGGGAGAAGGAAATGCCAAAATGCCTGAAGTCCAGTGTCAAGTACCCACAGTCAGTGATGGTCTGGGGTGCCATGTCAGCTGCTGGTGTTGGTCCACTGTGTTTTATCAAGGGCAGGGTCAATGCAGCTGATCAGGATATTTTGGAGCACTTCATGCTTCCACCTGCTGAAAAGCTTTATGGAGATGAAGATTTCATTTTTCAGCACGACCTGGCACCTGCTCACAGTGCCAAAACCACTGGTAAATGGTTTACTGACCATGGTATTATTGTGCTCAATTGGCCTGCCAACTCTCCTGACCTGAACCCCATAGAGAATCTGTGGGATATTATGAAGAGAAAGTTGAGAGACGCAAGACCCAACACTCTGGATGAGCTTAAGGCTGCTATCGAAGCATCCTGGGCCTCCATAACACCTCAGCAGTGCCACAGGCTGATTGCCTCCATGCCACGCCGCATTGAAGCAGTCATTTCTGCAAAAGGATTCCCGACCAAGTATTGAGTGCATAACTGAACATAATTATTTGTATTAAATTGACTTTTTTTGTATTAAAAACACTTCTTTTATTGGTCGGATGAAATATGCTAATTTTTTGAGATAGGAATTTTGGGTTTTCATGAGCTGTATGCCAAAACCATCAGTATTAAAACAATAAAAGACCTGAAATATTTCAGTTGGTGTGCAATGAATCTAAAATATATGAAAATTTAATTTTTATCATTACATTATGGAAAATAATGAACTTTATCACAATATGCTATTTTTTTTAGAAGGACCTGTATATCTGACAATACACTAAAAAAAATTTCATTTGAAGCAAACATGTTTTATTTGTAACAATTAGGAGCAATGTTCACCAAAGGTTTTCCACAGGTGTTTGCTGGAACATTATATTTTTGTAAAGACACACACTTAACATGAAGCTTTTCTCGAAGACTCAAGGTCACAGTGAATCCCCAACTAATTCAATCAGTGAAAATGTTCCACACAAGATAAAGCATTATGGATTGACTGCTGCACAGACTAGATTTACTGCTGTATTTCATCTCAAAGTGTGCCACTTAATCGCCAATCAATATGATATTCTGAGCTGATTCATTTGTTTGACACTGAAGAGAATTTTTATATGTATGCAGCTGTATTTATATGCATTTATAGAAACTCTGGTCCACTTGAACTTAGATAAGCTTTCAACGGTAAAACCCTTTCACAGACCTGCAGCCCAGTGTCCGTAAACATTATTACTTTACTTTAAATGCTATTGCTTTTTCACAATATCCTGTTCATTTGTTTACTACGAGTGAGTCTCACCTGGGAGGTCTGAGCACTGAACAACGAAGCCTGTATTAATATGAAGTAATGCACTGAATACTGAATTGGACCAGCATGAGGCCCCAGGGGCCAACTGTGTTTGGGCCATTATCTGATGCCTGGGTAATAATTTATCTTTCTGATTCAATGATTCACATGCTCATTGAGATACATTACAGGTACATCATTTTCAATAAGAGCCTGTTGTCGGTCAGCTATGGTCAAGGATATTTTTCCTAGCTACAGTGTACTGTTGGTAATCAATTCCACTTTGGGCATGACAATTTCATGAATCATTGGAGAGGCATGCGAATTAAAGCTGTAATCAATGTTTAGAGAGTTTCAATGGTGCAGTTGATATTATATGCATTTGTAATGCATCTTCACAAAAGACCCAACTGCGCCATCATATAATTACTCTGGGTTTGTTCCAAAAGATCTCTGGGAAAAAATGGGGTAGAAAATGATACATTTCCTTTTTAATGAATAAATTTGATTAAGCGATTATCCAATGTGCTATTTCATGTGTAAGCAAATGGGGATATATTCGAGTATGTGACTCTGTACAGAGAGAGAGAGAGAGAGAGAGAGAGAGAGAGAGAGAGAGAGAGAGAGAGAGAGAGAGAGAGAGAGAGAGAGAGAGAGAGAGAGAGAGAGAGAGAGAGAGAGAGAGAGAGAGAGAGAGAGAGAGAGAGAGAGAGAGAGAGAGAGAGAGAGAGAGAGAGAGAGAGAGAGATCAGTACAATAAAATGTGGCTATAGCTGTGCATTTTTGCTATGTTAAATATTTAATTGTATGGCATTGCTAATATAATTATTATATAATTATATAATTATTCCCTTGTATATGAGTTTTGGTCAAAGTGATTTGCTTAATAATGAGTACTTTTAATGCTACCGTAATGTAATGTATGCCAACACTTTGGTCTGTTTTCCCTCATATTTGTTTAAAATCAAAATAATTTCAGACTTTTCTAGATATTTTGTGAAAATCAGATGTTCTAAAGCACTAGAAAAATGTCAAGTAAGTCAAAGGCATTTGAAAAGGGTGTCAAATACAGTACGGTTATGTCGCTAGAAAAAAAACATGGGACATCGAGTCACCTCATGATAACCGTGATTATACCATTTCCAGGGGGCTCTTTTTGACCAGTACACAGTATATTTCCCAATTTACACAGGTCATCATTATGTACTGACATGACTATAGACTGCTCACCTGTAGCAAACCCAGCAGCCAGCTCTGTGTACCTATGGTTCGTGCGGTTACATCCACTGCTATAATTGCTACCGCTGTCCTCTCTCTCACACAAACACATCAAAATACATTATAACTATTATCTGGTATTAAAGACAAGAATTTCCCTCCGCCTTTTGGAGTGTAAGTAGTGGTGTAGCATCTCTTTAAAGTGAAAAAAGAGGCTTTGCAATTATGACGCTATTAAAATACAGAAAAAAGAAAATTAATATTTTTATTGCAACCTTAATTAAGCTGTAAAAGCTATAATAATATTAAGGAGTGCTATATGTCTTGGATGGTCTAGTAGGAGCCATCAAGCTGTGCAAAATATGCACCTGAGGGTGAAATGATGAGGATCAACTAGGGGAGTCTCTAATTTAATTGAAATGATGATGTTACGGCTGTGGATTTTGGCATCTACTTCAAGTGACAAGAACTTTTGATTAAAGTCAACCTAAAATGGTGTTCACAACCCATTTTACTGAAAACACAAAGAAATTTAATTATTTAATTTGAGCATTTTTATCTTCAGTTGTATAATGTGGTGTGATCTGTAATTTAAAAGACATAAAGATTATGATATTTAATGATGTAAAAGTTGATGCGCCCTATTTACTTCCATAGTAGGCTTTTTTTTCCATACTAAGTCAATGGGGCCGTCTGTTTGGCTACCAATATTCTTCAAATATCTTCTTTTGTGTTCAGCAGAAGAAAGAAACTCATACAGGTTTGGCACAACTTGAGGGTGAGTAAATGATGGCATAATTTTGTATGAACTATCCCTTTAAGAGTATGTTTATTTAAAAAAAATAGTTTAAAGAATGCTTCATATTAATGTGTAAGAAGGTGACAATATCAACAGAAAAAGAATCATACAGAATTAATACTACAAAAGTAGTGGTAAAATTCAGCAAACAAAAGTTATGATTGAAAGTAAATTTGCATAAGTATTTTTTTTCACATGTGTACAGAAATCCTTCCAAGCTGAATCTGTGTGCCTTCTGTGATCAAAAGGGATGACAAAAAAGAGATTTTTCTGTTGAATATCCCTGTGTCACTGTTCAAGGGCAGCTTTTTCAGCACTGCAGAATCTTCCAGGTAGATCCGCATCCAAATCTTCCCCGAAGGTAACCTTATCACACATACATGAGCAATTAAATTCAAGGCCCAGCCTCAAAGGCCTGCCTGCACCTGCTGCACTGTATGTATTGAAGTTTAATATAAGCCCTTTATACTGAAACTGCAAACCAGTTATTTGCCATTCTGGCTTGTTATTAAAGTGGTAAAAGATCAAAATCAGCGCCTATTAAGCCAACAGCAGACGTTCTCTTTGACAAAGGTGTGGAGAGAAAATGTTCAAATGAGAAAGGACACCTAATACTTCTCTGTATTTATTCCCACAAAATATCTTATTTAAACATCAATTGAGTGAGTCATCTTTAATATCGGCTTCTTAGAAAATTATGTCACCGAAGATGATTGAAGATTTTCAAAGAATAGCGAATATAGGGCGGCTCTCCGTGTTTGAATGGATCTCAGACGGTTTTCCTGTGTAAATAATTAGATTCCCTAATTTATCTTAATATCGACCTGTTTGAAGTGCCCATCCTGACTGAATGTGTGAGAGAGAGGAGCACTGCAGGGCGGCCCATTGTATGGACTTCTATTCATCTCTCTCTTCCTCATTTATGTTCTTTCCTCTTTCTGTCTTCGTCTTCTCCCCTCGTTCGGCTTGCCCTGAAGGCCACGTTGGATTGTGTGAGCTTTCTGTGAGTTCAGAATAAAGGAAGTGCAGTTATAGTTTGACACCCAGGATTCACACAACTGGGAAGTGATAGAGAAAGTTTAAATGGCCATTGTCTGTGAAGACTAACAGCCATTCCCAGAGGATCTCATAGCCCTATTTCTCTTTCAGAGCTCAGGGGTCTTAATGGTGCTTAAATTGATAGTTCATCCAAATATTAAAGTTCTACCATCATTTACTGACCCTCATGTCACCCAAACTTGTTTGACTTTTATCTGTGGAAAGAAGCAAGGATATATTTCGAAAGTCAGCGGAGTTTAAAACATTGGATCCCATGGACGTTCATTGAATACACAAAAAGGGAATTTTAGAATTATCATTTTCGAAGTTCTCTGACGTATATAATGACGAATCAACTTAGTCTCAAATGTTTCTCCCCATATTTCTTTGGATGAAAATAGATCTACTGTTGTCAAACAGATAATATATATATATATATATATATATATATATATATATATATATATATATATATATATATATATATATATATATATATTATACATTTGTATATATTATACATATATATATATACATATATATATATATATATATATATATATATATATATATATATATATATATATATATATATATATATATATATATATATATATATATATATTATACATTATACATATATACATTTGGTCTTTTTTGATTTTGATGAGAAATTCTGGAATTCACTTTGGAATCTCAAACTTCTTGACAAATTTGATATTCTTTATGAGATTCACGTGTGACAAGTCTTTTAGGTCAGGAGAAATAATTGGACCGGAGACTTGAAGAAAAGTCTCCATTTGCTTTCCATTTGATCTCATTGCTATCTAGAAGGAACAATTGAACTCCTTTGTGATTTTCTTTTTCTTCCTTTGGGTTATCAGATAAGTGAGTGAAAGCAGCTCCTATAATGAAATGTTTGCTCAAGACCCGTTAGCCAATCAGCAGAGATAACACTGGCTTTACCCTACAGCACATAACTTCCAGGCTCCAACGGTGAATTTAATTTGTATTTTTTTCACCCCAAAACCTATATTTTTGCCAGTGGAATGTAAATTTCCTGCCGGCAAAACTGATATTAAATCAATGGGCCTGCTAAAATCTATTTGAGTGGAGTTTTGCTAAAGCATTGAATCTGGACAAACACTCTCAGCAGGCTCTGATCTCTAATTCCAACAGTCTGTGCATATGAATTATTAATTTGGCCATTATGCTAAGTCTCCCTTTCTGGATCAATTTATTATTAGCAATTATAGCACAAGCTTGAATGAATGAAATGAACATTCAGAATGAAAAACAATTGATTTATGAACCATGAGAGGCAAATCTACGAAACGATTTTAATTTCAGTGCAAAAACCTGCGTCTTATTCTAATACTAATGTCCAACAATCCAGTTTAATCTGGCACTAAATGCACAGTGCCGTGAATGAATTAAGTCATTGTTATTTTTTAGCAAACTATCTTTATGTAAATTAAGCTCATTCTAGTTTGTCGCAATTTAAGTTGCTCTATTACCTCCTATACAGAAAGCAGGCGGTTAACAGTTTTTTTGTTAAAAAGAGATGGCAGAGTAAAGTTTGGGCATTTTAAAGAGCTGACTTGGGTCCCTGGACTGCTGAAATGGAGAGATGATGTACAGTGTACAAACTTTGCTGTTTTATATGGTTAAACAAAAATAACAACACCAACTGTAAAATGGCCAGTAAATGGCTATAACAATCAGTTACAATAGATTACAATAATTTGCATTGTATAGGCCTACGCATTATTTGTTGCATCAAATTAAATGTCTGTCGATTTAATGATTCCAATTGCATGGAAAAAAGCAACAACAACAACAACATGGACGTTCTCTATAATTTATTTTGTATTTAACAGAGAAAAAGTCACATGGTTTCAGAATAAGATGTGAGTGAGTTTTCAAAATACATTTTTGAACTATGCCTCAACTCTAGTTCTTTCCATAAAGACTGTCTTAAATATATATATATATATATATATATATATATTTTTTTTAAAGCTAATTGAACTTTCAAATGCTTTGTTTGAGGCATTTGTATGTTAAAAACGAAGACTATCATGTTTAAAGTTGAAGACTTTCATCTCAATTTAAGTTCACACTGTGGGATTTATTTATTTATTTATTTTAAATAATAGTAATCTTGAAATTAGGTTTTTAAATGGATGATATGCCAGTGGTCTTAGTAGCATTTTAAAAATGTACTATTCACAGTTAGCCATGATTTATTGATTTTTATCAGCAAAAGTATCTGATAACAGGAAGATAATCATGTGATCTCATAATGGCGACGACCCACTCCTTGTAAAATAAAGCCTATTGTTTCGGCCTCATAAATGACTGGAGACTTCATCTCATGTGAGTGTACATCATTTTAAACATATTTTACAAAAGTACTGTGTCACGAAACTGCACATGGAACAAGGACAGTGGTGATCCAAACGTAGGCTTTATTATGAGGAGAATCCAGAGACAGGTACAAGGAAACAGGCAGGGGTCAAAACCAGGTAAGCAGTCCAAACAAACATCAAACCCGTGCAGGGATAAGGCAAACAGGAAACCGGGAACAGGCAGATAATCAGGGAACCGAAACACTAGAATACAAGGAAACTGGAACAAGGCTAGGTAATGCAGTCAGACACATACAATACTAAGCAATGGTACAAAGGGCCACTCAGGCTTAAGACAGGTGCGCTAAACAAGATAATAAAACACAGGTGCGTAAAATCAACCATAATCAGTCCAGGGTAAAACATAATGAAAACAAACTAGGAAGGAGGGCCCCCCAGAGGCTCAAGCGGGCACTCCAGCCGCAGATCGTCACATACTGTTTATTTGTTTATGTCTAAAACTTTTTTAACAAGGGAAGAATTATGCAGCGCACCTTTAGCTGAACTCCAGCACAGATCTTCTTCTCTAGACTCATCCGTCATTTCCTCTCATTTTGAGCACGGATGCATAATTTACTGAGCCTAAATATGAATCTCAGCTTATTCCTCTGATATCCAGCGCTGGTCAATTATCTCATATTATCAATATCTGCCATCTATATTGCATTGGCTCATTTGAATTTCATAACCAAACACTAATATTCTGCCTTTTTATGAAACCTTTATGCTAATGCGGCCAAGGTTCTCGGGGCTATCAATTACTTAGTGCGTGTCTGTAAAGCTGCAGCAAGTGGGAACTAATGTCTTGGCCCTTAAGGTGGCAGGACATACCATCTTTTACCTTCATTACCGCAGTGAAGTGATGGTTTCCTCCTCAACCCCCATGGCAAGTCATTTAACCTATCTACACCCCAGTCGCACAGTTTGTCAAAGAACATTCATGCGACTGCAGCACGGCTATTAGAGCCACAATGGCGATCATGTAGGAGTACGAGAAGATGAGGTAAGTGATGATAACCAGTTTGGCTCTGGGTTTTGCTTGGGTGATATATAGTGTGTTTTGTGCATTAAGACCGTCACATTTAGACTTTATATGTAGTAATTATTTCAGTATACTGCAACATGTGGGCTGCGGTAAAGCATAGAGTAGAATGTGTATTTCTGTGTATTGTGGATCCCTTTAGTTGTCACTCCGAGTTACGTCGGATGACGACGAATGGGGTTTCGCTTAGAAAGCCTATCAACTTCGAGTATTACAAAACGAGCCAATGGCAAAGAAATGCCATGGGTCTGCGGAATTTGCTGACGAATTGTAACTCCGCCCCACCTCGTGGGTATAAAAGGAGGATGCCAGCAACATGCAGTTATGTTTTCGCTTCGAAGTTTATTCTTCTCTCCACAAGCCATCTCTGAACTGTCAGCTTCACGAACGAGTTCCTCTGGTGTTGGTGTGATGGCGATCCCCAGCGAGCGTGCGCTTCCTGCTTATCTGTGCAGTGGTTTGCCAGAGAGTGCGTGTCTCCCCGGGCGCTTCAACACTTAGAGTGTTTCTCTCATAAAAGAGCTTGCACGCGGCACGTCTTTTTAAAGATGCCTCGCCCGTGTACTTCTGGTTGCGGCAGATTGGTATCGGACACTGATGGGCACGAGCGCTGTCTAGTATGTTTGGGCATGGATCATGCTAGAGCAGCGCTCATGGATGACTCATGTTCTCTTCGACCCCAGCCCCCCTCTTCAGTGACGGTGCCCGCTAGTGAACTGCCGATTCCCGCGGGTCTACCTTCGGGTGGCCCGCGTGTTTCGATTGAAGCTACAGAGGATGATGCTATGTCTGTAGCAGCATCACAAGGTGGGTTTGAGTCTTCTGGAAGTGAGGGCTCAGCACAGCTGCCACCTTCCGGTGTGCATATGGCTGTGCCTGAGTCTGATCCGGAGATGACGGCCATGCTTTCCCGGGCAGCCGCGAGCATCGTACTAGAGTGGAGGCCTCCACCCTGTCCTGAGCGCTCGCACCTGGATGATTGGTTTTTGGGTAAGGCCGCCGACCCTCGTCCACGGCAAACCCAAATTCCTTTTTTTCCCAGATGTGCATGATGAGATCTCGAAGTCCTGGAAGACCCCCCTGTCTTCTCGGGACCGCTCGCTGGTCTCATCCGCCTTTCCTCCCCTCGATGGGGCAGCTGTCCGTGGGTACACTGGGCTTCCCCCGGTTGAACGCTCTGTTGCGATGCAACTGTGTCCTCAGAGTGCTTCTTCTCGTGGTGAGCCTAAGCACCCATCCAAAGCCTGTAGATTTTCGTCGACCCTGGTGGCGAAGTCTTACAGAGCGGCGGGACAGGCAGCTGCTTCTCTGCATGCTATGGCCACTCTGCAGGTCTACCAGGCCCAGATACTCAAAGACATGCACGAGGGCAGGACAGACCCAGGGCTCTTCGATGAGCTGCGCGTCGCAACCGACCTTGCCCTCCGGGCGCCGAAGGTGACCGCGCACTCCCTGGGTTTGGTGATGTCCACTTCGGTGGTCCAGGAGAGACATCTGTGGCTGAACCTGGCCGACATGCGGGATACCGAGTGAACTCGTCTGCTTGATGCACCCCTGTCCTAGGCCGGCCTCTTCGGTGGAGCAGTCGAGGACTTTGCCCAACAGTTCTCGACTGCGCAGAAACAGACTGAGGCCATCAAGCACATTCTGCCCCGCCGACCCGCTGCTACCTCCACGTCGGTCGGGCAGACGCCTCAGCCTGTTAACCGCCGAGGGCGCCCTCCTACGGCTCACACCCTCCCGCTCGGCCGAAGCAGCAGCCTCCACCCAGGCCCAGTCATGGAGGAAGCCGTAGGAAGGCGCCACAGCCCTCTCCAGCCCCGCCCCGCGCCAAGCGGCGCTCCTGAGACGGGCTGCTCAGGGATGATGGTCGTTTTATTGTAGCAGGACCACTCCTTCCCCCGGTGGAGGGCCGGGGGAGAATCTTTTGTTCTCCGCTCCCCGCTGCTCACCCACGGGTGGGCAGCACCCTAAAGTGGTTAAAGAAAGAAACAATCCTCTCTTCCCTGAGCTCACAGAGTTCTCGGGCAACACAGAGCTCAGCCCCCAAGCCGTGCTCTCCTCGTCCCCCTCTATTCGAGTCGGTTGACACGGCGTGTCGTCCACGGACCGCTTCGCCCTTGTCCCCCTCTGTCGCCAGACCCCTGGCAGAGCAGGCCCCCGCGGGACGACCTTACTGGTCCTTCCCTGGCCCCCTCTGCCAGGGCGCGGTTTTCAACTGTGCCCCAACACCGGGCTGCTATGCCGTTCACGTCTGGGCCAGTTACTCCGCTTCACTGCCCCTCCGAAGGGACGCCTGTTGTTCGCATGACCCCGCTGGTTCAGTTCCTGGGAGCCTGGCTAGAGCTTCCCCATCTGTCCCACTGGGTCGCCCGAACCATCAGGCTCGGCCATGCGATTCAGTTTGCACGGTCTCCTCCCCGTTACAGGGGAGTCCGCTCCACTTTGGTCGGTGGCAATGCCCCCATCATGAGAGCAAAGATTGTCACCCTGCTGGCGAAGGGTGCAATCGAGACTGTCCCTCCAGCCGAGATGAGGTCCGGCTTCTTCAGTCCCTACTTTATTGTCCCCAAGAAAACCGGTGGGTTACTACCGATCCTGGACTTGTGCGTGCTGAACCGCTCCCTCCACAGGATGCCGTTCAAAATGCTCACCGCCAAACGGATTTTCGAATGTGTACGGCCCCAGGATTGGTTTGCAGCGATCGACCTGAAGGACGCCTACTTTCATGTCTCCATTATTCCTCGACACAGACGGTTCCTCCGGTTTGCTTTCGAGGGGCAGGCATACCAGTACGTGGTTCTCCCTTTCAGGCTAGCCCTGTCTCCTCGCGTCTTCACGAAGGTCGTCGAGGCAGCCCTTGTTCCCCTTCGGATTCACGGGGTTCGCGTCCTGAACTATCTCGACGACTGGCTTATCCTAGCTCACTCTCGAGACCAGGTTTGCGAACACAGGGACCTTGTGCTCCGGCACCTAGCTCGCTTGGGCCTTCGGGTCAACTGGGAGAAGAGCAAACTTTGCCCCGTGCAGAGGATCTCTTTTCTCGGCATGGACATCGACTCGGTCGCCATGTCCGCAAAGCTTACGAGCGAGCGCGCGCAGTGACTGCTGACTTGTCTGAGACAATTCCAGGACAAGAGTGTGGTTCCACTGAAACATTTTCAGAGGCTCCTAGGGCATATGGCATCTGCAGCCGCGGTAACGCCGCTCGGATTGCTTCATATGAGACCGCTTCAGCTTTGGCTTCGCGACCGAGTCCCGAGGTGGGCATGGCAACAAGGCATGCTCCGAGTACCAGTTACTCCGACCTGCCGTCAGACCTTCACCCCGTGGTCGAACCTCAGTTTTCTCAGGGCGGGTGTCCCCCTGGAACGAGTTTCCCGGCATGTTGTTGTCTCAACAGATGCCTCGACCACGGGCTGGGGCGCCATGTGCAATGGACATGCTGCCGCGGGCTCCTGGACAGGACCCCAGCGCCTATGGCATGTCAATTGCCTCGAGTTGCTGGTAGTATGCCTTGCCCTGCACCGCTTTCGGGCGTTGCTCAGGGGTCAACACGTACTAGTCCAGTCAGACAATACCGCCACTGCAGCGTACATCAACCATGAAGGTGGTCTACGCTCCCGCCGTATGTTGCACCTCCTCTTATGGAGTCAGAAGCATCTGAGGTCACTTTGAGCCATTTATATTCCCGGAGTCCTGAACTGTGCAGCTGACGAGCTCTCACGGCTTCAGCCCCTCCCTGGAGAATGGCGACTCCATCCCCAGTCGGTTCAGCTGATTTGGGACCAGTTCGGGGACGCACAGATAGATCTGTTTGCCTCTCACGACTCGACCCACTGCGACCTGTATTTTTCCCTGACCGAGGGTACGCTCGGCACGGATGCACTGGCGCACAGCTGGCCGCGGGGCCGCAAGTATCCATTTCCCCCAGTGAGCCTTCTAGCGCAGGTCTTGCGCAAGGTCAAGGAGGACGAGGAGCAGGTCCTTCTGGTTGCGCCATACTGGCCCACCCGGACCTGGTTCTCCGAACTGGTGCTCCTCGCGACAGCATCTCCTTGGCCAATCCCTCTGAGGAAGGACCTCCTTTCTCAGGGACGGGGCACCCTGTGGCACCCTCGTCCCGATCTTTGGAACCTCCACGTGTTGCTCCTGGACGGGACGAGGCAGGTTTGAGTACCCTACCACCAGCGGTGGTGGCTACCATCACTTCCGCTAGAGCGTCGTCCACGAGACACGCCTATGCGTTGAAGTGGAACCTCTTCGTCAGCTGGTGCTCTTCTCGCCGAGAAGACCCCCGGCGGTGTTCGGTCGGTGTCGTACTTTCCTTCCTTCAAGATGGGTTGGAGCAAAGGCTGTCTCCCTCCACCCTCAAAGTTTATGTTGCCGATATCGCTGCACACCATGACTTGGTAGAAGGTAAGTCCTTAGGGAACCACGACCTGGTCATCAGGTTCCTGAGAGGAGCGAGGAGACTGAATCCTCCCCACGCTCCTCTCGTTCCCTCTTGGAACCTCGCAGTGGTTCTAACTGCCCTGCAGAGTGCTACCTTTGAGCCTTTGCAATCATTGGAGCTTAAGCTCCTGTCAATGAAGACAGCGCTCCTGGTTGCACTGGCCTCTCTCAAGAGGGTAGGGGACCTGCAAGCATTCTCAGTTGACGAAGCGTGCCTGGAATTCGGGCCGGCTTACTCTCACGTGATCCTGAGACCCCGGCCTGGATATGTGCCCAAGGTTCCCACCACTCCCTTCCGGGACCAGGTGGTGAACCTGCATGCGCTGCCCTCGGAGTAAGCAGACCCAGCCTTGGCACTGCTCTGTCCAGTACGCGCTCTCCGCGCTTATGTAGACAGAATGCAGTGTTTCAGGACCTCAGACCAGCTCTTTGTCTGTTAAGGTGGGAAGCTGAAGGGAAAGGATCTCTTCAAGCAGAGGTTGTCCCACTGGATAGTGGACACCATTGCTTTGGCATACCAGCAGCAAGGTCGTCCGTGCCCCCTTAGTGTGACTGCCCACTCCACCCGGAGTGCGGCATCCTCTTGGGCTCTAGCGCATGGCGCCTCGCTAACAGACATCTGCAGAGCTGCAGGCTGGGCGACACCTAACACATTCGCCAGATTCTACAATCTCTGAGTGGAGCCAGTGTCCTCTCATGTACTCGTTTCAACCAGATAGTATTGGACCCGCTCATGTGTCTTCGCTTGCTCGCCATTCCACTCCACGGACTGGATAGGTGCGATATTCTCCTCAGGTGAGCCTTTCGAAGGCCCTGAGTTCCTCCAGCACTTCTAACGGTGCCGCCAGTGTCTATTGCCTGTGCGTCGGCTAGGTGCCTCTCGTGTGCATGGTCCCTCTCCAGAGCTACCCCCACATGTGTATTCCCACTGTAAGCCTCTCCGAGCATGTGTCTTTCCCTTGGCAAGCCACCTTGCCACCCCTGGGGTTTGAAATATTCCACCTGCGGCTGAACACCCCAGTGTTCTCCATATGCATCCTTCGGGTCATTTGTGTATTTTCTATGCCCCCCCCCCCCCCTTGGTGTTAATTGCATATTTCCTCTAAACTATGGGATATGCTTCCCAGTGTACCTTGGTATTCCTGTGTTAAATAGGAGTCCTTCATCCGTGCTAGCCTCACAACAGGGATCTCAGATTTACGCAGGGCACTGGATGACAGCTGTGAAGGTGGCGTGATTAGACTGGTAACCCCATTCGTCGTCATCCGACTTAACTCGGAGTGACAACGAAAGGGACGTCTTGGTTACGTATGTAACCCTCGTTCCCTGAGTAGGGAACAGAGACGTTACGTCAGCCTGCCACTTCCGCTGTACCGCGGGGATCGCCTGAGCTCAGTGTTGGCTCCTCAGTGAAGAAACATAACTCCATGTTGCCGGCATCCTCCTTTTATACCCACGAGGTGGGGCGGAGTTACGTCATGCAAATTCCGCAGACCCATGGCATTTCTTTGCCATTGGCTCGTTTTGTAATACTCGAAGTTGATAGGCTTTCTAAGCGAAACCCCATTCGTCGTCATCCGACGTAACGTCTCCGTTCCCTACTCAGGGAACGAGGGTTACATACGTAACCGAGACGTTTTGCAACCACTTGACACCACAAGCATACACTTATTCATCTTGAATTGGAGAAACGGGATGAACCTCAAGACAAATATTGAATTATTTATTCCAGTCAATGTATGTGTGAGGATGTCCACAATGATGCAACGGTGGCCTCATCCGTTAATAATTTCAGATGAAACTGAACAAAAAAGCCTTTCAATAACAACAAAAACCTCTGCAAAATTCATAGGTAATAGCTCACAACTAAAGAACAATCTCTTCACTGTGCATGCTCAGATAAAAGGCTTTCATTTGACTTTCTCAATCTACATGAGGAGAACTGTAACTGAACACCATTGTCATAAAACTGGGACTCGCTAATGCCTTAAAGACTAGCAGGACAAGACGTACTGACTGTAATTGGAGGTTTTGTATGTTGATGGCTGGCAACCATATGGTAAAAATCACCACACTGAATGGCAGTAAAGATTGAGAAAAATAGCTCTAAGAAAAAAAGCCTGTCCAACATTTTTACTTTCTGTGAAGAAAATATGAGTGAATTTTAATTCTGTGCAACACTTGACTCTAGGGGTGTTTTGGCTATGGTTTTCAGTACATTTCTTTGCAGTTGTCAAGGTGGTTTCCTACAGTGCCAAGTAAAAAAAAAAGCCCATCCCAAGACTAGTCCAGTTTGCAGGGCCCAGGATAACTGTTGTATGAATGGGTCTCCCTCCCCCAGGCCCAAAGTGTAAAATCTCGGAGAAATACTAATATCGATGCTCCATAGTATCTTGTACGCCGATCACTGCAAAACACAAGTGGCACAAGCTGTCAGACAACCTTGATGCTCTTTTGTACTCTGCACCATTTTGCTGTTTAATAGCTATGTGCAATATCACTGTGGAATCCACTCTCAAAATGCAAAATTCATTTAATGGACTGTTATTGAAGCAGAAATGCCCATGTAGTGTAGGTTAAGCAGATGGAGCTCTTGTGTATTCTAATGCTGATTGACAATGAGAACATTATACCATCACTGGTGCAATGAGGAAACATCAGAACAGGGAGACCTATAAAGAGAGCCAGTGTCTATGGGTATATGTGTCTTTTTTGGAAAGAGGAAGAGAGAGAGAGAGGTGTGAGAGGTCATAAATTATGTGGGAGCTAAACAAGCTGTTGCATAATTTACCATTGTAATGTGGCAGTGAGAGGATAAAAGAAGTTTTGGCTGCAGATTACTCGCTGTTAGAGCTTTGACTGTAGAAATGTAAAGTTGTGTTAGAGCGCAGGGCACTAAGCTCGCAGGCAAAGACATCGGAGGATCTTTCTATTTCTTGTTCTTTGTATGTAATTCCTCATTCATTTGTTCTTTATTCTGCACACAGTGTAGATCCTATCAACAGGTGCAAATGATAGGATCCTAACCTCAATTAAAAAACACATCTTTTTGCAAACAAGCACTTGAACTGAAGTCTTGCTCCAAAAACAAGAGTAAATAGAAGTGATGTGACAGATGTTTTCATGAAATCAAAATTACGTCTAGGTTGAAAATACCCAGCTGCCAAACTGACCGCCCATGTGGAAAAATTGCGAATTTCGAATCACATACTTCCTGGGGTGGTTTTTCTTGTTTTCTCTTGGTATTTTTGACCTCCTGTTGTTATTCCAAAGATTCACCTTTGTAATATTTTAGTAAAATGTAATAAATTGCTCCACCTGTGTTACTGCTTTGTTACACTGTTAAAAAGTATGTTAAGTTTAGTCAGCTTGGAATATGAAGTTGCATTAAGTGACAAGATATTTGCAGTATTTCAGCAAGTTCAATTCTATTTCAAATAAATGTTGTTCTTTTGAACTTTCTAAATATGTATCACAGTTTTATATCACAGGAATAAATTATATCTATATAATAGGGACTACTATAATAGTAGAATACATTATAGTATACTACTATATATATAATAGTAGTATACATAGTAGTGTACATAATAGTAGTCTAATCTGTATCTATATTTACAGTATTACTCCTACTGTATTTTTGATATTCAAAAATGCTGCCTTGCTGAGCATAAGATACTTTCAAAACATTTAAGGGACCATTCAAATCTGTAGCCCGGGAAAGTTATTCCAACACTCATTTTTAAGTAAATTGCTTTGGAAAAAAGCATCTGCTAAATAATTAAATGTAAATGTAGAATGGCAACAATAAGACATCTCATTTTTAAAACTGTCCCTTCCAAATATCTGTCATTCAGAGATATTTTAGTATGATTCAGTGTCACCTCGAAATAAATCACAGTATGCATGTAAATAGGTTGTGATGGGTGCATGGCGAAAGAGATATCAATCCCATATGTGGTTTTATTAATTAATGACATGAGCATGTGCTCCACAATTACATCTAACACCTTAGCGTGTGCCACTTACACTAGTCCAACCTTTTTCACAGTTTTCATGTGCATAACAACAAAGAGTGGGTTGAAAAAAGCCTGGAACATTCTCCTAAACATTTATATCTTAAATCAATGGGAACAATCATGTTTGATATTCAGGACAGAGCGATGAGCGGTGGGTTCTCCCGTATGCTTTTACTCAACTATAATTAGGTTAATTAATCTTGTTGCCGATCCAGGACTTGACAAGATTAAACATCCGTGATGTTGGTAGCTGGACTTTCCAGCCCATCAAATTTGCACGTCGCTCCCAAGAGATCAATTTATTTTCAATTAGAACAGCAGGATCTGAGAGCCGATTGGAGGCGAGGAGTTTCTCCATTTAGAGTCTAGTAGAAAAAAAAATAGCCAAGCTTTCAGAATGTGTCAGTGCATATAAAGAGCTATTGAAAAGAACAGAAATATGCAAAACCACACCAGTTTAATTGTTACGAGTGTTAGAACTAAACTTATAAGTTACTCAAGTATAGTTGATATATATATATATATATATTGTCAAGTGTCCTTGTGTTTTGATTCATGTAATTCTGTTCGAGTGTTTTGCAGTCTGTGTGTTGTCTTCCTTGCCTTTTTGTTTGTGCCTTGGTTACAGATTTGATTAGAGTCCTTAGTTCAGGTGAGTCTTGTTAATTAGTCTCATTAGTTCTTCTGTTTGTGGTGTACTTAAGCCCTGTGTTTAGTCCTGTCTAGTTGTCTGTCGACGTTGCCATATGCTTGGTTGTTCTGTTTGTGTTTTTGAATTTCTGAACAATCCTGAGTATTTCTGTTAGTTAATTTTGTTTTGCAATAAAGACTGCTGCACATAGATCCTGTTTCATCTCTGCTGCAACCAGACCTGTGGCATTGTTATTTTTAATCATTAAACACGTGTTGTCAAAGTTGACATCGTGGCACTTGCATGTGTCATTATATTATGAACATTTTACCAAATTTAAGCTCAAATGTAGTTGAGGTTTTTGACCAGTGAATTTCGGAAAATATCGGACATTTGTGTTTTGTCCTTCATTAGAATGGACGCTTCTGAGGCACACTGTAAGTAAGTGCACATAATGTTTTCATCAACTTACAGTTCAGTTTTTTTTCTATCATTTGGCCAAAAGCTCATGTTACGAAGTGTTACGCACTGGCTATTTATTTGCTATGACTCGATAAAATCTGATTAAATAATATGCTGTATACTAATTCAAAGAACCAGTTCTTTATTTACCCTTGCATTGCAAACAAGCAGAGATGGTCCAAATTGTTTGTGCACTTCATTCACGATAGAGGTGAGGTGGATCATCAAAATGAACGACTAAAAACACTGTATTATGCATGCCAGACAAATAATTGCCAATGGCACGTTGTAGAGGAAGACTACACTCCTGCGCACATATGCATTGTCTATTGACTAAATGCGTAATGCTCCTGTGCACGCCATCACCATTTTCACAGATTCACATTTTCTGAAGTTTACATGGAGATGATAACAGTATCGTTCTCCAAAAACCTGCACTTTGAAACCTACAGTACTTCAAAGTATGCTGACAGTTTGAGGATCTAATGGAGATACAATGTTTAGTCACAAGCTCTTTTTAATATTTTTTTTTTGGTTAAATAATAGCAAAACCAACAGACAGGCATAAAGGCTGACCAACAGTAATGATTTATGAAGAAGATAAAAGACGAAATGTGGAGATACAAGGTTTCCGCCTGACAGCGGCAGTAATTTAGAGTTGTAATTTTTTTTTTAATTAAAAATTGTCAAAGTTTCAAGAGAACAAATGTAGATATTTTAAGAGAGCATTTGATTATCTAATTTCACTTGACTATAAATCTGCATGTTTTTCTTCTGTAACGAGACTTTTTTTTTTAAACAAGAAAGGAGCTAGACCTAAATTTTTTCGAGAAACCCTACCAGCAACCACTTTTAAAAAGGCTCTGTGACCACGACGTCACATTCACCCTTGAGAGGGTCTCGACGCAACCGTAATACTTTTTGCTTTATTACAGGAACATTAGCCAGCATTAAATTGCTGTGATAATTACTTGAAAGATTTCACAAGGCCTTCATTGCCTACAACAGCAGCCTGAAACAATGCATGAATAGCTGTTTGGCTAATGGTTAACATTAACTAATGTAATTTCAGCTAAAAAGGTTTTTAGACGTGTAGAAAGCACATTTTGATTAATATCTTTACACAATAATTAAACAAATTTAAAAAGTAAATAGGATCGATTTTGATATTCTGTTGAAATGCATAATTACACATATTGAGTTCTTTGAAAACCCATGTAGCAGATTGACCGATTAAAGTGTCTAAACATCAAAGTGCAATTGAGCAAGTACCACTAACATTTTAAATTCATTTGGCATTTCGGCAGGTGTGTATGTGTGTGTGTTAAACAACACATGGACGGTGACCAGGCCCTTTGATTGTGTCCGGCCGACTAGCACACAGATTCTCGGACATGCTCACACACTCTCTGATCTGTGTAAGAGACTCCCTTCGGAGCGGCAGCTGTCATCCAGAGCTCCCCACCACCTGTCACATCCACTCTATCAAATATCACACACAGTTCAAAATGAAACTACAGAATGGCCGTCAATCCGGTTGTGAGTATTCATGAGTTGAAACAAGAACTCATCTGAGATGGCCAAACGGTGCGGATAGAAGCCTTGATATTCTCAAAATATCCTCCTTTCTAGGATACGTCAAGTTAAACTGTGATTTAACTGGGTAAATAGCATTACTAAAGATAATTACATTAATGAGTTTATGCTAATCTTCTCAAAGCTTATCATGTCATAATTATTATAGAGAGTGGCACAACATAGCTCCATCAACAGCGAGCGTGAAAATGACTTTAGTCAAATGTTCATCTACAGAGGACACAATATCCCACAGGAATGACAAATCACAAGAAGATCTTTCTAATATCTCAGTAGTTTCTCGATTGAAATCAAATGGAGAGCGGACAGAGAAAACTATTAATATGGCTTAAACTGACCGTTCACCCCTAAAATTAAAGTTGTCTTTTACTCACCCTCATGTTGTTTAAAACCTTTAATTATTCCACAGAACACAGAAGATAAATGTTATAAGAATATCCTGTCCTATCCCTTATCATTTCAGTGTAATGAAAGTGATTGAGGACTAAGGGTTTCAATCTCCAAAATGACAAAGAAATACCATAAAAATATAATAAAAGTCGTATGTATCACTTTTGCACTATATAAGTGTTTTGAAGCTAAAGTTTAGTAAACAAAAAACAAACAAAAAACACTTCAAATAAAACAGATCATTCAGCTCACAAAACCGAATGGTTTAGTCACAGATTAGTGACTCATGGTGTTGTACTTTTTTGTTGTGTTTTTCCTATTAATCTCGCAAGTGTGTTCTAATAGTTCCAGAAAATATTTCAACATCACCTCCAATTTGCCAAGATCCAAGGTCAATATGAACTCAACATTTTCTCATACATTTTTTCCAAGACCAAATGATCTGAGCAAAGCTTTGAATGTTCATTTTATACTCTTACTGCATGTGAACAATTGACTAATTTTGTCTATCTTAATTTATCCTAAATTATTTGAAGACAACCATCTGCGACAAAGTTTATACATAAATGAGCAATGACTGTGAACTCCATTAAGTCCCTCGAGCTATAAAAGAGCAACTACTGAGCAATAAAAGTTTCCCCTGGGGATCCTTGTCACACTTCCACCAACACACTCCCGAAAGCGCAATAACTATGACCATGTTTTATGTTACTTTATTACATATGGTGAATACGGCTGAATAAAAACTCTGTCCTTCTGCGATCAAAAGCGTCAGACGGTTTAAGACTGAACTGTGCGGTCTTTGTTTGGCTTTCAGAGTTTGGCCCTGGGGCAGCACCAATTCCTTTTTCATCACTCTATGCGAACAAATGATAAAAAAAGGTTTTATTAAAACGGGAGGGAGGGCAGGTTGTGGGTCAACACTTATGTTCCACCCACACATTGATATGAGCAGGCATTTCAATTACACTTGCACACTGGCTTACAATGACTTATATTGATCACAACAGCCAGAGCAAGAGAAAGGAAGGACATGTAGTTATCGCCGAATAATGGACAAGAAAAGACATCTTAGGAGAGAGGAAGTAGGTAGAGACAGACACAGAGACGGAGATGACAAAGGGGAGGAATGAGATTTGAAAGAGAACAAAGAAACTGTAATAGTAAATGCCATGGCCAATTATTGTTTCCTTCTCCTCGGCATTGATCGATCAATTTGTGCCTGTCCTGCTCAGTGTTGCGTTCTGCTTTTAAGAGAAATTCAGTCAAAAGGAACTTCAGAGGCATCTGACACGTTTGAGATGTGAAGTCTTTAAAACCATTATTTCGGTCACGTCTTCAAGAGCAGCGCTTCTCAGCCTTTTTTCTCAGGAAAACCCTTTAAAGGGCACCTATTATGGCATTTAAAATGTTCCTAATATTGGTTTGGGAGTCCCCAACAACAGTTTTACATGCATGCAATGACAAAAAACACTTTTGTTGTCTTATAATATGCATTTATTTTTGCCTGATTAGCTCACCGACTCCCAAATGATTCGTTCAATGACTCATTTTTCCAAACCCCTCCTTTGTGTGACGCTAATCTGCTGTGATTGGTCAGTTGACCCAGTCAGTTGTGATTGGTATATTCTGTGCAGAGATTGTCGGAAACGGAACGCCCATCACCATTAATGGATTATGGCTTGTTAAGTGTTGAAAATTGTATACAGTATATGAACAGATAGCGATGTTTACAGAGAAAATACTTCTACTGTAAACGTAGTACAGTAACAGTATACAATGCTTTCATCAATTACATTGTGTTATAATGATGATGTTTCACCGCTTTGTAGTAAAAAAATCTAAATCAGAGAAGGAATTTTGAGTTGATTTATGTTAGCGATCATAGCCCAAATTTCGGTGGTAAACACCCAATAAGTTATTGTTTGCGTTAGCCCAACGCATAAACATATTGATAAAGCACTGCAGTACTACAAGGTATTGCTCTATTCTTTATGACAACTCCAATAACAACGACAAACATGTCACATATTTCAAAAAAATTGACATTGGAGACCTAGAAGCTGCGCTGAGCGTAACTTACATAACACACACAAATACTTATTGAGCATGCTACAAAACACATAAAGCAACAATTATTAATAATACTTACAGGTTGTGATTCGGAGGAGGAAGCTGATCCAAATAAACTTGGTACTGAACCTTCCTTCAGTATCAACCGGCTCGTGAATCCACAGTTGAAAGCATTTATGTTTGTAAAGCAATCATCACTAAAATGACGCGAACACAGCACAAGGTTCGGGCTATACTTGTGTGGTATAGTTGTAAATATTAACTCTAGCCACTTTAACTCTTCTTCCCTGGGCAGTGAAAAAAAGGTCGCTTTTGATTCAGAACACAGCGTCTTGTTGTCGACATGATTTTTTCAAGATGTCCCTGGAGTCTGCGCGCACAATGAGTGGGCGTGGCCAATTTGATCATTTTTCGTCTTGACGTCACAACGAAAAGGAAAATGACTCATTGTAAAACCAATTCATTAAATTGACTCAGAGTCGACTCATACTTTTGAGAGACAATAACTTTTTTTACGGTGAACTTTCATATATAAAACTTTGCAGGATGTTTTTGTTCACTTAGATCTATGTTACACACTACATGAAAGGTAATTTTCAAAATTCCATAATAGGTGCACTTTAAGTCATTTGTTTCATGACCCCTTATCATTTAAGAAAAGGCACTTTAAGGCCAATTCACACTGCACCGACAGATGGCAACCAGCGGCAACAGATAGTTTGTCGAGTTTTGTCGGATCGCTCTGTTACTCCTGTCAGGGTCTGTTGCCATTGGTCGGCTCTTGTTTTTGCCGATTTAACCAACCTGATCTCACAGCAATTCGTACAAATATTACAAGGTGGCGAATTCATACGACCTCACTCGTACGAATTTGTACGCTTTGTGCTAAATCGTAAATATTTTCCGAGTTACCAAATTCGTAGGAATTCGTACGAATGACCTACCTACTCCTGACCCCGCCCCTAAACCTACCCATCACGTGGGTTTAGACAAATCGTACTAATTTGTACAAGAGAGGTTTCGTACGAATTCGTTGTGAGATAGCGTTGTATTTAACATGTTGAATCTTTGTTTGTCGGGTTGTGGAATGTCTAAGAAGTCGCTTTGTTCTGCGTCTGTCAGTGCAGTGTGAATGAGCCTTTATACAACAATTCATGTCCTTTAATCTGATTGGTCAAGATGTGCTTTTGGAGTGTTCTCTCTCGCTCATAATTGCTTGGACTGGGGTTTCTCTCTCCAATGAGCATGGAGCAATATTACAATAGTTATTCGTTATTTTCTCTCAGAGAGGAAATATACTGTATCTCTGTTGAAGGATTTTTGATTTCAGTTATACATTAAATAATTATTTATATCATTTCACCCCAAAGAGAGGTCTGGTGACCCCCAGTTTAAACCCAGTACAAGATAAAACCGTGGTACTCTGTGGACTAAATTCACTAAAGAACGTAACACTTTTTCTT
The DNA here is from genome assembly GCA_030578275.1 of Meda fulgida. NCBI lineage: Eukaryota > Metazoa > Chordata > Actinopteri > Cypriniformes > Leuciscidae > Meda > Meda fulgida. Next base: position 7,231,163 of record CM060626.1, read on the forward strand.
ACAGTATATCACACACAAAACCTGCATCTTGTTGACTAGGCTGAATGTTTTGGGAAAAGATTAAAGGTTTTAAAAAGATTTTAAAATGCCATTTAAAAAAATCCAGGTATGGTGGTTGTTTGTACAGCTACACTATCCGTCCAAAAATGTGTGATTATATGTCAATATGGCTATAAAACAATAATAAAAGACAAACATCAGTGAATAATGAGCTGCTCATGTGTAAGAACAGTGCCACGCTTCACTCTGAAACATCCAGCACGTTTATTTAATTCAACCTTTGCGATAATTGCACTTTCAAGCCATATCGCAATTTAGTTTTTATTTCGATTTATCATTCAGCCCTACTAGCGACTCACAATTTGGTTTAATCTGTGACTAAATTCACTGAAAATAGAGAGAATTTCTAATCAAGTTAAATCTTCATTTTTTTAGCACAAATTATTTTCTATGTGAATGAGGCTCTAAATGATTGCAGAAGTCTGCCATACATTAGCAGAGAGATTATTAGCAGTCTGTCATTGGATTAATCATTCAAAATAAGCTAATTAACATGCATTTAGAAAATAAGGTGATTTATTTTGTTGTTTCATGCCAAAAAAGAAGAAAAAAAAGTTGTACATATTCTATTCTTACTGGCAGCCGAAATTCATCAAATGATGGTGAAAGCATTTGTGTCGTTACTCGATTTGCATAATTTCTTTAGTGGATTGTGTGCTAAACAATACAGACAGTGTATGCAAATAAAAGCGTTATCAACAACTGTAATTTATTCTTGAATCCCCATTTTCTTAAAAGCTAACCACTTATGTTTTCCGTATTTAGCAAGATAAGGAAGAGCAGAGATGTAGACGTATGAATCACTTCCCTGACTTGTTTAATCTCCCTCTATCATGCATCATGTTTCATAGGTTTTGACATGCTTGGTATTTATTAAACGTAATCTTTATTAGACACAACGTAATGTGTATGTGCACGCGTTTGGCATTCCAAGACAATATGTGGGTACACAGATGAACCGTGCCAAGACAAACATCTCAAACACAATGATGGACAATGAGGCACAGAGGCTGGCAAAGCCTGACACACTGCTGTCTGTCTCTTTAACAGTAAACAGCACATCACCCTAAGAATATGGCAATGTATCGAGATGTGCAGTCGTTTCCCTAATTCAAGGCTTTACGTCCATAACACAGGCAAATGAGCGTGTTTTATAGATAACAGATGATTTATGCAGCTTTTATGTGAATTATGCCTTGAAGGGAAACCCTGATAATAAGGCGGTTGATCTGATTTTTAGAACATATTAGGTGGTAAATGTGATCTACTGGGTATAACTAGTGATATAAATGTATTGTATCCTACTGTATTTTTTTTTTAAAGTAAAAACACTTTTTAGATATTTTAACTGGAAAATTAACTCAATAGGAATATGGGGGGATAAATAGGACTTTTTGAAGTAGAAACTAACAGCCCGTTCTCATCCTTTGGCGTCATATGGGTGACGCTATATGACATTTCATCGAAATACTACGCACATGCCAGCCTTTAGCGTCAATATAAGACGCAGAACCCAAGGCGTCATACAGGTGACTGGCATCCTTTAGCGTCAATATAAGACGCAGACCCTACCCCAGACCTAAACCTACCCATAACAGTGCGTGTTATATTGACGGCAAAGGGTGCCATGTGCGTAATATTTCGACGAAATGTCATATGGCGTCACCTATATGACGCCAAAGGATGAGAATGCGTTGAAACTAACTACCTCTTTAATCTGGATTTCGCAGCAGGGAATGTCTGAAACTTGCCTGAAGTGGTTGATCTAACTGACTGAGCTGGCTTTTAGCTGGTTTAGATGGTTGACCAGCTGATCTGCCTTTAAACTTGGCCAGCTTGACTTGCTAGCTCGGTGTAAGATTTTGGCAGGCGTGACGATTCTAGTTTTCTCTTCTCCTGAAAATATACACATTGAACCTCTGAGGCAGTCACCAGGGAGATGAGGACCGTCAGTGGCTCTAATTGCCAATGTATTTCAACTAGGGATGCTTTTATGTTGCCTACAATACCACTTAAATCACCCTGTTGTGAAAAAAACCCCCCTAAAAAACGTAAGCCAGTCTAAGGTGGTTTTGTCCACGAAACTGATCAGGCTAGTTTACTTTGGTAGTTTTAGAAGACTTTTATTCATTTGTCAGCTAGTCAATTAACCAAAGAACTAAACCAATTGAGCACCTGCTTGGCCAGACTACTCTACTAGTAAAACTGGTGGTTTAACTATGATAAGCTGGTTAGCTGGTCTCCCAAAATTTCTCCAAAACCATCAAACCAGACCATCTTGAACAGTTTGTCGACAAGCAAAGACCAGAAATCCAGTTTAGGCTGGTTTAAGCCTATATCAGCAGACAACCAATCCATTAATCAATTACAAAGACAGATCTTTTGAAATTTTGGCAGAAATATTGAAGATTACAGTACTAATTTAGGTAATATAGATCTGTATATTTTATCCTCACGATGAGTAAAATAACTTCAGCAGGAAGTGCCCATATATCTGCCCCAGTCCCTCAAGGAGGTTCTGTCATAGACAGTCATAGTCATCATTCAGACCCCATACCCTCAACCAGCTGGCCCATAATTACAGACACACACCACACAGCTTATATACCCATTGACATGCATGTATGCTCACACACTCTTTCACTCCCATAGGCCTGCTGTTTGATTTGGATCTGTTGATAAATATTCTGCCCTATCATCATTATTTATTGGTTTTACATCTCAATATGTTCATTTGCATGCATGTATGGACAGTGTGTTACGGTAAACCCACTGCAATGCTGCCAACAACCTCCTGCCACACCCCATAATTTATAACAAACATCCTCTGTGCACTTTCCATGGCTTATAGCGACTCCAAAAAAGCTCAAGGTCACTCTTAAATAACACTCATTTTTCCCAGCTTGGCCCACCATAATAATTTACCCCCCAGACTCCTCCTCACAACAAAAAAAGCATTTCCGAACGCCCCCGTCTGCCAATCCTCATGGGCTTTATTGATGGCCGGAGCTCATCTCTGCTCTCAGGTGCCCGGATTGTCAGTGTATCAGTGTGAATACATCATCAGTGAAAGGCGCAAGCACCTAAACCCACTCCAAGGCAATAAATCTGGCAGCCGAAGGGTCCAGGTGATATAAGAAGTCCCTCTTGTATGGAGACGATGGGTGACAGTGAAGGACACTCCGTATCAAGATGCTGCACTGTCTGCGCGACAGGCCCGAGCAATAGGGATTAAAACGTTGCAGGAATGGACAACAGAGGCAGGAGAGACGGGGAGAGAGGGAATTGAAGGTGGAGAACGAGAGACGTTATGAGGGGGATTTATGAACAGGGAAAGGACAACCCATGTCTGGAATACTATATAAGTTTAGTCTCATAAACTAAAGTCAAGTTTGTTCTTTTCACTGTGACTTTTATACTACTGGTGAATGTTCCCGGAGGAAGATTTTAGCTGTTTTTTTTAAAGCTCAGGAGGTTTTGAGGAGAATAAGTTCTTAGATATATGTTTCATGTACTGTATCAACTTGGGCGTAGATGTTTCTTTGAAAGTATCACTCTTAAAAATAAAAGTTCCAAAAGTGGTTCTTTTACAGTGGTGCCATAGAAGAACCATTCCGGGTTCCCTAAAGAACCTTTCAGTGATCAGTTCTTAATAGAGCCATTTTTGTTGAGAACATTTTAATACTCTAAAGAACCTTTTTCCACTATAAAGAACCTTTTGAGATAAAGCGGTTCCTTGTATGTTAAAGGATCTTTATGGAACCATAAACGCCAATAGAGAACCTTTATTAACCTTTGCAAATGCTCCGTGATACAGTCTGTTGTCGAACTATAAAATAACATTGCATAATCTAGTCTGGTAGTATTAGATAAGAAATGTTTGAAATCATATCAACCTTTTTTTTTTTGCAGAGTTTGGCATCTGACATTATTGAGATCTCTCATCTTTGTGTTCCAGGTTTACAGCAATGAAGGCAAGGATAAGTTTTTCTTTTGTTTTGCACTTTAAAGCAGTATTACTTATGTATTAATTTATATTAGGATGTTATAAGCCTATATGTATAATTTATATTTTGTTCTGGTTTTTATTTATTTATAACGGAGAAAGTGTATTGAAAATAACAGAATAAAAAAATGCCTATCGCAAAAAGTCAGAAAGTTCAGGTTTTTTGATTATGCATTATAATTTACAAAGCAGAAATTAATGTTTTCACAGCAATTAAAAAAGAAAACTGTTAATATTGTATGGTCCTGTTTTGTCTCATTTTTATCTGCTTAATTAATAGATGTGAATTATTTATTTTATTTATTTCATTATTCAACCAGTTTAACATTTGGCAACGCAATCATGGACACCACTGAAAGAAAGAAAGAAAGAAAGAAAGAAAGAAAGAAAGAAAGAAAGAAAGAAAGAAAGAAAGAAAGAAAGAAAGAAAGAAAGAAAAAGATATTCAGTGTAATTTTAATTTAAGTTTTAATTATTATTATTTGCTTTTATAAAAATAAAAATCAATTTAGATTTATTTTAACTTCAGTTTTAGTTTGACTAATTTTAGTACTCATTTTGTCAGTTGCCAAGTCAACATTTCTCATTTCCTTAAAAATCTTCTCTTCCTTAATTTTATTTTAGTTCAACTTTATTCACTTACATGTTTTTTAATAGTTTTAGTTAACAACAATAACAATAACAACACAGTAAAAAAAAAAAAAAAACCACATGCTGTTATTTTTTTCTCTGTGAAACACAAAGGGATCTTCATGCATAACATCTGTCCATAATGACCACAGCTGTCAAGCTCTAAAAGGACAATCCTCTCCTCCACCGTTGTTTTCTAATCAAATTAGGCACCTTTATGCTGTGTTCAGACTGCACAATATTTTTGTCTGTTTTGATAGTCATTGTGTCAGATTATGTGTTGGTGGTTCAATCCCCGGTTCCACCTGACCAAGTGTCAAGGTGTCCATGAGCAAGACACCTAACCCCCGACGAGCTGGATGGTGCCTTGTATGGCTGACACCGCCGTCGGTGTATGAATGAGTGAGTGAATGGGTGAATGTGAGGCAATAGTTAAAGCGCTTTGCTAGCCATTGGGTCTGTTTTTTCTTCCATTTACCATTTGCTTTCCAACCAATCGTCGCTTGCCGCCTTTAACGACGTGTGTGACGTCATCGAGAAGGTGGAACTAGCAACGTCTTCCGAAAACAAGAGCATCAACAAAGAGCGACCGAAGTGTCTTCCACTTTTCCGCTATCGTTCGCCAGCATTTGTCTTTTTTTTAATCTGTCGTGATATACGTCCCTCGATGAAACATCAAAAAGGCTGAAGTAGCCTATTATTGCCATAGTTGCACAAAAACTTTCCTCCATTGCATAATTCCACCTACCAGCACCAATATCATTGTCTCTGTTTTGTTTCGCCATGTTTGAAAGCTGTGTACGGAAGAGCATCTGTGCTTCTATTGGTCAACTTCACAGGTGTGACGAAGCCCTTCGCAGACTACTTTTTTTTTTTTAACCCTCTTGTGCTCTTCGGTCATTCGGTCATTTTTGTATCCTAAAAATACAAAATATTAAATAAAAAACATTATCGAACTAAAATATAGTACATTAATTTAATTTAAATTAATTGTTGACCGACATGCGAAGAGCACCAGATTTAAACATGTAAGTCTTTCTGTCGTGGCGTTGTGAAGTGTCGCAGATGCACCATTGTTTGTCATCCACTATGACACACTGTATGAGATGATACAGTCGATTCTTGCGTCCCTAAGACCATTGTCGTTTACAAATCACCATGACAGCATACGTCAGACAGATTGTGCCAAAATCAGGCTGATATAGGCATTAGACATGTTGCATGCATGACACCAAATGTCACGTGTCTTGTGTCCTCTGCATGCTTCTTCTACTGGTGAACTCCATCAAGGACCAGTGGAGGACTGATTCATATGCTGATGCTAATGGATCGATATGTCTCTTTTCAGATCCTCTTCATTAAGTAAATGCACTTAGCGACTTATACTAAACAACATCATTTTGGATGTCATAGAGACCACAGATCCGAAATGATCAACATGTGAAAGCGAAAATGTAAGGACGTGAAGACTCTAATAGGTAAGAGACTTTCCTGTTCTGTGAACATTCGATACCACAGTGTTTTAACATACATACATAAACACACACATACACTCACATACATTACTGGGGGTCACTGTGGTGGACATTAGGGAGACACACACACACATATTCCAACCCGATCTCACGGGAATTCGTACGAATTCTACGAGGTGGCTAATTCGTACGAATTCATACGACCTCACTTGTACGAATTAGTACGATTTGGGCTAAAACGTACATATTTGACGATTTGGCCAATTCGTATGAATTCGTACGAATGACCTATTCCTGACCCCGCCCCTAAACCTACCCATCACGTGGGTTTAGACAAATCGTACGAATTAGCCACTTTTTAATCACTCGTACGAATTTTTTACGAATTGGTCGTGAGATAGCGTTGCATATTCACCTGCTGTCTCTCAGGCTGTGGCACACACACACACGTATCTGGCAGCTAGTGCTGCTGTCTGTCCCTCTCCTAGTAAGATCTTTATATGATCTATTTCAGTCATGGCTGTAAAGTCCTGTATTAAGTTAGTGAGTTTGTTGAAGTGGAGTTCTCTGACTGAGCTGTATTTGTGACAGTGAAGGAAGAAGTGTGTCTCTGTCTCGATCTTTCCTGTCCAACACTGAACACACACCCTTTGCTCTCGGGGTAACCAGCTCTTTCTGTGTCTGCCGGTCTCGATGGCTAGGCTGTGTTCACTCAGCCTGTACTTGCTCAGGATCCGTCTCTGCTTTGTGTCTCTCACACTCTGGAGATATTCTGCGAATTCATAATTTGATTTCAAAGTTCGATAGAATTGTAATTTACTTTGTGTTTCAGTTTCCTGATCCCAATGTTCCAGATATGTATTTTTAGACTGTTTGATAATTTGGTTTATTCTGATGTGTGTGTGAGAAACAGTGCTGGTCTGAGACTGGTTAGTGATAGTAGAGTTAGTTGGGTTAGTGAGTCTCAGGACCAGCTGACTGAGGAGACTCTTTCGGGGTTCAGTTCTTGGGTTTGTAGTGCTTTAAAATGTAGTGTTTCTGTGGGACTTGATATTAGATGCATCCAGAATTTGAGGGATCTTTTTTGCATATTAACAATCAACGGGAATCGGCCTAATTCTGCCCTACATGCATTATCGGGTGTTTTCCTCTGTAGTTTTAGTGTCATTTTTCAGAATTGTGTGTGTAGGGCTTCTGTTGGATGTCTGTCCCGTCTAGTGTAGCTCTGATCACTAAGTGGACCCCAAACCTCACTTCCTCTCCCTCCCTCCCTCTCTCTCTCTCTCTCTCTCTCTCTCTCTCTCTCTCTCTCTCTCTCTCTCTCTCTCTCTCTCTCTCTCTCTCTCTCTCTCTCTCTCTCTCTCTCTCTCTCTCTCTCTCTCTCTCTCTCTCTCTCTCTCTCTCTCTCTCTCTCTCTCTCTCTCTCTCAGTGTATCCTTCTCACACACACACACGTTTTCCTATTAGTGAACAACAGTTTAGTGATTACACTGAATGATTTAATTGACCTGACTGGGTTACCATGTATTTAAGAGAATTCAATTAATCTGCGGGTAGACTGAGTTCCTGTCTGACAGATTACAGCTCTATTTCCTCAGAAGCAGGTCAGGGATCTAAAAACAGACACACCAGTCTTTTGCCCGCGTTCAGGGATTGCTTGGTGCCAAATGAACGTGTTTAATGAACGAACCGTCGCTCTTGTTCACATCGCTCGGCTCTGATCGGCTGCCGTCGTATCTGGAGGGATGTCGGCTATTTGTTATGCTAATATAACATCTTCAGCTCGCTGGCACTTCCAAATATGTTAGGCAACACTCCACCTATCGCAAATGAGATTCGTTTGGTAAGCAAAGTGGAAACCGCTGCCTGAGGTGCTATTTGTGTGCTTTATAAGAAAGAAAGAAAGAAAGAGAGAGAGATGGAAAGAGCAGTGAGTGATACGGAGAAACCACCACATCTGTCAACAGGCATCAATAACCAAGACACAGCATCGCCCGTCTCTTTTAATTAGCTCCTGAGGCAATATGTTTCAATCAAGCCTCGTTCACTGCTTTTTCAAATGAGCTATGAAACAAAGCCATTTGCGTTTCCTGTAAAACTAAGCATGTGCTCCGGAGCCGGATTTGTTTCATGCCTTCAATTACTGCAATCATATTTAAATCGTTTTCTTCAAAAACCTGTTGTTATCCACTGTGTTTTTTCTTTATTTCATTCAGAGGGCAGTTTATATAGATGAGGACAAATGATTATCCGTTGACCCCCCGTGGACTCTTTATGAAGATCTGTTGAGATCAAATTCTACAAACCGAAGCCATAAAACACAAATACTTCTTGTGTGCTTTTGGAAAATCTAACCGTTTGCTGCTGTGGAAGTGAAAGTTCAAGGCAACTCTTAATGCAACTCTCAGGGTTCAAGTAACATTTCAAAAGCATTTATTTTCTGTGCCTTTCAGGCATTTTATAATGAAATCAAAGATTTTAGATTGCAAAACAATTTTTAGAATTTCGTCTTGACCTAAAATAACAATCCTTTGGAAATCTGTACACGTATCTTATTATACCTTCTGTTGTGTGCGTTATTGTAGTTTCAATTAATAACTAAAAATGTGCATCAAGGAATGAAATACCAATGTGTATTTAACAGCACAATTTGATGCATATAAAGTTTGCATGGAAATTCTGGGATTTAAAGAACAATTTAAAGCTTGATACGGTTTTACTTCTGTCATGAGTCATGACTATTTAGAGTGTTTGGCATGGTAATGTGTATGACAATGTTGATATATTTGGTCTTTGCTTATTAGATCTATTGCGCTGCTTCAGAGCAAGTACGGGACTTGCTACTGCCAATTATGTGAATACTTGGCTAAAGAGATGGCGTCTTTAAACTGGGAGAGTGAGTCTGATCCCCGAACATTCAGAAAGTCTATTCCAGAGTTTAAGAGCCAAATGCGAAATTGCTCTCCCTCACTTAGTGGATTACATATAGCTACTGCAAAAAGTCCAGAGTTTTGTGACCTTAAAAGAATAGTTCACTTAAAATTGAAAATTCTGTCATCATTTACTCACCCTCACATTGTTTTAAACCTGAATGAATTTCGTTCTTCTGCTGAACACAAAAGAAGATATTTTGAAGAATGCCGGTAGCCAAACAGATTTATTCTATGGAAGTCACAGCGGTCCACCAGCTAACTGGTTACCGACATTCTTCAAAATATATTCCTTTGTGTTCAGCAGAAGAAAGAAATTCACACAGTTTTGAAACAACATGAGGGTGAGTAAATAATGACAGAATTTTAATTTTTAAGTGAAAGAACGTGATGGGTAGTAGCGCAATTACTTTGTAATTGTCTCGGAACTTAATAGGTAACCAGTGAATGGATGAAATTGGTGGTAAATGATAATATTTTCTTGATCTGGTATGAACTCAAGCAGCTGCAAATGCTGAGCAGGAACCAATCAGCTGTGCCCTATAGAGAATAATGTGATTTCAAGCAGGTTGAGTGAATGAACTATTAGCCTGCTCTATCTAGAGTGACAGAACTTTGTATTTATATCGAATAATTTTAAACAAGTTAATTTAGAAAAATGATTTTGCTCGATTTTAGATCACTAATGCAACAAATGTATAGATCTAGGGAGCCCCTAAAGGGACATGGTGATGGTAAAAATATGAGATGGGTGGAAAAAAAAACATATTTCAATGCTATTACGTTAGGAAAACATGCTAAAATGTTTGTGTTCCCCAAAGAAACTTTGCGTGTGCTTGCATTTAACTCAAACATTTGCGAGAGACCGCAAAAGCATTGACATATAATTTTTCCTCCCATTTCATTTTTTTTTCCTTCACCATCTCCTATTAGGGACTCCGAGATCTTGTTCTTGTTATTCAGATTTTTACTTAAATTGTTATGCTGATTAAATAATTTGTAATGTAATTTTTTTAATCAAATTATTAAAAAATGCAAACATTTTCACTACATTTTCACTCTTGTTTCTAAAAATGCAACAATGGACTTTCTTTTTGCCATCTGGCAGATTGTGCTTGTGCCATTTTGGACAGGTGTAGCGTTGCCTAATGAAATATAACACTGCAAACTGTTTCAAACAACTGACAGGATTATCTTCGGAAAATCGCCTCAGGATTTAAATCGTCTTAGGATTTAAATGCAACTTTCAGATATTTTGGCATCATCAGTGAGCAATAAGCAGGATCAATGCAGATTTTATCGTGGGGGTCTAGGGATAGAAGAAGGTTCTGGTTGAATTTGATGACAATATTAAGAACGTTTCGAGGGCAATCAGTAAATAAAAACAATTTGCAGAGTGGGAGAGGAGATTGGGGCTGAATAGGAAATACAACAGGGGTGTGATTACCCCAAACCAAGGCTTAAAGCCAGCTGTGCACACATTCAGAAACACTCAGGATATCAGAGCCTGTGTATCCTTAGAAACACGCCTGTACACCTGATCACACATTCAATCGAATGTAAACATTGATATTTATTGTTGCTTTCATACAAAATGGGACTGCCGGATCTAAAAGCCAAAAAATGCTCTTGTGACGTGAAACGGTATTAAAAAAAATGTTAAGGTAGACGCTGTAGAAAGATTATGATAACATGTTCTATCAGAATCAAAGCAAATTTTTCACTGAGTAAATAATGATCATTTTCATTTTGGTATGAACTGTTCCTTTAAGAAAGCAGCAATGAAGACATAACCTGGGCTTGTGCATCCGTGGTCTCCAACCATCTTTACCTAAAAAAAAAAAAAACATCATTGCAATGATTTTTATTAAATCTTTTAGAAGATCAAAGTATTAATATGTCTTTACCTCCCTAATCTCTTCAGGTTTCATAGATTTAAACTGAGTGGAGTGGGAAATCACACAGTAGAACACCAGCCTGGCTTCTTCATAAAAGCATTAGCGCTGTAATCGTCTGCCTTTGTTTACACCACAGGAGTGGCACGACGACGCTATAATCACTTCCAAGTCTAAAGAGAAAGCAGCTTATGTAAAGTTTATCACTGATGCCTGGGTAAAGCACTCTTGTCTACACTGGTTATCGCTTCAGTATCAGCCAGGCTTCCTATCTCATGTCTGTATGGTTGGTGAAAATGCTAACACTTTGCATCGCAATGCCCATGGTATACATATTACATGTTCATCTACTTAATGAAAGCAATAACTATCAAAATTTCAATGTGTTTACAAAACAAGTGCATACTAAGTATGTGTTTATTAGTACTCCTTACGACTTACTAATGGACATTCAGTACTGGTGGATGGATGGATGGATGGATGGATGGATGGATGGATGGATGGATGGATGGATGGATGGATACAGTAGATAGAATAATAGACAGTTAAATCAATAGGTATAGATAGTTTGAAAGGTAGATGGTTAGTTTGATTGATGGATGGATGGATGGGTGGATGGATACAGTAGATCGAAGGATAGACAGTTCAATCGATAGGTAGACGGCTAGACAGTTTGATGGATGGATGGATGGATTGATGGATGATACAGTAGATAGAAGAATAGAAAGTTAAATCGATAGGTAGATGGATAGATAGTTTGAAAGGTAGATGGATAAATGGATGGATGGATTGTTACAGTAGAAAGAAGGATAGACAGTTCAGTGGATGGATGGATGGATGAATGGATGAATGGACAGTTGGATTAACAGATTAATAGATGGATAGACAGTTCGAAACATAGATTGATTGATAGACAGTTCGATGGATAGACAGTTCGATAGATAGATAGATAGATAGATAGATAGATAGATAGATAGATAGATAGATAGATAGATAGATAGATAGATAGATAGATACGTAGCTATAGTCAGTCAGTCTGTCTGTCTATCTGTGTCTGTTTTTTATTATCAGACCGTCTGTCTATCCATCCGTCCGTCTGTCTCTCTATAGATAGATAGATAGATAGATAGATAGATAGATAGATAGATAGATAGATAGATAGATAGATAGATAGATAGATAGATAGATAGATAGATAGATAGATAGATAGATAGACTGGAACTTATTTTTTTACATTGTTAAAACATTTTCAATCATTCATGTTAAAGGTGGCACTGATTTACGGCTTACTTAAAGCCTAATGGTTTTAATTTAGGAAAGGGCATTCAAAATAATCTTAAATTCATAATAATTATGACACATCGAACAAACCAGCAAGCGTGACCTCAAGTCTTGTTTGTCAAATGAATGATAGAGTGGAAAGAAGCGGTAAAAGACTTGGCATTAGAACAGATGATGCACAACGGACAAGAATAATGTGAAAATGGAAAGGGGTCCTTTCATAGGACTTATGCTTTGTAAATGGACCGTATGAAAGGTCACCCAAACACATTTGGTCATCCAGCAATATAAGGAGAGAGAAAATTAAGAAGTGAATGACTCACTGTCAAGCACATTAATTCTTATGAAATGTCACGAGTAATATGTTAATGGTTAAATGTATTTGAACGCATACATAGACATAGTTCTTTCATTAAAGTTCAGACTATGATTGTGTGCATGTGTGGGCAGGTGTGGGGGCCAAATGACCCAAACGGCTTATTAAACGTAATATACTATGTCTTAATGAAAAATATAAAAATGAACGTGTGTGTGAGTGTGTGTGTACTGCAATTTAACCATGTACATGTATCTTTTGTCACTCCCTTGAGTACAGCTAGCACTGGCCAACAAATTACTCTGTGTGCCAATACCCAGAACTATTCACACATACAAAACAACATGCACACACACACATATTAAAATATGTATGTGTGTACATCACTTCTAGATGATCCCAATAGGCTTATTGCTCATATTTTACTGTGTTCCTGTGGTCTTGCTGGACTCTTAAAATGACTTTTTGATAATATCACTGGCATTACTGCCCAAGTGGGCCCTGGAATTTCTTTTAAACGTTCCCATCGCTTTCCGGTTGAGGCTGGAGCCGTTTACATCAGGTGGCGATTAAGCGCTGTGTGTGTATGTATGTGTGTCCGTGTATGAATGCTTGCACTGCATCTGTGCGATATATATTTATGTGCTTGGCCATATTGGCCTGGCTTCATGAGTTTTTAATGTGTAATAATGCAGCAGCGAGTGTAAAGGAATAGCTCATTGCCCTTTTCACAGTACAGCCAGATGCTGGGGCCCTTTGCACCGAATGGCCATAATTATGATGGGCAAATATCAAAATGCTGTGAAAAAAAACATTCGGTTATCATCTGTGTCGTTAATGTTGTCATCATGTTAATGCCCAGATTAGCTCTAACATTTGTTTAGTTTGTCTCTTGTAGACAGTAGAATAGAAATGGTAATAGTATAGCAAAGCAAAATGTGGCAAGTGACAAAAATGAAAAAAAAAAAAAAAAAAAAAAAAAAAAAAAAAAAAAAAAAAATATATATATATATATATATATATATATATATATATATATATATATAGGCTTTCTGGGACATGGAGATGTAAAAATAAATTGAGGAAGGGGAAGTTTATTTCAGAGCATCAAAAGAAGGACAAAGAGTAAGAGTGTATATGGAGACTTGACTTGTTTGAAGGATGTACGGACAGTGTGACGAGAAACAGTGACTACTGTGTAAGGACAGTCGAAGAACAGTCCGAGCAAAATTGTGAGAAGGCCCGAGGCCTCTGTCGTCCTGGTTTAGTCTGTCCATGCGGTTAGAGTGGACGAGAGGTGTCTGTTGGGAAGAAAGTGACTGACTTGTCTCATTGCCTGTTCCTTTAAATGTCCTCTGAACAACTGAACCACAGCAACCATCCAATTGGCCACACAAGTACCAATTGGTACTCACTGGCCCAAGTCTCAGTGATATTTTGCTTCCTACATAGGCTACATTACTTTCATTCTGCATGAAAGGGATAGTTCCACCAAAATTCTGCATTAATTACCCACCCTCATGTCGTTCAAAACCATTAAGACTTTCGTTAATCTTCAGAAAACAAATGAAGATTCTCCTCCATCGACAGGTATGCGACCACTTTTCACAATGAGATCATAAAACTAATCCACATGAATCGAAAGGTTTAGTCCAATTTTTTCTGAAGAGTCTCAATCACTTTACATGATGAATGATGTGATGAATGAGTTTATATTATTTATATGATTGAATTTTTATTCACATATAATCATTCATCAACTCACACATCAGTTGTGGTAAACGGAAGCTCAAGCATGTTCGCTTGATGTGCGAGAACCAATGAGGTTCATTCTCGTGTTACGCAGAAAATAATAGCACAATTCTCCTTGACAAGTCCTAGTGTTAATCAAGTCCACAACACAAAAAGTGTGAAGTTATGAGTTTATTACTTAGATGTATTCAACCCCCTAACCTTAACTACATTATATGAGCAGTAGTGTTAGCTTTGCTCACTAATAATTTCCATCTTTCTCTCTCTTTTGTTCTCAGCGCTGGTGGGTTTTTTTCCTCTTGAAGTAACGGTTGCCAGGTTACGGCTTCTTGAAATGCACAGTCATAATTATTTTGAATAAATAACGAGTGGTCTATTCAGAATGGACTTGAGGAAAGATTGGGATTCAGCTCATGGAAGAATGCAGAGGTAGCCATGCTCCGATGCCCGCTGTGTGTGTTACAGAGTCAGGATCCATTAATCACATCACCTCATTAAAACACAAGCGCGGGAAGGTCGGCAAGCGTGCGAGTGTGTATTTTACATGTGACTGCACATTACCTTAAATTTAAATCTTAATTTGTTTAGTGCAACAGCTTAATGTGTGTGAACGGCTGTAAATCCCACCAACCTCCATTGGAGTAGCGGTGCAAAAAAAAAAGGTCAGTGGGAGTGTTCGAGTGTGTGTCCTTGTTTCAGATGAGTGCTCGAAGTGAACGATGTTGGTAAACACATTGTCTATTAGAAGTCCTTCTCTGGACGGGGATGTGCTCACAGATAATGTTCATTTGCAGCCTGCCAGTCCATAAACTCCAGCCATATCGCCACTGAAAGAGCTTTTCTTTTTCCAGATGGTCAGCTCCACTATTGAGTCCCACAGGCGTGCATATACAAACACAATCTGAAAAGCACTGTGTAAGCTTGCCCAGGCGTGGCCATTTTTCTGTGAAACAGAACAATTCAATTAGGAAGAGAGAGCTCCCCTCCAAATTACTGATGGAGGATAAACAGGGTATTTAAAGGTCTCTCTTTTTCTCGGTGTGTGTATGTGTGTGTTTCCATAAAATCATCTGTAATCTCTCTCCAACCTGCCCCCCAACTGACTTTTTCTAATTATGTTATAACTTATTTTAACAAAGAAAAGGTCTCGTCTTCTGCTTTTTTGATTAACATTGTGTCATGCTGAGAGAGTAAAATGTCGGTGCCTGTGACATTTTAGGTCACTGCATAAATTAATACATTCCTACCAAAATTGAGTGGAGCTTGTTCAAATAATTCGAACAATCTTTTCCTGTTGTATTCTTTTGAGTTCGATACCGATATTATCAAGACTAGTACTGCTGCTATCAATGCCATACCTCTATCAAACTTCTTTTTTTTATTTCTAAAAGCAAAATGAGTAATTATAGCCTTTATATTATCTTTCAAAGGCATCTTATTTAAAAGGAAGTGTAATTTATCAAACTTATGTTTCTGTTTATCATTTAAGAATAATTACTTCAATTTCAACATCTTTATTAAGATCATTTAAGCTTCAGTCAAACAATCACCACCTAACTGTATTATAATAAATCACATTTACACGTTGAATTCAATTATTATGAACAAACTTGCAGCATGTCTGTGCATTTTTAGATAATACTCCACAAGTATTTACTAACACAGGTAATTTTCACCTTATATCATTTGATATGTTGATTTTTGTCATGCTGTTTTGGAATGATGTCAGGGTGAGTAAATTATGATTTTTAATTATGATTATGATCTTAAATTATGGTCTGCCCCTTTAAAATCCATAATTGATGTGAAAATTGAGTATCTACTTCAGATCAATCTGCCCGCTCCCAGTTTTTCACCTTGACCTGCATTTTTCTTTATCACAGATGAGATGTTTATACTATTTTAGTTCTATACGAGAACAGGATAAAAAGCAGTCTCTTGCTGAAGTTTCCTGAGAAAAGATTCTAATATAAAAGAAAGTTTCAGGAGAAATCTCAACAATGTCACCAAACAATGCTCAGAGATGCCATGAACCTAAATCATGATTCATCTCATTTGAATTAATAATAAATATTAAAAAAGTATATAAACAAAACTAAAATAACCCCATTTGACATGATACTATGGGTAATACCATGTTTTGGACATAATATAGAAGAATTTTTTATATCAAAGTGGGATCAACTGTGGGATCACCATCTGATACCATGACTGTACCATAGTCATTTTTTTGGAAGATTTTTCTGACTCAAATTCCTAAATTACAGGTAGCGAACCAAACCTGTGTTCCCTCTACATCCCTTTTATACTCTTATGTTTAATCGAATAACGTTTAGTGTAATAACAGAACCTGCCGGTTTTACAGTTGCATTCATATGTCCATTGTCAATATGACAGGTTGCATGTTGTAAACATCATCTCATAATTTATACAGATCAGTTGAGGTCTTTAGGTCAGTTCTTTTTTGTTGTTGTTCTTTTCATGCCGTTGTTTTTTTTGTTTGTGTGAGTATTTATAAGTGTCTGAACGCAGGCACACATACAGTACAGTAGAGGGACAAATGTGTTTTGTTCAACTCAAGGTCAAGTATTAGGGTCAAGAGTTCCGCCACCGAGGCGCTACCCTGCTCAAAATGGAAACGCAGAAAGTGTACTTAGTTGCCAAAAGGTCATGACCTTACTATTCAGTAAAAAAAATGCTGCTAACATTAAGGCACAACCGACATCATAATAAGTATTCAGGTGACACAAAAAAGCAAATGTTTTGCTCTCATTAAAGCACAAGAAGTACTTTATTCATCTCCACAATGGGTCTAAAACTGAGAATAAAACAGTAGTTCAGTAGTTCCAGTAGTTCTAGAAGCATATTGGCAATCCGTTCTGTATTCATTTGTAGCCAAAAAAGGGACTTTGATTGTTGGATGAACGTAATATTAAACATGTAAAATAATAGCAATCGTGTTTCTCTATCATTTCAAAGAGACATGGTGTAGGCAGATGGTGCTCGTTTTGTGATTACCAAAACTTCTCATGCTTTGTGTGCATACACAAATATCCCATCATGCTCACATTGATGTTTTAACTAATTAAAAATCACATTAGAAGAACTGGAATAATGATTTAATAATCTCTCCATCGGCATATACTGTAAATCCGGTCATAGGTTAAATCAGATTTGCTCTGATTATGACTAATTTCAATGTCAAACGGGTCATAAACAACTGATTGTTGATTTAATTTTAAACCCTGAACATTTCATTTCATTATTTATCTTTTTGAATGCCATCTCAAATCCTTGATTTACTATTTTTCAACTTTTTCAAGATGCTGTTGACCATGGCTTTTCCCTGGAGAGATAGAGTGTGTGAGACAGAGTATAATCCAGGATAAAGTTTAAAAGTCATTTTTTCAATGTTCTGGACCAAGATTGTCCGCTAATCACAAATCTGAGATCCAATCTGGGATCTGTGGCTTACTTCAGTAAGGTCTTGATGGATGCTGTTGCTACGGATTGTTCCAAAGCTCCCACGGCAACAGCCATGCAACTTGCATGCAAACGGCCTGAGCAGAATTCCAAATTGACCTCGGAGCGAGATTGCCACGGGTGTTTTTATCCCCCACCTGGCCGGAATTGGGCCTATAACAGAGCGTTGTGAGAAAATGCTTTGCTTCTGATCCACCGACACTGTCTGCTGTGGCTTTGATCTCGCTGTAATAATCTCATTGTTTATGGAGATGGAATTTTGTTTTCCAGGAAAGTTGTCGCTGTGCTTTCAAATGAACTGCGATTAGAATGCGTGTCCTGGAGGTGCATGTACTGTATGCGTGTGTGTTCTGGGAAAAAAAGTTGGCTTAAAATCTCATTACGTTTGATTTTACATGAGTTGACAAGAGTAATGCATTAGCTGTGGGAATTACAACATATAGAAATCTTGACAACGGAATCAATATAGTTCATAAATGAATTAGATTAATCTCCCTCAGCCATAGTTTCGGATACTGTACGATTCTACAGTCAACATACCATCTGATTCAAGATAAGGCCTGATTTACCCACAATCCCGAGCAGATATTGACTGCTCACTGTTGTGTGATAAATCATTATCATATGGTGGCAAACATGTCCCCTGTCTTTTCAGTCCCAATATAATGAACATTTTATTAAATGTAATGATATTTGTATTATTTTTCCCATTCACTAGTATTTATTCATTTATTTTTATTTACTAATTTTCCGAGTTTAAATGGGCCATATGCAATAATTTTCATATTTTAATTGCTTTTTTTTATTGCCAAAGTTTGAACAGCTTGTAACAAAACTTTAAAAAAATGAGAGCCTCTTTTGTTCACACATGAAATGAATGCTTATACAATGTTCAGGAAAATGCAGAAAGAGCCATTCTGTACCGTGAAGTCAATGTGTCATGCAAAGAAAAGGGATTAGTTTAAACATAGCCTCACAAAGCCAGATCTATAGTCTCAAATATACTTTATAATCAAACTATCATAACAGTGTCATTTTATTTAGCCTACCTCATCATCTGTCGACATAATGCTGGTGAATTGCAGAGCTTGTGCAAACATATCCTCATTGTTATGATCAGATGATTTTTTAATTGCTGTTTTCTCATCGCTGTCATTGTTTTTTTATTCTCGTGTGTGTGTGTGTGTGTGTGTGTTTGTTTGTTAATGAGAGGAAAGCGCGCAGCACATATCTATAGATTCATCTAATCGTCATTCTCGGCAGCGTGGACGCACCGCTATCTCATGACCAATTCGAACGAGTGAGTAAAGGTGGCTAATTAGTACGATTTGTCTAAACCCCAGTGATGGGTAAGTTAAGGGGCGGGGTCAGGGGTAGGTCATTCGAATGAATTCATACGAATTGGGCAACTGGTAAAATTTGTACAAATTAGCCACCTAGTAAAATTGCCGTGAGATCGGGTTGGTGTGGACGTTGTCGGGATGTTCGTTAAAAGTATATCGCTGCAATGGTATTTCCAACTTCTTTTTACTTCTAAGCCGCAAAAAAAAAAAAAAAACTTTGCCGTGAGTATATCGGGAACTTGAATCACACTCAGTCTCTTGTACATTACATGTTCATGAGTGCGAGCACGAGCAATAAGTTGCCAGATGCAGTTCACTGAACGGCCACCGGTGTCGCTAATAACAAGGGTTTCTGAATTCTACATACTGTATGTAGCCACTTTAAGTGTCCTTGCTAGGTGGACAAATAGCAAAACAAAGTAACTATTAGGCTATAATAATCTTATATAATTTATACTTTTCCCTTTCTTTCAACGTTTTTCATGTCTTCAACATTATAAATTTACCTTAAAACATTCTAACAAGTTAATCTAAATGTGTTGTTGTTAAATGGCTGTGTAAGATTTTTATTTTAAATAATTGAATAGTAGTGAATTCAAAACATGCCAGATCATTTTTTAAAAGCCATCTTGGGCATGGATACTGCAACAGCAATAACTTTAGTGTATTAATATAGGTTTGAGACCATTTGAAATGTACAAATGACTCAGTCTTTTACTTCATTTGCCCTCTAAGGATAGGGCTGTAGTGCTATATTGAATACATGTTCACTGAGTACCAACATGTTCTCAACAAAAGGATATTTTATTTATAAATGAGCATTGTTAACTGCACAGAAAGGAGATAACTTGTTGATGCAGCTTTAACAAGCTTCAGGCTGTTTAGCAGTTCAGCCTCTGAGGACTGTGCTGTTGTTACATAGAATACAATTATGGAAATGTTGTCAACAACACAATTTATTTACTTTATTTATAAATTAACACTGTCAACAGGAAGAAAAGTTTGAGAAATTGACTAAACAAATTGCCTATGAAGGCTTTCAAGCATCTGGGTCACTGCAGAATGTCAGAAAAACATTATGAGAGCATTTAATTTTCCATTTGTTGACAATGTTTTTGACACTCAAAACTAGAGAATGTTTTTTAAAAGTTTACCAGAAAATTTGTCAAAGGTCTACTCTGTGCATT
This sequence comes from Meda fulgida, assembly GCA_030578275.1. Taxonomy (NCBI): domain Eukaryota; kingdom Metazoa; phylum Chordata; class Actinopteri; order Cypriniformes; family Leuciscidae; genus Meda; species Meda fulgida. The sequence continues at coordinate 7,251,521 of CM060626.1, forward strand.
GCAGCTGTTGCAAAAACACTTCCTGTGTAAATGTCCCCTTATACTGAGGCTGGAAATGGAACTTAAAAGTTGGTTTGGGTTTTATGCAGTGAATGTAAGAGCAAAACAGACACCTAGATAAAACACGTCTGTTACCATAGCAAACTAAGGCGCTCATGAAGTCCTGCAGTGATGTCCGTTGAAACGGTGACGCGCGAAGGAAGCGCGTTTCACACTCCTTGAGTGGCGGATCCCGTGGAGCGCGCAAAACCGGCCAGAGAGCGCGCGTATGGCGGCGTGCGGAAGCGCGGTGACAGTCCCCCCGCTGGGTTAAAAGATGACAGACGAAAGAATGAAAGAATCACACATGCTGGGACATCTTGTGTGAAAGGCTCACCAAAACTACCTAGACCGTTTTTTGTGTGTGGAAAGAATAAAGATAAAGAAGTGAAAATGGCGTCTTTCTTAAGCTCCCCAAACGGCCCCCTGTGGCTCGTTGTTGTTCCTGAGTTTAATTTGAAATTGATCGCTTTGACATTTTAAAGGCTATTGCGTTTGCCAGTAAGCTTGTTCCAATAAAGAAAGAAAGAAATAAAGAAAGAAAGAAAGAAAGAAAGAAAGAAAGAAAGAAAGAAAGAAAGAAAGAAAGAAAGAAAGAAAGAAAGAAAGAAAGAAAGAAAGAAGCTGCGACCCTCAGCCATACCATGTTACTATGACTTTCCTCATTTTTGTCCTTCTAATCAAGTTCAACTGTTCCTTAAAAAGCATATGGATCTAAGTCCATTTCACATGTTAAATTTAAAACTTAAGGCTTTGTCCTATTTTATATGGCAATGACAGCAGTCTCATGTTCGGTATGCAAATACAACTGCCGGATTCAGACGGACATAATACTACATAATGGATAGACACTGACACTGGCGAATTTTAACGCGAGTGGGACTTGCGCGATCCCGAGCTCACTGGGGTGAGACCTGTCAATCAAACACCACGCGAATCAGCATTTCTCTCTCCCCGCGACCTTGTCAAACGGCGGTTGATATCTCCCAGAGGAGCAGCGTTATTATCGTTACTCATTATCTCCCTGGTTGATATTCGTTTGTTATGATGACTGATGGACCTTTTAATCAGAGGAACGATAGGAAGTTGTTGGAAACAAACTGTGCAGGGTCTGAGGAAAAACGTAATGTTAGCACCTCATGGCAGGGTTAGGGTTAGGGAATGTCATTATACGTAGACCTGAAAAATTGTTAAAAAAAAGGCCACATTTAACCCCCAAACGCAATTAAATACAGTAACACTGTAGAAAAAAAAGTACAATCAACTTAGATTACATGAAACTGACTTAAAAATGAGTTGAATCTTATAACATTACAAAGCTGATTAGGGGGGGAAATTTTTCAATAAAAAAAATCAAATGTCATGCATTTTTTTATTATTATTATTTTTTGCACTGTATTATAAGATGTCTCGCTCTACAGGTTACATGAAATGTTCCTTTACATCTATTACATTATTATTATTATTATTAGACCTATTATAATTTTCCACCATAAAGTGTAAGGGAACTTACAGTTAACCAATGAAGAGGTTTTTTACTGTATAGCACTTTTACAGTCTTTTACTGGTCAAATTAAATCAATATTTACCCTGTTACACGACTGCTTTACAAACTGTTTAATAAATAATGACATAGCTGTACATGTCATAGAAGCTGTCCTAAAACAGGCTTCTCCTCAATTTCATTTGATTTTGGGGTGAAAAATGACTTGGACCCGGTAAGATGTGATTGTATGCATTATCTGTTTGACATGACATGGAGACAAAGTGCATTGCTTATCTCTGTCCACATCAATCCTTCTGCTCAGGTTAGGAGGAGGGATGAGACAGGAGAAAGGGGGAGAGGCCAGGGGCCCATTTTAAGGTGTTCTACAGAGCTGCCATGATCCAATTAGGAGATGATTGGGTCTAAGCTTCTAATCCTGATTTAAGAGTGCTGAGAGTGCTTAAACCAGCGTGAAAAACGAACATTACCCCATCACCAAAATCATGAGGTGGAAATACCTTGTCTGTTACGCTGCTCTTGCACATCGTTCACAACAACCTAACCAATCAGATCCCATTCTGCTTGAGCACAAAATGAAAGCAGTTCATCTACAGACTTTGTTCAAAGCAGCGCACACACACACCTTGATGCTGGCAGATGCTCCAGTCGCTGGGATGGTAGTTTGAAATCCCTGAAACAGCAGAGAGTAATGATGTCTAAAGATAGAAAAACACTATAGGTAGCGATTATCACCACACACACACACACACACACACGCACACGCACACGCACACGCACACACACACACACACACACACACACACACATACACACACACACACACACACATTAACAGGCGGCTGTACTTAAATTGGTCATTTTGAGTAGAAACAATTGTCACTGGAAACTGGAATTTTTTTAGTAAATTTCACAAATTACAATGAAATGGCAAGTACCATTGAATTAAACATGAGATTTTGAAGTAGAAAGAAATTGTACTTTATTGTAAATAACCTTATTTTATTTTATTCTTATTTACAGTTTCGAAAAATCATTTTACACTATATTATTTTCTTTTTGTTTTATTAGTCTTTTTTAAAAGCAATAATAGGAGGCTTTATTGATAAATGAATGAATCAAGTGAAGGAATGAAAGTAACAAACACATCATGTTTCAATTACAAAAATGGAGTTTTATTTGTTGGGGAAAAGTCTCCTTGCTTTGTTCTGCTCATTTTTCGATTTGTTCCTGAACACTTAATTTCCAAAGAAAATGTTTGGAGTGTCCAGATATTTCCAGACAGCGCTCAGATGAGAATTGAATAGTGGGTATACATAGTAATGTGTGTGTGTGTGTGTGTGTGTGTGTGTGTGTGTGTGTGTGTGTGTGTGTGTGTGTGTGTGTTTGTGTGGCTTTGTGAGAGTTCTGTTTACCGTAAGCTTGAATTAATTGCGTTGTTCTCTCTTGTGTTTGCTCAGTCACTCACTCAAACACACACACACACACACACACACACACACACACACACACACACACACACACACACACACACACACACACACACACAGAGCCTCCCATGCACCCAAACATAAATGCATTTTGAACAAACCCACCTTGTTTGTCAGTCTGCATGTACACAAAGAAAGTACTTCAGTGTATATGCGCTTTCACAGGAAGTGCATCAGTGAATTATTTAAAGGGGTCCTATTAACCCTTTTCACATTCCCGTGTTTTTTAGACGTGGAAGTCGTCATAGTTGTGTAAACTTTTATAGCGGTGAAACAGAGATTACATTAAAAATATATTTTTTGGTGTTCACATTTGCTCAAATAGCAAAAGAAAAACTCCACAATAGTGTTTTCACAACTTTCAAAAATAGGAAATAAATAGAGAGAGATGTCATTTTTACCATAGCCGCTCACAGCAGCATTAACTTTTTTTACATTTTTTATTCTCACATATTTTCAATTATTACAGCTCCTCTCTCCCCTATCTGGCTCGAACGCGTCATTAGTTCCTGTTTCGATGAAGCCCCTCCTTCCGAAATATGAAATGTGCTGTGATTGGTTAACTGGCCCAGTGTGTTGTGATTGGCAGCACTTAGCGTGTGTTCTGGGAAATGTCCCGCCCCTCCATAACTGCCAGTTTGAAGGATGCTGTCAATTTCAAAGCAATTCAAGCCTGATTTAGACTTATGAATGTTAACAAACAAGAGGATCGTCCAGAATGGATTTCATTCACGGACTTTGCAAGCACGAATTTCACAGGACGTTTCAGATTGGTTTGTTTTTATTTTCTTTTTTTTTTTTATTTCCTTATACATTTTAAATGGTTATACACCATTTAATCATGATATTTGTCGGAAAATGATGGTAATACAAACACTAATCAATCACAAAAACATGGTTCATTTTCCTAAGGGGCGGTGAACAGCCTTACAAAAGCGAGAGCTTACAAAAGCTTAAGTAAACATTACATCAATACTGTAGTTGCAGGAGAGCGGAGGTAAAGCTTTGCCCTTTGTTTGCATCATAGCAACTACATCAAACTTATAATTAGAATCAGCTTTGACCACTCTCAGCAGCCTTAGGAAGGTCAAACAAATGAACTTTGGAAAAGGGGTGGAAAAAACACATCAGCAGTTTAACCAGGCCTCGTCCCCATTTTTGTGTTCTGTGGGATTATTTAAATGAGTAAACTTATTACTTCACAAAGCCCTGAAAAATACGCATTGTTGTCCAAACGAACCATTCGTTGCAGTTCTTGGAAAGTGGATTCTGTTAAATAAAAGATCTCCCTTTGGAGTGGACTTTGAGCTTTGTAACCTTGCAGAAGGTTTAAAGCTCTCATACCAGCAATGCAGTTTTTGCCGCGAAGCAGCTGCAAGCCAGACTCTTTAACCTGTGAGGCCCATATGGAACAATGCCTAATTAAGAAGGCTTTTTTCCAAAGCAGAGTTCAAAGACCAGCGGTCATACTTAGCCATCTAATGTGCATTCTAAGTAGAATAAAGCAAGTAAGAGCACATTGGCATGCTTCAGGCAGGTACATAATGTGCCTATGTTCTTAGATACCATGTAAGATCCTAAGCGGCTCATTTGATTCCTAAACACCATGTTGTGCACCACTGAGAATCGAATTTAGAGTGCCTTTGAAAATTCCAATTCCCTCCCTGAATTTGAGCTGAATTTAAATTGAAAATATTGCAGGATTGCAAAGCGAATTTAAATAAACGGAAGTTCATATGAATTGAAATTTTAAAAAGTTCATATAACTATTATAGCACTTAAATATAGAAAAAAAATAAGATTTTCATGATATGTCCCCTTTAAGTGCTATAATCGGGTCTCTGGTGCATCTCCCAACCCAGAAAATGTGAAAAGTGATAACCCAGTAACTTTGTTTTGGTAAGCCTTTCTCTGCAAGCATGTCGAAAAATAAGCCGATCAGATTTCGCTCCCTTTCTGAGATAGGAAGGGGATCTTATTATAATATTTCCGCCCCTTAATCTGCACGTTTCTACCCACGGCGCCGCCATTTGGTTTCGCAAGTGACAACAGTGTAACCAGGTCTAACGCAGTGGCAAAAGTTCAATTGTACATTTAGATAGATAGATGTGGGGTGTGTCCAATTCAATTAAAATTCATGCTTGTTCAAGACAGTTCTTCAGGCCTGAATTCGCCATCCGATCTGGCTGCCCCCAAGTGACCTCAGCAGAGCAGAACGGACACATCAGACCAGTCCATCGGAGAGATCATTTTAGATCTGCCACCTGCTCCGCTGCTGAAACCGCCAGCGAACACAATGCACTGTGAAGGACAGGCTCAAGCCGACCTGTTAGCCTGTGCTTAGACGTCACACCTGACTGGCTTAGGGCCAGGCATCGGGTCTTCTTCCTAAATGAGTCACTCCTCAGCCAGCTCCAGAGAGGTGGAAGTGGAAATGAGACGTATGTTAATGCCTCTGTCTAGGAAACTAACCCCTGGGGTGCAACCATGGGAAATGATGGGGGTTGGCGTCTACCACACAGATGGGATTGGAGACTCGCCACCCTAACCCAACATGCCAGGCCAAAAACAGGTTCCCTGATCACAATAAAGAAAAGGCTGTTTGGAGAATAGTTCCATTCAGTTTCACCATCTTTAAGCAAAAATCATATCTAAACACCTGAATTCCTGGTGAAAACTACATTATGCACCCATCTGATGCATATTGTATACAGAAATTGCAAGATTTTTCTCAATTTGATAAATTCTAAATTGATTGGCTGGCTTTGTGAAACTATAGCAGGAGCCTGTGACATTTCAATTTTTTTTTTGTTGTTGTGCTCACCAAGGCTGCATTTATTTATAAGAAAGTACAGTAAAAACGTTTTTAGTTTATATTATAACAATTTAAAATAAAATAATTAGTATATTTTAAAATATATTATGTTCCTGTGATGACAATGCTGAATTTCCAGCATAATTACTCCAGTCTTCAGTGTCACATGATCCTTTAGAAATCATTAATATGTTGATTTTTTGTGCTCAAGAAACATTTCTACTTATTCTCATATTTGAAAACAATTATGCTGCTTAATATTTTTGTGGAAACCTTGATACAGCACCCCCCCCCCCCCCCCCAAGAAACTATGAAGAATAAAAAGTTTAAAAGAACAGCATTAATTTGAAATAGAAATCTTTTGTGACATTATAAATGTATTTTCTGTCACTTTTTGTCAATTTAATGTCTTTGCTGAATAATAGTATTAATTTATTTTAACTTTACAACTTTATTTGTTTTCTGTACAGCTGTTTGTGGACGGAGACTGCTGTGCAATCACATTTGAATGATTTTTTCGCCTGTTTGATAATCCCACCCCTAAATGTCTTAAAACTTAACAAAATGCCATTTGCTGCTTTAAATGTCATTCAGTCAGTTCTTGGCCGAAATATGCGAATAGTCCAAAGTCTGGCTCTACCAGACTAGATTGTGTAGTTATGAGAGGCAGTCACAAAAGATAGTCAAAGACTAATGTGCACTTTGTCTTTTGTTTTCAGAGCTTTGTTTATTGGTATCGTCAGCAATGAAGGCTGAAATTTCAGTCAGTCATTTATTTTATTCCATCAACATTTGCGTGTATGTGGGTATATTATGTTTGTGCATCTCTGTTTAGACTGAAATTCCTTTCAGGTCAAGGGCTCCTTCCATTGATCTTGCTATTTAATTTCATTCAGGAAAGCCCATTTGCAAAAAGATTCCATCTCTCTCTCTCTCTCTCTCTCTCTCTCTCTCTCTCTCTCTCTCTCTCTCTCTCTTCAGTGTAGTTTTCAGAGGGGAGTGTAGGCTGGTCTTCTCAATAACGATAACAGGAAAATGAAGAAGAGAAGGAACAATTGAGAAAATAAGAGTGTGTGAAATGGCTTGAGTCAGTCTCCAGCGGGTAGCGTGGCATCAGCAGGGTGCCTGTCACTCAAGAAGGAGAGACAGGAAGACTGTGAGAAACACTAGCCTTTCTGAATGCAGAAACCAATCAAAACTTTAGCACTATTAAAGTGTAGGCCTACTCATTTTTAGCAAATGCTGACTTATTTGTGTGCAAATGACTTACTACGTATACAATTATCAAGAAAATAACAGTTACTGAACTTAGTCAACTGTTTAGTATGTGTTGCAAAAGAATTGCATAAAAATATAACCATAACGTTTGCACTTTACGTGCACTTAAGTGTAGTATCAGTGTACTTACCTAAGAGAGTACTGGTTAATATAAGGTAACTACATGGGTTATGGTTAGGTTTAGGGGTAGGTTCAGGGTTAGTACCTAGTTATTATAATTACTATAAGTACATGTAAAATATAGAAAATAAATTCTGTTTAAATGTTTGTTTTTTATCTAAATCTGCCAAATATACATTGTCCCCGTTTATCACCACTGCCTTTCTTATATAGAATATCATATAAATAAATAATAATGTACATTAAAATAGTATGGTTGTGGTCTATGCAGATTTGTTTCCCAAAAATGCTTCATGCATTCAGTGTTTTTTAAGTGTGATTTATTTACCATTATAGTATTTATTAATATTTTGAATTAGCTTTTATTTAAATATTTTCAGTTTTCATTTTAATTTAAGTTTTACTCATTTTGCTATGTGTGTCTGTCTTTTTAAGGTTGCTTCTTATTTTTCTATTTAGCCTCAATTTACTTTTTTATTTCAGTTTTAGCAATAGAAATTTTAGTAGCATACTTTTTTAGTTATTTCAGTTAGTTGCCAGGCACCATTTCCAATTTTTGCTGTAAATTGGGAAGAGTCATGGGTGTGTGCCGAATGTTTATATCTTGTCAAGCATCAGTGCAACTGGCAAAACAAGCACAGCCTTTCCAAACACTTCTGCTTGTCACAACATTCTCTGCTCTTATTTGTCTCAGCTAATGCTAATAAGCCTCATGTCTCACCTCTGTTCTAAACTAGGAACAGCAGAAAATACTCCGCTTGGTCTGTTGCCCGCTTTTGCTGAAATCATGTGAAACCCACACATCACGTCTTGGCTGGTGCTCACTGACCTGTTTGCAAGTTGTAGCCCCAGACAGAAGCCCGTGCTAAAAGCTTTGGCCCTGCGGTGTGACGGGAGAGAGATTGTGGGGGAGTTTGTGTGAGATTGAGGTGTCTCGCCTCAGTTTAATTATGGCCTGGAATCTAATCCAGTGTAGAGTTTTTCTGAAAACTGCACTGCCCTCTGCCTTCTTGATTGACACATGGGTTAAAATGAGTCTCAATCAGAGATAAAGATAGAAGGACTAAAACTGAGGGAAGGCAGGAGAGAGAAGAGTGCAAATTGTAGATGTTCACAAATCTGTGGCGTCTTTAGTGGTCACTTATGGACAGCGTTTCGGGGTAACGCATTACAAGTAATGCAAGTTATGTAACTAGATTACTTTTTCAAGTAACTAGTAAAGTAGTGCATTAGCTTTAAATTTACAACAAAATATCTGAGTGACTTTTTCAAATAAGTACCACAAGTTGATTCGTTTAACTTGTACTTCGTTAGTTCATTGACACCTCTTCTGTCCCCATGTTGAGAGAAATCGGGAGTAAATGCAGAGGCGTTGTTTGCGCTGTGTAAACATGATGGTCACTGTAGTTAAATGTGTGAATGCATTTACTCATCTCACTTGCACAAAAACAGACTCAGTTAATAAACAGTGAAATGCAAACTCAGAATATTTTGCAAACCTCCAATAATTAAATATGCTAAACAACACAAAATCTCACTTTATTAACAAACGTCCTTACTGCTGATCTTTGATGATCCAATTCAACAATAGGAATAAGCAAAAAATTACTTTAGTTTAGTCTCTTTTTTTAAAGAGAACTAGAATCTCCTGCCCAATTCTTCTGCAATCCAGAATGGTCGCACAGATGAAAGGGTTGTTTGAGCTGCGCCCTCTACTGTACAGGTGTGAATTTGCACTTCCTTCAGCCTGAGGCTTATTCATTTCTCTTTTGGTGTGAAAGGGCCTTTTCAGTGGCAAAAAGTAGAACTTTTTAGTTTTTTGTTATTAAAAAACAATCAAACAGGCCCAGTCTAGGTCCAAAAACGTAACTAATTAACACAATTATATATATATATATATATATATATAGGCTAAGGGGCAAATCGCTAGACCACTGAGATGTTTCCCTATGCTCCCGATTTCCAATTCAGTCCTGTTGATCTGCCTAAAATTGTGGATGAATGGGTCTGTCTGGATCAGAAAATGAAAAACAAATAGAGTGCAATTTATGGTCTTTTAGAAGCCATTATCACAAAAGAAGAAGATCAACAGGGTGAACTTTCTTCCGTCTCTCACTGTTTCCATGCTCTCTTTTACTATAAATGTCACTTATTCTGTTGGGGTTCTGTCATTTGTCTTTTGAAGGTGAGGACACAACACATATTCTCTCTCTCTCTCTCTCTCTCTCTCTCTCTCTCTCTCTCTCTCTCTCTCTCTCTCTCTCTCTCTCTCTCTCTCTCTCTCTCTCTCTCACACACACACGCACACACACACACACGCACACGCACACACACACACACACACACACACACACACACACACACACACACACACACACACACACACACACACACACACACACACACACATACTCCACAACCAATAGCAATAGTATATCTAGTAGGTTAGTGTTGACCTTCCATTTCCAGTGTGATGAATGAATCAGCTACTATGTTTAACTCTGTCTCTCTGTTAACATCTCTGTTTTTATTTCCTAGAAGTAATTCTGAAAGCCATTCGCAAGCTTAAAGACTTCCTGTGATAACAATGCAGCATACTACTCTTTGAAGAATTATCTTGGAATAACCCCTGCTGTGCAGAATACTGTTTATAAAAACACTAATCAGAAAGTATTAAGCTAATATTCCATTCCGAACATAGATATGCAGTTTAAACAGTTAAAATAAGAAGTTGGGGGCACGATATATCAAGGGTTAAAAAAAAAAAAACATAAAAAGCTTAAAAAACAAATGTAATAATGCCCTTTAGTACTTTTAAATAAATAGAATAATTGGAAGAATGTTTTACAAGAAAATACTATTTCTTACTACTTCAAAATCTCGTTTAATTCAGTGTGTTACTTGGTCTTTCTTTGTAATTATTTTTGACATTTACTAGCAATTTCTGAGTGAAAATAGTTTTTACACCCTTTTTTTGAGTGTGGAACCATATAAATGATACGAGCACAACTTTGCCATTGTCTTTAAAGTACAGAGACAGTGCAAAGTTGATTTCTGGAATAGTCTGAAAGAAATTGTAAGTGTTTATGGGTGACAATCTGATGAAACTGTCATTATTTTGTTATACTGTTTGTTGCTGCAGAAATTCGGTTCTTCATGTTTAAGCACTGACGATCTGACTGTCCTTTCAGCAGACGGATGTTATCAAACAGCGGTGTCACGATCACACCGTATCGCAGGTCCTCTAAAACGACCCTTAGCTGCAAAAAGAGAGGGAGAGACCGTGAGACGCCTAAAGATGATGAAGTGCTACCACAGGCCCAGCTGATGGACAAAAGTTAGGCTGCAATGTGCTGTTTTCCCTCCTCTCTCCCTCCCTTCCTTTCTCTCTCTCTTTCTCTTTCAAACTGTTACTCTCTGTTACATCCCCACATCAAAGAGGACTGATAATTCTATCAATTTCAACCTGGGGAAATATCAAGATACAACAGAGAGAGCAAGGGGATGAGAGAGAGCGAGAGAGAAACAGAGAGATGAGTGTGTGTGGTTGCTAAGGAACTACTTGCTAAGGAGCTCAGATTGTACTTTCTGGTGTGTGTCAAAGTGATGGTGTGGAAACAGGATGAACATGAAACCACTTTCTCTCCTTATTTTCATCTCCTGAAAAGAGAGATAACCTCCAATCAGACCACACGCATAGGGTCCGAGACCTCTCTTTAAGAGGTTAGATTGTAGCCGGGCCGCTTTACCTCATCAAACTTTATGGTTAACCTCCAATCTCTGCCTTAGCACACCGCTGTTAACCTCGCATCTGTATCAGTGTGAACTTTACTGTTAACCTCTCGTCTCTATACCTCTGCAAGCTTTATTATTCGCCTGTGTAGCGCACTGAAGCACGTGTTTTAAAGTGAATAAAAGTCATAAACGAGAAAGTATGAGGAGGACTATACTAGAAGAGGAAAGAAAGTCCCATATTTCAGTTAAAAGAGCCAATCGGTTTATTGGTAGATTAGCAGGGCCAACCTGAAAAATTAAAATTTTCACTTAGCTTGGTTTTAGTTAAAGTCAAAATTTGAAATATGTCATTGGAGCATGAGCTCAGCCACCAGCTCTGGAGATCTCAGTCTATAAGTAGATAGGAGAGACTGCATGCTTTTCAAAAATCGAACACAGAAATTGCAACAAGGGACCAAGATGGCCACCAAGTGAACTGACTTGCTTTAAATGGAACTAAATCAGTCTAATCTGATAAAGCAATAAGGGTTTAAAGCTATAAAGTCCATGTAAATCTGATTTTTTTCCCCCTAACCAGATACGACAGGACATTTAGTCTTTTTTTGGTTTCTACAGAGGGCATGCCTGATGTATTTTTGCAGGCCATCCCAGCAGTTAGCATCACCCTGATTCCATTGACAAAAAGCCAACAGGATTTTTCCATTGGCTTTTAGATTATTGTAGAAAATAAGCTCTGTGTCCAAGCAAAGTTTATGATCCGTGCACGTTTTGTTCACATATGAACGTAATCAAAATTTTGTTGGAATCTACAAGTCGAAAAGTCTAAGATTACCGGTTTGCCATGTTGATGTTTAATGTCCCCAAAAATCTTCGTAGTCCCATTAGCCACTTGGAGGCATCCATCTTTTTCAAGGAAAAATAAGCTTAAAATTAAGATTAATAACTAAAGATTTAAAATAAGTCCCCAGCTTGAGTTTTTAAAGGCGACTGTTATTTTAGAACTTATTTTAGCTTTTTGTCCAAACAATCCTCAATTGTGTGGTGTCATTACAATTATTTTACTGCTCCCAATAGCGTCGCTGCACTCACAATACCAAATAGTAAATGTCAAACACGTTTGACCAAGGCCTTGCCTTTGACGTGATACCCGCGACAGCCAATGAGAGTGAGCAAGCTTCACCAACCGGATGTTGCGTGCTTCTATAGCTGAAACTTGGCAGCCACAAACATGCCATGAAAGTATTAAAAAAAAAAGATCACACGTATCACTCCTTTGCCTTTTTTCCCGCAAAACAAAACTTACACCAGGACAACCGATCGTCCTCCATTTGTTTTTCTTCTAAAGTCACGTTTGATCTTGTCTTAGCACTGTGAAAATGTTACAATCGACAGGTGTGTGTGGTCTCGTGATCTGGACAAATTTTCTAGTGTGTGCATTCGGAGGATTATAATACTAAAAATCGGTTTAATCTGTATTTATGTCTGTGGTCTCCAAGAATTTAAACTGAGGGGGCAAAAAATATCTGGGGGGGCAAAAATAAAATCGGAGGGGGCAGTGTCCCCTCGTGGCCCCGGGCCTGATGCCTACCCTAGTATGCAAACACTATATTATTATTATTATTTTTTTTATCATTCCCTCATTGGGTGCTGAGCCCTGTTAATATTGAAAATCGCCCCTGGGTGAGTAAATAATGACAGAGTTTTCCTTTTTTGGTGTACTATCCCTTTAAAAAAATATGAATTGAAAAATATTGAATATGAAAAATAAAACAATATGTCCATATTGGCTGTGATTGCATGGTGTTGCACAGTGTTTCGCTTTCAGCATAGACAGACAAATGACTTGTTGCCGGAAACCTGTAGAATCACACCTGGTTAGGATCCTTATATGGTCTTTGAGAGCGACAGAAATACATGTAAATCGACTAACTATATACAATGTAAGGGCTTGAGGCCAGTGAGCTCTATGGATGTAATTATGGAGAAGGCGTGGTGGAGGGATAACAGAAGAATTGGGTTAGGGGTGAGTTGAGCAGCCATGTATACAGTACATTCTTAGAGATGTGATTAGCATATACTTCTGAACCTTTTGCTTACTTTATTATTATTATTCTCAATTTTTCATGTCACCGGTATGAGTTTTTTAATCATTTCTTGGTACCGTTGAACATTTATAACACAAATCAAGTTATTATGTAATTCCTGTGTTTTTTAGTTGTTGTTTTTTCCACACATGAATTCACACCTGGTTCCACGGGAGGCCAACGCAAATAACAGCAATTACAATAACCACATTCACGCAAAATAACTGTGTTTATACCTGCTCCTTATGGGTCACGCACACACACACTCTGTTTGTGTGTGCGTATGAAAAGGCAGTTTGGGGACAAGCAGAGGCCACGGGTTAAAACGGATAAAGAAAAAGAAAAGCACAGATGACAGCGTCAATGTTGAGGGCAAAATAAATAAATGACATAAGGTTATAAATCATCATTCATTGAAGATGAATAAAATGAAGGCCTTGTCATTTGAGGACAGCTCTCAAGCACCAACAAAGCCAAAATCTTATTTTAAATTTCTACCAGGCTTTTTTATCTTGTGAAAGAGGAAGTCAATGCAATAATACATAAACAGCAATACTGTTTTACAGGCTTCATTTGCCTAATGCTTACTGATGAGATTTCATCTGTCCTTCATGCACAGACACTTTCAAAATGTCCTGGTCTTTGTCCTTAGTCCCTTAGTAAGATTAAAAAAAAGAAAAAGAAAGAAAAAACAGACGTAGTATTAAAGTTTCAGATTAATACTTGATTTTTGTTGTGTTGTTCAGAACCTCTATGACTATCTTACTTCTGCAAAACATAAAATATATATATATAAAAATAAAAATGTAAAAAGAAGTTCATACAATGAAAGTCAACGGGGTCCAGTGTTCTTTAGACACCACTGACATTCAAAATAACTTATTCTGTGTTTCACAAAAGAAAAAAGTCTTACAGGTTTGTGAAGAACACTGGTATCACTGATATTAAATATGACATAATGCCATGATTTTTTTTTTTTTTTTGCATGCTGATTTGTTCTATTCTATTTTTCTACAATGTGTTTTTCTTACAAGATTGGATAACAGCCAGATCTCTGAAAGTATCAAGTTTTTTTTTTATACTACAGAGAGTTAAAGTTTAAAGTCTTGAAGCAAGCATAATATGTTGATTTTGAAATGACTGTTATTACCAGTACTTATTTTTACACAGAATCATCCCGGTCTCTGAGACCTATAACAAATACAATAAAGTCAATCTAAAATTAATCAGAATCAGAAAGAGCTTTATCGCCAAGTAAACAAGGAATTTATTTTGGTGGTAGAAGAAGCTTCCAGTACGCAGAGACAGCAACAATAGTACACACATATTACAATAAAATATTAACATATATGTAAATAAGATATTCAAATAGAACAGGAGAATGGAAGTGTTAAATTAAGCAAAAAAAGTGCGCTGCACCACAACTCTTCTGTTCAAACACTGTTCTGTTTTCCCACCATCTCTCAGACTGATTTTTCAAAAGTGGGGTTGCTGGCTAACAGGTTAAAATGAGTGAGCAAGCTTTGAATATTTCATTAGTTCACACTTATGATTACCTGGAATACAGAAGCTCTTAAGATAAGGTGCAATTAGTGCTGAGGCAGTTTTGGAGGTACCACTAGGTGGGGTAAAAGAGCACATGAGAAGTGATGCATGTTGAACGTAAATCATTACATGCACTGTCCCAGGACTATTAGCATTGAAATTGGTTTTTAAAATGAGCTATAATAGAAATAATTAAGCCTAAATGTGGATAGGATGTAGGGCAAAAGAATAGCTTGCCCAGATGTCGGTTCATTTGTATGCATATTGGGTCCAGTATGGAAACCAGGCAAAATGGGCTTGTGACATATAAATTCAACACAAAATCTTATTTTTAAAAACATTTTTTAAACATAAAAAAGTAATAAAAAAAAGTCCTAGTTTGTGATTCATCAGTGCCTCAGTGTAAATGTTTGGCTATGTAATGTTTAATCAAAATGTGATAACTCTTGTTCCACTATATGTGTGTGTGTGTGTGTGTGTGTGTGTGTGTGTGTGTGTGTGTGTGTGTGTGTGTGTGTGTGTGTGTGTGTGTGTGTGTGTGTGTGTGTGTGTGTGTTTTTGTGTGTGTGTTTATTTATTTATGATCAAGTCAGGTCGCTCCCTCTTTCCCTATATCCGGTTTCTTTTGACCTACAATGTCCTTTTACAAAGTCTTGATTTTGTTTTTGGGGTCTACTCGAATACGCTTTCGGGTTGGGGAAAGACCTGGTAACCTACCCTACCTCGGAAAACCCATTGTCAAGAAAATGTGTGGACAGTCTCAGAGATGGCCATAGAATGACCAAGAGTTGGATACGACTGAAATGGTAATATAGATAGAGAGAATGTGTTTTCAGATGCTTGATGAAGGTCGTCAGACCGAAACGTTGCTAATAAAAGTTTTGTAGCTGGACCAGTGTGTTGTGATTGGTCAACCGCTTCAAGTGTGCTTCAGAAATACCATACCCCTCGCCATAACTGTGAGTTTCAACACACTACTAACACAACTCCACTGGGCCTCAACACCCCCCTTTGCTTTAGCCTTGCAGGAATTATTTTAAAGTCCCCCTGTGGTGAAAATCAAGCTTTTAATGTCGTTTATATGTGTTTTTTTTTTTTATATATATGCTTTAGGATGTGCAAATTAACAAGTCAACACCATTGCTGAGTATTTTCTCCTTAAAACTGCAGTGAACCAAAAAGAGTTTCAAAACCGTGGTTTAAATTCGCTGGTGTTTCTGACATCACAAACTACCTTGTAGCCAATCACGTCAACGTGTGGATCTCTGAGCTGGTGTGAGTGAGTAAGGGCGGAACTCATTTGCATATTCATATAATGGCGTATATTAAATGAGGCAAGGGTGTAGAGTTACATTCAAGCTATTTTAAGACACAAAGACATTTTTTTTTCAAGGAAAAAACTTTTAAATATGTTATTTTTGTGATCAAAGAGCAGATCTAAGGGATGCAATTATTGACTACAGGGGGACTTTAAGGGAGAAATATTGTGACATGTACCTTACCGGAAGAAACTTAAGACAAAACTTTAGACCTTTTTCATGCACAAACAGCAACATTACACATAGCGAAAGTTGAAAATGTACAAAAGCTTCCTCTTTAATACTAAACCTGTGCATAGTTTTCTCTGTATTAAATCTATGCTAGTTCATACCGCTCATAAATACATATGTACTCACCGCAAGCAATCTGACATGTTGCTACCTTAGTGAGATGCAACACGCTGCGAGTTAATGGGTAAATTTAGGTCGTCTCTATTTCCCGAGGGAATTAAAACACTGCTAAACATCCTTAACCACACAACACAGCTGACACTCAACAGTCATAAATAATAGAGATGGCAGTGTTTTGCTCTTTATAGGCAGCAGATTGGGTAAGGAGGAATGGTGTGTCAGAAAGTCAGTAAGGAATACTATTTATTTTACTCCACCTTGATTCCGCCTGGCATTCAAGAGTGCAGAGCGATAGGGAGAGAGTGAGAGCACATGTGAGCAGGCAGAAAGAGTGAACACAGCTCATGCATGAGGGGACACGACACTTGAAATGGGTTACATGCCTGACTTGGCTTTGTAGCTGAAGATAATAGCAGGAACCAGCTGTGAATTGCTGGTTCGATACCTGCACAAGCACGCTTCCATTTATACACCGCAGAAACACAAGCCGGCTCGAAGAACGAGGGAGAGAGAGAGAGAGGCAGAAGGAGAGCGAGAAAGAACAAACACTTAACAGCTATTTGGGGAGAGGATGAGAAGAGGAGAGAGGAAGGAGGAGGCAGAGAAAGTCAGAGAGAGTAAGAGTGATTTGTTTTATCTCAGCGGTGAGAAGCATCAATCTCTAATCATTGTCTCTTCACAGGTGCATCAGTAGGACATAGATCCGTCTGACAGCTATTTAAATAGGTGTTATTTTAGGGGGCGGAAATACATCAAGAAAGATGGATCAATATGTTTGGGCGCAGGCAAATTTACCTTTGAAATCCTCCCAACAGCTGGATTCAACCAAATGTTTCATATGTGGTATATTATTTTGTCCAATCAGCATCTAGAATCGGAATTATCCGTTTTATAGTTAGCGATTGACTGATTTTGATCCTTCTGTCAGTTCCATAATCTGTTGGTAGCATTTATATACAGTACATATGGGCTCGAAACCACAATGAGACTCTTTAAAATATCTTTTATGTTCTACAGAAGAAAAAACCAAAGTCATACAGGTTTGGAATGACGTGAGGCATGGCAAAATGTTTTATTAATCAAATATGAAATTTCTGCAGGGAATCCTGACGTATCTTGCATTGAAAGCCATGGAGTGCGCTGGGCTGAGTGGTAAACCCCACCCTGTTAACTAACACTGTCAACCCTTATTTCCATATCAAAGTGTGCCAGAAGGCATTGTGAGATCATAAGAGGCTGCTCTTAACGGAAGCGCACTGGCAAAAATACGAGTCAAGGCGAGTTCGATGTGACTGAGTGTCTTATTCTCAGAGCTCCCTTTTCCTCAGAAGTATTTTGGACAGGTTTATAACGTGATCCAGCAGCGCCTCAATGGAATTATGGCCTGGTTTTCATGGGTTTCTGCTGGCAGAAAAGCAGTGTGCACTTTTGCTGATGCTCAATTTGTCCCTTCCTAATATGAATCCAAGCTTTTCAATACTTTTTTTTCTAAATTCACTTAAAAAAAGGAAACATTTTACTTAAGGCCTTTAGATATAATGCATTATAAAAGTATTTTAATATGTTAATTATGCTTTGAAATGCACCTATTAAATGTTATGATATATGATATTTTAATGTATTATATAACAGTTGTAGTAGTTATATAACTACTATATAACAGTTATATAACATTATATTATCTATTCATTGTTACACCTTTAGAAAGTATAGTGCTTTAAAACACCTTACAAACAATCAACTTCAGAATCTGCAAATATTATACTGCATTTTATCTATGGTTACAGTTATTTAAAAAATATATATATAATGCATTAAAACATATGTATAATGCACTATACACAAAGGATTTCAGTAATGTGTTACATTAAAATAAAAATAAAAATTCAAAAGGGACAAAAAGGTCATGTTTCTTCCCAAAATCATAAGATGTAAATAATATATTTTAGTTTGCTTAAAGGAAATTAAGCCTATTTTCGTACTGTTTTCGCAACTATTTGGGTTACTTAGTTACTTTTCATGGAACGTAATGTGTTGTTACTTTTGTGTTACTTTTTTAATAACATTATTAATAATAATTTGTTACATTTATATAGATTTTTTTATATTTATTTATATTTTTTAATTTTTAATGATCACAGAGAGTCAGGACCTTGGTTTAACATCTCATCTGAAAGACGTTGGCTTTTTCTCACCATGTGAAGGGCTGGGCTTGCTTGGTTCAATTTTTGGCAAATGTAAAGGTCTTTTTAAAACAAAATTGAAATGTATTTCCTCAGACGGAAGGAAACACTAATTTAAGCTGAATAAATGCATGCTCACATTTAGTGTAGAAATACAATAATCATCATGTTTACACAGCGTGCACAACGCCTCCCGATTTCTCTCAACATGGGGACAGAAGAGGTGTCAGTCCATAAATTACTTGTAAGTAAATTGTGTCACTTACAGTATATGAAAAAGCAACTGTATTATTTTGTTGTAAATTAAAAGTAATGAGGTACTTTAGTTACTTGAAAAAAGTAATCTGATTTTTGTGCCACTTGTAATGCACCCCCCAAACACTGTTTGTAAAATATGTATACATGAGTGTGGTGTTAAAATAAAAAGGTATTTCAATAAAACAGAAAAACGTGTACTTTAGTAAACAAAATTAGTATTATTATAATAAGAACCTAATGAGGTCACCATTGAGAATAATTAGAATAAAAAAATGTCTAGTAATTATAGCTAATTTTGGGCAAAATGTTGCTTAATTGTTAAACTTATTATTTTGTTATCTGTACATATTTGGATGAAATGTGACTATTGTCCCAAATTGATCCTTAAAGCTTTTATATGAAAAAAGGGCTGTAATGGGCTATAAACAAAAACCCATTAAAAAAAAAGATGATGTACTGTTTATTATTTCCAATCTTCCAAGGTAACCGAAGATAAATAAGTGGAGAAACCCGATGAATTGTTCTCCTCTTCAATTCCTGCTCGGTCTCTTTCCTCCAAAATGACCCCTTGTCCTCGGATCTCTCTTTGGGTGAATAATAACAATAATTGTGGGCTAAATTGCAGCTTGAGAACAGAGTCGCCTGACAGTAGCTTCCTCAGGCACGATTCAGCCTCATCCTACCCTGTGACGTGGTCTCCAAATATCCATCTAAAACATGTATACATATATACACATATACCTTTCATTGTTTAGTGCATTGATCATTTTTGTAAATGCATGACTCTATCTCCCTTAACTGGCTCTCTCATTTGATATATGAACTGAATAGACTCCAAGCAAAAAACTCAAACAAAGTGTAATTGAGAGGACAAAAAAGTGAACTAGCTTGTGTGAATTAGTCAAGGACAAACTAAATTAAGAGCTAAGAAAAGAATTTCATCCTTGATAGAGTCTTTGACCTTGTTATAATTACTTTGTTGGTTGGAATGAAGAAAGAAGTGAATGTTTGGTTCTGTAGAGTAACCTGACGGAATATGGAACGAAATAATTTTAACCTCATTCGGTCCGGTTTTTGACACCACTAATGGCAACGTTACATTGAGAAATCATTGTATTCTCTGGGAGCGATATTGAGAGAGATTTTGTTTCTGATTAAAGTGACGATGGATTTATTATAGATTTCGTGTTGATTCACATAATTAATTCATGAGTCAGGCTGTCAATCATGTGAAAAGACTGCTGTGAGCTCTCAGCAGTCACTGACACACACACACACACACACACTTGTCATACAGTACTGTAGATGTGAGAGCGGGGGATTTATTTACTGTGGATAGGATGCTTCACCTACAAATATGCAACCAAGAGCATAAAAGGGATGATAATATGAATAAAAGAGTGACTTTTTTAAACATTCTCTAAAGTTAAACAATTCTAAAGTATTCTTCTTGTAGTTCAACTGGTAGAATATGCAACCAGCAACACCGAGGTTTAATTCCCTGCAGGGAAAACACAAACTGATCAAATCTATACGTTGAGGTAAAGCCTCTGTTTATTTAACGGCTCATGATTGCTTTCATCACTTAGGCTACGTCTACATTAATCCGGATACATTTGAAAATGGCGTTTTCGTTTAAAAACGCTCTCCATCCACACTAGCGTTTTCAGGCGTTTTCCTACGTTTCAGTGTGGATGAGAAACTTCTAAATTCACCTTATACTGCGCATGCGTGAAACCTCACTGAGATGATACAGATGGAAAAATAAATAATAAAGTTATCGCGCAATTCTTCGAACAGGATCATTTTATTTAGCAAAATATCACCATTCACTGATAAAGGTCGTACACCATATGTTTGGTCTAAAACGTAACTGCTCTCCTGTATTGCCGCAGCACAGCAAATGTGAGTAGCCTACATTTTCTGTCATCTTTGCAATAGGCTACTGTGATATGAAGAGTATCCAAAGCAACATATTTTAGCAACAGTGTAAAAGTGAATCGCACATAATTAACAGGCACAATACCGTAAACATGAATATTTGATAGTGTTTTCCAAAAGCTACGTTTTCGTTGACTTAAAACGCCGTCTCAGTGTGAACGGAAGGCCAAAACGGAGAGAAAAATGTACGTTTTCAAACGAAAAAGTATTAGTGTGGACATGGCCTTAATCTGTCAGTATTTATCTGCATGTTGATACCACACAAAGTTTGTCCACTGTTGCTCAGTGTGACCAGCTGAATGCTAGTTATTTTAGTCAAGTAATTTATTATGAAAGCAGTATTACAATTGTGTGGCTGTTGTCCATGTGATCTAAATATACATACACATTACATAAAAAGTAGAATGTATGTAATATTAACATATTGTTTATTAATTATTTAACAGCACACATTATTATTATTCTTTATTCATGTGCTCTTGTAATCTTTAATACAAATACCTTTCCCTCCATCTTGCAGTAACATCTCTTTTACTGGCACAGTTTCAGGACCACCTGTCACACACATGACATCACAACAATCCAACCCCCCCCCCCCCCCCCCCCCCTGTAATTTAAAACTCTTGTTTTAGCACAGTGTTTGATTGACAGGTGAGTAGGTGGTCCATTGCTATAGGGATGCATCAGGATAGATTACAGTTCGCACTGCACATGCGATGTGGTCGCATGCATTTTTCACTAGCTGTTTTGAGTGAACACAGTCCGTTTGTGAAATAGATGTTAATTTCAAGTGTAAATGGGTCTGAATGTCTTTTCGTCCTGATTTTTCCCTTGCTCTTCTATATTAGCTCTGATGTGATATCTCTTTCTTGCTCAGTATACAAATGGTATCAGACATTTAAATGTTATAATACATTGTATAATTACCATGAATTGCATAGGTCTGTTGTATTTTTCGGTTTGCAAAAATATTAACGTGGCATGAGCTAAAAAGGAGAATCGACTAGTTTTACTTTATCTTTACAATTTGAGGTTTTTAAATTTTACTTGATTTTTGCTGAATATTCTCAGTAGCTTAAATCCTCAAATCATGTTTATTCTCCTGGCAAGCCAAACCTATATTGTAATATGTATTTTCTTTTACTTTGTGTAGTTTCATTCATAGTTTTTGAGGATGGTGGCAACGTGGCTTTTTGTTACATGCAAATCAATCAATCTCAGACTTTTCCCAGTGAATTATTAGGGTGCCTTCATTAAAAAAATGTAACAATTTAAAACAATTTCTTTACATCTTTAGGGCTCATGTGCCTCGCCTGAAATCATGTGCTGACCCAACTACCCAGAACAAAGAAAAAAATCCCTCTGACCCATTTTAGTGTGAAGTAGTGCAAGTTTCTATTCCGTCCTTACGGCTGAGATGAACAAATGAGAGCGCGGAGGCCATCCCCGCCTTCTATAAAGAGCATTGTCTCACACAAACCAATTTATTGCAATTCCCACTAGGACAGAAATAGATTTGAGTGTAGTGATTGTGCGCTGTTTTCATATAGACAATGATCATGCCCACAGGGCTGGAAAATGAGAGAAACAAAGAGAAAAGGGGATGTAAAAGTGCTGAGATGTTGGGCTGTGTAGACTGGTTAACTAGCCCACATCTACAATGAACACACTCAATGGGTTCGTACTGTAACGGCCCATCAACACCTCGAGCGCAAGACACAACAAAACCAGGAAACGTGTGTGGAGTGGAGTGTTTCTCCTTGTGGCTTGCTTGCAGTGTTGACACTTCAAAGTTGGCTGTGCTTCAGGGCTGATCAATAATCACATGTAGAGCATTAGTTTCTCCTGCCAAGTCTGTGTCCTGTTTAGATATATACACCAACCCTGTAAAGGCTTAAAACAATGGGCAACTCAATATGATGAATGTGGAACAACAGTATTACACACCAATTACAGTGAGTGGAAAATGTGGGTGTTTGTGTTCAAGTGGGTTTTAGTTTAAAGAAGCAAAAACAATATTCTGATGGGTAGATGTACAGTATATGTGTGGGATATGATTTGAATTAGGCTGAAAAGAGCTTTTAAAGGAATGTTCCAGGTAAAAAACAGCAACTGAGGCATAAAACGAGTTCATAAAATCAAGCAAAACTCATGTCCAGTAATGAACTTGAAATAAAAAGCTTATGGAGCTAGGCATTTCACCTGAACACACTTTTAAGAGCATGATTTGGGATGAATTAGACAATTTTACAGCACTAAATAATTAATTTGTACCAAATAATTCATACTGGGTATACCAAAATTATTAGTAAGACAAAAAAAAATGCAAGCTTTCTTTTCTGAAATGTCTTGTCCAATAGATTTCCAGTCTAAGTCTCTAGAATAACTTACCAATTCTGTTAGAACGGCTGTTAAAAACATTTAACCAGGTATAACTTATAATCTATATTGTTTGTAATGTATTTCTATTTTGTCTGACTTTACATGTATTGTACAGCATTTTAGGTCAACCATCAGATGTGTTAAAGGTGCTTTATTAAAATAAATTAAAGAAGAGAGTAAATGCACCACTGCAACAGATGCTGTCGATAGTGAATATACCATTAATCAATATTTTGTTCGCTTTGTTTATGGGTAGATCTTTGATGGATACTCTCACACTGTGAAACCTGGATTTATGCAAACGTTGCATACCGTGCTATTTTTATTTATTCATTTTAGATTTTCTATAAATGTATCATGTATGCCTACTCATTAGAAACGATGTATAGTGGAAATTCACAGCTGACCCTAAACAACAAGTTGTGCAAGCTGTATTTATTATTTGGTGAGCTTGGGTTTAAGGTTAGCAGGACGATTTCACTAATGATTGATGTCATATGTAACTTCCTGTCATCTCCTGCATTATGAGAGTTGTTAGTCTCATAACACAGTGGTGATTACAGTTAAATGGTTTGTCTGTGATGTTTATAAGGCAGGAGAAGAAGAAAAAAACATTAAATTATATATGTGGAAGAAAGAAAGGGATTGAATGCGTTTTTATCTGGATAAAATGGCTGCTTTAAACATTTGCTCAAGAAACTTTCAGCTGTTTATTTCTGAATTTAATCCTCTAAACATTAATTAAATTGGTATATTTTGTGTACATGCAGTTTAAATCACTGTCGTCCACTGATCTCACGTATCTCAGGGTGTTTCAGACTTGACGAAACATTAATTAGAATTTCGCCTTTGTCAGCTTATCTCACACCTGCAGGACAGAAGTGAAAAAGAGAAAAAGAAAGAGAAGTTTGGCTCCACTGGGAGCAGGTGGAAGAAGAAAAGAGAGAGCGATCCCTCAAGTTCATTAGTGTGCTCCCAATTTCTATAGTGGCAGGTCGAGTTTAACTAAGATTGAATCAATGCATGCAAAATTAGAAATAAAGGTTAATTGTGATTTTGATTTTTACTAAGTATATGGTGCCATAGAAAGTGATTTTGCGTTTAAAACTGCGGGATACAGGGCAGTGAAATCGCAAGGTCTATAGACACGCTTAAGTTGAACTCCTTTTTACCTGAGCGCTGTGTTTTTAAGATGTGTGCACAACAGTCAAACACGTCCGTCTACTCTAGCGAAAAGCAGAACAGTGGAATGCAAAGGTGCGTTCAACCCAACCTTAAAGTGAACTACTTCTACAAGCATAGATAGATAGATAGATAGATAGATAGATAGATAGATAGATAGATAGATAGATAGATAGATAGATAGATAGATAGACAGACAGACAGACAGACAGACAGACAGACAGACAGACAGACAGACAGACAGACAGACAGACAGACAGACAGACAGACAGACAGACAGACAGACAGACAGACAGACAGACAGACAGATAGATAGATCGTCTGTCTATCCATCAGTCCGTCCGTCTGTCACTCTGTCAATAGATAGATAGATATATAGATAGACAGAGAGACAGACAGATAGACAGATAGACAGACAGACAGAGAGACAGATAGATAGATAGATAGATAGATAGATAGATAGATAGATAGATAGATAGATAGATAGATAGATAGATAGATAGATAGATATTCAGTCTGTCTATCTGTGTCTGTTTTTTTTATCAGACCGTCTGTCTATCCATCAGTCCGTCCGTCTGTCACTCTGTCAATAGATAGATAGATAGATAGATAGATAGATAGATAGATAGATAGATAGATAGATAGATAGACAGACAGACAGACAGACAGATAGACAGACAGATAAATAGATAGATAGATAGACAGACAGACAGACAGACAGACAGACAGACAGACAGACAGACAGACAGACAGACAGACAGACAGACAGATAGATAGATAGATAGATAGATAGATAGATAGATAGATAGATAGATAGATAGATAGATAGATAGATAGATAGATAGATATTCAGTCTGTCTGTCTATCTATCTGTGTCTGATTTTTTTTATCGGACCGTCTGTCTATCCATCAGTCCGTCCGTCTGTCACTCTGTCAATAGATAGATAGATAGATAGATAGATAGATAGATAGATAGATAGATAGATAGATAGATAGATAGATAGATCTATCTATCATGACTTGCTTCATAGGCCACCCACACACTGAAAGGTCAATAAACTGAAAGAAGTACACAGCTGGTCTCACCCACCCACCCCTACTGGGCATTGAGTGTTGAGAGCGGGCTTTCAGATCAGACACCACAACACCTCAAGAAAAAGCCCCAGTGTGTGGCTCCATCTCACCGCGAGCCAAGCAAGAAATGTCTGGGTCAGACCTGGAGCAGTTTGAGAGAAGAAAGTTTCCACTTTGCCCTGCTCGCCACCCTCAATCCGCCTAACAGCAGGAGGGCCTTGGCTGAGCGGAGGAGGAGAGAGCGACAGGTCTGCTGGCTTCATTCGCTCTGTCTGTGTGGAGTCCCTGCCATGCTGCATTCAGAGGACTGGTAATGGTGCTGAGGTGATGTCTGTCTGTGAGAACCTTGCCAAGCTGGATTCAGAGACATGGCGCTGAGGTGTTTGTGTGCCATTCTGGATTCTAAGTAAAAGTGCTAGAATCTGAGTGGATGTATGTTGTTTTGTAACAGACCATAAACCTTTGTTAATGGAGTTGCTGGATGCTTCAGGTGTAAAAGACGTACTGTTAAATGTATTAAATGTAAATTTTTAATACATTTAATAGTCTTTTTCACCTGGGAGAGATCTCAACTCATTCACACTAAAACAGAATAAACTGAAAATATAGGGTTGGACCTTTCATTCAGGCCAGGCATAATATTTGAACGAATTAGAGTGTGTGTGCGCTGTTGTTGTGATGATGACAGATGTGGGTTAGAGCTCAGAATCGGATAGCGCATATCAACATACAGTACACTCTTATATCCTTATATGTTCCTGCTTATGGAACAACATGGCTAGCACCCAATTCGATTTTAAAGTTTGGATTTTCGATTTTTTTTGTCAGGACATTAGTGGTTTTCAGACTCTTTGAGCTAGATGTTGACTCGTTCACTCAACCGATTCATTCAATACACTGATTCATTCAGGTATGAAACAACTAACTGAATCATTCACTTAACCCATTCGTTTAAAACAGCTGCTGTCTGTTTTATGAGTGTCATTCAATCATTCAGTCAAAATACTGACTTAACAAAACTCCATCCATCCATCCATCCATCCATCCATCCATCCATCCATCCATCCATCCATCCATCCATCCATCCATCCATCCATCCATCCATCCATCCATCCATCCATCCATCCATCCATCCATCCATCCATCCATCTATCTATCTATCTATCTATCTATCTATCTAACTTTCTATCTATCTATCCATCTGTGTGAAGTTTTCTCTGCTGTCATTTTGCGAGTGCAGGGACAGAAAAGCTCTGATCTAACACACCCCTTCATTCCCCTACCATTGCAAAACAGAACAAGAGGAGAAGAGAGCAAACGCAGATGAAAATGTTACTGGAAAGGGCAGCTACAATGAACAAACCGCCTCCTCTGAGAATTGTCCTCGGCAGACATAAAAAAAAGAAGTATTTTGTAGCACATAAAAGCCTCATCTCCATAGAAGGAAGAGAGAAGGAGACAGACACTGCTTTTCAGGCAGCCAGTCCAAAAAGACCAGGCCCTAGCACAGTCTTAATACCTGAAGACAAACGTGCCATTAAATTGAAATTTAATTTGCCAAATTGTGTTTTAATATAGCTATTTGCTTCCATCCGTCCAAATATGTCTTTTTTCGCGTGTCTTAAGGCAATTTAATCGGACTAATAGAGACAGCTGTTAATAACAGGGCTTCTATTGTGTGGCATTGGTGGTTTTCCATCAAGGCTGGACCCTCAGGACACACTGAGTTTGAAGTAGATTCAGTTGGAATCCAGAAGGGAGCTTTCGGCTTCTGCAAGCAACAAGAGATTTGACTCAACACACACGCAAACACATGTGCCGTATGGCTTCTCTCATAAAGTCCCTCAAAATCCACTGAATTAATTCACATGTGAGCTTCAGCTTGCCAGTAACGCCATATGCATCTTCTATGTCAAGAAGAGGCATAAGAGGAAAGATGCAAAAAAAGATGGATAAACACCCCCATCCCATTACACCACATGAGTAGGACTCATGTGTGTGGCACTTCCCTGAGAACAGAAAAACCTCATCATCGAAGTCAAGAGGAAAGGTCACGCCCAAGGTCAAGGATACAGCAGTCCACATTGAGCCTGAACGGGAAGATTTACAGCTGAAGCACTATCAAACGCTGCTCTATCAGCGCATAATCAAAGGGCATTAGAGACAGAGAGGCTTCAAACAGCCTGCAATACAGAGACAGCCCTGTAATGATATGAGAATGGAGAAGCATCTCTAGAATATTAAGGGGCCGTGCGCTGGTATTCACAATGAATTCAGACAGCGGCTCCAATCCCCATGTCGGCCGATGATGAGTCAGGCCCATGCGATCAGCAAATGAAAACTTGCGTCAGACAAAGGCAGCGAATCTAGAAACGTTTTTTGTTATGTGCCATATCAAAAAGGATTTCAGCACATGACTGACGCTTGATCAATGGATAGGGGTGATTGCTACCTAGATGTCTTTATTTTTGTTCCAGAGAATTGCACTACATTATAAATGTGTTAAATATATAATTATTATTATTAAATAATATTAAACTATAATTATATAAATTAAAAATGTTATAATTAATATTTTGCTATTAATATATATATATATATATATATATATATATATATATATATATATATATATATATATATATAGCCTATACAATATTCATTTGTTTTTCATATGATTTCATAAAGATATTTCATAAAATATGTACACAAATAAATATTTAATATTCAATAAAAATACAATATATATATATATATATATATATATATACAATAATAACAATATAATATGCAACATTAAATATACTATAAGTATGCTATTTACAGTAAATTTATACATACGTACACAACACACGTAATGTGCCGTCATGATCACATTGGGAAAAACGAGGGGAACTCTAGTTGAAGGTTCAAAGATGTCCACTAGAGGGCCTAATGAGCTGATGGAACCGTGTTGATGTTTTCCTGTTTCAGTCCCATCCTTCAGCTGCTTGGCACAACTCATAAAGCATTTATATAGCATTTTAAAGCTAAATGTAGGTTCCTGAGTGTAGACTAGTCTGAAAACCTTTTTTTTTTTTGTAGTATACAATTCTATGTCAAATAGTCTAAATTATTTTAAACGTGGCTGTCTGTCGTAAGAGACATTCTACAAACTGTTTTATACTCTCTCTTTCTACCGGACATAATTGATAAACATAGAAACACATAGGAGAAAAAGTATGGTATGAGAGGTAGCATCTATCTAATCATTACAGATATTGAGATTTACTTAAGCTTATGGACAACTCATATAATAGTGACTCTTCAGAACTCTTGATTTTTTTTGGTCAGTTTTAAAAAATACCCTTTACTGTTATTTTTCTCTCCTTTTTTAGAGCCAAAGGTCAAATGTAAAGTCAAAAGAGCACCAACATTCTGAGAAAAAGGAGAAACAAGACTTGACTTGACTTGACCATAGTGTATTTTTGAACATTTGTAGTACATCAACTCCAAACCAGAAATATGTTTCTTTTAAACTTATATTATACTGGATATCATTCAGTACTGTTATAAATAATATCATAGCCTATTATTAGTGTTAATAACAGTCACTACTATTATTCTAGTAAAACAAAACAAAAACCACCCCTTGCTGTGGGTGGGAAACAGACTGACCAATGTGCAAATATATTCTGCCATGAGTGTCGCACAGTTTCTTTAACGTAACAATTTCCAACCCCGCTTGTAGCTCTCAAAGTACAAGAGTCTTTTATAAACTCCCGTCTTCGCTCAGAATCGCGTCCACATCACTCTCATATAGGACCTCTTCGAAAGCCCCGCCTATAATTTGAATTCTGAGAATCTGATTGGCTGCTTTACCCCCTCCTCCTTCATCCATTGGTTGGCGGCGGATCAGTAACAATGTTTAATGCACTATGAGACAGAGTGAGACAGTCAGAGAGAGAAACGCACAGAGGAGGCTGAAGGAACACCGGCACGCCACTGTGCATTTATTCCCGTACCGTTATTGACAGCTGGTTTGTAGTGACAGTCGGATTGAACACTTTCGGTTGATTTCTACATTTAAACTTTGGACTCTCTTGTGTTTCCTCTTTTCGGTTATTTTCTACTGCGGACTGGACGGATAGCCTCCCGAGGGGCCAGGACGCATTTATCACGGGGATGTCTCACCCCGCATCATTGCAGTATAAGAGGCTGTTCGCGTTGGTGATATCAACGGTTTTGGATGTACATTTTACGGCTGGGTCAAGATATCTATCCTGAAGCGTCTACAGCCTGAGTCCACGAGCGCAGGAGTCACTGCATCCTAATCAGTCTCATTGACATTACAAGCGTACTTTTGGGGAGCACTTTATTTTTCCATACAGTCTAGTTGGAGTTGTTTCCACTCATCGGAAATGTGCATTAAGGATGTAACTCGTCTTTGGTGATGGTTGTGCTTAGACTGGATAGCAGGCTACAGGTAAGTCTGTGCGATGCATTTCATCATCATTCTGTTTCAAAGTGTCATCCTGGCGAGAAAAAAAAAAAGAAAATAAAAGATGAGACGACATGTCATAGCTCCCTGAGCTGCTGGATGCGCACAGTGTCAGTGAGGATGCAACAGCTTATACTCGTATTATTCAATAAGCGCAGTATAAATAACCATCTAGGATTGTGTTTCATTTGCTCTGCTTTATGCGACTATGTAAGAATTGTATTTAACAGCAGGATTATGCCAGTTAAGAGGCTTATTTCAACGCATTTGCATTCAAGGGATTGCCTTAAGACAGCAAGGTAGGGTATAGATATGGCATCAGTTAAGCAGTTGTTTCAGGAAGCAGGGACACTGAAAGAGATTTTTCCGTTTTTATTTGCTCACCACCTTTATCCATAATTGCGCGTTTGATGCGCGTAACGCTCTTCGTGCCACATGGCGCATCCTCGACGCATTGCTTAGACTACATGTTGAGAGCAGAATAACACAAACATCCACCTGTGTTTAGTGGTAAAGCGCTCGACGCATCTCAAGGTTAGATTGACATGCCATCCACGTCGTTCGCCAGGGAATTAGGAATTACGCATTAGAATTACGCGCTCACAGTACAGAGAAAAATAGCGCATATGTTGAGACACGAGGTGTTAGTTTAAATCATTATGCCAGGATTTACATGATTAAATGTAATATTACATGCAATAATCTGAAATAGAAATGTTTTTTTTCTTTTTTCATTACAGGCGAAGAGGCTGGGAAAGGCTATTTCTTTGTGGAAACTGGATTGTGATTATGCCTCCAATGCGCCTGGGCGTTCAGCAGAATATAAATTAGCTGTACAGCCTCACCGTTTGTTGTAAAACTCAGGATAAAGGGAGCTCTGCTAAGAAAAGAGCATTCAAGGGAAAAGCCCACATAATGACTTTATACAATTTTTATCATGAATCAGCAGCATGTGTGCTCAGTAATTGAAAGTATAAATATTTCTGGGAAGATCAACAGGTCGGAGGCGTAAAACGCATCACAAACCTAAGGCACTCTCACTGAAAGGGATGCATCTTTCTGTTTTCCTTTTCCTACTTTTATGGGCGCAAGCCCTGACGTTGAAAAACTTGAACTACTCAATACCTGAGGAGAAAATTCAGGGCGTCATTGGAAACATTGCCAAGGATGCGGAGCTGGAACTGGGAGAGCAGGGGAAAAAATCCAACTTTAGGGTGTTGGAGAACTCCGCCCCACACCTTATTGATGTGGATCCCGAAAGTGGGCTATTATATACTAAACAGCGGATTGACAGGGAATCACTGTGCAGACAAAACTCCAAGTGCCAGCTCTCCATGGAAGTGTTTGCAAATGACAAGGAGATCTGCATGATTAAAGTTGAGATACAGGACATAAATGACAATGCACCAAGCTTTCCTTCTGATCAGATCGATATTGACATATCTGAGAATGCAGCCCCAGGCACACGTTTCCCCTTGGCTGCTGCCTACGACGCTGACACTAGGGAAAATGGCCTGAAAACATATCAGATCACGCGGGATGATTACAGTATATTCTCTTTGGATGTCAAATCCAGAGGGGACGGAACTAAATTCCCTGAATTGGTCGTTCAGAGGTCCTTAGATCGAGAGGAACGTAGCCATCACACTTTAATTATAACTGCCACGGATGGAGGGGAATATCCCAAATCAGGCACAATGCAAATCAATGTTAAAGTCACTGATTCCAATGACAACAGCCCTGTGTTTGATCAGCCCTCATATGTAGTAGAGGTCCCTGAGAATGCACCCCTAGGCACAGTATTGATAGATTTAAATGCTACAGATACCGATGAAGGAGTTAATGGGCAGGTTACTTATTCTTTTAGCTGTTATGTCCCAGACAGGATCAAAGAGTTGTTCTCAATAGACCCCCGAACGGGTGTCATAAAGATTCAGGGTAAAATCGACTTTGAGGAGAACCCAATTATAGAGATTGATGTTCAGGCAAAGGATCAAGGCCCCAACCCAATTCCTGGCCATTGTAAAGTCACTGTTAAAGTGCTTGACAGGAATGACAACTGGCCATCAATAGGTTTCGTAGCGGTGCGTCAGGGGGCGGTTAGTGAAGCAGCAACTCCAGGGACAGTTATTGCGCTTGTCAGAGTCACAGACAAAGACTCAGGCCGCAACGGGCAGCTCCAGTGTAGGATTTTGGGAAACGTTCCCTTTAAGCTAGAGGAGAACTATGATAACTTCTACACAGTAGTGACTGACAGACCTCTGGACAGGGAGGTAAAAGATGAGTATAACATTTCTATTGTGGCCAAAGACAATGGCAACCCTCCCCTGAACTCAACAAAGTCTTTTACTGTTAAGATTTTAGATGAAAATGACAATGCACCCCGCTTCACAAAAATGGTCTACCTTCTCCAGGTGCCTGAAAACAACATCCCAGGGGAATACCTGGGTTCTGTTCTTGCACATGACCCAGATTTAGGCCAAAACGGTACTGTGTCCTATTCCCTCCTTCCCTCTAATGTAAGCGAGGAATCTATCACTACATATGTTAACATCAAACCGACTGATGGTGCAATTTATGCCCTGAGGAGTTTTAACTATGAACAAACCAAGTATTTCGACTTTAAAGTCCAGGCGAAGGATTCTGGAAACCCTCACCTGGAAAGCAACACCACTGTCCGTGTGAGCGTGCTGGATGTTAATGATAACATTCCTGTCATTGTCCTTCCATTACTTCAGAATGATACTGCTGAGATCCATGTACCTCGGAATGTGGGAGTCGGACACATTATCACCACTGTGAGAGCGGTGGACAACGACTTTGGTGAGAGCGGTCGGCTCACCTATGAGATCTCGGATGGGAATGAGGAACACCTGTTCGAGATTGATTCAGTGACAGGCGAGGTACGGACAGCCCAGCCACTGTGGGAGGAGGTGGCACCTGTTGTGGAGCTCATCATCAAGGTCACTGACCATGGCAAGCCGTCACTTTCCGCCATGGCCAAACTCATCGTCAAAGCCTACTCAGGGCCTTTACCAGAGGGTGAACCGCGCATCAACGCGGAACACCACAACTGGGACATGTCGCTCCCGCTAATAGTAACCCTGAGTATCATTTCGATCATGCTCCTTGCAGCTATGATCACCATCGCAGTCAAGTGCAAACGGGAGAACAAGGAGATCCGCACATACAACTGTCGCATCGCTGAGTACACTCACCCACAACTCGGCAAGGGCAAGAAGAAGAAGATCAACAAGAACGACATCATGCTGGTGCAGAGTGAAGTCGAGGAACGGGACACCATGAACGTGATGAACGTTGTCAGCAGTCCCTCTCTGGCCACCTCACCCATGTACTTTGACTACCAAACGCGTCTGCCCCTCAGCTCTCCAAGGTCAGAGGTCATGTACCTCAAACCCACTGCCAACAACCTCAGCGTTCCTCAAGGACATGTTGGCTGTCACACCAGCTTCACCGGACCTGTTACGAACACCACCGAGACGCCAGTGAACAGGATGTCAATAATACAGGTAGGAAGGACAACTTATATTCTTCTTCCTTATTACCCTCCATGCCCCTCTCATCCTGCTCTGTTTCACTAGGTCAATACATCAATAGATGAGTAGATGTGTGTGCATACAAAGCAGCGAGGTAATCATAATGTGTGTGTGTGTGTGGGGGGGATCACAACCAGTGATAATATGAAACACAAGTCGCTCTCCACTCCTCGCCAGATGCCGAAAAGCACCTTGCTATCGTTTTTTGAAATCTAGCTTTGCTCATATTGTTTCAGGTAATGTGTTAAGAGGAAATTGAGTATGGAAAATAATTCTGTTCTGGAGATATTGTTTTGATGTTACCTCTGGTGTGAAGAGATTTGATGCACTGACAGGTTCAGCCCTGAAGGTTTGTTATTTCATAACGGCCATCCTGTGATGATTTGCTGCTCTTGCCTAGAATATCTTTCCAGCTACTATATTGTGAATGAATAGAGCTTCAATCTATATGTAGTTTCCTGTGGCGCTTTGAATGTAAGGTTCTTACACTTTGCCTCTTACAATGACATAATTAATATTTTCATTTTTTTCCGTTTCTGCTTTTTCCGGTTTTCCTGTTGCTTGCAGGCTAGGTCAAATAAATAGAAGAAAATGTGTTTTCATACTCTAATTTTTCTTGACCTCAAACATTTCAATTTTCAGCCTTGGCATTGCGACATCCTTAACCTGTTACTTATTCAGCAGGTTTGTCACCTTCATACTCAAGAACGTTGTAACAATCCTCTCTCCATTAAAGACGTTCAGACCGCATTTCACCACAAGAAAGGAAGAGCTTTCCCAGATTTTCCTGATTCCTTGCTAATGCGTCTTTGTGTGGAGCGATTTGGTTAAGCTAGTGACAACTTATGTGTGTCTTTGCTGAGCCAGTTTAAAGTCATTTGAAATCTTTCATGTCAGATGAGGCTAAAGTCACCTCCGTACATCAGGTGCGCTTGTGTGTGCAGCATCTGAGATTACAGCTGGCAAAAAAATAATTTCGCTCTTTCTCTCTTGCTTTATTTTATATACATATTTCTTTGTAGTATCTCTACTTAGGAGTGTATTGTGTAGTTAACTCTCTGCCGAATGTGTATATTTTCACATGTTGATTATGCTCATATTTAGGGTTAGTGATTTGAACAAACCCCCAACATTAAGTATTTAACTTTGGTGTAAAACTTGTCCCACAGTGTTGCTATAGAAATGAAGTAAACAGCCACCCAGATCACATTAGCTTT
The DNA here is from genome assembly GCA_030578275.1 of Meda fulgida. Lineage (NCBI taxonomy): Eukaryota > Metazoa > Chordata > Actinopteri > Cypriniformes > Leuciscidae > Meda > Meda fulgida. Next base: position 7,286,075 of record CM060626.1, read on the forward strand.
GTGGCTAATTGAAGCAGTTATGTGTCTAGATTTGAAGCTGATGTTTTTGTGGATAAGCATGAATTTGTGAGAGCAAGTATTGATAGTAAAGAGGATGTTATTCTCAACAGAGCATCTTGAATTATATTATGCATGTTTTGAATGGGTATCTTGTGTGATTAACATTCTCTAGATCTGTGTGTTTGCTTCTGCTTGTGTTTGTTCATGATTGTGTGAGTGAGTGCGTTGCTATTCATTGCGTCCCAGCTGCAGGTCAGAGGTCAGAGTGAGGCCCATTATTCTGGGCCCTTTATTAATAAGCAGAATAACTGCAGAGGCTTCATCAAATCACAGACTCAGGCACTACAGCATAGATACATGCTCTTCTCTCTCACTACCTTCACTCTGTCACTGAAAACAAACAAGTCCCAAAACACATGCATAGAGTGCATGCTGTGTTTACACAGATCCATACATTACAGGATTTACTCTCCATTATTTACAGCAGAAGTGTGGCAGGAGGCAGATCTGCTATCCTGTTACTGAGCCCGTAAAACAATCTGGCTCTCCTCTCCTCTGGCCTGGAACAGAAAGAGAGAGAGTGGGATTAAAAGAGAGCCATAGAAATGTGAATCCCAGTTGAGAGGTTATAAAAAAATGTTAGAAATCTCTCCCTTTCCAGTCCCTGTCGATCGATGTGTCCGGGGGCTGTCATCTGCATCTGTCATCAGAGCTAGAGATAGCCTGACAGGTGAAAATAAATGGATATATAAACAAATATATAAATAAAAACTCGCACAGTCCCCACTGCTTGCCACACAGCTGCACAAGGGAATTTTAAATGCTTTCCATCAGGCCCGGCGACATCAAAAGGGTAAGACCTGGGACTCCTTAATGGTGTTTTATAGTAACTGATCCAGAGGTTGCGAACAGCTGGCCGTTGAAGTAATATGTCTGAAATGAAAAGAGGTTTAGGGTAAATTACAGCGCCAGGGCTGTCTGCTCTCAGAGAGCACAATAGAATGAGGGGTATAATTCGATTGGCTGAGAAAAGTTTCCTGGATAAACGGATGTAATAATGTTTCATTGCACCACAGGCATCCAAATCTACTACTTAATGGCGGAGAGAGGTTAAAGAAAATCTTCAGTGGTCGAGATCAGGGGATTTTAGTTTTTTTTTACCTAGAGAGCATTGAATATTCGTCCTCATGTTTTAAAACATAATTAACATCAGATCTGAGGCCAGAAAAAAAGCTAAGATTTATTTGCAGACTTTTTGTTAAATCCTTTTTTTTTTTTTTTTTAAACACACTCAGGAAAATTAAATCCCTTGCTTTATTTGGGCTTAATTTACTGTTACGGTAAAGATAATGTTTTCACTGTTACTTACCTTAGTTTGAGAAAGTGGAAATGTGTGTGAGGATGAGGCAGAGGCTGCTGTGAGCATCAGCGTTGGTGATCCAGGCTATAAAAGTGTCCCCTAGGTGGCGACAGTCTGCCTTCAGTTCAGAGTACTGTGAGCACATAGCAAAGTGAATGAGGCTTCATTTGAATGCATGCAGTGTTCGCTTTCAAATGTATGTACTTTTTTCTCTATGCGTGTCAATGTAATGATGCTTATGAAGTGAAAATTGCATGCAATTTAAAATCTTTTTGATGCTTTCATCTGTCTTATTTTTGTTTATCCTAAATAGAGAGGTCAAATGAGCCACTTAAGGTAAAACCGGTAAGGCTGGAGTAGCAATTCATGTAGCGCTGGGGGAGGGCACACATTCCGGTTGTAAAGGTCAGTGGTTGGAGGGAGTTTACAGCTGGACAATAGTGATGCCTCTCCAGGGATTGTCCGTCTGAGTTGTTTTTTCCATTAAATGCACCTAATGCAGAAAGAGAGGAGTGGAAAATAGATGAGAATAGATCACGCTGTTGAGTGACTGCCTTGATATGAGGGTTGTAGTTGTGCTTGTGGCATAATGTTGTTGTGTCGTGCAGTGAAGTCGCAGTGTTTCATGGAGATTGGGTTCTGTCAACTTGTTTTTGCAAAATTGTGCGATAAAAGTGGCTGTCAGGTAATCAGATTGCTGCACGAGCTATAAATGTATTGCTTTAGGAACTGAAACGAAATACTGTCAAATGGCAAGGCATGACACTGAGAGAGTCAATGTCTGACAATCTGTTTAGTGCCCTCTTTCCCTCTCTCGCTCTCGCTCTCTCGCTGTGTGTGTGTTTTGCAGTGGGACAGCGGGAGTGTAAGCACAGTCATGCATGCTAATGGTTCTGTCCTTGCATGCTGCATTATATGGTACATTGTGTGTGAGTGTGTGCAGTGTGGGAGGGGAGGGGGTATTAGTGTGTGTGTGTATGTGTGCTGGCAAATTGAGTCATAACAATTCACCTTGATGAGTGTAACAGCCCATTGTTTGTCCTTCTGTTCTCTTCTCTTCTCTTCTCACTTGTAGTTTGGACTGAGGCTTAGACATTTTCAACTGAGAACATTAAATTGCAATTTCTGCTATACTTCAGTGGAACGAGTCTATAGAAAATAAAGTAATTGTAAAGATGTATTTTCTCCCCTTTAAGCCTGAGAAATGGAGCATTTGTTTATGGTTCTGAGTTAAAGACAAAAGACTGAGAGAGGGGGGGGAGAGAGGAAAGATAATCATGACAGTTTAAGAGGTGTTTCTCCTTTTTCTGGCCCAGCTTGTCCTTCTTTAGGTCTTGCGTATTAAATTTGTTCTTTCTTCTGCCCTTGGTGTCTTGTTCATATTTTCAGATGGCGTGTTTCCGCTGAATTATTGATAGCCGGTTTTGATATACGTACGTGATCGATGTGTTCTGCAGTATATGAGGGAGATCTAAACAGCACTTGTCTGCTAGGCTAAAACGGTGCACATGAGACCCTCTACAGTAAATCCTGCCTTTGTTTGTTTGATTTCTCCAGCTTTAGTCCTTCTAGAGTTGCAGGGGTTTTATTTCTTTACCTCGTGATTTGTGTGGCTGTTTATTGCGCGCGTGTGTATTCCGCACTCATCCAATCCGCTATATTTACCAGCTCATTAATAAATCATCAGATTTAACAGAACAAGACAAGACCAGAATGCCACGATAAACGTCTGAAATTTCTCTCACCACTTCATGTTAACAGCGGAGAGTGTCACTATAAAACCTCACTTTTTAAAATGCTATTTCAGAGAATGTGTTCATATTTTGGATAAATGTTGTTCATAAGAAATGTTGTTCATCTTCTGAAATAGATTGACGCACAACCATCTATGTTGCACAAGTAGACACTTTTTTTTGTATTCATCTGTGAAGAAGCTTTGGTTCAAGTGGTTTAGATACAGATTAGAATAAGGATTGAGATTAGCCCAGTTCTTCGGGAGATGAAAATCAATCCTGCAAAGCCAGAAACAACAAAAAAATCCATCCGTCTGTCCTCCCCTCCCTTCCTCCTTCCTCCTTCACGTGGTCACTGAGTTTCTTTTGGTGCGCTGGAGTGTGTCAAAACCTCAGCATGAAAAATGTAGCAGGGAGGGTGAAAAGATCTCTGTAGTTTTTTGGCACGCATTTATGTGATTAATTACTGCAAAGCTGAAGTGTATAGATATGTGTATAATAGCAGAGACATTTGTTGAACTGCATATATAATGTATGGCAATTCTGGAAATCCAAGTAATGCCGTTGAATTATTTATTGAGTTGTATAGCTTTTTAACCCAGCTCCGTCCACCCTGCATGGGTTTGGATTCCCAGACCCGTTTGGGAACCAGCGGGCCGAGGCCATTAATAACTCATAAACGCATTCGTAATTTCACCCCGCCCTTGTACAGTTCCGCTTGAACGATGGAATTAATCACGAGAAAGTCATTGTGCCGGAGTCGTTGGGCTAGATTGACGACGTGGCTTCAAATGCACAGACGAATGAATGAATGGATGAATGACTGATACATATGGTTTTGAGAAATGAACGGATATGAGAGGCTGTCGGATTCTTCCTATTATTTTTCATGACCAAATACATCTTATCTAAGTGAATTTGGAGCCAGAGACACTGCTATAGTTTACAGTGTTCCAAGTGTGCTGATATTTCATATTTTGACAAACTGTAGGCCCTTTGAACATTCAGAAAAGAAACTTAAATATCTTAAAGGGGCTATATGCGTTTTTCTGAAATTTAAACTCGCGACTGACACCTGTGGCCAAAAAACAGAACTGCTCTTCCTTTCTGCTCGCTCTCGCAGCGCGTGCTCGTACGTGCACACTTCACATGTCATCTGCTGCAAGGAGGTCAACATTATGTTTACAGAGGTAAGAACAGTCAAATACATATTGTTTGAGATAAGTGTTCTCTTATCAAAACGTCAAACGTGTAGCTGACGCGCTTGACGTCACATCCACAGGCAACGGGGGGAAAATCCAACCCGACAGAAAATAGGAAAAATAGGATACAGGCTTATAGGTGCACCCACTGTGAGCAGACAAGGTGTCAGTATGCTCAACAGGAGATGTTTGAGTCATAAATGGTAAAATAAAAAGGCTATTGTTACGTTTATTTTGGGGAAAAAGTTGCATATAGCCCCTTTAAATCTAATTCAAATAAATCTTTAAACACTTTATTTTTAGGATGCTTAAAAGCTAGAATTTCATATATCCTACATAAAATGAAATTGTTATCAAACTTTTGTGCCTAGTTTGAAAAATAAATAAATAAATACATAAAGAAGTTTGATTGAAAGTGACTTTTTTTGTTACTTTTGTCTCCTAAACAAGTACATTTTCTTTTGAGAATTTATTTTAGGATGTATTTGTTTTTGTGAAAATGATGCCACAAGTGTGGGACAGTTTTTGAAACATTTATAAATAATTTTCTCATAAATATTGAAGTGGTTTATGATTATTTCAGTCTTTTTTATATCATTTTAAGCTTTTAATAATTCATTTTTTAATGATGGATTTTCATATTTTAAGATTGAAAGTCTGAGTCTGGGACAAGAGCTGTGTTGATCTAGGAGAGTAGTATAGTTTGAGATGTTAATTTTGTCATTAAGGGTAGAAAGTAATGCTCCCATAGGTTATTTAATTACTTAAGCAAGCACCAAAACCTAAAGTGTTAAATGTGAAAAAGAGAAATATTCCGGCAAGAGTTATAAGACCACAAGACTTGACCCTTGAGGCAGAAAACATTGAGGCACTTAAACTAATTTGCTTGGTCAATGGAACGGAACTCATAAAAGGGCATACTGTACTGGTGTGGAACATCCAAAACTTATTTTATGTTTGAGTTTTTAAATCATATATTGAGCATTATGTATAGGATTCTTTTTGGAGTTTGTTTGAATTATGCCGGCATTAGAATGTTCTTTCTCTCTATTGATTTCACAGTAAACACCATGCTCTTCTTTCCTTGCCCACAAGGATGTTGCACGATGGGGTGTTTGGGAAACAAGTCCCAGAACATGAAAAAAGTTACTCACTGTCAATATTTGTAGCAGTAATGGCTAAAGCTAGCCTTGCTAACGCTCCAGGGCATTGGCGTTGGAGTTGCTGTCAAAGGTTTTGGTTGCTTATGTGCTTGTTTATTTTGGATGGTGGGATAATCTAACCCTGATATACATGGTTTAGACTGTGTCAGTGATGTCGGGCAGAGTGACGCCCACGTTTCAGATGGCTTATGTCTCTCTCTCTCTCTCTCTCTCTCTCTCTCTCTCTCTCTCTCTCTCTCTCTCTCTCTCTCTCTCTCTCTCTCTCTCTTTTTTTTTTTTCTGGCACCATTTTCCAGCTAGCCTTTTTAGCCATGCGGCGCTTAGATTTTGAGATGAGACACTAAATCAGACAAGTGCTCTTTAATTAGAAACGAAAACATCATCTGCATGTTTAAATGATGGGGATGCTAAGCTAGCGGTCTGCTAGGTTACATGTGTCAAATGGCTGACCTTTGCCATTGTTCCTTCACTCTGAATGCTGGAGCAACTTGTAAATAGTTGATGCTAGCCGTGTGAACAATGTGGCGGCTAAACACAGAGTCAAATCAAATTACAAGTCCTGAATAAAATAATCCAACACTGACAGGTGACCAAATAATTGAACACAAGGGCTAAGTTTGTGCTGGATGTAATGAATTCAATGAAATTCTACACAAGAGTGGATAGTGGATAGTTGTGCTCTTTTTCTTTTTCTACATAAACATGCAGTAGAGAGATCCTTTTCCGGCCTCCATTTAAAATAAGTTTTAAAAGTTGTCATATTTGATATTTACTTCAATTGCTGTGGTTGCAGGTGTTCACATATAGACAGAAAATGGGTCTCATTCACTAATACTTGCAGGGATTTTTACTTAGGGTTAGTATAGGCAAACTATAACCCAGTTATTGTAATTGCTATAATAAGTACACAGTATGTACATACGGAACAGGACCGTTAAATAAAGTGCTATCAAATTTCCTCCTAATTCACAACACATGTGCACACACATCAAAATGAGCATCTATGCCAGGTTAGTAATTTATACAAATCACATCCAAACCGTTTCCATATAAAATCTTTCTGCACAAAGTTTTCTTGACAGTTTCTTCACTCTCTGCAAACATATGACACTCTCTAAAGACATGGGATTATTGCGTCCATGTGGTTTCAGTTCAGTTGTTCCTATATTTTAAAAGAAATGTAATTACGAAAGTGATTGAGACCCAATATTCAAACCATTACTGTAAAATATTGAATGAACAGGCAAACCACAAGTTACACCTGTTAGTAAATGTGGTTGTCAAATCCAGACTTTGTAGCCAAAGAAAACAGCAGCAACTTGCTTCTAAATTCTACTCTCTATCAATGCAAACAGATCGTTTTCTCTTCATCTGCACGGCAAAAACACACACAGCTGTCTGTTGCAGTGCGTTTGGCCACAGGGAAGTGAGTCCGCACAGCTCTCTGCTGTGTCCTTTCTCTGTGTGTCAGAAATCATGGAGCATTGTTCAATCACAAGCTGTGCTTTCAAGCACCATCTCTCCCTTTTATTATGTGCAGATTGCGTCAGTTCCCCTGCAGGGCCACTCTAGACCCCGAAGGGTTCTTGGGGTACTTCCCACGGGGCTACTTCTGCTAAACTGTTTAAATGGCAGAATCCACTTAAGGATGTTTGTTTGCTTCTCTTTTATTTACTTCTTTCATTCTCTTCTTTTCCCCTGGTTTATTTATCAAAACACAAAGTTCCTACATTAGCATTATGTTTCGCAGAGCACACATCTGGGAATTTACATGTAGATATTGTAGAAGGTAACGAAAAAAAACGGCATCCTGTTTCAAAGTCAAATGATGGGGAACATATTTTATTAAGTGATGGCAGTTATCCAATGAACAGAACTTTTTTTCTTTCAAAAGATGTTTTCTCAGGTACATTATCACAGTGGGAATTGTGGCCTTTTTTTCTGGAAAATAAAGAGAGATACATTTTCAACACGATATCATAAAAGTGCGTTTCTATACCACAAATTTAATTTCTCGTACCATTTATACGCCAAAAATGTTTTTGTTTTTTTACGTGCATATGCTACGCACTGTAAACCCTCCACCTCCTATCCTTCTTCTTTTTCTCACATCATGTCGTTTCACAGTTTGAGGAACTCTTTGCAAATTTTCAACGGACATGTTGCAGGTTGCCAACGGACATGTCCTGATGTCATAAATGTTGTCAGAGAAAATAGGTAATTAAAGAATTCCTGGTATAGCATAAACAATCATTTTGCGCAGCTCTCTCCCGCCTCAGGGTGATGTTCGAACAAGTCCTTTGTACTCCTCTCGTATCTTATTCCTCATGCTATCCACTAGCTTTAGTGAAATATCTAAAGATAGCTCCTGGCTCGAGGCCTGTCTTTCCAGTGAGGTGTTGGCCCCAGAGAGATGGCTCTCTTTCGAGATATCGTATTGCCATGTGACAGGACCGGCTGGTAACATAAACCCTGCATCTGTGGCCCGGTCAAGTTTAATGAGTGAGCTTGTCAGCACTCATGTTTTGTACACAGTCTTGTCTGTCTACAGTTACATCTTTTCACCTGCAGCTCTGCGCTGATGGGCTGAGGGCTGTCAGTATCTAAAGAAAATTGCTGGCGGTTTAAATGGGGCTCTTATTTCTGTTTGTTTTTCTTAATCCTAGTAAATACAATGTGAAAATGCTTGACTGACAAAAACCTGTTTATGGTCTATTTTTTCTCTCTCGGTGTTGTCCTTACCTGTATGCTTGGGAATAATGCAGCCTTCTAGCAGAGACATACAGTAAGAGATATTTATAAGGTGACAGGTGACCGGATTCTAGGAACATGAATGGGAGAAATGGCAACACTCATTATGGAGGCTGTAGGAATGGAAGTTCTGCCTTCTCTTTATTTTATTTTATTTTGTTTGCTGTAGAACACCAGTTTACTTTAGCCTGAGTGTGATTTGTCAGATTTGATTTGCTAATTCAAAATACGTTATTGAAAATATAGCATAATATAAAAACAGTTTTGGAGATTAGTCTTTCCTCATTCAAGTACACACTCAGAAAAAAAATGGTACAAAAGCTGTCACTGGGACTGTACCCTTTAAAAAAGGTTCCAATGTACCGTTTAGGTACCAATATGTACCTTTACGGTACTAATATGCACTATTTGGGTATGAATGTGTACCTTTAGAAAGGGTACCGCGCCAGTGACAGCGTTTGTATCTTTTTTTCTGAGAGTGAAAGCTGTACTGTAAATTTTATTTTATTTTATTTATTTTATTCTATTTTGTGCACTGTTCATACAGCAAATAAGCTTTCCAAAAAAAATATTAATGAATGATTTATGGTTTTGTTTATGCAGCACAGAAATGATCAAATAATATGATAAAGCAGTTCTACTCGCATGCATTTTTTTTTTCTTGATTTCTCAAAAATATGAATACGCCCAATTGTATTCATACCAAAATCCTTTTAACAGTAGATTCTTGCATTCTTCTTTTAATTTAAACGGTGTACAAGATGCTGGTATATTATGAAACATTTACTTTTACATAGAACTCAGGCAGATAATGTTGAACTTTTAATGACTGTTCATCAGTTTAGTATAGTAGACAAATGCAAAGTTTCTGAAAGTTGATAGTATATCAATGCCGCATTCAAGTATCTGTATTGTATCACAGCACTTAAACACCAGACCAAAGATTACCGTATAGCCATCCACTTATATTTACAAAAACAGTTTATCAAAACATGCTCAAGTTACAAGCAAATATTGAAATTAATGTCTTGAAGGCCGCCCCATCCTCCGTCTTTAAGAAAGTCATTATTGGCGCCCTTTTAAAGTTAGATCAATCCACAGTCTCTGCACGATTGATTGATCCAAAGAGTGAGAGGTTCATAAAGGGCCGATCCAGTCGGAGAGTTGTTTTCTAAGAGACCACTAACACACTCTGAGTTGATAATTACAGCCTCGCTTTCTCTTACATGCTCTCTCTATGCTCTTGTCATTTCACATCAGAAGTGCAATGGCTCATGTCTCTGACAACTAAATCCAAATTTCTGACAATTAGATTATCTTGTCACCATTGCAAACTTCACACCTTTGCATCAATTGATTTTGTTAATAACTGAAGTGGTGCTCTCAAAATCTGTTGCCTCCATTCTGATTCGGATCTAAGGTCAGTGAATATTCAGGGCTTAGAGATGCCTTTCTGACTGGTTGTTTTTAAAGGTATAGCTCACCCAAAAATTTAAATTCTGTAATTTACTCATGTTAGTCCAAACCTGTATGCATTTCTTTCTTCTATCGAACACAAATGACATATACTTTGTGTGTTTTGTCAATACAATAAAAGTCAACCCCTTGAAAAAGTCACACTTTTTGATACATTCATCAAAATATCTTATTTTGGAACAACATGAGGGCGAGTATAATTTAAAGATAGAATAAGAAAAGTAAAGTTGGAATGGTAAAATATAATTTTTGGATTTGAAGTTTTTAAAGTTCATATCTTAATAAAAGAGGTTTGCAAGTACCGCAAATGTCCTGGCTTGTCTTAAAGTTCCTCAAGCACATCTATATATTTTTATGTCTGGATAGATAGAAAATTAGACCGTAAAAAAGCGAACAGGTTTAATATCTCTGTTGTCTGTAGAACATAACGCTAAACGATCATTTATACAAGCTTCAATAATGATATTGTAATTTATGCCGATAGTCAAAAGTCTATCTTGTCTTAATTATAGAACATAATTACAGCCCTAAACGGATTTAATAGTGACAAAAATGATCAGACACGACAACCACTAAAGACAAATTGAGGAAAAAAAAAAGATTTGTTCAGGCTGGAATCCCACCTTTAGTGCCACCATGATGAGTCCAACAAAGGAGTCAGTGTTTTCACAACAAACAAAAGGTATAGCAAAGCCAAAACGGAGGTCACATTAAAAAAAGAAAAGAAAAAACCCTCATATGGAATTTTATTCAGACCTGCTGGGAAGGCGAGTGGAGCAGTCAATCATTCCTCTTTATATGAAGAAAAGATTGGAGGGCCGAAAGGAAAGAGAAATCTATTGACTCAGTTCCTTTAGCTCTCTCAATCTCCCGTTTGAAGGTGGAAATTTAAGCGCGTCTGAAGGCAAGGTCGGCCGAGTTTATAGCTTTAGATTATGCAATTGTTTCTTCAGGGGTTTGCTGATTAATTCCATACTCTGGCTGACAGGTTCTTAATGCACAGCAGACAGGGCTGCAGCGGGACGTTCTGACAGCATTGCATTAAGCAAACCATGCTTTTCTCAGTTTATAAACACACATAAAGAGAGATGCACGTAGCTGACCCTGAGAGAAATGGAAATGGAAAGAGAGAGAGTCACCTTGAAGTGAAAGACAATTGTTCTGAGCGCTGCCACAACAGTAATGCGTGCAGGCTTTTATGCACGAACGTGTGCGTTTTTGTGTGAGGCATCTCTTTCTGGAGTTGTTTGGAGAGCAGTCTAGCGGCTTAACAATGCTTTCTTTCATTACTATATTGATTCATATTATATATTTAATTTTCTTATTTGCTTATGAATTGTTTATCATCTCCCCATGACCTAAATTTGAGGCTCTGTTGCTCTGTTGAGTCATTTGGCAACATTTTAATCTTTATCAAAGCATGTTGGATTGCAGAGGAAGGCTGCTGCACTAATGAATGGAGTCTGGTCCCACAGTTTCTGTATTCTATGCCTGGCTCATGGGAACCACTTTATGTGGTTTGCTATAGATTATATCATGTAAAAATGTGTTGAAGTGGTATGCTGTAAATGAATTTGGGAAGAGATCTGAAACTCATTTGCTCAGCTCGTTTTCTAGAAAGCTCCAGGAGTGGAGATGTTTAACCACCCTCCTTTCATTATGCATCGCAAAAAGCTGTAGCTAGTTTGGGGTTTTGTAATTAGTGGTGCTTGCTCTAAGGCTCATGATATCATTCATGCTTAGGGATGTGAACAGACCATGAGAACTACATCTCGGCATAGACATGACCCCCTTAAACAGCTTAGCAGCCACCTAGAACACCCTAGAACCATCTCAAAATCCCATACCAACTAACTAGAACACCCTATCAACTAGATCTACACAATTTCATTTCCAAAATGAGATTGAAACTGTCGCGAAACGTGCACGACGCAACCTATTTTGCGCTTTGGGAAAATGTTGCCATAGGTACACTACCGTTCAAAAGTTTGGGGTCAATTTGTTTTTTTGTTTTTTTAAAGAAATTAATACTTTTCTTCAGAAAGGACGCATGAAAATTGATATAAAGTGATAGTAAAGACATTTATAATAATGCAAAATATTTATTTTTTAATGAAATGCTTTTCTCTTGAACTTTCAAAGAATCACTGAAAAAATGAATCACTGTTTGCACAAAAATATGAAGCTGTTGTCAACTGTGATAATAATCATAAATGTTTCTTGAGCATCAAATAATCATATTAGAGTGATTTCTGAAGGATCATGTGACACTGAAGACTGGAGTAATGATGCTAAAAATTCAGCTTTGATCACAGGAATAAATTACATTTTAAAATATATTCACATAGAAAACAGCTGTTTTACATTGAAATAATATTGAACAATATTACTGGGTTTGTTTTGTATTTTTAATCAAATAAATGCAGCCTTGGTGAGCAGAAGAGACTTATTTTAAAAACATAAAAAATATTACCGACCCCAAACTTTTGAACGGTAGTGTATGTTTTCGAATGAGCCTGGGCTGATTAAACCTTTGACAAAATCACACCGGAATATTCAAATTTGTGTTTGCGCTGCCGTTAATCTAGAGAAAAACAGTAGGTCTTGTCAACCACACAGAATCGCTATTTTTATGTTACAAATATTCAAATTATCACAGAAGTACTGGAATAAAAGTTTATAGTTCGGATTTAAACACTATGGAAGCGATCAAAATAGAGCAATTCACCTTTGTAAAGTAACTTGGCGCTTCAAATAATGATAGTATCGATTACATCGTTACGCCACTAGGTGGCAACAAGTGACTTAAAACATTTATTTGTCATTGAATCATTCATTCAAGAGATTCATTCAAAAATGCTGATTCATCCAGTAATGAAACGTGTGAAGTTTTTATGAGCGAGTCATTGAATCATCCATTCAAACTCAAACAGATAATTTTTTTAATAATTCATTCAAATTAATTAAACATTTTAAATAGACTGCAGCAATTAACATTTTGTCAGAACCTCTAGTAAATGACATGTTATTTTGTTTAGTTGTCTGAATAGTGATCTCTATTTGAAACTAATAAAATATGATTCTCAATTTATCCAGAATTGTGCAGCTCTTCTATCAATCAACCCCCCCAAAACTCAATAGCAACCAACTAGAACACCTTAGCAGCCAACTAAAACACTCAACCCCTAGCAATCACACAGAATGCCTTATCAATCACCAAAAAGCACACACGCAACCAATTTGAAACATGACAGCAGCTTTTGCACGAGTAAGCATCACTCATATTTTCGAGAGGGAAAAAAAGAGTAAAAATCTGATTCTATATAGTCTATTTGGTAGAGCGTAAACGTAAGCGCTTCACAAAGCGCAAGTTAAAAAAAAAAAGTGGGAAAACATGAATGTTTTCGAGGTCAACAGATACACACAGTCTCTCTTTCCTATCTCCTAAACTGCTACTAGTTAATATTTTGCTGTTACTTGGATTACAGGGTTTAGGTCTGGAGGCTTTAAGAGCCAATCAGAGATTCATTGTGTTGGACATAACATACTCTGAATTAACTTTTCTCCTCCATTACTTTGTTTTCAGGCCACCTAGTTATTTAATCATTTTTTTAACTGATTTCATACAGTGGCCTGGCGGGTCTGTGGAGATTGTTCCTGCGTGACGGCGGAAAGCGGTTTGGCGTGAAACAGCCTCTATTTTGAGAGAGCCTGTGAACTGCTTTGTTATGAATTTCAGGGAGAAGAGGAGGAGAAAAGCGATATTTCATTCCCCGAGACTGAACATGTCACAGATGTGGTTTGGTGATACCAACACAAACGGTCCAGTGACATAGACAGCTTCCCATTTTATACTTCTCCTCTTCTTTGAAGAAAAAAAAAAAAAGCTTCCATTAACAATCGCTGTGCTCATAAAAGCATGCTCATATGAGAGATGAGAGGCCAGCTCATATACTCATCACTGCGCGTTGATGCATTAGTATTTTCAGCATTCGGACCGCCGAGAGGGTTGCACATAAATAATCCATAATTTCTCCTGCAGAGATCAGGTTCGTTCATTCATTCACATAAGACTTCCCGATAAGTGCATAAGGTTTCTTAATACACACAACACTTTTAAGGTCAATGGTTCTGAACAGGTCCTTCACATAGGATTGCAGCATAGCAAAATAAATATGCTTAAATATGCTTATTGGTTATATATTTATATATATTAGAGGTGTTATCCAGAATCGGGCACCTCACTTTACCCAGAAGGTAAAGTGAGGTGCCCGATTCTGGATAAAGTGAGAATCACGATTTTTTAGTTTCAAATAGAGATCACATTTCTCCCACAATTCTGAACAAACAACTAATTAAAATCTGACAAAATATTAATTGTTGCAGTCTATTTAAAAATGTTTCATCAATTAGGATTAATATTTTAATTGAATTTGGTTTGAATTAATGATTCAATGACTCACTCCGATTGTTTCATTTCTGGATGAATCAGCGTTTATGAAAGAATCACTTGAGCGAACAATTTGCTCTATTTGTATCGCTACTGTAGACATCAGTGTTTATATCTGAACTCTTATCTTAACTTTTATCCCAGTACTTCTGTGATCATTTGAATTATTTTAAGACAGAAATAACGATTCTATGTGGTTCAAAAGCCTGTTTGTGAAGCTGTTTCATACCTATGTATGGCAAAGGCTCTCTCTGGCTCAGTGCTAGCGCCAACGCAGATCTAAATGTTCCGGTGTGATTTTGTCAAAGGATTAATAGACACGGGCGAATCGTTGTTTTTTCAGAAATAAGATTGCATGTGTGATGAGAACCGCTAATTTAGCTAGTTTCTTCCATGCGCACACACACCCACGTTGCAAAGGCCAAACGCAGCATGACACCAGGGGGTGGGTGGCTTAGGCAAAGCTGATGATAGCCTCAGCTCCCAAATCACTAACAGGTGGTCAAAGACTGGGCTGTGCTCACTGTCTGCACACTGCATGGGGTGTTTTTCAGTGGATGTCTTTTCTAAGGAAAGATTAAGAGGTCTTTGACCTGGTGCACACTAGTTTTAACACCTTCTTTAGCAGAGTTAACCCTATTGGTGAGAGCTGTAAGGCTTTTGGCAGAGGGGTTATCGTGCTTAAATGGGTTTAGCTTGGCGTGCCCGTTATCTGTTTTGCATTTGAAAGACGACCAAGTGTCGTTACCTCAGCTCAACTCTGGATCCAACTTCCAGCACGCTCCCACATTCAACCTCTCAGATACTTATCCAGTGATAATTTGATCTTCTGCGTCGAGGCCGGAGAATCCCGACCACAGCTCCATTTAAGTTCCCAGCTCCAGCCTTTTAACAGCGAGCAGATAGGGCCGACGTCTAGTTGGATGTGTTTTGTGGTTTGGCTTGAACTTTTCAAAAGGCCTCCGTTACGTAAAATGGAAAAACTAATAACGGAGGCTCCAGCAACACAGAGAATTGCTTTGTGCACTTCTCACCAACGTTGGCTGTAAAGGTTTGATGCACAAGTTGAGCATTTATAGGGCTTAGGTTACAGTTTGTCTCTCAGTCTCATTTTCGTGTCATGCCTCATTGTCTTTAATAAGGAGATATGTTTGGGAAGAAGCAGGTTGATATAGCTAGCTGATAAGAAGCTTGGGCCGATTTGAGTGTATTGATTTTTCCTGTTCTAACTCTGTTGTCTCCATCTTACGCTCCTTAAAGGTGCAGTAAGCGATTTCTGGTAAAAGCTGTTGATATTTGAAATCACCAAAACAAACATGCCCCTACCCAAAAGGATCACACCCCTATTTTAATGCAACACAGGCAACGACTGTGGTGGAATCTGCTCTGCCTGGTGCCCAAGCATATGATGTCATCAGTAAATGAAAGCTATGATAATTCCAATGCAATCTCACAGCAATTTGTTCGTATTTTACAAGGTGGTGACCTCACTCGTATGTTTTCATACCATTTGTCTTGACATTTTCCTCTTTTGTATTTTCTCTGCCATCTCCCTCTTTCTATAGTCGTTCTGCTAATGTCGTCTTGTGCACTGAGCTCTCTCTCCTCCCCCATCATGAGTGGGCACGTCCCTTACTGCTGATTGGCTAAAGGTGTGTTTTGGTGCTCTAACAAATGTTTTAAAATATCGCTTAATGCACCTTTATCGTTTAAATTCTTATTCACTGTTTAAATCTTGTGCCTTCTCTGTATGCATTATATTTTTTGTTCCCTTTCAGTTAAATGTCATATGGAGTCCATCTCTTCCCTCACCAAGCTAGTTACAGTAGAGCATGGTGCTAGCAAAGTCATGAGTTTGGTTCCCTGGAAATGCATGAAGTGATACATTGCATTCAGGGCATTCCTTTTAGGATAATTTGAATTTGAACGTATGAATGTAAAACTTGTTTTGTTATGATTTTTTTGTAATGCTAATGATTATCTTTGGGTATTTGTGTGTGAAATGTTAAGGGCCGCTATCTTGATTCATTTTTAGATTCATGCAGATCCTCATATTAAAATATTGCTTGCAGTAACTTCTCATTTATACAAAATGTTATTCTGATAGCAAAATGCATCAAAAAGCTTGGATCATTTGTCTTCACCTACAGCTCATAACTGAATAATAATAATAATAAAAAAAGCAGGCTGTGTGATGAAGAGTGTTTATGTTTATGAATATGAGAGGCCGCAGTGGACCAGATCTTTGGCGTGTGTCTGAGAATGTTTGTTTTTTGAAGTGCTCTAAAAGCATCCTCGGGGAGGTCTGGACCACCAGTGGTGGAGAATCAGGAGGAATCCACAGTCTGTTGTGTGAGGCTCTGAGCTTTCAGGAGTGACCTCGGACGATTAACAAATCAATTACACGCCGCCGCATTTCGTTACAGAGGAACATGTGCCATAGCTCTGTAACCTCAGCATGAAGCCGTGCCGATTCGAGACACCCTGCACTCTGACCAACCCCTGATGGCACTGCTCCAGCCGTGAACCCAACGGGTGACCTCATCCAATAATAGAGAGAGTAGATTGCACATGTTTGTTTGTCTTCACGTTCACTGAAGCAGAAGTGTGCTTGACATTTCCAAAGCAGTACCTCGACTCTCAAAGCCCCCAGCGGAAACTTTAACACCCTTCCACTTAAGAAACATGTTCAAGAAATGGTGTCATAAACCCATAACCACTCTTAATTAGTGCGCGGTCCATTTGTGGACGGTTCTATTTTTAATATACCTACATCATGTTTGCATTTGTAGGAACCACTGAGCTTTTCTTCTCAACTACAGGGTTAAAATGAGGATTAACTGTCACGCTGTTTGATGTCAACCCTCTCATCCGGGGTTCTCTTCCATGTAACACCTTTTTGAAATTCTAATTAGTCCCACACACTTGAAATTCATTCATCCAAATGAAATCAAATTATGTGGGAGATTTCTGCACAAGTAATACATGCAGTGCAACGTGGGAAGTGAGGTTGTTAAGCTGGGCACATTTCGGCCGAACTGCAGGGCTCACTACTTGAAAGGGAATAATACAGGAACAAGAGGTGCACATCTTTGAACAAATTAGTTTTGAGCAGGATCCCCCCACCCCCATATATATATATATATATATATATATATATATATATATATATATATATATATATATACACACATACATATGCACATTATTATTATAAAAATATGAATATGAACTATAAGAAAATTTAACAAATTAGTTTTGAGCAGGATTATCTCTGCTTCTCTCTCCCTCTCTCTCTCTCTCTCTCTCTCTCTCTCTCTCTCTCTCTCAAGCTTTCGTTCTCACTCTGTCCCTCTGTCTCACTCCTGCCTCAGGTCTCACCGTTGCATCAGTTTCCTAGAGAGTTCCCAGTTTCCATGAAAAATGACACTGCAAGGCCCTTTTTATATCTCATAATGAGCTTAAGAAATAGAATTTTTAAGAACAACGACCAGAAAAAAATAAAGCAAAACGAAAGTTTTGAAATGTTCCCCCCCCCCCCCCCCCCCCCCCAGTATACTCATACTAGCAAAGGACAGCTGCCATATTTTCTGTTAACATACTTAGTTATGGGATTATGTTCTGCATTTTCCCTAGAGAAAATTGGGTCTTATCTGGTCTGTATGACAGTTGCCACTGACTGCATCCATGTCAGCTGGACACAGGCGGTTGGGAGATAGAAGCAGGTCTGCCCTGAAGCACTGTATAATCCCACCCGGGATTACTGTAATCTCCCTCACTTCATTTTTGAAATCGGGATTTGTGAAAAGAAATGGTGACTAGATGTGGTTATTGCCACTGAGATACACTTTCTGGCTCACATATAAGGACTTCTTTTGTGGCTCAGATCGCTTGATCTGTAGTTATGACGAGCGCTGGAATTGAAAATCGCTGTAATTGCTCTCAGAAAGGATTTAATGTATTAAAAACACAAAAGAACAGACATGTAAAAATGTAATTCAGATTTTAGCCTAATTTGCCCAGTGTTCTTGTTCATACATTAAAATAGGTTTTATTCATCCGGAATGCAGTATCCCTGACAGCATTGAAACGACAGCTGAAAACTCATCTCTTCCGTGAGCAATTAACATAAAACAAAATTAAAAAATTATCTCCTTTTCCTTTAAATCCCTGTTTATCTGACTTATGCTACTCCGAGCAATGTCTGAACTTTGTATTTTGAGCACTTCTTGCATTGTTTTTGTCTCTTCACGATGACTCGCTTGGTTTAGTCCTCAGTTTTAAGTCGCTTTGGATAAAAGCGTCTGCTAAATGACTAAATGTAAAATGTAAAGGTAAATTCCAAAAGGCTGTAGGATCAGAAAATCATGTGAGGGGAGACATACTATAATAATTATTAGCTTTTCTTATGAATATTAAGTAAGTCACGTGACAATTGTCCAACACAACCCTCCCACCCTTATGTTGTTTCAAACCTGTGCGACTTTCTTTTGTGGAAACCAAAAGATGATATTTTGGAACATGTATTTTTTGTCCATACAATAAACGATAGTAGGGTCCAGTATTGTTTTCGACCCCATTGTTTTTTATTTTATGGATACAATAATTTCTACAAAAATATCTTCTTTTGTGGTCCACAGAAGAATGAAAGTCAAGGTTTAAAAATGAAATGAGAGTGAGTAAATGATGACAGATTTTTGCTTTATGTGTCTGGCTGTATTTTTTGTCTTTGTATTTTGACCAAACCAATCATGAGAAAAAAAAGTTTAGACATTTTTAAATGTAAAGTCACAATGGTTGTTATGCACCTGTCTGGGACTGTTTTGGGACAATAATATCCACTCATAAGTGGACATTTGGGACACAGATTAGACTTTAGCATTAATGTTTAAACCAACAGAAAGCGGTGTGTCGTGGCTATTATATTTAAAAGGTTCCTGTCAAATCCAAGCTTAGATAAAAACGGATGACCTGCGGTGTCTGTTGAGCTCACCATTATTAATCTCGATGAATATAACTCCGACCACAAACGTCTAGAGTCATGTGGCGTTAATTTCAAAGGAAGCTATTAATTTTTCAAAACTTTTAACTGGGGAGACCAGGAGCAGGAAATGGCATTTGGTTCGTTAAGGCTAGACGATAGATAAGCTCAGTAACCACAGGATAACATGACCGGCTAATTGAATTTGATCACTTGGTAATGCACCAGAGAAATGACCTAATCAATGCGTGTGCCAATGAGGCCATTGTTTGTCTCTGCCCCTATAATGAATGCATCGCTTGAGAGTCCGATTATTCTGTTATTCATTTGAGTCGGCTCGGCACGCACAGGGGTAACTTGTCCTGCTCTTGTTTGTTATGTAGTTGTAAACATCGATCGCTCTTTGTTTATGAAGCTTTATTGTGTACATTTCACAAATGCGATTCCACCCAGGGGCTTGGTGTTCAAACAGCCAAACAAACATACGCAAAAAACAGCTTGTTTGCCCTTGAAACCTTTGATTCTCGATAGCCCGTCATGTCAGATGGCTGTTTTACTCTCAATTAGGGAGCTATTGGCCCCCAGTCTGTTTGCAGCCAGAGTTTGGTTTGTTTAGTTGCTGTGAAAGTTTTCTTCATTTGTATGATTAATGTGGAGATATAAATAAATCTAAATTATGGATGTGAGCTACATATATTTGACTTACATTTTTTGTCACATTTCCCATAGTATAATGCATTTCCCATAGCTGCTTGTCCTAAAGTTTTGGTAGTAAATCCAATGAAAACTAAATATGAATAAATCAGTGAAGCTGACATCTGTTTAATACCTATGGTGGTAAGCTATGAGAGCATTTTAGTGTCAAATTAAAATAAAACATTTAATATTTTGTTTTAAAACATAATATTTATTTAGAAAATAATCTCATAAGAATAGTCATAACATTACGAAATAAAAGTAATACTATTTTGAGAATAAAGTTACAATTTTAATGTATTTAATTATTTTATATAATATTTCAACGTTGCACAAAAATGCTAGTAAATGGTGGTCACTAATCCTTATAGTAACAGTGACATTGATGATGAAACAACAGAAACAACTAAAAAGTCTGTTTTAAACAAAGTGCAGTGTAAACTTTTACGTATACATTAAATTGTAATTGTACACTATACTGAATGTTTGTCTGTATGCTAAATATAGCCACCATCCCAAAAAGTGGCGAGTTTGTCAGTAAACTATATTGGCAGACTTACAAGGTTGAATTGAACGTAATGCACACATGCTCTTCTCCGAGTCGTGTTTGTATTGTCAGACAGCAGAGGGCACATATCTGGCACGGCGAAATACCCAGATGCATTTCACAAGCCGGAGAGCTCCAATGACGTTGGAAAGGCAGATGGGCATATATGCTGCATAAGCATCCCTTCCTTTCCCTCATGACACCCCCCCCCCCCCCCCTTTACACCTATCGCTTATTGTGCCTCTATATTTCATTCTCTGTTTGTCTCGTAAACACGCTTATGCACACATACACACACACAGGTTTGCCTGTCTTTTGTTCATTTGTCTCTATTGAAAGGAGGCATCTGGCTGGTCACCGTGAAAACAGTCAAGAGAGTGTAGTAAGGATTCCTTGAAATAGATGAGCCATTTTCTACTTCTCTCTTGAGAGTGTCTGTTTTTCTCCCACACACTCACTTAGACAAAGTTCCACTAGTTTTGTTGCTTCGCTTCAGACTGGGAGCTTAAGGAAACTTTAGAGCTTGTGTTGAGTACTGTGTGATTGTGAGCACGAGTTTGCTTACCTGTTGTTTGGGGAGTTTGTGTTTAAAAGTCTTACAAAACCTCTTTTGGGGAGATTTGGGGATTGCACAATTTAATTCATATACATTTTATTAGTATTTATAAATTATCATTATTTTATATTATTACTAAATAAATAATTACTAAAATATATATATATAATTGTATTATTTAATTTGTATTATTATTTTAGTATATATATATATATATATATATATATATATATATATATATATATATATATATATATATATATATATATATATATATATATACTAGGGGTTCAACGGCAGCAGATTTTTTAAAGTCGACATTTATGTGATGAAAGTCGATGTCCACCAGTCGCTGATGAAGTCATCGATGAACAAACAAGCCTGAACCTTGAGCTGAGACTCGAACGTGAGTTGCCCTGTGCACAGCTATTGCGTATGACAGCACTTCTACATAACAGCTTTTTTTATCACTTCTTTTTTTTTGGGTTGTTATATTTCTCACAGATTTCTGCTCATTCTAAATCAGATATAGATAAAGTAGCACAGTAAATATTACATGTGTGAATGCGTGAGAGAGCGATTGCGTGTGAAGTGCACGTGGCAGCGTCTCTCTACTAATAGTGAAGCTGTGGGTTTTAGTTACTAAGAAATCTATGCTAGAAATTTTCAGTTTCTAAGCTATTTTTTTGATAAGTCATGGTTTTGATAAGCCTAAGTTTTCCTGTACAGCCGTTAGCATTTGTCGTTAGCATTTGTCTCTATTAATAAAGCAGCATCTGGCAACTTTGAAAAGTCTGGTAAAGATAAAATAATGGTAGAAGTTAGAAAACTGCTGAATCACTTACAAAGCAAAGAAAAATCTAGAAATCAGTCTTAGAAAGTCTAGAGTATTTTACTAATGGTTCCAGTCGAAAACATGCAGATAGAAGCTAATCCTGTTGTTAATACTTGTTTGCTGCATTACAGCAAATGATGGTCCAGTGCCCTCATTTGCAGTTAAACACTCAATTAAAACAAGCGTAAGTTTAGTAACAGTGATAAATAGTGTTAGTCATTAGCTGTCTGTTGCATGTAACAGCTGTACTGGATATGCAAATGGCAGAAACACAGTTACCGGATGGCTACCTGATGCCATACACCTCCGTGTCTCATTAAAGCCAGGACCTGAAGTTGTAAAAATGAGTATGTGCTAATTGGCAGGAGATTGTGTGATCTGTACTACTGTAATGTACTTTTTATTAGCTTTTAGTTGTTGATACAAAGCGTTTATTTATAGTGGCTCACAGCAACACTGTTGGAACGAACAGGCAACGTTGGCTGCCAGCCTGCAAGATTATGTTGCGTTTTTTTCATGATTGTGGATATTTTCTGATGAAGTTGGATGCTTCTGATGAAGTTTTTGTGAAAGACACATGGTAATGGAAGAAAATATAAATAAGCAGGCCGCATGGAGCCGTGCATGACCCAGAGCTGCCATGGCCAGCGGACACAGCTTGCGCAGTCTCAGGAAAAGCCTCATGAATCTCGGTTGAGACCGGCACTATCCTCTTCGTTCTCTCGCTCAGAGAATTTCTCCAGGGGCAGTTTGCACACAGGCAGGATGTTGTAAAACACTTCCTCTGAAAGTGCTCTTATCAACCTTTTAAAACGCAGACGTGTGTAGGTCGTATTGCTGTGATTCCTGTCGCTGCCAAGGGCACACTGGCGCTGCTATCAAAATGAGCCATCATCCTCCGTTGTGGTACCCCTGCGAATATTTCATTAATAGATAGTGCCTTTTTTAACTTATCTTTTCTAATTGCTGATTTTTGCATTCTGGGAAAATGGATGTAGAGCTATTTGAATGTACTGTCTAACACTGAATTCACTCTTCGTTTACCTTGAAATAGCACAGCTAAGCATCAACGCTGTGCAAAAGGTTGGTTTGTCCCCTGACCCCTGATAAGGTGCTTTTTTTTTCCTCGGGAAATAAAGGTAAAGAAGTCAAAATGAATCAAAGTTTGCTTTGAATTTTCAAAAGGCAATTACCACTTTAGTTGTAAAGCATTCCAATTGCTGATTTAGCCTTTGATTCGGCTTGTGCATCTGCACTTTTTATCTATGGCTGGAGTTGAAAGATGCGCTCTGTACTGCGAGAGAGAGTCTCAACAAAGCTCCATAAAGGTCACGAGGGTACAGAGAGGCCCACGTGACCTTTCTGCTGTGGCTTTACCGTCTCATTTCATCGTTTCAGCCACCAGTGACATCGCGTACCATTCAAATATCTCCATTTGAAGTCCAACAGTGCGTTGAAGAAAAATATTTTATCTCTCTCCAGCAAAAAGACATTGTATTGTGGCGTAAAGTTTCAGAAGCGAAAAAGAAAAATGAAAAGATAAACATTGCTTTCGCACTTTGATTATATAGCAGGCCTTTTTTATGTAAAAGTCTAAGATCTGTTTGCTTAGATCTTTTACTGGTCGCATCTTTCAAATGTCTTTGAAATCAACAGGTGTGATTACAGTTTTATACTCCAAGTACATGTGGTAATGTCAGGCATAAAAGCGTATGTTAGTAATAAAGAATGTTCCAGCTCTGCATTACTGTACCATCAAGATGTCTGAGAGGTTTTATGATGGTGAAGAGAGGGGAGAGGGGAGGGGGGAGGGGGGGAGTGGATGGGAGGGAGAGGAGAAATAAGCCAGTGCATTAGTCTCTCTCAGTCTCGTGTTTAGCCGTGTCAATATTGTCTGGACCACAGCTGAGTCCAGATTCTCTTCCGTTCCACTCCGTATTGACTCTGAGTTACTGCGCAAACACGTTGTGGCAACATTGATGTAACATTGAGTTGAGGAATTGAAACCTATAGAAGAGAGATCAGAGAGGGATTGTTTTTTCGGTCGTCGTCAGCCATTGAAGAAAGAGAGATGTGAATTGATATAACTCTGTAAAAAGTTAAAATTGGTGAAGTTTACTCAATAAAGCGCTTCTCATTATTACTCGGCTTTGTCTTTTTGTGGCAGAACTGATTGGTAGACTTTGAGACGTTCTATTTTTTCACATAATGATGATAGATATGCAAAATCTTCTCAGCTGAAGTAAGAGTAACCATGAATCTCCAGAAAGCTGTACACAAACATGTATAATAAATTACATATATAATTTCTTATTTTTTGGATTTGGACATTTGGATTAAATGTGACTCAGACATGTTTATTGACATTCACACAAAAAGAAAAAAAAAACATGATTGTTTTCCATGACGTTTTAGCAAAGCATTAATCCACACAGAAAATCACAAATAAAATACGATGCAAGAAAATAAACTCTCAGCAAGACATTAATGAGCATTAAAATGCTGGCAGATCAAATCACATCACTGCAATCCTGTTAAGTTCTTTATTTTATACTTGGTTACTATAAAAAAAATACAATTAGCTTCTATTAAGAATAGTAGTTGTGAATGGAAGTTCTCAGATGAATAAAGAAGGTTTTGCATGTGTGGGTGTGTGTGCAGAGCCTTTAACAACCCATCCTCTTATTTTCTCATACCAACAAACTCCCTCCTCTTCATTCCATTTTCTGCCTTGCTCCTTCACTCTTATTTGTATCTAACAGGTCATTAAGTTCACAAATGTGCAATTGAGTGTTTTGGATGTTTAATTAGCATGTTTCCTTGACTAATTAAAATGCACAAATCTAAGGATTAAAGCCCCCCTCTTTTTCTCCTTCTCTCTCACCCCATTTTATGAATAATTAATCAATCTCTTTCACCAGGAGATTCAGTTGCACACCAGGACACATTTCAGTGTTGTGCAAGACGTAAACTCTTTTCCTTTTTCCTTCACAGACAGACAATTTTCCTGCTGAGCCCAATTACATGGGTAACAGACAGCAGTTTGTTCAAAGGTAAGGCCTATTTAACAGTTTTCTCAGCTTTATTTGTCTGAACTCCTCTGCACATGAATGTCATTTAGACTAGAACTAAAAAGCCATGCCTGTTTGATAATTCCCGTCTTGTTTTTTCGACTTGTAGCAGCTCCACTTTCAAAGATCCAGAGCGAGCCAGTCTCCGAGACAGCGGGCATGGGGACAGCGACCAAGCGGACAGCGATCAGGACACTAATAAAGGCTCCTGCTGTGACATGTCCGCTAAGGAAGCGCTCAAGATGAAGGCCAATGGCCTCAAGCCTCAACCACTTGAGCAGGGTGAGTCCTTCAACATCAGGAACTTAATTTAGAACCAAAGATAGAGTTGTTTAGAGTCTGTCTCTCTTCTTCTGCTCATTCTTATACTGTTTCTTTTTGAAATTCGCTCATTGTTATTGGACGTTCCTTATATTTCTTGGGTGTTTGCTGTCTTCACCTGGCATGTTCCACAATTGCAGTACACTTTTTCCCATGGTTTTAAAGGAACTATAGGAACTATTAAATTTTAGATACAATGGTGAATGTTCCACCTTGGAGGCCTTCTTGATTGTTTCTAACAATTAATATCATATATAACATATACAGTAAATCCTAATTTTAACAGTCTGTTGAATTTATATTAGCCAGAACGATTAATTCATTCTTTAATTCATTCATTAATTATTTTTATTTGTGGAAAGTGTCATCTTTCTCTTTGCTGTTTTCCTCTGCTTGTCCCTTTCTCAATGGAAATGAAAGCTTTCAGTCAGAGGTCTCAATCGGTTATTCGTTTCCTGACCTCACCACAGTTGAATCTTCATGCTGTCTCGCTCTCATTTTCGTAACAATTCATCTCTCGCTCCCTCTCTCACTCTCTTTTGCTTTTCAAACTATCTTCCATCCTTTACACTCCCTATTTCCCTTGCCCTCTTTCCTCCATCTTTCAATTTCTCTCTCTCTCTCTCCCTCTCTCGCTCTCTTGTATTCCAGCCACGTTCTCAGTTTATCAAAGCAGGCAGGCCCATTATGATTTTATAAGCCAAACCACTCTAGCCGTTCCATTTAGTGAGTGCTGGTTAGGCGCTGGTAGGCGCTTCCTTAAAAGTTTGATAATGGAACATGGAAAATGACTTATCATCCAGCAGGCCATGTCACATTCTCAACCTGAATAAATATGAATAATTATTCCAGCTCCCTCTTGGTAGGACAAATTACTTGTGACATGTTAGAACAATAACTTTAGATAAGAAAGCAGTCCATACTCCCTTTCCATTGCACTCGTTCGCGAAAGAAGCATGTAAAGATGGTTTTATTAATCTATACCCAGGTCTGTTGGGCCATGTTGAAGACTATTACACTGGGGCTGTATTCCACAAACGACAATGGGGGGGGGGGCATGAGAGAAAGAAAGAGAATAAATGGGCCACAGAAAGCAATACATCAAATATAATGGCACAATTAATCAATAGAACAGAGGGGAATCTGCCGCTATCTGAGCCGAGGCAGTGGACGAGTACGCCAAGCCTGTCTGCCTTGATTTGGCTTGTGTGTGTGTGTGTGTTTTCATTTGGATTCAGGAATAGACTGAATGCACTGGCAAGAGAAATTGGCCAATTAAAGAGGCCCATATGTTTCATATTTTGAGAATGTTGTTATTTAATGGTGCATGGGAAAGGGTTGGAGAATGGCTGAAATTAGCTAGTTTAACAGTGTGACTCACTCACACATACAAAAAGACAAAAGACACAGCCACAGTAGTCGAATGTCCAACAAGCTTTATAGTAACTTAAGACACGAACAATGAAAACCTGACAGTCAAAAGTTCTGCATGTGTTTTATCCTTATTTGTAGTTGCTGTCGACTCTTTCTGCATGTTACAATGTTACAGCAATAACTGATGACAAGTGAAAGTCTGAGTGAGTCATTCATTCACTTAACCAATTTGTTAAAAAAAAAAACGTTGGTTTATTCAGACATAAGACAACTGTCTATTGTCTATAAATAAATAATTGAATTATTTACTCAACTAAAAACAATTTGCTTAAAAACTGTGATTCATTCAGGAATGAAACAACTGACTGCCTAGTGAATAATTTACTCAAACCGAATCGTTTCGCTCACAAACACTGATTCATTCAGGAATGAAGTGGCTGACTTTCTAGTGAATCATTTACTCCAACCAAATCGATTAATTAAAAAATGATGATTCATTCAGGAACAAAACACTAGTGCTTTGATCAGAGAACCAACCAGTTTCCATTTTGACTGATTAGAATTATTTCCATTGACAGAGAAAAACCTGGAAAGAAAAACATGTTCCTCAATATTTTCGTTGTTTATTGAATTTAAATAAAAGTGGTGCCAAGTAGTGTTTATCTGCGTGGAAAGATGTAGGCTGTAGTCAATGAAACATTGAAACTGAGCAGCGTTAGTACGAAATCGCAATCAAACTGTGACTAACTGCTTTGTGTTTGCGTTAAGTTAAATATGTTGTCTACTCTGATTAGTTTTATAGTATATTTAGTTTTCCTCTCAAACGGGTCACTTTTGATGACCAAACTCACTTTTCTTTCTTTCCTCACTCTGTTCTGTTTTATTGAGTATTGAAATCAATAATTAAGCTTTAAGACAGTTAATTGGGAACGGCTGTCTGTTTTGTCAATATATCTCCAGAGGGCTGGGTGTATCTTCTCTCAGACAGGCACACTTTAAACTCTCTCTCTCACAGAAATGACACATGACAGTCTAGAGAAAGCCCAGGCTAGCCTAGAGATCCCTTGTGTCCTCTTGTAAGCATTATCACATCCAACATTAGACCGTCTCCACTACCACCAGCTTCTAAATCTGTGTTAAAAGCCTCTGAAATGGATACTTTACAGTTGCTGTATGCTATAACAACATTGCTGGGTAGCAAACGTTATGTCTCACTGCATATGCAGCGTATTATAGTGGTGTCTTTAACAGTGGAGTATTACAGCTGTTTATGGCAGCAGGTTATGGTCAGTGGATATCAGTCTGTGTGTGTGTGCGTACAGCACACGAGGAGCCGCTTGGGTTTGATGCATTATTTAGGAATTGGGAACTTGTCTTTTTCTGCATGCTTTTCCCTACTTTATCACCCTCTCTAATCTCTCATTCCTTGGTTTTGACTCATATTACACTATACTAGTATTTATAATGTTCATTAATTTATTAAAGTGTCCATTATTACAATTATTTGTTTTAAAACTTAAAAACAATCAATACTTTGTGTGAAAAAGACTTACCAAGTAGCTTCTTATTCCTTTAATGAGACACATGAGTCAAGTCAAGTCAAGTGTATTTATATAGCGCTTTTCACAATATAAATTGCATCAAAGCAGCTTCACAGTATCAATCAAATAAGATAACAATGTCTGTTTCTTAGTGGAAAAAAAACATCCACGTTTTGTAGGGCTGATCAATGGTATTAATGCTTGGTTAATTAATTTGAATAGTTGGCACTTCAGCACTCAATCCAGTCTCATCCCAAGGCGTCATCTAACTGACGCTTTTGACCATGTTTGACCATGCGTCAACATGCCGACGCACATGGCACCCTTTACGCATCAATATGAGACGCGCCTCCTAGTGGTCTAACCCTAACCCTACCCCAGACCTAAACCTACCCATAACGGAAGCGTCATCTAACTGACGCTAAAGGGTGCCATGTGCATCGGATTTAGACGCATGGTCAAAAGCGTCAGTTAGATGACGCCCGAGGATGAGCGTCTCATATTTACGCGTAAAGGGTGCCACGTGCGTCGCCATGTTGACGCATGGTCAAAAGCGTCAGTTAGATGACGCCTTGGGATGAGACTGTGTTGCAGCACTGCGTCGTCATCGGGTCCAGGCAAAGCTCCTAGTCAGATCTGAGATAAACGAAGACACTAAAATTAGCCTAGATGCCATTTTCTTATGATGTAACGAGTACATCAGGATTTAAGGGAAGTGTTCCCAGTTCCGGCTGACCTAATCTATGCAGCCTAACATTGAATTATAGAAGTCTATA
The DNA here is from genome assembly GCA_030578275.1 of Meda fulgida. Lineage (NCBI taxonomy): Eukaryota > Metazoa > Chordata > Actinopteri > Cypriniformes > Leuciscidae > Meda > Meda fulgida. The sequence goes on from CM060626.1 coordinate 7,314,908, forward strand.
ATGTATTATGTGAATGCTAGGTCAAAGAGATGTGTCTTTAATCTAGCTTTGAACTGACAGAGTGTGTCTGCTTCCCGGACAATGGTAGGAAGTCTGTTCCAAAGTTTTGGTACTAAATAGGAAAAGGATCTACCGGCAGCAGTCGATTTTGATATTCTAGGTATTATCAACTGGCCCGAATTTTGAGATCGCAATAGACGTGAAGGACTATAATGCGTTAAGAGCTCGCTCAAGTACTGCGGAGCTAAACCATTTAGTGTTTTGTAAGTAATCAACAATATTTTAAAATTTATACGATGTTTAATAGGCAGCCAATGCAGTGTTGACAGAACCGGGCTAATATGGTCATATTTCCTGGTTTTAGTAAGAACTCGAGCTGCTGCGTTTTGGACCAGCTGTAGTTTATTTAATAAGCATGCAGGGCAACCACCCAGTAGAGCATTACAATAATCTAGTCTTGATGTCATGAAAGCATGAACTAATTGTTCCGCATTTGTTAATGAGAGCATATGTCGTAATTTAGATATATTTTTTAAGATGGAAAAATGCGGTTTTACAGATACTAGACACGTGACTTTCAAATGAAAGATTGCTATCAAAGAGCACACCCAGGTTCCTAACCGACGACGAAGACTTAACAGAGCAGCCATCAAGTGTTAGACAGTATTCTAGGTTATTACGTATGGACGTTTTTTTGTCCAATAATTAGAATCCCTGTTTTTTCAGAGTTTAGTAGTAGGAAATTACTAGTCATCTAATTTTTTATATCAGCTATGCATTCCGTTAATTTTGTGAATTGGTAAGTTTCGTTAGGTTTTGAAGAAATATAGAGCTGAGTATCATCGGCATAACAGTGAAAGCTAATTCCATGTTTTCTAATGATATCTCCTAATGGTAGCATATACAGAGTGAACAGCAGCGGTCCTAGTACTGAACCTTGTGGTACGCCATACTGAACTTGTGATCTATAAGACATCTCTTAATTTACTGGTACAAACTGATAACAGTCAGATAAGTATGATTTAAACCATGCTAGTGCAATTCCACTAATCCCAACAGTTTTCTAGTCTATTTAAAAGAACGTTGTGGTCAATTGTGTCAAATGCAGCACTAAGATCAAGTAACACTAATAGAGAGATACAAGCACGATCGGATGATAAAAGTAAATCATTTGTAACTCTAATGAGAGCTGTCTCAGTATTATGGTGCGGTCTAAATCCTGACTGAAAATCCTCGCAGATATCATTTCTTTCAAGAAAGGAACACAGTTGTGAGGATGCTGCTTTTTTCTAATATCTTTAACAGAAAAGGCAGATTTGAGATCGGCCTGTACTTGACTAATTCTGAAGGATCAAGTTGCGTTTTTTTTAACAAGCGGTTTTATCATAGCCAACTTAAAGGTTTTTGGTACGTATCCTAGAGACAAAGACGAATTAGTGATATTAAGAAGAGGATCTATGATCTCTGGAAGCATCTCTTTCAGTAGCTTGGTCGGTATAGGGTCTAACATACAAGTTGTCGATTTAGATGAATTAACGAGTTTGCAGAATTCTTCCTCTCCTATAGGAACAAATGAATAAAAGTTTTCCTCAGGGAGACTACAATGCACTCCCTGATGCGATACTGTAGAAGACGGTTGCATAGTTATAATTTTGTCCCTGATATTATCAATCTTATAAGTGAAGAAGTTCATAAAGTCATTACTGTGTTACCCGGAAACTTCTGTGCTTGAAGCTTTCTTTTTCGTTAGTTTAGCCACTGTTTCAAATAAGTATCTAGGATTATGTTTATTTTCTTCTAATAGGGTTGAAAAATAAGCAAATCTAGCAGCTTTAAAAGCCTCTCTGAAAGCAATCGAGCTCTCTTCCATGAAATCCGAAATACCTCTAGTTTTGTTTTCTTCCAGTTGCTCTCCATTTTTCTGGCTGCTCTCTTAAGGGCCTGAGTGTGCTCGTTGTACCACGGCGTTGGACTATTCTCTTTAATCTTCTTTAAGCGCAACGGAGCAACTGAGTCTAAAGTGCTGGAAAAGAGAGAGTTAAAAGTTTCTGTTGCAACATCAAGTTCTTCTAAGCTATCTGAGATGCTGAGATGATGAAACTGATTAGGAAGATTATTGATAAAGCAATCTTTAGTGGCAGAAGTTATAGGTCTAACATATTTATAACACGGAGTCGGCTTTGCAGCCTTGGCTAAATGTAATTTACATGAGACTAGATAATGGTCTGAGATGTCATCGCTCTGCTGCAGAATTTCAACGACATCAACATCTATTCCATGTGATAATATTAGATCTAGAGTATGATTACGACAATGAGAGGGTCCTGACACGTGTTGTCTAACTCCAATTGAGTTTACAATGTCTTTAAGTGCCAACCCCAATGCATCTTTTTCATTATCTACATGTATATTAAAATCACCAACAATTAGTACTTTATCGTTAGCCAATACTAATTCTGATAGAAAGTCCGCAAATTCTTTGATAAAATCTTTATGGTGCCCTGGGGGCCTGTATACTGTAGCCAGCAGAAATCTCAAACGTGATTTATCGTTTACACTATATATTTTTACATTAAGCACTAACACTTCAAAAGATTTCTTAGTGGTTTTGAAAATATTACTATAAATTACAGCAACACCTCTCCCTTTGCGTTTTAGACGAGGTTCATGTTTATAACAGTAATCTTGTGGGGTCGACTCATTTAAAGTAATGTAATCGTTTGGTTTTAGCCAGGTTTCTGTCAAACACAGCACGTCTAGATTATAATCTGAAATCATATCATTAACTATGAGCGATTTTGAAGTAAGGGATCGAATATTCAGCAACCCAAGCTTTATCATTTGTTCATCTGTATTATATCTATTTTTTATTTGTTGAACATCAATTACATTTTTTACCTGACGTTTTTGGGATTTCCAAATTTGGGTAACAGACAGCATTCAGTCTCTATATGATGATATCTAGGTGAAAGAGGCTCTATGTGATGGGATTTATCTGACCTTGGTGACGCGAGGCCGCTAGCCGACGGTCGGTTTAGCCAGTCTGTCTGCTTCCTGGCCTGGGCCCCAGATTGTCATGTTTTAGCTCTAAGACTATGTGAGATGAATAACATCTCTTTTCAACAGCTCAGGCTTGCCCCAAAAACTTTTCCAATTGTCTATGAATTCTATATTATTCAACGGACACCACTTAGACAACCAACCATTGAGTGAGGCCAATCGGCTAACTATCTCATCACTCCTGTGAACAGGAAGGGGACCAGAGCAAATTACAGTGCCTGACATCGTACTTGCGAGTTCACACACCTTTTTAATATTAATTTTGGTGATCTCCGACTGCCGGAGTCGAACATCATTAGTGCCGACATGAATAATGATCTTAGAGAATTTACGATTAGCATTAGCCAGCACTTTTAAATTTGCTTTGATGTCAGGCGCTCTGGCTCCCGGCAAACATGGGACTATGGTGTCTGGTGTCTCTATTTTCACATTCCGCGTGATCGAATCACCAATTACCAGGGCACAATCAACAGAATTCTCAGTGGGTGTTTCACTGAGTGGGGCAAATCGATTTGTTATGGTAATCGGAACGGAAGAGTGTTTTTTTAATCCGCACCCAATTGCCCTGCTGCACGGGCCCTCCTTCAGCCGGAACCGAATCATGTACAGAGTTCACTATGCTAGGCGCATCCAAAAAAGTATCTAAAGCTCTAGTACTATCCTTACTATCCTCAATTAAAGTTTGGATGCATGTCTCTAGCTCTGAAATCTTCTCCGTCAGCCTGACTGTCTCCTTGCATTTATCACAAATAAATCCTATATTGCCATCGGAGGCGGCTATACTAAACATATGACATGTGACACAGGTGACAATAACAGGACAAGACATTACTCACCGTTTGTGTAGACTGATTCTCACTTACCTGGGCTTTTATGAACTCAAAGGCGCGGGCGCGCGAGAGCAAAATAAATAATAAATAAATGAGCGCGGGTGGCACGTTAAAACTAGCGTGCTGTGCTAACAATAACGGAAGCTAGCGATGTAAGGTTAATCTGAGATGGTGGGTAAACTGTATTTAGAAATACAAACAACTAGAAATGATAGTAAATGATGGAAATACGAAATTTCTCAAAACAGAAAGAAATACGAAGCTAATGCGAGGCTTAGAGCTTACAGACTCGACGCAAACAAACCCACAGAAGGCAGACAGGAGCAATCGATCACCAACAGGAGCAATCGATCTGAGAGCAGAGCTTGTTTGTCTTTCACAAGTTTCGACAGTTCATAGTGCAATTCTATAATTGACGTTGTGAAGAATAGATAGAAGTATGGGTGAGACGAGTAACAGACTATCTGCTGCACAAATCAACCTCTGTGCAATGCATTTTTCTTTTCATTTACTCACCCTCAAGTTGTTCCAAACCTGTATACATTTCTTTGTTCTGCTGAACACAAAGGAATATATTTTGAAGAATGTATTTAACCATACAGTTTAACTGTAAGTTTACAAACCATTGAATAACCAAACCATTGACTTCCATAGTATGTAAAATATATATATATATATATTAATAATATATTATATTATCCATTACATTATATTATATTTTTATATTATAATATATTACATTATATTATCCCCCCCCCCCCCCTTCAGAGTTCAGTACAAACCCACTCACAGTTGATTATATCGGTCATCTCAATTACCCAGTCACCTGTCAAGAAAGCTCAGCCTTCATGGATTTGGTTCACACTTTAGAAACATCATGGAATGGATCCAATCACGACAAACAGTAATGCTATCTATCAGGTTGTGCTACCAAAAGGTTAGTATTTGTTTCAGCAGTCTAGGCAGTCAGCAGTGTGATTGATGACCAATGAAATATTTAGAATTGGCTGTGGTTTTGGGGGGGAAATCACATGTTGATCTGCCTCTGAAAAGACTTTCTTTCTTGGATCATATCATCAAGAGGGAAGAGTTTTATGTTAACCAATAGCCAGACATTCAGGTTGCCTTCATTCTGATAGTGAATGTCCACTTTTCAGTCAATTCCTCATTAAAAAAAAGTCCCATCCTGCATGTTTTTTTTCTCATTAAATGTGAAATATGTAACATTACAGAAGTTAAATGCTATTTCATGTTGACTTTAAGTACCCCCTCAGGTACGTTGTGAATTCAATTTCTAGATGTGTTTCTAGATACGCATACATGCTTGGAATATTAACTAGCTGCTGTACCAACAACTGTTATTGCTGATGGCAAATTGTGTATTCATAAGGGCAAAATTAAATATGGAGATCCGAATGAAAAATAGAAACAGAACAAGATCTTAATCGCTGGACGGAGTCTTTCTTATTATTGCGTGCATACACATGCGTGTTTTCACTTCCTTTCAGACATGCACCCTAGCTACTTTCAGGGTTGTGAGAATGTAATGCCCCTTTAAGTGTGTGTGTGTGTGTCTCTCTCTCTCTCTCTCTCTCTCTCTCTTTCGCCATCTACTCTAATTATGTTCACCCTCTAGCGCAAACACATTCATCGAAATCATAACAGGGAAGACATACGCATTGTGAATAGAACTGCAGTCCCACATGGATCTAGTGTCATGTTTTGATCCCTGTAGAGAAGAGTTAGTTTTATCTGCCATGTTCCTCTCGCTCTCTCGTTCTCTCTGCTCTTATTCGGATCAGAACCAAGTTGTTTTATGACAAATACAAGCTCAGTTCCAAAACCTAGTGAGGTGCCTATACCTAGACAGTGTATTAAGGCATCATGTTCCCAATGGGAATGCTGTTCTAAAAGCAGGGTAGCCATTTGAGATGTTGTTTTGGCCCAAATTTAAGTATCCTTTGTAGAGAAGGCAATTCCAGAATGCATAATGATAATTATTTTTTTATGTGATTTATAAACTCTTTTACTCAATATTGGTGTGGGATATCCATTTTTTTATTTATTTAATACTCTTTTTCTTTCACTCCCCTCTTTTCCTTCCTCCATTCTTTTTTGTCGCCTGGCACGTGTGCAGTCGTGAAATTGATTAATTAGGCTCTCTAAATTGGGAGCTGTGTATTAATTTAGCAGAAAAGTATTTTTTCGTATTAATTGGTGATTAATTGATGTAAAGTTTTGCCTGCAGCATGGGCTAATCCTGGAATGTGTTCATCAGCGGCCATCACACGGTCCGATACGCACGTATACGAGTAACAAACACTGGGCCATTATACGCAAGTGCCGAGATGTGTACCCTGTGAAAATGTGTGCGTGTACGTGCGTGAAAAGGTCCCATTAGATTGCTGTGTAAGTGTTCTAGATGACCTCTCTTAATTGTGTTTGATTGGAGCGCGATAATCAAATTGTCTCACCTCTTTTCCACTGTAATGCTTCAGATTATTCGTCTAAAGGAACAAAACGGGAGAGAAGGATGGAGAAACTGAAATAGAAAAAGAAATTATTGAAATTATTGAACCAGTGTCTTCCAGTCTGCTCGCTGGTTAGCTTGGGTTAGGGTTATTTTAGTATTTATAGATATTTTAAATTAGTTTTATATATATATATGAATATATATATATATATATATGAATATGGAAAACATATATATATATATGTTTTCCATATTCATTTTCATCATAGTTAAAGTTTCAGTATTTTTTGTCACTTGTATTTATTTATTTTTTAAGATGAGCATTTATTTTTCTGTTCATTTTTCAATTATTTTAGTTCTTCAAGTAAAAACTAAACAGAAATGTTGCAACTGGCTAGTTTTTTTTTCAGTTTTATTTTATAAAAGTAATGGTTTTTATGTTTTAATTTAGTTAACGATAATAACCCAGGTCCAGTTAAACCCTCTTATAACTACACCATTATGGTGGCAAAAGGATTGCTAGTATTTCATATTATATAAATGCAAACTTTTATGTCAGATGTGATTAATCACGATTAATCGATTTAAGAGTACTCTATTTCTATTTTCCCTTTTCTTTTGTATTTGACGTCACAGCACAGCATAATCAGTAATGGAGGATTAGAAGTGTTTTCTTTTAGCCATAGTGATATCACTAGCTGTGTTCGACCTGAAGCGTCGCTGCGCAGATCGATCGGTGTATAACATCAAAGTACAGAGAAAGCGATTAGAGAGAAGAGGGTTTTCAAAGGGCTTCGCTCTCGTGATACTTTGATGTCATACACCGATCGATCTGCGCAGCGACGCTTCAAGTCAAACACAACTATTTTCTGAGGCTTCAGAGTGATTAGTCACATGGCATTTGTTCAAAATAAAATCGTTAGCAAGCCAAGGACCTGCCATTAAGATGAATAAGAATGCTAACGGATAGATTTCTTCAGACACAAACCCAGTAACCCATTTCCCACTCTTTTTTTTTTTTTTTTGCCGTAGTAATCAAGATCTCTTTTTTATCCAATTTATCTATTGGAACAAAGCGCTGTGATGCTTGGTCACACACACATTATAGTTTTGAGACTACCTGAGAGAGACGGCTGATTGATTCTCTGTGGCCGCCGCAATGCTTTGAATTGAATAGTCAGGTGGAGGCAGAGCTCTGGGAAACAACAGCAAGAATCCAAAATGCGTCAGAACACCACACAGGCGAAAGGTCTGATCAGACATATTAAGATCCTGATTCTACAAGCCTTGTTTAACTCATCTGCCAGCAACATGATTCATTCATCAATACATTCAGCAGGGCCTTCGTTAACGGAACAGGTGCTCGAACACAGCATTAAAGACCATTCATAAAGCATATAACTTGGAATAGTTCACTCAAATATCAAATCATTGTAAAATATGTTATTCACTGAAAATTTCATTGACATCATATCCTTGTGTGCCTGATGTTTTAATATGAGTGCATATCCATTGGGATCTGGTTGAATCAGACTCATTAAGCTGTGATATTATTCATTTACATTATTTTTCCCTGCCTACGTAGGTTGTGTTTGCATTAGCAGAAAAGAGCTTTTCAAAAGCAGAGGTTATTACATTTTCCTCCAGAATACGCACTGATGAGTCGTGCACATTAAGATCAAGGACGTTTATTTCGAATATAATGTCACGGTGTCTTTAAGACCAGTGCATTAGTTTCTCGCACCTGTTTTTTACATGGCATCAAACGCTTCAACGGTAAGCACAGAAAAATGGGTACGCCAAGTTCGTGTGGTGTGCGATAAAGGGGCTGAGATGATATTTCTTCAGTTAGGAAATAAATCAAGAAACGAGTAGCACTCTGAAAACATACCTAAAGGGACTGATATATTTTTGTGTGCATATCCCTCTTTATGATCCTTAAACACATTCACTTCAAAAGAGCAAAATCAGTTAATTAATAACATTCTAACGGATGCCCTTTTCACACTTGTTGCCTAGGTAACCTCCTCTTCCTGGCACTCAAGCATTATTTGAATCCATATTGACAGATTTGAATGTTTTTTGCTCCTTTTTCCACCAAAAAAAGGTCATTTCCTGTCATTCATTTTTATTCCCATATAATGCATATGTTTGTAGACGATGATGCCGTGTTTGAAATGGCTCCACTCTTCTCCAGGGCTATTCATACACACTCTCAATGGAATATATAAGCACTCTTGGCTTTCTTCTTGTCAATTCTTTTCAGAACTCTTAATTCACCTCTTTTCCTTAAGTTCCACATCTGTTTTATTCTTTCTTTTCTGCCAAGAAAAGCGAGTCTGTGTAATACAGATAAAGAATGATGTGTGTAAATGACTGCCACAAGACATCAGACTGTTTTTTTTTTTTTTTGACTGTAGAGCTGCAGCACACACACACACACACACACACACACACACACACACACACACACACACACACACTGTTTCGCTTGTGGAGAAAATGTGCAACTTTTAAAGGTTGTATTAATACTAAAGTTGCTAACCTTCTAAAATTAGAATAAAATTATAAAACAGATTGAAAAAGGCTGTCATACAAAACAAATTATAAAACACATGCAAAAACGAGAACCAACAACATATTAATAACTGATTATGTTTTAGTCCATGTTCAATATCTTTTTTTTACATTGTAAAATAAAACCTGTAGTTTGCCTTTTTTTTATAATTTTGTCAGATAAATACCTTAACTAAGTTTAATGTTTTGTTTCATTTGTGAGAAACTGCTTCCATGCCATGCATTGACGGAGATTTTCAGCATTCCGTGTTTTCACTGTTATAAGGTAGGGGCCGGTATGACACTTTTCACACATTTTCTGAAAGAGTACTGAATCTCCTGATCAAAACACATGCGAAGAAGAAGCAGAAATAAGCGATCTTATGTGTAATCATATGCATATGTAAAATAACGCCATCATCAACATTAAACAGCATTTAAATAAACAAAACTGCCTAATGTTACTGAATGAAATGTCGACCCAGGATGAGCTATTGGGGTAAAAATAAAATGCTTGGGTTTGCTGGCAAAAAAAAGAAAAAAGATGGCGTGGAAAGAGTTAACATAAAAAAAAAATATTTTCTTCACATTTTGATGATTCAATCGATCTTGTATGGTCATTAAAAACGTTATTTTTAACCACAACTGTATATTAGATTTATTTCAATTAGCCAAAACTGTTTCTAAACACTTTTAGTTTCAGTGAGCAAAAACAACATTGACCATAAGTGCCATTAAAACCAGAGGGAACTGATATATTGATATCAGATAATATATTGGTTGATAATGCTGCTCAAGCTTCAACCCTAACCATAAAATTGATCCACATCCTATTTTGTGAAATCACTGTAAATGTTAAAATGGATCCTTTCGTTTCTGTAAAGCAGTTCTGTATGAATGTCACTCTTGCACAACTCCCTAATCTCCAAAATTTATCTTATTAAAGTTTATATTGCAGAAACTCCGGAAGCAGGGCTATATTTGAGTTTCACAGGAATAGACTCAGCTCTGTCATCAATGCTTTCGTGAGTCGACTGTCAGTAAGAGTAATCACTGTCATTGTCTCGCTTTAAAGGGACTCAAATAAGCATTAATATCACATAAATCTTACAGTTTTAGACGTCAGTTTATTTGTCATGTTTGACAAGTTCCGTATCTTTTTTTTTAGCTGTCACTGCACATCTGATTTAGCCATATAAGCTCTCGAATTTGTTCTCTATCAATTCCGACAACAACAGACGTGTCGCAATAATGTAATTGATTTGTAGTCGAGAGAAAAAACATAGACAAATTAAAGGGTCAGCAACTCTCTTCTGATTTATTTTGTTCCTTTTTTTGATACCTCTCAGCAATGGTGCGGTGATTCATCAGTCAAAATCACTGAATAGTTAATCACTTTCTTTGCTGTATTTTTTAAAACTTGTAAATGAACTTTGTGCTAATGAGATTTTGATCAGAACATACATCAAAACGGATCATCTGTTTTCATGAGTCATGTTTCCAGAAACGTGTGGGCGAGAGATATGGGTTAAAAACCGTCTCCCAGGCACGCGAGCGCCAGATCGGACCTATAGCAGATATATAGCCTGTGACTGCGTGAGCATGAAAGCAGCTGACCTGCCGGATCCCGTGGGGAACAGCGGCTTTTCCTTCATAACGATTACAAATCGCCAGCAATGCAATTACCAGGGGCTAAGCAATGACTCTGGCGACTTAAACAATGGTAGCAGGTCTCGGACAGCATTTTTCAATAGCAGAATAAAGCTGGAGATTTGTTGCTCTCTCAAACGCAATAAGACACCATTCCCTTCTACGGAGCTTCTGGGGCCACTGAATGCTGTTTTCAGGGGCCAGCAAAGTAATATTCATGCTATTAAGAGACTTATACACTGTAAGAAAAAAAAAAGATCTGGTAATTTTATGCCAGGACGTTCTTCGTTATGTTTACAAATCATTTTCATTTAACTCTAAAACACAAAACAATGCAATATGTAATTCAAAAAAGGTCGTGGGTCACCTTTATTTCTTTAGCAGTTTATACGATACAGATTGTTTCAAATCAGCTTCATACACAGAAGATTAACAGAATCAATTATACAAACTTCATCAAATATAAGAAAAAAACATTGATCTAACTTAAGCTCTAACAAGACAATGGTGTCTTTATTCAGCTCTATTCATCAAATCTATTCAAAGTTGATTCAATTCAGTCCTGCAAAATTTGTCAATTATGAAACAAATTTGATTAAGCTACAGAAGACAATAGTGTTATTATCAAGCTCAATTATGTTCATGTTTTGTTGTTAAATGATAGTGTTAGTAGTAAAATTGATAATATTACTGAATATATGTTCAGTTACACTTTCATTGACTTTTAGTTTGTTCATCACCTGTTTCCTATGTTCTAGTTTTCCCGTCAGTCATCTGTTGCCTTGGATATTCATTTAATTACCACAGCTGATCATTATTGAGTTCATTATCATTGAGTATTTAAGTTTTGTTAGGTATTTGCTATGCACTCAATAAACCTTAATATTTTGAAACTCTTAACCTGCCTTCATCTTAATCATCTGTGGATTTTAAAAGTAACAAATATATGTTTTATTTATTTTTCAGAATATTTTAGGCCTTATTTTTAAAGAATTTTCTTATCTTGCATTACAAAATGTCCTGCACTTAAGTGACGTCCTCATTTGTTTGAAAAACTCCCATTAACGTTGTATTGCTGTTAAGAAACAACAGCTGGTACGGCTAGCCTCGGCGGAGAACTCTAATTAACGTGTTTGTACGCATAGGATCTAAACAGGTACCATATGGGAGATTGTTGGTTCATATTTCTATATCACATCTGTCTGGTAAATGTGATTAATTGATGTTTAATGGCTTGCATCTCAATTCTATTGATCAAGAAGGATGTCTCAGGAATGTTTCAATTCAGTGGTGTCAATAGAATCGAGTGAGGAAGTGAGTTGTTCTTATACTGATTCATGAAAGGAGATAAATTTTCTGTAAAACTCTGCTCTTTTGCACTAGAAGTGTAAAACGCCTGTGTCAGATGGCACCCTTTTGTTGATGTTTCAGATAATTATTTCATCACCCCGAAATCGATGTGTTTTTTTTCCGTCCTCATTAATAGTCCCTCTCCTGCAACAGCCTTTGTTCTCTAACTGAATAAGCACGACCCAATTGATGCATGCGCATGTCAGAAGAAACATTTGGAGAGGGAAATTAGAAGCCTGAGCAATCTGGCGTAGCGTGAGTCTTATCATTCATGTATCACTCTTGTTGTTGTTGTTTTGTGTCCTCACCTCACTCGTTCACACTCCCCGGGCTCAAACGCACACACTTAAAGCAATTTAGTCCACTAAGCTAGCACAATCCTACGGAAAGGCTGCACATCTTTTTAAGGGCAATATCAGGAGCTTAGGATTTAGTTTCCTTTATTATAGGAGATTTAAGGGATTAGCTTTCACTCTTAATACACAAAGTTTCATTTTGTTCCATTGTGAGTGTATTTGTGTGGTAACCGAAGCATTGCAGATATGAGGTTAAGAAAATATGTCCTGTGTCCACCATCCTATGTTGACTGATGACTATGTCTTATGACTCACGAGAATGAGAGCGTCAAGATCTTTTATAACCCAACAAAACCTAAAAATTCCATGTGAATGAAGTGCCGCATGCGGTTTGGACCGTCTCTGCTTGTTTGCAATGCAAGCGTAAATAAAGAACTGGTTTTCGAATTAGTACAGTATTTTTATTACTCAAGAAACTCTCTATTAAGGCTATATATATTAAGGTTTTATGTATTTGACAGAAAAAACTGAGCGTTCACATACAGTCGTGCTCAGAATTAATGGTACCCCTGGTAAATATGATAAAAAAATGGCTGGAAAAAATAAATCTGCATCATTTATCCTTTTGATCTTTCATTCAAAATATTGGCAAAAATCTAAACTTTCATTGAAGTAAAAGAAGAGAAAGTGGAGGGGAAATCACATTATGAAATAAATGTTTATCTCCAAAACCCTTTGGCCACAATTATTGGTACCCTTTTATTAAATACTTTTTGCAATCTCCTTTTGCCAAGATAACAGCTCTGAGTTTTATCCTATGATGCCTGATGAGTTTGGAGAACACAGACAAGAGATCAGAGACCATTCTTACAGAATCTCTCCAGATCCTTCAGATTCCCAGATCCATGTTGGTGCTGCTTCTCTTCAGTTCACTCCACTCATCAGGTCTGGGACGGTCATGGCAGAAGCTTCATTTTGTGCTACTTAACACATTTTTGTGTTGATTTTGATGTTTGTTTTGGATCGTTGTCCTGATGGAAGATCCAACCACGGCCCATTATACGATTTCTAGCAGAGGCTGTCAGGTTTAGATTTTTTATCTGTTGGTATTTGATAGAATCCACGATGCCATGCATGTATCTGGACAAGAAGTCCAGGACCTCCATCAGAAAAATATGACCACAACATTAAAGATGGTATATTAAATTGTACACATGGGGTACTTTTTATCCTTGTGTGCACCAAACCCATCTTGCATGTTTGCTGCCAAAAAGCTATTTTTTAGTTTCATCTGACCACAGAACCCTGTGCTGTTTGAAGGTCCAGTCATGTCTGACAACTGAATTTACTGGGGTTTGTTTTTGGATGAGCAAGGAGGATTTTTCTTGAAAACCTCCCAAATAACATGTGGTGATGTAGGGGTTGTTCAATTTTTTTTTAATAGGCTTTCTGAACCCAAGACTCAACTAATCTCTGCAATTCTCCATCTGTGATCTTTGGAGAGTCTTTGGCCACTCAAACTTTCATCCTCACCATGCATTAAGACAATATAGACACAGGTCCACTTCCTGGCAGATTTGTAACATCTTTAGTTGATTGGAAGTGCTTAATTATTGCCCTGATGGTCAAAATGGGGGTTTTCAATGCTTTAGCTATTTTCTTACAGCAACTTTCTATTTTGTGATGCTCAACAATCTTTTGATGCACATCAGAACTATATTCTTTGGTTTTACTCATTGTAATGGATGATTAAGGGAATTTGGCCTTTGTGTTTCCCCATATTTAAACTCTTGTAAAACAAGAAGTCATGGCTGGACAATTTCATGTTCCTAGTCACCCTGGTGTGCAAAAAAAAAGGTAAATATGAATGGGAATATACTTCAGAGATATTTTACTCGTAAACAATTCTAGGGGTACCAATAATTGTGGCCAACTTGTTTTGGAGAAAAACATTTATTTCATAATGTGATTTCCCCCCCACTGTCAATTATTTTACTTCAATGAAAGGTTCGATTTTTGCCAATTTTTTGAATGAAATATCAAAAGGATAAACGATGCAGAATTATTTTTTACAGCCATTTTTCATCATATTTACCAGGGGTACCATTAATTCTGAGCACGACTATAAACTTTATAACCTGTAAGTTGATGAAAACTTAATGTGATGCACTTACTGCCTCAGATGCGGCCGTTCTAATGACGGACAAAACACATATGTATGTAAGAAGTGCAGTGTTTAGTTATACGACAAAAAAAGCTAATTAGTAACATGAACAAAACTTTGCTGAAAAACCTGACATGTCTAGTACATGTCTTCTGTCCTCATTCAGATACAGATAACTCGTGTTATAAATATTTATTTGATTTACATTACAAGCAATCAGAATTTCATCTTACTTTTTGACCATATAAATATCAGCAACTGCACTGAATTTTAAATTAATATTTGGGCTTCTGAATAAAATTGAGGTGCTTAGCATCTTTAGTTCAAACTTTAGTAGCTGATGTTAGTATTGCTAAAATTTGTCTCATTTCTTTGAATCATTTCAAACTATATTTTTAAACTCGAAAGCTTCATTTGTGTCAGCTCTTAAAGATATTCCTGGAAGCCATTACATTTTTTTTTCAATAATAAAATGTTTTAGTAAAAATATATGTAGATGAACAATACCCCTTTATTTATGAATTGTTATGCAAAAAGTGGAAAATTCTATTAATAATTATTATTAATTAATTTCCTTGTTCATTTAGTTAAAAAAAAACAGAGATTGGTAGAAAACTGATTACTTTTAACTAGATATAGTTCTTACATATTTCTTTCTTCTATTTCTATGCCCAGCCCTTGTGTATGTGTGTACATATACCCACATACCTCAGTTTCATGTAATTAAGCTGGAACCTCGTTAGCCCCGGGTATCGCGGTTATGATATTTGAGAGTCATCACGACACTGTGTCCTCTGCCTTCTGAGGGAGCAAACCATAAATCTGTGACATTAGCCCGCCGCCCCTGTCGCCGTGGTGACTAATTATGCTCTGTTTGTATAAGTAATGGCTTATTCTTCACGGTACAGAGTGATCATGATTAAGAAGGGACCCGCCGGAGCCGTAGACTCATTTTCCTTTGCTCTCATTGGCCGTTCGCTCATCATCTCCCTCTCCGCTAAAATGAAAACTCATGATTTGACGTGTGCTAAATGCTATACGGAGTGTTTCTCCCACTAGCCCATACTGGGATGAAGAAATTAGGAGATATTAATCCATAAAGGGCTAATTTATACCTCAGAAGCGAAGTGGACAAGGACTCGTTTCAGAGAGGAACTTTAGTGGTGGTAATTGGAGGCTAGTCGCAGTGCGACTCGCATGCTTGTCCTTTATGATCTTTTGCATCTGACCTTATCATTTGTTCAAGCGCTTTGACATAAAGGTTGGAAAACATGTTTTTTGGCCAAAAAAAGGCAGCTTTTTGAAAATGTATAAAAGGTCTAAGCCTGGGCAACAATGCTGTTTCTTTAATTTTCTTAGACTACAATCCTATATAACTGTCTATGAATAGAAAAATGCTTTATGAAAGCAATCAAATTTGAATACAGACAGCATTTAAACTGGGCTCAATGGCTGCAAACCGTTACATCCAATATCCCAAGAATCTGCAGTAGATTAATATACTTTAACAGTGCTTGAGAGATTTTCACATATGAGTTCATAAAACAAGCCTGACAGCTCCAGATGTAGGCTGCAGTATTAATGCAAAAATCAGCCTCTTTGTTTTCGGTCATACGTGACCCGTGGTAATTTTTTGTAGTTTACACAGTTACAGACAGATGGAAATGCCCAAACCGTGTCTGATGATGTATGTTATAAGCCCTATTGTTTTTGGTTTTTTTGGTGATCATTCTCACCAAACAGTCAAGTAGTACATTATGTAGTGTGTGTCGTTTTCTGTTCACGTCACTGCAATTTCTGACAAACATTTACTCAGGGTCACTGACTGGTGCGTTTTCATGTGGCCTTTTGTGTGTGTAGGTCAAAAACAAATGTAATTTCCTGTTGCAAATGGAATTAAGAGACAGATTAGACATAATAGGTGAGATTTATAATGGTGTCACCAGCCAAGTGTCAAGTACATCACTTTCAACTTCAGTTGTCCGCATTTACTTTCTTAAAGGGATAGTTCACATAAAAAATTGTCATTTGACATTCTTTCTTCTTTGGAAAACAAAATAGTGTGTTTATAAAATGTCACACAATGAAAATCAAGGGGGTCCAATGTTGTTCAAACCCCAATGACTTTCAAAATATCTCTTTGTGTCATACAGGTTTGGAACAACATGAGGTTGAGTAAATTACCTAATTTTAATTTCCAAATTAATGATATGTTACACTTTAGTGTACACGCAATTACATTGTAATTACTCAAATAGGTACTGAGTAATATTAAATAACTACATGTCTTTATCATATAGTTAGGGTTAGGGTTTGGTTTAGGCTTAATTAATTGTAATTATGCATAGTTGACTGTTATTAAGTACATTTAGTAACATTTAGCAAAATATGTTATCGGATGATCTCTTTAATACACATTCATTGGCACAATTTATCAGTGCACATTATTCCTGTTCACAATCCAATCGATTGCCGATGGAAAAAATCTCAACGTGCAACATCCATTTCATTCTGAAGAGTGTCACTTTAGGGAAGTAAATGTTATATATAAGCAGTTTAGCCTATTAGCCTGATCTATTTTTGGGATTCCGAGTAGCTGTAGATCATTTTCTTCACATTTTCTCCACCCCTCTTCCATTAATGTCTCTCAAACTGATTATTAACTTTGATAAGCACACATATGTTGGATTAATTAATGAGTCTAGTCCCTGGGCGAGTCGGCTCACGTTTTAGTTCTAACCTTTTACTTTAAGGCATTGTTGGGTGTATAATTACGCTTGGCTTAATTAGTGAGTTATTAAGACCTGTGATGAGATATGACAGGATCTAATGGGCTTAAGAAAAAAACTGTCTGAAAGGAAGATTATAAAGGTTGCGTTGAAACTTATTGAACTGCCGTGCAGTTCGTACAAACAACTTGATTAAGTTGAAATTGCCTCTTGAATGGTATTAAATGACAACACGACTAGCTAGTAGCATAGACTGTGCCGTCTGTGCGCACTCTCAACGCCAGGGAAAACTCCCCGTTTGAGGAGGAGAAATTGATTGGACCTATCAAAAAATAATCGGGCCTTATTATTTGTTTCCTGAGGTTTTTATGGCCTTGTACAAAGACACAAATTGGAGACCTTGGTTCAAGTGTCCAATCATCTGTACAGCCACCCTTCCTCATCAAGTCTATCACAATCACAATCTCAATATTTCTGTCCTCTCTCTCTCTCTCTCTCTCTCTCTCTCTCTCTCTCTCTCTCTCTCTCTCTCTCTCTCTCTCTCTCTCTCTCCATCCGTCTCTCTGCTGTAATGAATTATCCATTATTTCCCTTTTATCCATGCTGTCTTCTTCTGCGATAAACAGCTTGTGCCAAATGTGACCGCATGCTCGCAGTGATTCGCAAGAACCTTGTTCTCTGCGACGTCCTCCATCTGGAAACAGTCTTACCCATATATATATATATATATATATATATATATATATATATATATATATATATATATATATATTCTGTTCCATGTCTTTGTCAGATTGGGAGCAGGTTAGAAATAATTCATGGTCATGTCCACTTTCCTCAGGCACGGCTCCATTTCAGATTGCAATGTCTTACCGGCGAACCAGGGAATGTTTTATGAATCATTAAGAACTGTAGAACATTTATGGTAATGACTTTGAACTAATTTTAACTCTTTCCTCAAGGCAATCTTAACCACTTTAAGGTCTATTAGGAGTAAAGCTGAACATCAGATATTTAGTAAAAGTTCAACTGTAAAAGGAAATGATATCCTTTCCTCGCTCTCATGACCTGTATGCCTGTCGTTATTCTTATCAACATAGGAGGAAACATTTCTGCCCCCTTTTTTTCCATGCAGTTTCAATGAATTGAAGCTTTTAAGGTAAAGAAAAAGAATACCATAAAAGTATTATTAAAGTCTCAATAGTTTTGTTTGAGGAAAGATATACTGATTTACTCATGAACTCAAGCACTGGTTCATGAACAAATAATACAGACAGGTTTTGTGAATCTGATCAACTGATTAATTGGAAACTGATTCACTGAATAATTTGTTCATGAAGCAGGCAACTCTCATGAACACGCTAGGAGAGAGGTGCATATCAAGGTTTTTAGTGAATAATGACTTCAGTTTTCACACAGAGCTGTATGACTTAGAAAATCGACTTGGAATCACATTGACTATGATATTCTCATGTTGCTATTGTGTCTTTTTTAAAGCTTAAAAGCTTGATTTTGTTTCTTTTGTGTTAAAGAAATGCATAGTGGCTTGGATCCACATACAGTACAGGTGAGTGATGACAGAATGGTGGCAGAATGTTCATTTTTGGCTCAACTATGAGGCTCCCAAAGTAGATTCCCAAAACAGCTTAGTTACACATACTGTTTTTGCGTAAAAATTAAGTCTGACAGGATTAGTTCACTTCAGAATTAAACTTTCCTGATAATTCACTCACACCCACGCATCCAAGATGATAATTTCTTTTTTTCTTCAGTCGAAAAGAAATTAAGATTTTTAAAGGGAAAACATTCCAGGATTTTTCTCCATGTAGTGGACTTCAATGGGGTACAACAATTTGAAGGTCCAAACTAGTGAACTAATCGTTTAAGATTTCCTGCTCTCTGCCAATTTGAAGGGGAACCTGTTGCCATTTAACTTTTTGTTGGCCATTGTTTTCCCTGGAAGTTTAACGTGACCCTAGTCTCATATGAGGAATGTAGTGAGCGATTAGTTTGATGAATTGTGCTGCGATGGAGTGTGTTGTGTGGGTAAGGCAGGCCAGGGCAGAGGAGGGAGGCAGTCTTCGGGCCTATGGCCTCCTGACCCGTCTTTGGCACATTACTTTACTTTAGCATGTATATTATTTGTACATTCTTGAATGAATCTGCACCTCTGCGTTAGTTTCAACTTTGCGTGTGTCCGCCTCTCAAACTGTGGGGTAAACATGTTGTCCAGCATCGCGATAGCAATGATGCCCCAGGAGGAGATTATGATGATGCATCGGCACTTTCTGGCTCTCTGCCTCTCCTTCCCATCTGTGCTCTGTCTTCAGCGAGTGTTTCGGGTGCGCTCGTGTAGTAGTGGCATTTTTAGAAGGAAGTGCAAAAGAAAACATCATGTGTTGTGTTCTGAAAAAAAAAAATCATTTTATTAATCAACATATTAGTATTAATGGAATAGTTAATAGAACAACAGGAACGTCAGGAACGACATGAGGATGAGTCAATGCTGACAGAATTTTTATTTTTGGGTGAACTATTCTACAAGGAACTAGACCGAAAACAAGTAGATTTGCATAATTAAACACTGTCAACTTGCATATTTATTGTTAGATAAAGTGCGGTGCTCAATACTCTTGTCTGCCTATTCTGTTCTATAAATGATGACTTCCTGTTCTGACAGCTATGGAAGATTCCAGAGGTTCTGCTCTCTAAGTGACATCTCCTGTCCTTCATCTTCCAGCTGTTTAAGCGAGCCTAGCAAAGGGATTTGAGAGAGACGCACATGAAAGCAGTTTGTACCCGTTGGGCTTATTGCGGTGCGCTTGTATGTATAGTTTTTTTTTCCCCCAGAGGGAAATATTTGGTCTCAGTTTAGTGGGTATTAAATTTTTTCTGCCTTTACCTGCTCTTTTTCATTAGTTATTTTGGTAACACTTTATTTTGATGGTGCATGTTGAAGCTCTCTGGTTGCTTTCAGAAAAACAACATGGGTTTGTTGAGATAAGAAAAGGAAAAAGCAAGAATACCGTAAAAATAAAAAGCAGGTCATAGCCATGGCTGGCACTTAGGATTTCATCACAATGCTCCATAGTGATGTGAGTCACTGTTGTTATTGTCAACTAAAACTAAGACCATTACAAATAATTCTGTTAATTGAAATAAAATATAATTATGTATAGGCCTGGTTTCACAGACAGGGCTGAGATTAAACCATTACTAGGTCTTTGTTAAATGAAGACATGTAGCTTGTATAAACGTGCGACAAAACAATAGCACTGACAAATTTTAAGATACAGTATGTCAGTGCAAGTTATCAGTTAAAACAGCTCAAACATACAGTAGGCTAAAGCCTTGTCTGTGAAAAAGGGCAATAGTATAATATTTTACAAAAAAAGTCACTTATTTTATTTCCATTTATAAGTTGAAGTACAAAAATTACAACTGAAAAAAATATATAAAATTTAAAGCTACATAGAAATATAAAATAATCTAAACCTAATAAAAATGACAAAAGCACATAACAAAATTACTAAAATTAAAATGAAGCTAATGAAGAAATACTACAATACTAAAATAACACTGATGTGAGTTTGAATCCAGCTTGATCCAGTTGCCCTACTTCTCATCATTTCCTAGTGTATATGAAAAAAAAATCATAAAAAGACCAGTTGATTCTAAAAATGTTAGTGCACATGCTCTAGTGTATTGCATAGATGCACTTTTATGTGTGAGCTACCAGGGTTCGAGTCTTACTCAGGGTCATATCCCCATCCCACTATATCCTTCCATCTGTATGGTTTCCTGTCTGCTCTCAGACTATTTCTAAATGGAGGATAGACAGAGATGAACAGGCTGAGCTAGGAAGGGGAGACGTGCTGTCTCCCCTCAGGAGGTGAGCTTAAGTACAGTTCTGTTGTTTCCTGAGGGCTTTAAGCCACCTACAGTTCAAATAATAATCAAAAGACAAGCTGTTAAGTCACTGAGACTGTGTGCTTTATTGTAATTCGATGGATCAGCTCAATTTATTTCAGTTTACGTATGTGAAGATTTGGCTTACAAGCAGGGTTTGATGCTTCTACATCAGTGTTATTCTATTAGTTCCCTCTGATTTTAGGGAAACGTTATGGGTAGGGTTAGATAGGGATAGGGATAATGTTAGGACTCATTTTTTGGACAGGAACGTTGTTCCAGGATCAACAAAATATCTTGACCCAGGAATGTGTCTTTCTTGGCAAATTCACGGCGAATGACCTAAAGTCCATATGACATTAAAATGGGGTCACTTACTTTCTATACACTGTTGCTGTTTATTTTTAATTATTTATTTATTATAAAATTGTATATTTATATTGTAATATGTTTTTTATGAAATTTATATTTAATTTAATTAATTTAATAAATAAATAAATGTATTTATTAAAAAAATATGCTTATTTTATATAATAATATACTGTGTAATCCTTCAAAATAATTTTTATATAATAATTTTTACTCGCCATTGAATATCAGTTTCATTTGAAAAAACGGACTTAAAATGTGTTTCCAGTGCTTAAATTAAGCATTATTTAGTTATTTTCTCACCGATGATCATAATTACTATTTGACATTTCACCATTACTCTCATTATGTTTTTTCTTCTAGCAGAGAGTAACAGTTACTCAAACACGCAAACTACAGCACAGGCCTTTCTGATTATACAAGATATATAGAGTATAGTGTTTGAATGTGTGTGTGATCATTTGTGTAAATGTTGGGAGTGTTTTTCCTCGATAACCTCAGCTTGTTGCATTTTTTCTGTTGGTTTTTTTCTTTTCTCCTGCTGAATTAAGATAAGAGGGTTTGTTAATTAAACTGTCACATGGCAGCACCTTGAGGAATGGCAGTGAAAGAGCCACTTTAATTGGGAAGCTATTGTCTCACTACAGACACTCATCTTATCCAGTGACTATCATAACTGAGGACAGGGGGAAGTATCACCTAAGACAACATGAAGTCAGGGAGCGAAGGGATGTTGTTCCTGATATATGTCGTGTTCAATTGTGTTACCTTGTGAACACATGGGGTTTTTTTTCGACCAATCTTTCTTTCCTTTTTTTAGAAATGAAGTGTTCTTGTTTCTATTGCTCATACCTAAACGAAACTCGTCGTGTACACTGAAAGCTTTTTTCACATTTTTCACTAAACCAAAGATAACTGGAGTGCTTTACAAGAAAATACTATTCTTTCTCCTTAAAAATTCACATTTAATTCACTTGACATTTCTGAGTGAAAATCCTACATCAGTGTTTTTTGTTCATAGCTTAATTTGTGCAATTGTGTTTTTTATAGTGGATAAACAAAAAGATTGTGAACAAAATCCCATAGTCATACATTTGAAAGGAGAAAAAAAGTATAAAATTAAAGACAAGAGTATCATACACTGTAAATAGATATGTATAGAAGTTGCAAAAAGAACAAAGTTTATTGGAGTATGTTTTACAAGAACTTTCATTTTACTTTAAAATCTTGTTTAATTCATTGTGTTACTTGTCGTTTCAAGTACCAGTTTCAATTGTATTTCAGTAAAGAGACTCTCTGGTACACTTCCAGCAGTAAGCATCAACTGATAAACCACATAGAACCCCTTAGCAACCACTGAGAACACCCTAGCAACCACAAGGCAAATCGCCCCAGTCATGTAGAGTCCAAGAGTCCTAGAGTCCATTATATTTCAGCACCACAGAATTACATAGATGTTGGGGTGGGCTCATGTGGTAGTGAATCTTGCACCAATAAGCACCACTCATTTTTTTCCATAAAATGTACTTCTCGCTTTTTTTTTTTTTTTTTTTTTATCTGAGGAGTGTTCTTAGGGGATCAATGCTGTTAGCTGAGAGAGAGAGAGAGAGAGAGAGAGAGAGAGAGAGAGAGAGAGAGAGAGAGAGAGAGAGAGAGAGAGAGAAATTTAGCATCAGAGTCCTGCATGGAGGATCAATTATTGAGATTCTCTATCTCTGAAATTTACATCCCCTGGTGCTCATTATATTCGTGGCTATATTGGGTTGTGTTTATGAATGTGTTTCGTAATTCAGTTGTTTTGGACCTATAGATCCACAGTCACATGAAGGCTTGTTCCTCTAGTCTGTAAAAATTGTCCGGCCATCTGGGCTGAAGGTGTTCAAAATCCGCCCTGATTAAAATGTACAAATCTGGAGATCACAGGCCCGCTGATCTCCTCCTTCCCGAGCCCACAGGAGTGACCCCTTCAATAATCTCGTCTGGAGATTATGATGATGCTTCTTTAAACGAGACACGGAGAAAACACTGCTGTTGTAGCTAGGCAACACATATTATATTTGGACTTGTAAAATGGAAAGTTCCAAATTGAAACTCTGATTGGATGAACCACATCAAAGCCATTATGTTGTTTTGTTGTTTTGTACAAACAGTGCAAAAAATAATTGGTAACACTTTACAATAAGGTTCATTAGTTATCTACATTAGTTAACATGAACAAAGAATGAACAATCCTTCTTAAGCATTTATTAATATTAGTGAATTAATATTAATTTCAACATTTAACTAAATGTGATGTTAACATAATTACTAAATACTGTAACAAATGTATTTCTCATTGTTAGTTCATGTTAGTTAATAACTAATGTTAACTAATTAACCTTATTGTAAAGTGTTACCAAATACTTTTCTTACAGTTTTTTTTGTAAAAAACAAAAAAAGTGCCCAAAAATGTCTTAGTTTTTTTGTCTTGTTAAAAAGTTCAGATATACTCTTTTTAAGGTGGACATCTTACACATTAAAAGTGAATTAGCTAATTCACATTAGCTTAATTTGTGCAAATGTGTTTTTTATAGTGGATAAACATAAACAAGAAAAACTGTAAGATAAGATGTGTTTACTTCAAATTTTTGTTTTATATACATATGGAAAATTGACATTGATCATCGTTTACCATATTGCTGATGCCTTTATATTACCCAGCCTGTTCTCACGTAAATGCGTCTCTATAGCACACAGTCTGTATTATTGTGTAATTTATACGCGAAAATGAATTTTTACGTGCATAGGATACGCAGTTTTCGCGTGCATTTGATACGCAGTTCATTTGCGTGTAATACAGACGCACCCCACACCAATAATTCTACCCATGCGTATAATACACACGCACCCACACCACTACTAAACCTACCCTAACAAACCCATGCGTATCCTATGCACGTAAAAACTCATTTTCGCGTATAAATTACACGATAATACACTGCGTGCTATAGAGACGCAATTAGTGTGATCGGGTTGTATTACCAGTACCTTCTTGGGTAAGTACAAAATAAAGTGTAACCAAACACGTGGTAAAATCCCAGTACTTGTGGCGTTCCGTTTTATTGACCAACTGTGTTTATGAAATCACGTGTTCCGTAAACTGGTTTCCACCAGTTAATGCAGAATAAAAAACAAGCATTCAGTTCATGCTTCGTTATCACCGCTGCCAATTACGGCCCTGTCTCGGAAAATCATTTTTGCACAGATCGTGAGCTGCCTATCTGAGTGTTTGCCTCCGAGCTTTGGTTTCCCACCAGCCGTTCACAATGGCCTCACCCCATCACCTCTCGTAGGCACGTCGTGTGTGCAGCTGCTACATCAACATGACAAGTGTTTCTAGAACATTCTTCATTGTTCACTGACCAGTAATCGAAATGCAATGGCCGCCGTCAGGGGATATTTTCTGCTGTTGGGCTCTGAAGAGCGAGCACCTGGGCCTGCACTGAGAGAAGAGAATAGTCATGCTCAAACCGCCTCATTGTGATTTCACCTCAGGCTTCGTCGCTCTGAAAGAACTTGTGACCAGCTTGAAATCAGTTGCGTTTTGCTCGTTCATTTGAATTCACTGTAAACCTCACATTCCAGTGGTGGAGAGGGACACCATCTTATAAATTAGCTTCTGCTCTGTAAGTGCAAATACATTTATGACCTCTCTCAGACTGTGACCAAGATGAGTTTTATTGCTTAAAGGAGAAAGTGAGACCAATTACTCACTGCTTTTCGTTTGGTTGTTTTCTAGCCCAGTCTTAAAACACTCTGTATTCCTCAATTCCAACTAACTTTAGCAGCTTTTGTCATCATTTACTCACCCTCATGGAATGATTTTCTTCTAGATATTTTGATGGGTTTTTTTTTTTGTCCATACAATGAAAGTCATTGGGTGTTATTCTGGACCCCACTGACTTTTATTGTAGGGGCAACAACTATTTGAACTTTCTTAAAAATAAATCTTCTTTTGTGTTTAGGTTTGGAACGAAATGAGGGTGAGTAAATGATGACAGAATTTTAATTTTTGGGTGAACTATCTCTTTATCTCTTTCCCTGCCAGCGTTATTGAAAATAGCTGCCAGCCACCAACAGCATTTTTGATCATTTTCACAAAAGTTTCATGGCCCCCAGAATATTTTGTTGTAAAAATATCTGAAAATGCAATATATCAAAAGATAGAACAGAGCCTCTGCTTTTAAACAAAACAACAACAAAAAATGGCTAGAAAATAGAAAAAGCTTATTCTAGCTTCATACATTTGCCCTTTTTTATCAACACTTGAATGTGGGTAAGTTTTATTAAAAAGCAAGATTTTGAGCAAAAGCTGAGAAAATCCGGATGAAGACGGAAATTTAGATCAATGGACGCGAAGCGTCTCATAAGTTACAAAAATTGCCGTCAATGGCAGTGAAAGAGTTAATAGTATTTAATAGACATTATGAACCTGGACATGATCCTGTAATGAATCACCTGACAACCACCCACAGGTGACTTTACATAGAAATAGAAATTACATTCCAAAATTTTTACAAATCTATGTGTGATTCTGATTTTTAGTTTCAGATAAGAATGCATGATTTTTATGGCTAAAAGGTGTTTTTTTTAAGTTTTTTTTTTTTTTTACAAGGAAACTCTGCTATTCACAGATTCCAGAGAAAACATGAGGACACTCATAAATCTAATCTGTAATTCAGAACAGAGAAGCGCGTGGAGCATATCTAATCCCAGTGAACCGGCTTTACTATGACCACAGTCTGTCATCAGCTGTGTACATGCTTTCAAGAGTATGTCACTTCCTCTCCTGTTACTACAGCAACTGTGTTTTTAGATACAAATTAGTGGCTCCAGTAATGTGTTGTTTGGTTGTCAGTGTTAGATGTACATGTATTATGAGGTTGTTTACAAGCCAGGTGTTTTGATGAAATCTCAGATCTGTGTTTTAACATTGTTGAGCGTATATAATCCCCTTCTTATCCTGTTTGAATCCGCTAATCTTTGACCTTAATCTTAAAATGCCACCGATTTTTTTTTTACATTTTTTTTGTCTCTTCCACCCCTTTAACACTGAGGAAAAGGAAAAAGGAAAATCATCCGTTGATATCCTTTTATTTTCGTGAAGAGGAGTCAAT
Source organism: Meda fulgida (assembly GCA_030578275.1). Classification (NCBI taxonomy): domain Eukaryota; kingdom Metazoa; phylum Chordata; class Actinopteri; order Cypriniformes; family Leuciscidae; genus Meda; species Meda fulgida. The sequence goes on from CM060626.1 coordinate 7,341,450, forward strand.
AAAAAGTCATTCGAGTTTATAATGGTTAAAATTGTATTCTTCATAAACGGCATTATATATTACCAACCGGCAAATGTGGAAAAATAAGTAAATTAGCAGCTAAAAACAGCTGAAATCTGATATTGAAGTGAGACCGCCAAATGGGTGTCCCTTAACAACACAAAGGCTAAGCATCTCTTATTGCATTTCAGTCAAGCATCTCTTTGTAATTTGATCAAATTTATGAAGCAGAGAGTAAATATGTATTTACGAAAGTTACAGAAGCGTTGGGGCTCTAGACGGCGCAGTGCTGTGCCTGTCGGAGAAGGAAAGGTCAATGCTAATGTAATAAAGTGAAACGGAAATCTGCTAGCATGCTAAGCCTGGTAGCGCGGCAGGATATGGAAGCAGGAGATGCAGGATAAGAGCAGGACAGATGTGTGGTCAGAGTGTGTTCCTTTGCTTTTTAACCAAGTTAAGACCAGGATTCAGACATTGATACTTTAAACCGAGATAACACTCTCACTTTAGTCACGATTTTCTCGTTTGTTCCATTTTATGGTTGTTGTCATTCAGTTTGTGCATAAACCATTTAAACCATTCTTGCATAAACTGTTGCCATAAGTTCTACAGTGTATATTAATCATTAAATTTATCAAAAACAACAGTAAGGACTCTGATAATGTTACATAATAGTTAAATGAAATGCTGTCCTTTTGAACTTTCTATTCATCAAAGAATCCTGGAAAAAAGTTTCACATTTCCAGAAAAAAAAAAAAAAATGAAGCTGCACAATGATTACATTGATAATAATGAGAAATGTTTCACCAAATCAACAAATTGGAATTATTTCTGAAGCAAAGACTGAAGTAATGGCTGCTGAAAATTCAGCATTGCATCACAGGAATAAATTGCATTTTAATTGCATCTAATATAAATGAAAATAGATAAAATTGTAATAATATTTCACAGTATTACTGTATTATTGATCAAATAAACAGTGAGCATAGAATACTTTTTAAAACAATAAAAAATTGTACAAACCACGAACGTTTGAACAAACACACACGCACACACACACACACACACACACACTGTATATCCTATGTACTCTTAAACCAATTGGCTCAAAAATATTTTAAACAGTTTTTTTTTACGCCTATAGAGAGTCTCCGTAATACATATTGTGTGCGTGCGCGCACAATAAATTGTTATCTAAATTAATTAAATGACATACAGTAATTTATCAAAATAACAATTACAAATAGCAACAATAGCTAAATAATAAATATTTCCAGGGAAAAGCTCACATTGCATTAGAAAAACATTAAATGCCAAATAGTAGCTTTAGAAGTCAGTATATGTGCTTCATTTCATTAATCTTTCACTTTTTAAGACGCCGTAAGTAATTCAACTCTTCAGCTCATCGCTTACTGTAGACTGGCAAAAACATGGTGTCACTTCAAGCTTAAATTGCTTAAATGGTAGGAAATCCCTTATTACAGCATCTACTGGGGTCAGGAGCCATAATTAATAGCATAACATTTTATTGCATTATTTTTTTTTTACTAATCACCCTAAATTGAATTGACAGGCACAGTTTAAATGCATCATCTCAGCAATTTGTGAATTAGAATAAGGACGGAACGAGTGGACGGTGCAATGGAGAGGGATTAGGAGAGATGCAAGGAAGCCAACGCAAAATTAAAGGAGTGGAACAGCTGTGTGTCAAGCTGTTTGAATAGAGAGGGATCTGGCTGTGCTCTCTTCCTGTCCCACTGAAAGCCACTCATGAGATTCAACAGCTTTCTCCCCATGACCCTCAATGTTCACACTGAGAGGGCCGGCTTCAATGGATCAATTACCCCAATGATTACGTTCATCAAATACTTGATTGAAACTCAAATCCCCTCACAGAATTAAATGTTTCTCTCTTTCAGATAAGAGAGATGGATAGATGCTTTCGGTCTGTCAATCCATTGGTCCTTTTGTCTGTATTTTGTCTTTTCACTTATTCCCTTTCTCTATCTCCCCCCTCCATATTCCTGTCTATTGTTCACTCGTCTTCATTAAAAGGTCACACCTTATCTCTTCAAGTTGATTTCTGATTCTTTTTTTTCCTTCCTACGCCCTTCCCTCCCATTCCGGCACTTAATGAGGTGAAAGCCATCTCCATTACTGTGAAGTTGTATACACACGAGTACAGATAACACCCGCTGTGTCTAGTAATGAGTGACTGGACATCATCGAGTGCGCCTGTTTAGTTAGCTCGCGATCCACCTGCATCTCGGAGAAAAGGAGATAATTGACAGACGTATAATCCTCTTCTTCCGCATGGGACTCCGTGACGAGAACCGTCGCAGTGACAAAGTGATGACACGTAGAAAAAGTATTAAATTCAATTGTGAGAAAACAGCAGGAGAAGGAAGGAGTGCAGACCGAGAGTGACATTTACATTACATGAAGTGATTTAGAAAGAGAGTTGCTTAATGCCAGTCACCATTCCAGTCGAATCACCTTTATTTAGACCCATTTAGGGCAACGTTTTGGTGTTTTTGAGAGATGTAAATACTTGTGTACAGGCTGTTTTTTTGCTATGTTATGCTAATGGGTACCTTTTATATTATAAATTCAGGTATAATAGACATCCTTCATCAACACTAATATGATGTTTCCAGGTGATTTAGTAATTGTCAAGTGAGGAACGGTCCTCTTTTTCCACCCTGAAAAACTGTCGAGTTGCTTTTGTAATACTAGATGAGTCATAGCTTTCCAGGCTTAACATTAGTTTATTATTATAGAAAATAGAATGCAAAGGTAAAAAGAGAGAAGGGGAGAAAAAAAATGGTACAAATGCCATTTGGGGAAATTAAAACAGATGAATACAATTAATGAAAAAGGCGTTTTGTGTGTTTGTTGCCGTAATTAGTCTTAGTTATTATAGAAGCATAGTGTGTTTGTGTGTGTTTGTGCGTGCATGCGTGCGTGCACCTGCTATCCATTTCTTTCCCACCTGTGGAATCCCTCAGTGGTTTTTCAAGCTTTTCCAAGAATGAACTTTGGCTGACACGGCAGGCGATCACAGCACAAAGACTAAAGGAGAGCTTGAATTTGAACTGGCATGCTCACTAGAAAGATATTACAAAAATTTCACCCAGCATGAACGCGACTTCCTCTTTTCCTAATTACAAAGGCGTAAACGACACAGAGCACTTCATTTTGACTTTTCCACACTTTTCTCATCTTCCCCGTGGCCTCGAAATTGGCTGAATTTTTCTGAATGCACACACAGGTGAAGATCTGCACCTGTTTGTCCCACGAGTCACAGCGGCTCTTGAATATTTACAGCACACATAAAAGGCATACAACAGAGTGTGTGTGTGAATGAATAGAAATCTCTTCCTGTTCCATCCGCTTTCCTTTTATTATTTTAGGGGTCTTTTTAGGCACACATCATTAGAAATAATTTTCTGCCCTTGCACCACCTCTGTGGTGTAATGGTTCTTTGTGTTCACCTCTCTTCCTCTCTAGTTTCCTTTCAGCCATTGAACCTCATTAGTCCTATACACACATATTGAATACACAAGGTATCTTCAACACTTTAAAATCATTTTTAAAAGGCAGGCAGTATTTTTATGAACTCGCCATATTAGGCACATTCACCTGATGAGCTGGTGTATATGGGATATCAATACAGATAAATAGCTTAAAGGACAGGATGGGTTTTCTTTTTATCAGATAACAAAGAGAGCAATGATGTGATCAGTTAATGAGTAGCTGAAGTACTGTAATGAGAAAGACGGGACATTGAACGGGATTTGGCAGGGCTTTACTGATATGCTACAGTTTTGTTGTTTTTTTTGGATTGTAAAATCTCTATATATGGGACTTTTACATTAACATCCACCAACCGGCCAAATGCGGGTGGATTTCAGCAGTGGTGTTTAACGCAGTCACTCCTACAAGCCACTTTGGTGGGTTGAAATTTATATATAATATACATTTTTACGATTGCAGTCTTTTAAAAAACATCTGAAATAACTGGAATGTAGTAGCAAAAATGTTTTTTCAATACATTTTAATACGGAAATATCTGAAACGCTTCAAATACTCATTTCCACAGAATAGAATCACAATACCAGCTGAACTTTCTCGCTCTCTTATTTCTACGACAGCGAGTTGAAACACAAACCTGTCCCCTCACTCACTCGTTTCATTTGCTCCGGATGAATATTGTTGGTGTTGTAGGGCTTGAATTTAGTTGTTTTTGGCATTTTTAACTCATTCACGCAGATTTTGTGCTCACACCCAAAGTGTGGCACATAAAGTCACCTCTCAGTACTAAATTGAGTTCTTTTTCACTTCTTATTGCTCTTTAACAGTCATATAAACACAAAATAAAGTCAAAGATGCTGAGATGCTAAGTCCTCTTTCACTGCTGAAGTGCCTAATGATGCTTTCAGAAACTAGTCTCTGGCCAGACAACATGTAAAGACACTCAAGAGGAGGCACAAAACCACACAAACCTATACAGTACAGAATGAGCTAATTTCACCCTATTCGAATCCACACAGGAACACTCACACAGGCGAGTTGGCTTAGTTGAAATGGCTCATCCAGTGATCCATAAAAGTAGCCCTGGCCCTCCACCCCCAGTACCTTTCATGTGTGTGTTATGAAGGTTAGCACATTCTCTTTGAAAGGCCAATAGATCTCTTCCCCGCAGGTGAGCGCTAAGGACCGTAAACCCTGCGTTGAACCCCTGCTGCGCCAAGAGAAAAACATCTCTCGCTAACCTCTCTCCTCCACACAGCACCCATTCTTTCCTTTCCACTAGTGTCTCGTTCCCCCGACTTCAGTCTTCAATGAGGTCCTGCATGTGAATGGCCATTGATTCGGCTTTCTGTGTTTGTTTGGAGTCCTCTCCTTCGCCGTCTACTCCGGAGGCGAGCTACCTTGAGGCCTCGGCTTAGAGCAACTTAACCAGGCATTAGCTGCCTGCTGCTTGGCTGAGAATGCATAATGAAAAGGAGCGATTGACTTTGATCGAAAGACATTTGTCCTTGGCTTAGTTAAAGCATCTCTGCATTCCCTTGCTCTTTTCGGGTGGCTTGTCAATGAGCCTCCCAAGAGTCCATTGGTATTTGCTTCCATACCACCCCTGTCAACTTATCCTGGATCAAAGTAGTCTCTACAAAGGACTTTGGGAAAAACAGCATATAGGTACACATTTCAAAATAATGGTTCCATAGAAGAACCACTTATGTTTCCCCAAAATCCTTTCAGTGAACAGTCCTTTTTCTGTTGTACACAGTTGTTTTTCTGTTCTCTTGGTTCTTTTGGTCTGGACCAAAAAAGAGAATGATACATTTAACCCTGGCTTATAGAGTTCACTCTGTTATTTTTAACACCAAACCAAAAGGCATAAGGATAAGGTCTCAACCTGATTGTACAAATTTTATATGAGGTATATTTTGTGATGAAACTCACCGAACATCCAAAACAATGTTGTGTGCTAAATGCACTGTACTTCTACCCTTTCGGGTACAGTAGAAACTGGGACAGTACCCTTTAAAGGGACATTTGTGTACCTTATTTACTCTTAAAAGTACATTGTAGTACCTTAAGTGTGCATTTTCCTACTCTAAGGTATTATGGATTTGATAAGGTACAAAGTTGTCCTTTTAAGGGCACTGCTCCAGTGACAAGCTGATGTATCTCTAAGTACAATTTTTGCAACAAATAAAATCTGACAGTGTTGTATTTTTACCAGCTGAGAATTCACTAAGAGCTTATCAAATGTCTGAAGGAGTCAAAAAAGAACTAGGAATTCTTCCGTTGCACTCACAAACAAAGATCTGCTGCAAGGAGATGGCGGTTTTAACTCCTGTACCGAACTGTGTTGAATGTGATTTCACCAAGTACAACATGATCCTGGATCAACATCTTTGTTGATCCTGGAACAACATTCCATTCAAACAATCATATTTTAGGGACAAGTTTAGAGTTTATGTCAAGTTTAGGCTTAAAAACAGGGTTAGGTGCTTCTACATAGTAGGTAAATAACACAAATTTCCCTCTGATTTTAGGGACAGGTTATGGGTAGAGTTATGTTTTGGGCAAGGGATAGAGTTAGGACTACATTTTTGGACAGGATTGTTGTTTTAGGGTTAACAAAATATGTTGATCCAGAAACATGTATTTTTTGGCAAAATTACAGTGACCACCGAACTGCAATGGGCAACATAGCTCCTATGATGAAAAGAACCAGGTATCTTTGAACATTCTGTCCTTTTTAGGGTCACATATTGTGAAATCACATCATGTTTTTTGGTTTGTTTAGAATTAATTGCTCTGTGTTGTGTTCATATCACCAGAGTTTGCTTTGAAGCAGATCATACATCTGGCCTTTTCAGAGTAAGGCAGTCCAATTGTTTAGTTATTCAAATGAACCGCACCACTAGCATTCGTTTTAATCAAACCAAACCTGCCCAGGGTCCACACCTTTTAGTGTGAAGAACATTTTAAAATCCTAAATAACTTTTTTTTCACAATAAAAACATTTTTTTTTGGGGGGGGGGGGGGGGGGGGGGATTGAAAGGCTCTATGGATGTTAAAGGTTCTTCATAGACATGGCATAGATGCCAGTAAAGAACCTTTATTTTTAACTGTATATTTACATATTTAGGAGCGATTTAGACCCGAAAGGAAGTGAGAGATCTGCAATGAAATGTTCAACCACGCAAACATGCACACAGGTGCAGCGCCAGCCTCTCATGAAGGCCTTAAGGCCTGTTCCAGCTGTCCGCTGAGCCTTTAAGGTACAAGGCCGACTACACACACAAACACACACACACACACACACACACACACACACACACACACACACACACACACAGACACACACACATATACATCCCCCTACCAACTGCGCCCCAGTCTGCCAGGGCACAGGTGCGAGCGCTCTGATGCTACCCTACTCACGCTGAGCGGGCGTATCACACTTTCTACACAAAGTCTGTGTTCACCATCCCTACCCCACTGCGACTGTGCCCTCTCATGTACCCTCACTCGACTTCATTCCCAATGTCACACCTTTCAGATGTAAGGCGGTCCACATGAATGCTAACATGCAGAACTAGCTGCTAACATCATATTTAATGTTTGATGTAACATTAAACAGAATATCACCTTCTTATCACCAATTATACATCCACAGCTCGGCCCGCAGTTAGTACTTTTTTATTTTATTTCTTATTTTTATTTTCTATGATTTGAATTGACTGTTTCCTTTTACCTCATGGCCTAATGATGGTTCTTAATGATGACATCAGAGCAGATTTATAACTGTTGTCTGAGACGATCAACCTCTGTTTGCACCCACTGGTGGCAGACAGCAGAGAGAGGGAGAGAGAAAGAGAGAGAAAGAGAAAGAGATAGAGAGATAGAAGGAGGGAGAAGTTGAAATTGATGTTGGTTGCAAGACACACTGTAGACCAAGGAAAGCAGGAAGCTGGTAGTGCGGTGCTGAGATCGGGAGGGGTCACTGGCGAACGAGCACAGAGAAACGGAACGACGGGACTGAAAAAACGAATTGCTAATAAAAGATTTGGCAGGAGGCCTTAATGCACTGAGCTAGAATATACTATCGGTCTCTTTTTCTGTCTCCTTCATTCTGTTTTCCAGCTGGAGAATCAAATAAGCCTTCTGAGAAACGCTGGCATTTGAAAGCTTCCTCCTTCACTGAGAGTGCAAGGTGTTTGTTAAATGGCTTCAAACTCTTAAGTGGCCCGGATTTTTAATCTTTCTTTCACGTACCAGGCTCAGAGGGAAGGCCTACCTCTGACAAATTCTTATGACATCATACACTATATTACAACATTTTAAAAATATGTCGAAAATAGAAATGATTATATATTTTTTTTATTTAGTTTGTAATGTGTTTTCGTTAAAATATGATGTCATACATATGTATAATTTGTTTACAATGTTTGGGTATATATTGTACAATATATTACACAAATAAAGTAAAATATATTTTAGAAAATAATGGAATTTATTTTAATTTTATGATATTTAAATTGTAATGGCTTTTATACAAAAAAAGATTACAAACTGATTTATGATTGCCATACATATACTATAAAACTTTATAATGTTATTACTATAAATATATATAATATTATTTTATTTTACAAAGGCACCTCTAATCACTGTTCCTAATAGCATAACATTCATTTCAGACAATTCTTTTTTTTTTTTTATTATGATTATAATTAAAACATAATTAAGATGTGAGAGGTTGTGCTAATATTGTGAATACAGTCAGACCTTAAGGCAACTGTTAAGCAAGCCATGCAGTACCTACAACCCTTTCAGACGTGACTATATTCATAATAGAAGACAACTCAACTCTGATGCAGCAGGGAACAAACCAGAAAGTAGTGAATGTGTTATGATGTGACCTTCTGTTAGGAGTGTCATATAAATATGCCGTTGTCTTGAGTTGCTGCTTTGCCTTTGGGACTTTGTGTGCAAAGTAAAATGAGATTTGTCGTACACACATCATTAGCTTGATGAGTGGGACAAGCGCTGTGCTTGCAGAAGCCTCATGCTCTGAAAATGAAGTCTGTGATTCGCTCTAAATGGTGCACAGAGCCGAGCGTCTGCTGCTTGTGATAATAATTGGGCAGTTGATGTGACATTCCTGCAGAGTGGCCGATGAGCTGCCCATAGCTCACGAAGAGCCATTCAATATATTGATCTGTACGTTAACTGTCAAGAAAACACAGGCATGTCACACAATACTGTTATAATGAAGTGTCCCCAAAACAGCTCGTAACCTTGTGTGCTGACTGTACGTGATGGGGATTGGAGGTAGCAATAGTTCACACCATGCCTCCTGCTTTGTATCTGGCTACGAATTAGTGGCCTCAGCCGGTGTCACATGTCTTATTGTTAGTCATGGCGACCCTGCCAAGTCTCAAGGTCACCTGTTCCACCCAGGCATGAATAATCTATTGAAGGATTGGTTCCTCCTGACTGGCTGCATGGAGATGTGTCAGCATGGATTATTTATGCTTTATTGTGCCTCCACTCATTGAACGAGCAGTCACTCCTGAGCATGCTGTAGAAAGCAAGTCTGATTTGCTTTCTTAGCATAGCTGGTTACTAGCAACGTATTCCTGTCGTTATCTTTTCCGCTTGAAATACCGTTCAAAATATTTGGGGCAATATTTTTTGATAGTCTCTTGTGCTCACAAAGACTATTTAATAAAAAACAATCTGTAAAAATAGTAATATTGTGAAATATTATTACCATATAAAAAGTTTATTTCAATATATTTTAAAATGTTATTTATTCCTGTGATAGCAAAGCTGAATTTTCAGCAGCCACTACTCCAGTCTTTAGTGTCACATGATCCTTCAGAAATCTTCTATATTTCTGTTGCTTAATATTTGTTTATAAGGATTCTTTGATGAATACTAAATTTAAAAGAACAGGATTTATTTGAAATAGTCTTTTGTAACATTATAAATGTCTAAATCTGATAAATGTAACGCATTATAGCTGAATAAAAGAAAAGCAAACTGACCCCAAACTTGAACAGTAATGTAAATGTTTGTTTTGGTAGTCTTGCGTCTAAAGGTAATATGAAAGTGTGGGGCAGAAACATATGCACACGCACATACACTGTTTAGCGTGCATACCCACATTAAATTATGTTTAGGGAAGATAAACAGCTGCAAAAACTGACAAAACAGCTCAGATTCAAAGCCTATGTGGATCTGAAGTCTCTCTGTGTGTGCGTGGGAGATCTCATTATTTAAAGTGGACAGCATGTTCTTCCTCACCTTGTCATGCATGCTAGTTTGTGCCACTCAGGACTAGCCCTTGTCTTCCTCTTGCACATCACAAGAGCACCACATTCTAAATGTCAAGCTCTTTCTCCCCTCTTATGTGGTACTTACCCCTGTCCTCTCACACTCTTGCAGAAAGCGTCCCTGAGGACGTACCAGCCTACTGACCCTCCAAATGCACAAACAAATTTTATACATGGCACAAAACCTAGGTGTCCCCCCAGAATCGGTCTTTGGCCCGCTACAGAACTCAACTTTCTCTGGTGGCTTTCTCTCTGCTCGGTCCACAGATGCAGCGCAGATGTCCGTTTGTGTGTGTGTTGGAAAGACTTTTTTTTGACCTCAGGAGATGCAGGTGCAGTGTACCGTTACCATTGAGAATGGGTTGGGGAGTTTGAAAACTTTTTCAAGGTTAGCAGAAACCCCACAGACCAGAAACAAACTGAACAGAACCCCAGGGATGTGCTTTTGTTGGCCAGACACACACACAGTGAAATCAGGAACAATAGGGACTCAGGAGCTGAGTTGCAGAGGATCATTTTTCATGACATGGCTTGGCCTTTAGCAGAGAAACATATGAATGAGCAATTGAAAATATGATTAATGATGATAATAAGGTCAAGTGGTCATCATTTATACACGCTGAGCCTTGCTCGTCGTTTGAAGAAAGAAAACCAATTGACTACACTTCTGTGAAAGTAAACACAGATATCAATTCAACTATGAACACTTTAGCAGTGACAATTGGTGCACTTTCACTGAATGAGAAGAAAGAGTGATTTCTTTTCACAGAGAAAGAGTAAATCTACTCAATTTCCAAATCGTACTGCTCTCAAACTTTAACTGCTTTATGAATTCCTGTGTCCCATTGTTCATTTCATGAAAAGAAAACAGAAGCGACGTGAAATAGAGTAAGAAACAAAGGAGTAAAGTGAGATTGTGGCGAACAGGACGGCCGAGGGACGTGAGAGAACGGCGCGAGGCCGGTGGTGTGATTGCTAATGAGCAACACCTGTGAAGCACACCGGTCTCGCATCTCTCACGGAGGAGCGGAAGCATAAAGGAGGAGTGACGACATTGATGATCGAGAGAGGAACAGGCCTGTATTTTAGTTGTGTTTTGTTTTTGTATCTGTATTTTACTTTAGCCAGCAGTCGTCCGCGAGGGGCTGCTGGCAGTTATATTTATTTTCGGTAGCCAGCAGTCCTCCGCGAGGGGCTGCTGGCGGTATTTTCGTTTGTTTTATTTTAAATAAACTATATTTTGATTGTTCGCCGGTTCCCGCCTCCTTCTTCCCTGAACATTGCTACACTGGTGCCGAAACCCGGGAAGAGGGAGGGACGACTGCTGGCTAAAGTAAAATACAAAAACAAAACACAACTAAAATACAGGCCTGTTCCTCTCTCGATCATCAATGTCGTCGCTCCTCCTTTATGCTTCCGCTCCTCCGTGAGAGATGCGAGACCGGTGTGCTTCACAGGTGTTGCTCATTAGCAATCGCACCACCGGCCTCGCGCCGTTCTCTCACGTCCCTCGGCCGTCCTGTTCGCCACAGAGATAAATATGGCATTTCCATAAAAAAAAGGTTTCTAATCTGATCATGCACTGTTTGAGGTGAAGAAGAGATTAATATTTTGGGGAAATCAATAACACAAATGAAGATTACTCCAGCATTTGCACTAGGCATTTTCCAATCGCATCTGTTATTCCAAGACACTTAAATGGGTGAGTGATGACTGCTAGATTATTGAAAACATTTCTTCTCATAAATTCATGAGGTTGTTTGTGTTTCCATGTTTTTGTCTCCCAAAAGACAGACATCATCAAACTAGTAAATATAAATGGAATACTTGTGTTTATTCTGCTCAAATCACTGCACTTGACTTGTCAAACTCTCATAGAACCGATGGCATGGGTTCTTAACTGTGAGGTATGCGTGTGTTCACGATCCGGGTCTCAGCTTTACCTGAGCTCTTTGAGCATTTAAATTCACAGGACAACAGCTGTGCTTTCCTTTTCGCTTTTTTAACTGTCATTTTTCATGTTTTCCTTTTTGTTCCCTTATTTTTTTCCCCTTTCTTTCATTTCCAGGTTTAAAAAACATTTTTTTTTTTTATCCTCTTCACAATCCTGGACCCATTTGACACACCATCAGAACAGCCCACAATAATCCAAAATGTGGTTTGTTCTGAGCTGAGATGAAAGGGGGGAAGATGCGCAGGCACACACACATACACACGCAGTACCGCACTAGACACTTGGCTCTGTGATATGGCAGGGCTGCCTTGGGCTTGCCTTCAAAGCCCAGTGACATAAATTTATGATAGCAGCACCACACTTTTTGCCAAAACTGAGCTGTTGTTGTTCTACTGAGTGGAGGGGTGAGGAGAGAGGGAGGGTGTACTGTACGTGCAGGAACGTGCTGATTCTTTGCCATCTTTTTGATCACTTTTTATGGAAAACTCAGTTATTTAGGCAGATAGTTCCCATTGTTCCTCTGGATATCTTCTTTTATATAAGTCGTGACTTTGTTTAGCTTGTTTCTGGTATACTATGCAGAAGTTTGGGGTCTGTAAAATTTGTAAAATATTTTTGAAAGAAGACTCTCATGCTCACCGTGGCTGCATTTAAAAAAGAAAAGAAAAACCTGTAACAATAGGGATATTGTGAAATATTATTGCAATTTAAATTACTATCTTCTTTTTTTAAATAGTTTAAAATGTAATTTATTCCTGTGATGGCAAAGCTGAATTTTCAGCAACATTACTTCAGTCTTCAGTGTCACATGATCATTCAGAAATCATTCTAATATGCTAATTTGGTGCTTCCATGGAATTTCATTTTATTTCAGGATTATTTGATGAATAGAAATTTTAAAAGAACAGCATTTATTTTAAATAAAAATATTGCATCCTTGCTGAATAAAAGTACTAATTACTTATACTGACCCCAATGTAGTGTATATATTAATAATAATTATTATTATTACTAATAATAATTCAGAAGAAAGGGCTATTAGAATGATTAATTAAAAGCATCAGCTCATAAGAGACGTTTGTTCATGAATCAGATTACACTAGTTGTTCTGTATGAATGTTGATTGTGCTGGCACGCTGGAGTAATCTTCTTTTTATCTCACCAAATTCAATTTAGACTGGAAACTCAGATTCACAACTCAGGTAAAATGTGATTTCTTTTGACGTGGCTCTGATGATTTAGCTCTGCTGAAACGGGGTGCAGGAAACATTGACTCAAGTGTTACGTTATCTCAAGATATTTTTGCACTGATGACAGATTTGTTCATTTGGGACAAATAATCTCTCAGTTGAAATTCCTTTCATTTGTGATGTTTTTACTTCACTTAATTATACAAAATTACGCAGAATTTCCAACGCTATATCATGACCAATTCATACGAATTTGTGCGAGTGAGTAAAAGGTGATAAATTGGTACGAATTTGTATGACTTTAGATTTGTCTAAACCCCAGTGATGAGTGGGTTTAGGGGTGGGGTCAGGGTTAGGTAAAGAATGGGCAACTTGTAAAATATGTACGATTTAGCAAAAACCGTATGAATTTGTACGAGTGAGGTCGTATGAATTCGTATGAATTAGCCACCTTGTAAAATTTGTACGAATTGTCATAAGATCGGGTTGGAATTTCCGCATGGCTATTTAACGTGTTGTTGATTTTCCAGCAAAATCAATCTTTTTCTATCTCTCTCTCTTTTTTTTTTAGAGGAGGATTGTGTGAACTGCACAGAGGAGTGTCGAGTGCTGGGTCACTCTGACCGTTGTTGGATGCCCCAGTTTCCCGTTGGGGCCGGAGGAGCTGGAACTCCCCAAGCCGAGGGCTCTGACTACCGCACCAATCTCTTCGTCCCTGCCGGCATGGAAGCGGTCGCAGTGGAGACCGAGACTTACGAGACAGTTTGCAACCCCAATGGCAAAAAAACATTCTGCACATTTGGAAAGGAGCGTCGGGACCACACCATCCTGGTGGCGAATGTTAAACCCTACCTAAAGACCAAACGTGCCCTCAGCCCTCTTTTGCAGGAAGTCCCATCTGCCTCATGTAGTCCCAGCAAAGGCTGTAGTACAGGTTCCCCATGCTCGTCGGCCAAAGGCATGGGTGACGGAGCAGAGAGTAAGCCTAGCACCAGCCACTACGGACCCCCAGATGGACAGTATATCTCCCCGAACAAGCAGAACAAAGAGCAGGGCTACTCCACGTTGCCTCCCTCTGACCCCGTGGCCAAAGTCCTGGCTGAAGCGCGTTCGCGGATCAGCCAGGAGACGGCAGTGGAAATGGACTGTGTCTTGGAGCAGGGTGGAGGAGAGATGGGCCGTGGCACCATGGACGCAGACCAGGTGGTCAGAGACATCGACAAACTCCTGCAGGATTGTCGGGGAAACGAAAAGACCCCCATCAGAAAGTAAATATGGACTTTGAGCGAGCATAAGAAACTACATCGGAGACTACATAAGTCGAGACACTCTCCGAGAGAGTGTGGCGCACATGGGGATGCTTTTTGAGAACAAAAAATATGCGTACTTGAAGATCTTGACAAAAAAAAAAAAAAACATACGGAGCAAAAAAAAAACTGTTCGCTTTTGTTTGTCTGGACGCCGTGTTGTGTTTTGGGGGGCAAGGGAATTCCTTTGGAGTTGCAGAAGTTGCTTCTTCTGGCTTCTTGTGAGCTTTTTCTTCTTCTTCAAGTGCCCACCAGCTTCAAACTCTTTCTTACAGTGACAACTTTCTGTCACTTACCAGTAAGATGGAGCGTCCCACCCTTCTCCTCCAGGGACTTTTGGAGGGGAAGCGGGTAGACGAAAGTGGTTTGTTATGACAATCGCAAATCAAAAGGGTTCGGGGTGCATCGGACGCCCCAGAACAGATGGACCACACCAAGACAGAGACTCTCTCTTTAACTTTTATTGGCTTTGTAATATCAGCATAAGAAGTGCAAATGATATCAGCAAACTCTGTATGTGGGGGCCTCAAATCTTTATGGGGGGGGGGGGGTTGATTATGAAATGTAACCATTCTTCACCTGTCATTTCTAGTCACGTGTAAACTGTGTCCTCCTATACGTACATATGGAACATTCCAGAACGGTGAACCTGTTACTCCCACTTTATTGGTCCTCTGTGATCATCTGTCTTCAGCTTTTCACTACTTTTAAAGTGACTCTCCACGTGTCCGATGTTAAGTTATAACAGTCACTCTCTTGTATATTAGGGACATTTTTCCTCAACTGTGAAAAGATATATCTATATATGCATATAGATAAATATATATAAATATATGAACCTATGTATAGTGTCCAGATAACACTGAAAATATTTATACATTTTGTAAAAAAAAAAAAAATGGAAAAACCATTAATCTCAGAAAAAAAATGATGGTGCGCACAGGATGAAAATGCGGTTGAAGATATTTATTAAACTGCAAAGGACACTGTTTTCGATTCCAGAAAAACTACACTAACAACAACAAAAAAAGATTTTAAAAAAGGAAATGTCCCTTCACATTGTCACTTATACACAATATCATTTTAATGTGTAAAATGTATCCAATTTAATGTGTTTACATCGAAACGACATATTTTTATTGATTTTTCTGCAGTTTCTGTGCATTTGAGCCAAATTGTTACGTGTACAAGAGCTATATTGTGTATTTTATTAAATTAATATATGGTTGTGTTGTAATATACATGGGCTTATATTGTACTTGGCAACTGATGCCTTAGTAGTCGTCAAACTCTATGAGTTTAATTTCCATTCGGTTTCATTCTTGGTTCACTCTTCAGCTCTCGCTTTCTGCTTCGCCTCGCTGCTGTGCGTTTGGACAGGTTATGTTGTTTTAAACACGTGTTGGAAAAGACTGCTTAAATGACATGTTCACTACTTGCTGAGTAACTTGTTTTTGTCTACAAGAAACAAAACTAAAATATAGCCACACACGACTACAGTTTGCCTTTTTTTTTTTTTTTTACAATACCAACACTTTTATGGGCAGCTAATTTTTTTGTTTTTTAAATGTACATTGTCAGAAGTTCATTGCAAGTTTTGTTTAGTTTCTTGCTCTATTTTGATTTGATGAGTAGAAACAAGCCCTTGGTGAACGCTTAGTGATGCTGTCGAGTCTTTTTAAAGTCATTTGTACTGCAGAGGTTTGAAAGGATTCAGAAGAAGAACATGCTGTTCGTTTCATACGGACCAAAAAGTGGTTCCCTCTGAGGAACTAGTGAAACAAATCAGAATTCATTAATCTATCTTTCTCTCAACGCATAAAACTTGCCACTTTTGAAAAAAAAAATACATTTGGTGTGACTTTTGTGCTTTTCCACAACCCAAATATCAGTATGCCTTTTTGCATACTGCCTCAATTCTATTTTGATTTTAAAGTTGCCATGAAATGAAAATTGACCCATTCTTATTGTCAGTACTTATTATAAATGATTTATCCATGCACATCATATGCCCTCATAATCTTTAACCAAAATAACTTTCCCTTCCTCTTGTAACGACTTCTCTTCTTTTCTCTGATTATGTGTTTTTTTGCTCGAGGGCGGGACAACCTGTCACTCACATTGGATCAACCAATAGCAAACCACAATGATCCAACCATCCAATCAATTCCTGCCAAAATCAAGTAGCACCCAACATGTTTTTCTTGTTTGAAAAGCCGTTTCACTTGGATATATCTCACAATACGCAAAAGGGCCAACACGATATTTTGAAAGCATATGTCCATACATTTTAATATTAAATCAGTTTAGTTAGAATCAACATTTCACTCGTATCATCCACCATCTTGGTCAACCACTGAGCTTTTTGCAATGTATTCCACAACATTTTCTAATTTGCTGCCTTTGAATATGGCCAATAGCGAAGGGAACTTAAAAGACAGCATAATTAAACTTTTGAAGCAACCTTTGCTCACTAGGTGTTTGGGAACAGAACTGTCGTTATAATCGTTCCCTCATCAAATGGATCTCAGTTGTAGCAGTATTGGTAGCTCAAGATATCCATCCAGTTTAGCTTATAATGCTCATAATGACCTTGTACACTCCTCCAATCATAGAAAATGAGAATATAAACAATGAATATATGAATATATATGTATATGTCTATATGTTATTAGAATGGTGCCCTACCCACACAGTGTACAGTGGGATTTGAACTATTCCCAGGCACAGCAATTAAATGAAAAAGTGCAGATTTTAAAGGAACTGCAGTTATATGTTATGTTTTCAAAGTTTTACCGCATTGTGACTATGAGCTGCACAATCACAAAAGAAGCAGAAAAAAAAAAACTCAAGGGGAAGAAAACCGTTTTCATGATCGGCTATTTATGTCATCAGAAAGCGTTGCCCGCGGTGTGCGTTAAACACAGGTCGCCCTGCACAGCTGCCACAGGGAAGGGGAAAAAACTTCTCTTATCTTCCATAAAGACACAATCGTGTCTGTTCCATTATTTATTTATATATTTGTTGTTTTATTTATTTATTTATTTATTCATTGTTCTATCTGTACATGTATTCCTGCTTCAAAAGAGGCTCTCCTAGACTTTCTCCTTCGTTTTGTTTTGTTGTTGTTTTTTTTTTCTCGTTTCATTCTTATCTTCCACACAGTGGGTTTATCAGTACCCGGGAAAAAGAGAAAGCAAAAAAAGCAGTTTGTTGCGAGAAAGTGAAAGAGAAGCATATCTAAATTAGTTTTTTTTTTTTTTTTTGTCTAAACACAGTGATGAGTCTGACATGCCGACACACTTGACACAACCGCAACAAATAACAATACACAGCACGGTGGTTGCGTCTCAGATCTCGCTGTGGTGTGTGACACAATCCTCTTTATTTTCGACTGAGCCGATTCTCCGTGATCAGCACACTGCCATGCTTCAGTCTGTTTCATTTACACAAACAACGCCTTCAAAAGAAATCAAGGTTCTTAAGAACGCTTTAACCTGAAGCCACACAGATAGAAATAACTTCCCTGCTTGTCGCTCATCTCAGTTTGTTTCCTTTTTATTCCTTTAGTTAAAGTTCATTTTTTATTGCTCTTGAATGTGTGAGTCGAGCGCTGGTGGATGCCTCCATGTCTATTTGTTTGAGAGAGCTAGTTTGTGTGTTAAATCTTATAATTACCCAAAATTCAGTCTCTCTACTATGATTGCCTGTTAACACTGGTTATGTTTGCAATAGTCGGGATGTCGTGGCCTAATGGTTAAGAGAGTTAGACTGGTAACCTGAAGGATGCAGGTTTGATTCTCAATACTGACAGGAAATGACTGATCAAGGCACCTAACCCCCAATCGCTCCCTGGGCACCTCAGCTCCTAGAAAGCCAAAAGCTCCCTTGTTCTGCCTCCTCTGTCAGGTCTTTAAGAGCCTTCCTCAGGTTTGAGCCTGAGATTCCAAGATTCAGAAAAGTAGGTATACCAATGTAGGAACATTTAGATTATGCCAGGTTGTTGTGAGCCAATCACTTGAGCTGCAAATGTCATGTAAAAGTCATGAAAATCCTTCATTAGTAGATGTTACATTGAAGGCTGCAGAGAAGGAAAAAATATGCCCAATTCATAAAATTATTATTATTTTCAATGTAATTGGCTGTCTGTCACTCACTGAATTTAAACATGCAATATGCGCCAATTAGCATAATATTTTTGAAACATTTAAAGTTAAATTATTTCAAATTAACATTTCACATACTTGTTTTGAATAGGAGACAGTATAAAGTATAAACTGCAGTATTTGTTAATTAGATAGTATTCTATTCTTAACAGTCATATAGGTTTATTTCCTGGGGCCTCCAATGCAGCAAAGTCTCTAAGCACTGCCTGTACATGTAATGCTTCAGTCCTCAGCTGAAGTGGAAGGTATGGTTTATTATGCTAGCCTTGTGAGCTATTTGCTGTCTAATGGACTATAAGTTGCTGAGGTCAACACATAGTTTGAGATCCAGCATAAAGCAGTTTCCTCATTATTGTCTAATTATACTCAGTAGGCATGGAGAGAGATTGATTGCAGTATTAGTGAACAGGGGTGTTTTTTGCCATCAAAGTCTAAGGCGTAAATCCATAATTGAATGAGACTTTATACATACCCCTTAGTCGCAACACGCACACAAAACAACAAAGCATATGGATGAGAGCTATTGTCTACGGCTGTATTATATGTGATCTATGACATTAAAAACAAAAAATATCTTATTAATAGATGCGTCTCCATGCTTCTTGTCTTCGTTTTGCCATGGTACACATTAAAGGATTAAAAAACAGCTACCCCGTCTAGGTTTTGCATTGACGAAGATGCCGTTTTTATTACAATCATCAAACATTGAGGCGAGGGGAATATATTTATATAACGTATTGCAAATCTGCAGTAAATTTCCATAGTATTGGTTATCGCATGTCATTCCCACCCGCCTCTTGTACTCTATCGCTTTGGGTTGAAGGAATCTGTTTTTTTTTTTGTTTTTTTTGGAAGAACATGGATAATATCTTTAAAGTTTAGCTCCAGGCTAATGATTCTTAATTTATCTCATTAGTTCACATTCCCACCACTCAGAGAGATTAAAGCGCGAAGGTAGCCGACAGGCACGAGTCGAGCAGCAGTTTAAGTCGAGCGTGAGGATGCTCTGAATCACAGAGATGGCACTTCTGCACAGTTCAGATGCTTCAGGCGCCCGGCCAGAGGAACCTACAGGCAGGTTTATACACAAAAGCAGCTTTACTAAAATCACAGGCAAGACTTATAACGTAAACATCATCGCTTTTTGCATAATGCAAAATGTCTTTTTTTTTTTGCCCATTAAAGATAGTAGTTTTTGCTCACTTGTACGAAGGGTTCTGGTTCATGGAACAGAATGCTCAGCAAAAAAGAGTTTGATTGTTGGAACTTGAAATGTTTTGGGGGTTTTTTCAAAGGAAAAGAATAAACCGAGTCAATCTGTATAACTTTTATACACAATCAGAATTATATGCTTTGGATAAAAATAAATAACAATTTACATTACTAATTACTTATTTGCAATGTATTTAAACACTTATTTATATTAATTTTAAAAACATATATATATTTTGAATTACATTTTTAGAATTACATTTTATTTTCACTATAATTGGCTGTCTGTCACTCACTGAATTTATACATGCATTAAGCGTGTAGCATACTATTTTTGAAACATAAAATGGGTATATATATATATATATATATATATATATATATATATATATATATATATATATTTATATATATATATATATATATATATATTTATATATAGAAGAACGTCTCGGTTACGTATGTAACCCTCGTTCCCTGAGTAGGGAACGGAGACGTTACGTCGGATGACGACGAATGGGGTTTCGCTTAGAAAGCCTATCAACTTCGAGTATTAAAAAACGACCCAATGGCAAAGAAATGCCATGGGTCTGCGGAATTTGCATGAAGTAACTCCGCCCCACCTCGTGGGTATAAAAGGAGGACGCCGGCAACATGCAGTTATGTTTCTTCGCTGAGGAGCCAAGACTGAACTCAGGGAACGAGGGTTACATACGTAACCGAGACGTTCCCTTTCGTGGTCACTCCGAGTTACGTCAGATGACGACGAATGGGGTTATCAGTCTAATCACGCAACCTTCACAGCTGTCTTCCAGTGCCCTGCGTAAATCTGAGCCCTTGAGAGACTTAAGTATGAAGGACTCCTATTTAACACAGGAATACCAAGGTACACTGGGAAGCATATCTCAATTTAGAGGAAATATGCGATTGTGGCGAACAGGACGGCCGAGGGACGTGAGAGAACGGCGCGAGGCCGGTGGTGCTATTGCTAATGAGCAACACCTGTGAAGCACACCGGTCTCGCATCTCTCACGGAGGAGCGGAAGCATAAAGGAGGAGCGACGACGTTGATGATCGAGAGAGGAACAGGCCTGTATTTTAGTTGTGTTTTGTTTTTGTATTTTACTTTAGCCAGCAGTCGTCCGCGAGGGGCTGCTGGCGGTATTTTCGTTTGTTTGTTTTATTTAAATAAATTATATTTTGATTGTTCGCCGGTTCCCGCCTCCTTCTTCCCTGAACATTGCGACACTGGTGCCGAAACCCGGGAAGAGGGAGGAACGCGCTGTCAGAGAGTCCTCGCTGATGTGGGGAATCCGCGGTGCCATCGAGCATGGTGCGCGAGTCGCCGCCGCTCGCCGTGGGCCGGAGCCTGTTGCCATCCGCCGAGCGAGGGGAGGAGCAGGGAGCGGGGGACTCGCGGCCACGGACGCTCGAGGCGGTGCGCTGGAGTGAGTTGCCGGTGGGACGGTCGAGCTCGCTGCCGGCCGCCTGGGTATTGGAGGGGCGGCTGCCATCCGGGAGGGAGAGGAGGAGTCGCCGCCGCTCGCCGTGGGCCGGAGCCTGCTGCCGTCCACCAGTGAAGGGGAGGAGCAGGGAGCGGGGGACTCCTGCCGTCTGCCCAAGGCACCCGAGGAGCCGTCGCCGTCCACCGGGCGGCGGAGGAGCGTCGAGCCGTCCACCGAGGGCAACCCAGCGTCACCGCCAGGCACCGCGGAGGAGATCGCCTAGCTGGTGGGGGACCAGATGGCAGCGCGTTGTGGGAACCGGACCAATTTTTTTTTTTTCCTCTCTCCCCTCTCTCGATCTGTCGCTCCTCATGCTTCCGTCTCCGTTTCCCTCGGTTTGTCTGTCCATACTCCCCAGGGATCGCCGCCGCCGGGGGGGGGGAGTAGGCACAGGCTCGTGGGTACCCCCCGGCCTGTGAGGGGCGATGGGGGTATGTGGCGAACAGGACGGCCGAGGGACGTGAGAGAACGGCGCGAGGCCGGTGGTGCGATTGCTAATGAGCAACACCTGTGAAGCACACCGGTCTCGCATCTCTCACGGAGGAGCGGAAGCATAAAGGAGGAGCGACGACGTTGATGATCGAGAGAGGAACAGGCCTGTATTTTAGTTGTGTTTTGTTTTTGTATTTTACCTTAGCCAGCAGTCGTCCGCGAGGGGCTGCTGGCAGTTCCTTATGTTTATTTTCGGTAGCCAGCAGTCGTCCGCGAGGGGCTGCTGGTGGTATTTTCGTTTGTTTGTTTTATTTAAATAAATTATATTTTGATGGTTCGTCGGTTCCCGCCTCCTTCTTCCCTGAACATTGCTACAGCGATTAACACCAACCCAGAGGGGGGGGGGGGGGGGGGGGGCATTTGGAAATACACATATGACCCGAAGGAAACATACAGAGAAAACTGAGGTGTTCAGCCACAGGTGGAATATTTCAACCCCAGGGGTGGCAAGGTGGCTTGCCAAGGGAAATACACATGCTCAGAGAGGCTTACAGTAGAAAACACGTGTGGGGGTAGCTCCGGGGGGGGACCATGCACACGGGAGGCACCTAGCCGACGCACAGGCAATAGACACTGGCGCTAGCATCAGGGGTGCTGGAGGAACTCAGGGCTTGCGGAGAAGCTCACCTGAGGAGAATATCGCACGTATCCAGTCCGTGGAGTGGAATGGCGAGCAAGCGAAGACACCTGAGCGGGTCCAGTACTAGCTAGTTGAAGCGAGTATATGAGAGGACACTGGCTCCACTCGGAGATTGTAGAATCTGGCGAATGTGTTAGGTGTCGCCCAGCCTGCAGCTCTTCAGATGTCTGTTAGCGAGGCGCCATGCGCTAGAGCCCAAGAGGATGCCACACTCCGGGTGGAGTGGGCAGTCACACCAAGGGGGCACGGTCGACC
Organism: Meda fulgida; assembly: GCA_030578275.1. Lineage (NCBI taxonomy): Eukaryota > Metazoa > Chordata > Actinopteri > Cypriniformes > Leuciscidae > Meda > Meda fulgida. The sequence goes on from CM060626.1 coordinate 7,364,034, forward strand.
TCGCTGCTGGTATGCCAAAGCAATGGTGTCCACTATCCAGTGAGACAACCTCTGCTTGGAGAGAGCCTTTCCTTTCAGCTTCCCACCATAACAGACAAAGAGCTGGTCTGAGGTCCTGAAACACTGCATCCTGTCTACATAGGCGCGGAGAGCGTGTACTGGACAGAGTAGTGCCAAGGCTGGGTCTGCCTCCTCCAAGGGCAGCGCTTGCAGGTTCACCACCTGGTCCCGGAAGATCACGTGAGAGTAAGCCGGCCCGAATTCCAGGCACACTTCGTCAACGGAGAATGCTTGCAGGTCCCCAACCCTCTTGAGAGAGGCCAATGCAACCAGGAGCGCTGTCTTCATTGACAGGAACTTAAGCTCCACTGATTGCAGAGGCTCAAAGGGAGCACTCTGCAGGGCAGTAAGAACCACTGCGAGGTCCCAAGAGGGAACGAGAGGAGAGCGAGGAGGATTCAGTCTCCTCGCTCCCCTCAAGAACCTGACGATCAGGTCGTGCTTCCCTAAAGATTTACCTTCCACCAAGTCACGGTGTGCGGCAATAGCGGCAACATAAACTTTGAGGGTGGAGGGAGACAGCCTTCGCTCCAACCCATCTTGAAGGAAGGAAAGCACGAGACTGACCGAACACCTCCGGGGGTCTTCTCGGCGAGAAGAGCACCAGTTGCCGAAGAGGTTCCACTTCACCGCATAGGCGTGTCTCGTGGACGACGCTCTAGCGGAAGTGATGGTAGCCACCACCACTGGTGGTAGGGTGCTCAAACCTGCCTCGTCCCGTCCAGGAGCCACACGTGAAGGTTCCAAAGATCGGGACGAGGGTGCCACAGGGTGCCCCGTCCCTGAGAAAGGAGGTCCTTCCTCAGAGGAATTGGCCAAGGAGGTGCTGTCGCGAGGAGCACCAGTTCGGAGAACCAAGTCCGGGTGGGCCAGTACGGCGCAACCAGGAGGACCTGCTCCTCGTCCTCCTTGACCTTGCGCAAGACCTGCGCAAGAAGGCTCACTGGGGGAAACGCATACTTGCGGCCCCGCGGCCAGCTGTGCGCCAGAGCATCCGTGCCGAGCGTGCCCTCGGTCAGGAAATAATACTGGTCGCAATGGGTCGAGTCGTGGGAGGCAAACAGATCTATATGTGCGTCCCCGAACTGGTCCCAAATCAGCTGAACTGACTGGGGATGGAGTCACCATTCTCCAGGGAGGGGCTGAAGCCGTGAGAGCTCGTCGGCTGCACAGTTCAGGGCTCCGGGAATGTAAATGGCTCGAAGCGACCTCAGATGCTTCTGACTCCATAAGAGGAGGTGGCGAGCAAGTTGCGACATACGGCGGGAGCGTAGACCACCTTGATGGTTGATGTACGCTACAGTGGCGGTATTGTCTGATCGGACTAGTACGTGTTGACCCTTAAGCAGCGCCCGAAAGCGGTGCAGGGCAAGGCGTACTGCCAGCAACTCGAGGCAATTGACGTGCCATAGGCGCTGGGGTCCTATCCAGGAGCCCGCGGCAGCATGTCCATTGCACATGGCGCCCCAGCCCGTGGTGGAGGCATCTGTTGAGACAACAACATGCCGGGAAACTCGTTCCAGGGGGACACCTGCCCTGAGAAAACTGAGGTTCGACCACGCGGGTGAAGGTCTGACGGCAGGTCGGAGTAACTGATACTCGGAGCGTGCCTTGTTGCCATGCCCACCTCGGAACTCGGTCGCGAAGCCAAAGCTGAAGCGGTCTCATATGAAGCAATCTGAGCGGCGTCACCGCGGCTGAAGATGCCATATGCCCCAGGAGCCTCTGAAAATATTTCAGTGGAACCGCACTCTTGCCCTGAATTTGTCTCAGAAAAGTCAGCAGTGACTGCGCCCGCTCGCTCGTAAGCTGCGCGGACATGGCGACCGAGTCGATGTCCATACCGAGAAAAGAGATCCTCTGCACGGGGCAAAGTTTGCTCTTCTCCCAGTTGACCCGAAGACCCAGACGAGCTAGGTGCCGGAGCACAAGGTCCCTGTGTTCGCAAACCTGGTCTCGAGAGTGAGCTAGGATAAGCCAGTCATAGAGATAGTTCAGGATGCAAACCCCGTAAACCCGAAGGGAAACAAGGGCTGCCTCGACGACCTTCGTGAAGTCGCGAGGAGACAGGGCTAGCCCGAAAGGGAGGACCGCGTACTGGTATGCCTGCCCCTCGAAAGCAAACCGGAGGAACGGTCTGTGTCGAGGAAGAATGGAGACATGAAAGTAGGCGTCCTTCAGGTCGATCGCTGCAAACCAATCCTGGGGCCGAACACATTCGAAAATGCGTTTGGCGGTGAGCATCTTGAACGGCATCCTGTGAAGGGAGCGGTTCAGCACGCGCAAATCGAGGATCGGTCGTAACCCACCGGTTTTCTTGGGGACAATGAAGTAAGGGCTGTAGAAGCCGGACCTCATCTCGGCTGGGGGGACAGTCTCGATTGCACCCTTCACCAGCAAGGTGGCAATCTCTGCTCTCATGATGGGGGCATTGCCACCCACCAATGTGGAGCGGAATCCCCTGTAGCTGGGAGGAGACTGTGCGAACTGAATCGCATAGCCGAGCCTGATGGTTCGGGCGACCCAGCGGGACAGACGGGGAAGCTCTAGCCAGGCTCCCAGGAACTGAACCACAGGCGTCCCCCCGGAGGGGCAGCGAAGCGGTGTAACAGGCCCAGACGTGGATGGCATGGCGGCCCGGTGTGGGGGCACAGTTAACAACCAAGCCCTGGCAGAGGGGGCCAGGGAAGGACCAGGAAGGTCGTCCCGCGGGGGCCTGCTCTGCCAGGGGTCTGGCGACAGAGCGGGACAAGGGTGAAGCGGTCCGTGGACGGCACGCCGTGTCAACCGACTCTGGGACAGAGGGGGACGAGGAGAGCACGGCCCTGGGGGCGGCGCTCTGTGTCGTCCGAGTACTCTGTGAGCTCAGGGATGAGAGGATTGTTTCTTTCTTTAACCACATTAGGGTGCTGCCCACCCGTGGGTGAGCAGCAGGGAGTGGAGAACAAAAGATTCTCCCCCGGCCCTCCACCGGGGGAAGGAGTGGTCCTGCTACCATCTCCTGAGAAACAATCGTCATCCCTGAGCAGCCCGTCTCAGGAGCGCCGCTTGGCCCGGCGCTTGGCGGGGGGCGGGGCTGGAGAGGGCTGTGGTGCCTTCCTACGGCTTCCTCCGCGGCTGGGCCTGGGTGAAGGCTGCTGCTTTGGCCGAGCAGGAGGGGCGGGAGCCTTAGGAGGGCGCCCTCGGCGGGAAACAGGCTGAGGCATCTGCCCGGCCGACATCGAGGCAGCAGCGGGTCGGCGGGGCAGAATATGTTTAATGGCCTCGGTCTGTTTCTGTGCATTTGAGAACTGTTGGGCAAAATTCTCAACTGCGCCGCCGAAGAGGCCGGCCTGGGATAGGGGTGCATCGAGCAGATGAGTCCGCTCGGTATCCCGCATGTCGGCCAGGTTCAGCCAGAGGTGTCGCTCCTGGACCAACGAAGTGGACATCACCAGGCCCAGGGAGCGCACGGCTACCTTCGTCGCCCGGAGGGCAAGGTCGGCCGCCACCCTAGACCGATGCTCGCGGCTGCCCGGGAAAGCATGGCCGTCATCTCCGGATCAGACTCAGGCACAAACGTATGCACACCGGAAGGTGGCAGCTGTGCTGAGTCCTCACTTCCAGAAGAATCGGACCCACCTTGTGATGCTGCTACAGACATAGCATCGTCCTCTGTAGCTTCAACCGAAACTCACGGGCCACCCGAAGGTCGACCCGCGGGAATCGGAGGTTCACTAGCGGGCACCGTCACACAGGAGGGGGGCTGGGGTCGCGGACAAATAGTCGGCGCCTTGTTCCAGACCGTAACCCTCAGGTCACCCTGGCCACCAGCCGAAGTAGCACTCCGCGAGGGAGCACTAGATCGGGGTGTGGATGAGGGGACTCTCACTCTTGCGAGTTCATTGAGTCTCGACCTAAGTGACGCGATGGTCATGTTCCCACAGAGAGAACATGACTCATCCACGAGCGCTGCTCTAGCATGATCCATGCCCAAACACACTAGACAGCGCTCGTGCCCATCAGAGTCAGACACTAATCTGCCGCAACCAGAAGTGCACTGGCGAGGCATCTTTAAAAAGACGTGCCGCGTGCAAGCTCTTTTGTGAGAGAAACACTCTGAGTGTTGAAGCGCCCGGGGAGACACGCACTCACTGGCAAACCACTGCACAGATAAGCAGGAAGCTTGGGGGCGGCGCTCTGTGTCATCCGAGTACTCTGTGAGCTCAGGGAGATCGCCGTCACACCAACACCAGAGGAACTCGTTCGTGAAGCTGAAAATTCAGAGATGGCTTTTGGAGTGAAGAGAAACTCTTGGCTCCGAAGCGAAAACATAACTGCATGTTACCGGCGTCCTCCTTTTATACCCACGAGGTGGGGCGGAGTTACGTCATGCAAATTCCGCAGACCCATGGCATTTCTTTGCCATTGGCTCATTTTTTAATACTCGAAGTTGATAGGCTTTCTAAGCGAAACCCCATTCGTCGTCATTCGACGTAACTCGGAGTGACCACGAAAGGGAACCTGTAACATCCATGGAATCCTGGAAACCACAAAAGGTTATTTTTGACACATTACACATATCACATTAATATCAGATTAAACTGAAGATGTGCTCGCCCATTTAAAAACGCCTCTGTGGATCATTCTGTTAGATTTTAGAATGTTATAAAACTGTGTTTATTCAGTACGCAGGAGACAATTTTTCCCAGATTGGGAAATATTCCGTGGGTAAAAAGATTTGCAGCAGAATAAATTCAGTTGGACACTGATATCGTTAGCCCTAAGAAATTAAACAGAAAAGTAACTTACTTTACCACGTCTAAGCCAATTAAGAATTTCACGAAAATGCATAATGCGTGGTACAATATTTATTTTTCAAAATAATGTTGGATGAAAATTCATCCCCATCTCTTATCTTGTATTTGCTTCAATTTGCTGGCGCATTTCATGTGCATTCCTTCTTGTTTGTATATATCAGTAGCTTGGGGGCATGTATTAATTAATGAGAGGGAGGATTCTGGGAGAAATAAAGTCAGGTCTTTTGCACAGTGCTTTCCTGTGCCAAGCTCATTTAGCTCAGAGCTTTTTCTCTGGGTGCCTGTCCGCCGTAAGCTAGACAGACCTCTAGCTAAGGCTTAAACACTGGGGCAACTAACAAGCATCACTATCTGAACTGTGCAAGAACTGCTTAACTTTACAAGTCATTAACGACCTAGCAGATTTGGAGAATTTATTTGAATAAGATAAAGTCTTATTAGTAATCCACTGTGAAGTGTGCACCAGTGCATAAGAAGCGAAATTGTCTCATAGACTACATTGACTTGCACGAAAGTGTGGGACAGAACCATATTATGATCAGTGTGAGCATTAAACTAAACTCATGCAACAGTTGTACATTGATATACATTAATGTGCAATGTTTAAATTTAAATCAGTCAAAAATGCCATCACAAAGCGACCACTAACAGGAAATTATGTCATCAGCTTCATAAAGGGCAACTAGAATGACCTTGTTTTGCACACCAAGGTGACAAACCATACCATGAAGATGCTAACACAGGAAGAAATCATAGCCACTTGCTTGCTTGAGTGCTGAAACTACCATGTCATCAAACAGCCGTAGCAGAAGCAGCGGAAAACCAATACGCCTCAATGTGAGAGAATGAGAATCTGCAGTCATGGCCTTTTTGTCCATGATCGGGTGAGACCTTGATTAAACCAAATTAAGAAATTTCCTTTTGAGAAGAGCCTTGCCTTGTTTTGCAATAGAAATGTTACATGATATATCTACAGGCGTCAAAATGAAGCAACAGGAGAACAGAGATAGACAACAGCATCAAAAAAAAGTTCCAATTACCAATATCAGGTCGTTGCACAGCGGCCATGTTGTTTTTTTATTGGATTAAGTGAAATGTCAGGCAGCTAATTAGAGAAGTCGACCACGCTCTGCCCGGGTAGAGGAGGGGCATCATATCCCCAAAATTACATACAAAAGGTTAATCTCCAAACCCTTCGAAAATATTGTAGCCTGAGTGTAAAGTGCATTATTTGTCTGTCGGCCTGTCTCACTATGTGCTTTATTTAGAAAATCTCTTCCATTTAAAACATACCTGATGTCTCTGAGCTCTCATTCTGCTGTGCAACTAAAGCATTTACTAGTAAATGGGAAAGTATATATACTTTATATACTTGGCAAGTATAGAATGTTAAAGAGTACATCAGTACTACAATGATGTATGGATTCCACAGACTCACTTGTCTTCCACTTGTCTTGCAACGTTTTCATATTAGAATTAGTACATAGCTAAATCACCTCAAAGTCAGCATGAAATCAGTTTTTTTTATGCATGTTATCAATCTCACTGTGAGCGATTCAACCATTCATAAAAGATGAAATTATGGTTTCCATGCAATCTGCCAAAAATCAACACTTTAGTGCAAAACAAGCAAAGAGTCTACCTTTATTGTAGCTTGTCAAACACTAAAATATAAAACGCATGCAAACTTGTAAAATGTTAGACTGGAAGTTTAATTGAAATTGAACGCTTGAATCCAAAGAAAATTCACAGTTTCATTATTCAGTTTCAAAGTAAATAAATATGTCAAAGGAAGTTTTTGGTTGCAAGTTTTTTTTTTTTTCTCATTTACTAGACTAGCACTGAAAAGAAGACTGAAAACGTCTCGGTTACGTATGTAACCCTCGTTCCCTGAGTAGGGAACGGAGACGTTACGTCGGATGACGACGAATGGGGTTTCGCTTAGAACACCTAGCGACTTCGAGTATACAAAAACGAGCCAATGGCAAAGAAATGCCATGGGTCTGCGGAATTTGCATGACGTAACTCCACCCCACCTCGTGGGTATGAAAGGAGGACGCCGGCAACATGCAGTTATGTTTCTTCGCTGAGGAGCCAAGACTGAGCTCAGGCGATCCCCGCGGTACAGCCGAAGTGGCAGGAAGACGTAACGTCTCCGTTCCCTACTCAGGGAACGAGGGTTACATACGTAACCGAGACGTTCCCTTTCGTTGTCACTCCGAGTTACGTCGGATGACGACGAATGGGGTTATCAGTCTAATCACGCCACCTTCACAGCTGTCTTCCAGTGCCCTGCGTAAATCTGAGCCCTTGTAAGACTTGTAAGGACGAAGGACTCTTATTTAACACAGGAATACCAAGGTACACTGGGAAGCATATCCCATAGTTAGAGGAAATATGCCATTAACACCAACCCGGGGGTTGCATTTGGAAATACACATATGACCCGAAGGAAACATATGAAGAATACTGAGGTGTCCAGCCGCAGGTGGAATATTTCAACCTAAGGGGTGGCAAGGTGGCTTGCCAAGGGAAAGACACATGCTCAGAGAGGCTTACAGTGGAAATACACGTGTGGGGGTAGCTCCGGGGAGGGACCATGCACACGGGAGGCACCTAGCCGACGCACAGGCAATAGACACTGGCGCTAGCATCAGGGGTGCTGGAGGAACTCAGGGCTTGCGGAGAAGCTCACCTGAGGAGAATATCGCACGTATCCAGTCCGTGGAGTGGAATGGCAAGCAAGCGAAGACACCTGAGCGTGTCCAGTACTAGCTAGTTGAAGCGAGTACATGAGAGGACACTGGCTCCACTCGGAGATTGTAGAATCTGGCGAATGTGTTAGGTGTCGCCCAGCCTGCAGCTCTGCAGATGTCTGTTAGCGAGGCGCCATGCGCTAGAGCCCAAGAGCATGCCACACTCCGGGTGGAGTGGGCAGTCACACCAAGGGGGCACGGTCGACCTTGCTGCTGGTATGCCAAAGCAATGGTGTCCACTATCCAGTGAGAAAAGAACTACAGGCTTCGGACGGGTGCTTAGGTAAGCCCACCTAGTGATGCCGCTACAGACATAGCACCATCCTCTGTAGCTTTCAAATGAAAACACACGGGCCACCCGAAGATAGACTCGTTGGAATCACCTGATCGCTAGCGGGCACCGTCATTGAAGAGGGGGGCTGGGGTCACGGACACAGAGTCGGCGCCTTGTTCCAGACCATCACCCTCAGGTCACCCTGGCCACCAGCCGAAAATCGGGGGGTGGATGAGGGGACTCTCACTCTTGCGAGTTCACCGAGTCTCGACCTAAATGACGCGATGATCATGTTCCCACAGAGAGAACATGAATCACCCACGAGCGCTGTACAAGCATGATCAAAGCCCAAACACACTAGACAGCGCTCGTGCCCATCAGAGTCCAATACCAACCTGCCGCAACCACTTTTTTTTTTTTTAAATGCACGGGCGAGCCTTCTTTAAAAAGACGTGCCGCGTGCGAGCTCTTTTGTGAGAGGAGAAAAAATCTCTGCGATGTTGAAGCGAGCAGGGAGAAACACACTCACTGGCAGATCACTGCACAGATCAGCAGGCAATGTGAACTCGCTGCAGATCGCCGTCACACCAACACCGGAGAGAATGGCTTGTCTCGTAGAGCGAAGTCATAAATGGCTGTGGAGTGAAGAGATACTCTTGGCTCCGAAGCGAAAAACATAACTGCATGTTGCCGGCGTCCTCCTTTTATACCCACGAGGTGGGGCGGAGTTACGTCATGCAAATTCCGCAGACCCATGGCATTTCTTTGCCATAGGCTTGTTTTTGTATACTCGAAGTCGATAGGTGTTCTAAGCGAAACCCCATTCGTCATCATCCGACGTAACTCGGAGTGACAACGAAAGGGAACCCCATTTTACCATCATAAGTGTTTGAGAACCAAACATAAAAAAGGCAGAGGCTACTATGTATAAATAGAAATACATATGTTATATGTATACTTGTAGTTATAGTAGAGCTATGTTGCTGTTTTGAGCTGATAAGAATCCTCAAACAAATAGAGCAATGATGGAACCTCGGATCCCATGTATGCTTTAGGGGGAATTCTTAATATCAAATTGGCTGCTTCTTTGCAAATTGAAATATGATTTTTTTTTTTTTTTTTTACTGTTTCCAAAAAACGATTTGCTATGATTTGTGCTTTTAATTCTGTAGTCACATACAATTTAGGATGGTTTAGCATGTGCATTTGGACACAACTTTGCTTTTAGACATCTTTCCATCCATATATGAATCTATTTATCATCTAAATGATCTGCGCTTGCTTTGATGGGAAGGCAAAACCACTGAACCTGAGTGCAATTATGACTGGCGTCTCCACCCAGTCGCTCAACACACACAGCAGCGATCCGTGACAAACAGGGTGTGCTCCCGTGCCACCACAGGCTTCTATTTTTTATGCCTTTGTTTTACAGACTATAAACAATAGCCAACACACACACACACAAACAGACACACACACATCTGCTCGGTAAAAGATGCTCTCTCTCGTAACAAAGCAGCAGTCAGAACATAATGAGTCCTGACAAGTCCATAGATGTGAAGGATCGCGTATGCCAGTGAAAATGAAAAGGTCAGTAAGCAGTGAGGAAACTTTATATGACGTAGACATATGAATGCTATCCAAAGAATTATCGCCATTAACAAAGACCAGCTACGCCCGACAGTGCCAAATCAATTAATAAATATATGCAGAGATTACGCTTTCCCAATTCAGCTAGAAGGGATTTGCTCTATGTGACCTGTACCTTTGAGTGCCGCTCTTTTAGGACACAGAACACTGATCAAATTGTTTTTTTGGGCAGCAAATGAGAGCCTGTGAGATTCTAGGAACCAGAAGAGCAGTTTATTGCAGTCTTGAGTGCTGTATTAAAGGGTAAGTTTACCCAAAAATGAAAACTCTGTCATTATTTACTCACCCTCATGTCGTTCCAATCCCATAAGACTTTCGTTCATCTTCGGAACACAAATGAAGATATTTTTAATAAAATCTGAGGGATTTCTGTACCCCCGTAGACAGCTACGACAACTACCACTTTGACGCTTAACAAAAAGTTAATAAAGAGATCGTAAAACGAATCCATATGAATTGAGTGGTTTAGTCTAAATTCAATCTGTTCATCATGATCGTGTCTCTTCAGAAAATTTGGAGTAAACCGCTCGATTCATATGGATTAGCTTTACTTTCTCTTTATGAATTTTTTGAAGCACCAAATTGGTAGTTGCATAGCTGTCAATAGAAAACGATGAGATTTTATTCAAAAAATCTTCATTTATGTTCCGAAGATGAACAAAAGTCTTACAGGTTTGGAACAACATGAGGGTGAGTAAATACTGACAGAATTTTTATGTTTGGGTGAACTAACCATTTAAGCACACCTGCTTGTCTGTGTTTTGATCAATTTAATGTGTGCGTACAGAAGAAAAGTTTTAATTTCTTTCACACAAAAAAATGTCAAACCCCCAAATTTTGAAAATGTTCTCCTCAAATAACAACTGTACAGAAGCATTAATATAAGTGCTTAACCATTTTGAGCATTCCTTTCATTTTTTAGCTCTATACTACTACAATTGTTATTTCTCCTAAATCCAATACACCCAAGATAAAGTTGGGAATAAAGCATAAATGAGGACTCTATTAAGTCTCAGGGGAAGCTACACCTTGCCCTACATACTAACATGGAGTGCCACTATAACGAGCAATGAGTTGCCAGGCAAAATACAGAACATCTGCAAACATATGCTCATCAAATGGCAACTCATAAGATCAGCTGAGGATGGATTTTTAAAAACACTAGGTTGATGATCTGTGGTCATGTAAGGAACACTTATATCATTAAAAACTACACATTGTCTCATGCATTGGCACAGAAACTTACCCATTATTCACAGTTGTGAATGTGGAGGTAAAAAAGGTGGAGGTGTCATTTTTCATGCTGCGTCGTAGAGCTTTGTTCGGAGCACCAGCCAATATGAGGACATTCCTCACTGGAGTTAATAGACTGTGATCCAAAAGAAAAAGAAAAAAGGTGCTGAGATAAACGAGGATGACAACCTTGAAAGAAGAGTTCACCCAAAAACACCATAAAAGCCTCATAGAAGTAGTCCATACACTTTAAGTCTTTTGAAGCCGTAAAATATCTTTGTGTGAGGAACAAACCAAAATGCAAGTTATTTAGTGATCATATATTATGTCCATGTTCACATTTCAAATATTCACAGCATCCTAAATGCTATTGGTTCTTAAATATCGATATTAAACAAACCAGACCTGTAAAGAGATTTGACAGATTTATTGGACATAAACAGTGACCACACAGAGTGCGTTTTTTTATCCAACTGCACTACTTTTCCATTGTTTTTCTATGTAAACACATGATAGACGGACATGTTTGACCATTGCGCTCATGCGTCATCTCCTGCATGACAAAACTGTCACGATACACACACGGGTAACAGAGAGATCCAATAGCAGTCTCTTTATTAGGGTAATCCGTACTCACAATCCAGTTCAGGCAAAGGTTCAAAATCCACAAGGGCAATCCAAAACATAGAACACAAACGAGAAGTAGGAAAACACAAGGCACAGAAGTGTGAGGACATTAAACCAGAAATCCGTAACAAACACTAAACAAGCAGGGTATTTAAACACATATCAAACAAGACTAACACAGAACAGCTGGGAACAATGATTACAGGGAACAGCTGAGTGCAATGAACTGATGAGTGACAGTGACAGACAGAATGCTGGGAATGGAAGTTAAATGTGAAGGACACCGTGAGAACGAGGACCTCTAGTGATAGACAAGGGAACACAACCAGACACTGTGACATAACCCCCCCTCTACGGAGCGGCTACCAGACGCTCCACGACAACACTAAAACACGACACAAGAGTTCCGGAGGGAGGTGGAACGTTGGAGGATCAGGGGGAGGGATGGTGGGCCAGGTCCGTGAAAGGAGACAGGAACAAGGGGGGAGGGCTTAACCGGGAACCAGGGCAAAACAGAAAGTCTATTGGGCGGCCAGGGCGAAGCAGACGACCCGTCGGGCGGCCAGGGCGAAGCAGACGACCCGTCGGGCGGCCAGGGCGAAGCAGACGACCCGTCGGGCGGCCAGGGCGAAGCAGACGACCCGTCGGGCGGCCAGGGCGAAGCAGACACCGGCTCCGGAACAGCAGACACCGGCTCCGGAACAGCAGACACCGGCTCCGGAACAGGCACTGGCTCTGAGTTCTGGAACAGGCACTGGCTCTGGAACAGGCACTGGCTCTGGAACAGGCACTGGCTCTGGAACAGGCACTGGCTCTGGAACAGGCACTGGCTCTGGAACAGGCACTGGCTCTGGAACAGGCACTGGCTCTGCCTCCGGCTCTGGAACAGCAGACACTAGCTCCGGCTCTGGAACAGCAGACATGGGCATGTCCAGGATCCGAACCAGACGCTCCAGATAGTCCAGATCCAAGAAGGCAGACGCCATTGGCTCTGCCTCCGGCTCTGGAACGAGTACTGGCTCTGCCTCCGGCTCTGGAACCGGCAATGGCTCTGCCTCCGGCTGTGGAACGGAGACTGGCTCTGCCTCCAGCTGTGGAATGGCCATTGGCTCTGCCTCCAGCTCACTGGTTCCGGCTCTGGAACAGCAGACAAGGGCATGTCCAGGATCCGAGCCAGACGCTCCAGATAGTTCAGGTCCAGGAGGGCGGACGGAACGTGAACAGTCTCTCGCTGGGCAGACGTGACGTGAACAGTCTCTCGCTGGGCAGACATGACGTGAACAGTCTCTGACTGTGCCGATGGGACGTGATACATCTCCCTATCACCTCCTCTGCGGTGACCTCCACGGGTCCCGCGGAACTTTACCAATCGGGTCCACTCAAACAACTCCCTTCTCTCCCGCTCGGTTGCTGGGGAAGAGATGTTGCAAAACATACCGCTGGATCTTGTGGGACGGAGTTCTTCTGTCACGATACACACACGGGTAACAGAGAGATCCAATAGCAGTATCTTTATAAGGGTAATCCGTACTCACAATCCAGTTCAGGCAAGGTTCAAAATCCACAAGGGCAATCCAAAACATAGAACACAAACGAGAAGTAGGAAAACACAAGGCACAGAAGTGTGAGGACATTAAACCAGGACTCCGTAACTAACACTAAACAAGCAGGGTATTTAAACACATATCAAACAAGACTAACACAGAACAGCTGGGAACAATGATTACAGGGAACAGCTGAGTGCAATGAACTGATGAGTGACAGACAGAATGCTGGGAATTGAAGTTAAATGTGAAGGACACCGTGAGAACGAGGACCTCTAGTGATAGACAAGGGAACACAACCAGACACTGTGACAAAAACGTTGTGAAAACTGGGTTAAAAGCTCCACTTTTAAAAAAAGACCTTGCTTTTTTTTCATGAATGGCCCCCCAGAAAGCAACATAGTGTCTGCCCAGATCCGGCCTACATCTGGGCCGTGTGGAATCCCCATGTACAAGATGTTGTCCAGATCTGGGCCGACACTATGTTGCTGTCTGGGATGTTGAATCTATAAATCTATTGTAGCTGTCATTGGTAAAACATGGTCCAATAGCGCAGTCGTTTTCCATCAATGATACAAGTGTAACCTGCCAGTAAAATCACACACCAAATTAGAAAGTGTGTGTATGAGTGTTCACCTCATACACACTCTTTCTAATTTCCCTTCAGGCACCAATATCTGGAATGAAAATTGAAGACGCATAATCACATTTAAATTAATACTTACTGCATTCTGCCCCCCCCCCTTTTTTCCCATTTAAACTTTGTGTTGACACTTGTGTTGCTCTCCCAGAGACCACATCCTGAGACATCTAATTAAGTTTGCTTTGTTATGGAACGTTAAGGCAAACAACAACACAAGGTAATTAAAACCCCCCATCACCACTCTTTTGTTTTGGCCCAAGTGACCTGCTATGAGGCCTTGACGGGATTTTAATTCTCTTTATCTCAGGACGCCGGCGTTCACGTCTCTGCAAACGGGCTGACATGGTAGCGGTCACCCCTCGGAGGAGATTCTAGCCTGGCACGACACAGCTGTCAGCGGGATGTCTCTGGTAATTAGGAAAATAGGGCATATCAGCATGCAGCACCCCTTACATGTCAGACGCACGGGACGAACAATGCCCAAAATGATCCACTCATGATAAAGTACTTGACAGAGACAGTGTATGTTCTGCCAGGACTTTCATTGACACTTTTAACTCTGAATTGGTCCCTGATTACACAAATGAGGAAAACAGATTTCCACGTGTCAGCGTGAGTTTGACAATAGTGTGGCCTGAAGTGTAATAGTCCGTCCGTCCGTCCGTCCAGCCAGCTTTATATAATATGCTATTTTTATGTTGAAAAGTTTTTACTCCGAGGAGGCAAGGGAGGTAGTGTCTATTCAAAAAAACTGCATGAGAAAAAAATAAAACTATATTGCAAAAGTAAAACAACGCAAATATTACAAATTGAGACATTAAAAAGTGTAAAGGTCTCTCAGGTTACAGCAGGAGGCTTGCCTCGTCTGAATCCATTGACTCCGTAATGCGTGCAGTAGGATTGGTGGGGGAAAGCAATGCCTCCATCGCACAATGATTGGATATGATCGGTTATCATTGTTTTGTGCGATATATACCGTCTCTTGTTTTCACGTGCACTCTCTAATCGGACTGAATGAAGATGATGCAGTTTAATGGGAAGACTAATTAAAAAGTAAGTAAACAACTCAGCCTCTTAGATATCACCGCTTTATGACACATCAAAATCAAACTTGAAAAAGACTACATGATAACTGTGGGGAGTTTTAGTGAGCAATCAGCTTGGGGAAATTAAAGGTACATATTTGTGTCTGTGACTGTGACCAGTGTGTACAAGCTTGATGACCATTTAAAAGAAAAGCTGAACATTAGTTCACAAATAATCTATATAGTTTAAATTTTAACTGCCGTGTTATTATTTTGGAATGTAAAAATGCGTGAAAAACCTAACTTGATGAAAAGTATGCTTGGTTTTAATAGATGCAACTGTACATTGTTCGTGTAAAAATACAAATTGAATTGTATTTGTTCTGTCTTTTATGCAATGTTTATTCATGTCCATCCATATACATCCATCTATCCATCCAGCTAGCCAGCCATCCATCCATAAAACATTCACCCAGCCAGCCAGCCAGCTAGCTTTATATAATATGCTATTCATCCATCCATCCATCTATAAAACATCCATCCAGCCAGCTTTATAATATATAATATGCTACTCATCCATCCATCCATTCATCCATCCATAACACATCCATACATCCATAAAACATCCATCCGGCCAGCCAGACAGACAGCTAGCTTTATATAATATGCTATTCATCTGTCAATCAAACTAGCACATCCCTAGTATTTGGCTCAAAATGTTATGAAATGTACCACTTTCAGCTGAAGTATAAAACAAAGGTAAAGTGAAAATTGCGCAGTTAATTGGCCTTGTAAGATTAATGCATTGGCTAAAGTGCAAATTATTAGTTTGAAATAATTATTTAGAGCTACTCTTGCGATGGAAAACGGATATATAATATGCTATTCATCCATCCATCCATCCATCCATCCATCCATCCATCCATCCAGCCAGCCAGCCAGCCAGCCAGCCAGCCAGCCAGCCAGCCAGCCAGCCAGACAGACAGACAGACAGGTAGCTTTATATAATATGCTATTCATCCGTCAATCCATCCATAAAACATCCACCCAGCCAGCCAGCTAGCTTTAAATAATATGCTATTCGTCCATCCATCCATCCATAAAACATCCATCCAGCCAGGCAGCTTTATACAGCTCCTTCTCAAAAAATTAGCATATTGTGATAAAGTTCATTATTTTCCATAATGTAAAGATACAAATTAAACTTTCATGTGTTTTAGATTCATTGCACACCAACTGAAATATTTCAGGTCTTTTATTGTTTTAATACTGATGATTTTGGCATACGGCTCATGAAAACCCAAAATTCCTGTCTCAAAAAATGAGCATATCATGAAAAGGTTCCCTAAACGAGCTATTAACCTAATCATCTGAATCAACTTATTAACTCTAAACACCTGCAAAAGATTCCTGAGGCTTTTAAAAACTCCCAGCCTGTTTCATTACTCAAAACCGCAATCATGGGTAAGACTGCCGACCTGACTGCTGTCCAGAAGGCCATCATTGACACCCTCAAGCAAGAGGGTAAGACACAGAAAGAAATTTCTGAACAAATAGGCTGTTCCTAGAGTGCTGTATCAAGGCACCTCAGTGGGAAGTCTGTGGGAAGGAAAAAGTGTGTCAAAAAACGCTGCACAACGAGAAGAGTTGACCGGACTCTGAGGAATATTGTGGAGAAGGACCGATTCCAGACCTTGGGGGACCTGCGGAAGCAGTGGACTGAGTCTGGAGTAGAAACATCTAGAGCACCGTGCACAGGCGTGTGCAGGAAATGGGCTACAGGTGCCGCATTCCCCAGGTCAAGCCACTTTTGAACCAGAAACAGCGGCAGAAGCGCCTGACCTGGGCTATAGAGAAGCAGCACTGGACTGTTGCTCAGTGGTTGCATGTCATTCGGAAATCAAGGTGCCAGAGTCTGGAGGAAGACTGGGGAGAAGGAAATGCCAAAATGCCTGAAGTCCAGTTTCAATTACCCACAGTCAGTGATGGTCTGGGGTGCCATGTCAGCTGCTGGTGTTGGTCCACTGTGTTTTATCAAGGGCAGGGTCAATGCAGCTGATCAGGATATTTTGGAGCACTTCATGCTTCCACCTGCTGAAAAGCTTTATGGAGATGACGATTTCATTTTTCAGCACGACCTGGCACCTGCTCACAGTGCCAAAACCACTGGTAAATGGTTTACTGACCATGGTATTACTGTGCTCAATTGGCCTGCCAACTCTCCTGACCTGAACCCCATAGAGAATCTGTGGGATATTGTGAAGAGAAAGTTGAGAGACGCAAGACCCAACACTCTGGATGAGCTTAAGGCTGCTATCGAAGCATCCTGGGCCTCCATAACACCTCAGCAGTGCCACAGGCTGATTGCCTCCATGCCACGCTGCATTGAAGCAGTCATTTCTGCAAAAGGATTCCCGACCAAGTATTGAGTGCATAGCTGAACATAATTATTTGAAGGTTGCCTTTTTTTTTTTTGTATTAAAAACACTTCTTTTATTGGCTGGATGAAATATGCAAATTTTTTGATACAGGAATTTCGGGTTTTCATGAGTTGTATGCCAAAATCATCAGTATTAAAACAATAAAAGACCTGAAATATTTCAGCTGGTGTGCAATGAATCTAAAATATATGAACGTTTATTTTTTATCATTACATTATGGAAAATAATGAACTTTATCACAATATGCTAATTTTTTGAGAAGGACCTGTAGTTTAAATTATTACTGCCTTGTTATCATTTTGGAATGTAAAAATGCGAAAAACCTTACTTGATGAAATGTATGATTGGTTTTAATAAATACAAGAAATACAACTTTACATAAATAGAATTGTATTTGCTCTCTCTTTTATGTAATGTTTATTTATGTTCATCCATCCATCCATCCATAAAACATAAATCCATCCATCTAGCCAGCCAGCTTTATATAATATGCTATTTTTATGTTAAAAACGTTTTACTCCGAGGAGGCAAGGGAGGTAGTCTACTCAAAAAAACTGTATGAGAAAAAATTAAACTATATTGCAAAAATTAAACAACGCAAGTATTTCAAATTGAGACATTAAAAAGTGTAAAAGTCTCTAAAAGTCCATTCATCCATCCATCCATCCATCTATGCTCAAACTCATGTCACGATTCGATATAGATCACGATACTGAACTCAAGATACGATATTATTGCGATACTTCAAGACATATGATAAAAGGTTAACAATTATTTTTATTTAAAATGCTAAATTTGATATTACATTGTGGTTGTACATGAATAGGCTTTGACTTGGTGTTGATTACCCAATGCACATGACAATGGTGACACCAGAATACAAATATTCATAATTCTGAAGCTGAAAATACAGAATTATTTTAGACTAATATGCTTGAACTCTGTCACTGACTAGATATAATAATGTAGGCCACTTTTTACTGGTAACAAGACATTTTGCATTATCAGGACCCACAAATATTCCCCCATTGCATTATTATACATTATATTCAGTATTGTATATAGTGGTTTAATGGAGTACTGACACTAAAACTTTTGAGAATTCTTTTCTCATACAGTAATTTTTATTTTGGCTGAACTATACACAATATATATTGTCACTATCCATGATACATAATGTTGTAATTTTGTATTGCTATATATTGTGACATGATATATTGTTCCACCCCTAATAAATTTACATTTGATATAAACCTCTTGATTTTAAAACACCACTGCAAACCAGCACATTCCTAGTATTTGGCTCAAGATGTTATGAAATGTACCTCTTTCAGCTGAAGTATAAAACAAAGGTAAAGTGAAAATTGCACAGTTATTTGGCCTTGTAAGATGAATGCATTGGCTAAAGTGCAAATTATTAGTTTGACATAATTATTTAGAGCTACTCTTGCGATGGAAAACAAATCAACTCTCATAATGGTATTAAAGTGTCTGAGTCACAATTCTGGCATATGGGATATATCTGTGATTTTCCCTCTATCCTCATAACATATTACTAATAAACGTTCTTCCTATCTGAGGCCTGTGACCAAAACACAGAAATGCTAACAAAGCTGATTAAGCTTTGTTAGCATTTGTTACAATGTCCCTGGTCTGATTGGTGGGCCGCCTCTCTTTGAAAGCTCCCGCGATGACAATGAAAAGCAAAACGAATTGATGAGACAGGCCAGCCTGAGCCCCGGTGGACCCACTATCAAAGCAAATCAGCAGGAGACAAACACAGAGACAAAGTGATGCTAAGCTAATGGTCCAGGAATGAAGAGAGAACTACCAGTGAAAACAACAGTTTGGAGAGGATGTTTCTGGTGTAAATGAATGCATGGTAAGCCAGTGTAACCATTAGCTCCTAATATCCCTCCATGGTTGATTTTTCCTCTCCAGTCAATACAGGAGTAAAAACAGGATGCTAATTGGCCCTGGAAAGCTACTTCCATTCCAACACCAAAATATTAAAGGAACAGTTCACTCTTAAATAATTACATATTTTATTTACTTACCCATGATATCCATATGGCTGTACCACAGGCTGTCGAGCACCGAAATCACTACAAAATCACTATTGATGAAATACATGCACTATATTCCAAGTCTTCTGAAGACAGGCAATGCTGTACCAGGTGAGCTACTGTACCGAACAAGTTTACTGTTCAGAGGAGTTGTACATATGGAGCTAGATATGTAATGCAAGTGTAAAAATGTATTAGTTTACAAAGGTCATGAAATAGTATTTGTGCAAGGAAGCACGCAAAAATAAGGTTTTAGTAATCAATAACCTGTTCCTGTAATCGCTATCTCACAACCAATTCATACGTATTTTACGAGGTGGCTACTTTGTACGAATTTGTATGAATTGTCTAAACCCCAGTGACGGGTAGGTTTAGGGGCGGGGTCAGGGGTAGGTAATTTGTACGAATTCGTACATTCGCTCACCTTGTAAAATGCGTAGGAATTGCCTTTTAATAAAAGTTGTTGGCATTTTACTGCCTCTAGTGTTCATTTCAGCTGAAAACTGCAATTAATTTTTTGTGTATGAAACTTTTCCAGAGTTTTGCAAAAATGTTGGTAGGTGCACGTTCATCCACTGAGCCAAGGTTGGTGCTAACAGACAAGTTCCGACAGTTTATAGGAAGATAAAAAGGGCTTTGAAGTTTGAGAACCTGGATCATGGTCCTGTTGGTGTAAAGCTATGTTTTGTGGTCAACAATGCTCAGGATTTGACTGACAGCTGAACAGAAGAATGTCGATGATAGCCAGCAAAACACAATGCGTCTCTAAGGCTAGTGCTGATCTGGTTACACATGGTACATCTTTCTCTCTTCCTCCCTCCCCCCTCTACTGTTGATGCTCCGGAAAAACTCGGGCCATTTAATCCACAAGCTCTATCGCCTCAGACAGACAGCACTGTTGTTTGGCGAATAAATCTGATATGAAACTCAATCATCAGGCATCTGATAACTCGGAGCGGCGGTCATGCGATCACCTCCATGCTGCTTGAACGATTTTAATGCTCTTTCATTCATCACGGAGAAAAGCATAATGCATCTTGCCGAAAGAATGGCGTTCATGGGAGCAAATTAACTTGAATGATCTTCGAGGATCTTCGATTGTATGATCTGGAACTCCCTCATTAGTTCCAGAACTTCGACCCTCATAGCACAAAAGAGCTCTCTTCTTCATTACCATCCATGTGGTTGTCAAACGCCCTCCCCTGGTGTGCGGGAGGCAGGCCCATGTCTGATCTTCAAGATCAGACATGGGCCTGCCTCCCGCACAGATTTTTGATAATGATTTCATCCATTTTGGAATCCC
Organism: Meda fulgida; assembly: GCA_030578275.1. NCBI lineage: Eukaryota > Metazoa > Chordata > Actinopteri > Cypriniformes > Leuciscidae > Meda > Meda fulgida. The sequence continues at coordinate 7,384,455 of CM060626.1, forward strand.
GGGGTGTGGTTAATTCAGAGTCAAAATATATCAACACCTCCCAACCCAGATAGACCATTCTGCTTTTGAACAGTTCAATTTGCGTTTTTTTTTTTTGTCGTACCATGGGTAGGAGGGCCTGCAGCTGGTGTGGAGCGAGGAAGAGAGGAAGTGCGTATGTGTTACAGACAGAGAGAGTGTCAAAAGGGAAGAGATGGAATGCCGATGTGTGTGTGTGTGTGTAATTTCTAGACCACGTCAGAGCCTGATGGCCCTATGCAGAGATACTGGAGCAGAAAATGATCTCATAGGCCGCATCGCTACCATGGAGGTCTGTTCTGTTCCTTTGAAAGAAAAACAACAGCGGAAAAGACTCTAGTAATTAAAAATGTAACATTTGTGATAAAAGACTCCATCTGTCCATCTTGTTTTCATTATTTAAAACAGCTTCACAAAGAATTTGCAATGAAACAAAAAACACAAAGGAAAAAAACTATCCAGTTTTAAAACATATTCTCTGAATTTTGAACAATTATTTACAATTAATCAGAAAAAATACACATTTCAGCTAACGTTCTTTCTGTATGAAAAGACAATATTTTTTCCCTCAAAGTAAAAAAAATAAATTATAATTGTGAGATCAATTTTAAAATAAGTCTGAATTGTTAGATTTAAAGTCATATTGTGAGATCTACAGTTGCAATTAATATAAAATCATAATTACTAGAAATAATGTCAAATGACCTTTTTTCATTTATTCATTCATATAGACTTCCTGTCTACTGTATATAGAACCCTGTCTCACCTCAGAGTAAAAAATAAGAAGTCGTAATTTTGAGATATGAAGACGTAAATGTGAGACGAAGCTTAAAATAAGAAGTCCCAATTATGAGAAATATTGTCACAACTGCAAGATTAAATGCCATATTGTGATATATGAATTTGCAATTGTGATAAAGTCACAATTACAATCAATAATGTCAAATTGCCTATTTATTTATTCATTCAATCATTCAGGTTGGAATGTGTCCATGGTCTCTTGCACATACATATTTAATAAAGTAGGCCCATGCCTGAATAACAGAATTTTTTCAAAAATGTTGTTAGCTGTCGTTGGATTTGCACACTTAATAACAAGTCGATGTTCAACTAGTAATATATACCTGCCATGTAAACCACTCACTTTGTTTAAAAAATAGAAAATAAAGCAATTGATTCAATTCATATGAACTTGCTTGCAAGGAGGTGTACCAGAACCTTTCTGCACCCTGGGTTTGATATTGAATATTGAATTCAGAACTCTGTGCACTCTGTGTGCTGGTGGCAGAAGGGCTTGTGTTGGAATTTGTGATGAAGAGGGGAACGCTGGGATGTGCTTGGCCCACTGAGATCCACATTATGGATGTGTCCACGGCTGTGAGGCTGCATGTCTCCGTGACATCTCTCTCTCTCTCTCTCTCTCTCTCTCTCTCTCTCTCTCTCTCTCTCTCTCTCTCTCTCTCTCTCTCTCTCTCTCTCTCTCTCTCTCTCTCTCTCTCTCTCTCTCTCTCTCTCTCTCTCTCTCTCTCTCTCTCTCTCTCTCTCTCTCATTCTCTCTCTCTCTCTCTCTCTCTCTCTCTCTCTCTCTCTCTCTCTCTCTCTCTCTCTCTCTCTCTCTCTCTCTCTCTCTCTCTCTCTCTCTCTCTCTCTCTCTCTCTCTCTCTCTCTCTCTCTCTCTCTCTCTCTCTCTCTCTCTCTCTCTCTCTCTCTCTCTCTCTCTCTCTCTCTCTCTCTCTCTCTCCGTCTGCAGCACGCCGTGTTAGATTAGAAAGCATGTCTGCTTTCTGCTCCAGGACGGCCAATGCATTATGAACACCACAGATCTAACAGAAGAGAAGGGTGTTTGTCATATGTAGGGCTGGTTATTCCTTTGCAAGTATAAAGAAGAGCACTCTGCTGTGAGCTCCCAAACACGGCGCCGTTGTAAATACTGCAGACAGAGGGTTTGTCATTCCGGAATGCCGGAGTCACATTGCCTGAGACTTGGCAATATGCCTCTTGGCTCTGCGGTGACAGCGCCATATATTGTGATGTATTGTTGTAAATGTTTAAATGCATTCGCGTCCCTAAGAATTGCGCTGTAATGTAATTCCTTACAAGCTATAGGGAAGAAATAGTTCTGGTGTGAGCGTGTGGTGACGTTTTCGTGAATGTGATCGATTGTATTCCGCTTACAGGTGATTGATGTGCGTGAGCGGGGCCCTGTGTATTACTGTGCATAATTTAGCCTTTTGCTCTTTTGATAGAGTAAGCTTTCAACCGAGCGCGTCTCACAGGAGATGGACGTTATCTGGGCGCCAAGTTTCCGTGGCCGTTTGAAGTCGCCTGTTTACTGTACAAACAGGTGAGTCACAGTTAAAGAACCTGGGCTAAAGCTAACAAGCTTACCGCGACGTGTCACAAAGTGTGAATCTGAATAACTCCTCTAAGAGAGTTTCGAACCGATTATACGGGTGCCAGGACTCAGCGTTGGATGACACTTGTTTACCCGTCAAGTTCAAATCCACCTTATGAAGAGCCACCATGCTTATTTGAATGAAAAATAACTCATGCCCCCCTAAAATATTCTATTTGCATAAAAGCTTTCATTTAGCACAGATGAACACGGGAGGCGAGCGCAGAGCTTGCTGGAGATTAGAGCAGTTCATTTGTCACATTAAGAAGAATTACGTGTGTTTGTGTCACTGAGCAGAAGGAAAGAGAGAGTTTAGTGTGAAGGAAAGAAACGACAGAGAACGAAAGGCGTTTGAACGCACAGGCATGGGCAAACAAATAAAAGAATAAATGAGTAAACCAAAAACAAACAAATAAATACATTCGAGCCAGCAACAACTAAATGACAAGAGTAACAGTATTAGGAGGAATTTCAAGAACTAATAAATGAGGGTGCTTAATGGTGGCTAAAGAGAAAAACAAATCTAAATGGAGCTTGACTTATGTGGAGGGAAAGAGTAAATTAACTCAGTAAATAAAAATAAAAAAACACTGACCGCATTCACTGTGTTGTGGTCTGATAGAGTTGAATAAAATGTAGCAAATATCACATTTAAACAAACATTTGTTTTTTAACAAAACACGAGAGCTGTGAGAGAATGGATCGAGGCCGGTCTCGTATCTCTCACAGAGGCGCTTCGGAAGCATAAAAGGAGGAGCGATGACAGTGAAGGACGAGAGAGGACCAGGCCTGGACTATTTTACGCTATGTTGAATGTTGTATATGGGTTTTGTTCATACAGGGATAAACAAGTACCCCATGTGTAAAATGTAATACTCTGCTGTATATTTAATGCTGTGGGCCTAATTTTCTGCCAGAGGTCCTGGACATCTTGTTCAGATACATGGCATCATGGATTCGATCAAATACCAAACAATCAAAACCTGACAACCTCTGCTAGAAATCTTATAACGGGATCTTCCAACAGGACAGTGATCCAAAAACAAACATCAAAATCAAAACAAAAGTCACTGAGCACAAAACCCAGCATCTGCAATGGCCATTCCAGTCCCATGCCTGAACCCTATAGAAAATCAGTGGGCTGAAATGAAGAGAAGTTGAGCCAACATGGATCTGGGAATCTGAAAGATCTGGAGAGATTCTGTATGGAGGAATGGTCTCTGATCTCTTGTCAGGTGTTCTCTAAACTCATCAGGCATTATAGTAGAAAACTCAGAGCTGTTATCTTGGACAAAAAGGAGGTTGCAAAAAGTATTTAATAAAAGGGGGCTACTAATTGTTCCCAAAGTGTTTTGGAGAGAAACATTTATTTCATACTGTGATTTTCCCCCCACTTTCAATTCTTTTACTTAATAAAAGGTTAAATTTTTGCTTAAAAAAAAACAACAAAACAAAACAAAAAACATCAACACGATAAACAATGCAGAATTATTTTTGACAGCCATCTTTGATCATATTTACCAAGGGGGCAAATCATTCTGACCAGCACTGTATATATATTTATGAATTTATGTATAGTAACTCAGTAAACACACATGTATGTATATATATATATATATATATACAGTAACTCAGTATAACAGTAAACACATGTGTATATACACACATTACTTTACTAATCCTCCTAATAAATGCAATGCAACTTTAACCGAAAAGCCTAAATATTTTTTCTGTCTGTTGCGTGGTCTGTGTGTGTGTGTGTGTGTGTGTGTGTGTGTGTGTTTGTGTGTGTGTGTGTGTGTGTGTGTGTGTGTGTGTGTGTGTGTGTGTGTGTGTGTGTGTGTGTGTGTGTGTGTGTGTGTGTGTGTGTGTGTGTGTGTGTGTGTGTGTGTGTGTGTGTGTGTGTTTGTGCGTGTGCGTGTGCGTGTGTGTTCTGATTAAAATGATTAATGAACAAACACACAACACTGGCGTCCTGCAGATCAGCAGACGTTTGAACAGATGATTGCTCTGACATTGACGGATGGAAGACAAACGTGTTTAATGTTCCAGGTTCAGACAAATCTAGAATGCCCTTATTACAGACTCCAAAGACAGCGCTTGTCTTTTGCAGGGGGCTGTTTATTGAATAGAAAGCACAAATGGATAGAGAAATCCTCCGTTTAGGCCTTTTGTGTTGTAAAAAATAAAAAAGCTTTGTACCAGATAGTTCAATCATTTCCCTTTAGCTCTCTACCCCATAGTGGGTGGAAAAAAATAAACTTTTTGTGAACCTGGTTGGCATTTTCTCTCTTTTTTCCAGCATGGATGAAGGTCAAATGAATAAGACCGCTGTGCAGGGGTAGCTTGACATGGCTTGGAGGAGTGTACTTCATTTCATCTGGACTTGTTGGATAAGGCCTTTGTTACTTTATTTCTGGAACTCTCGCCGCTAAACACAGGGGAGAGACAACTCATGACAGGAGCAGTGCCTTTGTGATTCTGTGGGCAGAATGACCCACACTTTAACAAGCAATGACTTTCTTTTATAAGCCTGAAATCCACAGCACTTTATCAGATCATTCAAGCAAGTTGAGGCCTCCTGCTAAGCAAACACTCACAGATAAATGTATCTGGGCTCCGTTAAAACTGTTTCAATCACATTTTGAAGGACCACCTTGGTTATCTTTGGATGTCTGCATGTGCTTAAATGATGCTTCAAATGTCATAATGTTTTTCCATAATGCTAGATAAAACTTGTATGTTGTGATAGTTATACCCAACAAAAATATATTCTGAAAGCGTTTTGCTAATGTTCCCATTAAGTTGTGAAAATTTAGAAAAAAAATTAACAATGTATAAATTAGATTTTTGTGCTAATATTTTGAGCACATCATTAAACACCTGATAACTTTGAATGAATGTTCCAATAATGTTACTAAAAGAATGTTTGTTCATAACTTTGAGAGAACATTGGCCATTTTGAGAATGTTCCCTGTTATAGATAGTTATAGCTAATTTGTGTGATTGTTGTGTACACGCCATGTTCATGCATTAGAAGCAAGCAAGTACATATTTGAAAGCTGACGGGTAACTAATTTTACAGTACATTAAGACTAGAATGTTGCATTATAATTCAAGAAATAGGACCGAGAATAAGAATAGTAATATCCTTTCTATTTTTCATTGATAGTAAAGAACAAAAATATATCTTTATAACGAACACTAACTAGGTTGTGTGCATAGTCTGAACCTGAATTCAAGTGTCATATGCTGAATCTGTCAAGAAACATTTATAATAATAATTAAAAGGCTACATTTATATTTGTATCTAAATATTAATACATTTATATTAATATATTTTAGTTATTTCATTAATAAATAAATAATTCATATTATTATTGTTATTTCTCAAATACAAGCTGCTGTACAAAGGCTGCAAGCACCTATGGGAAAATGTGAATTATACTTCAACAGAGGCAGTCAATTTTGACATTTTTTAACGGACTGCATTCATACCAAAACTTACCGTAATGGTCCTGGAATCCACGTGAACCTTACTGCAGGTCAAACTTTGACAAGAAAAGATGTCAGACATCAGGTCTGCACCAAAAACTTGTGTGAAAGCGTCCTGAAACAAAGGTAGTGGGTGTGTCATTCCATATGGGAAACTCTTATTTGTTGTGGTAAACAGTTTGGTTTCCACAGACATCATGCAACGTTCTGCACTGAAGCCTGAAGCCAGACTCTTAAACGCTACAAAATGTTACTCTCTAATTTAGCTGAGCAGATAAAAGCAGATACGAAGGTGGTTGGGTACGCCTTGCTTTACCGATGTGCATTTATAAGTGTGTGAATTACTGTGGTTTCTCCATTCTGATGTATGACAGTGGAATAATGGGATTGTCTCACCTGCTTTAATGTCCAGAATGCTGAAAACGCCTTCAGTGTGTGCCAAGATTGCATTGATCCACCTATCCCAAAACAAATTATTATAAAATTCTATTTTAAAGCTTCTTTTTTTTACCACACTGCATCTCACACTGCATATTTTTTATTACTTTCTGTTAGGCCGTGGTTAATGACCAATTTCTTGACACCTTTTTGACCCCGTGTGCCATCTTCCTGTCCAAGGGCGTCTCTGCGTGTGGCGGAACTGTGCGAGAGTGAACGGCTTTTGCGCGTGTGCCAGCAGTGTTAGCTGGAACAGCTGGAGGTGTTTGAGAGAGAAGCGTTTTGGCTCATCCTTGGTTGAGCAGCATATGGCAGCTGGCCCGCACCTGTAAGCCTTGACCTCCTCATTCAGACCCGGTGGACAAACACTTACCACGAAATACAGCACATTAGAGCACTGTGGATTCCAGGCTGGAAACCAAGAGGCTTTAGAGTTCAAACCACAGAAGAAGTGATCCAAGATCTGGACAAAAGCTGGGTTCCCCTTACACCATTGTGACCTTGAGCGAAAGGAGACCGGCCCTGTTGTTATCATAATGTAAGTTACTGCTGCTATATACTCTCTGGAATACTTGATTCTGATTGGTTAGCCACGGGCTTAGTTTGATTATTACTGTAATATTGTTGCAGTGTTCGTCTTATAAGGTTGTTTTGTATGACGTAAGAGACTTTTTTTTTCTTGATAGCTCTATGATAATATGATTAAATAAAAAAAAACATTAAACTCATATAAATTTCCACGAATATTTATTGAGCAGTTTATGCATACATACATGTAAAATAATTAGAAAATTTTGAAAAGAGGGCATATGAATTCTAGAGGGAAATCAGATGCACTGAGATTAATTTGTGTCTGTAAAACTCTCCACAGTGTTTTCTGTTCAGGAACAGGATTTGAATCCATTTGTCAGATTTAGCCTAAATTTAAGATTTACGTATTTGAATTGCATATAAATTTCTCATACTTTTGGTTTACATAAACTAATAAACTTAATGTGAGCCATATTTGCCAGTCTTACATAAATGAAACTGAGAAGAAACAAGTAAGATTTATGTAATATACTTGAATACTGAATCATGTATGAATCAAGTATCAAGTTGAATGTTTTTAAATACATAATATTTAAAGTTTATTATCAATAAATAATTTGTTTCTAAATAAATCTTTTTTAATAAATGAATACTGCTTGTTCCACAGCTGGTCAAAAATGTAATTGTTTTCACAATTAATAGATTTATACTGATTCTAAGCTATATGAATAAATGAAATTTGAAACTATGATTTTTTTTATTAAATAAAATCAAGTATATTCACATAGTTAATAATAAACTATACCATAATTTGTTTTATTAATTTATTTTGAGTGCAGAAATCGATCCTGCTTCATTTAGGTATATGACTGGGTTTGTTTATGTTATGTTATGTGTATAAAATGGACTAAATTTTGATTCAGTGCTAAATGAATGCACAAATAATTATGACTCATAGAGGATAAATATATATATATTTAAAAAAGAAAAGCAAAGACATTACAAGTCCAGTAGTGTTCAAACTTGTGCTCGGGTCACCAAAAATAACAATAGCAGGATAGAAAAAGAGCAAGCGTAGGTTTGATACGATCTATGAAGATGTGTTTTTTGTGTTTTGGCAAGCGTTCCTTCATCAAGTGTGTAACATTCTATTTGTTTCAATTCTTGTGGTGTTGGCGCCAGCCAGCATGCCCCATATGACCCCAATGCCATATTAGCGAGTTTCACAAAAGCAAAGCTGTGCTGTGAAGTTCACAAGCGTCTCTGACCCATGTCAAAGCTGGTTTGTCTTCTTGTAATGGCACAACAAATATGAAACCGTCTTATTTCGCTTTTTTCTTTTCTTGCGCACTAAAACCGTAAACAATATAGACTTGGCTCTCTTTGCTTTCTCGAATGATGTATAAGTTTTGCGTCTCTAATGATTCCTGGCGTCTGTGCTATCTTGCCTACTTCAGCAGGCATCTGCCACCAGTCCTAGACACGCGGTACACAAAGTCAACGGAGGCCACTTCTGAATATCAATTCATTAAAACACATCACACCATAGCAGACGGCTGTGCAAGATCTATTTCTAGTGAATTAAACTGCTCAGCTCAAAAGTTGTTTGCTCTAATATCATCCTCATGACTCAACGTGCAAATAATGCAAAGATTTTTACAGAAAAGTACACAAAAAAGCAGTCAGTTTAACGTTTCATCTGAATGTTTGTGATTAAACTGCAACTGACGAAAAGTCTTCTTGTCAATAATGGTAATTACAGTATAAGTCTGCACACTGTAATTACCCTTTACTCTTTTGGGGTTAACTCCTGTAATGCCCTTGATAAGACCTGATGCAGGAAGAGGAAATATACTGACCCTCTTTGAGTGCCCTCTAGCCTGGTCAAAGTGATTACCCACAATGCACCGGCTGGCGCAATCCCTGAGCCATCTGTGTGTGGCCAGGGAGTGGCAGTGGCTCCTGTCCAGATGTGACACGATGAAGGGATTTGGGGAGAGACTGAAGGGGATGAGAGGAGGCTGGGTGGGGCCTGAAGGTGCAGGGCGTCAGGACGAACGGGCTGTGGGGATCTGACGGGAGCAGCTGGTCGTTACATGTGTATAAGTTCAGCTGTAATGCATTAACCCAATCCCTGATATGGACACACACAGCCAGAGACACCTTGGTACACGGTAAATGGGGCATTGTTTTGTTCAACACGTGTGCATATACACAAATGCACACAGTCACGATCAGTGTTGTGGAATGTTACTTTTAAATGCAAAGCTATTCAATATTGCGTTACTCCCTGAAAAGGTAACTAATCGCATTACTTTGTTACTTTTATGGAAAGTAATGTGTTGCATTCAATGGTATCTCAAGACCAATTCGTACGAGTGAGTACGAGGTGGCTATTTTATACAAGTTCTTATAACATTACTCGTACGCATTCTTATGTTTTGTCTAAACCCCAGTGATGGGTAGGTTTAGAGGCGAGGTCAGGGGTAGGTCATTCGTACGAATTGGGAAACTCGTAAAATATGTACATTTAGCAAAAATATTACGAATTCGTACGAGTAAATACATAAAGTATATTTGTGTTATTTAACATTTAGTTATTGCTGGTTTTGAATTCATCATTACATTTTTGTGCACTTTTTTCAGACGTAATAACAGATTCCAAGGTCGCTTGTTTCTAGAGTTTTTTCATTTCATCTCAGCCAGTTCCAGAGAACTGAGAGTCGATCGGCAATGCCAGTGACACACCTGACTAGACTTATAGAAAAGGCATCTGTGTCGTTTTGTTATTGTTTGACAGTGAGACTTCTCAGGTGAATCTAATGGGCCATATCTATTAGCCAAGTGAACAAAGAGACGAAGAGTTTATTACACTAACAGCATTATGTGTATATCTGGGCAAACCACGGCTGTAAATCAGCTCCAGTGGTTTTACTCTCTCACAGTGACACTTTAAATTCACTATGACAAACACCTCAAATATGTGCCTTAATATTCTCTGCCTCCCTCTGGAAGACTTCATGCCATCTCTCGCTTGTCTAAATATACTCAAGACAAATGCCTCCAATAAAAGCAAGTTTTACAACAGTTAGCATAGCTCCTCTTTAAGTTTGGAGGATCTTAAAAAAATGATCAGCTAAACTTTAATATATGTCAAGTTTTTGAAGGCAAGAAGCCACGAAACATGGCTTTCAGCAACGAAGCTTGCATATAAAGCTAAAAGACAGCCGGGATCAGAGCAGGCGGTGTTTGATGCTATTTGAGCCCATTTTTTATGATTCTGTACTTTGTGATTTATAGCAGAGCTCTCCCTCATAAGTGTTGAGTGTGTAATGTCAGTGAGATATATTGTTGGCGGAGTGAGAAAGTTTTTCTCAGGTTGTTGGGATTTAATATCTCTCCCATTTTGATGGACGATTATAGAAAAAGGCAGCAGGTTGCGCAATAAATCAGGGCTCAGTCAACGACCGGAGCAGGTCCGCCGTTTATGTTTACTAATTCTCCAGGTGATGTCGTAAAGAAGGAACGTTCAATGTCATCAGGGGCTATAAAATGGCAAGGGAGGAGACCACTGTTTGTCTCTTTCTATCTCTCTATCTCTCTCCTCCTGCTCAGATTGGTGCTGCATATCTAGCGGCCATGAATAGAAACTTCTTACAAGCTGCTTTTTATTAACCTGTAACTCCCATCCTTGCTTATTCATACTGATGAATACAGAAGTTGTATAAGCTTTCTGCTTTTCTTTCTCGTTTCATATTCTACTATGAAACTGGATGAAACTGGTTTAAGGCGCTGGATGTTATACAAATAGTTTGTGCCATGCTATATCAATACAAATATAAATCTTTTTTTACATCAATAAGAAAAACAAGCATAAACAACAAACACAGGACATTACCATGTTTTTTTTTACATGGCACCAGGGTAATACAATGTTTTTTTAGGAATGTTCTATGACATTATTTAAAGAGATAGTTCAGCCAAAAATGAAAATGATGTCAGTAATTATTCACCCTCGTGTTGTTCCACATCCGTAAGACCTTCATCTTCTGAACACAAATGAAGATATCTCTGTCCATCCATTGGGAGCAATGCAACTTACACAGTCAAGGTCCAGAACGAAAGGAAAGACATCATCAAAGTAATCCATGTGACTCCAGTGGTTTAACCTCAATTTTATGAAGCAACGCAAGTGCTTTGTTTGTGAAAAAAAAAAAAATAATAATTGACCTCTATATTTACTAAATAATATTATCCAAAGCGCGTTCACGGAACTACGTCAGCGCTCGAGTCAACACATCACACATGCGTTGTGTTGCTCCTCCTATTGGATTACAGGTAAATATTTTTGTAAAAAAAGTTAAAGGTGCAGTCCGTAGCTTTCCTCTGTCGCCATCTCTGTTCGAAATATGCAATTGCAGTTATTCGCGGAATTATCAACTTTACGTGGGTTGTGCCTCGGCACGGCACAGCGCGGATGAACACAATGTTTTGAGGAGAGTGTGCAGCTGTCAGTCACCGCGCTGGTGTGGATTCTGTCATTCAGAATCACAGATTCTACTTTTTGAAAGTATGACCAACATTAGAATTTTCACTGGAAAATGTCATCTGAACAAGTAAGTAACATCCACTTTCGTTCTGACCAACTGGGAAAAAAGCATTGCAGTAAATTGCACTGATTAAATCCTATGATCGCTTATATCACGTCAAACCGTGCAAATTATACTTTGTTCTCAAATTGTTAATGTTAACAACATCAGCATTGCGTGAACATTTAATGTGTATTAGGGCTACCTGTAGTTCAGTACTCTGTAATTGTATGAATTAAGTGAACAAGTGCACTACAACCATTGAAATGTCTGACCTGTCCAGCAAAAAAATAGCTGTCTCTGCGTTCGCTTTGAACCCCTTCAAAACACCGCAGTTCACGCCAGCTTTCAAAAGCCCTTAAGATCCTTGTTTTCGCATGGGTCGGTTGCAGTTTCTTTTTTTTTTCTGTAGCCACTCCGAAGTCTTTTGCATTTTACAATCGGGTGAATCTCCAGTTGTCACTGGTGATTGTAGTTTGAACCTTTCTGGATCCGCCATCAAATTGAAAAGTTCAATTATATCAAGTGCTGTGAGAAAAGACTATAAATCTCCACCTCCAATATCCTCACACGGAATATAGCCTACCAGCCGAAACACCTTCATGTGTACAGATGTGACGTAATGACGCAAAGACATGCTCGAATTCCCCGCGGAAATCCACCAGTACCACTGGAATTAAAAACATTATTACAAGCTTACCGTTTTGAATCGAGCTACGGCAAGCAGATCGTTTTGAACACTGGCTAGTTATGTACTTGCTCAAAAAAAATATTTTGGATAATTTTTAACCCAAAAAAGTTACGGACTGCAGTTTTAATAATGTTTTTTTTTTTCGTGCAAACAAAGCACTTGTGTCGCTTCATAAAATTGCGGTTAAAAATAAATAAGCACACTACAATAAACTCTAATTTCTAAAGTAAAATATTACCAAGATTTGTACTAAATATTTCACCTTAAAAAAAGACCAAAACTGCCCAGAAGATTGAATTTGAATTATGAATAATTTGATTCTTATTTACTGAATGAATTGAACTTATAACACTTCACATGGCAGAGACAATCAGTGCCTCAGCTCATTCATCCATGTGATATATATATATAAAAAAGAGTTTTCTTGCCTTGGAACATTTAGTAGCTAAATTAGAAATTGAGCTACTGTCAGGCTACTTAAAATATGATATGAACATTACATAAACCTTAGTCCTTCCTGCTGTGATCATATAATGTGTAATGTAAAATGTGGAACTCCACATGGATGAGGATTAATTATCCGTATTTTACACATTGCCCTCATAGATCAGTATTTGATTAGCGCTTCAATGATTCTGTACAATAAGGTTGCATACATTTAGCATCAATTAGCATCTTCGCATGGGCCCCGACAGCATGGGTTAACTGCTCATCTTCTCATAATTAGCTCTCTCTTGTTATGAGGAGTCTCCATAGAGCCCATCATAAGCACACGGCTCATACTAAACTCTACATGCAAATTGTTCTAATGATTATAGAGGATATGCGATTAAATTACATTTGGGAAAAAAGGGAGGATATGCTATTGCATGTTGTTCAGCTATCATCTTGGAAATAAAAATCGTCATCCGGGTACTCCATGAGTACATGTGTGGGTCCTAATGCTCCAGGATAGAGATGGGAACACTATAATGTAAAAGCATCGTCCCATAACACTTCTCGTAAAGTGTAGGGGTGTGACCCCATCGTCCTGGCCAAACTCCCTTCATCCGCCCCTTTCAATCATAGTGTCCTAATAATTCCCATCCACTGAATTGGCTCTATCACTCTGTCTGCTCTTCACCTATCCAGTGTGTGGTGAGCGCACTGGCACCGTTGTACTGTGGCTGCGGTCACATCATCCAGGTGGATGTTGCACACTGGTGGTGAAGGAGAAACCCACTGATATGATTGTAATGCTCTTTGGGTGTACACTACAGTATATTAAAGCGCTATATAAATGCTTCATTCATTAATTCATTCATTCAATGAATTTAATTGCATGTGTTGCTGAAATGAAGACAGTTTTAAGACATGTCTGTGCGTTTGTATAGGAGTTTGTGTGAGCGTGTTTGTTTTCAGTCACTTTGAATTATGTTATCGAGGGCACTTGAAAACAAGGCCATCAGCTCAGTCTTCTAAACGGAAACAGAATCGTTTATCACAATGCCATGTGATCGACATCCAGTGTGTTTGTACGCCGTCAATATGCTTATTAGCTTTAGGAATAAGTGTCATTTGTTCTAGGGTTGTCTCCATGCTTTCAATAAAAGGACGTGTGTGAGACAGCTAATTCAGAAGAGGACATGCGTTTCTGTAGTGGACATTCATTATGGCTGTGCTGCATGAGATGGATTCGCTTTAAACGGCTCCCAGCCAATTAAGTCTCAACAGATCAGTCACTGTTTTGTTTCATGGCGCCTAGCTGGACTCTCTTTTATGTGTAGGGTGTGTTTTAGCATATTTTCCATAATGCACAAAGGCACTGAATCATTATACCACAGAAATATATCATCATATAACAAAAATATAACATTATACACTGATAATTGCATTGTCATATAGAAAAGTACTTTGAAAGGTGGTTTTAAATAAAATATCAATATCTAAAATAGCAATATTTTTGCATCTTAGTGAATTGGAGAGACCAGGGAGTGTTTTAACACCATCAGAAAGAGGTGACAGTAAAGGGAAAATATTAAATATAAAAGATTTACAGGACAAAACTAATTTTGAGGTATAAAAGTAAAATCTGTTTTATAATTTGATTTTAATAATCTACCCAGACCTCAATATGTGGCCTTGTTAGGAGAAGATTAACTATATTTGCTTTACCTCTGACTGGTCATAATGTTTTGCCTCATCCGTGCACTTTATTGTGTAAATCAAATTTACTTGGTCAAAAGTATAATTTAACACACCATTTCATTAATAATCAAGGTAACACTTTACAATAAGGTTCATTAGTTAACATTAGATAATATATTAACTAACATGACCTAACCATGAACAATACATTGTGGTATAACAATACAAGGATTTGCCTCAACTGTGTTTAAATAAAGCATCAAACATCTGTCTCTTAAAGCCCATTTAGTGAACGTATTGTACTCTAAACTTATTTCCACCTTTTATGGATGAACTGTACATTTCTAAAAAACTTTATTTGTTGCAGATACATTTGTGAGTTTAAAAAAAAACACTGCGAATAATTTAGCTCCAGCATACATACAGTTTTAGTAAAGTGTCACTGTGATCTGTGTTCTAATGTCAGCACACAGTCAGATCAGCACCGGTGACCACAGCTCTCAGACCAGTCCTTTGTCATAAAGTAATAAATCAGTTGTGCTGAAATTCTTTCACGCTTTCATTTCATTCTGTCAACACGGCCGCAAAAGTCTGTGAAAGGGGTGCAGAGTTTCGCATTGATCTCCTGCCAGAGCTCTCGGCCACCATGACTAGGCGGCTTTTAGGAAAGATGTCGTGAAGAGCTCAGTCTCAAATCCGAAATGTCTGGAAGTGCTTGAGCACAGGAAACTCTGTCTGTAAGTCAGGTCTCATTATTTGTGAACTAGTGTTTAGATTTGCTCTGGGGATTTGTTCACTTACTGCAACTGAAAGACTGTTTTCCAGATAGAGTGCCGGTGTGCGTCAGTCAACTTTTTAGAGGCCTTCTTGAAGCTATCGAGCCTTGCTTTCTCTCTCATACGACTTTAAGAAAGCACATGTCATGATCTCATTAGTATTCATAATAGATAGTTGTACAGGGCTTGACAGTAACACCCGCCAACCCAACAAATGCGGGTGGATTTCAGCAGTGGCGTGTAACTCCTACAAGTCAATTTTTCAATTGTAGTCTTTTAAAAAGGCATCTGAAATAATTCAAGTGTAGTGTTATCCAAAATATTGATTTTTCAGTACATATCGATAGGCCTACTGAAATTTCTGAAAATTATCATTTTCAGCATAATAGACACGATATCTGGTGCGCTTTCTCACTCTCTCGTCTCTCCGACAGTGAGTTGAAACCCAAACTCGCCTCCCCTCACTCACTCATTTCATTTGCTCAGGATGAATATTGTTGTTGTTAGTGGCATTGCAGGTATTGTATATAATTTTACACCCTAAGTGTGTGCACATAAATCCGCACATAAATCTCATTACTATATTGTGTTCTTTTTCACTGCTTATTGCGCTTAAACAGTCAAATACACACAAAATAATGTAAAAATGCTGGTTTCACATAAACACAGTCAGTTGTGTTTTAAGAGATCTTAAACAGTTGAGAAAGAAAACTCATGTGTAACAGTATAATGGATCCATGAGTCAGGTTTTAAAATGACAGCAGCCTAATATAGGCAAGCAGCTGCCAAATTATGATATAATATTAAAACATATATATATGGCAGTTTTTCCCCATGTTCTCAAAGTCAAATTTGTGGCCAGTGAAAATGTTGAGTGGCTAATAACTTTGGAAAACCACTATCCACAGTGGCTGGTGAGCAACAACATTTAGCATAATGTACAAACCTTTACAATATGTCTATTTAGGTTCAAAGAATATATAGCCTACATTTTTTGCATTTTCATTGACACTGCGTGTCCGTGTCTATTCAAATGTACATGTATGAATATGATTGTTCAGTACACAGTATATATAAAAGTACCCTGGTTTTGCCACCTGATGGAAACAGAATAAAAAAGTATTTGAACATGAAAATCATGCAGAACGGTGGTGTGTGTCAAAGGTTTTACCAATTAATGGTCAATAGCATAAATACAATCGTATACACTTACCCAGGTTTACCCTGGTTTGATGTTAATATGGTAATCATATTCATGGTAATATGATTACCATATTCATACACTATGGTGTTCAAAATTGATATTTTTATTCAGCAAGGATGCATCCAGTAAATGCCAGTAAAACATTTATAATGTTACTAGAGGTTTCGGTAACACTTTATAACAACTGCACGCTATTAATCATTAGTTAAGCATGAGTAAACAGTTAATTAATAATTTATAAAACATTAATAGACATTAATAAGCAGTTCATAAATACAGCTATAAATGCTTTTTTCTTGATTTATAAGCATATCTATAAAGTGTTTAATTATTGTATTTTCATACTTTGTTAATGAATAATTATTAATTTCTAAATGAAGTGTAGCATTATTTATAAACCAGTTATTTAAGAGTTGTCAGTGGTTCAAAAGATCATTTAGAAAGTGTAAGTACATGGAGTAAATTCAGGTAGTTGTAAAGCATTTAGTAGTGGTCAGTTAACTGTGTGTGTGAGCTCATCTAAAGTGAGGACTATTCATGCCTTGTAAAGCATTTATAAAGGAGATTTAAAGACTCATTTATCTTCTGAACAGAAAAATTAAACAAACACAACACAGTGATACAGAACATAGAAATATTAACAGCCTTTAAATCTCCTTTATAAATGCTTTACAAGGCATGAATAGTCCTCACTTTAGATGAGCTCACAAACATAGTTAACTGACCACTACTAAATGCTTTATAACTACCTGAATTAACCCTGAATTACAGTATAAATACATTTTAATAAAGCATTTATTAACACACTAAATAACTACTATATACAAATACTATATATATGAATAATAAGATGAATGTACATTTAAATAGTTTATTAATCACTTACTTACACTTTCTAAGTAATCTTATGAACCACTGACAACTCTTACATAACTGGTTTAAAAATAATGCAATACTTCATTTAGAAATGATAAATTTATCATTAATAAAGTATGAAAATACAATTATTAAACACATTATAGATATACTTTTAAATCAAGAATAAAGCATTTCTAGCTGTATTTATAAACTGCTTATTAATGTCTATTAATGATTTTTAAATTATGAATTAACTGTTGACTAATGCTTAACTAATGATTAATAGCGTGCAGTTATTATAAAGTGTTACCAAAAAAAACATTATTTCCACAAAAATATTAAGCAGCACAACTGTTTTTAATATTTAAATAATAAGAAATATTCCTTGAGCAACAAATCAGCATATTAGAATGATTTCTGAAGGATCATATGACACTCGAGACTGGAGTAATGATGCTGGAAATTCAGCTTTGCACCACACGAGTAAATTTAATTCTAAATTATATTTGAGTTGAAAACAGCTATTTTTAATTTTAATAACATTTCATTATATTACTGTTTTTACTGTATTTTACTCCAAACTTTTGAATTTTTGAAGTGTATATTATAGTATTTATAATGGTGAATCGTGATAATCATATCGCAGTTCCCTGTGCCAGCATTACTGTATCATACTGCAACCAAAATGCTTTTTTTTTTTTTGTAAGTCACAGAAGCAGATATCGGCAAACATGCAAGATAACATCTTCCATCTTCATTCTGTCAAATTATTGCTCCTTTTGTTATGCTACAATGTACACTTATGATTCACCTCTGCGGGTGGTTTCCAAGGTGATCTATCATGCATTCCATAAATTGTCCTGTTTCTGTGAACATATTTTGATGCTTTCTGTACTCATTATTCTCAGTGTTTTCAAAACAACCGTTTAACGAAAAAAAATTCCTCAACTCCCATAAATCTACATGTTATATTTGTGATAAAGATTAAATATAGAAATATAATTATCAGCATTTATGGGAAATACGTTATGTTAACCTACCATTCTTCAAAAGTGGCATCAAGCCACTAGAAAAGAAACCAGTCAGAATAATGAGAGTTACTTTATCACATGTCAGACGGTTTGTTATGTAAATATCTCCTTGTGACCTACATGTCTTTAAAGCTTATATTTTAAGCGTGACTCGGGCTATGCTAGCAGTGGGGCTTTTTCCCCCAATTGCAGAGGAAACTTCAAACAAACATCTCGTCTGTTTCTCTCTCTCTCTCTCTCTTCCCATCAGCCGCAGCACTCATTTCCTCTGAGCAAAACACAGCTAAATATTTTGTCTCCAAAAAAGCAAATTTACATACTGTTTTGGAGGTAATGGAGCAAAAAGCTTGACGCGCTCACACGCAGACAGTGACTGAAATGAACTATTAGCCGTTTTCTGTCGGTGTGGCCATAGCTCATTTGCGGCGCATTGCATAATTGTGTTTCATACCCTTTTTTTTTTTTTTTTTTGCACGAGGGTGGGGGTTTTATTGAACACTTTGATGAGGAAATGCTCTATTTCTCTTTGCAGAAAGGGAGTTTGAGGACTCAAAGGTGGGAGGATAGAGGCAAAGAGGGCTGAAAAGAGGAAAATAAACTCAGGCTTACGCTAGTGCATTTATGTGGGTTTGGCGAACTAATTGAATGTACTTTCGTTTTGTGATTGAGGGTTTTATGATCTAGAGGCAAAGCGGAGTCTGCCAGTGCAGTTCTGGCTCCAGAGACTCAGTCTAATCAAAATGGGTTTGGTGGCATAGCCCTTCAGCACCGTGATATCTCAACAGACACTCGTGGGTTTAAGCCATCTGCCCTCAATAATACACCCACCACACGCGAGCTAAAGCTCAGTGACTATACCGCATTACTGCTCACCAACACCCGCTTTAGAGTTTAAAGGCACAGAAAAGTCCAAACCCCAACAGACCGGCAGAGCTTTTGATATAAAAGGGAAGCCTTGAAATTGAAATGCAAAGGGAAAGAGGATTTTATTGCGAAAAAAGCTTTGTCAACATGAGCAAAGTTACACACCAATTCTTTGATGAGCCGTAAGAAACTAGGGAAAGTGTCCTGATCGTGTTTAAGACAACAAGATTTTCTGATGTACTGTTAAGGTCTTCTGAGGAGCTTTGGTCTCCATGTTGCCATTACATTAAGTACTTTTGGGAAGCTGAAGTCCTGTATGTGACATGCCGCACTCCATCTAAAACTATTTTAAACAGCACTTTGATTATTGATGTTGACTATACATGAAGCTTTAATTATCTCAAATAAATTGAAAGATTACATGGAATGTGTATGCTTTAGTTAAAAAAAAGTGATTCAAATGGTTGGGGAAAAAATAAATGATGACCAGTTACAGGACCGTAAATCTTCGTCAAATAAAATTATATTAAAGAGGACCTATTTGGACCTATTGCCCTTTTACAATGTCTTGATTTTGTTTTTGTGGGTCTACTAGAATCAGTTTCCATGCTTGAATGTTATTTTCACGTATTTTACATTATTGCTGAATGTCAGCTTGCTTATTTTGCTCAAGATAGGGATTTATTCAGTCCACATGTTATGCAAACAAAAACTCTGCATAAACTCTGTTATGCAAACAAAAACTCGAGAGCTGTCCCACACAACTTTGCGATGCTGTTTGCAAATGTTCGTTGGAACTATGGTTTCGGGAAACATCAACTCGTTGAACTATGCTGATAACGAAGGAACTTGTGACCATAGTTGGCTAACAATGCTTTTGTGAAACGCACCCCTAGTTCGAGTCTGGAACAGTCCGAGAAGTGCTCTGATTGATCAGCTGCTTCAAGCATGTTTTGAAAATGTCACAACCCTTACCATCAGCGAAGTACTAACACACTAGCCTAACACAACTCAACCAGGCCTTGACTCTTTTTTGTTTGTTTGTTTGTTTGTTTGTTTGTTTTGCATATGCCTTGAGCCAGAATTATTTAAATGAAGAATATATGTCCCTGGAAACTCAAGACTACAGTTGAGGCGTTTCAGGGAGTTCAGAAACAGTGATTACTCATTTAGAGAATAACTCCCTTTAGTAGACTGTGCTTTGTACCATTGCAGACCTTTTTTAAATGCTCAAACAGCAACATTCCTCACTTAAGAAAGTGGAAAATTTTAAATAAATAAAACAAGAAAATGACATAAAAAAAATACAATTCAAAAGTTAAAAATGTTGTTGGACTTTTATGAGATAATGAATTATGGACATTATGGTTTTAATTATGAACTATACAAATTCTGACTCTGCTTGACTTGTTATGGACGAGTATCTCGGCGGGTTTTAATTTATTTTATTTTGATGACTTTTATTTTGGTATCATGTACCTGTATTCTGGGATTGAACTAGGGTGGGCAGAGCAGGTGTAGAGCTTTTTGATCTGCATGCCTCAAATGCACACAGAGATGTTTATGTATGAGTATAGCACTATAAGTACAGCAAATTACCGTGTATCCAAAGTATATCCACAAGTACACATATATTTAGGTACATTCACAGGGTGGAGTGGATGCCAGACTACAAATGAAAGTGATACAGGCCATTGTGTGTATATGATTTAAAATTGCAGCATACATCTCTGATTACCTCTTTATACAGCAGAGATCACAGCCGGTGTATCCTTAAGATCCTCGAGTCTGTTGTGAGTTTTACTCCTCTGCTCTCAGCGGTGTAGTGAGTCTGTACTGTTGTCATTGTTCCTGAGCCATGCCCATCACCTTCTGTAGTCTCTTTCTCCAGATGTTCTGTCCTGGAGACCTGCCAACCCCTTTGTGCTGGCACAGCAGGAGCTGATGAGAAACTCTTTGTGTGTGACCATACTCACTTGCAAAGGTAAATTGGACACATTTACTTAATGTACAGAAGGTTTTCCACTTTCAACAACAAAAAAGTGTGAATTTACTAAACAGTTGAACAGCCTTAGCACACAGTATTTCAATGACCTAAAGTTGAATCACAAACCTTTCAATGCAAGTTCTAGACTCACATTTTAATAACATAGTTAACTAGAACTTGTTTTTAAGAAGATGTCCTCTAAAGAAATGGATTAATTTAAACACACATTGAATAATTTAGAAATCAATAATTAAGCAAAAATTATAATGCTTTTAAAATATAGGCCTGTTTAATTTTAGTGATGTGAAAAAACTATGGACATTGAATTAAGTAACTACTGTAACATTTTGCATAAACTGCTTAGATTAGTCTTATAAGTTAGTCATCTATTTTCTTGAAAACTGATCATTACTGTTTTTATGTCAGTTATATTAAAAGAATGATTTAATTTTAATCAGAAAAGTAAGACTGATTACTCTTTGGCTAACTGCTAGTTAGTCAAACTATCTGGACGTTTCTTTCGCAAGCTGTTTTATTTGACTGTTTTCAAGCACTGGCTAGGCGAATACAGTACATGATGAGAAATTGTATTTTTAAATAAAGGCTGAGTTGTAGTGTATCTTTCAACATACCTTTTCATGTTTATTCATGTTTATGTTGTGCCAGTGCTAGTAAAGCAGTAGAGATTAATTCACGCTGCGTGCTTCCATTTGAACTGAAACAATATTTATTGTTTGAATTTGTAATTTTACACAAATAAGTATATACATAAATTTGAAATCTTGCATCACAAATAACACAAAAATCAAAATGATAGAGTGCATCACATTTCTTCGCTGTTGTCTGATTTGCATAATTCCTTGGTGACTCGGATGCTCAAACGGCAAACAGCGAGTGCAAATAAACGGCGCTATTGGTGGGCGCAAATCGTTATTAGTAAATTCCTACATTTTACAGTCCTGGTGGCACACATTCATAGACATGGACACAAGTTCAAAAACAAATCATCTCATGCACCAGAGGACACATGCAATTCCATTACATGCAGATATACTGGCAAAGGATGTGCACAAGTGAACACAGAGTCTCCATCCCTCCCTCTCTGTCACACTCGCACACACACTAATGCTTTGATGAGTTAAATCCTATGCTGCTGCAGTCCCTGAGGAATAAAGTGGAAGTGTGTGTCCTAAATGATTGGCCTATTTGTGCAGAAAAACAGATTATTTCATTTGCCTAACTCTTTCACGGTGCTTTGTTGTTGTGTCAGCTTTAATTTGGATCTGTAAACAGGTTAACTCTGTCTCTGCCTCTTTCTCAACATTGAGTAGGCCACACCACCTAATTAAGTTCTAAATGGTCAAAGCTATACTTTCTCCATTTTATGAACAGTAATTAACCTTTAACATTTAAGCTCTCTCTCTCTTTCGCTTGCATCTGCTCATGTTCATTAAAGAATATACTGAATGACTGTGATGTGTATTGCACTGATATCACTGAAAACTGTCAAATACACCGAAAAGTGTAGAAGTGGTTAATGTGAATCATGTACTTATATTACAAATGAGCTTAAAGTCATATGATTAATTTGTGGGCAAAAAAAGACCAAAATTTCAGTCTACCTGAAGGAATAATTAATGGAATTTTTATGGAATTATTAGGAAACCTGAAATATCTTCTGTATCAGTCTTCCAAAATAAATGTTCTGGGCCAATTAGTGGATTTTGCATCCTCACCTACTATTTCTTCCAGTGGGACCTCTGGCCCTTCACACATCACAAATCACACATTTCAGGTAAAAAAAAAAACAACAACACACAAACAACACAACAACTTTTTACACACTAACACTAACCCAGATGTATAGGATGAGTTGTCAGACAGACGGCTTTTGGTTTTTCTATTCAGTCTCGAGAAGACAGTGACAGCTTGATGGAGAACCTGCTTTTTTGATGCATGACCACACTTTCATTAATGACTTCTGTCAGAAATGGTTCGGGCGAATGTCATCTGCACCAGAACAGGATGAAGTGTGTCTTTCTCAGGTTGCCAGATTGACAGACAGACTTTTTGGCACTTGCTGGTAAAATTAGCATAGGTTGTGCATCTGTGTAGAACAAAAACAGTGGGCGTGTAAAACAAAGAGAAACAGAGGATGACAGCTGCCATTACTTTACATAACTTTTAATGCAGGCTTGACAGGAGATGGGTTTCACAACATGTTTTTTGTACATAAAATCTGAGAATATATGATGTCACATAAACATTGATTTCATCATGACTCAAGTTTGCACTACTATTATATTTCTGTCTTGACAACTCTCGGGGTGATTGGCATGGTAATGGATATGACAATATGTCAATGTTAATATGTTTGTCTTGGCAAAATAGATCTGATACACACCTGTTGTTTCTGCGTCCGAGCAAGGAAAACTTGCTACTTCCAATACATGACAAGCTGCTGTCAGCAAGTAAGATATGCTGCTGCTGTGCAACATTGTGCATGAATTACCCGTAGCAGGTCTGGACAGGTGGAGATGGGGAAAGTGGAGTATATCTGAAAGCGCGCTGCAAACTGCTGCAGCAAAAGCTGACCAAATATTTGATTTGGTTGTTCATTGGCTGCTGATACAGCAGGAACCAATCAGCTGAGCCCAATCCAATAGAGAATGATGTGATTGCAAGCAGATTGAGTTAAGGACGTATCAGCCTACCTACACCATCTTCTAGAGGTTCATGGCAGAACTTTGTATTAACATTAGATTTACGTCTATATTTAAATTCTATATTTAAAAGTTTAGAAACAACTTACATTAATCATATTCAAAAATCATATTCTCTCATTGGTCTTAGAAACAAGTAATTTGCGTCAAGCCATAGCCTTGTGCGCAGCGCTTCAGGCAACATGAATTTGAATCCCAGTCTGTGGTCCTTTCCGTATCTTATTTCACTCTCACCTTTCCAATTGTTTCCAGTCTTTATTTGAACATTCCTATCAAAATATAGGCAAAAGGGCCAAAATATAAATAAAAAAAGAGACAATTTATTTAGAATATGTTTATTTAAACACCTGTTTAAAAATATATAGGCTATTACTGTAATTTGAATAATAGACATAGCAATAGTATGAATTATTTACAATAAAATTAAATAGAACAGCATAACACAGTGCAGCCTACGCATATTTGTTTTGAAATTAGTGAATGTGGCTTAATATTCGCAATCGACTGCTTTCATAATGTGACATATTTCAAAGTGAATCAGGATTTTCAATAAAAAAAAAAGTAAGGTAAGAAGACCAAGGAGGACTATAATACCTGAAGAAAGAGATCCGTTGGCATTTCTCAATGGCACTCAGCTGGTGAATGTTTCCTGAAAGTAAATAGTACAATAATGTTGACAATAATTCACTGTTCAGTTGCCAAATTTTTCAAAAACTATTTGTTTTAAAAGAAAACAAACAAGTAATGTGAACTTTTGTTAAATTAAGAATATACAGTATATATTTTTAAAAGTCTATAGTAAATTCACGTTGACTTTAAGGATAAACAATTATTCCCTGTTCACTTTCTCAATTTGTTGAAACTTCTTTGTCCAGTTTATAAGTTCAGTCTAAGTTCAATCTCAGAATTTGCTTAAAAATAAATAAAATCCCAGAAATAAAAAATAAAAAAATTAATAAATAACAAAATAAACCAGGAGACAGCCATTACCCTACCCTGGAGACTTCCCTTGATACCGTAAAATAATTCAACCCCCCACACTAGACAGAGTGTTTTAAAAAGATTAATTTTTTTTTGCTACTTTTAGTATGACAAGTCTATTTTTCATACCTTTGTCTCGCCTCACAGTGGGCCGTGTTTTCCTCTTTAGAAGGCTTGTTATTGTGTTTAAGGAATCACCTGGGGAAAAGAAAGTCTCTCCAGTCGGAGCTTGGGGTGATTGTTCTTTAACAAACCCCATTCCTTCACCCCATCTGTTATTTCTTCCTGCACCCATCATCTTGAATCTGCTCTGAATCTGTCCTCCTCTCATTTCTTCTTATATCACACACACGACTTTTGCTGACCATCCATCTTCCGCTGCAGTGAATAAGTTTGTGTTTATATGCTCAGTTCCCTGTGTTCACATTGCCTGGAAGTGCTTTCATTACGGTGTGGTGCTTTGGGCTTTGATGGTGCTCTCTCTTGTCTCGGCTGATCATCATCTCTCCCACTCCACCTCCATCTCCCGGGAATCCTCAGGCCCGGGGTCGTTGTTCTAATCCTATTCTGTATTTCCGATTCAGTGAGATCGCAGACAGCGGGTCATCCGTAGCCTGTTCTACACTCCTGATTTAGTAAGCCCACTGATCCACGGTCAGTCCTGACCAATCAAATGTGTCTGAGGCCTCTCATCCTTTATATAACGGACATGTCGGTGCCAAGGAGCTTAATGGTTCCTCTCTAACATGCTTTTAATAACATGCTTAAGAAGTCAGAACAAAGAAGAATTACATGCTCAAAGAGCTCAATGCAGGCGTTAATGTATTTTCTTTGCCTTGTAATATGCTTAATGAATAGCTTGCCTTCCTCTCTTCAAGCACATTATGTTGAAGTGTTCTCTCTCTGTTTTTTTGGAGACATCCGTTAAATGTGGCATTGAAGGTTATTTACGTGTTATTTGTACTTACTGCTACATGAAAGACAGGCATTTAATGATATTACTGTTATTGTTTTGAATTGCTTTGCTTTTTTGATTTGTTGAATTGCCTTTCAGCGACTTTTTGTAGTAATGTGATGCCAAGCATTTTGTTTTTCAATAGTAGCTCACCATCCAGCACACTGTTGTTTTATTTGTGTTTTTCTCAGTGGATCTTACAGTTTCCCTCCTCATCCTTGGGCCTTGGGCCTTCTTATCCCTGCTGGCTCTTGCTAGGATGACATTTCACCCTGGATCGATGGCGGTTGTCGTCCCGGGTCTTTAGAGACCTTACCAGCTAGAGAAGAGTGACCCTGGGGCAGCACCTGCAAATCCTGTAGGGTTAGCTAGGGGTCAAGAGAGCAAGAAAGCCTTTTGTCAAAAGTCACAGGTCAAAAAAACAGTAACAATGTTAGAGAGAATAGCCTCACTTGGCACATTTGGTGACAGGAGAAGATTTAACCATTTTGTCCTTTTCATTGCCTTAATAGTTGGGCCTGCACAGCCATAATTCACCTCGCTTTGAATATAATACCTTTAATAAGGTGAGAAAAAGAATTACAGAGTAAAAGAAATAACGTGTGCAGCATCATATGTGGTTAGCAGTACTTGATTTTACATATATCTGAAATAGTTGCTGCAAGAACTTAATTTTCCATCTCTAGAAGTGTATTAAAGTAAATATTACCAGCTCCCCTGTGAGATTCATTGTTTGGGTTTGCAAATCAAACAGAAGGAAAGTGTCCACCTCTATATTATGCCTTTGCACAGAGCAGTAAGTGAATTGGCTAGCAGGAAATGGCAGGTGACATTTGGAGAACTGCCCAGACCGTTTAAATATATAACACTTTCAGCTCAGCCGCTGAACTATTAACTGGACTTTGAAGGAAGAAAAAAGGTTTTCTTAAAGGAAGAGCTAATGTTCTATCGCTGTTCACCTTTGGTTAATAGGTCCGTGCCTGGGTTTAAGCACCATCACTAAAAGCAAAGGTCACTGTTCTCATGATTTAAGTGAAAGGAAAGATGGATTAAACTCTGCAGAGAGCTGATTACTTGTACAAAAGAGTTAACATCCCCTGTCTCTTTTAAAGCGATAGTTCACTCAAAAATGAAAATTCTGTCATCAATTTCTCATCCTCATGTAATTAAAAACCTGACTTTCTTTTTATCCTGCAGAACACAGATATACAGGTCCTTCTCAAGAAATTAGCATATTGTGATAAAGTTCATTATTTTCCATAATATAATGATAAAAATTAAACTTTCACATGTTTTAGATTCATTGCACACCAACTGAAATATTTCAGGTCTTTTATTGTTTTAATACGGATGATTTTGGCATACAGCTCATGAAAACCCCAAATTCCTGTCTCAAAAAATTAGCATATCATGAAAAGGTTCTCAAAACGAGCTGTTAACCTAATCATCTGAATCAACCAATTAACTCTAAACACCTGCAAAAGATTCCTGAGGCTTTTAAAAACTCCCAGCCTGTTTCATTACTCAAAACCGCAATCATGGGTAAGACTGCCGACCTGACTGCTGTCCAGAAGGCCATCATTGACACCCTCAAGCAAGAGGGTAAGACAGAGAAAGACGTTTCTGAACAAATAGGCTGTTCCCAGAGTGCTGTATCAAGGCACCTCAGTGGGAAGTCTGTGGGAAGGAAAAAGTGTGGCAAAAAACGCTGCACAACGAGGTGACCGGACCCTGAGGAAGATTGTGGAGAAGGACCGATTCCAGACCTTGGGGGACCTGCGGAAGCAGTGGACTGAGTCTGGAGTAGAAACATCCAGAGCCACCGTGCACAGGCGTGTGCAGGAAATGGGCTATAGGTGCTGCATTCCCCAGGTCAAGACACTTTTGAACCAGAAACAGCGGCTGAAGCGCCTGACCTGGGCTACAGAGAAGCAGCACTGGACTGTTGCTCAGTGGTTGCATGTCATTCGGAAATCAAGGTGCCAGAGAGGTGCTAGGAAGACTGGGGAGAAGGAAATGCCAAAATGCCTGAAGTCCAGTGTCAAGTACCCACAGTCAGTGATGGTCTGGGGTGCCATGTCAGCTGCTGGTGTTGGTCCACTGTGTTTTATCAAGGGCAGGGTCAATGCAGCTAGCTATCAGGAGATTTTGGAGCACTTCATGCTTCCACCTGCTGAAAAGCTTTATGGAGATGAAGATTTCATTTTTCAGCATGACCTGGCACCTGCTCACAGTGCCAAAACCACTGGTAAATGGTTTACTGACCATGGTATTACTGTGCTCAATTGGCCTACCAACTCTCCTGACCTGAACCCCATAGAGAATCTGTCTGATATTGTGAAGAGAAAGTTGAGAGACGCAAGACCCACCACTCTGGATGAGCTTAAGGCCGCTATCGAAGCATCCTGGGCCTCCATAACACCTCAGCAGTGCCACAGGCTGATTGCCTCCATGCCACGCCGCATTGAAGCAGTCATTTCTGCAAAAGGATTCCCGACCAAGTATTGAGTGCATAACTGAACATAATTATTTGAAGGTTGACTTTTTTTTGTATTAAAAACACTTATTTTATTGGTCGGATGAAATATGCTAATTTTTTGAGACAGGAATTTTGGGTTTTCCAGAGCTGTATACCAAAATCATCAGTATTAAAACAATAAAAGACCTGAAATATTTCAGTTGGTGTGCAATGAATCTAAAATATATGAAAGTTACATTTTTATCATTACATTATGGAAAATAATGAACTTTATCACAATATGCTAATTTTTTGAGAAGGACCTGTATTTTGATGAATTTACCAGACACTATTTGCTGTATAATAAAAACTATAGACACAGGGTACACTCTAAAAAATAAGTTTTTTTTTTCTTCTTTTCTAGAATTCAATGTTAGGCTGCATACATTAGGTCAGCCGGAACCAGGAACACTTCCCATAAGGCCTGATGTACTTGTTACATTATAAGAAGGATGGGGTCTACACTAATATTAGTATCTCTGTTTATCCCGAGGTTTACCACAGTCCGTCGGATCCAGGCCGTATCAGATCTGATGAAGGACCTGCGTTGACCCTGACGTTGCATTTAGGACTTTTCCACATCAAAGACCGTTTTTATAAATACGAATATTGTCATGGATTTTAGCGTATACACACACTCACACACGTTTTCTAAATGAAGTCCTAAGAGCGATATTGTGAGCAAGCCCTGAATGGCCGTCCCTTGCGATTGCCACAGAGGGCCAGTAGAAGTGTGCTCCTTTGTAGTTGGGCTGTTATGATGATTGTTCCAGAGCATCTGCGGTTTCTGGGCAAATATCTAAGAAGGCTACTGTGAGCTATTCTCCTTCATTTCCCTCCATTATTTATATGACAGCATTTCATTCGCTGCCACAGAGCACAGTCGCTGTACCTTGAAACCCCGTTGGGATTCCCGGTGTTAGATAAGGGCAAGGACAGCTAGTCAGTCGGTTTCCCCCCTGAGGCTCCGAACCTCCAAACGAACTGCTTCCTCTTCCAGCTGGGAGGAAAACGGACGGTGATGGAAGGCCTTGAACAGTCCTTGTCTTTCCTTTCTGGCGTTGCCTGAACAGTTCAACGGGTTTTTGTTTCTCATTGTTCGAGAACCAACATGTTAAAATGTATGACTATAAATATATAGGAGTTAAAATCATTCCAGAAAGGTCACAAATTGATAATTGAGACTCATTCTGTGGAGCCTAAAGGCCTGATTTGCCCTAATTCTTCTCCTCATCGTTCCAGACACCACTGTTACCAGGACCTCCATTTCGTAGAAGGAGGTCATTGAACATAGCTGCCCCTCTCCTCAACCATAAGGGAATATGGAGAGGAGGGTATTTCCATTGCTTTCTAGGTCTAGGTGATTAAAAGGAAGCCGTATACCCACGATACATCTTAATTGAAGCGCCGCCAAGGACACGGTTATTTCCTTTTCCCCATAAGATCTCCATTTTAAATCACTCCCTAGTTCTGTTCTCTCCTTCACCTTTGACAGAAGACTTGACGTTCTCACCTGCATTTGCCATCATCATTTGCACAAATGGTATAAAGACAGAGTGAAAATGAACAGATACTATGGATACTACTATGAATGGATGGCATATCCTTCTCTCACCCTCCGTCTCTCTCTCTCTCACCTTCTGCTCTGATATCCTTCGCATGCGGAAAATGCCAGAGAGCATCTCGTGGGCTTTCTGCATCTAACCCAAATCCTTCACTTTGCTTGAGAAATGGCTGGCTGAGCCTGGCCCAAGAGACCGGTCTGCCCCGCACCAGCATCGGTTTACTTATTAAATATAAGATCTCCCGCTCTCTCCCTTTCTTTTTTCTCCCTCTCTCCATTTTTCTCCCCATCCCTCAGTATCTTCTGCTTCTCAGAGGCTGCACCAGAACTCCCCAGGAGTTTAGGCTCAGCATTTGAAGAGCAGTTGAGAGAAGCAGCATTCTGGGAGCTTTACAGCAAGAGGGGGCCTGGTCGCCCAGGCTGGATGGATGTTCTGTCAGTTTGCTTCTGTGATGTGCCGCCCTATCTGAAAGGCCCTGATGGGGAGATAGGAAGACTATCAACCAGCTAGCTTCAAAGTCTGACGAGCCAGTCTGATCCTCGAGGGGGCAGGCAGAGCGGGAGAGAGGAAGGGAGGGGGTGTAGAGGAGATATGGGATGAACAAATATGAAGGAAAGAATAGGACAGAGGAACGTAAATGATGTGACAAATGGTAATGGCAAAGAGAAAGTGTTGAAAGGATAGTTCACACAAAAAATTAATATTTTGTCATCAATTTACTCACCCTCGTGTAATTTCAAACCAGCATGACTTCATTTCTTCTGTGGAACACAAAAGGAAAAATTATGAATAATTTTTTTTCAACTTACAATGGATTGGAGATTTCCAGCTGCACAAAATCAACATAAGTGAAAGCTTTAGCGTAAGTTCTGCCAGGAATACTCAATCGTTACGTCACTCATTACCTTCACATCTAATCATGTTCTAATACTTGCAGTATAAAAGATTGGTACTTACACATGACTGAGTTCGCAGATGCTGACTCAAACAATTACCTCGATCCCTTCCCCTTCATCCTCCCCACCACCACCAGGATGGTCCTTTCCCATACCTCCCGGGAGTCGGTTGCGCTCCTGACTTTGTCTTCAAGCAGGAAATGCAGATTCCGCTACCCTCGGATTGCACGCTATGAACGGGGCCTACGCCAAAGAACTTTATAAATATTTGCTTGCTGGGCTGTTAAATAAAATAAATATATATATATATGCTTAAATATATGCTTTTGTTACATAATTTTATCTCCCAAGTCTTTCTGGTAGAAATGTATCATATGATTTAGGCCCTATATTTAAAATCTGGTTAATATTTCAACTGATTCATTGAAAAGATCTGATTTAAAATACAAGGCTGATGCCACTCAGGACTGAATGAATTGTGGATTTAAATTCCGATTTGACTTCTGAATTTGAGTTAAGATAGCAAACAGGATGCAGAATTGTAATTCGAAACTGAAATAAAAGACTCACATCACTGCAATAAACAAAAAATTTTTACACCTCATTTCCCAGAATGCATCATCTGCTGAAATTCTTTTTTTACAAATTCTACTTCCTATATTCCAATTAAGATTTTTTTCCTCAAAATCTACTTTTAGATAAATTAGTTGTAATAGATTATAGTTGCATATTAAGTTGCAATAGAAGTAAGCCATTTTGTCATAAAAATACTCCAAAAAAAGTGATTTTCAAATTAATTTGAATATAAAGCTAAACAGTGGATAGAAACGAAGGCAACTGTTTTTTTTTTTTTTATCATATATGGTTTGGCCAAATTCAAATAAAATTCAAACTCGTGAACTGAATGCTCAATTCTTAAATTCAATCCTGTTAAAAGAAAAAAAAACACACACCTGTGGAAGCCCATCATTCCTGCACATGGAAAGATTCCATCACATCAACAACAAAAAGAAAAGAAGGGAAGAGGAAGCCATCCATTCTTCCACTCTTCCAGAAAGGTCGAAGTTCACAGCTGTGACAAGTGCACCGAGGCATTATCTTCTCCTCTGATCTCTTTCTCCATGGTGTCTCTTTTCCATTTTTTCCCTCCCTGGCACTCGGGTGCTTTTCCATCCCCACAGAAAGACGTCAGGCACTCAGTCAATTAGGCACAGATGGCGAGATTACAGCGAGAGAGTAGGGTGAGAGGGGCCTATGTTAAACGCTGAGGAACACACACACCAGACAGGAGAAACAGCACTGCAGGGACAAATCCAACACGAGAGAGAGAGAGAGATAGGGAAGGAGTGAATAAGAAAAAGAGAGGGAGAAGGATGGGGTCACAGAGGCTATGCGAGAGAAAAAAGAAAAAGAGAGAAGTGCCTCTTTGAATATTGAGAAGGGCTGCTATCCCCTGCTTTCCGGAGGCATGGCCTTGTTGTACTGTTACAGATGTAGATCCACTAAATGGATTGTTGTGTGATAAGAGATAGTGATACAGGAATAGAAAACAGCCAGTAAAGCATTTCATCACATGTTTCTTCAGATCTCCTGCATGTATGGATCAAACATTGACAGATATTATACAGGTATGTTCCTGGTTAAAAATAAATTGTACAGACAGAATCTGTGGCATGATGATGATTACCACAGGCATTATTTTAAACATCCATCAGTTTATAAAATGAAGCAAATATTGCATTTTACCATAATGCACATGCAATGTAAATGTATTTGGGAAAGGGAAAGGGAAAGGGTTTCAAAGCAAAAATGTTAAGCTTGAATTGTTGTTAAAGTGCTCATATAGCATTTTCCATTCAAAAATGTGTCCTATTTGAGCTGTAAAGGTCATATCATCCCCTTTAAAGCTGAAGTTTGTCATTTCTGGCAACACTTTATTTAGATGGTCCACTCTCATTAGAGAATCACTAGACTGTCTGCTTAATATCTGCAAACACTTTATTTTGATTGCTCACAACAGACATTCTACTGACTATAAGTAACTGCACAACTACATGTCAACTTATTCTACTAACCCAAACACCTAACCTAACAGTTTACCAAGTCGAATACTCTAATGAGAGTTAGCTAACATGTAGTTGCAAAGTTACTTAAAGTCCCCCTGTGGTGAAAATGAAACATTTAAGGTTGTTTATATGTCTTTGTGGTGTTTTTTAATATACTTTAAGACAAACCATGTGCAAATTTATGACTCAACACCACTGCTGAGCATTTTGTCCTTAAAACTGCAGTGAACCAAAGACAGTCTCAAAAATACGGTTTGAAATCTCTGGTGTTTATGACGTCACAAATAGACAAGAGTGATTGTTGTGAATCACGTCAATGTGTTATCGACAACGAGTGAATCTCTGAGCTGGTGTGAGCCAGTTGAGGCAGGGCTAATTTACATATTCATAGACCCACACATACTTAATGAAGCAAGAGTGTAGAGTTACATTCAAGCTATTTCAAGGCATGAAGAATTATTTTCAAGGTATGTCAAATATGTCATTTACCTTTTATCTTGTCATGAATTAGTGTTAACTGTCCTTTTAAAAATAAGATACAAGAATACAGTACTCACCCCATCTACCATTGTTAAGCCAAACAGATAGCCCCGCCCCGTACTGATTCCATTGGTTGAACTAGTGTTGCAGTGTCAGGATGCAGAAACAAACAGAGTAATAATTTTCTATTTTGCAAATGCTACCTTCCTTCCGAAATTTCCATCAAGAGGTGTATACATTTTTGTTTAAGATCTTGTATTGAAAATGCAAGAGTCCAGCACTCTTTAAAGTCTACTCTAGCACATCCCAGCACAAGACTTTCAATGAATTTAAGGTCTGGATGCAGAGGTGCCAATTCATGTGTGAAACTGATTCTTCATGCTCCTCCCAACCATTATTTCACAATTTGAGTCTCCTCCCAACCATTCTTTCACAATTTTAGTGATATTGTCGTCCCGGAATATGGCCATGATGTGTCTTCCTACTTGGTTGTTTAAGAAATGAAAAGCTACACACTCCATCAATTAGGATAGGATAATTAGAATAACTGACATGCTAGAAATATAATAATCACTGCAATAATGATCCATTGACTCTTAAGCCTTTGGCTATTTAAATCCAAACAGCAACTCTTTTTTATGTTTGGCTGGGCAATGTAAATAAAGATGTATATGTAGGCTATAATTTGCAGTCTTGTATATTTCATCCAAACCATCAGTGATATTAGACCTTCACCACAGCTCAGGAATTCCAGTGACTGTAGAATGTGACAGCCAGAAGACTGGATTAAGAGAGAGAGAGAAAACGGTGTCCTAGATTAGGACAGTCGAGCATTTGGGAAGTGTCTGATTCATCGAGCTTGAAGTGCAATGAAGGTTAAGTGAGATTTAGAAGGTGTGTGCTTTATGTGTGTGTAAGGCCCATCATTCTTAGAGGTGTGCGCCGGGCCACCAGGACGCAATTAACCCAGCGAGAAATGTATTTATTCATGCCTCTGAGCCACACTGAGCTTCACACAGGGTGAGTCAGCAGCGGGATCCGTGTGCGCAACCACGCGCACACTCTCTCTCACACACACACACACACACACACACATACACGCATTTATACATGCTGAAATGAGGTAAATTAGCAGAGAAAGAAACAAAATATCAGTTTAATTGTGGCATTAGACTGCATTCTCACTGTCTGTTATGGTTATTTAGAAAGCACGCAATGTTTTCGAGGTAGCCAATCATTTAGTGCTGGATTTGGAACGCTTGCGCACACACATGCATGCTTACGCAAGTGCCATACCAAACATAGAGCTGACAATACCTCATCTATGTTCACACAGACACGGTTCGGGAGTCGGTGGATGAAGCTCAGCAGCGGAGAAAGCAGAACTGACAGAATGAAGAGGCCCTAGCTGGAAAACATCAGTAGAGAAGTCATCCCAATGCACGGCAACCGAGCAGTTCCCATGGTGCACCGCAGGCAGCCTATCTCTGGAGCTGGAGGCAGGTAATAGGAAGCTGTAATGATAAATACGGGGAGAGAAGCTACAGAAGCATCTTCCATTCAGCCCTTTTCTCAGAGAGAGGGATGAGGGGAGGAGAAAATACTTTCTATTCTATTTAATACTTTATAAAACGACTTCCATTTGAAAACGGAGTTAGGCAATCTGTGGTCTGGATGAAGTGAGAATGCTGAACATGGGATCTTAAAGAAGAGATAGAAGTGGATGTGATTGCAATACAAATGTTGACTTAGGACTAGCAATGGGAATCAGAGGTATTTAACAATTATCTATTAGCATTATTTTTAAATGGAGTTTTAAAAGAAACACAGGCTTATTGGAAAACCTATGGGAACATTTTTGCAAACCGCAAAATACGTACCAATACGTACCAATACGTACATATCACTGCAGTTTCTAAAATAAATTAACACTAGAAGCAGTAAAACTGTAAGCACTTTTAATCGTTTTCACACACAATTATAATTACAGGGGAAGATCATGGATTAATAAAAATGTATTTTAACACACATGCATAAAATCCATCTGCCATTGGTCCTCCAAACATATAAGCTGCCTCTGAAATTGTGAGTGAGCTGTCCCTCTAGCAGACATTATGAAAATGGTTCAGTTCCAGTTCGGTTTTAGATCACTTCAGTCCTTGATTCCCAACCGTAAATGGGTTGAAAAAATAACATCACATTAAGTGATTGACGTTATCAATGCTAATTGATAAATGTTTTGGATTTGTAACTATGGCTCGTAACTAAGCATTCTTGGATATGGCCCATCCGTATGCGAAGCATTCTGGAGGCTAAATTGAATCACATTACATACAAGACAGACAGTGCCTCGCAGGCTACCGCAGCAGATGAGATCGTAAAGCTTAATTTCCATGAGACTGCATGCGTTTAAAGAGATCTGGCATCCAAACTTCATATTTATTCATCGAAACATGGAGACTTGAGCACTTAACAAGCTTTTCTCTCCTCCTCTGTTAAACCCATCAGGGTCTCTTGACGGTACAGCAGGTGTTTATGTATTTTTGTTTTTTTCCCTAACAAGGGAGGAGGAAAAAACAGAGAAAATACTTCCTTGTTGTTTTCTGAGTTCATCTTAATAGTTTCCCATCTGCCATGTAAGCCGGCCACTCTCTAGAGCAAATGCTGTTTGACTGTGTGGTGATATCTCTAGGATTTTAATCTGGTTTGGCACTGCTGATAGGTGGCCCAATCCACTTTTCTTCGCATGGTGACCAGAATATCGATCTACGGTCAGCTATGCCCCCCTCCTCTCCCCTCACACGCTCCATCTCACCACTGACCCCCACCGGCAGGATCAGTGGAAGAAGTCAAACCGACCAATCAAGCATGAGGCTTGGAAAGGATGAAGGGATATTGGGTGATCGTACATTTGACAGGCAGAGCAATGAACTGTTTAATTATGTCAATTATTCATGCTTTCTCTGTACCGAGGGTCAAGGGTAGTGTCTGGCTGGCTCCACCAATGATCTTTTGGCTTATAACTGACACATAATTACTGGCCTAATTACCTTTGTGTGTTTTTTGTGTGTGTGTTTTTAGAGATTTGAAATAAGTTCAATGTTTCCCATGGCTATAGCAATGCAATTCTTATTTATATAAATAGCGGCCAAACATCCAGGGATTTTTAATGACCACAGAGAGTCAGGACCTCGGTTCAACGTCTTATCTGAAGGACGGTGCTCTTTGACAGTATAGTGTCCCCGTCACCATACTGGGGCGTTAGGACCCACACAGACCACAGGGTGAGCACCCCCTGCTAGCCTCACTAACACCTCTTCCAGCAGAAACCTTGTTTTTCCAGGAGGTCTCCCATCCAGGTACTAACCAGGCTCAGCCCAGCTTAGCTTCAGTTGGCAACCAGTCTTGGGCTACAAGGTAATATGGCTGCTGGTGATATACAGCGAATGACCACCTAAGAGGACATCTGATTGACAAGTAAAGCAACCAATCACAGTTCGCTTAAAGAACGCAACACGCAAGCCTGACGGAGTTCAACCTCTCAGATGATGACTTCGAAGGTTTTTTCTATTTGTGTGCCATATACATCAGATGTTCAGCTAATGGTCTGTGGGTGTTGAGTCTAGGAATTAAGTATCCTTCCTTGCTCCCCAACAGATCCAGGGTGGATAATAATCATGTTTTTCTGGACACAAGCAAGCATTATTCCCACTTGCTTGTCGCTCGCAATCTAGTGCACTTATCAGAACACAAAGAAAAAAGGGGTTGACCTAAGTAAGTAACGCACATAGAAATCATAATAATGCTTCATTCACTCTTTCACTGCCTGTCTCTTCTGTACTGCCTGTACCTTCCCGGTGTCTCACACACAGACAAATGCACTTACATTTAACAGTACACCTTAGCCATTTTTTTTTTTTTTTTTTTTTTAGTATGTCTGCAGCCCCTTATCAGGGTTGATACACATCTCAATGTCCCATAAGATTAAAAGCTAAGTGCCATACAATGTCTCATGGTAATGAATGTGCGCTTCTTTATTAAGCTTTATTCAGACCATTCTCTCTCAGAAAGACAGCTGCTCCATCTGCGGGGTCTGAGTGATAGAGATCGAGAGTAAACAGGGTGGGTTTTCATCTATTTTTTCTGCAATAACAAAGCGGCTCAGACAGAGATTCTTAAGAGAAATTAAAGGAGTTTCATGTGAATGCACCAATGCATTAATTTGTATCACTGTTACTGGAGGTAATTCATCAAGGGCCATTATTTGTCTGTTTGTGGCTTTTCACATGCAATTTCAATGACTTAGTTCAACATATTCCACTCTGTTAAAGTCACTTGTCTCTTTAAGATCCAGATTGATTTCAGAATATCCCAAAAACACCCTGAGCTTCAGAGGAAGCAAGAATATCACATGCTAAATATCACAAATTTACTTGCATGTGAATGGTAACATACCTGAAATAGTTTCTCTCTAAATTATATCATAACATTTACATACCGTAAAACTTCAAATAATAGCCCGTGCTTTTATTTTCCTAAATCGCCGAACTGCACCGGCTTGTATTTGAGACAGGCGTCTATATGAGACAGGCCTTTAATTTAGTGTTGAGATGTTGTTCATTGAGTGTAGGCCAAGAGATAATGATCCAAATAGCAGGCTGATAGACGGAAAGCATGGCAGTAGGAGGTTACCACATTATATTACATTTTATTTATAATTCGAATGTGTTTAATAAATCAATAAAATCTAAGAATTAGCCTACTATATTACCGTGTGTCTAAAGGGGGTTGCACACTGGACAAGAAGCGCAGCGCTGCGCCATGATGAACTTGTTGCCCGAAACACATCAACAAGAAAGAATGAAGGCTACCCTGTAAAACAACTGCAATCATGTGATAAAATGACCCTATTCATCACTATCATCATCACCGCAATCCTCAACTACAAGTTCATTGGTGAATTCCTCCTCCTCGTCGTTCTCTTCCACTTCCCCCTCTCCGGCCTCCGCTAACTCTGCCTTGGTTGAGCTAACAGCTCCCGCCCAGATGCACAGGGCTCTCTCGCGTGTGCAATCTGCACCATAGAACTGGCTGAAACAGGTTGATCTGACAGGTTTTAGAAGATTAAATACAACCCGAAACTAAAAAACAGACCAGGCCTCTATTTGAGACCAGCCTTTATTTATCCAAACCTGTCGCCACACCAGGCGTGTAAAAGAGACAGGCGTCTATTTGGGACTCGGCTATTATTTGAAGTTTTAAGGTATTTCAAATCTATCTAAATTGACACAAACATAACAAAAAATTGCAATAAAGTAAAATAAAACAAAATTCTCTTTTTACAACAAAACTGTTCTGAATGTTTATCTTTAACTCCAGGTTGTCACATAAACTGAGCAGAATTAAACAATAACCAGTCAGTGATTTAAGTCACACAGGCCTTACGAGAAACAAAAAAGGCAGAAATCAAACCACCAGAGCCATGTCTGAAATCATGGGAATACTGTCAGAAATATTGTCACAATTCAATTTGTCAGCGAGACAGGAAGACAGAAAAGTCAGGACGGGAGCATCAGAGAGCCAAATATATATTGAGTCACAGACCCTGACATGAGCTCATGCACCAACCTAAACCTCCCTTCTTCTTCTTCTTCATCTTCTTCTCTCCAGGCTTTTGTTCTGATGAGCATCTGTGTTTGCAGAGCTTCACTGAGCGTATTTCTGAGTGGCAGCTAATGGAGAAGACTGAGGGACCGAATGTGTTAGCTTCACCTCAGACAAAAATGCTAAACACATGCTTAATACAACCATGTCAATGTTTCACATTTTCTGGAGAAAAAATTTTTTTTCCTTTTGTTTCATTTCTCTCTCTTACTCTGTTATAAAAAAAAACAAACAAAAAAAAACAAAAAAAACAAACAAATGATACTAAGAGCTGAGCTCTAACAGCTGTGAGCTTTAATGGCTTAGAACATTTGAGCTGATCTGCTTTCCTCTTTTGTTTGACTATTTATGTTACACTTTGTTAAAAATGTCAATATCCATGCCGTAGTCTCATATTTGATCCATCATTTGCTTAAAGACCTCAGATTCTAAAGAGTTTCAATGCACTGTAAAAATCCTGAACATTTACATCTAAAACATTACTGAACAAAGCTAAAGACATTAGGTTAAAAATTAAGGTGAAGTTTTCAAGTATGAGATTAGATCGAATTTGCAATTTAAAGGTGAAGTGTGTCATATTTTAACTTAAAAAATGTTGACTTATTCAAACACACACCCCATCTGTCATTGGCCGAGCAAATACAGTCGTGCTCAGAATTAATGGTACCCCTGGTAAATATGATGAAAAATGGCTGTAAAAAATAATTCTGCATCATTTATCCTTTTGATATTTCATTCAAAAAATTGACAAAAATCGAACCTTTCATTGAAGTAAAATAATTGAAAGTGGGGGGGAAATCACATTATGAAATAAATGTTTTTCTCCAAAACAAGTTGGCCACAATTATTGGTACCCCTAGAATTGTTTACCAGTAAAATATCTCTGAAGTGTATTCCCATTCATATTTACCTTTTTTTTTTGCACACCAGGGTGACTAGGAACATGAAATTGTCCAGCCATGACTTCTTGTTTTACAGGAGTTTAAATATGAGGAAACACAAAGGCCAAATTCCCTTAATCATCCATTACAATGAATAAAACCAAAGAATATAGTTCTGATGTGCATCAAAAGATTGTTGAGCATCACAAAATAGAAAGTGGCTGTAAGAAAATAGCTAAAGCATTGAAAATCCCCATTTTGACCATCAGGGCAATAATTAAGCACTTCCAATCAACTAAAGATGTTACAAATCTGCCAGGAAGTGGACGTGTGTCTATATTGTCTTAATGCATGGTGAGGAGGAAAGTTTGAGTGGCCAAAGACTCTTCAAGGATCACAGATGGAGAATTGCAGAGATTAGTTGAGTCTTGGGTTCAGAAAGCCTATTAAAAAAAAAATTAAACAACCCCTACATCACCACATGTTGTTTGGGAGGTTTTCAAGAAAAATCCTCCTTGCTCATCCAAAAACAAACCCCAGCAAATTCAGTTGTCAGACATGACTGGACCTTCAAACAGCACAGGGTTCTGTGGTCAGATGAAGCTAACAAATAGCTTTTTGGCAGCAAACATGCAAGATGGGTTTGGTGCACACAAGGATAAAAAGTACCCCATGTGTACAATTTAATATACCATCTTTAATGTTGTGGTCATATTTTTCTGCTGGAGGTCCTGGACTTCTTGTTCAGATACATGCATGGCATCGTGGATTCTATCAAATACCAACAGATAAAAAATCTAAACCTGACAGCCTCTGCTAGAAATCTTATAATGGGCCGTGGTTGGATCTTCCATCAGGACAACGATCCAAAACAAACATCAAAATCAACACAAAAATGTGTTAAGTAGCACAAAATGAAGCTTCTACCATGACCTTCCCAG
Source organism: Meda fulgida (assembly GCA_030578275.1). NCBI lineage: Eukaryota > Metazoa > Chordata > Actinopteri > Cypriniformes > Leuciscidae > Meda > Meda fulgida. The sequence continues at coordinate 7,425,129 of CM060626.1, forward strand.
ACCTGATGAGTGGAGTGAACTGAAGAGAAGCAGCACCAACATGGATCTGGGAATCTGAAGGATCTGGAGAGATTCTGTAAGAATGGTCTCTGATCTCTTGTCTGTGTCCTCCAAACTCATCAGGCATCATAGGAGAAAACTCAGAGCTGTTATCTTGGCAAAAGGAGATTGCAAAAAGTATTTAATAAAAGGGTACCAATAATTGTGGCCAACGTGTTTTGGAGATAAACATTTATTTCATAATGTGATTTCCCCCCCACTTTCTATTCTTTTACTTCACTGAAAGTTTAGATTTTTGCCAATATTTTGAATGGAAGATCAAAAGGATAAATGATGCAGATTTATTTTTTAAAAGCCATTTTTTCTCATATTTACCAGGGGTACCATTAATTCTGAGCACGACTGTATATAGTCTAGCCCACAAACAATGCCATCAGTGCCCGCCCACTTTTTTATTACCCGCCCACCAAGTCTAAGTCTGATTAAAAACAATAGAAAAATATAAAACTATTGACTTAAATATGTTGATTACTGTACGCATAGGGCCTACAAATATCTAAGTAATTTGAGATTGTAGCGAGACTTGGGTGTGTGGGGGCACTAAAGTGTTCTTTTGGCACAATTTTCTTGTCCTCCAATTGGTGGATTGATTATTTAAAAACTTTGAAATAGAAGTTGAAGTTGAAATAATGCTTCTAGAAAAGTATATAGCATTGTATACTTGTGTATATAGATTTTTACTTCCAGAACCCAACCATTGCAGTCTGCATTTTTTGGGGGGAATCAACCTACAATCGGCTTATTTTCCCTGAATTTAAAAAATAAAAACATGATCTTTCAGTTAAAATTTTTACATTGTGGCCTTTTCAAAAAGTAATCATTGGTTAAACAATTAAGTTTCTTTAATCTGTTAGACAACAAAAAAATTAATTTAAGCTAAAATCTTCAACCATATGCCTTCTTATTTTCCCTTCACATTTCTAACCATCTCTCAGTCTTATCTCCCCATTTTTCCATGCTGTCCCTGAATTAAAATGAAGAGCGCATCCGTGGGTGCTCTGATGCTCCTGCCATCTGTCCAGGGGCTCAGATTTACTCCCCAATATCTTCATAACTCACGCACAAACACACGGAGCGCCACACAAGCCGAGAGAGCGGCCAATGACATCTGAAGGTCTTGGGCTTTTGCTCCAGGGCTCGATGATCTGAGTGACTGATGTGTGTTTTAAACGCCAACGCAATGAACTCGCTGGCAATAGAAAGAGAGAGTAAATGAGAAGGAAGGAGAGTAAGACATGAAGAGGGACGAGAGAATGGGAATGCTAAGAAGGGAGGGTGGCAGCCTAATGTTGCGAATGGCTATGTTTCGAACAGAATACTACATACTACACTTCCACTATTTTATTATGAAATAATGCAGCTAATGTTTGACTATTTATTATTTAATTGGTTTAACTATCTATTTTACTATTTCTATTTAACTAACAAAAAGTGCTGGTTTATTTTAATTTGTTTATTAATCACAATCCTCATTTGATCTCAATATTGATTCTTAAAATGTCCTGATTGATATTTTTCACTACGCCAGTGTTTCCTATGTTTTTCAGTAGCACTCTGAACCTACAGCACCACAGCTAAATAAATCATATTTTACCATGTTTTGCAGTCCAAATCAAATGTGATTAGATAAAAATGCATGCAGCACGATACAATAGCAAAAAAATTACCATTATTCTTATAATATACACGCAACAACATACAGAACATGCAGAATGACCAGTGTAGTCCGATTCACAAACAAATGACTCTTATGAACCATTTCTAGTGAATTAACAACGTATAATGAAATCAGTGAGGTTCAAATCCCAAGAGGAGAGGAGAGGTGCGAAGAGGGAAAAAAAGACTTCATCTGTTTGAGATGGGCAACATTTGGTGGAGAGATAGAGATTTTTAAGATGGGCAGAGGATGTGATTTTCTATCTCTCGTCTGATTATAGAGCTATCGGAAATGTGCTGGGGAATTGTGTTCTGTCTGTGCTCAAGGCTTAAGCACTTGTCAATTTCATTCCTCTACGGCAAACGATTACTTACAGACCCCTACGACAGCAAGCTAATGGGCTCCTCAGATTTTGGCAGAGATTAGATGGTAGGGCACTGCGAAAGATGGAGCAGAGGCTGAGAGGACATTTTTAAGGGAAATTACGCAAATGACCTTGGTCTACTTATCATTGCGCTCCTTGCCAGGAATGTAGATGGTCTCCTTGAAAATTACAAATGATCTGAAACTCCCTTGAACCTTGTATAACTGATGTTTTTTTTTTATTTCTCAAAAACAAAAACTGAGTAAAACATTTCTCTTTTCTATAAATTAAAATGAACCCAGAAAATATACAACTAAAAACTAATAATTTAAACTATTAATAAAAAATTGGGCCTCAATGATTATCACAAGAACATTGTAAAGTTCATGTAATTCCAAAATGTTTAATAATTATGATTATTAATTTATTATTATACAAAGCTGACTTACATTTCTGTGTAATGTAGTAAAAATGAAAGCCAGTCAGCCAAAGACTTCTGATGACACAGTTTGTTTTACACACAATCTAAATTATTTTCTGTGGTAATCAACAGCATGCCGCATACGCTGTCTAGAAAGGTTAACTTGTATTTAACCTCGAACAACTGCTGTAAACTCAGTCATTTCCTGAGGAGAGGTTAAAGTATTAGTCATTTTGTTGTGTGTTGTAATTGTTCTTTCCTTTAACGTCTATATAGATTTATACATCTTTAAAAATGTTTTTTTTGTGTTTTTAGTTTTAGTTAAGTTTAAGAATCCTGGACACATCTGTCTGCATAACTAGTCGTGTAAAAGAAGTTGAGCAAGCATGTCAGTGCTGACAAGAGGTAAACTTATATTTTACTTGAAATATTCCAAGAAATTATTCAAACTGAATTCAGACAACAATACAACCTACTTTTTCGGTGTAACAGAGAGACAAGCATTGAAAACAAATAAGCATTGGCTCTTAAAAAACAAACCGCTGTAATGTAATATGGCACTTACTGATACCCCCCCCCCCCCCCCCATCTTTGTGAGGTTCTCATTAAAAAGTTACTCTCTGCTTCTCTCTTCCTATCAAGTTGCTCAGAAAAAGCACTTTAATCACCAGACTGATTCTTGTGCAGTCTAGTGCTACGAATTCCTACTTTAAACCACAATATGTATGACCATTTGAATGTGAATATAGGAGGAATTTTTTTTTTTTTTTACTTTTTTTTGAAGAAAATGTATTATGTGGTTGTTGAGTGGTGTTGCTATGCGGTGAGGGTGATCGCTAGGGCATTGCTAGACGGTTGCTTAGTAGTTACTTTGGTCTCTGGATATGACTCTGTTCTGTGTTCATTTTTTGTCATTCACATTCATGTATCATTTGTAGCACAAATGCTGGGCAAGTTAGTGAAAAGCATGCAAGTATGAGCAATAAAAATAGTGATACTTGCCTTAGCAAGCACTAAAACACCTTAGAGCTACGACAGCAGTCTCAGTAGAATAGCACTAGTATTAGATTACCAGCAGACATTCCTAAATCATGTTATTTAGCTAAAATGAGTGTAGTACATGAAAGGGATATAGCCACCAGTCCTCTCATGGCTGTTGGCCACCCAAAGATCGGGAACTGAATTAAGAGGAGCTGTGCACCCTCTTTATTTATTGAATCCTGTGTTCTTTTCAGTGCTTCAGTTAGATTACCAGAAAAAGAATGGAGTATTTCCCGTCTACCTGGCCATAAATAGTGAACTAAAATCTGAGATATAAATGCTCAAGGTTACAGATGTTGGACGCAGAATGGAGGATGCACACAGTAATACAAATGGCAGAAAACTCAATGAAAGCAATTTGACCATAGACCATTTAATTCAAAGGGATTTCAAAAATAAGAGTTATTCACGTTTCTCAACACACAGGGGCTAATTCACTGTAGTTTAGTGCAAAATTACACATGCACCAATGAAACCAGGTACTAAATGCACTGAAATAGGGAAGCACTGAGTATTTAAATGAATTCATTGTCATTATTTTCAGATGAAACATGCTTCCTTTCTATATGCAACCCGGTCACACTAAATGCGTCTCTTTAGCACGCAATGTGTTTATCGTGCAATTTATACGCGAAAATTAGTTTTTACGTGCATAGGATATGCATGGGTTGGTTAGGGTAGGTTTAGTAGTGGTGTGGGGTGCGTGTGTATTATACGTTTGGGTAGAATTATTGGTGTGGGGTGCATGTATATTAGACGCAATGAACTGCGCATCAAATGCATGCGAAAACTGCGTATCATATGCACGTAAAAACTAATTTTCACATATAAATTGCACGATAAACACAATGCGTGCTATAGAGACGCATTTACGTGAGAAAAGGCTGCTATGAATTATATATGCCATATTATTCACAGAATTCAGCACTATTATATGTAGTCAACATGACATCAAAATTGATTTTATTTTATAATGCACTTCCCTGGACTTAATATCAATGATTCATTGTTCATGTTATGGAAAAAATAAATACATTTCAGAAAATAACTAAAATAACCATTGCCAATTCCTCTGAAATGACTTTTCTTAAAATAGCAACATTTTAGCAAACTTGCACACAGTTTGCTTTGAATCTATTTTTGACACCATCTGATAAATTCCCAATGGATAAAAACAATTCCCGTCCAACATTTGTTCCCTTTGAATATCCTGTTTAACTCAGAAATAATCATAAAATTGTGTATCAAGTGCTAAAACAATGCAATGTGTGTAAATAGATGACTATGAGATGGCACAAATTATTTGACCAATGTGTTGCATTATTGGTGTAGCACACCACATGTTTCAATTTGAAATATTTGATGGGGCAGTTTTAGACAAGAGTAATCAGTCTTTCCATTGGAGTGAGCTTTTGGTTAAATGTTTAGACCCCAAAATCTTTCATCCTAGCTCTCCAAAAAAATACGTCTTTTACCCGTAATTGTACTTTTCACTCAAATTTGTCTCTTTTGCTGCTAATTTGTCTTCTCTCAACCATCAACCACCAATCTGCTCAAGGAGGGGAAGCTTTTTAATGTCTTTCGTGCGGACAACCCACCTTCCGACTCATGCATGCACTCGTGTGGGATTCGAGATCGATGAATACTATATAGCCTCACCATCTGGCCCCAGTTTGTTAGCAAATTAAGCTAATTAGCGGGTACCGTAACGACTTTCAGGTCTGTGGGGCGGTTTGTGTTTCCAGCTCCACCCATGCGATTCCAGACTGACGACATTGCATGGTCGCTCCACCCTTGTGCCCTCCCGTAGTGCTAATGAAATCACCTCCAGCCGCCGTGGCTCCTCAGAGTCAGCTGCGAAAGACAAAGGTTAAGATCTCAGCACTTTGCTATATTGCTGTATTCGGTTACAGGTCACCAATTTGCTCTTCGGACCAACTTCTTTTGATATAGAACTCAGTTTATGGGTCCAACTTCTACAAAAGATTGCAATTCACAAGGGTTTTTCGCCTTCAAAGCAACAAATAACTTTGTTTTGTTGTCAAGCTCTTAGTGGACTGCCAAAAGTCTGCTTGAATCCAACTTTCAAGTAGAGCTACAGCACTCTACTTTCTAAACTTTTCGTCACACTATAATTTGAAGTCACCCTAGAGATTGCAGTTTTGGTTCCCATTTTGTCAGTACTTCTATGAAGAAGAAAAAAACATATGTATGTGTTTGTCTGAATGCATTTCAAGTGTTTCCCAAGCTGTCACGTTGAAGGAGGTGGATGGAGGACTTGGCGAAAAGCTGCGAGTTGTAGTAGTGATTTAACTGCTAAAAAGCGATGGTTTAATAAGCTGACAGACTGACAAGGAAACAGATGGAATCGGCAGTCATGTGTACTTAAACACGTTAATTGTTGGCGACGGAGCCAGACTACTACTTTAAACGCTGGAAGGCAGGCCGCCTCAGAGTCGCGAACACCGCGTTTATCCTGCATTGATTGTTTACAAGAAACAGTCTTCCATCCCACCCATGGAGGAGGGTAAGTACGCCGGAGCTTGATTTCTAGACAGCTGAAGTAATCAGGCCAAAAACAGAGACAGCTTCCCATATGCTTGGCTCAAGAGAACCATTTCTGCACAGACTGAGCGAGTGTGTCGATTATGTATGTATGTGAGCGTAATTCACTATCTAATCAAATACATGCCTAGTCTCTCACAAAGGAAAAAAAAAATTGAGTTATTCTGTCTTTGCTATAGTTTAATTCTGTAATACACATCAGTGATGCTGATTGCCAACTTGTTGCCATAGCGTTTCCAAGGCATTATCATATTTTCATCTTGAGGTTCGGATCAAGGTAGGGACAACACCTGACAAATCCATTATACTGAATCACTCTTTAATTTACCAGCATTGACAACAACAAAAAAACATGCTCATACGCCAAGCCCACCTGTAATTTCCTCCATTTGAATCTCTCGCAGGAAAGGCTCATCACTGTGTTTTTAAATTAGACAGTATATCAAAACCTGCTGGCCTACGTGGTTGAAATCGTAATCATCTGATAGTGGCATCTTATGATGCACAGCTTTTTTCTGGCTGCAAACACACCTTCATTAAAGAGAGGACCAAATCTGTGCTTTGACAACAGCACTTTTAATACATGCACAGCAAACAGCAAACAAAAACAGAGGTTTCATGCAATTCAACAGGCATTTGTTTACCCAGAGGAGTAGTGGAAGGAGATATAACAGAAATTCAGCTACATGCCACTGTTGTGACTACTTCAAACACAGACGTGATTAACGATTAATTAATGTTGTTATCTCAATAGTGAAAGGAACATTTCCTGCATCAAACAATCTCTGCCTGCCGTGAAAATCCCCTCAGATTCATCAGGTATTAAATACATCCGTTTATCATTCGCCGTTCAGCGCTTACCTGTGGTCTGTTCTCCATTTTCAAAAAACAATCATGCTACAATCCACTTTAGCTGCCACTACTGTACTTTAGTGCTGTAAAAGGCTGATAAGCAGCATTTTACCGCGTGATGCTACACAACCAAATTTAATGTGCAAAAGGTTTATGTGTTTACGAAGGGTGATGAATCTCCAAATGCATTCTGAACTCTCTTAATTAGGTTTTGTGTTATCAGGAAAACAACACTGTGTGTTAAATTACATTGAAATGAATTTAACAGCAGTCACAGAGTGTTGAAATTTTCTGATTAATTGCTGCATCCGGAACACTCTTTCTTTCTTTTTTCATTCCATCAATCTATTACTGATTCCTTTTAATCATAAAATGACATAAAATGTGTGTTTGTTTGGATAAAAGAAACTCTCCAACATGAAATGTTTGGGAGATCTGAAAATAGACAGATCGAGCGAGCACAAAATGGGAAGAAAACAAAAAAATACGGCCTCTGAATCAGTCTCATGATGCCATTACGTATAGTTTTCTCTCAACGCAATAATTTGGTGCATTTGTTTCAGCATGCATTCAGGTGATTATGTTTGGTCCCCACACACAAAAGTCATTACTCTGTACTCCAGAAAAACAACCTTATTTAGCCTCCACTGCCTCTTAATATCTCCTCTCTGAAGCAGCCACTGCTGCGCTGTTAGCTAATATTACCTCCCCCCATTTTTCATCCATGTCTGAGGTATCCATGACATTGATTTTAGCATAATGATTTTATTGAAACCAGGTTATTTTGTCATATTTGTATTAACGTCAGCATCTGTAAACTTGCTTTTTGTGTATTCCACGCAAAACCTGCCTATGTGTTTACTCTGTATTGTATTAAGCTTAGGCACAAATAAACGTGGGATTTGTGCATTTGTTCAAAAAAATAATGTCATTTGTGTATAAAAAGTGTGTGGGATTTGGCAAATCAATCAAAAGTTTGAGGAGGTAAGAAAAAGCAGATGTTAGAAACGATTTCTATTTCAAATAAATGCTGTAAATTAAGCAGCACATCGGTTTTCAACATTTATAATAATTAGAAATGTTTCTTAAGCACCAAATCAGCATATTTGAATGATTTCTGAAGGATCATGTGACACTGAAGACTGGAGTAATGATGCTGAAAATTCAGCTTTTCCACCAAAGGAATAAATTACATTTTAAAATATTATAAAAATAGAAAATGGTTATTTTAAATGCTAATAATATAATGGTAATACTATTTAATATAATATATCATTAATAACATGTATATTCGGATCATATAAATAGTGTAAGCACTTTATTTTACAGTCCTGTTCCTCATGTATGTACTTATTATACTAATTGCAATAACTGGGTAATAACTAGGTATTAACCCTGAACCTACCCATAAACCTAACCTTAGCCCATGTAGTTATGTTATATTAGCCAGTACTTTCTTAGGCAAGTACACTGTACACGTGCTGTAAAATATTACCAACTCCAAACTTTTGAAAGGTATATGAATATCTAATCGTTTGTAAATATCATTGTATGGAACATAGCATCTATACATATCTTATTTTGTGTTCAGCAAGAGTATTTGATTTCTGGCTGAACAATTCAATTCAATTTAAACTTTAAAATTAATTTGTTTCATGTAATTAGTGTATAAAACTTTCCCATTCACCAGTTTGAAGGCATTTGTGGATGGACTTCCTGAAGAGTCGAACTAGTGCCTCAGTAGTGCTATAAAAACAAAGAACGACTTCTGGCTCAGCCAATGGTGTGAGTTCGAGTTTTGTCTGAACAATAACAGGCAGGGAAAGAGTCTCTTTCTTTGTGTTTTATCCAGACGTTGTGGCAGAATTCCCAATTGCTATATAGAGACTCGCTGCACATCATCACGGATCTGTAATTCCCCCTCAGAGCAGTGAGGACTCACATCCTGTTTAATGGGAAACCGCTCACTCAGTTTCCTGCGCTTGTTGTTTTGAGTCTGTCTGATTTATGAAGGTCTTGGGTAACACTCACGGAGGGTTTCTGAGAGCGTCGGGTTGCAGATAACTACGTTGATTTGAATCATAATCTAATTTCGTCTTCACATCTAAGGCAATGTTGACCTGAAGATGAGTTTCAGTTTATCCTGGCTCTGTGTAAACTTCTGGTTCGGTGCTAAGAGAGAGGCAAACGAGCACACACACGCATTTAAAACCCATTAATTTCCATTAGGTCCCCTCAGGCTGAACAGTGCGTGGTTGTTTCTCTCAGTCTTCTGTATTTAGGCTGCCAAGTCAATCTTGCACAGTGAGCTTATCTACACAGTGCTTAAAGACAGGCTCAGGATTAGCTGGGCCTGACTTTATGGCAACGCATCGACAAACCTTTCACACACAGCAGGCCTGGTGCTACGAGGGGGCAAAAGGGGGGGATCTGATTCGGATCTGATTTGTACCCCCTCAGTTTCAAAAAAGGAAAATCTAAATAAAGGTGATATATCTGTCATACAGTGTGGCTGCATGATGTGTCGCCATGGAATTAATATGTTCTAAAATAACGGTTGCCTTAAAAAAACTCAGATAGAATATTCAATTTCTTCTCAGATAATAAAATAATTTTAATTCAAAATAATACTGCATGTCCATTTATTTGGGAAGTAGCCATGCATGTAATAGGTGGGATAAGTTAGCCATCATTATCTGAATATACTGAACCACTTCAGGCCTAATCATATATATATATATATATATATATATTATGCTATTTAATGGCAGGTTCCCATTGTGACAACTGTCCCTATATATGCCCTGCTATTTGGGAATGCTTTCACAAACAAAACAAAACAAAACTTTCACACACACAAAAGTGTGTGTTCAGCAAAGTGTTTCCCTGGTAAAAATGGTGGAAAGATTCATTACTTGGCTATTAGGATATATACGGAGCCCCTAAAGGGACAAATTATAATTTCTCGGGGGAACGCAAAACCTTTGTGAGAGAACACCAGTATTAAGTATTAACATGGGGGGGGGGGGGGGATGTGAAATTTGAAAGAATGTGAAATTTGATATTAAATCAATCAAAGCCTCAAAAAGCAATTTTTTTCCCCCCAGCTTTATTGTTGGCTTAGTTGCTGCATTTTGCAGGGCAGAGAAATTTACCTTCAAAAATAAAGCCACATTGAGAAATGTATTAGAGTCAAAAAAGTGTGATGACAAGCCCTGTTCTCCCCTATGTAGTTGTCAGGAATAGTTTGTGATAATTTTGCTGAGTCATCATGTCACATCTTCAGAGTCTGAGAATCCCTTATTTCTTTTTTCTCATGTACATACACACACACAACAGGCTTTAGGAAAACAAAAGCAAACAGTGTTAAATTGCAAACCATGCAGGTTTCTGGAAAGCGCTTGTCATCTGTTTGCGAGTCAAATGTTTATTATCAGTAATCAGGTGTGTGTAAAACAAAAGGAACTCTGGGAAAAAATAAGTAATTCCCATGTCAAAAAGATTTCAGCTCTATAATGTTTCTCAGCATCCCTAAATTTAGCCAAATTGAAGCTATACCCAATCCAACCCTGTCTTAAATGCAAAATAAAAAACATCCATAGTTTAATATTTTTCCATTTATCTTTGAAATTAATTTTGATTTTAAAAAGTTTGTAACGTGAATGTAGGAACTGTTTAAAAAATGCATACAATGGCAATGGTTAGCAGACAAATTTTGCACCAGTCTTTGTAATCATTTGGTTAAAAGAATGTAAGGAAGATGCAATGCTTACTTCATTTGAAATTATACAGACAGGCAAATTCAGCCAGCAAAGATATGTTCATTTACAGTATGAGACATGTTTAAATAATAATAATAAACAATATTAATTCATATATACAATTATATGAATAATGATATCACTAATACTAAAACTACTACTAATAATAAACAAGGTAAATATATGTATTGGACAACAACATATCTAATATTAACACTTATTATTGTTAATACAATTATTATTAGTAGTATTGGAATTCATATTAATTATTATTATTATTATTATTATTATTAAAATGTAAAAAATATATATTTTTACATGTTTTGATGATTGGTGCTTATATACATGCTTATTTTGTTTCTGAGATTGAAATGAATGAAACCAAAACAACAAACTCAAACATCATAGAGCCAGGACAACCCCTCCCAGTCAATAGCCCCCCCCCCCATGCAGCATGGAAATGTACCACAGTGGAATTTTCCACGAGGGAGCCTCCCTTTCCCTGGCCCAAAGCCGTTGGGGCAGTATCCTGCTTTTAGGGGCCCTTTCAGTCTAATTGACTACAGGGTCTCACCTGTGGCGGTGTAATTACGGGTTTCAGCACTGCAATAGTGGCAGTTGCTTTCACTGCCTCCCTCCTGAGGTTATCCGCTGGGGTTAATGAATTTCAACTGATAGTGTACGAGCCGTTGTAATCCCCTGGGTCTTCCAGCACAGCAACACACACTAATTCCCCAAGGCAATAATACACCCTTTCACCACCAAGAATGACTTTCAAATGGAGCCCCAGTCTACAGATGGTCAACAATGGGTCCAGAGGCCACACAGTCCATCTAGTCTACAAATGCAAAAGAAACAGATTTCCTTAATCAGCTTCCTCATTATCAAGCTGTTCATGGTCTCTCTTCTCCTGCTGTTGGCCTATTCAGAGATTCTCCAGTCAGTTGAAGTGCTCCATAGAGAGGGGCAGAGGCAGGAACAGGATTTCGAAAGAAAACATGCATCCTATGCAAGCCAGTAGAATTTGAGCACTTGTGAACAAAGCTGCCATTGGTTCTGAGGTGTTATTGTTTGAGAACGGGTATGTGCAGAGCTGGCTATGTAAACACAATATGTCAACAAATTTATATATGACTAGCTCTTTCATATCTCAATATTCCTAAGGGTGGGCTGTATGACTAAAATCTTACATCCTGTTGCATAAATATATCTGCCATGGAATAAATTGTACATTAAAATATCTATAGCTTGACGTTATATAGTGGTGGATGAAATACTCAAATTAATTGTTGCTGGGTCTAACATTATTATGAATTATTATGAATTGCCAAGTAGCCAGCACTAGTCAGTAAGGACGATTAGAGGATAAAGATACAATATGTATTGATCTGCAAAATATTTTATTTATTATCAAAACTGTCAAAACATTAAATATATTAAAATATAATTTTAGGTTACTGATAGCCTACTTCTTGTGTGCAAACAAGTAATGAACCAAATATACAGTATTTTTACAGTTTTTTTAAAAATGAGGAAAAACAAAATTGTCAAACACAAAGACATGTAACATCCTAGTTGTATCTCATTTGAAACTGCTACGACAGCGGAGAAGATGCAAAAATTAAAAAAAAATTAAAGGAGCTGTATGTCAGAAATTTATTTTAATTATTCATAAAAAGGCCCTGATGTGTCACTAGAAATCATGTTCATTTCAAATACTTATATAACTGACAACAGTAGTATGGCTAGAATATTGTCATTTAAAAAGTGGACTTGCAGCCCTCAACTGATGTTGATGTTGTCATGTTGTGTTTTGGTCTGATGCGCCACCCTCCACCTATCTACCAATCACGAAGTCAGTAGTGTTTCGGGATCCGGGTTGCCAGCTTTGCTCTAATCTACCCTAACTCTAGTCGGATTAAAATGTCTAACGTTACTCAATCAAAAAGACCTAGTTATAATTCAGAAATTCGTCGTGACAAAGTCCGAAATAAAACCAGAATTTGTATTGGAGATGCTTTTGAAAGATGGAGACGGCTGAAAACGGAGAAGAATTTGAACACAGATGCCAACGTTGCTAATTTTCTTCTGGACAGGTAAGATACATCTATGCTTGGCTAACTTGTACTTGATGTCAATGGACATTTCATGTATGCATGACAGTCGAACAAAGTTATGCATGTTCGTGCAAAGTAACGTAACGTTAGCTCACATGGACGTATACTAACATTAGCAATGCATTATAGGAGCCAGTTCCTCTGTCCTTATGCTGAGACGCAGAGGAAAACAACATAAGCACGCCCATTATGGCAGTTTGAAACGTAATTGAGACAGAAGCCTAACTTTACCTCAGAAAAAATGATTAGTCATTCGTTCTTCGCGTATATCGTGTACGATGGTATTCTCCAACACGGGCTCTCGCTCGCTTTCCATCTCTGCCGTGCGCGCGCGCGCCACGCGGATTCTCTGTCTCATGTTCGATCACTCTAGATTCCGGGACATTTTAACTCATTTGCGGCATAACTAGTCGATCACGAGTGGCTCAACAGGTAAATCTATAGATAAACTCATCTTTCAGGCATTTGACCGACCGGGTTGACATGTCAGAAATCGGGAAATCGGGGGGTGTGGCGTGTGAGCATGTGAAACCACTCAAATGCGGGTGTCTCACGGCCAATGCGTGAGAGTTGGCAGCTCTGAAATTTAGTTACTCAAACAATATTTTATGATGAACTGAAAACAACCCTGTGATAGCCATGGTGATATTGAATTTGTCCCGCGTTATAATTGCTGTGGCAAATGTTTTGGTTATTTGTTAGCCTACTTATGACAAAAACTTGCTTACCGTACATTAATGACAGATAAATAACGTTACAAGTTAGACTAACAGCTACGTTCTGTCTGTCACATACGAGCATACATCTTTACGATTATACTGTCACATACGAGCATAAATCTTTACTATTATATTTAACTAATGACAATTAGTACATTTTTAAAATACATAATTACTTATCAAAATATCTCGCATGAAGCATAAACATAATGAACAGAAAAAAAAACTTACTGTGTACGTCTCGTCGTCACTTGCCATTGGAAGCAGCCTACGTTTCTGCTGAACCCTGCAGCTTATCTGGCAACAGGGGGTAGGGGGAGGGGATACAGCGCTCTATGGTATTTTTAAAGTGATTGCAGTACCAGTTTTAGCCACAATCCTACATACTGCTCCTTTAAACATAACCTAAATCCTATAGTGTGCTGAGATGGTGATACACAAATGTGGACAGGTCAGCATTCAAGCATTACTCAGAGGGCTTAAGCAGCTCGCGCTTTTACTGCAGATTTACAGCCATCAGTCGCTCTCAAGCTCAGAGTATCTCCCGGTTCTTAATGGCTCATTTTGAATCAGACTTGTGAATTCAGTGAATCATTAATTGGAGACTCGCTCAGGGGCGCGTTTCCCGTACAACGATGTAACTTGCTGCTTAATTACCATAGTACAATGCACCGTTGAAGAAATCAACTTGCTAGTCACGACTGTTTCCCCAAACCGTATAGTCGCAAATTGGTTGTTCAACCACTTGGTTAATGGTGTCACAGGTGGTGGAGTAATAACTAGTAAAGCCTACTTTAATGAATGTTTGCGATCGAATTAATGCTAGATGTTTTGCTATAAATTACGGACTTGTCATCTGAGGACTAATTTTTCTCAGTTATTTGCTTTATTTCCAGATTCAATAACAGGCTCGTTCTTACGCACTAGAGCACGTTCGCACATGCGCACTCTTCAAAAACGGTGCTTTAAATCTTGACAAACTAAAAGACGTAAAGGACATTTGTATGTCTTCTAAATAAAAGATACTGATTGTACTGAGTGCCATTTTGCTTATTTGGCTCAAGATAATAATTTATTAAGCCCACATGTTATAAAAACAAGAAACTCTGCTTCTAACCACAGGTTAGAACTGTTGTTCCAACTTCCAACCACACAACTTTGCGATGCTGATTGCTAATGTTCGTTGGAACGATGGTTTCGGGAAACACAGACTCGTTGAACTATGATGATAACTACGGAACTTGCGACCATAGTTGTCCGATGCTTTTGGGAAACGCACCCCTGAATGAATAATTGAATCAATAAGTTGTTGACTCAAGAACACCAGCAATCAGATCAGTCCAATTTGCGAACGGCGTTCGGTGTGATTTGCGAGCCAATTTAGCAGGTTCATTGTAAATGATCAATTCGTTCATGGATCAGACATTGCTTCTGTTTTAGGAAATGTAGGGGACTAAAAAGTATGATATTATGCTTTGAAATGTAGTGAGGTAAAAGTAAAAGCTTCTCAAAATAAAAATACTTTAAAAAAAGTACAGTAACGAAGTAAAAATACTTTGTTACTGTCCACCATTGGCATTATATCTTGTGCATTTACTGCTTTTCTTCTCTATTTTTTCAAGTTTACTCAACATATTCTGATATTTCATACCAATGTTTATCTGCTGTATTTTCCTTTCTTAACCTCAGCCCTTAAAGGCTGGCAGTGACAACTCAATTTGCTGCTTCTTCTAAATCCAATATTTGATTTGAAAATGTCACACTGGCTCTCATTAATGAGTCAGAAAAGCCACCTGCATTTTGGTGCTATTTATTTGAGCCAAAGCTGCATTCCGATTGGATCAAAACAGACCCACCCACTCATTCTGCCGTAAGTTAATATGAGTAGATGGATTGGTGCAGAAGACTAATAACTGGAGATGTGATGGCAAAAATACATCAGGCATCTCTCTCTCTCTCTCCTTCTCTGGTGCGAGCGAGATCCATGGTGGTTTTTAAAAACTTTGATCTTCTGTGAGGGGATGAAAAGCCCATCGCTTATCACCTGCCTCACTGTTGTCTACTTAACACTTAGCCTCAGACGGAGGGCCTGACAGTTTCAAATCCAGTGCAAAAAAGAGGCTTTTAAATCAACAAACTTTGGAAAATATTTTAACCACCCCACCGTTAGAAAAAGAAAAAAAAAGTGACACTTGGCAATTCAAACATGACGACTTTTTACATGGGTTCAATTGTAGTAATGGGTTTCACTGTACACATCATACAATGTTCGTCTTAACCGATACATGCCTTTGCTTTAAAGGAATGGTTCATCCAGAAATAAAAAAAATCTTGTCATCGTTTACATATTTTCTCTAGAGAGAGAAAATCTACACAGCAACTGTTATACTGTATCTTCATGCAGTCATAATCACCAAAAGATCAGAAGATAACACACACTAAAAACACCCTAAATGTAGTCCATGTGACTTGCAGAATTATGTTCCAAGTCTTTTAAAGACCTAAATTTAAGTTATTTTCCGTGGAAATTCATTGTTTCCCTAATGTGATTATTAATGAGATTTTGGATATTCTTCACATTACTATGACTTCAGAGGGCTTGGAATACAGCTATGAATCATATGGACACGTTATATGGTGCTTTTGTCCTTTTTTTGGAGCCTTATGTAGAAAATAGCCACAAAAGTACAAAAAACATCAACGTTGTTTTCTATGAAAAATAGCAGCATCGGTAATTGAAAAAAAAAAATACAGACTAGGTAAATAAATATGCATCTTTTTTTATTTTGGTTTGACTTTGGTTTAATCTCTTTAAAAAGTACTTTATTTTTCATGTACCACGTAACATTTATTAGCCTACATTATAAACAGAATCAACAGGCAGTCTGACAGAAAAATCACTTAATAAAATGTTTTTCCACAGCTCTCTTCTCCCCCTTTCCTCCAAGTGTGAAATAACACTTGCCTGTCTGTGAACCTACTGCTTGGGGTCAAATGTAAACAGGATCCACACAGCTGTTTGATTTCAAATGTTCAAAAAATGCCATCGCCGTGGCGACTGACCTGTTATGATTCAACTGTGAATGCCTGTGATTGGCCAACTGCCGGAGGCTCCGCTATGTGTTTTTGTTTGAATAAACCAGCTGGCACGTGTCGAGGTGAATGAATGCATGAGGCCCCTCAAACACACACACACACACACACACACTTTGTGGGCAGGACTCATCTCTTGACATAACCACAGACTAAAGGCCCTGGCTATTTAAAGGCAGGGGGCGTTGTTTAGATGTAAGGAAATGCTGCCTGAATTATCTGTTGGTGCGTATTGTGTCTGAAAACAATGGCAGGCACGAGCAACCTATTGTCTGAGTGAAAGCGAGACATAAGGCACAAACCACCACCCCCTCCATTTAGCATCACAATATACTGCCAAAGTATACATTCAGATAAAAGAAAACATTATTTTTTAAATGTCAAAATGTACTTTTATAACCATAAACTATTGTAGTATGTCATGTACATTAAAAAAAAGCATATGCACAGTAAAAAAAAACATTTGATTTTTGTAAAATTCAACTTAATTCACTGTGTTAATCCAATGAATTTGTCCAATATATTTGAATGGAAAAAATAAAAATAATATTAATATCTGAGGAGTAAACGAAAAGAAGAACAAAAACATGCAAAAAATAAACAAAATATGAGTTGAGATTTCTTTTTACAGTGAGAAACATTTTAAATAAGTATATTTATTATAAATATACCACACAAAGATGCCAATATTCGCAATCCCTGTAATTTGTTTGGTCCCAATGAGGAAAACAGCTTATAAATCGTACCAAGTGTCATACTAAGATGTTTTTTGAAAATGTAAAAATTCGAAGTGTTCTATGGCTGGTCTGTAGGTTTACGGCTAAGGTTAGTGTAACGGGATAACATATACAGTTTATTCAGTATATTCAGTATAAAAATCATTATGCCTAAAGTCCACATAAAACATGAAAACACAGTGTGTGTGTGCGTGCGTGCGTGCGTGCGTGCATGCGTACATGCGTGCGTGCGTGCCACAAAACAGTGAACATGTCTACGTTTTTTTTTATTATTATATGTAATTCAAAGCACTTAAATATTTGTATGCACGAAATAAACACTGGATTGAATAATACTGTATAGATGTGCACTTTATATATTAGCATAACTCTGTTTATGTTAAGCGTATTTACTTCTTGGGCCAGAGATATTGATAGTTGCTAAAGGATAAAGGATAAAAAATAAAAAAAATGTCAAATAAATGTCAATAATAATTAATAATAATAATAACAACAACAACAACAACAACCACCAAAATATCACTAACATAAAACCCAAACGGATTGTGCTATGTATCAAATGAATAATTTGGGGATTTCAAATCAAACCTGTGAAAAAAACACGATCATATGATGGTGGGGGAGAGAAAAGAGCAATTGTATGAGAGGGCATAAAAGAGAGAGAGTATTTTCATCACAATGTCGCCCATATGTTAGACAGTAACATTTACTACTTCAGATTGGAGCGACTGGGATGTGTGTGTGTGTGTGTGTGTGTGTGTGTGTGTGTGTGTGTGTGTGTTTGCGTGAATTATGAGCACAGAGGAGGCCACACAGGCTGAGCGAGGCAGCCATAAAAAAAATTGGTCATAACAGCATAGCGAGCTCTCCCCACGGCAGGGAGCAATCTATTTGGTGTGTATTTGTGTGTACAGCATGTGACAGTTGATGATTTTCCTGCCGATATTACCTGGGTGTAAAACAGATGTCAGCCTAGAGATTGGTGGTGGATGAACAAGATGAAATCCAAATATGTTTAGAACATGCAATCATAGGAAACAGCTTACAGGTTTCTGTATAACAAGAAAGGCACTGTTAGAAAATGAGCCGGTTTTGGCAGCATTTAATTTGCATGTGACAAATGGCTTCAGTATTACTTCAGTTTCAAATGAGCTATATTATGTTTTTCTATCGACCAGATATAATATTTGTTTCACAATATGTTAAATATTTGACATTCTGCTACCGTCACAACATTTGTATTGATCTGTCTTTAGTGGCATTTAGTAAATGAGTGAAAGACCTACAATTTATACAAACACACAGAGATACTTTTGGTACTATTAGAAAATGTACTCTTATAAAACAATTTTCACAATATTTTTAAGATGGATTTTTGAGTGTGGGGGTCTGGGGGTAAAACAATGGGGGAAAAAAGATTAAAAAACATTTAAAAATTGCAAAAATAAATGATGAAGGTATGATAAATCATTTCCAAGACAGTCATAAAAGGTAGGGTAGGCAATTTTCAAGAACGGCTAGCAATTGCGAGCTAGTTTTGAAAGTATGAGATCCCACCCTCCCTTCAGAGAGTCTCCAAAGCCATGCCTTCTTCAAAACACATGAACGCGCACAGCCAGAGCAAATAAAGCACAGAGAAGCCGTTAAAGGGACTATAAGTAACTTTTTGGGTAATTTATAATCTAAAAACCAATATTTGTATTCATAAGTATGTCCCCAATGGTGTACAAATACTTCTGCCTATTATCTTATTTATCCTCGTAAACAAAGAATTTATTATATTTATATACATGGAACGGGTAAGTCCACGGAGGCTTCCATGTAGTTCCGCCATCTTGAAAAACTATAATAGCAGAGAGGGACAAAAAGTACGCCAACGCAAAGTTTGTAAGTTTACTTTTGTAAGCTAGAAATTCGATACAAATATATTTTAATAGAGCATATGATTGTTCTTGCATTGTTTGCATAGCTAACTCTACTTCAATTTTTATGTTATCTGATATTTTCTGTTATTTATCATTTATACTGTGACCTCACATTGAATAATACAGACGCATAAATTCTATATGTAGCTCTTGTAGCTGCCGGGCATCTTTGTCGCCGTTGTATTGACACTCACTCTCCTCCTCTTCCTCGTCGTCCACCTCCTCGCCTAGATCCCACTGATCCTCTACCTCTCTGTCCTCTTCCTGTCACGGTGCGGCCGCGGAGAATAGTGTGAGGACTCAAATGCAGAGGTGAAGAAGTGTTTTAATTAAGTAAAACATAAATCAAACAAACAAAGGAGATCCAGGTCTCAAGAACTAAATAATACATCCAGGAACATGACATGGCAGGCAAAGAACTGCACACAACACATCACCCAACTTTAACAATGAACGAGCACAGGACAGCAAATACAGGGAGACTAAATAGGAAAGCAAACAAAGGGGGTAACGAGGGAAACTAGGTGAAGCCAATAATACAATAATGAGGTAACAAGGTGGGAGGGGCTAGACAATCCACAAGAGCACATGGCACACAGAGAACTCATGACAGCCATACACTCACAGTAAACAAGACCATACACAAACACAAGACCAGGAATGTCACGGCTCTGTCACCAAACCAAGAATAACCAGAATAGCTGTGACAGAACCGTGACACTACCCCCCCCCTCCAAAGGGACGCCACCTGGCGTTCCTTAAAAGAGACATAAAACCACACCAGAAGAAAAAAACAGACACAATCCAAGACACCACCACAGAAAAGTCAAATGAAACAAAAACAGATAAACCACAAAAGTTCATAAATTGACCAGGGAGGGACGGGAGGGTTAAGCCAGGGATCCTCAGGTTTCTCAGAAATCCTGGCAAGGACCAGAGTGGACCAGGCTGTGCAAGGTGGCCAAGACGTAACAAGAAGACCATCAGGCGGCCAGGGTGGAGAAGACCCCTCGGGCGGCCAGGGCGAAGCAGACGACCCCTCGGGCGGCCAGGGCGGTGAGGACCCCTCGGGCGGCCAGGGCGGTGAGGACCCCTCGGGCGTCCAGGGCGGTGAGGACCCCTCGGGCGGCCAGGGCGGTGAGGACCCCTCGTGCGGCCAGGGCGGTGAGGACCCCTCGTGCGGCCAGGGCGGTGAGGACCCCTCGGGCGGCCAGGGCGGTGAGGGCCCCTCGGGCGGCCAGGGCGGTGAGGGCCCCTCGGGCGGCCAGGGCGGTGAGGACCCCTCGGGCGGCCAGGGCGGTGAGGACCCCTCGGGCGGCCAGGGCGGTGAGGACCCCTCGGGCGGCCAGGGCGGTGAGGACCCCTCGGGCGGCCAGGGCGGTGAGGACCCCTCGGGCGGCCAGGGCGGTGAGGACCCCTCGGGAACAGCGGACACAGGCTCCGGCTCAGGAACAGCGGACACTGGCTCCGGCTCAGGAACAGCGGACACTGGCTCCGGCTCAGGAACAGCGGACACTGGCTCCGGCTCAGGAACAGCGGACACGGGCATCTCCAGGATCCGAGCCAGACGTTCCAAATAGTCCATAAGTGCCTTGGCGGCTACACAAATGGACATTTCCGGATCTGTCTCCCGCTGGGCAGACGTGACGTGAACAGTCTCCCGCTGGGCAGACGTGACGTGAACAGTCTCCCGCTGGGCAGACGTGACGTGAACAGTCTCCCGCTGGGCAGACGTGACGTGAACAGTCTCCCGCTGGGCAGACATGACGTGAACAGTCTCCCGCTGGGTAGACGTGACGTGAACAGTCTCCCGCTGGGCAGACGTGACGTGAACAGTCTCCCGCTGGGCAGACGTGACGTGAACAGTCTCCCGCTGGGCAGACGGGACGTGAACAGTCTCTCGCTGGGCAGACGGGACTTGAACAGTCTCTCGCTGGGCAGACGGGACGTGAACAGTCTCTCGCTGGGCAGACGGGACGTGAACAGTCTCTGACTGGGCAGACGTGACGTGAACAGTCTCTGATTCCGCAGAAGTGACATGAACCATCTCTGATTCCGCAGAAGTGACGTGAACTGTCTCTGGATGGGTAGAAGTGACATGAACAGTCTCCCTGGCCATAGCCGGGAGCTCGGGCACCACAGGACACGAGATCTCAGGAACCACTGGACCCGATGACCGGACAGCTCTCTTCCTCCTCCGCCTCCGACCGCGCTGAGGTACAGCCGTCTCGTCAGTCACCACTGGCGACAGGACAAAGAGCATAGACCGCCCTCTACCAGCCGGTGTTGAGTCCTCCTGGACCACCCGGCTAGGGACCACCGGGTTTAAGACCCCCGAAACTGGTTCCTCCCAGACCATCGGCCTTGAGACCACCGAAGAGGAGTCCTCCCGGACCACCGGACTAAGGACCACCGGGCTCAGGACCACTGGTTCTGGGATCAAGCCAGGTTGAAGCGGGGAACGGTGTCGAGATTCCTCTCGACCATCTCCTCTCCTCCGACCTCCTCCGCCTCCCAGAGAATCTGGCGAGGCGGGTCTCCTCAAAAATTTTTCCTGGTGGTCTCCCTGGTGTTGGTAGGACGGGGTTTCTGGAAGCTGTCAACAGTATACCCTATTCCACCAACTTGACCTCTGGCAGCCCTCATCTCTGCAGTCTTACGCCCACCTATAGTGAAGAGCTCAAATAATGTCATAGGAGGTCCCAATTCTTCTCTCCTCTCCTCCTGGGAACCCGACATCATGGCTTCCAGTCTTTCTCTCCGCTGAGTCCTCAAATTTGGCTCGTTCATCCTGTCACGGTGCGGCCGCGGAGAATAGTGTGAGGACTCAAATGCAGAGGTGAAGAAGTGTTTTAATTAATTAAAACATAAATCAAACAAACAGAGGAAATCCAGGTCTCAAGAACTAAATAATACATCCAGGAACATGACATGGCAGGGCAGGCAAAGAACTGCACACAACACAACACAACACAACACAACACAACACAACACAACACAACACAACACAACACAACACAACACAACACAACACAACACAACACAACACAACACAACACAACACAACACAACACAACACAACACCCAACTTTAACAATGAACGAGCACAGGACAGCAAATACAGGGAGACTAAATAGGAAAGCAAACAAAGGGGGTAATGAGGGAAACTAGGTGAAGCCAATAATACAATAATGAGGTAACAAGGTGGGAGGGGCTAGACAATCCACAAGAGCACATGGCACACAGAGAACTCATGACAGCCATACACTCACAGTAAACAAGACCATACACAAACACAAGACCAGGAATGTCACGGCTCTGTCACCAAACCAAGAATAACCAGAATAGCTGTGACAGAACCGTGACACTTCCTCTACCTCTAACGTTACTTCTTCCTCTCCCTACTGTTGAATCATCTGATGATGATATCTAACAATGCACATACTTAAAAAAAATATAACGAGTAAACAAGGCATAATTACAATAGTTCATGTTTTTGACACTCATTACTTCGTACTATAACATTCGTTTGTTCGTTGTGTCAATTTGAAGTTTGTTTGAAATAACAAACCTGTTCACCCGAGGGAAAACTCGACGAAGTGCTATTAGAAGACATCCTGTTATAGCTTTTTGGTACATAACGGCTACCGTAGATGCAACACGCATTTGAAAACGTGAGGCGCTGGAGAGCACAATTCGTTTGAATGCAAAATACAATTTCACCTCTAGATGGGAGTAATTCTTACTTAGTGTCCCTTTAAACTACCTCAAGTCTGAAAGCACATAACATTACAATAACAATGAACATAAACAACTTACAGAGCTCTATAGTTGTACCACCTGACTGCTGCAGTTTCATTTTGGAGTTGATCATGTTGCCATTGAAATGCATAAATTCGAGTCACCTGTCATCCATTATCCATATACGCTCCGAGTATAACATCACAGGATTCAATCTCTTCCAAATTACAGTAGTTACAGCATGAACGCAGCATAAGCTCATTTTTTGGTTCAGGAGGAACTGTAGAAGGTGGAATGCAATGATTGGACAGACATTTTATGGTCCTACGCTTCCACAGATGATATATAGATACATTTAGACAACTTAATTTAGGGATTGCTATCAGGATATGAAGAGACTTTCAACCAGCATAACAAAAAATGTTTCTGGATCAAATACCCTACCTTTAATGTGGCCATCATGCAACAAAGAAAAAGTTGAAATATAGTAGTTTTAATAAAAATCATCCATCGGACAAAAGTGCTCATAGGTTAAAAAACACCCATATAAAAAATGACTGTTTCGCTCCATCTTGCTCCAAAAATATCCCGGCAATAATGATTTGGTAACATAAATCTTGTTTGGTGACACTTTGCACATCAGGCAATAAACGACCTCTGTGTAACAGAGCCAACAGTTGGGACCTTCCAGAGGAAAAGCTCTGATGGAATAACAGCACTCATGCATAAAAGAGAGCAATCACTCACTCCATCTCTCTCTGACAGTCTTCAGTTATGGGCCCTGAGTAATCTCATTTCGTTTATCATCAAATATCAAATTTCTCTCTCTTATTGGCAAAGCCACACACTGACGGAATTACTGGCATATATAGGGCCCCAAAATATCACAGCCTCTTTATCCCAGTGTCTCTTGACACCAAATGTCACCCTCTAACTTTGTTATGACTTTAAATATTAGTGGGCCAGCGCTCTGGGAGTGCTCCGCAGCCGCAGGTGTTTTTTCTTTATTTATTTATTTTTTTATGAATTTAAGCAAGAGAGCGAGATAAAGAGTTTGAAGGGTTTGTATCGGGTTGTCACACTGTGACACTGAGCATCTGTGATTTTAACAACTTGAAAGTTCTTTGAGCTGCAAAGTTCACAAAGAGAGACACGGAGAAAGCAGGAGATTACACCGAATGAACAGAAATATGAGACAAAGTGACGCAGAAAAATCAGAGATGAAGAACCCAAGTTCACAGACGGATGTGATTTCGTTATTTTTATTTCAAAGCTTCAACCGTCTGCGGCTGTTCATTTTTTATTTAGCGAATCTTCACAGGTACTTTTTTTTTCTTCTGTTTTAATATCAAAATATTACCAAATGAAATATCTGCTTTAGTTGTATCCAGAAACAGAGACCTGGTCTAGCCCTATTTTGACAGAACTATTCTACCCTGAGGAGCTCAGGTAAATTCACATTTCACAAGCACTACAGTATATGTGTGACACCTCTATATAAAAAAATGGCCCCTCTGTGATAAAAACTGGTTACACTTTATTTTGACGTTTAGACATTCTACTAACTGTAACTTTGCAACTACATGTCAACTAACTCTCGGAGTAGTGTAGTAGAGTGTTAGGGTTAGGTGTTAGGCTTTTGGGGTTAGTAGAAGAAGTTGATGTAGTTGCAAAGGTATGCAAAATAAAGTGTTAGTATGTTAAGCAGATAGTCTACTAATACTCTATTGAGAGTTAGTTGACATGTATTTGCAAAGTTACTTATATTTAGTAGAATGTAAAGTGGACCATCGAAATAAAGTGTATGAAAATCATGCATTCAAACAAAATATAATTTGCAATAGGGTTGTGACATATCTTTATTGGGGCTACTACATGTAAGCACAGCTGCTCAATTGAAACATTACCTGAACAATCATTTAAGGAAATCACACCCATTTTTAACTGCGGTTGTCACTCCAAAAGCTTTATCAAGTGGCAATCATTAAATTGAGTTCCCTGAAACAAGCATCCTTTGTACCAAATGCCCAAATGGCTATTACCTTCAAAAGAGTCAAACAGCAGCCCTATGGCAGTGGTCAAAAAAAAAATTCAACACCACTTGGGCCAACTGCTCCATGTAATCGAGAGATGACTGATTTGGACAGGAATTAAATTACCACTGCACCCCTGCTGTTGATTCAAAACACTAGGTAGTTCATCCAGTGTGATGGGAGAAAAACATCAACATTTCTCATTCAAACGGCAATAAAATCACCCATTGAGCCTGTAAATAATGCAATTGCATCACATGTAAAATAATTACCATCGGAATAGGGTTACAGACTAACTTTTTGATTTAATCCCATCCAAATCCACCACGGTTTATTCTCTCATATACAGTATATACTGTGTGTTTATATATATATATATATATATATATATATACACACACACACACACACACACACACACACACACAGAGAGAGAGAGAGAGAGAGAGAGAGAGAGAGAGAGAGAGAGAGAGAGAGAGAGAGAGAGAGAGAGAGAGAGAGAGAGAGAGAGAGAGAGAGAGAGAGAGAGATTACTTTTATTCAGCAAGGACGCATTAAATTAAAGACATTTACACTAAAACCAAAATTTATTCAGACACCTTCAACATTTCTCACAGTATCCCAGTTTATTCACTATAGTTTAGAAAATGGTAATAAAATATGACCTCAAAGTTATCAAATCAGTTGAAATTTCACTTTCATCATTATGTTAGTAAGATTGTCTCACAAATGAATTAGGTTGAATAGCCTCAGCTGTCAAATGTAAGTACACGATTAGATAGTACCAATTAATAGTGTCCTGCACCCACTAGTAAAAAAATATATATATAAAAAATTATATCTGATTTCTGAATAATTTTTGGTTTGATGGTATACGGTATATGTTACTATTTATAATTCAAATACATGTTGTTTTGAACTTTCTATTCATCAAAACAATCCAGAAAAAAAATCATAGTTTTTAACATTGATAATAATAAGAAATGTTTCTTGATTACCAAATCAGCATATTCAAATTTTCTGAAGGATCATGTGACACTGAAGACTGGAGTGATGATGATAAAAATTCAGCTTTGCCACCACAGGAATATATTACATTTTACAATATACTAAAATGGAAAATGGTTAATAATATTTCACAATATTGCAGTTTTTACAGTATTTTTGGTTAAATAAATGCAACCTTGGTGAGCATAAAAGACCTTTTACAAAAACATTACAACATCTTATAGCGAATTTTATATAACTTAGTTTATTTCCATGTGTTTTGTGATCCATGCATCCTTGACCTTCTGTGAAGCCCACATCCAAACATACAACACGTCAATCATACTAAAATATCTCATTACCATCTGAATCAGTACATAAAAGCCTCAGACATTCTCTGTTAATAACTGCTACTCAAACTTCATTTGAAAACCGAATCCTGCTGATTCTGATACACACCTCTCCTGATGATATGTCTTCATATATTAGCTCATTACATCCATGTTCAAGCTTCATTACACAATATACACTACACATAATTACATGTGAACAATTTTTGCTCTTTAGCTCAGAGAAATGTCTATAACAGCAGTTTCATTACTATGAGTGCCTGCTCATCAATTCAATCTGCTAAAATACTTAGAAA
The DNA here is from genome assembly GCA_030578275.1 of Meda fulgida. Taxonomy (NCBI): domain Eukaryota; kingdom Metazoa; phylum Chordata; class Actinopteri; order Cypriniformes; family Leuciscidae; genus Meda; species Meda fulgida. The sequence goes on from CM060626.1 coordinate 7,451,848, forward strand.
TGATCTAGGTATTATTTCGATTTACAGCGAGAGAAAGAGGGAGAGAGGAAAAGGCAGAAAATGAGAGAAATCCGTATTGTGGGCTGTGTACACGTGGATTTATGTAGCGTCTGCAGGAACAGGTGGAGAGAGTGTTTTGAGCCCTGTGGTGAACTGCGCTGCATTGTTTTATTGCGTAGGAAAATTAAAATCTGTGACTGGAAAACTTTGAGACTGCTTAAAAGTTTAGATATCTGACCAAACCATTTCTGAAGGAGAATGAAGATAAAAGTTCTCAGAAAACACTGTAAATGCACGTCGACCTTGGTTGAAAAATGGTAAACAAACCATGACACTGGCTCATTTGCACTGGCGGTTCAACAGAGTTCGAGCTCCTTGTATACATGATTTGCAGTATGGTTGTTGGAACGGTGCCTACTGTTTTGCTTTGGCAACACCTCATTGACACATCAGCAAACATACAGTACATTCTCACACATCACTTACTGTACAACGCTATCTCACAGAAACTCGGAGGAAGGTGGTCCTCATTAACTCTAACCTCAGATAGGTGCAAATTTTCAACTGAGAGTCAATCGTGATGGCGTCTAAAAATACACTTCCAAAACACAAGGGCAGCACATCTAATGTAATTCATCCAGGCTGTTTTCAATCTGTCAACTGTCAATTGTTGATTAAACTGCCTTTCACCCTCTGCTGTGAGAGCGAATTTTGGAGAATGACTGCATCAGAAATTGTTGAAAATACAAATTGGAGCCCAACACAAATTGACCTGATTTTAACAGTTTCATAAACCTCAATTTACCCAGATACGAATCCACCCCAAAAAATATGTGCAGCAGTTACAGAAAAAAAGATTTAGTTTTTCCTTCCAAAGTTAGAGGTAGACTTTCCCCCATTTGGCTAACTTTAACCATTTTTGTCATGCAAAAACATGTTAGCTAACCTGAAAGTGCAGAACTATTCACATTTCTGATTGGCTAAAATATGTGGCTGGGCCTCTGACTCTCGGGTTGCTTGCACTTGGTTACTTAATGCACATTTTATAAATCGATATGTATTCAGTGACAATACCAAATATACACACTACCAAAAGTTTGGGGTTGGTAAGACTTTTTAATGTTTTTGAAAGAAATGCTTACCAAGGCTGCATTTATTTGATCAAAATACAGTAAAAACAGTAATATTGGTAAATATTATAACCATTTAAATAACGGTTTTCTATTTTAATATAATGTATCTTAAAATGTAATGTATTTCTTTGATGCCAAAGCAATAATTCAGAATTTTCAGTGTCACATGATCCTTCAGATATCATTCTAATATGCTGATTTGGTGCTCAAGAAACCTTTCTTATTATCAATGTTGAAAACAGTTTTGCAACTTAAATTTTTTTTTAGAATTCTTTGATGAATAGTAAAATCAAATGAACAATTTATTTGAAACATAAATCTTTGGTTACATAATACTTTTTTGCTGTCATCAAGTGAATGCATCCTAGATGAATAGAAGAAGTAATATCATTTGAACGGTAATGTAAACTTTACTTCTATTAAATAGACGTCCATATCCCGACGTTTGAGAGCCCACAATCCACACGTGAATAGTATAGAATAGGAATTTGCATCCATTTTGTGGTGACACATTTATGCGGCCAAGTTTAAAAGGAATGATAGCAATCCGATCCATCAATACACATAAAGCGACTCATAAATATGCCCTTTTTTGCTGTTTACAGGGCCTAGGGCTGTCAGATAAGGACAGGTAAAATTTCTCAAGACACCTATATCAATGATATCTGACATGAACGGGGACCTTTTATGTTTGGTTTTCTAAAGAAAAAAAAAAAGAAAAAAAAATAACCAAATAAAAACTGCCCTCCATCCACACAATTTCTGAGGATGATTGCATCAGAAATTGTTCAAAATAAAAATTTGTGTTTATGAAGCACAGCTCAAAACCGACCACAGCGATCTGGTCTCATCAGTTCCATACGCCTCAATTTACTCAAGAAGCGGGTCGGCTAAACACTTTAATTTACGCAGAGGTTACAGAGAAGGTGAAAAGAAATGTGTTTTTGTCTTTCCCTCTGTAGTTAATAGGAGTAATACGTGCCAAATCACTGATCAGACTCTCTAACCTCTTGCTCTCCACATATTAAGATCACAGTGACAATCTTATAAATTGTTTTCAATCTCTCCCTCTGTTCTTATAAGATTTCACCTGTTCTTTCTCATATAAAAAAAGTGCTTTCATCCGCCCTTCTGAAATGCATGCCGTAGGTATTTCCCTCGACGAAATACAATTAGCCAAACTAGATTTTCTGCAAGTTCCCTAAAAAGCAGCGCTCGTCACGGATAATTTACACTATGAGTATTTTCTTCATTAATCATGGCCAATTTTATTAATGGGAATGAAAAGCAAAATAATGGAAATATAATTGTCTAAATTGACAAAGAAGCATGGGGCACCTGCTGAGAGGGGAATGGGGAACCAGTGGTGCGTTTAAGCCAGACTTGACTTTCCCTGTTCGACAAGTCATTGACTTTGCACACATACACATGCACACAGAGTTTTCCAATACTAATCAAACAGTCAAACACATTTTTGGCCTTTCTCTCTCTGTGCGAAGGCATATGACGAAAGGGCCGGCAACAGGCCTACAAGTTAGAACAAGATATGAGGTCTTTTAACCAGATCCCACGCAGTGAACTCAGATAGCTGAGGGTGGCTTCACACGATTTGGTGTAATTGTGATCTACGACCAAGCGATTGAAAAACCGCAAGTCAATATCATAGCTGGGCGGTACTGGGATGAAGCAAATCATGGAGTTTAGCTTTCCACAGATTCTGGAACCAAATAAATGTGGGGGAAATAGAGACCCGGACCTTGGCACTGGGCTGTAAAAGTGGGAGAACAAGTGAAGAATGATCAGATTCCATCCAACTTTGGCAAAAAGCACGCTCTTTGCTTCATTTTAAAAACAATCAGAGAACCGAAACGTTTCTCCTGTGTAACCCTGCAATTTGCAGCGAGCAGATTCGGGGATTAACGTGTGATTTGACACCTGTGAGCTGGAATAAGTGGTCGGTCTCCATGGTGAGCAGAACCCGGAGGAGTTCAGAGAAAGCAACTCCTCCATGCTTAGCGCCGCTGTTAAATCTACTCACCCAATATAGAGTTCAGAATGGAATTAGTCTACAGTATGTACATAACAAGCAATTTAACTCTAAGACAAATGCCAGCAGCCCCCTTGGAGATCTTAAGTAGCACTCTCAGGGAAACTTATTTTAGGGTACGGATTCTCTCCGAACAAAATTGCAGACAGGGGGACTTAAAGTGCTTTTATGTTGCCCCCAGGCTTTGATTAGGAGGTTGAGAAGTAATATGTTCTCTTATCACACACTTAATAGTGTATTTGGTGTGGGAGGCATGTGTTTACTTACCTGTGTGTTTCAGTAGGACGGCAGCATTTCATAACCAAAAACTGACTGTCAAATTGCCTGTGTGAGAGACAGCATGATTTTAAGTTTTTGTTTGTTTGCGTCACACAAACACATTTAAGGGTTACAAATTTACGCATTACAAAATGACCTTGTTATATTGTTACTTTGTATGGATAATAATGGCTCAAGTTACACACAAAACCATTCAAATATTTTGGATAATTTTTTTTTTCTTTTTTTTTTTTAAGAAATAATACTTTTATTAGACGCAATTATTTGATTGAGTGACAATAAAAATCTATTTCAAATAAATGCTGTTCTTTTAAACGCTCTATTCATTAAATAATCCTGTAAAATCAACTATATTAAGCAGCACAACTGTTTTGTATAAAGTAATGATGATGAAAATACAGCTTTGCTGTGACACAAGTAAATTACTTTTTAAGATATATTACAATAGAAAACAGTTTATAATATTTCACAATATCACTGTTTTACTGTTTTTTTTTTTATCCAAATAGATTCAGCCTATAGATGAGCGTAAGAGACTTATTGAAAAAAAAATTGAATCATACAGATCAAACCTTCAAACAGTATGTATATATAATATAAATATTGGATAAGCTATTGGAAATGCTTTGTTTGTTGTTCCTGAGGACACTTACAGATTGCATGCAATGACATATGATACACCACAAAAAAAGGAGCATTTGCTGACAATGCACTGCTGCTTTGAGGCAACACCCAAAATGTGTTGTTTTGTCAGCTACAAATAAATGGATTTTGATTAAATACTCTGATTATTATCATTTAGCAGCGATATTTTTATAGCCTCGTGAGACCATCCTGATCTCGCGAGCTGTCAAGGTTTCACTCGCAGATCAGTCTGGATACTTTCCGTTAAAGAAAATTTGGGAGCAGTTCACCAAACGAACGTCCAATCAGCGTTGGCTTTGAGGCGGGTTGAGGTGTGACGCAACGAGAAGCGCGACAGTTCAGTCTAAAGAAAATGGCGGCTTCAGCGGATGAAACTAGCATCAGCGTGGCTATCGAGCAAGTTTTATTGGAATTACAGAGTATTTCTTCACTGAAAGAAGAGCAAAACACTGCTCTGGAGGCTTTTCTCAGAGGAAAATATGTTTTTGCTCTTCTCCCGACTGGTTTTGGCAAGAGTTTGCTTTATTGATCTGATTGGTTGATTTGGCCCGTCTATCACCAACATAGGCCAATCAGCTAACCAGTATTTTCGCCCCTTACCAAAACTACTTCAACGGAAGGTTTCCAGATGGATATGCGGAGCAAATCCATCTGGTGGAGTCAGGTTAATATTTTTAAGCTTTTAAAACATAAATCTTGAGGTGGGGTGAAAGAAAACTTTGTTGCACTCTGTACATCACTGATATGCACACACTCAAAATCACTGAGCATGACACACACTCAAAATCAGCATTGAACTACAATACTGCCACACAATGGGTGTATTTCAATTGTATTTGAACGCATTAGTGTATTTCAAAAACAAGAGCATGAGCGTAGGATACCACAGAAAGTTGAAAGTGTATGTCCAAAACATTTCCCCTTAGACAGCATTCTAGAGGTGAGTGTGTCTGAGTCAGGGGCACGTCAGAGGGCAGTGGTGTTAATTACCTCGCCACAATGCCACGTCAGCAAAACACCCTCATTGCTTTTAATTGGCCCATAGTGTCCTCTCTAATCTGTTCATTAGGCTCTGATATAAGCACGCTAGCCGCTACGCTAACACCGCACAGGTACACTCCGCAGAGGGCAAGAAATTATTGTCCCACAGCAGAAAATTTTTAAGCAAATATGTTAATTACATGTACACACTTAATTAAAAAACTATCTTAATTAAAAAAAACTATATTAATAATATAATTATTAATCTATAGACAAAAACACTTTTTCCACTCAATAAAGGAAGATACAGTTAATATCATTGTGGTCAAAATGATTTATTAAAAACTAACAGGTATACAACAGGAAAGCTTGACGGTTTCAGATCTGTGATTGTAAGCGACATTCTGCTGGTGTTGTGGTGTTGGTTTGTCACACGTAGGAGTGATCAAAAAGAGACTTTGCTTTCACATTGTGTTAGACAACACAATGAAAAGGAACCTAACAATAGACTGAGTCAAGTCTGACGCTTACAAAGAGCAATACTGCCAACTAAGAGAGGAATTCAATTTAATATGACAAACATTTGAAAGCAGCAATCCATCATCTAAGTCATTTCAATTCTTCTTTTTCAAAAGTTGCACTCAAAGAAAGAGACAAAACGAGCCTCTAAGTTTCAGCAATTCAAGAATGATACGTCCGGATCCTCTTGGAACAAAGAATTTTGCATTCACCATTATAGGTAGTCGAGTTTGACAAAGTAGCGTGTCAGACTACCTCAGAGAGAAATATATCTTAAACATGATATTTCATTGGGAATACAGTTTAGGAAGAGTCTTTACCTGTCCTATTACGGCAGTCTTGTGGGGATTAAATTAATTTCTTTATAACTTTTGAAGCTTCCACCCCAGTCGTTCATGAATGTTAACTCTTGTGGCAATGAAAACAATAGACGATTTAAGTGAAAGTAGGTCATTTCCTTTTTCTATTTGTGGCTCATAGAACAAATGTGCCTTCAGATTATAGCAAATTGCTACATTGGGTTAGATGTGAAATATACTCTTAAGCTCAAAGTTTTTCTGAAGAATGGAGAGAGAGAGAGAGAGAGAGAAACAGTTTTGTAAAAGTAACTTTGAAATCCCAAGACTTCCTTTTTCTCTTGGGGGATTTCAGTGCTTTCACATGACAAACATTAACCATTAGATGCATGTAATTAATTCAGAACATGTAACACAGGCCAATTATAGATTTGTTTTGCTTTTCTTTTGTCTTTGTCTCCAAGAAAGTCCACAACATGTCCCATTTAACAGGATTTCTACCCCTTCCCTTGAGTTGCGTTCATGGTATTCCCAAGCAACAGCCAAGTCTTAAAATTACATTTTTCTTTAGGAGGCGAGAGGTTAACCCAGTCCAGGGGGTGCTGGGGGATTTGGGCTCCACCCATTGAGCCTCATAATTTGAGCTTGAAACCTCAGAGGTCAGCCTGAATAATGGGCTCATCCTCACTAAAATGGGCCATGTCTGGAGCCTAGAAATGACTGGGGAATTCAAAGGAATATGAATTAATACTTTTTATGGTGAGAAGGACCCTATAATAACCGCGGAACCAATGTAACATGTATAGATGTGCAACATCCAATTCAATTTAGTCATACAATATCAGGATAAAATGCCTAATTAACTATTAATACTGTATCATTCATTCAACCGATTAATTAAAAAAAAATGCTGATTCATTCAATGATGTGCAAATGACTCTTGGTGTGAGTAAGTCATTAAATCATTATCTGAAAAGATAATTCTGAACCACAACCAGTAGTGAGTCATGGAATCAAACACTTAACTGATTCGTTCAAAACACCTGTATTCACTAAAAATAGAGAAAGCATGGAGGCATTATTGTGTTTTTAATGTAAATTACCCAATATTATATATATATTCCAGGAACGGAGGTGGCACTTTATGGGGCGAGGCAGAAATGTGATATTTGGCCACTTGTTTTGAGATCCCTCATTAATTGGTATTACATTACAATAAGGTTCATTTGTTAACATTAGTTAACTACATTAGTTAGCATGAACTAATAATTTTTACCCATTCATTTTATAAACATTTTGGCTACACCACAATTATTGACTAATGTGATTCTGAGAGCTGATTGGTTTAGATGGTTACCTACGTATGAAAGAAATTATTTTAAATTTTGAATTATTATAATATATAAAAAAATAACTATTAATTATTATAAAATATTATTGCACGTCATTAGGTAAATAAATTGATCAACCAAAAGTATTTACAAAAGAATAGACCCTTCAACTCAATTTGGTAACATCAATCACACACGTATGAACTTTCCTTGCTGTCCTCTTACAACTGAAAAAAAAATATTTCTCTTCATTATTTCTTTTAAATAAAAAAAAAATGCATTGTCCGCAGTTTTTCACACTTGATAAATGTGAAGCTTTGTCATGATAAATTATTCACCTGAAGCAGACTGTTTTTAAAAAAAAATCCTGAGAATTTCACATTTAAAAACGGCTGATGGACACAGATTTTAGTTTTGGTTCCAATCTTCCATCAAGCAACCTGTCAAACGTAATTACATTTTATCCATTGTTGCTATAAACCCACCAAATACCTTTTAATTTGGAAGTGACTGACAGGGCGTTTTTTGCCCCTAACGCGGGTGCTTCTTGTCTTTGTTTGGCCTCTGCTATTCATCTGATGCACATCCACAAGTCTCCTCTCAAATCAGCGGTTTGGCAGCTCCGGGTATGAAAACATATGACTGCAGTTATTGTCCTATTCTGGAACGGCACTCATTGCTCACCTTCAAGGAGGTACAGTAAGCTTTCAGGTTTTGAAGGCCACTTTCCTACAATAGAAAAAAAAAAGATTATGATAGTAATGTTTACATAGGAGTCATATTTTTACTGTAATGTCATGTGCATAAATTTACTACAACTGTTTTAAAGCAGGAACAAAGGCCATTTTGCAGGTTTCTCCCAGTACAGTTCAATTTCAATGGAGCATGAGATCTTTTGGCTTAATGTAAGGTGCCTTAATTTTGTCCATGGGGAATTGATTGGATGGTTATGGTTTGTTATTGCTGTGATCTCATGTGATTGACAAATTGTCCCGCCCTCACGCCAGTAAACACCATCAGAAAAGAGATGTCGCTCCAAGAGTTATTTTGATTAAAGATTACGAGGGCACATGGAATTGCACAGAAAAATCCTTTATAATAAATACTGCTATATTCGGTTAAAAAAGGTCAATTTTTATTTCATGGTGACTGTCACTTACAGAAAAACACCCATCCATAATGGACATCTGTACAAGAACAGCTTGTGAACCCGTGTAAAATGCACGTGGTGCCTTCCTACATTAAAAATAGATTCATTTCTTAGTTTTGTCTCATAGATCTGTGATCCTACATGACTAAAACACACCTGCTCTGTTAAAATGGTGCGAATCTCCACTGGTTTTTATTGATTTATGTAGCTTTCTAAAGATAAATCCATTGACTTTGCAATCAGCTGCAGGCCAGACAGCCAGGTGTGAATGCCTGCATTATCACAAAGCTAATCTCCTCTTACGTGTCCCCCTTCAACCCAGGCAGCGATCCCCCAGGATGTAGGATGAGTTTTGACCAGGACACACTCTACTGATGGAAAGAGAGAATTGAAAGAGAAGAAAGTGAGGGAAAAAAGGATTAAAGGAGCACTGAGCTCAGGACATCTGGGTAGGCCTTTATTAGTCTCGGTATCATCCCACAAAAAGAAGCCAGAAGGGTTGTTTCTCCGAGAGATGATTGGAGAGAGATTCCCAGCATCCTTCAGTGCTACAGGAAAAGATCTGCATAAGCTCTCTCTCTACGGAGCCTCAGTGATATCAGAGGCCACGCTAGGACGTCATGGCTCACAGCACTAATATGGACCCTCTGAGACACTGTCGAGTCTTGCGAGTGAAGCACTCCAACTGTTTCTGTGTGCTTAAAGAACACTCACCATATAGACTACTTTGGCAAATTGGCAGATTCTCCATGTGGACAGAAATCCAAAGTAAATCTGACTCCTGATCTAAAGCCAATTTCAATTGGTCGATATTATGTACAGTACTAAACCCCAAAGGATTTTGGTTAAAAAAGGCTGTATTTAACAGCGACCGCAAAGAAAGGACTATTATTTCTTATTAATTATTATTCGAAGCAAATAATGACTAATATAATAACAAAATTTCAAATATTTTACACATTTTCAGCATCAGACACTTCCATGCATGATATACTGCTTGTATAAAAGTTATATTTAGGAATAATTACGATTTTGTAATGTTTTTTTTTTTTTTTTAAAGAAGCCTCTAATGCTCACGAGGCAACATTTATTCATACAGTGAAATATTGTGATATATTATTACAATTTTAAAAAGAACCATTATCTATTTGACTATATTTTATTCCTTGATAACAAGGCTGCATTTTCAGCATCATTACTCAGTTACTACAGTCTTCAGTTTCACATGATTCTTCAAAAATCATTATAATATACTGTTTTGATGATCAACAAACATTTCTTATTATTATCAATTTTGAAGACATTCATAATGTTATAAATGATGTATTTTTCAAATAAATTCTGCTCTTTAGAACTTTCTATTCATGAAAGAATCCTGAAAATGAATGATAATTGAGCACCATGACATCTATTGAATCGTAGGCTATGACGCAATAGCATAGAGGAAAAAAAATAGTCATCAGCATGAGCTAGTGGTAAACAAAACTGAAAAAAAAGAAGAGGAAGCGAAAGAAGCAAATATGGACGCAGTCATGGCTAGGGAACAGAGGCCAACTTGACATGCATTTTGCAAATGGAGCTTGAGGTAAGTTTTAGAGCCATGTTGCAAGGATTAATACGCCATTTCATGTTGCATTTTTATTGGCTACTCACACTATGTAGGTCGTAGCAGCAAACACTGTGAGATAATCATGCTAAATTTCTAACACTGTCAGAAAATTATTGCAGGCTATCTTTGATCGCAAGACCATGATAGCGGCCGTTTTTGAATCTCTCTCACTGTACGACGTAGAACCACCGTTTAGGAGCAACGAACACAGAAATCACCACAATTGGTCATATTTATGTGTGGGACAGCCAAAAAAAACGTACAATGTGTACCAGGCATTAGAAATAGAGTTTCCACTAGAGCCTCTCCGTTATCTTCTCCACAAACCCGTGTCGCGTCTGAGTACTGATAATCCAACAACCACTTTCTGTTCCGTCACACACCCAGATATTTATGAAACCCTGGTTTAGAAGAATTTGATGTATGCTTCCGGAGTGTATTTCTCAGTATTAACAGATGGATAAAGGCAGTCTTCCTGACAACTGCATTTCCAATATAGATGGATCAATCCCTGCTTATGCATTGCTTTTCACAGTAGCCTCCAATATTTGATTGGTCAATATTGCTCTTTTTTTTTATGGCATAAGTCTGCTGTAATCTTCTCTCGGCCATTCGAAGGAAAGTTGTTTTATTCAAAGAGATGGTGGAGTTTTCAATAGTGAAGCTGTGGAAGTTTGCGCGTCCGACCTTGGTGTCTATTTTTGGCTGATTGTTTTGTTTGATTGAATAAGCTCTGGTATGGCTGTAAGAGGCAATCATACAGAGATTTCTGAAGTGCCTTGAGAGGTCTAGCGAGCAGCAGCACAGACCCCCACAGACACTTGAGTGCTGTTAAATAGTGAGATTTTAATGTCTTGCCAGAATGTTCCTTGAGTTGAATTGCAGTGATAGAGTTTGAAATGTTGAACGCTTGTGAATAGACACATACGAACAGAGGCAAATATGTACAGGTAAGTTAATCTATCTATCTATCTATCTGTCTGTCTGTCTGTCTGTCTGTCTGTCTGTCTATCTATCTATCCATCCATCCATCCATCCATCCATCCATCCCTCCGTCCTAAGGGGGTGGAGCATTGCGAAGGGGCAAATGAACAGATGAGCTAAGGATGAATGAGAATAGACAAGTTGAGCATAAACAGCTGAAAATAAACAAGTGAGTATTGGCAGGTTAAGTCTAAGCTGCTGAAAATGAACAAATAAGTATGAACAGGTGGGGCTGAACAAGCAAGAATAAACAGGTGCGTATGGTCAGGCGAAAATGGACAATGAATATGGCAAGGGCTTGTACCCTTTTAGTTAGCCACCTTCATGCTCAATTGCCTCATCCACCATGCTTGCTATACCTGACAAGCAACAAATCAGGAGGGAAGACAGGTGGCCAAGGCATTTTTTTAGACAGGACAGAAATGTATGCAGGCTTCTCTCAGCTTAGGTTGGAATTCACAGTCCCCACCTGGATAACAGCCAGTATCTGTAAACAAAGGTACAAATTCAGGAGTCCAATTCAGCATTAAAGCTTTTAAAGGGTTCTATTATGTTCATTTTGAGGTTCATGCATTTGTTTGTGGTCTTCTAGAATACAATTCAATCATTTAATGTTAAAATAAATGTATTATTCTTCTTATAATTTGTATTGTTGCAGTGCCTGGTTTCACCCTATGTTTGAATGTTCCATTTCAGATTCAGTTTCAAAACCCATCTTCCGAAAAGCGTAGACTTCGCTGATTGGTCGAGTCGGCTGTGATTGGTCTACCGCTTACAACATGACACACTAAGGGTACGTTTACATGATAACGATATACTAAAAACTGAAAAAAAAATTCCTTTGGTTTTTTTTCCGATTAGAGACGACAACTTCCCCCATTCACAAGGTTCAGTGAAAACGATATAAAAACTCTGTATTATGCATGACAGGCCAGTAGTTGGTGATGTCAATAGACTGAATGCAATACGCATGCGCATGACATTACGGTTTTCACAAAGTCTCATTTTTGTAGTTTATGGATATAATAACGGTATCATTTTCAAAAACTTTCACTTTAAAACCTGTTTTCAAAAGTTTGCTTTTTCAGGCCGCCAAAACGCTGTTTTTGCGTAAATGAATGGCCCAAGCACATACAAAGTTTCCTTTTTTAAGTTCAAAACTATGTCATATAAACAGCCCCTGATAAGACCCCTTTGAAGATAAGATCTTTGAATGCAAAGCCACTGCCATAGAAAAATTCTACATGTTGGTTCTCCTATGTTACACACTTGGAGTAGGATTTTTATTTTTTTTATGTATATTGACATCTTGGTGATTTCATCCACCACTTTTTATTCAAAATCCCAAAATTCATATTTGAAACGTGGAGGGAAACGCAGCTAGTGAGGATGTCAGAAAATAATTATGGCAGAGGATGTAAAACGCCCAGTCAGTGCTGTCAATCATGACCAAATTCTTCAGATTTATCATACAGGCTGGCATTAAAGAGCATTGATGTTGAAACATCTGCCTCGGCTTTTGCCCACGATCCCCCCGGGGTCATATTGTACAATCTGACAAGCAACAAACGTAAGGGACAGATAAAACTGTACAGTGTACACCGGCCTTAAAAGTTTTTTTCAGTGCACATGAATCCTGCCATCACTACAGGCTCATAAAATGCGCATAAAAACTTTTCAGACATGTGCAGGGAATATTCTGACAGGGTCAAAGCCATTTAAACGTCTTCACTCTTTGGCTTTGTTGTGGCGTTTTGTCAGTTGTCTTTTCTTTTCGCTTCTTCATCTCTCTTTTCTGGCTCTGTCCTCCCCACGTTAGAGAGTGAATGCATAAATAGAAGCACGTTTCAAAGCCTTCTCTTGTCTTTCTGTCTTTCTCTCTAGTCCTCCAGGGACAAGGCACCGAGATGAGCTCAGCAGGGGCCACGGAACAAGGAGCCGGGAATGAGACGAGAAGGAATTTATAACCGCTGTGAGTTACGAAGCTCTCCAGTGTGCTGATGATCAGTCTGCATGGCAGGGTGTTAATTGACCAAGCCAACAGTTCATTTGAAATCTCTTAACTAGTGAACTATCACATCAGAGGAGTGATCTAACCAAGAGTCCAAAAATTAATTCTCGTAAAAATGAAGTTTTGTGCGTAAATGTTACATAACTCATGACACATAAATTAAATGTGTTAAAATGATAAATAATACTCACAGACGAAAATGAACAATACAAATCAAATCATTTCTTAATACAATAGGAGTTTCTGTTAATATATTTTCCAAAGCATTATTTCGTCAAATTGGAACGAAATCATGAACTGTGACAGGTGCATTTTTAGAGAGACTCACCTTGAATATGACCTGGTCTGTTTGTCATTATACAAGAAAAAACGGCTAACTCGCTCTGTTCTCATGGGAGAAGTTGTTTCTAATATTTTTACAGTACCATTCAAAAATGTAGGGTATGTAAGATTTTTAAAACATTTTTTTTTAAAGAAGTCTCTTATGTTCACTAAGGTTTCATTTATTTGATCAAAACTAATACTGTGAAATATTGATTTAAAATAATGTATCTCTATTTTAATATGTTTAAACAAAAACATTAGAAAATATACAAAATTCTTATTATCATCGCAGCTAAAAACAGTTGTGCTGCTTAATAATCAAAATTAGAATTAGAAATAGAATGTTCAAAAGAATAGCATCTATTTGAAATTGTTATATTTTGTACCATTATAAACGCCTTTAATGAATAAAAGTACTTATTTATTTTAATAAAACCATACTGACCTCAAACTTCTATATTTTTTATTATTGTATTTATATAATAATAATATAAATATATTTATAATTACAAGCTAAGTTTATTTCGTACCCTTTAACCAAGTAAATGTATAAACATTATAACTGCATTTTAGAATGCAATTGAAAAGTTCATAATAAAATATGTTAGAAAGATAACCTCTCTTTTTAGTACTATGGTTTGTAATGTTTAGTGCAAGAGGGTAGGATGGTTCTACACAATCTGAGTTAAGGTAAATCAGAAATCTGACAGAAAAGATGCATGTTGACAGGTGATGATGGAGAACCTGTGCTCTGGGTCTCATTGTGAAGTTTGCCACCACAGTTGTCAATCAGAACTGATGTAACAAGCGTGAAACACATTTGTTTGCTTTCTCTCTCTCTCTCTCTTTCCACCTGACAGTAAACAGACAACCACAAGCACGTACTTTCTATCCACATCAAGAGTGAAACCAGTACAGTACATCATTCAGCAGAGAATGCTGTGCAGGTTCCACAATCACAAAGCTCTAGGGGAAATACTGGGGAAAAATCGGAATATGCCATGATATTACTATAGGTTCTCTAGGCACAGTACAACGATAATACCATGTTTTTTTTGTTTTTTTTTGTTTTTTTTTAAATGGCATCATGTTTTTTGGATGTAACAAAAAAAATATGGTATCATGGTACAGTAGTGGTATTGGATGGTAATAGTACCTTATGGCAATCATAGGGTGAATGGTACTTTATGGCAATCATTTAGTACTATAGCATACATGATATTGGCATCTGATTTTGCAGATGCACATTTTACAACCATCATCTCACAAATATGCTTGTTAAAAGCCAGATGGTTTCCCAGAATCCTTATTTAACACTCATTATACAAAAGAGTTCAGGTGATACTTAAGATACATTTTAAAAATAAAGCCTTTAGCTGAACAAATGTTCCTGATATAACAGAGAGTAAATAAAGAAGTAAACAAGTTTTTAAAAAATGGTTCCTTTACAGTACCAGATGAGGGGGGTAATGGCTGTTCTGTTATTCACGGTTAGATCTCATGGTCTGTTCATAGTTTGAGAGAAAAAGATTGCACAATTCCCTGAAGTTATTCAAACACCCTATTTACTGCCAAAGGTCATCCAAAACAAGACACACTCTATTAAAACAAAACCATTCCCAACACACACAAAATGATGGAATATTCACTTCTTACAGTTTATGCTGTAGGCCTAGGTTTAAAGTCATATAAGGTCATATCATACATTTTTATATTACTTATAGTGGGGGGTGTTTGCACCAAAAAACAGCCATAATTTAGTTTAGTTATGCACTCTCAGACCCTTAAAATTATATGGAATGTTTTTGCTTCTGGGCCTTTAAAAATCTGCAAAGCTATATAAATATCCTCATTATGTGTGAAATGAGAAACAATGCTCACATGTCATGCCTTTTTAAAATCAAATCAACTGCATTTTTGCAATACAATTAGCACTGAAATGTTGAAAAACTGTTAAGATCAGACTATAAAGAATGCTTATAAAAAATGTACGTCAGCCATTTAAGTAAGCAAATTATATCTAACGTTGTGACCCTTCAGACAGAAACATAGGGTCATTCATATTCAGACAGCCAGGAGCAAAACAACACTAGGTTTCTGAAAACCCAAAATACATTGAGGAGTTGTAAATGTGGATGTCACTTTTTAATATTTTAAGTTTTTGACATCAGAAATCAAAATATATCAGGACAAGTCCTAAAAGTTACTCTTTCTGCAGGTTACACCACGCAAAGTAGGTGGCGACAAGTGACTGTCTGTACGAGTGAGCAACTAAATCAAGTGACTGGCTGCATCCGAAATTGTACACTCTGAAGTTGGTACTACATTTGGTTTGAAAATGACCGCTAAATAAGTTATTATAGTATGAATGTGGGTAGTATGAATGAAATTGAGAATGAGACATACTTCATCCGCCATGTTGTCACTGTCTGTGACCTACTTAATAAGTTGAGTTGCTTCACTGCCATTCAACAATCCTCTCCTTTGGCCTCATGGGATAGTAACGTGTCCAGTGGATGCTCACTTCAAAATCTCACAGGAAGTAGTAAACAGTAAGACAGTGGTTGCATCCGAAATCGCATACTTCCCTATAGTAGCGAAAAACAGTATGTGACAAAAGAAGTATGTCTGAATTCACAGAGTACTCATAAAAGAGTACCCGGATGACCTAGTACTTCCGGAGAGATTCTGAAGTGTGCATATGATGGACACTTTACTATCCCACGAGGCCACGGGAGAGGATTTGTGAATGATAGTGGAGTGGCACGACTGACACTGATAGGTCACATAACAGCATGGCAAATGTAGAACATCCATATTACATTCATACTACACACATTCAAACTATAGAATGTACTTTTTAGCGATCATGAATTACTTTTTCAAAATAAGTACCTATATTCAACAGAGTATGCGATTTCGGACACAGCCAGGGACTGTCTTTATGAATGAGTCATTGAATCATTCACTCATTCGATTCATTCAAAACATTCATTCATTTAGAAACAAAATGAGTGAGTAACAATAAATCGATTTGTTCAAAACACTGATATATTCACAAACGCCACTCCTGTGTGTTGCTTGGAGATGTGAAATGGTTTTGCATTGGCATTGTTTTAAAAAAAGAAACAGTCAATAGTTATTAATATTAACTTTTTTTATTGAACTGTTGTATAAAATCACAATCATATTCACAATCATCCAAATATCAGCAAGGCGATGATTAACACAGGAAAAAAATTCTCTTGCTCATGCGATATTGCTTAATTATCTCTAAAGATCACAAAAAAAAATGATTTTTCATGATGGTACCCCTTTAAGGCTTCGTCCTCGACTATTAACATTTCCTGCGTACGTTTATTTGAGGGCGAGGTAAGATTTCACCGGAAAGTTGAAAAGAACACCACTCAGGAGGTGAGAGAAGTTATTTCCTGGAGCCAAAGCCACAAACTACAGTCCTCCATGGAAAAGCTGATTTACAGATTAGCTGAAAAGTACTCTTCTTTTCCTCCTGAGGAAGTCCCACTTGAGAAGACATTAAGGATGTTTAAGAGGGATTAAGCCTCCTCTACCAACTGCTCTTTAAAACCTTTTCTTCAGGTTTTCGGTACAGATTACAGAGGACGGATCAGTAAATGGTAGAGGACTGACGCTTCAAAAGACGTTGGTAAAATAAGCTTGTCAGTGTAATTAGCTTCTCCCCATTTAAGAATGAAATTATACAGATACACTTCTACTAGAATCTTTCATATTCTAATGTGGAACAAATTAACTATATCTTGAAATAATAGGACACATTCCTGTAGTTATGCACATACGCTCTCATTTCTACAGCTTCTGAAACTTTGATCACGCCACAATTTTGTGAACGCAATTATGTGTTCCATATATAATTTATTAAAAAGGACGTCTAATGTGCTCATAAAGATTTTTAGGTTACCAAGTTCAATATCGGATTCCTTTTGATCCTCGTCTGCTTTGTATTTCTCTCTCCAATAGCATGGCAGTAAGCATTAAAAACTCCCTGTACTTGAACAGTGACAATTTTGATGTGTCTCTAAAAGGTAATTACTTATTTTAAAGAAAAATCAAAAATAGCAAGACTACTCACCCATGACACTGCAATTTAAAGCCTTAATTTATGTCTCCTCCTATATTTTCCAAGAGATCAGACACTCTGAAGAACATGTTATTGCTCCTTTTATTTCTACCTTGCAAGCGCTGATATTTTCCTCATTCGTCTCAGATGTTTTTCCTAAACTGATTCCTACAGTATGAGTGTAGCACTATACAGTTATTGTGGATAGTATTGTCCAGAAATTTGGTCTTGGTAGAATTTGAGGAGTTCTTTGTTACACTTTAGACCTTCTAACTACAAGTGACTACAAGTACATGTCAATTAACTCTCAATAGAATATTAGTAGACTAAGAATTAAAAGTATAATAAGGGGGGGGGGGGTTGCGCAAAATTTGAAATGTTTAAATTTAAATTGAGTAAAGAAAAAACAATATATATATATATATATATATATATATATACTCTCAAATATCATGACCATCATGGTTTGAGACCTGCAGCAGTGAAGAATATTATCAATGAATTTTGACTTAAATTTCAACCTGTTTCTCACACAAATCTATTTATGATTTCCGAAGACTTGAAATATAATGCATTATTGATATGTAATACTTTTCATTAGCCATAGAAAAGAGCTGCTTCAAAATAAAACAATAAAAAACACCATATGAATTTAAAACAAGATGATGGTGCATAAATAATGACAGAATTAAATTTGTAGGTGAACTGTTCAATAAATCTGATTGCAATCTCGAGGAAACTATTGAGATAGTATGATGAGATCTCCTCTGTGATAAGGGGCAGAGTGTGTTAAAGGAGAATCTGAGTGAAAGTCCAGGCCAGTAGAGACGGATTTGTACAGAGTCTAATCCTCCATGTGAATGAGCGAGCATGTGGTGCGGGCCAGCTGTGCTGGAGGAGCGCTCGAGAGAAGAACGAGAGCATGCTGTGAGGATGATGATGAGGGATCTCTTGCGGCTTGTGGCAATGAAACTAGAATAGCGGATCAGTTGCTTGCGCTGATGTCATCACTTCCATTCTGGACACGGCACCACATCCCCAGCCAAATGCATTAAAGAATAACGCGTATCTGCAATCCTTCAAATAGGACTTATTCGTAAGTCTCCATCTCTCCATGGCATTCTCTTTCTCTCTTGTATACACACTCGTGCCCCCTGTGTCTCTTTCCGCTCACCGTCCAATGTGGAGTAGACATCCATCTCTAGTTCATAATGAGATAATTAACGCTGTTTGATTAATCGCAATATGGCGAAAGGGATCTGCAAGGTCTTCCCAAAGACTTAATTCAAAGCAGGGCCTAGCAGGAGAGCTAAACTATGTCACCTTCCTCTGGGCTGGGGAGAAAAGCTGCGGGGTAATTAATGGACTTTTGGACATAGGGGGTTGGCGTCAGACTTATGATCAAATTTCACTGTGTGCAGTAGTATTTGGAAGGTCAAAGGATGGTTTAATTAGTTATTATGAGAACCACAGAGACCATTCTAATGCACGCGGTGTGGAAAATGGGTTGAACCAGTATTGATGCATCAATGAAGTAACTGATTGCATGTATTACGTTTCATGTTGATCTGAAAATTAAAACTAGTAATAGTTACCCTGAGTGCAAGATGAGTTGTCCATATCCTTGGTCCATTTACCTGGAAGACACAGAGATATTTAAATGTGCATATCAATTTTATTTTGTCAACTTATAAGCACATACTACCATATAGACTGTCTCCTGATTATTAAACATATGTCTTGGATTCATAGATAGCATTTTATGCTTTTACAAGGTCAATAAATTTGATATATAGTATTTGCCCCCTGCCACTCAGTGAAAAAATATATTTTTGTCTAAAGTGCTCAAGTTCTGTCTGTCTGTCTGTCATGCTACATTAATCCATCATCATCTTTTCACTAACATACCTTGAAATTGTATATACAAATACCATCAGAGTCAATATGTAGGCTAATGGTCAACATGAAGAAAGCAGGTTCGTTTGCTTTGTTTTAATGTTTCTGCAATATTGCAACCCCCTCCATGTCAACCCTTCATTAAATCTTAACACAGATGTGCAAAGACATGCAGAGACATGCCAATGTTTTCTAGAACATAATGGCTCTCATGAGTACGATGACCCAGTAGTGCACAACACAAAGAAATTTAAAAAGCAAACATGAGTTCACAACACAACGAAATTAATCCACAACACAACGGAAATAAGCCACAACACAACTGAAAATGTACAACCCAACGAAATAAAGCCGCAACACAACGGAAAATGTACAACACAACGGAAATAAGCCGCAACACAACAGAAATGCTCCCGACCACAAGAGGGCTCTTGGAGCGCGATAAAGTTAGCTTTCCTTTCCCATTGTTATAGAGTCGGCAGTCTTAATAATCAATACCACAATTAGTTTTAACAGTATGTTACCATTGTATATCAACATAAAATATACTTCAAAATCATCTTCATTAATTATAGCTGCGTATTTATACTCGAGAATGCTTTGACGCGCTACCACTGGCAATTCCACCAAGTGATTAAAGTGTATAATTTATTATAATATAATTTTATAAATAAAAATAAAAAAACATTTGGTGAATTGCAGAATTACAGGAAGGCATTGGCACAATTTCACCTGTAATAAGTCAGTCTGGCCACTAGGAACCTGCCTACCACAAGCTTTGGGACATGAAAAAAATAAACCTTTAAGTGAGTTACAGTAGGTGTAATGTTTTTATAAAAAAAAAACAAATTATGTACTGTGCATGCAGGGAGCTATTGGCACAATTTGACCTGTTATATGTCAGTCTGGTTAATAGGAACTACAACCTTTGAAACATGATAAAATCAAATAATTTTTGTTTTTAATTATATTACAGAAATTTCCTAAAATTAATTATTTACTGTAGGCGAAATACATGAAGGGAAGTATTGGGAATAAGTCATATGTTGTTTTTATATTAATATTAAATTCTAAAATTCTGTTTTTGAATGTTAGTCGATAATATTTTTTGTCAAATTCTCTTCATCACAGGGTTTTACTGTAATTATAGCCTACCCAATATGAAAATGTTTAGCCTTCACATACATCCAAAAATTGTCTGTTGATGTCCTCTGCTTTCCATTGCTGAATGATCAAGAGGTTTTGGCCTTGCTTATATTTTCTCATACTAATGATGCACAGCGAAACTCTTACAACAGCTCCTGAAGTTTGAATAAAACATGAGAAATACACATTCATGTGAAATACCATCAATAAGGGATGCCATAAATACACTGTGCTGTTTATTGCTATTGTCCCAGGACTGTGAAGTTGGAATGCCACCATGCCAAGAGTCATAATGGTTCTTTAACTCTTCAATTTCATCTCTTTTGTGTTCCATGGTAGAAAGTGGACTGCCTGAGAGTAGAGAATAAAATAAAAAATTATCACAATGTGACTACATCTCACAATTGCAATTTTATTTCTCTATGTGACTATCACAGGTGCAACTTTAAATCCCACAATTTGACTATTTCTCATTTTACCCTTTATATTAGCCTGTTTTAATTTTTACTCTATAGCGGAAACTGGGTTCCACAATAAAGTCAAATGGGGCTGGACCAACACAAGGGTGAGTAAATTATGACAGAAGTTTCATTTTTGAGTGAAACGTTGTGTCACTACATCTGCTCCCCACGCCGTCTTACTGAAGATTTCTAAACTCAAACTTACTCTCATGTACAAATACACGCACACACACACACATACACATGGGCTAGCATTGTTTGGAGCCATCACACTCCTTGCTTCAGCTCCATGATCCCTGCACTTCAGTAATGAAGGTATGACTTCACACTGAGCCTATACATCAGCAGAACAGAGGAGTACGTGAACCGCGCATTAGCCTCTGTTCTGTCTGCCATCTGAGTTCCTCTGCTGTGTGTGTCCATTATTGTTCTATATTCCCTTTGAGAGGCATGGTGGGAAAGCACAAAATTCTGGGATAGCAGCAGCGAGCAACATAGTCTCTCACAAAAGATGAGCTTTATTTATCTCCCTCATCTAATTATCATCTTGATCCGTTTCACAGTGTGTGTACTGAGAGTCGGGTCCAAAACAGAGCTCAAGTAGCAAGCCATCTGTTTTAGATTTTAGAGTTGTTGTTGTTGTTTTTTTTTTTGTTTGTTTTTTTCATTTAATAGTTTTTAAAGTCTTTGCGTAATCTAGATATTCACAGGATTTCTACCTTTTCTCTGCCATCCTTTTCAGGCCCAGGAGTCAATGAAGCAGTTTTTTTTCTAAACATGTAGGAGAATTCAATGGCTATTCAGAGAAGCATCTTGTGTATAAATGCATTGATTGTAAAACTATTACTCTGTTCTTTTGAGACTTCAGATCACAAAACAACCAGTAAGTGTGAGGAAAAACACTTTTCATTTTAACACAAATCCATTTTAAGCAGAGTGGGTTTCTGAAAATGTATAAAGAAAACATTTTAAATTTCATGTTAATACAATAGGCAGAAATACAATAGGTTCAATACACAAAGAGGTGAATTCAGCTCTGAAAATAGTTGAGCCATATTTGTACACAGTATTTCAGTGGAAAGAACTCTGCCTTATACCAACCACACACAATTCAGTTTACTGTAAGTGCCAGGTTAAACTGGATTGCAGATACAGCAGTTAATAAATATGGGCCCATTGACACATTAGTGCGTTTTTGCCTTTACATTGTTTTTCTATGTAAACAAGCTAGACGAAAGTCTGACTCTCTAACCATTAGGCCACAACTGTTCAATATAGCTTAATATAACAGTTTAATATAGCTTTCAACAAAAGTCCAGTACAAACATTACAGCAGCTGTCACAGTTGCAAGGCGACAAGAGCAATCCTATGTAGGCTAGACCCTCCCATTTAACAATGCTTGGTCCAAACTTTCGAAGGCATGGCCACAGCTATAGAGGTTTTTTATTTTATTTTTTACTGCGCTCAATTTAAAATAACTTTTGGTAAAAAAATAATGCTAGCTAGACCTTGAGTTTTTCCATTCCAATGCCTTGAATCTAAAAAGTTTAAAAGCAAGAAAAAAAAAGAAAAAAATTGAAAGACTTACCCCTATGACAAGTTTTTGTGCTTTTGTCATTTACTCACCCTCGTCGTTCTAAATCAGTATGACTCTAAATCAGTATGACTTTCTTTCTTATATGGACTACGCTCTATAGAGGTATAGCTGTTCATTCCTGCTGTTCACTGATCGATTGCTCCTGTCTGCCTTCCTGCCTGCTGTGAGTTTGTTTGCGTCGAGGCTGTAAGCTCTACGCCTCGTATTAGCTTCGTATTTCTTTCTGTTTTGAACCATCATTTACTATCATTTCTAGTTGTTTATATTACTAAATATAGTTTACCCACCATCTCAGATTAACCTTACATCGCTAGCTTCCGTTATTGTTAGCACCGCACGCTAGTGTTTACGCGCCACCCGCGCTCATTTATTTATTATTTATTTTCTCTCGCGCGCCCGCGCCTTTGAGTTCATAAAAGCCCAGGTAAGTAAGAATCAGTCAACACAAACGGTGAGTAATGTCTTGTCCTGTTATTGTCACCTGTGTCACATGTCATATGTTTAGTATAGCCTTCTCCGATGGCAATATAGGATTTATTTGTGATAAATGCAAGGAGACAGTCAGACTGACGGAGAAGATTTCAGAGCTAGAGACAGGCATCCAAACTTTAATTGAGGATAGTAAGGATAGTACTAGAGCTTTAGATACTTTTTTGGATGCGCCTAGCATAGTGAACTCTGTACATGATTCGGTTCCGCCTGAAGTAGAGCCCACGCAGCAGGGCAGATGGGTGACCGTGAGAGATCGCTCTAGTCGCGGATTAAAAAACCACTCTTCCGTTCCGATTACCATAACAAATCGATTTGCCCCACTCAGTGAAACACCCACTGAGAATTCTGTTGATTGTGCCCTGGTAATTGGTGATTCGATCACACGGAACGTGAAAATAGAGACACCAGCCACCATAGTCCCATGTTTGCCGGGAGCCAGAGCGCCTGACATCAAAGCAAATTTAAAAGTGCTGGCTAATGCTAATCGTAAATTCTCTGAGATCATTATTCATGTCGGCACTAATGATGTTCGACTCCGCCAATCGGAGATCACCAAAATTAATATTAAAGAGGTGTGTAAACTCGCAAGTACGATGTCAGGCACTGTAATTTACTCTGGCCCCCTTCCTGTTCGCAGGAATGATGAGATAGTTAGTTAGTAGATTGGCCTCACTCAATGGTTGGTTGTCTAAGTGGTGTCCGTTGAATAATATAGAATTCATAGACAATTGGAAAAGTTTTTGGGGCAAGCCTGACCTGTTGAAAAGAGATGGTGTTCATCCCTCCTGGGATGGTGCTGCTCTTCTCTCTAGTAATATGGCACATAGTCTTAGAGCTAAAACATGACAATCTGGGGCCCAGGTCAGGAAGCAGACAGACTGGCTAAACCGGCTGTCTGCTAGCGGCCTCGCGTCACCAAGGTCAGATAAATCCCATCACATAGAGCCTCTTTCACCTAGATATCATCATATAGAGACTGTTTCTGTTCCCCGAATTTGGAAATCCAAAAAAACATCAGGTAAAAAATTTAATTGATGTTCAACAAATAAAAAACAGATATAATACAGATGAACAAATGATAAAGCTTGGGTTGCTGAATATTCGATCCCTTACTTCAAAATCGCTCATAGTTAATGATATGATTTCAGATTATAATCTAGATGTGCTGTGTTTGATAGAAACCTGGCTAAAACCAATTACATTACTTTAAATGAGTCGACCCCACAAGATTACTGTTATAAACATGAACCTCGTCTAAAACGCAAAGGGGGAGGTGTTGCTGTAATTTATAGTAATATTTTCAAAACCACTAAGAAATCTATTTTTAAATATACTTCTTTTGAAGTGTTGGTGCTTAATGTAAAAATATATAGTGTAAACGATAAATCACGTTTGAGATTTCTGCTGGCTACTGTATACAGGCCACCAGGGCACCATAAAGATTTTATCAAAGAATTCGCGGACTTTCTATCAGAATTAGTATTGGCTAACGAAAAAGTACTAATTGTTGGTGATTTTAATATACATGTAGATAATGAAAAAGATGCATTGGGATTGGCACTTAAAGACATTGTAAACTCAATTGGAGTTAGACAGCACGTGTCAGGGCCCACTCATTGTCGTAATCATACTCTAGATCTAATATTATCACATGAAATAGATGTTGATGCAGTTGAAATTCTGCAGCAGAGCGATGACATCTCAGACCATTATCTAGTCTCATGTAAATTACATTTAGCCAAGGCTGCAAAGCCAACTCTGTGTTATAAATATGTTAGACCTATAACTTCTGCCACTAAAGATTGCTTTATCAATAATCTTCCTAATCAGTTTCATCATCTCAGCATCCCGGATAGCTTAGAAGAACTTGATATTGCAACAGAAACTTTTAACTCTCTCTTTTCCAGCACTTTAGACGCAGTTGCTCCGTTGCGCTTAAAGAAGATTAAAGAAAATAGTCCAACACGTGGTACAACGAGCACACCCAGGCCTTTAAGAGAACAGCCAGAAAAATGGAGCTCAACTGGAAGAAAACAAAACTAGAGGTATTTCGGATTTCATGGAAAGAGAGCTCGATTGCTTACAGAGAGGCTTTAAAAGCTGCTAGATCTGCTTATTTTTCAACCCTATTAGAAGAAAATAAACATAATCCTAGGTATTTATTTGAAACAGTGGCTAAACTAACGAAAAAGAAAGCTTCAAGCACAGAAGTTTCCAAGCAACACAGCAGTAATGACTTTATGAACTTCTTCACTTATAAGATTGATAATATCAGGGACAAAATTATAACTATGCAACCGTCTACTACAGTATCGCATCAGGGAGTGCATTGTAGTCTCCCTGAGGAAAAATTTTATTCATTTGTTGCTATAGGAGAGGAAGAATTCTGCAAACTCGTTAATTCATCTAAATCGACAACTTGTATGTTAGACCCTATACCGACTAAGCTATTGAAAGAGACGCTTCCAGAGATCATAGATCCTCTTCTTAATATCATTAATTCGTCTTTGTCTCTAGGATACGTACCAAAAACTTTTAAGCTGGCTATGATAAAACCGCTTGTTAAAAAAACGCAACTTGATCCTTCAGAATTAATCAATTACAGGCCGATCTCAAAACTGCCTTTTCTGTCAAAGATATTAGAAAAAGCAGTATCCTCACAACTGTGTTCCTTTCTTGAAAGAAATGATATCTGCGAGGATTTTCAGTCAGGATTTAGACCGCACCATAGTACTGAGACAGCTCTCAGAGTTACAAATGATTTACTTTTGTCATCCGATCGTGGTTGTATCTCTCTATTAGTGTTACTTGATCTTAGTGCTGCATTTGACACAATTGACCACAACATTCTTTTAAATAGACTAGAAAACTATGTTGGCATTAGTGGAATTGCACTAGCATGGTTTAAATCATACTTATCTGACCGTTATCAGTTTATAGCAGTAAATGAAGAGATGTCTTATCGATCACAAGTTCAGTATGGCGTACCACAAGGCTCAGTACTAGGACCGCTGTTGTTCACTCTGTACATGCTACCATTAGGACATATCATTAGGAAACATGGAATTAGCTTTCATTGTTATGCCAATGACACTCAGCTGTATATTTCTTCAAAACCTAACGAAACTTACCAATTCACAAAATTAACGGAATGCATAGCTGATTTAAAAAATTGGATGACTAGTAATTTCCTACTACTAAACTCTGAAAAAACTGAGATTCTAATTATTGGACAAAAAACTTCCACACGTAATAACCTAGAATACTGTCTAACACTTGATGGCTGCTCTGTTAAGTCTTCGTCGTCGGTTAGGAACCTGGGTGTGCTTTTTGATAGCAATCTTTCATTTGAAAGTCACGTGTCTAGTATCTGTAAAACCGCATTTTTCCATCTTAAAAATATATCTAAATTACGACATATGCTCTCATTAACAAATGCAGAACAATTAGTTCATGCTTTCATGACATTAAGACTAGATTATTGTAATGCTCTACTGGGTGGTTGCCCTGCACGCTTAATAAATAAACTACAGCTGGTCCAAAACGCTGCAGCTCGAGTTCCTACTAGAACCAGGAAATATGACCATATTAGCCCGGTTCTGTCAACACTGCATTGGCTGCCTATTAAACATCGTATACATTTTAAAATATTGTTGATTACTTACAAAGCACTAAATGGTTTAGCTCCGCAGTACTTGAGCGAGCTCTTAACACATTATAGTCCTTCACGTCTATTGTGATCTCAAAATTTGGGCCAGTTGATAATACCTAGAATATCAAAATCGACTGCTGGCGGTAGATCCTTTTCCTATTTAGCACCAAAACTTTGGAACAGTCTTCCTACCATTGTCTGGGAAGCAGACACACTCTGTCAGTTCAAAGCTAGACTAAAAACACATCTCTTTGACCTAGCATACACATAATATATTATAGACTTCTATAATTCAATGTTAGGCTGCATAGATTAGGTCAGCCGGAACTGGGAACACTTCCCTTAAATCCTGATGTACTCGTTACATCATCATAAGAAGAATGGCATCTACGCTAATTTTAGTGTCTTTGTTTATCCCGAGGTTTTCCCGCAACCTACCGGATCCAGGCCGTATCCAGATCTGACTAGGAGCTTTGCCTGGACCCGATGACAACGCAGTGCTGAAGTGCCAACTAGCCTCTCCCTATGGAGGATACCTTTCCCACTCTACAGATAAAACGTTGTGATTCCGGTTCGCGTACCCACCCCGAAGTGATAAAATAAAACAAAATTCTGTATCAAATTACAGTTACTGTAAATCTGGCCTCTAGTTCATAAACGCCAGAGGAGAACTGGCCCCCGACTGAGCCTGGGTTCTCCCAAGGTTTTTTTTTTCTCCATTAGGTCACCTGATGGAGTTTTAGGACACCAGTAGGTCACTTGGAGTTTTTCGGTTCCTTGCCACTGTTGCCTTTGGCTTGCTCAGTTGGGGATATTCAAATTAATTAACCAAGCATTAATACCATTGATCAGCCCTACCAAACGTGGATGTTTTTTCACTAAGAAACAAACATTGTTATGTTATTTGATTGATATTGTGGAGCTGCTTTGATGCAATTTATATTGTGAAAAGCGCTATATAAATACACTTGACTTGACTATTAAAAATAAAGGTTTAAAGAAATGTATCAGTGTTGTTTTCTATAATCACTGGAAGCAAAACTATTTAAACCCAAAACTAGAATTATAATATAGAATTTGCTCTATTCACATTGTGCCAGCCAAAAATGATCACCACTGAAAAAGTTTGTGTACATTTTAGCACTTAAAACATGACCTCAAAATCAGGAATTGCTTTTTTGTCCTTTTTTATTATTATTTTAATAATTTCTTTAGTGAATCGGGTGTTAAACATTATTTCCAAATGAATGGCTCTGTCAGTGGGCACAGTTCATTCTTGGTGAATCCTCTAACAGTCTTTCATTTACGTAGGCCTACCCGAAGTATTAAGAGTTAAGGCAGCGGTGTCCAATACTGCATCTGGAGGGCCAATGTCCTGCAAAGTTTAGCTCCAACCCCAATTAAACACACCTGAAGCAGCTAATGAAGGTCTTACACGGCATACTAGAAAATTCCAGGCAGGTGTGTTGAGGCGAGTTTGGATCAAAACTCTACAGGACAGTGACCCTCCAGGACTGAGTTTGGACACCACTGAGTTAAGGTCATGCTGAAACCCTATAGAAGCTTCTGAACCAACATTCCAGATTCCCAGTTACACACTGCAGAAACACTCCAGTAATTACTCCACATGAACGCTAACTGTCCCAGAAACACAGATCCCCCGCCCCTTGGCACTTCTCAGTGAAAACATGGAAGGATTTATGAGAGGATGGTGCGACTACATCCTTTCCTGCTGATGAAAACTTGATTTGCCAACTCTGGGGAGGGAAGCAGCCATACTTTTCTATGGCGGACAGCCGCCGTCGACTAACAAATCCAATTTCAACAGAAACATGATGCCAAGTGGAGCCCTCTGGGACACCGGTCACTGCGGACAACAACCTCCCTCTACTCCTCTTCTCCTCTCTGGCATGCTCATCCGCCCGCAAGAACAATTAGGCCCCGATTCTTTCCTTATTACTCACAGTGCCCAGACAAAGCACACAGTGTGATCGTAATTAAAATCTATTTGGGAGCATATGTGGCTGAGTCCCAGAAGACACCCGGGTGACAACAGGAAAAAATTAAGTGGTCAAAACAAGAAAAGCGATAACAGCAACAACGTCAAACATGAAAACTGTTACGTTAACTCGCAAGGATCATTCCGAATGACAAAAAGAAACGGAGGAAAGTGTCATCAGATGCGTATGAGACAGAAAGAGAGAGAGAGAGCGACGAGCCTGAGAGAGGAGTTTTCTGTCTTAAGGGGATAGAGATAAATTAAATGCTTATTTGCTTTCTTGTCTGCATTTATTTACCTGGAATGAGTCCAAAGAAAGACAAAATGAATCCAAACAACCCAAACAGAATGAATAACATCAATGATATCTTATTAGAACTTTGGCGTCGCTTCCAAGAAAGAAAAGACATTCTCACAGGGTATTAACAGAAAAGCTTGTTATGCTCCAATTTTACAAAGCGCTAAGGCTAGTGAGGAGATTACGCCAACGAATCGGGTCTGTTGATTTAGCATGATTTCAAAACAGGGTCATGGGAGATCGTCTCTGATGAGCCACCTTCATACACCCTCACATGAGTAGCAAAGGTCTCCACCAACAGATTGAGATCAAATCAAGGGTCTGTTCGCAACTGCCCTGAAAACATAGATCCAAAACCAAAGTGATGAGAGGTCTGTGTCTACATGAGAGCGACAGATTGCCAAAGATGCCGAGAAGATTAGGGTGTTTATTTTTGATCGCTTGCTTAACATCTCTGCTTTTACAATATTGTTTGCATGTGTGTGTTTTTTTAGCTTGCAGTGTTATCTGAAGGGTTTGTGTGTGTGTGTTTCTATCGTTCTTCATCTGATAGCAAGCGATAATCCCTTGTATCTTAGGGCTTCATCTTGGTACGGGAGGGGTTTGAAACAAAACAGAAAAAGACATGAAATCAGATAAACCTCTTAACAAGATTTGAATATGCAATTACTGTTTGGGTTTATGATGACTGAAATAGATATTGTAAGATGTCATGATGGTGTTCTGCTGATTCGGGAACAAAGACAAGCCAAATTGGGCTAGAAATGCATTTTTACATTTTACTTTAGGTTTGAAACCATATTAATACACTTCATAAGCACTTAAATGGATAGTTCACTCAAAAATGATAATTCTGTCATTTCATTCACCCTCATATTATTTTCTTCCATGGAATAGAAAAGGATATATTTTGAAGATGTCCCTTGCAATTATAATGAACAAACAATGAAACACCATAAAAGTATGATGAAAATGGGGACTTTTGCGCTACATTTCAAATTTTCTATGTAATTAACTCTCCTTGGCAAGTTTATGAGAGAAATACTGTCTGATTCATTCTTTTGAGCTGGATCTTTTTAATGTATCAACTGATTTACAAAACCAACGTGAATTATTTGTTCACAAATCAGACTGATTCATTTTTTTAAGATCAATTAACTGATTCGATCTGGGCAAAACAGTTAACAGCCATTTATTATAATGACTATTATAGGGCAATATATTACCAAGACAAGTTTATTTTTCACGCAAACCTACTGAATGGCCTCAGAACATTTGAAATATAGCTCACAAATCATATGAGACAAATTATATTATTTTTATGGAATGGTTTAAGCTTAAAAGCCTTGGAAAATAAAGAACAGCAGAGTCTTCAGATTTCCTTTTTTCCACCAAAAACAAAAAGTCATACGGGTTAGGAATGACATGAGGGTGAGTAAATGACAGAATTTTTCGTTTTTGGGTGAACTAATCCCTTAAGTGCTCTTGCTGTGGCTCAATTCCAAAAAAGGATTTAAGATTATTGTACTATGAAACCAGGAGCAGGTAAGCAAAAAGTGTCTCACTTCTTAAAGGTGTCAGATCCCTTCCTGGGTTTAATTTTATGAATTAATTCCAACTTTGTTTCATAATAACATAATTACCACCCAAGTCATTTCTTTGGTTAAAACAACAAAACAAAACCATTGCAAGGCTATCAACATGATAATACGGTGAACTAAACACTAAACAATGAACCAGCACTAAGAATAGGAGTTAATTACTTATGAGTCATTGTACTTGTTAATAATGAATCAAAGGGTGTTGGGGGAGTATGGTGAACATGCACTGACTTGTAAACACATTATTACTCACGGCTGCCGGTGCTGGACCAGTGTTTTCACCCATCGTCTTGAGAAGTTGAGAAGCACAGTACATTAGCCTGGAGCCAACTAACAAGTCTGTAACAGGTGCATCAAAGACACAAGCATGTATTGATCTGTCTGTGTGGTGAACACACTAAGAATGCCACACTGACTGAAGAGTGTTTGTGTTGGATAATGCCCAGGTCCACACTGAATCTGGCCACAGAACCCTGCCTTGGAGTGCCTGTCATTCTCAAAGTTCTGCCTCACATGTGGCATTTTCTGAAATGCTTTGCCTAATACCATAATGTATCATGCTAGCAATAAGTGTGAGGTATATTATTCAGAATCCTGCTAAATCAATGCAGAAAAAAATGAAAAAGACTGCGAAAGCCATTTTAAAATCACCTCATACGAGGCCCTAAAGAAAGCTGCGCTTAGTCAATTTATGGCTTGCATCATGCTGAAGTACATTTAGCATTAAAAGGTTTATAATAGACTGCAAGGTCCATCTCAGCCAAGATTACTCAAGCAATGTGCCAGTTTCCATCGACAAACTTCAGACTATTGTTGTCCTCTCGGATGCCAAATAAAGCAATGTTTTCAAATGTTTTCCAAATATTTGTATTGTGCAAATGTAAAATACAGTATGCTTCGTTTTTCTGTATATTGTGCATGATCGAGCATCTGAGCTGAGTATACTTCATTGACCAAAAACTCACTTTGTAGTTCTTCACCTGACCTGCACATGACAGCACAAAAAAAAGAAAAAAATGTTATAAAAAATGAGCGCAAACAATTTTTAGTTATGGTTTTGGATACAGGGCATATTATAAAACTTGAAATCTTTAGAACCTACATTAAATGTGAAAATACCTCCAGATAGAGATAACACTATTCAACAGTAATTCAACAGTACACGTTTAAATGATACCAGTAAGTGCGTTAACTTTGTCACCCCTAAAATATTAAAACTTTATGAAATAAAACTAACAAGCAAAACCGAATTAAAGCTAAACTCAATTTAAAAGAGATCAAATGTATAAAAACAAAATAAAATAAAAATGTTATAATGTAGTGTTATACACTTTATTTTAATGGTCTACTTTATTCTACAAACTGTCTCTTTGCAACATGTCAATTAACTCTCATTAGAGTATTTGTTGACTGTCTGCTTAATATCTACTAACACTTTACTTTGATGAACAGACATTTTACTGACTATAAGTAACTTTGCAAGTACATGTCAGCTTATTCTACTCAACCAATCCTTAAAACCTAACCCTACAGTTTACCAATACTCTAATGGGAGTTAGTTGACATGTAGACGCAAATTTACTTATAATAAGTAGAATGTCTGAAGTGGGCCGTCGAAATAAAGTGTAACCTTATCTTCACCATCTGACCTTGCATGCATGTTCATTGTTTTTGTTTCCACCTTTGTCTTCTGTTTGTT
The DNA here is from genome assembly GCA_030578275.1 of Meda fulgida. Taxonomy (NCBI): domain Eukaryota; kingdom Metazoa; phylum Chordata; class Actinopteri; order Cypriniformes; family Leuciscidae; genus Meda; species Meda fulgida. Next base: position 7,484,098 of record CM060626.1, read on the forward strand.
TTTACTCAGCTGGCATTTTCCATCTTCTTCGACTACTTTGCTGCAATATCCAAACTGTGAGTGTTGCCACCTACTGGATTAACCTAAATTTGCAGTCAATACCAGACACATTCGCAATCGAGAGACATGCTTGTGGTGAAACTGGGCTTAAGTGCATTGATCCTGTGTCCTGAAAATGTAAGAAAGTCTGTTTAGTTACAGTGTAAAATGTGATAAGTATTTTGTTAAAAGCCAAACTTTGTTTGAACGTAACCATATTTAACACCTTAATCTGCTGCTTTGGGAATGAAGCGGATCTGTCCTGTGATGGACAGTTGTGGCTCAATTACGCTCTCATTCAGAGTGTGAAACTTGATATCAAATCAAACCAAATTCAATCAGAACTTTTTCCCGGTTTCATTGTTTTGAAATTTGGACAGCAATTGAAATCTTTGTTGCGCTAAGAGTCACAACAGTCAGCTAAATACTGTATCATGCAGAAGTGCCAGTCCACACAGAACAAAAATAGACAATCATGAGGCATTTCAAGCATCTCTCTCTCTCTCTCTCTCTCTCTCTCTCTCTCTCTCTCTCTCTCTCTCTCTCTCTGTCTCTGTCTCTGTCTCTGTCTCTCCTTCTTCTTCTTCTCTTGTTCTCAACAGTCTGTAACTGTGCTGTTTGTACTTGTTCAGCAGATTAAAGAAAGGGCTCCTCTGGGGAGATGCTCTTGTTTGAAATAGCTCCTCTCTAAAACAGCAACGTTGTCAGTTAATGTGGGTTTGATGTGACAGGGGCGTCACGGGAGAGTGTTGACAGTGTTTCACTTCCTGCTTTCATTTTTTAGAGCAGACTTCCATCAAGTCGCTCGCTCTGTGGCACATTAATGCTCTTCTTTTTTTTTTAAATAAGCAGTTTCAACGCAAGGGCATCATAACAAATCGACTTTGCGTAAATGGACCATCACCTCTGTTGTTAGTGGTAGAGACTGTTCAAGTAATAGCGAATGCTGCAGAGATCCTAATAAAAGACAATGAAATATGAGAATGAGGAAAACAGGGAGATAGCAGGTTTGAGCAAGGAAATGCTTGATAGACCCTCGTAGAACCAAGGCTCGTTGGAAAAATGTGCCTCTACCTACATTTTTGCAAAACTCCAAAGATTTACTTGCACATAAGAGGGCTCAACAGTGCAAGTATTTCACTCATATTTGCTACTAAAACTAGTTGTCATGACAACTCTCTGAGTTTTTGGCATGGTAATGGGTATGACAATGTCGATAGGCTATATTTGGTCTTAGCGGAATAGATCTGCTACGCTGCTGCCGCCGTTGGTTATTGCTGCTGCTAGTACTACATGACGTACTGCTGGGAGCAAGTAAGACATGCTGTTGCTGTAAAATATAGCGTAAATGCATACCAGTAGCAAATCTAGACAGGTGGAGCTGGGGAAGGTGGAGGGTTTCTGAAAGCATGCTGCACTACCAAAGCAAATGCTAATTAAGTATTTGAAGCTTGAGAACACAAGCTCATTGGCTGCTGATACAGCAGGAACCAATCAGCTGTTCCCCATAGAGAATGATGTTATTGCAAGCAGGTTGAGTTAAGGTCCTATTAGCCTGCACCATCTAGAGTTTCATGACAGAACTTGGTAAAGACTTGTAAAGATGTTAGATGTAAAGACAGGAACCGTGAAACAGCTATTATTATTGACCTTCAAAAAGATATGATTTTATTAAATAGATGGACAGACTAGTAGTTTACACCAATGAATATCGTTTAAGCAGAAAAAAAATACCTAAATGGTTACCATTAGGTGCATCCTCTAATTACTATTCATAACCCTTAACCATTTCATGACATCACAAAAAGCAGGTCTGTGAATTCCCCAACTGTCCTGAAACACATGCAGATCATATTTTCTTTTCTGCCTGACTCGCAAACACATGCACTATTTTTACGACTATACACACATATTATTCTTTGTTTATGCAACAAAACAAAACAAAAAAATCAGATATAAGCATACATTGTTGTATAACAGCTGCTACTCTTTTTAAGGGATAAAGAAACAGTTGTTTCCTTGAATTTAATCATTTGGAAAATTAGCAATTATAGTAACAGCGCCCAGGACAACCCCTCGTGTTTATAGTAAACAAATACAACATCCATCTGCATGTGGTGCTTATGTAATAAAGCCCCTCATATGGCTGCACATCAAGTCTCTACACGTACAACAATTATCCTAATTCTGCGTCCAGAAATCAATGTCTCTTTTCTTTATCAACCTGCAATTACTTCACAAGGAGAAGGAGTTTACAAAGATCACACTCTTTTCCAGAGTATCATGGAGAGCTCTGGTACACACCACCAGATGCCTGAAAATGTGTGTGTATTGTGTTGCCGTTTAGGCTGTTAAAACATGTCTCATTGATTAAGCTGAGCCGGAGTGCTGTTTCGCAGGTAAACTCTTTACTCAGTGTGTGTGTGTGTGTGTGTGTGTGTGTGTGTGTGTGTGTGTGTGTGTGTGTGTGTGTGTGTGTGTGTGTGTGTGTGTGTGTGTGTGTGTGTGTGTGTGTGTGTGTGTGTGTGTGTGTGTTTCACAGTTATATGATCACATCACAATGGATAACAACTAATTTGTTAGTCATACCGCATGCTCCCACGTGCACATGAATATCTGATCAGCCATTATTGACCCTAAGGCTGTGTTATAACTGTGTGCAAATGATTTCAGACAATTTGATCAGATCATTTGATCAGCTTTTGTTGGTATTTCAGTAGGGACAGGACACTCTCAGGAAAAGATAGCAAGGGAATGTGATCAAGAAACACTGAGAGCCTCAAATTCAAGTCACGCACAAAATCTTGAGAGCCAGGTCCATGGAAATTATACAAGAAAAGATTTAAATGAAATAAAAACACTTGCTGAGGGAAGAGGAAATGACTATGAGAGAATGAAATATCTGGAAAAACAGAAGAAAAAAAATATAGAGAGGAAAGTATCCAGACAATCAGAAACGGAGAGAGAGGCTGGCGAGAGCGATTGACGGGTTGTTCCGACAGCGTCTGGCTGTACTTCAGGGCATCTGACAGAAGTGTAAATCTCTCTGTTGAATGGTTTCCGCCTGAACATATACACGGCCTTCTGACATACTTCTCAATAACAGGCGGACACATGCACTGAACGCCAGTGCCAGAGCACATTCAGGTTTACCACTCAGCTATGTCTGTAGCACACATGAACACACACATCCCCATGCAAATCTGGGGAAGAGTGTGTAAATGTATGTGTGACAAAACCATCCGTACACATAGACAAGGAGAACTAATGTCCGCCAAGTGGTTAGCACACATGCTCCAGCCCTACTGAGCTACAATGTTCATGTTGGAGATGTGGGCCCACAGCATGTCTATATCCCATTCTGGGCTGGTAACCAGGAGGCAATCGGCCTTAAGACCCCAGGTTGCTGTAGGAGGATTTTGTAACATGTGTGGACTGTGAAAAGTATGCTAAATGTCTACAGTACTGCTTCATTCTATTCAACTCAGAAAGTCTGAATCTCCACTTTCAGTTGATGTCAAACTTCCATTTGAAAACTTCCAATTTGAAAACTAAGCTACAATATGTAGTTAATAATTAAACATTAATTTTTAAGCAAATGAAATTCATCGATGACTCATAGTTACATCACCGTATCATACTAAAACCTTTTTAGCAAACGTTTACATGGTAAATAATTTATTCTAATGATATTTACACACCTAGCACTATTTTTTGCAAACATTACAAAAAACATTCTTGGTTATGCAAACATTAAGTACCGGAACATTCTATTTTATCATTTTGCAAATATTATTGGAATATTACTATTTAGAGTTCTAAAACGTTCGGAAAATTGTGTAGTAATGTTTAAAAAAGGCTAAAATTTAAATGTTCCATGAATAATAGTAATACTTAATAATTTGTTATATTTATATAGCACTTTTCTCTGCACTCAAAGAGCTTTACATATAAGGGGGGAATCTCCTCAACCACCACCAATGTCCAGGATCCACCTGGATGATGCAACGGCAGCCATATTGCACCAGACAACACACCAGCTTATTGGTGGAGAGGAGAGAGAGTAATTAAGCCAATCAGTATATATATATGGGGATGATTAGGAAACAATGGGCAAATTTGGATTTTTAATGACCCTGAAGCCAGGACCTCGGTTTTATGTCTCAATTGAAGGACGTTGCTTTTTTTGAGTGTCCCCATCACTATATGGGCATTAAGACCCACACAGACCACAGCAGAATACTGCTTTTCACTAGTTTAACAGCAATCTGTTTATAAACCTCATCAGGTTTCCTTGCACATCAAGAGAAAGAATTTCGATGTTAGCCAAAGCTATCGGAAACACCTCTCACCCCCAAAACTGCCCAGCAATATAAATTGGAGAGATATATAGATCAATACCTTGTTGTGATTCTGAGCAGTTCTCTGGGCCCAGCAGCATTAGATGAATTCAGAGGAGTGGTGCTGGTTAACTACAGACTGCTTCCTCTCTCTGCTCACACCTGGCTATTTCTGCTTCTGCATCGTTCTAGAAAAATCCTTGTCGGAGATGTCCGAAGGGCTCGAGTCTCCACTGGTGGCACCTGGAAGAAACCACTCCATCAGCCAAAGCATAGTTCAGCAAACCCAGCCAGACCTCTCTCCCACTGGTCACGTCCCCTCTGGCTGCCCCTTCTACTGTTTGGAGCTCTGGGATCTGACAACACAACCCTGCCAAAGTCCATTACATTTACTTCACCAGTTTTGCTAGAAGAGATTGAGAGAAAGCGTGTGAGATAGAGAGTCAGGAAAGGAAAGAGTGACTTGAAATGAAGTACTACCTGAAAGAAAAGGAAGGAGACGATTGATGTTTGTATTCATGAGTTTTCACCTTGTAACCTCAGCTGGCTGTTACACTGATGGTGAGAAAGAGACATTCAGCACTGTGTTATTGCAGATGGTATGGTTCACTAATTTTACAAAAATCCATTTAGATATGCTCCCATTGCAGCAGAAGGTATCTTAACATGCTCAGTATAATCAAGCTTTTGCATAGTAGAGCTACAATGTCGACACAACAAAAAGCATAGCATAAATTGAATAATTAAATACATCGGAGTATAAATGTATAAAAAAAATGCATTTCGGAGCAAGTGTACAATGTCGAGACCGGTTGTAGTCATAAATATGTGTATTTATGCTGGACGAGGCGGAGCTACAATCTGAATATTTAGGTCTTTTAATTCGACTTTTCAAAAATTAGACTGGTACAATACAAATTCAGCCAGATTAAATCATTTACATGCCATTTTAGATTTACATTTATGCATTTGGCAAATGCTTTTATCCAACGTTACTTACATTCAAGGAATACATTTATGTATTAGTTTATGCATTCTCTGGGAATCAAACCCATGACCTTGCTGGTGTGATGCTCTATTGTTTGAGCTACAATTTAAATTAAAAATAAATAAAATAATTGCTTTAGTTCAACTCAAACTGAACTTTTAAAGTTCATGTAAATGCACCTTATTAAATAATTTACAATGGTTTATACAGCGGTTGAGTTTGTAACCAGTCCTCTAACTAATCACAGACAATTCTGTTTAAATTAGTCTCTATGCAAATTATCAATATAGCATCCAAAAAGAAACCTTACAAAACAAATGCACTGGAATTATTTTGTACTTCCTATGTTGCATCACTGCTTGTGATGTAGACAGAACTAGAATGCTAGCATTACAAAATGACACCCCTATTCTTAACAGTAAAGGCCCTTTAAGGCATATTCTCCTGTTGAAATTCAAATCCAAAATGAACCATTGCGATAGGATGGTGTTTTTATGGAGGAAAAACAATATCATCAGTCAGATGATCCAAGCCTTGTCCCATGGAACAGTGTGAAATGGAGGGTGGACAAATTGGACCAGAAAGTACCAAGCTGACCCATCAGAACTCATAACAGAAGTCTCTAAACAGAACCTGAATTAACATGGGGTCCGAGAGCTCCAGAGGCTTCTGGAATACCTGCACATCTTCCACACTGTCCTTAGCAACATGGCTTGTCTCATATAGTACTTTATGGAATATCTGCATACATATGCAAAGTTAGTACATGTTACATTTGAATAAACATAAATACGTAGTTATGCGAGAAAACGATTGTACATCACCTAAAGCAGGTAAGTTCTGAGCATTTATGCAGGTTATGGAGAGCAATGCAGGAGAAGGACATCAGGTGGGAGGGTGTATGTAAATGTATGTGCGTGCGCATGTATAATTCACACACACTGAAATATATTTAAATCTTGGTGATGCAGAAAAATGTTTCTGCATCCTTTGTTGGTTCTGGAACACAATTATGTCAATATTCTAGCCATAAACCAATTAAACAACACTAAAATGAGAGGGAAATATAATAATTTGAGGTAACATTACAATAGGTTTAATTGGATAACATTAATTAACATTAGATAGGTTAGTCATTTATAAATATACAATCAAAAATCTGCTACTTATTTCATGTACTTGATAACAATTTTGTCTCAACTACATTTTATTGGGTTTTATCCACTTAAATGTGCTAAATGAAAGTGTATCTGACCAATTTTTGTTATATGACAATTTGTTGTTGCGTTTACTGAAACTGGGTAGTGGATATCTAGGTCCCAAGATGTTTTGAATGGGACTGGATCATGGGAGTAAATGTTGAAGTGTCATTTTATGTATTTTTTTAGATATATGATTAATTAATGTATCATAAAATGTTACTGAATGTTGTTCAATCCCCTCGCCTTATCCTAAAATCTGATAGGTGAAGAGGAATTTTGTGCCTCTTTGGACCCAAGAAACCAAAAATATTGCCTACTTGGCAAAATCATACTTGCCTTATGTGCTTTCTTTTTCAAATTTAACACATCCAGCGACTCTAATAGAGCCTCAGAAGCATCTAAAGAGTGTTGCATCTTAAAAAAAAAAAAAAAAAAAAAAAAGGGAATAATTCCAATAGCTCTAACCTCTCAAGAGCTGTTATACAAAACAGCGGTCCAATCAGGTTAATATAGGGAAACGTGCCAGAAACTGTGAATCAGGTTAATAGAGAACATTTCTGGAGATGTGAAAGGGCGTTTGTCTATCAGTAAATTCAGATAGAGTCCCATTCCACCAACACCGCTGTGACTGATCCTAATAAATAATGACATACCTTCTTTCTTTCGCACATTCTTCGCGGGACAGATCCTTGGTTAGGCGCGCCTTCATCCGATGTATCACCTAATCCACAGCAGATTTGTCTGAAATTGAAAGAAAGGGGAAAGGAAAAGGAAACAATTTGTGTGTGTTTCCCCCAAATGACACAAACAGCTTTTCTATTTCATCAGTTTGATTGTTATCACATTACAGAAAAGCCCCCCAGTCCCTCGAAGTGAAAACTACAGGACAAAAAGAGATGAAGTCGACATGTTATACGGTATCGTTCCAGGGAAAAGCAATATTTTTTATCTACACTGTCAACTATATTGTTCGCCTGGCCATATCAAACATATGGAATGAACAACATACTGCTGTCTCAGTAATATCTCCGAACATAGGATCTGCATGGGTGAATTATTGACTTAAATTCAGAACAAACAATATCTCCCTCAGTATTCATGCAATTCACAGTCATTTTTCACCTTCATGCAATTCACAGCTGTTTTTCGATTTCAAACGGATAGCGTGTGCATATACTGAAACAAACGATCATGCCATGCACAGGAACATAACATATACTCTATCTGTTAAAATATTAAGCATGTTTAATGGAATCCATGTCAGCACAGCAAGAGCGTGTCTTTTCATTCAGGGTCTACTTTTACATAAAGAAGCCACTGTTCACTGTGAATCATTCATACTTCCCAGGAGAGCCGGAGTGGAGTCTAATACACAAGCATCTATCAGCAGAACATGAGCACTTATCACTAATGGGGCCACAAAAGTTTGTATTTGGACCCTGTAGATTTGCCTACATCACTTTATATTGCGACCTAAATTAAGATCTAATGTCAGTTTGAAGTAGTTCTTATACTGGCCTTTTGTTCTTTATTGTGTTCGTTTTTATTGCACGGGGTTGTTACTTCCCCTCATGATGCTATTCTATAATTCAGAAGGTACAATCCCTGAAAGAATAGATGAAATATAAGTCTAGTGTAATTTATTAATATTACACAGAGCACTGCTAAAGTCCCTTTTAGGGACAGACCTGACAGGCAGCCATTAATCGCGTCTGGAGTCATCAAGTTGCTCAGAGCCACAGATTAGCATACATGCTAACGTGGGCCAAGGAGGCGTTAATTAGTAAAACAAAGAAATTAATTAGTATGTTTTGGGTGAAAGTCCCCTACGGAAAGCAGATAGAGGAGAAGGGCTTTGCGGACATGCATACACATATCTTTCCAGAGCGCTTTCAGACTCCACAGGTGTGCCGATATGCCAGTCTGGAAGATGTCCGAGGGTCAGCTGTCAAAATCCCCACCCTCGTCATTATCACCAAGATGGAACACACATGCACCTGTCGGCTCAGCGGGGGCAGACACATCCGACAACCCCCCAAAGTCCTCGGAGAGCCAGTCGCAGGTAACATCATGTTGCACAGCAGGGAGGTGGTGCAACTAAGCCGTCAGAGCTGCGTGGAGCCCATCTGTAGGACACTTCCTGCTCGGATTGTGAGTAAAGTGAGATCCTGGAACTCCTTGCAAAGAAATCTTGTGCTGTGGCATCTCAAGAAGCCGCATGGACTCTCACCCTGGATCAATTCCCTGAAACAAAGACTCTTAACGAGAGCGAGGGTTAGCGCTAGCCTAATACAGGGGTAAAAAGTAAGGACTGGTGGATGATTAAGCTGAGTTCCAGATTCAAAAATCACTATTACTTCATTAGTGTCCTGTCAATGGATTCATCTTGTTAGTCGAATGATGGGGGATTTAATATAGCTGGCTTGGTGGGACAGGAAAAGTGTTAATTTTTACACAATTTATTGCCTTCTGAGGGAAATGTCCTTCACATTTAGTCAATATTTTCTGTCATGTCATATTTTAGTCCAATTAAGTCTGACTGAAATGGCATATGTGGCATATTTGTGACTAAATGGATGAAAATTAAAAAACTTTTCAAATTCTCAACATTTTGAAAAATCTATAAACGTTTATTAATAAAGCACTAGCTGATTTTTTTTCTCAAGAACCCCCAAATATGATGACCTGTTTGTGAAAAAACCCTTCCTACGATATGAGAACAGTAAGCATGATATTATAAAGACAATATGTAAAAAAAAAAAATGTGCAAAAAAAAGTATATGTTGTTTAAAAAAATTATTAAACATTAAATGTCTAGCTTTTATGTCATTGTACTAGTAAAATATATTGAAATATTTATCTACTTACATTTTTTTAAATAATTTGTTGCAGTTCTTGGGTAAATTATGAAATTTAAATAAACTTAAATAATATTAATATAGTTCATATTTATAAAAATAAAACGAATAAATAACAAAAAAAAAAACGATTTTTTTTTGGTCTATCACATTTTCTACAAACCCATGTTTCAAAACCTCTGGTCTGGACCACTTTTATGATGTGTTCTTTTTGAACCTTGAAACGTTCTGTCCCCATCCATGGAAGAGAGTCATCAGTAGAGTCTTTAAAACATCTCCTTTTGTGTTCTGTGGCAGAAAGAAAGTCAAACAGGATTTAAACAACATGAGGGTAAATAAATGATGACAGCATTTTCATCTATGAGTGAACTATCCCTTTAAGAAAGTGGGGGATATTGAATGAGAAGCAGTGTCATGGGTGTTCCAAAGCAAGATAAATCCACTTGGTGTTAGCGGTCCACAGGGAGCTTTAATAATTGATGGAAATGGTACAAATTTATACAGTTAGCACAGCCAGACCATCATTTAACTGCCCTCTAGAATCCTAAATAGCTCTCCCTCGATCTCTGACAGGGCAGGGGGGTCTCCCATCAGCAGGAAGCTAAATGAACACCATGACTCTCCAGTTCAACTGCCTCTCGCAATATTGCCTCTCCAACCACTTTCCAGATTGTTTTACGCACATGTCTGCATCTATAACAGTAACTGTGTCTGTGTTTGAAACAGACTCAGGCGGACAAGCTTTCTCAAGGCCAAACTAAAAAGTCCGGGAAGAATGTCAGCCATTTCCTGCTGGGGACTCGCCATCCTGGAAAACATGCAAATAATCCCTCACTCTTGCCTAAACTCTCGGAGACATCTGCTGGGCCGACTGAACTCTGACCCTGACTTCAGAAGCAGTTAGCCTCACTGCACTCCAGAGGTCAGAGGGCAAACACAAGGGTGACAACAAATTTGAATGTGTTTAGACTGGCACTGTGCCAGCTGGCCACGGGGATGACAGTGGGCACATGAACCACTGCGGGCTCACGTTCCGCTTGCTCTTTTGTGCTAAACTCTCGTACTTCCTTTCTCTTAAAAAAAATAAAAAAATAAATCCCTCTTTGGGGTGAAATGGCTTTGGTATTCATTGGCAAACAATTATAACCTTTTCATGTACCTATTGCTGAAGTAATTTCACACTTAATTTCTGTCAAGCTGTTAATTTCTCCTGAGCTGCTTTGTGCAACGTCTACTGTAATTGTCTATTGTAAGGGAAAAAAAGAGGGATGCAAATTAAATTACACAAAGAGGCATAGGGGATTTGACTGAAACCCGGCGACTACCGTTTGTCAGTTTTCATAATCACGAAAGAGGAATTAAAACTACTTGAACATCTTTGAACTAAGATAATATGAATATTTTTGCAAATGAATTCAGTAATGGGAGTCCAGTTGTGTTGGAATATGAAAAAAATATGAAAATATGAAAAGAATTAACATGACTTTAGGATTTAATAAAGACTTTTTAAAATAAAATAAAAATATTTACCAAGTGAGCAAGTTAATAAGAAATGACAGAACAATCACAAATGTAAAATGTATTATGCCACTACAGATACATTTATAAAAGTTATGTTTAAATAAATTAGATTATGTTTAGATATGTTAGATAGGCCACTGGCAAATCATTGGCTCGTATCATTAAACCATATCACATAACACAATATACAAACTATTGAGCATACATGAACAGTTATAAAAAAAAAGGTTAACTTTGTTCGACGCTGAAACACAGTTACATTACTGAAAACGGTTTCTGTCAACCGAGGAGCTTTTCAGTGGCACTTTAACACGAAACAGGAAACTCATGAATATTCATGCCCAGTGTCACCGAAAATCTCAAACCCCGAATATTTCACAGCACCGGCCCTGTTTATGAGCTGTTTAATTTGTAAAATTTAATTTAAAAAAATAAAAATTCATAAAATGGTCCCCTGATTGGGAAACCCTTTAAGGTTCTAAGAACTTTTTGTCATCCGTTTCACTCGGATGTACTTCAAAATACAGCAGAAACCATCTGCCGCTACTTCCATTTCATCGTGACTTTAACCAAAGTTCACTGTAAATGGTGTTCCTAACTATTAATATAAAAATCTTCTGATCTTCTGAATGCTTTTATTCTAGAGTTGCCTGTCTGGCATTGCCATTATCTGTACACACCATCTGTATAAGAATCCTGTTTGATGAAGTGAGCATCTGTTAAGAGCAAGACGTAAAAAATGTGGAACTTGAAATGAAAAGACGGCCCCAGAAGAACAGCTACTGAGGTTAAGAGTCTTAATGAAGTGTAATGAAACGCAAAGAACAACAAATCACAACCTTACAGACATTTCAAAAACAGCATTTGAAGTCAAAATCTTTTGTAACAGTCTTTACTACCACCTTTAGTTTAATGTATCCTTGCTGAATAAATCTCAGAGTATATACTATTTAATGTGAATTTGTACTGCGGAGAGAGGTTAACATTCCTATAAACAGAAAGTGTTTAAAACGATTGCCAAATGAACAATACATACAGAAGATCAAGAAGCTCAATATTCTTTCAGCACAGATGCAGCAGCTGCAAAGCTCCAGGAATCTAATTTGTATTTAATAAAAGCGAATCTGACATGGTTAATGTAATACAGCTGTAGCAGATGCAGTTCAGAGAGAGACAGACAGACAGCAACCCCCCTAATCATCCTCAGCATCTCTGTGGTCCAATCAGAGCGTTTTGATTGTGGGCGGGACATTTGGGAAACGAAAAAGATGCTTTCAAAAGTTCAGGGTCTGTAGGGGTTAAAAATAGCTGAAAATAGGAATAAAAAACACATTTAGATCAAATGTTTGACATTTTTGCTCGTTTATATGAGCAGGGGTTGTATATTAAACCATGTACAACTTAACGTAAAGATGTACGTAGTGTATTCAAATTGAATAAGCGCTAATATGCACGCTAAAATAAACAGCCAGACACTTACTATAAATCATGTTTGTCAAGTTGTATATTGTATTGTATCTATAAAATAGAGCTTATATTATACTTGTGAGTCCAAATATCTAATAGTACGCATTATAGGCCAGCATAAGAGAAGATACATTTGCTTCACTCCCATCTGCTTAGAGACACACAGAGAGCGAGAGCGAGAGCGAGAGAGAGAGAGAGAGAGAGAGAGAGAGAGAGAGAGAGAGAGAGAGAGAGAGAGAGAGAGAGAGAGAGAGAGAGAGAGAGAGAGAGAGAGAGAGAGAGAGAGAGAGAGAGAGAGAGCGATACACACACACACACACCCACCAGACAATTATGGGTTACATTTCACAGTAGAATATTCATGGGAGTGGATGTCAGCACATGTCCTTGGGCCAGACGTCTGTTCTCAGTGTGGCCCAGACGGCCAGACATTCTTTCTGGTTGTGACAGTTTAATATAAGAGCAGTGCGCCCACGTCCACAGAACCAGCGCTAATATGACAGCTATACTAGCCACTTTCCGTTTTTCATATTTGCAAACTTACACACGCACATCCTTTGTAACTTTCCATTTTACTTTCTCACACTCTCTCACAGTCTGCCAAATGAAACTGCTGTTTAGTTTCTGAACCCAACCCAACCCAAATTGACCTCTCAGCACTCCCATCTATATGGTGGGAGTGCTCTTTAATATTCCATATATTTTCATATTTAGCCAAACAAATATTTGCATATTTGACCAGGTTTGCCAGGTTTGCGAAATTAGCACACTATTAGTTTGAGTCATAAATCGCAATGCTTGCGTGCTTGCATAAACTTATTTAAATTGTTTCGTATTATGTTAATTTTGATAAAACATGTCAGCCATCTATGTAAATCTTTTGACAAATTTCAAACGATGCTCTTTAATGTGGTGTGATGGATTGCTGTGACTGTCATAGTTCAAACGATTATTGCTTCCTCTTTACTACTAGTTATCACGAAATAAACATGAACAGCAAAACATGTGTTAAAAGTTAAATGCATCTTCTCACATGTAATATCCCAGTCAATGTTTCAACAGCAAAAATATGTCAATAAATAGCTTGTGAATGATGTTTCTTGATGTTACATTTACATCAGTCATTCAATGTCCATTGCATGTTAGATTAAAAATAAGGTTTGGAATCCTTAGAGGTCATTTTCTATAGTGACAGTCAATATGTAAATTATTATATCTGAACAGTGGACAGGACTAGATACATAATAATAGGTCTATCATTAGAAAACAAATACTTACTCCATTTTCATTTCATACATAAACCTTAAAATTATGGAGCGGGTCACATTTATGCAGATTTGTCTGTACTCAAAGGATCAAGACCTGCTGAAGAACTAGGTTGAAAGGGGAACGGACCAGGTTTCAAAAGACAAATAGCAGATAACAACTGACATTTATTCAGGATCAGCATCGGAGATTGAAGATTATCAACAGGCCTAGAGGAGAGAGAGCATTTGATGCTTTTGCTGCTGTTGCCTAGGAATCGGCTCTGAATCAGAAAACGCAATTTCAACACAATGGACAGATTCGTAATAGGAAAAGACAGCGACCCTTTATAGAGAAATGTTCAGATCGATCGATTTCCATGCTGTTGCAGATGAGGTCAGGAACAGAAATGGATGCCATTGATTTAGACTCACTGCTCTGACATTAAGAGAGAGTTGCGGTTTTGAATGATTTCAAGCATAGTGAGGCACACACACACACACACACACTGCACAGGGCAGTCCTTATAGATTAAATTGTCAATAAAAACCAAAAATAAATGTAATTGTATATGAGGCAGAATGCTTTATGGAAGGTTAAATGACAGCACAGTATTGGGTGCTTCTGGGCCATGCCCATATACGGCCTTCAAGCTTCAAAACAATAATAAATCCTGGTCTGGGATCAGTTTTCTTCAACAAACCCAGGTCATAACCATTGAAACTGTGAATCTGATCTTGTATTATCTTCATGAGGCTATTATAAGGCAGTACATCATGCAACGAACAGGAAAGAAGGTACAGAAATCAGTCTTTTTCTGAAAGACAATGCTAAGCTAGATATGAGCTTTAAATTATTTATTACATTTATTAAATACTAATATTTAACAATATTTGACATAATTTGCTTTGGTTTTAGTACAGCCAGTTTAATTTAGCATATTATATAATATGCTTTTTTGCAAACAACCTTATGTCACCTTAAAATAAAGTGTAGCCCTAAATTGTTATCTAAAGTTGATCAAATTATCTTAAAAAACGTAATAATCGAACATGCAAGGGATTGGGGATTTGTAGAACGTTGTGAATCCTGCAGAATTTTCTGAAAAATAATACATGCGCAGATTCCATGTGGGCCTGGTAATATCATATTATGATATAAGTTCAGTCATTGATCTTCCCCTAAACGATGCGCATCTTAAAGTTGAGATGTCTCGATGGCCGATATGCATGAATTAATCATTGACCTTAGACTTTGAACCATATGTGTCTCTTTTTCTTTGCCCTAAAACTGCAAGATCAGCTTGACTGGTTTGGAGCAGGGTTTTCAGTTCTCTCCAGTTATGCCTTTTAAGACACATGCATTCATTAACAACAGCGGGAAAGGGACACTTGTGTGGTCTGCTTTTTTTGCTAGTTATCGAACCGAAACGCTGAAAAAAACTTTGAAATGTAAGACTGCCTTAGATTCTCACACTTTCTCACTTTTTTTCCGTCTCTCTCTTGCAAAGGCAAGCAACACAAAAAGATGGTGACAGCCACTTCCCTGTTACCACAGTTCCCTGAGCTCTCGTTAAAATGGCCCTCTGCAAAGCCACCACTGGAATTACAGAAAAACTGCACTCTCTGACATGGACCTTTTTACTCAGCCTGGTCCAACAATAAATAAATAGATAGAGAGAGATAGAGAGATAGAGATAGAGAGAGAGAGAGAGAGAGAGAGAGAGAGAGAGAGAGAGAGAGAGAGAGAGAGAGAGAGAGAGAGAGAGAGAGAGAGAGAGAGAGAGAGAGAGAGAGAGAGAGAGAGAGAGAGAAAGGCAAACCCCACTCTGTCGTAAAAGAACTAGCGGTGTCTCGGCCAAAAAAGCAGCTCTTGAAAACACCACAAAGACCACAGGCAAGTGAGGCGACTGTCAACTGGCACATGTAGTCTGCACCTACGTTTAAGGAAATCACTGTCTATATAGTATTAGTCTATATTTATCATTCGTAAAGAGAAACCAAAACTAGGACTTCAGCTTACTGTTTTGAATATCAATCATGCAATAACTTACCTCTTTCCAGGTGGGTCTTGTTGTTATGAAAATATTTGTGCATTGAATGCTCTGGTAAGATGACATACATTAGAACAACCTTTTGTCTGTGCCGTCTTGATTTCTTTGCTCACTTTTGATTTTATTCTCGTTCGCTAAGCTAAACAGCCAATCAGAATTCTCTCACCGATGGTGGCGATGCCGATTTAACATGCTCAATCGGCCAAAAAGCCCTCAACGGGGTTCGACTAGTGGCGACAGTGCGGAACACTCCTCAAAAACTGGGCCGGCTGACGCTCAACGGCGGTCTGACGGCTTGGTGTGTCATGGGCTTTAAAAGATATAGTCCACTCAAAATAAAATTTGATGCCTTAATTTTTTAATTACAATCAACTTGGATGTTTAGGCTAAGTCATTTCAACTTAAATCACATTAAACTGACTTAAAAATTAGTTGAATCTTGTAAAACATTTAAAAAAAAAAAAAATTTATGAGTTAAAGCAATTTAAAAACACATGTTGTCATAACTTATTGATTATACTTTTTACAATCCATTTATCCACCCTACATGTATAAACACAAAAATATATTTTCTGAAAGAGCTTGAGAAGGACTCCAAATTTTCAGAAATGACAAAGCACCATAAAAACATACTTGATTCTTGCACTCTGTGTCTTCTGGATTTATACTGAACTGAAATTTAAGTTGTTCATTCACATTTGGAAAGACGTGTCACGTCAGGTTTGACATCAACAATGCAAAACATCATTGGTTCTCATGAGTCTCATAACCACGACACAACATGTTGCTCCCATATGTGTGTGTTTGTTTCAGGGACTGGACAAAATAATGTAAACACCTATTATTATAGGGGTTAATATAATGTACTGTAGGCTACAGTGAAAAACAAACATTGCGATTATCTTTTATTTATCTTTTTGTAGTTTGTATATCTGCAGTAAGTGGTTGCAGTATCTTTAGTGCAAGCTGTGTATGAAATGGGCGACTTGTCAGACGTCCAAAAACGAAAGAGCATCTGTAACCTTAACCACCCAATTGGTGTGTGTTTTACAAACAACATTCTTAATGATTATGACTGTGTTTACACAAAGCATGGCAAGACTTCAACAGCGAAGAAAAATAGAGGGCAAAAAAACGAAAGTGAAGGATAGGGACAGTTGAACACTGAGAAGGATTGTGTCCAAACAACAGAACAACTATAGCAACATGACGACAAACCATAATATTCACCCTGAAGACGATGTTTCCACAAAAACTGATCTCAGAAAACTTCACGAAGCCAACATCATTGAAGAAGCTAAAACTGCTAAACATTTAAGACACCACTGCTAAAATGTGAAAAAGATGTGGTTATGATCATAAAACCTGGACAGGAGCACCAAGATGAACTTCTTCATCTGCCCTGTTCAGCTTTGCTGTTAGTTTTTTTTTTTTTTAAGTCTAGGGAATTTAAAAAAAAAAGGTCTGAAATGATATAACAGAATTTTTATTTTTAGGTGAACTGTCCCTTTAAGAGAGGGCAATTGGAGATTATGGAAAAGCAGCAGATGGTGGCAAGGACACCAGAAACACAAGAGTACGAGCGTAGAGAGGGGGTGGGGGGACTTTTTCATCACCTAATAAGATCAAATTCATTAGACCTTTTATTTTATCTAGAAACAATCCCAGAGAGCGGCTGGCAATTAACTGTCTTATTATACCCTATTAATTAAAAAAAGATATCTTATAGGAACATCTCATTGCTGTTTTTCAGTAAACCTTATTTATAAGTCATGGTTCGTACAAACACGGAGATAAAGGACAAAAAGTGCGTAACGAGAAAGGGGAGCGTGTGTTAAAGTTTCCACGAGAGCGCACAGATTTATCAAAGCAACATGAGTGTAGCTACTCCCACTGCGAGAATCGTATTAATTGCTAACTTTTTTCTCTGAGCGATACATATCTTCGTTTGACCTCAGATAACAGATGCTCAACAATTACATATGCCTTTTTCTTTGTTCGTATTTTATTTAACTTTTCTGAGAAATGTTTTTGTGATCTTGTCTTTCAGTTGTGCTGAGTGGGTTTGCCTTTCACACATGATTGATGGTTGAATTTAAACCGCTGATGCCCACCTGAGGAAACTGGCTCCCCTCATAATGCGATTCCCCTGAAGTGTAAAGCGTCGCTATTCAGGAACATAGCAATTCCGACGCTGTCTGCCGATTCTTAGGGCAAGTCAGGTAAATATTAGTCTGTAATTATGTGCAAAAGACAATAAGAGGCAGTGTTAGCATTGAAATTTCAAATACACACACGTTTGGTCTTTGTGTGCCTTTCAACTCTGAAACTTTAAATTGGACTAATAAGTATTATGTTTTCTTATTAGTGGCCACAGAAGCCATTACGGGAGGGAGAATTAGATAAAACCAACCTGCATTCAAAGCAATGTAGCATATAATGTATGTATATTACAGACTGCCTCATAATAGCAAGACACACAGATGAGCAAGTCAGCCTGCTAGCGTATTGTCATTCACTGTGAAAGCCTGCACGAAAACACCAATCAAAAAAGTGTCAAGTTCAGCCAATGACAGTAAAGTGCGTGTTATGCAAAATGCATGAATAATTGAAAGTTCTATGCATGAAAGCCCACAATGTCCATTTTTCTCTGAATGCTGAATGAAGCTATACATCAGAGGAGTGATGTAAATTAGAAAATGTCGACAGGCAAACAAAAACCAAAATAAAAATAAATTCACCTGGTGTGACGGGACTCTAGTAGTATTCAGACAATGGATGGTGTGATAGTCTGTATTTCAGTCATTTCCTGGTTATATTTTAGGTCGTGTTATTGACTAAACTAGATTTCTAATGGTTAGTATTGTCAATTGGACATTTTTTTTCTAACAAAATAAATTGATCATATTCAGAGTCAGAGAAAAGGATGAATTACTTAAAGGGGTAGTTGAAATTTCAGAAAGGCTCACTTAAGTTTGTCACTTAAAGGTTAAGTATTATGCCCCTTTTCACAAGATGTAAAATAAATCTATGGTGTCCCCAGAATGTGTCTGTGAAATTTCAGCTCAAAATACCCCCCAGATCATTTATTATAGCTTGACATATTTGCCCCTTTTTGGATGTGAGCAAAAACAGGTCATTTTTGTTTGTGTGCCTTTTAAATGAGCTGCTGCTCCCCGCCCCCGTTCAGAAGAGGGCCGATCCTTTACACAAGCTTTGGAGACAATTACAAAATACGCAAATTATTTCACTCATCCAAAATCTCAGAAATAACCAGTAGTGAAGTGCAGCCTTACGGAGAGACTTAGGAAGAGGTTGCAACTTTTAGACACACCTGGACGATTCTGAATGGTTTTTGGTCAAATAGTGTTCTGTGCTCGTCTGTAAAACCAACGAACGACAGAACAGTTTTCATGCTTTGATCAAGGGTTTGCCATTGCGTTAGACCTGGTTACACTGTTGTCACTTGCGAAAAACAAATGGCGGCGCAGTGAAACACGCAGATTAAGGGACGTAAATATTATAATAATATCCCCTTATCTGATCGGCTTTTTTTATTTTTTACATGCTTGCAGAGAAAGGCTTCCCAAAATAAAATTACGGGGTTGTCACTTTTCACTTTTTCTGAGTTGGTAGATACACCAGAGATCCGATAATAGCACTTAAACATGGAAAAAGTCTGATTTTCTTGATATGTCCCATTTAACCTTATTAAACATGCTGCTAAAACGAGTGTTCGTGGGCAATCGTCATCGTTTAAAGGATTCCATGGCTTTGCTAGACATGCATTTGCATAACCCTAAGAGCATACCAACTGTTAACTACAGTTAATATATTTCTAACTTACTAAAAACAAATATGAAATAAAATAATCAACTGAAAATTAAAGATACAGAAAAATTATGCATTTTAAATTAGCTAAAAATGTGCAATCTACAAAAAACTACAATCAAGCAGTGCGTTTACTTGACAAACAAAAAGAAAGGGAAAAAATAATCAAAAAAATAATAAAAAAAATCTGATCAATTTAAAAACTTGACAACACAAGGAAATGGTGTTTACAAGAGCTGACATTATCAGCTTTTATGTAATTTACCAGTGTTACATTCTTGTTATAAAACTAACCCTAACTGTTACAAATCTTTTTTCGGTACTTGAAGTAAAGCTGAAATTAAACAAAATCGAAATATTAGACAAATTCAAACAAAAATCAAAAATGTTGCTTTGACAACTAGTTTCATAAAATTACTAAAACTAATACTGAGATAAAAAATAAAGTACTAGGAATGACTAAACCACACAATAAAATTACTAAAACTTTACTGAAACCAATTAAAACCAATTAAATAAACCAATTAAAGCCTGACGGATTAAAAACAAATCAGAATTGTTTTAATGGAACAGTTTATAAAAACTAAGACAAAATATCAAAAATAAATAAATAGAAAAATATGATACAGGAGGCTTTATTGGGTTAAAATGAAATTTAAATCTGAAATTAAAAGGTAATTAAAAATAATATATAAATAATTCTAAAATACACTGGATGTTATCAGATATGCACACAACATATGTGCGTATATAAGCAAACAGAACGCAGAGTAACAGGAAAAAACTGTTTGCCAATAGTGCTTAAACAGTTTTTAATCTTTCCCTGATGATCCTCCAATGGCTAGTTCAGCAAGTTTTGTCACACCAACAAACAGTTCCAGATGATTTTGAATTGAGATAAACGTGTTTGGAAACTAGCATCACGAATCCAAAGATGCAATTAAGTCAGAGTTGGAAAGGTGGAGAGTCAATCTGAGGTGTAAACTCTGATTTATACGCTGTCATGTGAGCAGGTGGGTGCACACCAACATATTGTGCTCCAGTTCTGCTATGACAAAATTACGCTTACACATTCGGAACTTAATGGTGATAAAGTTGGTGTCACCTAGTCGTGGAACTTCAAGAATTCAAATTCAAGAATTCTAAACATGTTTCACATGTCTGACAGCAAGTTTTATCTCTGGTCTGCTGTTAATATCAGTCTAGTACATTAAACTCCATTATTGGAGAAATCTGTAGTCCATTTCAGCATCAGAAAAAAAAAGAAATAAAATTGAATACAATAAAATAAATAAATAAATATATAATAAAATGTTAATCAATCTTGTAATTATAAATTTGCCTTGCCATTGCGACCGAAATCATCTTCCATATCCAGTGAACAAAAGTTCAGGCTTTATTTTAATTTCCATGCTAAACTCTGATTTAAAACCATTTTCAACATGCATTGTACTGTTTCTCCAAGTATTGTATTGTAGTACTCCAGGTATATTTACAGTATGATAACATTACTGAAAGCATCTATGATCATAAGTCTTACCATCTGTTTTTCTGCCTGTCTCCATGTGCATGTCTTATAGCAGAAGTCCACAGCCAGCAGAAAGAACAATTGCCTATGTGCAGAGAAACACAACAAATCATTTAGTGTATACATTTTATGCATTTATTAATTTTCAAGAACATTGCTTTTTGTATTTCATAATTCTTTGCATTAGAAATTCCCATTGCTTGACTTTTCCCCTCCATTACCACATGCCAGTACGCTTTGAAGCCGACATCAAGGTACTTACTGGACGAGGATCTTAAAGAGCCTGCCTTTAGCAGAGCTTGATAACTGGCGCATAAACCGCTGTCACGGCGTCACAGCAAATGTGACATTTGCTGTGCAACACTGCGATTAGACAAGTCCAGCTCTCACATCAGTTTGATAAATGAAGTCTCTGTATGGTCTCTTTCAATAGCCAGCCTTTACATAACCCAAATTCTCAGTGAGAAGCCTTGTCAAATGTTCATGCTTGAGTTTTCTCTAACCATTATATTTTGAACTGCGGTTAAAACTGATGTGTTTTGATCTCAAGACCTCGGCTGACAGTGTTTGGAGGCCTTTTTGCAACTCATGTTGTCATGAGATGTGAAAAATCTGCACATGATGAATTCCGCTGGGATTTTAAAAGCTTGGCGGTGCGGTTAAATCGCACCAGCACTGGAATCTATATGGGATATGCTGCTGATACTGTTTTGATACCACAATGTAATGTTTGGAGATTATGGATGTGCAGTAACGACCATCTAATGGGATACGGTAAACAGTGTAATTCATAACTGTAAAACTATACTGCCACTGATCTCAATTTGAGAAATGTTTCATTTAAGCGTTCGTTGTGACAAATGATATGTATTTTCCGGTTTCATGCTAACAGCGTGGATTCGTGAGGCGTGCTGAATGAACAGTGTTGCGCACATCAGCAGGAGGAAGCCACATGTTTATAAACGCATGCTGTGATCTTTGCATGATGGGTATTCACGGATGCACCGCGTGTCTCATCTCATCTCGTTCTGTCTCGCTGCAGTGCGCTTTCAGAGAATTATAGTTCCGAATATCTCTCATGGTGTTCCTTTTTTCTTCATATGTCCTATTTACAGGGTATATGTTACAATTTAATGATTTTGAAAAGGATAAACAGCACACGTATATCTTTCATACTTCAGTTGTTGTGTACAAACATCTGATTAACAATTTTGAAAAAGCAGTTTTACATGCAAGCTTAACAATTTAAGGCTTAAAGAACCATTAGTGTTTAAAAACATTTCTTAACTATAAAGAACTTTTTGAGTAATGAAAATGTTCCATGGATGTTGATGTTTCTTCATAGAACAGTAGATGCCAATAAAGAGTGTACATTCTAATCATAAACATCTTAAAGACATTTTCTAATTGTTTATTTAACTGAAAACATTTTAGAGATGTATTTCAGGTAAGCAATGGCTCTAAAACTTCCAGATGAAGAAAAAGGTCATTTTTTAAAAGATTGCAAAGTAAAAAAAATTGCAGCTATATTAGCTACATAAAAAATAACCAGCAAAAAAAAAAAAAGAAAAAAAGCTGGAGCTGCTTTGATCAATTCAAACTCGTCAACGATTCTTACCAAGAACCAACTGAAAAAAGGCATTTATTCCACTATGAGACATCACTTGTTCTGATTCTAAACAGCC
This sequence comes from Meda fulgida, assembly GCA_030578275.1. Classification (NCBI taxonomy): domain Eukaryota; kingdom Metazoa; phylum Chordata; class Actinopteri; order Cypriniformes; family Leuciscidae; genus Meda; species Meda fulgida. Next base: position 7,506,855 of record CM060626.1, read on the forward strand.
AACAGAAAATATTTTATACACACTTTAGAACTGAAATATTGCCAAGAAACACCACCTCTCATTTATTCATAAAATAGCTATGCCAATAAAGCCCTACACAATTTAGAAAATAGCGATACTATTACCCATTTAAATGAATAGCAACACAACTATTAGTTCTACTGCTCATCCCTTACAATACAAGGAACGTAAATCGGTCAATTTTATAGGGCTCACTTCAATATTTGAATCTCAAATTAATTGTTTCTCTCTCATTCATAAACTTATTTTTCCTCCATCCTACATGCCCTCCTGTTCTCTTTCACATACAAGCACCCCCTTTTCTCATCTCTCTTAGTTACACAATGCATGTACCTAATAATAGTGCAAATGTTTTACAGACCCATACGCAATCACGCTGTCAGAGAAAATGGTGTTTCAAGAGGAAAACACAGCAAGGAAAGAGAAGCATCAGCAGTCACCGTGGTAACAGGTAACACAGGGCTCATTCCCTCTAACTCCATCCATCTTCAACAGGCACGCACAGCGGGCCCATACTCTGACTGTGTGTGTGTGTGTGTGTGTGTGTTTGTGCGCGCGTGTGTGTGTGTGAGAGAGAGAGAGAGAGAGAGAGAGAGAGAGAGAGAGAGAGAGAGAGAGAGAGAGAGAGAGAGAGAGAGAGAGAGAGAGAGAGAGAGAGAGAGAGAGAGAGAGAGAGAGAGAGAGAGAGAGAGAGAGAGAGAGAGAGAGAGAGAGAGAGAGAGAGAGAGAGAGAGAGATCTAATGGTAATGGTGATGTGTGTGAGGTGTGTATGAATCACACACTCTCAGATGCTGTTGAGATTGGAGACCAGGCTCTCAGGAGCCACCAGATTAAAGCACCCACTACCACACATCACACATTTAAGCACAGGATGCAACATCCATTTCACACACACGGCATCACAGTTCAAAGTTGCACAAGAAAACTGCAGCCCGAATTGTGTTTTTTTTTTAAGAAAACAGTGGTGCACTGTCCTTTAAGAGAGGATTATTTGATATACAATTATGGGGGGGAATATGTGGAGACCGAATGTTAGGGTCTGTCTCAGTCAGCTCCCTACTTCAGTCCACTGCCCAGTGAGTCAGCAATTCCATATCATTTCTACTCATCAGAAATGGAGAACAATACTTTCAAACATATTTCTTAATGGCACTGTGTTCTTTGAAGACCCAATGGATTTAAAATTGGAGTTCTGTGGCTTTTAGTCCATGCTGATTAGCTTTGACATAATTGATATGCTAGTGTAGTCCTAAACATTGACAAAATTAATCTTTGGCATGTATTTGAGAGACAACAATTCTGATTTGCAAAGACATGGTACTGGTGGTATATGTGTTTGTGTATATGAACTTCCTGCTTCAACCAGTATGTCAACAAAAAGATGAAACTGTGCTCATCAAACAATTTCACAGAGGCTGAATTCAGAATAGCACAGTACTACTCTTACTATTTGTATATGGTATGGCACAAATAGTAAGATTATGCTATACTCTGAATTCAGCCCAGTCTTTACCAGGAACAATGAAGATGAAGACAATGAAACAAAACAAATCTCACCAGACAGATATCACTATTTTATGGTATCTTATACAGCTACATTTTAATGTGTGGCCATAGACATAATTGTACAATCAGTGTCCCAACACTGTAAAAAAGTTAGTTGAATCTTGTATAACATAAAAAGTTGAACATTTAAACTTTTGATGAGTTAAAGTAATGTAAAAATATATGTTGTCGTAACTAATTGATCATATTTTTTTGCAATTGACATTTAGTGGATCAAGCCCCTTGCTAGTGCACAAATTTGTGTTCACAATATACTGATTGGCATCATAGGGCACTAGGAAGTGTAATATGAGTCAACCTCTGTCTTGAAGATTGGTTGTGATGAATAGGAATGAATTTGGTTAGCTTTTATTGTGCCAATGTCTAGTTTTCCTGTTGCTTTTCTCATAAATATATATCTTATTTAGCGAGAAAGCACATTTTGCCCCTCACAGAGACCCTTTTTCATCTTTCTTTTTTCCTGTCTACCCCGCTCTCGCTGTGACAAGTGAGTGATACGGTTATCTGAACAAACCCCAACATCGGCATGTCAGGCAGACCCAACATGCAACAAACACAAAACAGCGGCTGGTAAAACTAAAAAAAAGAGAGGCAGTTTACGGTATATAGCCAAAAACGTAGGCAATTCTTTTTTATCATATGTGACTGTGTGCAGGGGAAACAAGCCTGGAATTATGTAAATAAAATGCAGATTAAAAAATAACAATCAGACATGATAAATGCATGAATTATTGCCCTGTACGCTAATGGATTCTGTTTGCAAGCGCCTCGATGTACTCTTCTTGTATTTATCTACATAGATGTGCATTTAATTGCTTTAGCCGCTAGCAAGAGTTAGCGGGCGCATAAATAAACGCATGCAGAAACTAATGGAAACGTCATATTAGCTGAATAATTACTTTATAAACAAAACGGCCCCCGTCTAGTCAGAGGATCATTGAACAACCACTGGCCTAAATTTCAGTAGACTGTTGTATTAACTCCGGTCTAATATAAACACTCTTTACGGGATTTAAACTGATAGATCTTTGCCTGAGCGCAATAACTGGACTCTCAAAGAGACAAGCCACACACACAAAAAAAAACTTTGAGCAGAAGAAAATTCAACAAGAGAAAGATCCTTACATCAATAGGTCAAGAAACACTGCGGTATAAATACACCATTATGGCACATCAGATCTGATTCTGTCAGATTAATCTGACAGATAAGGACGCCGCTAATATTCAGTCTCTGTAACTTAAGATTTTAAATGCTCATATGCAGTCGACGCCACGCAAGGCGCTCAGATGGGACTAATCTACATCAACGTGGTACATGAGGACTTCGGCCTTGGTTGATATAATGAAGACGGGGAGGACCACCAAGCGTGGGTTACAGTGACTGAGGGGATCTTTCATCTAAATGATGGCTAGTTCAACCTTCACTCACACGCCTCAGGAAACGTGCAGTGATATTTTGCCCTCGGAGGTACGGGATGTCTTTCAGAGTGGCTGTGGAGTGGACACTCTTCAGCCCAGATCTCTTATTGTTTTAATGACCCGACCCTTGCCCATTCCTAGGCATTTTCGAGTCGATTTTCTGCCTGACGCACAGGCCAAGCAACACGTGTAATACGAGGCGGCACTCAGGACTGGATTTGTGAGTGTGACTCATCGCGCTACAAGAACTCTTCTGCTGTGACATTCTAACACGGTCAGTTGTGTACTCGCCGTAGTGTGGACGGAGTGGTCATTTTTGTTCAATTTTGCACTGACCCCCTCAACAGTCAAACAAGAAAAAGATTGAGTGAGCAGTGGGGGGGAAAAAGGCCGATAAGTGGCTGTGTGGTCCGGGCAGAGCAGAGGGGTGGGAGGCGTCTGACAAACAGAGCTTTTCTGAACCTCAGGATCCTCAAGATAGACCACCTGAACACAGTTATACAACAAAATGGTCAATGGCTCATTTAACACTGGCGCTTTCACAGGAGATAATGTTGTTTTTGTCCTAGTCGTCTTTTTGTTCAGGTAAAGATCCACATCGACACTGTTGGAAATGAGGGTGCGCTTTTATCCTCAGTCCAATAGCTGACCTACGCAAGCACATGTATTCAGTACATCTGACCATTACTGCTAAATGCAAAATGTTCTTGTAAAATAGCCTCTGCTTGAAGCCCTTTGAGAGCCTGTTAAAGAGCAGGCGAGGAACAACGTGCCGCTTCTCCGATTTTTCCATGACTCACTCTCTCAAAAGAACGGAGGAAATGTAATTGAGACTGTCAGATCATCAGTCCCAGAGAAATACGATTCAGAGAGAGAGAGAGACTTATATTAAAGAGTTTTGTTTTTTCCTCACTTTAACTTTTTGTTGCCCTTTTGCTTTCTTGCGATACACACAAGAGGGGAGGGAGTGAAAAAAGGAGAAAGGAGAATAACAAAATACAAAGGAGCAAAGAGGATAGAGATGGCACCAGGAAAGATGAAAGCAGACGCAGTAAGGCTAGAAATCGAATGTGGGAATGAAAGAGGCAGGAAACCCAGCAGAGATCCAGATAGTGATTTTTTTAATTAACAGACACATTCAGCAGAGAGACCAGTTCTGCTCTCTCTAGCCCCATATTCAGAAAACAGGACACCTGCACAGCATATTTATATAACAATCAATCAATACTAATATACACACACACACATATATATACATATTTCATATTTCTTTCATTGGCCTCTCATACGTGCAGGGTCTAGTAGAACCCTACATGAAGCAATGTGTTTTAATGCCACTTTATTCTCATTTACATTACAGTTACATTTGTACATTTTCCAGATGCTTTTATCCAAATAACGGCGCATTCAAGAAGGCAGACATTTTTATCATACCTTCTCTGGGAATTGAACTTATAACGCTCCCGTTGCTAGCGCCATGCATACTGTTTGAGCAACTGGAACATCAGAAAATCTATTTAAATTGGCATTACACATATGAGCAAACAATCATGTTTTAAAAATGAATCATGAGGACGCACCACTCAGGATCCCGAGACTGAAGCAACAGCCTCCTTATGTGTATAAGTATACAACGTTAAAGACCTTTCATCAAACAATTCAGCTCACTTTCGTTTGAAGCAACCCTCTGAATTTTGTCTCTTTCCGTATGTGTCTTTCAAGTACACAGAAATGGCATTTAGAAATCACCCCATGGCTACCATAGTAAATGGGAAAATGTAGCTCTTTGTACCTCTGCTAGCTGCTCTCTCTCCACCCGTGTCTTCCTATTAAGTCAAGCGCCACAAACATTACATTAATTACACTTTATTTAGATGTGCTGGTAGATTCCATTAAGAAACAAATTTGTTTTCAGATCTTAGGGGGCACTGCAATGCTCGAATTAAACATCCCAATGTATTAGTGAAAAACGCATTACAGATAATAACAAATTTCATTGCGGGGCATTCGAGATAAAGAGAAGTCAAAAAAATAAAAAAAAATAAGCCTGCCGTGCTGAAAAAGCTGTTAAATCAAAATATGTCAGGCGATATAAAGTCTAATTTAGTTCAATCTTGGCCTCTGTCATCCATTTTTCACAGAATAATATTGGGTTGAGAAAATAGGTGCGCGTCATTTGACCTCTCATTACAAACGCTGCCTTAAACCATTGCTCTATCTTTCAGTCTTTCGGTCCTCTATCTTAAAAGAAACTTTCCTTGATCCAAGAACTACTTTACAAACTGTCAAGCCCGATTGGTCATCTGATTTATTGTCTTTCTCAGACTGCATACATACATTGAGTATTTTCTGCCGGGCAATAGAGTGGACAGCCCTGATTTGTCTGTCTGTTTCCATAAAGAGGAGCGCTGCCACTTTAGGCTGAGTCTTATACCGTTAACGTGACAGTTTAGATGTCAACGGCTCAGCTTCATGGGCCTATCTCTCTTAGAGTTTACAGGGAAGAAACAACAGCTCTGTGAAAATGCTTGATTAACCTTGTATGAGGACTGACCCCCCTCTCACTCCATCAGTATGACAGCGCACAGATTAGACGATGGCGAAAGCAGTGCCAACTGAACTCATCTAATCTCATAGAGAGCGCTAGAACAAAGGTAGGCAAAATAAATAAATTAATAAATCAACATGCATTCGGGAGAATTGCCTGAGAGGAGGAGGGAGATGAGACTAGGCAAGGTGACAGCAAATCTCGTACTCCCGAACCACCTCTGTCAAGGTGGGGGCGGCAGTAGCTCAGCGGTTCATGTAGGTTGTCTACAAACCGGAAGGTTGGTGGTTCAAGCCTCGGTTCCACCTGACCAAGTGTCGAGAATGTGAGGCCATATGTAAAGCGCCTTGGTGGCCATTGGGTCTGTGAAAGCGCTATATAAATGCAGTCCATTTACCATTTACCTCTGTCACATGACCTGATGCAGCTTCATTTCCTGTTTATGATGGACATGTCAATCAATCAAATGCTGGATGATATTGAACGGTAAAGTTCTGCATGGAAATGCAAGCATGATCTCCATCTACAAATTGTTTGATTGGTTGAAAATATTAACATTGAAGAAAATGACATAATGACCCATGACCCCTGCTGCCCTTTAATGCTACAATGCTTGTTTCAACCCAAATTTGGGTTAAAACAACACAGCATTTTTAAGCATATTTAGAAAGGCCTATGGTATCACCTGTAAAACTTAAACATGCAATTCTAAAAATATAATTCAGATTGGTGAATTGTCAATATATAAAGCAATTATTAGGCTAAAGATTAGCCATTGTAATCTTCCCTACCAAAATGAAAGCTGTGGGGTATAGTGTGCCCATTGCCTTTAAATGCATGGAAAAATATTTTAAATATGATTAATATCACAAAAACGAAGTTGAAAAAACACAAGAAGAATAATTTATGAGAAATGCTGAAATATTGCTTCCCTACATTTTAATATTCTGAATATTAAAACGTCTCTTGACTGATTTATGAAAATGTGCACGAGTTCGAATTTGTTCTTATTCATATTCTATCTTCCACACAATAATGCAACTTACCCAATGATGTGATCCCGAATTTGCCCTTTTTTTTCTGTCATGTCTTTATAGCTCTATGATGTGTAGATCCTTACATGCCATTTCAGACAGCCTGAAATATAACTATGAATATTAGTTTTACCTCGTTTCTCTTTGAGTAGAGTACCACAAAATTTTGCATATCTCTCCTACACACCCATCTGCCTCGTTCCCCCCAAATCTCCCAAAGTTCACTGCAACTACTTGAAAGTGCAAGGATATAAACCTTTACACTGAAAACATCCATCCCAATCAAACTAAGCATTCATTTCATTTCTTTTCCCTATTTCTTCTCATCGCTCTTTGCTTGTCATGCACTATTCATGTAAGAATGACTATTACCAGGAAATGCTTTTTCGAATCTCTGTCACATTTTTATTCCTGTGATCTCAGGCCCACTTTAGAGGATTGAGAAGGAGAGTGTATGCATGTACAATAGAACGAGAGAGATAGAGTTTTTATGTATGGAGAGCCATGATTATAGTCCCGCTTCCCCTAAAACATCACAAGATTGCCTCTACCCACAACCTCTTCTGCTGATTGGACTGTAGCCAGAGACCTGTATGTGAGTGTATATGCATCAGTGTGTGTGTGTGAGTGTGATATGGTAATGATGACCACAAACGCTCTCTGTCCAAGACCCATCAGCAGATCCAGCCATCATCTGAGGAGGCGGATCAGGTGTCGTGTGTCTCCAGTCTCCCTGTGCTCTTAAATCATAGACTGTGTTGCATTTTCAAATATTTTCATTCATGTAGGAGAAAACCACATGTTATCAGCAACGCACTGTACGTTTTCATTACTGTTAGCTTTCACATGCGAGACAAATAGGCTGCATATTATTTTACATATTTCTACATACACATCTACAATAAATACACAAACATTTTAATATGTTAAATTAGCACTCAATTATTGTAGAAAGAATATAACGTAAAAGTATTATTTATATTTACATTATATATTACACAATTATTGCTGTGATTATATTTTATTATTTTGATTTATTAAGATTTTTTCTTGTAAATATCACAGATGTAAAATAAGTAAAAGTTTCTAAACATGCACCAGGGCATGAATAATCAATAATGTTCAATTGTCTCACTGTTTGCCAGGTTTATTTACATTGCTGCAGATATTTCTTGTCATGATTGGTGCCATGTTTTGTCAAAAATATGAACCTGTCCATTGCTGGTTGCCCTCATGCCAAGTGTTGAGGTCTCTATACTGTTTTCTCACACACACTTGCTATGCAGTGATATCTGACAACTTGAAAACAAAAACAAAATAAAAATACATTCAAATTATTAACTCAACTGTTTTAAGTCTGATTTTTACACTCGCTTTACTCCACAAAGCAAATTTGTATTCTTTTTTTTCCACTTTTATGTCTGTGCAATTTACTACAATAAATGTCCACTTCATTCATTCATTCATTTCATTTCAATGTATTACCATGGTGCACTGTATGTCTAAATAATAATATAATAATTTGTTACATTTATATAGTGCTTCTTCTGGGACCTCAAAACACTTTAGATGGAAGGGGGATCTCCTCAACCACTTCCAATGTCCAGCACCACCTGGATGATGCGACGGCAGCCATATTGCGCCAGTACGCCCACCACACACCAGCTTACTGGTGAAGAGGAGATGGAGTGATGAAGCAATCAGTATATGGGGATGATCAGGAGGCCATGATGGACAGAGGCCAAGGGGCAAATTTGGGATTTGTTTAATGACCACAGAGAGTCAGGACTTCGGTTTAACGTCTCATCCGAATGACGGTGCTTTTTGACAGTATAGTGTCCCCATCAATACACTGGGGCGTTAGGACCCACACAGACGACAGGGTGAGCACCCCCTACTGGCCTCACTAACACCTCTTCCAGGAGCAACCTAGCAACCTCAGGAGGTCTCCCATCCAAGGCTCAGCCCAGCTTAGTTTCAGTGGGCAACCAGTCTTGGGCTACAGCGTGATATGGCTGCGGGTTAAATGCATGGTAAAACTATATTAACATTTATGTTACTGCATTGGCGGAGGTTAAGATCTGATAGATCTCAGCTGGTTCATGAGATACACTTCAATGTACAATGCATATTGGTATAGATTGAATAACTCTTTGTAATAATGCTACTATTATGTATATTAGTGGTAATAAAATGAATGTAGTCTTTTGAGAGAAACAAATTCAATTAAAAAAGTGCAAATAACGGAAAAAAACTAACAAAATTGATGTAGGAATTAGCTGAATCTGTAGAACACGACTAATTATGAAGCTATGAAAGTATAATTAATCATCAGACAGCAGTTGTCTCCAAATGTTTTCTTAAGCTTTGGGGCTCACTGGATGCAATCCAAAACACTTTCCCCTTCTTTATTCTGTTGAATACTTATTTTCCAGATGAAATGTCTCACAATGCTCAGACCACCATATAATGACACTTTATTCCCGTTTTATTTTTAAAATGCACCCCAGTGAATGGCTGTTTGTACAGCAATATTTGGTTAATAACCGCTAGAAGCTTTTATGCGTGTGAAAGATTGCTTAGATGTAACCACATAATTGCACTGTCAGGCTTGAACAAATTCTTTTTAATTATATAAATGTGTGACTCCAATTCAACCCCTGGACTGAAGGGAAAATAACCTCAAATATATGACAGCAGGCTCAGAGATAAAGCATACAGCTAGCTTAGCACACCGTGGAAGATAACGCCTCAGCTTTTGTTTGCATACTCCGACAAAAAAAGTATGTACCACACTAGAAAAGTCACTTCATATCCTTTTAGAAAGAAAACCTCCTCCTCTCTCCTCTCTTCCACATCATTACACCACCAGCACCAGCCTGAACCAAACAAGGCAGGATGGATCCATGCTTTCATGTTGTTCAGGCCAAATTCTGACCCTACCATCTGAATGTTGCAGCAGGGAATCAAGACAACTTTTTCCAATCTTCTATTGTCCAATTCTGGTGAGCCTGTGTAAACTGTAGCCTCTGTTTCCTGTTCGTAACCGACAAGAGTGTCACCCAGTGTGTTCTTCTGCTGCTGTAGCTCATCTGCTTTAAGGTTTGACTTTTTTGTTGTGTGTTCAGAGAAAAACTCGAGGTTTTGTGTTCAGAGATGCTCTTGTGTAGACCTCGGTTGCAACAAGTGGTTATGTGAGTTACTGCTGTCTTTCTATCAGCTCGAACCATTCTGGACATTTTCCTCTGACCTCTGGCATCAACAAGGCATTTACTTCCACTGAACTGCAACTCACTGGACATTTTCTCTTTTTCAGACCATTTTCTGTAAACTCTATGGTTGTGCATGGAAATCCCAGTAGATCAGCAGTTTCTGAAATAATCAGACCAGTCCATCTGGCAAAAACAACCATACCACATCCAAAGTCACTTAAATCATCTTTCCCCATTCTGATGCTCAGTTTAAAATTCAGCAGATCATCTTGACCATGTCTACATGCCTAAATGAATCGAGGTGGACCATGTGACTGGCTGATTAGATATTTGCAGAAATGAGCAGTTGAACAGGTGTACCTAATAAAGTGGCCGGTGACTGTATGAATGTATATATGTATATGTATATATATATATATATATATATATATATATATATATATATATATATATATATATTGTCACGGCCCCTCCTCTGCCCCCTTTTCCCCATCACATTTGAGATCACAAAGGTATTTTCAATAAAAATTGAGAAAATAATTGACAAGTGGAAATAAAGTGTCTAATGTGTGTTTATTAATAATTAAGTGTTTATCTGTTAGGGTTAGGGATCACAATAAGAGAGCATCCATTTAATAAAATAGGCATTTAGACATGTTATTATTGGATCCCGTTTAATGTACAACACATATGTGCAAATAGTATTTATAAGTATAAATAGCATACTGTAAATTACTACTATTTACACTTATTGAAAAGAAAATGCTGCTATTTTCACTTAGTGTAAATATAAACTAGTGTAAATAGCATATATCGCTAAGAAAATATGCGCGCTCTCTCTCTCTCTCTCTCTCTCTCTCTATATATATATATATATATATATATATATATATATATATAAAACCCTTATACTGATTCATGTGCAAAGTGGGATTTAGTCAATGTTAACACATCACTTCCTGTTGAGAACAGAATTAGTTTTACATATTGTGGCAAAACAGAGGTGGTAACAGACCTGTTTTAGTGTGTCACACAGCTTTGCTAATTCTAACATGTGTGCATGTTAAACACAGTGACATATCAATTATGAAACATACCTGCTGTAACCCACTCTAGAGAGTAACAAACCCAACCGGATGCTGAAACTGAAAACTAACACGCATGCAAACTCACACAAACACTTGCTTAGTATAACCAGAGCTAATTTAACCAAACTATGAATAAACTTCATGCACACAGCAACTTAAGTAATTACTCTAACATACCCATACACACAGAGAGACAAGTAGGCCCATTCCTAAAGCGTGTTTTATAAATTACAAATGTTGACTAAAGCAGTCCTGTGCCTGCACTTAATAAACTTCCCTTCTGTTCACCTGTAAAAGAAATCTATGTGCTTACATTATATTTATGATCACTTTCTTGCTATAATATCAATGGTCTAAAAGACCTTATACATCTTAATCAGCAGAAAAATCCATTTGCTCTGGATCTGAATCTGAAATTTAGTACAACCACCACACACATTTATTTACTGATTATTCACTTATTTATCCCCCTTCGGTCAACAAATTCTAGTGAATTCCATACTGTGCTGGACATTTTGGTGACTAAATAAAGTGAATAAGAATATTTTACATCATTTGAGTTTCTGACACATTTGAAGGGCAAAACAGTTAGTTTCCTGGACAATGTTTAAACTCATTCAAAAAAAAAATTTTGTGACTATTTTCTCACCCTCACATTGTTCCCTGCATATTCCGTCGAACACAAAAGAAGATTTTATAAAGACTGTGTGTAACCGGTCCAACTTGAACCGCTCAGAGCGGGATTTGAGCCAGGGTCTCCGGTGTGGGAGGTGGGCATGCTAACAAGGACGCTAAAGACCACAGCCGCTAGCGTCAGTCGCTAGCAAGCCTCTTGAGACCAGGAGATTGAGGTTTACATTGGTGGTAGTTGAGGAGATTCCCCCCTTCTATGTAAAGCGCTTTGAGTGCCGAGAAAAAGCGCTATATAAATGTAATGAATTATTATTATTATTATTTCAGAAACAGCACACCCCACCTAAACTTCACTCCTATCCTTGTCACGGCGCCAAATGTAACCAGTCCTTACTTGACCCGCTCAGAGCAGGTTTTGAACCGGGGTCTCCGGCGTGGGAGGCGTGTGTGCTAATAAGGACGCTAAAAACAGCAGCCGCTAACACGCTTCTAGAGGCCAGGGAGTGAGGATTACACGCACAGCTCTTACTGTTACATGTGCTGGACTTTACTTTCTATACAATTACAATTAACAGAAGGAAAGTAAAAATTCAAAAGTAGCAAAAGCACCTTAAAAGTATTATAAAGTCATTCAGAGAAATCTTCTAAAACAATATGATAGCCTAGCCTGTAAGTGTAAGTCCTTTTTGAAGCTTGAAAGCTTCAGTCCCTGTTCATTGTAATTGCATGGGAAAAAAAAACATTGAAAACATGAAGGAAAATCAATCATATGGCTTTAGAGATACATGAGGGGTGAGTAAATAATGACAGAATTGATCAAGTTCTGTCCGGGTCTAATCGTGTTTGTAAATTAAGTGCATAGTAAGCCTCTGGGGCATTTTTCCCTGATAACAGCGCAAAGAACCGTCATTATTGGACATCATTCGAAAACAGTTTTTCATTTGTGTACACTCAAAAACCCCCTCAGACCCCAGAGGGTTAACTGTGTCATTTGTTTCAGGTCTAAAGTTAATCTTCCCACCAAAACTCAATCTTACCCTAATCTACAGGACCCATGGTTCTTCTTTTTCTATTCACTGTGTCAATATGGAGAGCGGAGCTGTGTTAAACAAGCTGATTAGTTCCCTTTTCACAGCTAGAAAGACCTGGAGGAAAAAGCAATCAAAGGGAATCAAATATCATTGCATATCATCTGAATTTTTAACTCATGCTCAATTTCTGTGACCTAATTTAAATCAAACAAGTGCTAAGTGTAGTGTAAGATAGTACTTCAGAACCATTCCTGATTAAATGAAAGTGCAGAACCCCACCCTGACGCTCCCCAGATTACCCATTATTCTCTTCTCAGCAGTGGGATTTGCTGATGTTGTAGCGTACTGTGAGGGGTCATTCAGTCTGACCCCTAGTAAACCTTGCTTTACATGATTACTGGTGAGATGTGTGAAGTAAGCTCTCTTGGGGTTAAGGACAACAGTTGAACAGAGTCCCACAGGAGCAGTGTTTACTGTACGAAGGCCACAGAGAGGTTCCTGCTCCCATTTCAGGCACACACACACACACAGACCTTGGGGATGTTTTTCACACACATACATACACACAGGAGTTTGTGATCCCGCAGAGAACCAGTGAAAGTTAATGTAACAGATGTGAGGATGATTGGTGAGCGTGTATATCATCAGGGCATGTAAATAACATTGTAAAGAGCTGTTCAGATAGGATTCGTTAAATTGAACTGTATTCATGTAATTACTAAAGAGGGAATGTGTGTTGAAGATGTGTGTTGTACACTACTGTTCTAAAGTTTGGTCTCTAATATTTTAAAAGAAGTCTCATTTATTTATTTATAAATACATTTATTTGATTTATTTGATCAAAAATAGTGAAAACAGTAATATTGTTAACTGTTTTCTAGTTTAATATATTTTAAAATGTAATTTATTCCTGTGAGTCTATAATTTCAGCAATTTATTTTCAGAGTCACGGTCCTTCAGAAATCACTCTAATATACTAAATTGGTGATTTTGTTGTTCTTATTATCAATGTTGAAAACAGTTGTGCAATTTAATATTTTTTTTTTTTTTTTTGTGGAGGGAAAATTCAGGATCCTGTGATGAAAATAGTTCTAATAAAGAAAATGATTTATTTGAAATAGAAATCTTTGTTAACGTTGTAAATTTTTTTACTGTCACTTTTGATACAGCCCCTTATATTACCTGGAATGTTCTGAATACAGAAATTTACAATAAATTTAGCTTCAGTTCTGGCATACGATGAAAGTCAAAATAAACCAGGAGAAAAGTTGTCGATTTTTTTTTATTTTTTTTACCAGGATTAAATTTCCCATAGGATCCCTGACTAGCCAAATAACAATACGTAATTAGCTCCTCCTTTTTTACAAAGGTTGTGTGAGAAAAACACAGACATGTTTGATTCAGAAGGGATTCAAGTACATCTGACAAACACAAATTTACCTGATCTCCTCATTGATGTTCCGTCCGAACAGTGTGTGGGAGAATGTGTGTTAAGTGTATAGTCAGACATAAGTGATTATCATAAAAATCTCATCTAAACCAATTACTAAACTTGAAATTTACTTACACTGACTCACAAAGAGCTTTTATTGTTGGTGGATTTGTATCCCTTTTCTATTAAAGTGGCCTTCAAACACATCATCTACCACAATCTTTAACAAATGCTATCTCCAATTTCTCAAAACCTCCGTAAGTGTTTTAGAATTTAATAGCTTTACACTTCTAAGTAAACCATTTATTTTTTTCGACTTGCATTATCTTTTGCCATCAACCTTTCAGTAAGTCATTTTCTGTAGCTATTTGTTATGTAAAAGACGATTTTACAACAACATTCTGAAATAGTATAGCCCAAGATGTTTTGCTTAGCCTCTCTACACACCTACAATAGAAGTATATGGAGCAAGGCGAATGTAGATTCGAAGAGAGTGTATGTATGTGTATATGAATATATATATAGATTACAGTCAAGACATTTACAATCTTACAAATGAGTTCTATTTCAATTAAATGCTGCTCTTTTGAATGTTTTATCAAATAATGTTTTTCAAAAAAAAAATCAGTTTCCATTAAAAAAAATGTTAAGCAGCACAACTGATTTCAACATTGACAGTAAAAAAAACCTGTTTCTTGAGCAGCAAATCAGCATATTAGAATGATTTCTGATGATAATGTGAGAATGAATGAAGTGTAAATTAGAATGGTTGTATGGTCGCCTCATATACTTCTATAATTATTTCTATACATATATTTCAATCATATTTACATAATGTCTATTCTGTGGAAGCTTGTCTGTAGAGATTTACCAGGCAGTTCCAGCAGGGCCTGGTGAACATCTTGAGCAAACTGCACCTCCCAAGAGTGCCCGTCTTACCGCCCGTCTAAAACTCCCTCCCATGAAGCCACAAGTCACGGTATTATTATCTAATCAAAACCCCCCTGTGCCTGTCTCTGTGTCATTAATTCATTAACAACGCCTGGTTATACTCTGTGGAACACAAACCCTCCCACAAACATCAAAGACTAATTCCTTTGCAGGAGCAGCTGTGTCTTTAAACTGAGACTTACACACACACACGGGCCCTGAACACACACCAAACTCACATTTGACACCAAGTCATACACATTTCTCACTGGACAGCTTCCTCGAGCAGTGTGTGTGTGATGACACTCTTTCACCTAGTTCTTGCAATCATGTCAGGTTCAAACACATGTGAAAACTGTCACTGAGTTATTGCAGTTAAAAGAAGATATTACTTGCAGAATCAGCGACAAGAATTAGGTGTATTTCCTATTCTATTTGTCAAATATCTAATTTTTGGTATGCAGCACCCAGATGAAGTTCAAATGTTACTTGTGTTCAAAAACAGCATACTCCACTGCTCAAACTACAGTATTTTCACAGTCTATGTAGGCTTTTCCACATACATGTCATGGAATACTAACTTATTTTCCAAAATGTGCATACAATACAGCATGGAATACTGTTTCCATAATAAAATGCACCCAACTTGACAAACTAATAAACTAATGGTTAAACTAATATCCCTTTTATTATCATTAAATTTGATTTTGAGTGTAGATTATATTTCATTTTTAATGGCATTTTTTGAGTGCAGACTTGTGTTGAATCAATACTATACTGATAATTATTTGTAATAATATATTATAATATTAATAATATTCAATTAAAAAGGCCCTACCACTTTTTTTAATGTCTGTTATGCTCATAAAAATGCATTTATTTGTACTTAATAAATATTTATTTGCATTTAATAAATACTATTACAATTAACAAATTGCAATTAAAAAATAATAATAAACCAATATTATCATTAATGTTGAAAACAGTTGTGGACAAAAATATTTTTGTGAAAAATGATACATTTCATTTTTAGGTTTTTGTAAAATTATTGACGTTTTACTGTAACTTTTGAACAATTAAATGCATCATTGTTGAATAAATGTATACATTTCTTTAAAAAAAAAAATCTTACTGACACCAATACTTTTAAACTGTAGTGTAAATAACCAAACCAATAACTGGAACATTTTTAAGCACCTTTGTGACCATTTTTTCTTTACACAAAATTAGGATAAAAATGCTACATTTTATCATATAGTGCATTTTTCTGGTGTTTCCGGTGTGTAAACGCCCTCTACAAAGTTTTATTCCTTTAATTTCGGCGCTCAGTAGAGCACTATGAGAGCTAGAGGCTGGACTGGGGCATAAATATGTATTAATTTCCCATCCAGCTCACTAAATCACCTCAGGAAAACATTCCTTTTAAAAAACAAACAGAATCCAGTGGATCAATTGCTGTGTGTGAGTCCGTTTGTACGTTTTGGGAGAGGGAGAGCTTAGCTCAGTTAGACTCTGTTTGACGTCTGCCTTGAAAATGGATTAACATAAACATCTCTGTACCTCACCGCAGCTGTGTTCACAACACAGCACTCCGCTCTCTTTCTTTCTCTCTCTCCACACTGCTGTCCAAGCTCCCAGCCAACAGAGCTGCGGGCAGTGTGACACTGGCACTGGACTCATTTGAAGGATTATCTATAGTGGACAGGCGCACACACACACACACGTTTGCTCCCTCTCCAGATGCATACACATACATACACTCCTGTTGATTAGATAAGTGTGTTAGTTTATTAATACATAGTGGTGTGTAGAGGTGGAGAAAAGAGGGGTGCGACGGATGAAGGGGGTGGGTAAAGGAGGTTTCTAGGGCAACTATGTTTAGCATTTATCGCCTTTATCAGTAAATTGAGAATCTATGAACGTTTGTGTTTGTTTGTGCGCGTGTGTTCGGAATTTAAACCAGCACAGGAGACCAGAGAGAAACAGACTGTGAGAGATACACAAACATTTAGAGAGATAGTCTCTGAAAAAATGGGTGTGGAAGAATTAAAACAGAAAAGGAATAAGGTGTTTTGTGCACTGGACACAAACCAGTTAAGATGAAGAGAATAAAAAGGAAGGGGGAAAACTGATTTACTGCTCAGATTTGTTTTGTATAGCTGTTCACATTGTTGTTTTAAAAGTGGCCAATATCAGATTCCAGTGTAAACAGTCATGGTCCGGGACTGACCCCCCCACGCCAAAAAGGACGATAAAAAAAAGACGTCACGCAGCAAGCTGTCATACGGAAGTAAACACATATGATATTAAAGTAAGCAATTGTGAATTTATTTATAGTGTGATCTGCTGCAGAAGCCAGCTAATTTATATGCAGGCAATATAAAAAACAAAGACAAGGATGTGGAAAAAGAGAGCAAAGTTTTTAAACATTTATGATACGAGCCCATGTTTTGCTTATAGAGCCGTCACTTATGAGTTCTGTCACATCCCTGTCCTTCACCGACTACCTTTAGCAACTCTCTTGATAACTTTGTGTATGTAAAATCTGACTCCCATGAGTGCAGAATTGTGACGAATGTTTATTCGTTGATCTTGAGTGACATAAACTTCGCATGAATTCCGATTTGACTGTTCAGACTGAGGTGTCATTGCAGAACATCTGACCTGTACTGGATTTAGGACCACATATGGAAGTGGCCCAAATCAGAATTTAAAAGATCAGATTCCAAGTGATTTGAGCTGTTCACATCGTCATGAGAAAAACCAAGTCACATATGAGCAAAAGAATAATTAAAAAAACTGATTTGGGCCACATTGGCCTGCATTCTGAGCGTAACTTTAGTTGACATGCAGTTGCAAAGTTTCTTTAGTTAGTAGAATGTCTATGGTGGACTACTGAAATAAAATGTAATAATTTTTGTCCCACCAAATTCATTACAGTGCATTCTGAGATTGCCTCAGTGAAGGATATATTCGATGCTGCCTGTATTTTTGTCTAAAACAAGGTATAATTAAGTTGCCTACCTTTTGAAACAGACTTTGTGTCAGGGTGTGCAAATGATGTTCTTAAAATGATGCCTCTTGGAACAGAGCATGTGTAGAAAAGCTTCTAGATTGCATTGTCGTCTTCAGCAGACACCTAATTAATGCACACCAGAACTCTTCCATCTCACTTCTCTTTATTCCTTTCCTCCCTCTCTGAAGCTCCATGTCATTTCCCACATTTGCTGTAAAGGAACGTCAAGTGCAGACGAGATAAGGCAACACAATTATGAATATATTTGCATCCTATCTTTAATTAGGACTTCTGTGATTCTACTTGCTAACCTATTTCACAGTGACAAATTTGGAAGTTCAATCAATTTGAGCAAGCTTGAAAGTTGTGATGGAAGCAGGGGAATGAAGCAATCAGATACTTGAGACATCATTTCAGACGCAGTGCTGTGTAACATTGCTTGCTGTTGAGTGTGTGCCCTAAAATGAAGCGAGGCAGTAGACTGAACAGCTTTTGCATGGTCCGATGAAGTCATGGAGCAAAGGCAGACGAGTGAAGGAGACACAGCTGACCGGCCCATCTGTGATTCCAGAAAATATTTCAAAAGACACCCATGTGCCTTGAATCTTTAAAAGAGGTGCATACACAGTGCATGTTTAAAAGATATAGGTGTGTCTTGCATGTTAAAAAGGCGGCCTTGTGTCCTGCATCTTAAAAAGGCCTTTGTACTCTTCTTAAAAAAGTCTTCTTTCAGGCTGGCCGGCATTGATAACGATAGCTAGCTCTCATCAAGAGCACAATATTAAGCTTGAACTGGATTAAAGCAGAAGAATGACTTTAGCAGGTTATAAGCAGAGTTTTAAAATAAACCTTGAGGCATGACTGTGCTCAATAAAAGAGACTATATTAAATAAAAAGGCATTAAATTAAAACGTATAACCTAAATAATAAATTAAAATGAAATAATACAGTTAAATAAAAAGTAAATTATTTGTAATGCTTTTTTTAGCAACAAGGATGCATTCAATTTATTTAAGAATCCTGAAAAAAAGCAGCAACTGTTTTCAACATTGATACAAAATGGGGAAATCACACACTGAAAACCGTTAATAGTAGTCACTGTAAATAGCAAGCAGTTCAAAACAATATTATAACAAAATTATGACTTTACAAAAACATTACAAAAATAAAACAACAAATTTGATATGATAAATAAAACCATTCCACAAAATATTTTAACATTTTAATTGTATTTACAATTTTATGAATTTTCATTTACCCAAGCTCTTTGATACTGTATATAGAAATTACAACATTTTTAACTTAAAATGTTTTGTTACGCTTGTGCTTGAAAATGAATCTTTCTAGCCTTAATTGGGTTTATTAATTAGCATTTTTGGCTTATTTTAACAAAGTATGCATGTTCTGCAAATATTTTTGTTGCAAGTGTAATTGTTTAATAGCCTGTATACACTCACCTAAAGGATTATTAGGAACACGATACTAATACTGTGTTTGACCCCCTTTCGCCTTCAGAACTGCCTTAATTCTACGTGGCATTGATTCAACAAGGTGCTGAAAGCATTCTTTAGAAATGTTGGCCCATATTGATAGGATAGCATCATGCAGTTGATGGAGATTTGTGGGATGCACATCCAGAGCACGAAGCTCCCGTTCCACCACATCCCAAAGATGCTCTATTGGGTTGAGATCTGGTGACTGTGGGGGCCATTTTAGTACAGTGAACTCATTGTCATGTTCAAGAAACCAATTTGAAATGATTCGAGCTTTGTGACATGGTGCATTATCCTGCTGGAAGTAGTATCAGAAGATGGGTACATGGTGGCCATAAAGGGATGGACATGGTCAGAAACAATGCTCAGGTAGGCCGTGGCATTTAAACGATGCCCAATTGGCACTAAGGGGCCTAAAGTATGCCAAGAAAACATCCCCCACACCACTACACCACCACCACCACCAGCCTGCACAGTGGTAACAAGGCATAATGGATCCATGTTCTCATTCTGTTTACGCCAAATTCTGACTATACCAATGTCTCAACAGAAATCGAGACTCATCAGACCAGGCAACATTTTTCCAGTCTTCAACTGTCCAATCTTGGTGAGCTCTTGCAAATTGTAGCCTCTTTTTCCTATTTGTAGTGTTGTACTACTTTAATTTATCATGAATAGTTAGTATGTTACTACTTGAAAGCGATATAACAATGTTTCTTTTGATATTTGACGATAATGACGTCTGCTCTCGTCCAGGTTGTGTTCATCATGAAGTAGCGGCGTGCGCAAACACACACACCAACATCTGTTGGTGAAAATAATCACTACACTATTGCTCCTATAACCAGTATGGTTTTTGCAATATATTTGTGGGTTGTTTTGAACAAGCTGTAAAACGGGGACATTTACGGTGACAGCTGGTGGACAGTTTACGGTGGATAGAACACCAAAACCTGGGACTGTTCCCGGAAAACGGGGACGCCTGGTAACCCAATTGTACAAAATAAAATACCTGCGCAATGTCTATGTGCATCAACAGAAATCTGATTCCTACCTGTCAACATAACCCTCCCAGCTATATGAAAATGAGGAGCTTTATTAAATGAAATGTAGATCCCCTGCATCATGTTAACATCATGAATTGTAATGAATATTTACAGACAAAGCCGTCCAAAAAAGCTGAAATATGCCATCAGATATAAAGGATTTATCTGAAATGACCATTTCCTCAACGGAAGACCACACAAAAAGTCAAGGAGGACTGACAATAGAGCAGCAAGCAGACAACAGGAATCGGATGCTGTCAACATCCTTCCCCAACAATAAGCTTCTATTGTGGTCCAAGCTGACTGCAAACAAAGTCATAGGTCACTTTGCAAAGAGGACTGATGCACCCTTTGAGATAATTCTTTGAAGTTCAAGCAATTTATACACCAGACGTTAGTTGAGGCAACCCGAAGAAAGGAAAGTCCTGTTTTGGTGAAATCTTTGAGGAAGGAGTTGGGTTGTACTGTATGAAATGTACTTGCATAATTCATGACGCTATCGATCTGGGACAATTCACTTTGGAGAGTGCAGCTCACCGAATGAAACTTTCCCAGTTCATTTCAGATCAGAGTTGGCCTCAAAATAACCTATTGATTTTTGATGGGGGATAACGGTTACGGCCAAATGAACCCCTTTCAAGAACGTCTCTGGACTTCCAGCCAAAGATATATGAAATGCAGAGGACATCCAAAAACACTCACCACAGAGAGACAGACACCCTGGGGTAAACTGTCAAACTTATAATGTGCTAATGTTGCATTGAACATTCATCGGTCTCTCTGTTGGATGTTTCTGAGGGTGGGCTGCCTGGACACCTTGACCTACATAAGGCTGAAACAAGTAGATATGCAACCCAAGGTGATCAGCTTTATTTTACTGTTTTGCTATACTACAGGTCAGTATCAGAGTCTTATTGACCTTGTCTTGGTCCGGATGATCTGGATCCCGCTATATGATCTCAGACAAAACTGCAGTCGGCAGAGAATTCACAAGAATTCCTGGGATCCGAATGGAAAGCGGATGCAATATATACACCATTTTTCTCCATTGGCGTTTATTAAAATGGGCAGCCTTGATCTTGGATTGATGGGTCTTGGAATGGGTCTGAACCTTGAGGTTAGGGCTTGGTCTGAACCTGGGCTTGAGGGAACTAGTATTGATCTGTGTAATGTAGACATGTGTTACCTGAACTATGGAAGTAGTTTTAGTCCACTATAGATATACGCAGCCGTGGGCTAACTGAAAGCACACAGGCTCCAATAACTTGAACCATGGAGGTATGTGGGCGATGAGTAAATTTGACTTGCGCCATTTGCTGATCCTACCTCACTCTTTCCTGCAATAATTTCATCCCTCCTTTCCACTGTTGCCAATTTAAAACATTTTTTTATATAAAAATGCCAAAAAAGAAAAATCCATAAATGAATGTACAAATACATTAATATAAATAAATGAACTATTCAAAAAAATAAAATACATAAAAGTAAACAAAACATTAAAAATTATTAAATAAATGTTTTAATTACCCACAGCAATATCTGGCTCACATCAGTCTCATTTCTCTTTTTTCTTGCCATCATTTCAAGCCTTTTTTCTACGATAATATTTAATATAAAAGAAGAAAACATTAAATATTATTTATGAAAATAAATAAATTAAATCACATAATTTACTTATCTCGTTCTTCTCTTTCCTGACATAATTTCATGCTTTTTTTCTACTGTAGAAATGAATAAATATGGCATTCAATAAAAATAAATTAATATAAATAACATATTAACTAATTATAAAAATAACTTAACATAGTTATATAAAATTCATAAAATATTATGAAACCCAATTAAAGTGATTTACCCCTGCACAGCATGTCTTCTACTGCACCAATGAATAAAAAGACCAGAAATAAAATAAAGGCACCCATATTACTATGTGCATTAACACAAATCTGATTCCCAGAGACTACCTCTCAACATAACATTTAAATATCATGAATATATGCGAGCATAAAGCTGCTATTCAGTACAACAAACTCAAGCTGTGAAGCAGTGAATCTAAATGCTAATACAGCATCAGCAAATCGATTAAGGTATTCTATTGGGCTGGAATAATGAATGCTTGTGAGTACAAAACAAGTTCTAGTTAGCATGTACTTAACACGGCCAGTGCCCTTCATCAGAGCCACTGGATATTTAAAGAGCTGCTAAGAAATGTAACTTACAACAGCACAACAAAAACTCTTTCGCAGTAATCTCCTCCGAGTCTGCATATGCTCTCACACTTATCTTTCAAACGCCACCGAGAGCAGTTCACGTTAGATGCACAGAGGATAGTAATTCACATGCAGTGCCAGCATAAAAAATGCATTTCAAATCTATTCTATACCAAAGAAAACTTCTTCCCCATTAGGGTCTGCCTTGTAATTTCCTCCAGAACCTGCAACTTCCTTTTATATTCCCATTCCTTTTTCTTTCCTTCTCTAGCACCACTGAAAAGATGTCCTGTCCTCCATCCAGCACAAACCGAATCTATTGTCTCACTTCGAAAACAATAAAGGGCTGAATTAGAGAAAAGCTTTCTCCTAGGCCTTTGCTCCACACTGATCGAGCAGAGAAGAGGTCGGAGGTATCGATTACTATTTATCCATGTAGGATGTGATTACCGTACCCACTAGTGATCCTATTTAATCCCTGATGGATTATTCGAACACCGCCTCTCTTTAGTACGGGTCGAGCAGCAGGTATACGAAAAGGGATGTAGCTCTGGGCCTGATTGGTAAAGAAATATTTAACCAACCTTTCACTTCTTTTTTTTTTAACCTTTAGGATATTGATTTTGAAAAATGACAAAGAAATTTCGCCCCAAAAGTAAACAAACCGCAACTGATCACATTTCCCCGATAAATATCTTTGGAGTAGATAAGGCGTTTTGAAACATTATGAGTGAGAATCAATAGACATTTAGTTCAGGAAGTGGCTTGATTCGTTACAGCAGGATCCTCCTGAGAGATAGCTGTACGCTAGAGCTGTCACCAAGTGAATGAATCCCGGGAAGTGTGTAGCCATACATGTGCAGTGCTTCTTCTCTGTCCACTCATTCACTAATGAATAGATAAAGAATCCACTCAGGATTATCCAGCTCAGGAATTCAACAAAGAATATGAACACACACACTTGTCTTCACAACATAAAAACTAGGTTGAGAGAGCAGAAAGGAATGAAGGGTTCAGATAGAGACAGACACAGAGAGAAAGATTCAGTCCAGTGACGCAGGCTGTCAGTGTGACATGACAGGACATGAAGTGACATTATTCCAAAGGATGGGAAATAAGAGTTTGTGTGGAACACAGGATACATTGTGAGTTTACATCTCGCAATACTGACTTCTCTCAGAATTCCAATATATAAAGTCAGAATTGCGATATATACACTTAATTCAGACTTTTTTCCAGCGGAATTGCGAGTTTATATCTAGCAATATTTTTTAGATATAACCATAATTGTCAAATTCTGTAATAAAGATTTTTCCTCCCCCTCAAAATTTGCAAGTTTATATCTCACAATTGTGACGTTATAACTCGCAATTGTGACTTTATATCACGCAACTCTGAGATAAGAAGTGCAAGATAAAAGTCGCAATTACCTTTTTGTCTTTTATTCTGTGGCGGAAACAAGCTTACATAACTGTCCTATGTAATTGTGACAGAGAGGATAAGTACATTCATCGAGAGCATTTGTCTGAATGAATGAATGATGAAACTCTACAAAGGTTCCTATTTTACCAATAAAGTCCTATAACTCAAGTAGGCACACAGGAGGAGCAAATATCGCCTTCTTTCATTAACATCTGCTCTTTCTATTTATTTTTTCCCCATCAGAAGTGCGCCTCGGCTTTCTTGTAACCTGCTGCTGTTGACACGCTTCCTCTTGTATGAAATATTGCTGCTCCTCAGGGCAGGTTAGTACACACAAGTCTGCCTGCATAATTTAAAAAGAGCTGCTTTGAAGAAGAGGAGGAGGAGAAAGGTCACTGCCAATGCCTCCACAATGAAAAAAAAACTAATTAAGCATGAGCTCACAAATTAGGACTGTATTTCCTCTCCCAGCTAATAATATTAGATTAAACGCAACATACTCTTCGATTAGACCACGATAAATCTTATGTTGGTACTTCTTACATTTAAGGCTTCTCCCGCTGATCAGAGGTGATTGCTATTGTGTCTGAGTAATCAAAACAATGAAGTACACAATTCTTTTTATAGCCCCAGAGTAAATAAATCCACTACATTTGCATGTATAATATATAATGCAAAGCTGTTAGCTCTTTTGAGCAGTATTCTCTCTGGCACTAATTTACAACCCAAACAATACACAACACAATGTATTAAACTTTGGTGTGTAAATAGCTAGGCTACAAACATGAATACAGTAGCTCAATTCAGCTTATGCAGCTTTCTTTCTAAGTGATCAAACTTAAAATTTTCAACCTGGTGGATGACAAAACTCATACTTAATTGAAGGAGGGACTCCATTTCAAGTGATGAGAATATTATAGAGAATCCTTTCTCTTTTTGGTCATTAAGAAACCACCTCCGTACAGTAGCAACCACCAGAACACCTTAGCAAAGACATAACATGCTATAAAAAAGAAGAAGACCTTAACTGCTTAGCAACGCCCTGGCAACCAGCCATAACATTTAATTTAGCTCTCAGTAGTCAAAGCTGAATGCTGCTAGTTGTGTGAACCATCAAAACAATGGCGTCCATGACTCTATTTATAGTCCCAGACTAATTTAATTTGCTACATTTGCATGTATAATGCAATGTAAAGCCATTATTGTAAGTACTCTGGCCTGAGGATGTTATGGTAAAAAGCAGCATTCTCTGACACATGCTTTTGAATGTACAAAGACCCCCAGCCTCAAATTTCATCAATCCCCCTGTTCTTGTTCCACCGTTGTTCTTATGTTTTTCTTTTAGCCTCAAGGGTTTGGTGACTGAGTTACTGCACAGACAGTGCTGTTGTGAACTGTTCAAACAGGTCACTAGAGCATCTATTCTACCTGAGGCCATACAGAGAACACGAGAGGAGAGGGAGAAAATGTAAAGCAAAAGTAAAAATATACACTGTTGTCTTGATGTCGTTCTGCCTAAGGCCTGAAATGACAAGGTAATGTACGGGTTTTTAGTGGATAGTTGTGTGTGTGCACGCTGAGAAGTCCTGACCATAAGGCTATGTGCCGTATGCCTTAGTGTATGAATACACTGATTTAAGGATATTGGTTTTAAATGATAAAACAAGATATGGAGTTCAGAATGAAGATGGACCAATGCCAGTGCATTATATTCATCATTAATGTCACATGTGGTTGCCATTGTTGTTAAACTATAGCCTAACTATTAAAAATCATGGTAATACTTTATTTCGATTATCAACTTTAGACATTCTAGTTCTACTTACTATAATTAACTTAAGTATTACTATAAAAAAAACATATTAGTTGACTATCTGCTTAATATCTACAAACAATTTATTTTGATGGTGCTCCAAATGACATTCTACTGACTAAAAATAACTTCGCAAGTACAGACCAACTTATTCTACTAACCTGAACCCTAGTACTCTACTACTGTCACGGAACGGGTAAGGAAAAAAGTGGGAGGACTCAAGTGCAGGAGAAATTATATTTATTTACAAAAGAAAACATAACACAAAACAAAACCCACGAGGGGGAAAACATAACTAATAAATCTAAAACAAAAACAGAACATGAAACTTACTGGAGGATAACAGGGAACAGGAAACATTAGACAACGCTCTGACAAAGACTGCAAACAAGAGGAGGCTTAAGAAGGGGACTAATCAAGAGGGGACAGGTGGAAGAACTCAAACAATAATCAGGTAACGAGGGGGAGGGATCAGACAACGACAAGAGCACATGGCCCAAAATAACAAAACACCCATGTGGAGCACAAGACAGGACCGGCATGTGACAACTACAGTCTATTCTAATGAGACTTAGTTGACTAGTATAGTTAGTGGAATGTCTAAGGGGGACCATCAAAATAAAGTGTAACCAAAATCATTTCCTTGAAATAAAGCTGAAATAAATCTAAATATTACACAAACATTTTTATTTAAATTAAACAAACTAGAAATGTTTTAGCAAATGAAATAAGCTGAAGTACTAAAATACTAAAACTGAAGTGAAAATAAATTGAAGCTAGATAGATAGAAATAAAATAGAAATAATGGGGGAAATAAATGTATAGTAAGGTAGGCTATAATACAGAAACAATAATACTAAAATAACAGTTTAAATTTGTTGGCAATTAGGGATGCACCGATACCACTCTTTCCAGAACGAGTCAGATTGGGTACTATTCAATACCGATACCTGTATTTTCACTGCGTATTACGGAGCCCCTAAAGGGACGTGGTGGTGAAAAAAAAATAGAATGGGGAAAAAATATATTTTTTCAAATCTTTGCGTTCCCGCGCAAAGATATTTGCGTTCCCACGCAAACCCTATTGTGAGCTCGGACATTCACTTCCTGTTTAATGTCCCGCTGGCAGTGCTTCAGAGCTCCGTACGTTAATGGAAATATCTTTGCGAGGGAACGCACAAGTTTTGCGAGGGGACGCAAAGTTTCTTGGGAGAAGGCAAAATATTTTGGTTAAAAAAAAAAATCCCATCCTAATTTTTTTTTACCCCATCCAATTTTTTTTTTTACCACCACGTCCCTTTAGGGGCTCCGTAGCATTTAAATATATTTGGTAGAGACATCAAAAGAATATGATTCATATTATTTGGCTGTGCTTTGTTTAGCAAATATATATTTCCTTCAGTCATTTTCATGCTTAATTAAGCCTTGCTTAAATGTATTGTACGTATAAGCTTCTGTTATTTTACTGTTTATTCCAAACAAACTCTGGTGCGGTTTGAATGATATATGCACACAACACACAAACCAAAGACATGTAGCTAAACGAACCAAAAACAGGAAGATGATACCCTAAAAAGGAAAGAATGCTCAAGCATACCTGTTTTTTCTTGTCATATTCGCAGGTTTGCCCATAGTTTGGTACAGAACCACGTCTCCTCGCAACAGATCTTAGTTTGTGTGTGACAGAGGGATTATTGCCGCTGTTTTCACTCCTTTACACATTTTATAAGCTCTTTACGAGTTCTCAGCTGGTCAAAATACCATCATATGCAGGCTACGCATATAAAGCGAGCACATTTAGCCCAGACAACAGCATTGTTTTGGATGTTTGATAAGTTCCGTCTCAAAATAAGCAATAGCTTACGTCATAAAAGCCGACCAATCAGTTTGTGAATGTATAACAATGCCCTTAGGTTTGTGATCTGAATGTTAAGGGGATCAAGACTAAATATTTTTTGTTTTTGCTTGGTCCGGACCAAATGAACCAAGTGAACTGAAGTGTGAACACACCCTAAATAGTCTGCTCTGACTTTCGACAAACAGATCAGTGGTGTGGTCAGAAGTGGCTTTTATCAGTTAAAGAATATTGCGAAAATTAAGGCCTTTTTATCAACCAGAGACATGGAGTCTGTAATACATGCTTTTATTTAATCAAGATTAGACTACTGTAATGTACTTTACTTGGGTGTCTCACAGTCCCTATTTTCACATCTTCAACTTGTTCAAAATGCTGCTGCAAGATTGTTAACAGGAACAAGGAAAAGCGAACATATTTTGCCAGTATTGTTATCTCTCCATTGGCTTCCAGTTATACATCGTATTTAGTTCAAAACAGTATTGTTTGCTTATAAGGGATTGCATGGACTGGCTCCTCCATACATCTCTGATCTCCTTTCATCCCACCATGATGATTTTAGAAAACTTAGGTCAACCAGTAGTCTACAGCTGACTGTTCCAAGGACACGTTTAAAATTGAAAGGAGATTGTGGCTTTTCAGTGGCCGCTCCACAGCTTTGGAACAATCTGCCATCTTACATAAAGACTGCACCAACATACATTGATTATAAATCTTTGCTTAAAACCCACTTATTTACTGTTTCTTATGATCATAAGTAGGCCTAGTGGTATAAATTGTAGTATATTGTTTATTTGTGTGTTTTAGGTTTACTCATTAGGATACCCGTTTACACTTTGTACAGCACTTTGGCCAACAGCTGTTGTTTTTAATTGTGCTCTATAAACAGTATTATTTTCATTATTCCTTTACTGTGTTAAACTTAGGACTGAAATCTTCACAGCAACACAAATGTTTCTAGCTGCACATTTTAATTTCAGGTTCATAATGCGACAAGAATGTGCTGCATTTTCAGCAGTTCCATTAGAGGTGTTGTAGCTAATACGCTGTAGCGTTTTCTTTTATAGCTTTACTTTTGTCATTTCGAGTGCCAGTTTAAAGCAACTCTTATTAGATAGTGAAACGATAAGATTAAAGTCTTGATGAAACAGAAGTAGAGATGATGTAGGGCAGGGACTTTGTTCTTTTCAACGGTTGTTGATTAGATGAGGACTGAATCAGTGAGAAGTGGACTAAATGATTGGAGAAGTACAGACCAGGAGAGTCAAGGAGAAGTCAGTCATTTCACTAGAAGATAAAGTTATGACATATTGACTAAAATTTACAAGCTCAACATTTCCTTTTTTTTTTTAGAAAAGAGATTGGGTAAATTTCCTTTTCATGCCGACTTTAGGTTGAAAGAGCGCACTTGCAATGCATTGACCAACATTCACACCTGTATAAGTTGCCGACCTTAAAATTGACATTGGCACTGATTTTGAAGGATGTGCCCTTCATGCAATGAGGCTTGGCATCTATTCTTATCCATACTTGCCTCTTTTTCTCCTTGCATGTCTCCGTTTGTCCTCAAGATGACCCAAAACGCTTCTAATTATGAGCTGGTTCCTGCCGGTGTTCTGGCTGCCAGGGAGTCAGTCGGGTTCACTGATCCCTCAACGTGTACAGCTGTTATCTTTGACTTTTGTCCAAAACCCAGATTAGAAGTGAGCTCAGAACCAGACAAGTCTGAACCCCTTTTTAGTTGCTAGGGTCCTTTTCCTCTGGTCAGCTGTTCTTCCGAGAACCCCACCGGTGTGTCTAGCACTTACCTGTGGATTAACAGAACATGAAACCAGGGGAAGACCTTTAAAAGCAAGATGTAATGTGAGCTTACTTGCCCTGGAGAGCGTGCACATCTGCCACGCTGAGGAATATAGGGTGACAACTAAATTGAAAACTATGCTGGGATGGACACAGAGAGAACTGAGAGTTATTGTGTCACATTCCGTTTCTTTATTTTACAGTGGTGCCCTTACGCTCTTCCTTAAAAGGCCAAACTTAATGTCCAGATCAGTCAAATCATGTTATATGACAGTCAAAACAATGTAAAAAGGATATGCTTGATATTAATAGTTATTAAAAGATTAAGCAGTGAAAGAGTGACAGCAGCCTAATAAAACTTCCTCTGCTATAAGTGAATAAGTGTGAACGCTGCCATCGTAACCATGCACACCAAACAAACTTCCAAACCAAGTGAATGAAATATAAACGCAACACGGACCAAAGCCATGCAAATGAACCAAAAAAAGAGATATCACAAGATGCGACCATAAAAAGGACACAATGCTCAAGCATTCTCGTCAATGTTGTGATGTTGCCCCATCATAGTATGGTACAGGTATCAGAACCGAGTCTCCTCTCAGCAGATTTTTGTTTGTGTGTGACGGAGGGATTCCTGCCGCTGTTTTGACTAACATGCCGCTGTTTTTGACTAACATTAGCGATCCAAGTATTAGTTTCTGCTGTGGTATCAAAACTGGTATTGAGAATTGTGAAATTTAGCTGGTATCTAAAAAAAATGTAAATGCAACAAAATAAAATTTAAACATATTGCTATTGTGAAAAAAAAAAGTAATGTAAGATTTTGGTCATATCGCCCACTCCTAATCATGTTAAATAGCCATTATTACAAAATAATAAAAAAAATAATAATCATGATTATGTTTTTTTTTATACATGTACATATCTCACAAAAGCTTCATACTTCAGCAAACATTATAGTGTATCTTCTCAAGGGACAATACTATAGAAATGAAAGAGTATATTTTAGAGTAGTCAATGTGCTGCTTGTATAGCAGTATATATTTACTGTCCTCTGAAAATAACTCAACATACAGCCATTATTGTCAACAGCTGGCAACAAAAGTGAGTACACCCTAAGTAAACATGTCAAAACTGTGTCCAAAGTGTCAATATTTTGTGTGAGCACCATTGTTATCTAGCACTGCCTTAATTATCCTGGCCATGGCATTCACCAGAGCTACACAGGTTGTTGCTGGGATCCTCTTCCACTCCTCCAAAATGACATCACAGAGCTGCTGGATGTTGGACACATAGTGCTTCTCCACCTTCCGCTTGAGGACACCCCACAGGTGCTCAATAGGTTTCATGTCTGGAGAAGTACTTGGCCACTCCATCACTTTCAGCAACCTCAGCAAGGCGGTTGTCATCTTGGCGGTGTGTTTGGGGTTGTTGTCATGCCATTTGGCCCAGTTTCTGAAGGGAGGGCATCATGTTCTGCTTCAGAATGTCACAGTACATGCTGGAATCCATGTTTCCCTCAATGAAGCACAGCTCCCCAGTACCAGCAGCAATCATGCAGCCCCAGACCATGATGCTACCACCACCATGCTCGACTGTAGGCAAGACACAATTTTCTTGGTCCTCCTCCCCAGGGCGTCGCCGCATATGCTGGACACCATCTGAGCCAAACAAGTTTATCTTAGGGTGCTTTCACATCTGTAGTTCGGTTCATTTGGTCTGGACTAAGGGCGAAAATTATACTTTGTATCATTTTCAGGTGTTTTGGTTCCTTTTCACACCACACTGATTGCTCTGGTCCGAATCAAATGATGAGTTGATGAAACTAACCAAAATGCAGTCACGTGACAACATCCACATCACTCGTTGGCCAGATGTGTCTTGAACATATTTCCATAACTGCACTTTGATTGGTCAGATTTAACGTGCGGGAAAATTCCAACAGAACTCCCGAAAGCAAACAAAGAGGAGGAAATGTGGAGAATTCGCTCACAATGTATGTTCAGAATCAGCAGAAGCCTTATCCTTTTGCAAATCCCCTCATAAACAACAAAGTCTAGACGCGATATAAGAGATTCATTGTGCAGAGCGGACAACTTCAGTGTTTATGATGAGAGTTTTAGTGAGTGCAGAACGCGGTAAGTCAATCATGGCATAAAGGGAGCGCTATTGACAATCTAAATAATAGTATTGTTTGACTATGGCAGCTGGTTTAGTCCAAAAATGCTCGGTTCTTTGGCAGTTGGGTCTGTTCGAGGTCGGATCACGTTCTCACCACAAACGAAGCGCTCCAGAGTTAGTTTGAAAGCGTACTGAGACCACCTCTTCGAGGAGGTCTCGGTACGCTTGGTTGGTTCGCTTATGGTGCGCACCCGAGTGCGATTGCTGCATTCACACCTGCCCAAACGAACCGCACCAAGAGGGACAAAGAACTTGTGCGATTCAACCGAACTAAATGAGGCAGGTGTTAAAGCACCCTTAGTCTCATCAGACCACAGGACATGGTTCCAGTTATTCATGCTCTTGGACAGGTTGTCTTCAGCAAACTGTTTGCAGGCTTTCTTGTGAGCCAGCTTCAGAAGAGGCTTCCTTCTGGGACGACGGCCATGCAAAATTTGATGCAGTGTGCAGCGTATGGTCTGAGCACTGACAAGCTGACCTTCCGCTTCTGCAACCTTTAAAGCAATGCTGGCAGGACTCATGTGTCTGTTTTTTGAAGCCAGCTTCTGCACCTGACGCACAGCACGAGGACTCAACTTCTTTGATTGAGCCTTGCGAGGCCTGTTCCGGGTGGAACCCGTCTTGGAAAACCTCTTTATGACCCTGGCCTGTACTGTAATTCAGTTTCAGGGTGTTACCAATCTTCTTATAGCATAGGCCATCTTTGTGGAGAGCAACAATTCTATTTCTCAATTCCTTAGAGAGTTCTTTGCCATGAGGTGCCATGTTGAACATCCAGTGGTCAGTATGAGAGAATTGTACTCAAATCACAAATTTTAACTGCTCTAATACAAGATACACAAATTTGTATGGTCCTGTCAAGCGGACAAAAACATGAAAATGATGAATAAGACATGTGGCTTTGCATGGTTAAACGACGTACATCTATTATCACTTAGGGTGTACTCAATTTTGTTGACAGCTATTTTGACAATAATGGCTGTTATTGAGTTATTTTCAGAGGACAGTAAATATCTACTGCTATACAAGCATACTGCTATATAACTCAATACTACGGAATTCTTTATTAAACTTATAAACTTTAAACTTATTTGCATGTTTATGCATAAACTTGTAATATTGCATGCAACAAATCTCATTTGCATACATTCAATTAAACTGTTTAAAGTCACGTCGCACCAGATTTGACACCAATAACAATGACAGAATTTTTATTTATTAATTGAACTATTCTTTTAAGTTGAAATGTTTCTGAGTGGTTATTATAACCGTTTGCTCATCTAGTTTTTTCTGGTTTACCTGCTAGAAGTTTTGCCCTGAGAAATATTTATCTGACCACGCAGTCTGCTGGAACACATCCTAACAGCCTGATCCACTGTTGTCCGACTGTTTCCACACATCTGATGTCTGCAGGGGAGAGCGCTTCTCTGGAGTGAGAGTTTCCACACTTAAAGGTCATTAGCGTAACCTCTGGCACCTCGCATAAGACAGACAGATGAGAAAAAGTGAGTCAATTATTCATAGAATGAATAAATCATCTAGTATATAACTTTGGCACCACCGTGGTCACATGTCGACTCGAGAAACGGACGATGAGAGGCGAGAAAAAATCCAGGACTGCCCTTCTGACCGGAAGCCGTCAGTTCTATTATTCACTTCCTTTATTATTGTGTCTTACTCTGACCTCTCACATGCCCTCAGTAAATCCACACACGGAAAATAGAGATATGCAAATATACCAGCCGGACTAGCCCATGCGTTCCGGATCCCATAAAACAATCCATCCGCAATTTAGATCCTACGCAGGTATGAACCTAAGACATAAGTAGGATTGGTGCAAAATAACACACATACTGTACTGTTCTGTCTAAATAAAATAAGACAGACATTATCTCCTTAATTTCAGCTTACATAACTCTCGGAATTATTATTCACATGGTTGAGTACTGCAGTGTAGGCTGCAGGTGCATTTTAATATGCATAGAAGGTGACCGACAATGTGTGTACTACAGTGTCAAACGTTTGTAATTTATATCCACAGACAATCTCCACTCTGCTTCATAGTCACACATTATATTAAAATGCAGTCAAAAGACAAGAGAACACAGGAGGAGCGTGTTATCCACTGCCTCTGGGTTCAATGCAGGGGAAATTAGACTTTAGCGTAGAGTTTTGACATTTCGCAAGCTTTCATGACAATGAGTTACATTAATGTAAATATGTAAAAGCAAATTATTATTGTATGAGAGTAAGTGTAAGAATTGAGAAATGCCGAGCAGTCTGGTTGAGGAACGACCACTCCCGAGAAGACAAAGGACCTCATGAAAATTAACATTTGACTCTCTCTTAAGAAACTAGCATCCCCGAGTCAATCACCTCCCCCATGTAGTCTCTCGCTCATGCTGAGATCACCAGATATTCACCCAAATATCTATATGTTTAATGTGAATAATTATCATACAGTATTAAACACGTTTGGTATCCTTTGAAAAGCCTCAGTGCGACTAGTACAAATGTCTCATTCCCAAAGAAGTAAACCAATGTGAAAGAGATTTATGTCTATATAAAGAAATGCAACAAGAGGCTCAGGGTGATTTGTAACTCAAATTAGCTCATGATGTGGAGTGTATGCAGGCACTAACCTAATCTAAACTTAATTCGAGGTCGTGATAAAATGGAGTAAGATATCAAATGGAGTCAGATAAAAGCTTAAATAGAATTAAATTACTTTGCCACGCGGAAAGACAGTAACATGCAGAGACCTTCATGCGTTCTATTGGAAACCAACATTGGGACGATCTAGACGGGCTTACATAAGCAATATTTCCTGCATCCAAATTTGCCAACTTCCTTACTATACAGTACTTAGGTAAAAAAACAAAAAACAGTATGTTCATCCAATAACTCACAGTATTCATAAAACAGCAGGCGAAAAGTACCTGGATGATTTCGGGAGAGGATTTGTAAATGGCAGTGAAGCAGCACAACTGAAGCCGTGGGTTACATGACACTGACAACATGGTGGATGTAGTACATTTAAATTTCATTCATACTATATAGAACATACCTTTTTAACAGTTGCGAAGCACGTTTAAAAATAAATGTACCAACTACACAGTACGGTATACGGTTTCAGATACAGCAATTGAGTCTAAAATGTAAGTTACTCGATACTAACAACTTACTCGCAATCTGTTGGTCTGAATATTAAGAATTTGTTCTGTGGATATGAAAACTTGTTCACGTCTGGTTAGAACATTGTTAATTTCACTTTACAGATTAAATTCAGCTGTAGTGTCCTAAAATATAACAGTTTATATAACACAACAGAAGCACATCCAGTCACACATTCATCAGGTGTCATGGGTTAATGAATATACTGTACTGTTGTTCCAGTATTAACAACCTGCTCTTCCAGGCTTTTTCCAGAATACAAATCTAAACACCGAACAGATGTCTTTGTTTACGCCACAATGCATCAGAAACTCAAAAAAGCTGCCCGTGTTACACATCTGTGACAGTGTAATGAGAACCTGCGTAGCAATGCTGTCTGCCATAAAATGCAATTTCACCTCAGTATTAAAAAAATAATAATAATAAAATAATTCACCACCTGATCCACCCATTTTTTTTCCCACGTGCACAAAAATATTGCTTTACCCAGAGCGCTTTTAACAATTTATGTAATGCTTGGCCCTTATTGCCACTTCAGAGTGACTTAACTGGTAAAGTGGTCAGGGTGGTTTAGTTTGGCACTACAAGCCTCTCTATGGATAAAAGGTGAAACCTTAACCGTTAAAAGCCCCTATAGGGTTTATCTTAGGTCAAAGTGCTCGTTATATGAGCTATTCCCAGCTTCACTATGCTAATGTGCGGTGCCATAAAGGCAAGAGGCTTGACAAAACGAGTGGGCCTCTCTTGACAGTTAGAGACAGAGAGAGAAAACGTAAATGATTTCTGAGAAAGAGGTCAGGTGAGAGAACCACGGGAAAGCTTTTAATCCCTCAATGAAAACCTTAACCATCAGTGGCAAACACAAGGAAAGATCATTATGGCCCCTCTAAATTTTGGTAAATGGCGCGGT
Source organism: Meda fulgida (assembly GCA_030578275.1). Taxonomy (NCBI): domain Eukaryota; kingdom Metazoa; phylum Chordata; class Actinopteri; order Cypriniformes; family Leuciscidae; genus Meda; species Meda fulgida. The sequence continues at coordinate 7,542,690 of CM060626.1, forward strand.
GTTTATAATGATGGTAATGAGGGGGGTTTATATGGTGAGGTCAGCTCAGTTCATCTCTGACTAATATCATGCTTACACAAAAAGACTTTGTCATAATGTGCCCAACAATTAGTCTGCAGGATGCGAACATTACAAGTTTAGGCAATGTCATTTTAAGGAATATTTGTAAATTAGTCAGAGGAGGTTTTAGACATGATGTGAGAAACCGTAATAACAGAAAAAACAAATTTGACTTTGGATATACAAAGCCTTGCATGAAAGTTTAAGGAAATTTGTTGCAGTTATTATAATTGATAATATTGATAAGAAAAAAACAAATAGATAAATGTACAAAAAAGTATTTTTTCCTTGCTGAACAACCATTTACAGTACCTCAATATGGTGATTCTGATTTGTTAACAGCAGTCTGTCTAAAACAGCATATAATGGCTGTAAACTACATTGGAAGTTCATAAAGTCATAAGCAGCTTTTAAATGGAAGGATACTGAGAAAATTAAAGACAAAACAAGAGGAAGTCAACACACCCTGCAGCAGGTCACACTTTCCAGAACACTGGGATTCAGTACTGCAAAACCATCTTCTCCAGAGAAACCTTCAGACCCTTAGTCAAATACATGTTTTTGTCTTTAACACACTCTTTGTTTCTTCACTTTATTTTCTAGTAAGCCTCGGCGTATCTGAATAATTAATGCAACAAATATTTAATGATTCATGCCTCAACACTAAGCTCGGAGAAAGAGAGACATTTCAAATTGAAGTTACTCAATGCAAGAATTGTCAGTAAGACAATAATCAAGCAATTCATGTTCATAAATAATGCACAGCGGCTTAATTCTGGTCCATTATAACATTTGCCAAAAAAATGCCTACTTGGATTTATCCCAAATATCATTTAACTTCCAAATGTTAATTAATATGAAATATCTAACAGTGACTCCCCTTGTTGTGGACTCATAAAAGGTCATTTTCTGTGGTACGGCATTTACTGTTGAGTAATCACTCACTGCTGACTACCAACTGATCACAAAAAAGAAAAAGTCTATGGAACAACAATCTCAAGACAAAAAAAAAGCACATACACACAAAGGTAATGGATAGAGCACTGACAATCAGAAAATAATAATAATAAAACACTAGAATGGCATTAAAATGAATAATACAAATTATAAACTCAGGTTCAGTAAGATGTTTTTTTTAAATAAATTAATGAATAAAAATAAATGAATAATATTCAGCAAGGGTTAAAATGACAGTAAAGAAATGTATACATATCAAGAAAATACAGCCTTGGTGTAAATGTAAAAAATAAAAATACTAATAATAAAATAAATATATATACAGTATATATATATATATATATATATATATATATATATATATATATATATATATATATACAGTATATATATATATATATATATATATATATATATATATATATATATATATATATATATATTCTTGATAACTCTGCACATGCCACGCAGACAAAAATTTAAACTGTGGCCACAAATTAAAAATCCGTTCACTCGTTTTAGTAAATAGTGATTAATATAATATATTTTATATGGAACCTCTAAAAGGACATGGTGGTGTAAAAAAATAAACGAGATGCGTGGAAAATTAATAAGTCAATGCTTTTGCATTCTCTTTCAAAAGTTATGCGTTCCCATAAGAAAACTTATGCGTTCACTTGCAAATAACTCTTGCTAGCGAACAACGTTTTTCGGGGGAATACAAACATTTGCGAGACTTATTATTTGTCCTCCAATCTCATATTTTTTTTCCACCACCATGTCTCTTTAGGGGCTCAATAAACAAAATGCATAAAGTTGCAAAGACTTTTTTTTTTTTCAGTGAGCTTTAAACTGCTGTTTATGTGTTTCATTTATGTTTTTTGTGTGTGTCATCACTCTATAGAAGAGTGCTGACCCCGACAGAAAGCTATGATGACTTCATCATATCAAAACCCGAACTCAACCAATCACTTTCACCTCTCCGCCCAACACTGCCTGGATATTACCTACAGTCCCCCAGGGTGCAGATCTCTGTAATTGTTTTCACTCACAGTCCATCACTCCTCTGAAGAATCAGAGGTGGTATTTGGCATGGCCCAAGCTGGTTTAACGGTCAGCAGAACGTCTGTTGAGAAGGGGAGGACGGGGAAAAGCTCTGCCAGCCACTATAGAGAAGGCAGAATTACAGCTCTCTGCCCTGTGGATAGCACCACTACTGTTAGAGAAGCAAAACCGGCCCCTGGGGAACCTCATTAATCACCATGGCAACCTTATAGAAGATGCCAGGACGGAGCGCTGGTGAGGTGGAGATAGAGCTCCAGGCGTCACTGTAAAGCAATAACACTGGCACTCAGCCAAATCAACGGCCCATTGGCCAGTTATGAATGTTCAGAATGAAGTGCTTTAGAATCTGAAGATCCTCTTCTAAAGGCGAGAGATTGCTTTCAATGACTACACTAAAACTTACATTACATTTATGCATTAGGAAGTGGCTGTTATCCAAAGTGACTTAGTATATTCAATACTGTACATTTTGCATGCAAGCGCAAATCAAAACTCATAACCATGGCATTGCCAGCACCACTAAAATGCTTTTTAAAGGGTTAAATTACCTTGCCCCTAGCCTTCCACTGTAAGAGCATTACTGTAAAAGGGTAAATTACTTTACATTTTTGTGTTTTACAAACTGAAGGACAAAATGATTGTCTGTTGTATGGACAGAGCTCAGCGTTTAAGCTTTCGTTTAAAAAATATTTTTATTATTCAGACAAAGTTTAGGGTCAGTAAGATTATATATATATATATATATATATATATATATATATATATATATAAATATAAATGATTTCTTTCATTCAGCTAAGATATATTAAAGGATTCGTTCACCCAAAAATGAAACCCGCAAGACATTTGTTCATCTTCGGAACACAAATGAAGAGCTTTCTGTCCCTCCATTGACCTTCATTTTGACTCTAGAGGTTTTACCTCAATTGTATGAAGCGACACGAGTGCTTTGTTCGCACAAAAAAAAACATAATTTACCACTTTATTTCCAAAATATTAATTTCCAACGTTGGAGATAAATATTTTGTAATTAAACAAAATATAACTCACGTTGCCACATAAAATTAAGATTAAACCACTCGAGTCACATGGATTACTTTTATGATGTCTTTGCAACTTTTCTGGGGCTTGACAGTGTTAGTTTTGTAGGACTGTCAATGGAGGGACAGAAAGATTTCTTTAAAAAGATCTTCATCTGTTCCGAAGATAAATGAAAGCTTACAGGTTTGGAACGACACGAGGGAGTAATAATGAGAGAAGTTCCCTTTTGGGTGAACTAACCCTTTAAATTGATAGCGAAGGCATTTATACATTTTGTGATAAAAATGACTTTTTAAAAATCTTACCAATTCCAAACTTATAATATAATATAAGGTACTGCAACCAAACAGCTGATGGTCCCCATTTACTTTCATTATATTTCTTCCCCATTCTATGGAAGTTAATAAGGACCTTTAACTGTTTGGTCACCCATATTCTTCCAAATATCATCTTTTGTGTTCAGCAGACGAAATAAAGTCATGCAAGTTTGGAACAACTTGAAGGTGAGTGGTAAAGTGGTGAGAAGGTAAATGATGACAGAGTTTATTCTTAGGTGAACTATCCCTTTAAAATGTTTATTGATAATGATTTACCATATGGATTTCGAAACAATGTGTATTTTAATGTTTATCCTGATGCAATACCTTGCTATACACTTTCATTGTAAATGCACAACTGGAAACATGGTTTAAAGTCAATAGATATTACTAGAAACAGTTATTAGCCAAAATGATTGGCTGCCTATGGACAGTTTAAGGAAAGACAGGAAGAAAAAGGTGAAGAGAAGTAACAAAAGGGTAAAGAGAAAGAAACATAAGAAATAAAGAACCAACTATAAACTATCGAACTCCTGACATGAATCTGCCCATTGGTATTTATGGTAATCCAGCACCCTTTAGACTTCTGTATAAGACCTATGAGTGTGTATGACTTTCACTGCATAAATAATCATCTCTTGAGCACTATTATGTTGGTTACGCTGTAGAGTATCAATATACATAATACGAGTATGTGCACGGTAATTTCTATGAAGAGACTAGTGTCAGGTCTTCTGTGCTCCACGTGACTATAATAAAGCCCTCTTAAGTTCTTTAACATTGCAAACGCATTTTCTGTGTTTCCCAATTGTGTCCTTTCAGGTCTTCCAATATGATGGAGTGATCTTTCGTTCTCGTAGCTGAAGGCTATAGTGTGTCACAGGGAGTGTGTGTGAACGGCAGAGAAATGAGGCTTTAATGCAGCTTTATATTTGTGTAGGGGACATAGTGTCAGACGCCTCAGTAAATTGTGGCTGGTGGAAGAATCATCACCTCCAGGAGCAAGGATTCAATTCCAGTCAAGGACAGGTCAGAGATCATTCAGAGGGGATGGAATGAGTGACTGAGATAGAGAGAAGAACAAAGGGAAAAGGGTCCCATTGTAGGGAAAAAAACTTAAACTTAAAGGGTTAGTTCAGCCAAAAATGAAATTTGTCATCATTACTCACCCTCATGTCGTTCCAAACTCCAAGGCTTTTGTTCATCTTCTGAACACAAATGAAGATCTTTTTGATGAAATCTGAGAGATTTCTGTATGTGCATTGACAGATACGCAACTGACACTTTGAGACTTCAAAAAATTCATAGAGATTGTAAAACTAATCCATATGAATTGAGTGTTTTAGTAAACAATAATTCTGAAGAGACTAAATTGCTTCAGTTGTGGTAAACGGAAGTTCACGTGTGAGAACCAACGAGATTCATTCTCGTGTTTCAAGCAGGTTCAGTGGAGCTTCTGTTTATGTTCACTGATCAATGTTTATATGTGAATAAAAGCCTAAATTAAATCGACTCCATTCAGAAATTTTGGACAAAATTTGGATTAGTTTTACGATCTCTTCATGAACGTTTTGAAGCGTCAAAGTGGTAGTAGCGTAATTGTCTATGGAGGGACAGAAAGTTTCAGACTCAGTGTGCAAGGGTCTTTACACTAGTCAAATAAAAAAAGACCCTATTATAGTCTAATATACACATACACTCGAGTTTGGGTTAGTACGTTTAATTTTTTTTAAAGAAATATTTGTATTCAGCAATGATGCAAAAGCAACAGCTAAGACAATCCTAAACATATCAGTTTCTACCAAAAAATTAAACATCACAAATGTTTTCAACATGGATAATCAGAAATGTTTCTTGAGCACCAAACCAGCATAATAAAATGATTTCTGAAGGTTCATGTGACACTGACGCTGGAGTAATGATGCTGAAAATTCAGCTTTGCATCACAGGAATAAGTTGCATTTTAAAGCAGATCCATTTAGAAAACAGTTATTTTACATTCTTATATTTCACACTATTAATGGTAAATCAATTACTGTTCAAATCAATGCAGCCTTGGTGAGCATGAGAGACTTTTTTAAAAAAAATCAATTGTGATGACATTGGTCGTTTTGTTTTGTCATTTTCTAGAGATAGGCACCAATATTAGGAATTAAAAAAATTCCCAATAGATAGAACAAAGAAAAGAAAAAGAGAGATACATAAGAAAACACAAGATAAATAACTGGATAAAAATACCTGGCATGACTCCACCCATCGCCATTCACAATGGTCCGATACTTCTGTCCAGCTATCTTTCTCTCTCTTATTCCTCCTCCCTCATCACACTTCCACACTCCATCCCCTGATCATGCCATTGAGGTCTCGCTCTGCCTAAAGTGGAAGTCCTGAAGAGAGCGGAAGCAATCTAAATCAGCCACTGCCACAGAAAGAACAGCCCTGCAAAAGACCTCAGTCTTCCAGCGAGACACGAATCAAGTCAAATCACCCCCCCCCCCCCCCCCCCCAACCATGACTTACTTTCTTTCTTTCTTTCTGAGGGATTCAAGAGAAAGGAGGGAAGGAAAAAAATAAAAAACAGAAAGTTGACACTGTCAACACTGTCTGCTGTAAACTTGCTCAAGTAGAGATGAGGAGTGATATTGAGGTCTAGGCAGCGTTTAAACATGTTTGATTAGAAAAACCAAGGGAGAGAGAGCACACAAACTTTGACCCAACTTTCTGGAATCACAATTTATTACGGCCCATAAGATATTTGCAAATACAATACACTTTATGAGGTACAAAACATTAATAATAACATAATACACTACATGCTATACAAAATATACCAAAAGAGAAGTACTTGAGCTGTGCTTCGTAATTTTTCAAGGCTGACTAAAAAATGGTAGAGGGAGGCTGTCTTTGGAAATACTACTGCACATTTTTAGTTCTTCTGGCTTTAAAAAAAAATAATCGAATTATCATCAAGGTGAAGATCTCAAAGAAGTGAAATTGCATTGATGACCTCTGCTTTTCTGAGAGTCTCTGCTGCATACAAGTGTTAACTAGCATTATTACAGAGAACTCAGTCTGAAAAACTGCAGCGCAAGGTGTGAAATCACAGGCTTCTCAGTCTCGTGAAATTGTTACTGTAAAAAGTTACTGTAGTCAGCCGAATAAAATGCCAGTGAAATGAGGGGCTTTCCTCACGCTGTAGAATTTCAACCATTGTGTTCAATAGAGCAGATGTGTTTTTATAGTAGGGTTAGTGTAGGAAAGTTAAGTTTAATTGTATTGTCCTTTTCTTGTGTCTGTGGCACCCTTCAGTCCACCAAATGACAAATACAAACAAACATCAAAAGTACCTTACAAAATACAACATCCCTCTATATTATTATAATAAATATTCAATTATTTTAAACATGTCAATTTCAAATAAATGCTGATCTTTTGAACAACTGATTCCTGAAGGATCATGTGACACTGAAGACTGGGTAATAATGTTGTAAATTCAGCTTTGCCATCACAGAAATATGATACACTTTAAAATATATTAAAATAGAAAATGGTGATACTGAATTGTAATTACGTTTAATCATTTTACTGCTTTTACTGTATTTTTGTTCCAATAAATGCAGCTTTGGTAAGCATAAGAGACTTACTTTCAAGAACATTAAACAATCTTACTGATCCCAAACTTTTGTACAATAGTGTATGTTTCTGGCATGGGTCATTTTAAAATGTGCAGCTTCTATGCATGCAAAATTTGTGCTGAATATACAGTACATGAGAACACGCTGTTCTGGAAACAAAATCAAATTAGATGCCATAATCTTTCCCAAGAGACACTTTGAGCAGTCAGTGACCACAAATATTCATGATCATGCAATTTCAGTATTGGGCCTAAACAAATGTTGAAATAACAAATGCATAGTGCTGCGAATTCACCAAGCCCTGCAGCCATGAGTCCCTAACTAATGAGGACCGCTGAAAATTATACATTATGATGTATGAGATATGGATAATGCATACAAGCTGAAATGTTCGCCGGAAGTCGAGTACAAATATATACTTTCCCGTTCTATCATCAAGCACCTCTGGATGTTTACTCTGTTTTCTCCTGAACGCTTTGATGGATGAAAATCAGTGATGTTTAAGATCTGTAAATAGCTGTCAGATGCTGGAGTAGCGCTGCATGCATGTCAATCTTAACACTTTGATGTGAGGTTGTTTTAGATCATAAGATGTACATAAAGGTCTTTGTATGGGAAATAATCAAAGCACTGAAATTGCTACAAGGAGGATTGTAGGAAAAGGGCGAGTTTGCGAGAGAACTTTTCGCAAACTTATTGTAATCTGACACTGACGTTTAGCTCAGAAAAAAGCAAAGAATGTAATCACCAGAAGATCGACTTCAAAGCTCTCCGCTCACAGACTTCCATCTCCAGACTCCTGTAAGGTGAGAGAAGCGGAATTATTCTGCTCTCCACCAGAGGAACCACTGAGAAAAAATAAAGAGGACACTGAACTGTGTAATCCCTCCATTCACACATGCGTGTGGCTGCCTCGTCTTTTCCGGCTATCTTTCTTTCTCTTTTGTCCCCTGAGTGCCTCCGCACTTCTATCAGCTTCCTTCGTTCTTCGTTTTAAGCAACCGATCTACCTTAATTGAAAATGGGAATGAACACACCATTGAAAAAAGAGAATAATTGACATGGTTACACTGCGCTGGTAAGCCTTTAATTCAATAATATGGCAGATTAAGGGGGTTGGATTCTACCTTCTCTGGAAGCCCTCCCAATGGGGAATGGTTCCACTTGGCCGGAAAATGATTATAGAGGAATGAACGAACACACACGCACACGCACACACACGCACGCACGCACGCACGCACGCACACACACACACACACGCACATACACACACACGCACACACGCGCAACCACACACACGCACACGCACACACACACACACACACAACAGCTGAGTCAAATGAAGTAACTCAGCAGCACACATGCAAACACAATGAATTGGGAAGTATCATTACTTCCAAACAAATCTACTTATTCAACCCCAGAAAAGACAACACAGTGATGATACAGTATTCATGCTTTTCCTGCCAAAAGTTAAATGCTTAATTACCAGTAAACAGATGGCCAATACACATCCAAATCTCTCCAAAATCAGCTGCCGCATGGATAGCACACCAATATATGTGTCTGCACAAAGAATGAAGAATGTTTGCCTAATTCTAAACCTGCTTTACAGGCCTACGATGCATTTGTAATGATACCGTGAATATTTGAGGGCTGTCACTTGATTAATATAAGCACACACACATTGTATTACAAGTGTTCTTTTATTTTGAGCAGTGCAGCATCGGTGACTAATTGTCATTCTGTCACTCACCAAGTTTCTTTTTGTCCCCATAAAAATGGTTTCACTGTCCTTCTTCAAGAGTTCATGTGGTTAAAGTTGGGGGAATAAAGCAGAATAAGGATTTCAAAGGATCTGCATGCATTAACATGTTTATTTTAACAGCCATTGTAAGTTGAGACCCAACATTTTTGTGGGGACTTGAATGCATTAATAATATTAGTAAAAGGTAGTACAGTATGACCTGCTTTCAATGGCAGCAGTAGAGGGATAATGTGCAGTTAATGTGAAGGACAAAGTGCTTTTGAGTGAAGAGCCTTTCCCAATGTGATTGGGGCTATTGCAGCAGACACTTACCTCTGTGTTTAGCTCGGCCTTTGCTAATCTTTATCTCTCTGCCACTCACACTCACTGATGCAGCGTGGGGTTGGAGGAGTGTGTCCTTCTCCTCATCCCAGCCCGCCCGCCCCGTTAGCTGCTCCTCTGCTCTGTCCAGATGACATGCGAGTCGGATTAGTATTCCTGAGCCATCCGAGTTTCACAGCAGTCAGACAAAGACTGCGGCACTGCGTGTGTTGCTCCTGGGTTTGAGAAGCGAGAGGCCATAGGTCTGTACAAACACTGATAAACACACTGATGATATGTAACAGAGAGAGAGAGAGACAGAGGCAGTGAGAGAGAGAGGGAGGGAAAGAACAAGGGAAACACAATGGTTGGCAGCTGAAAGCACATAAACAGTGGAGAACAAAGAAAGTAAAGAAAAAAGGAAGAAAAAGAGATGATGGAAAAAAACCCAGAACCCCTCAACCGACACCCCTCAAAAGGTCTACTAAGCATATTACTTTCTATAGTCCTTTTATGAGGGGTGTCGGTTGAGGGGTTCTGTTTTTTTTTTCCATCATCTCTTTTTCTTCATTTTTTCTTTACTTTCTTTGAAAGTATATTAAATGTACTGTTATTTTCTATAATTTATATATTTATTTAAATAACTATTTTATATATACTTTATTATTATTATATATTAATAGTTTAACAATTATTTTATACTATTATTATGTATTCATATTTTAACAACTAATTAATACATTAATGTATTTTTTTAATTAAATATTTAATAGAATTAGTAACTATTAAAACAAAGGAAGGGCTTCCTATTATCTGTTAATGTTGACATCAAAGGCAATGCATCCAATCATATCTATGGTAATTTTGTACAATTTCATCTGTCACTTCATTGAACCTATAGTTAAATTAGACCAATGTCATTACGGACAGGTTACGAGACAAGCACTCCTCTTTAAAAACCATGAACAAATCTACTCAAGATAAAAGAAAATTGAACACAGGCTCCATTCAATACAATTTCACTTGTACCGTATATAAACCTGGGTAGTGATGACCACAATCTGCTGTATGTGGCTGCAGAGAACATAAATCCAATACAAAAAATAATGAAAAAGAAATAAAAATCATTTTTTGTACAATATAAAACAATGTATCTATAGATTTGCCACTTGATGTCCAATGTAAAATCTGAGCCCTAAATTCTGATCTGATTCTGACTCCTCTTCTTGTGGTGCAGATCTGAGATCTCCTCAAATTCAGCTGCTGTTGACCTGCTGTGTGTGTCCAGACAAACTGACGCATCTGTGCTATCTGTGTGTCTGCTATCGGCTCTTTCCTCTGCTTCTCTGGGCTGCCAGATAGAGACACAGGAATACATGCTCATTGTCCACCCCACCATCACAACCAACCTCTATATCTACAGCGAGAGGATGGTTCCTGGCTACAGCATAGATTTCAGTTAAGATAAAGCATGTATGCGTGTACACACACACACACACACATATGACAGGGTGAGGGTACATATATCTGATACTTTTTCTGTTATTGCACCTTATATTATCTGGTAGTGTCGATTCAGGGGGGTTACAGTTCTCCAACGGGATCTGATTCTCTCCACTCTCTCCTATCTGTAGGTTTAGTGATTTGTCCGAGATAGAAGCCTTCCAACTGCAAGCAAAAATAAAAAATAAAAAACACTTTATTCCCACAAGACTCGAACATACCCAGCACCACTCCATTTGAGGTAGTGTCTGCTCTTTTTTTTTGGTTTTGGACAAGTAACAGACAGAAAGTAATACCAAGTATTGAAAGAAGTTGGGACAAGTTCAACTGATTCCTACGAGTGTTTGGAAACAAACTTCTATGTAACAACAGATACTTGCGGGACCCAGCCGTTCATGTTTGCCATGTGAAGAGAACATCTGCTTTATCTACATTTTTTTCCACACATATGTATTTTAAAGAGGATTCTGATGCTTTTTTAAAAGATAATTTTACTTTCTTTTACAAGGCAGACTTTTCTTGTGAGAATACTCTGATGAACAGAAAGTTCATAAGAATATGAGAATAAGAATAATAAGAGGCACTGCTAATAGTGTAAATAAACATCTCCTGCGGCGAAAATTACGTTTTTAATGTTGTTTATATGACTATGTGGTGTTTTTAATATGCTTTAAGACAAACTATGTGCAAATTCATGTCAACACCATAGCTGAGTATTTCTCCTTAAAACTGAACCAAAGACAGTCTCAAACCGTGGTTTAAAATCGCTGGTGTTTCTGACGTCACAAACCACCTTGTAACCAATCACGTCAACGTGTGGATCTCTGAGCTGGTGTGAGTGAGTAAAGGCGGGGCTCTGAATATTTGCATATTCATATAACCGCGTATGCTAAATTAGGCAAGGGTGTAGTTACACTCAAGCTATTTTAAGGCATAATGTTTTTTTTCCTTGAAAAAAAAAAACATGTAAATTTCATTTTGGAGTTTTAAGGGATAACATTATTGACTACAGGGCTTTAATAGTTTTATATCAGTGTTACAGAAGACATAAATAAAAATGAAATGAATGAAGAAAAAATGTGAAAATGGAAAATAAAATGTATTCATGGCATCCTTCAGTGCTTCATCTTTCTATTCTTCAAATACTACTAATTAAAAATAAATAGTTACAAAATATATTGTATATTTTCTCTGGGTGCCATGAAAATATACAGTGATACCAGACTGTAGTTAAATGACAGAGAAGGAAAAGTACAACCCTTAAGAGTGAATATTAGCAGTTCAATCATATTTTCACTGGATGGTGCCACATATAGATTTAATGTAGTCATTAAAACAGACATGAATAATGTAGATCTGTCATATGATAATATATTATTTTACATAAAGAACTGCTCATTCACCTAAGCAAAAGCTTATTAAATAAAAAAAAATCTTTATAATTCATAAATAATGGCAAGGACATTCAGCATACATGCATACCATATAAATATTAATGCCACCTTATAATAGTGATGATAAATTCATAGTGAGATAATAATCCATGCTCTTATACTCCCTGCAGTTCATTGGCATAGTCTAACATTTACCAAATGACCCAGTTGCTCAAATCTGTGTTGTACATATGTCTGCCCATCTCTCATTTCAGTGAATTAAGACAGACAGCCATAGTAAACATCATCAACTTCCCTTCCAGACTTCAATTTGAATAGTAAGTACGTGTTCATCTCTGCACCTTTACTTAACACAAATTTCCAAAGCCAGCTGGGATGCGTCTGTTCCTGTCAGTGGAAATCATCTTGTGAGTCTCCAGCTTGACTTCCACAGTAAGATGACAGCTCTAGATATGTGTGTCTGCCTCCACACACCATGCCTAGCCTCAGGACAGGCTGACCATATGTACAGTAATGTCGCTCGACAAGATCTGTTAGTGGGCAGATAAGGGCGGTCAGCCCTCACTCGTTTAGGTTGAGAGTCGTAAACTCTTCTTATTTTTCGGTGAGAGCACAAAGACACATGCATGGAATCCCATACAGACTCATGCAGTGAGGCTGAAGAACATCAGAATTGGAAAAACAAGAATATCATTAAAATGAACATCCGAATAACAAGAGGCTACAGTTTGGGCAGCATTGTACTATTTTCTGAATGTATACTGTGCATTTTCTGTATGCATGGAATATCTGGATGACCTACTATTCACATGCCAAAATGTGCAGTGCACAATGGCACGCTGCACAGGATAATGGAGTACTGCAAAATGATGTATATAAAACATCAAATTTATACATATATTTTGATTATATAGAAAATCAATATTCTCAATATACACAGTTTTGAATGTCGCACGCTCGTGTAAAAAGTTGTAAAAGGACCATGAAAACATTTTTATGGGGACAAAAAGAAACTTGGTGAGTGACAGAATGACAATTAGTCACAATTGCTGCACTGCTCAAAATAAAAGAACACTTGTAATACAAAACGACATAAAATTGTCAACGGCTCATGGAAGACACTTCCTCCCAAACTGGAGCAGCTTTGTTCTTTTTTCTAGCGCTGTTGAAATGAATCGTTCATTAGTCTGTGCTGAATTCCACCCCCCATTAGCGCCTACTATATTAAGTTTGTTTTGACTTTTTTTCTATTCTCACCAATCACTTGCTCCACATTTCCTGACAGCATTCATCCTCTCCGTGTCACCATCATCATCGTCGCAGAAAATTAGTGGCTTTTTATTAACTTCTCTGAAACAAAAGATTCTCTCAAAATGCAAATGAAAGTAACCAGCCCTTATTTCTTTTCTTTCAAATGACGGGCTCTTTAGTGGTCTTAACAAAGGCAATGTGATTTTTCTTCTTTCTCGGGTGACCGATCTTCAGAGATATTCATGTCTTAAAAAAAAAAACACCATGAAGAATCTTCTCACAACACAAGCTGACCAACATCATATTATGATCAGGAAAATCACATTGATTAAATCCACAATCATTTGAATCCAAATGCAAACATAAAATATTTTAGTAATAAAAGAAACAGTTGGTAGAAATGTTGGTTTAAGCATTAAGTGCTCTTCAATGAGATTCTATATCCTGGTATGGATCTTTGTCTTAATTTTTTTTTTGTCTTACAGGTCTCTACCACTTTAAGAACATACATTGTTTCTAAAATCTGCCTGTCAAGTGGATTCATACAGTTTTTTATGATTATTAATGTAGATGGAGAAGCATTTGGGGAACGCTGGGCCTACCAACTGTTTTTGTCAGCTTGAACCCCTAAGAGCTCAATGATTTACTTCAATTATACAACATCTTGCATGTGACAACATGATTATTTGTGAAATATTTATGCTGTTATTTTCTTTAATAAACAAACATTTTTTACAAATTTATTAAATTTAAAATTTGATCGCGGTGATTGGGGAAATCTGATTTAATGCATTCCAAATGCTTGGAAAAGGCAAAGTACGCTTATTTAGTCCTCAACGGTGAGTGTTTTATCAACAAACACAAATACGGGAACAAATTCAATCTAATGCTTGAATAGCAAAACAGAACTTCATAATTGGTCACATTTTTTTCTTTTTGGTTGATAAACAATCTACAATTAACAACAAAACTACCCTCTCAAGATTGTAAACACTGGTGAATTCTCTCTGAAAATCTTTCACATATGGGTGACAGTACACATATATATATATATATATATATATATATATATATATATATATATATATATATATATATATATATATAGCTGTAAAAATACAGCAAATGTCATACGGTACAATACTATTGTTTCAATACTACTGTTACTGTTACTATTTCAATTATTTAATTATTTAAATTGACAGCTAATGATCCATAAATTAAGCCCTTGCAGCAAATTTACAGAATTTAACTGTAAATCGAAAAAAAAGGTCTCAAGCTGTGAAAAGCAGCACTTTTTTTTTTAAATATTACGAGTGCATATAAAATAATAAAATGTGCATGGATAAATCCTTTATAATAAACACTGCAATATTCTGTTAAAAAAAAAAGAATAAAACTTAAAACTACGAACCTCAAGCTCCATTTGCAAAATGCATGGTAAGTTGGCCTCTTTTCCCTAGCCATGACTGCGTCCATATTCTCCTCTTTCTCTTCCTCTTTTTTTCAGCGCACATAAAAACCACAATTGCCAAAATGCGATTCATCTTGCTGTATTTATTTCCGACTAGCTCATGCTGATGACGTTTGATTCGTCGTACAGTTGCTTTGACGTCATTATACAGTCTATATACGGTGTATACCCAAGTTTATTAAATCCATGTTGCATGTGTGATTTGTAATGATCTTATAGGATTAACGAAATCGGCATTAGGAATAACTGACAACGGGCCGTTGAATTATTCGAAAAATATTGGACACCTGAGGTGGTACAACGCTCGTGTATGGAAGTCATTTCTTGCGCAATCATCCCAAGCCTCCGTTGCTAATTCCAGAAGAAAGAGTAAGGCAGCAGCGACTCACTAAGCTATAGGTTTAACTGCTTCAAGAACAGCAACTGAGAATATAGACACACATCCAAGCATACTGGTCCTTCTCAAAAAATTTGCATATTGTGATAAAGTTCATTATTTTCCATAATATAATGATAAAAATTAAACTTTCATATATTTTAGATTCATTGCACACCAACTGAAATATTTCAGGTCTTTTATTGGTTTAATACTGATGATTTTGGCATACAGCTCATGAAAACCCAAAATTAGCATATTTCATCCGACCAATAAAAGAAGTGTTTTTAACACAAAAAAGTCAACCTTCAAATTATTATTAGCCTGTGGCACTGCTGAGGTGTTATGGAGGCCCAGGATGCTTCGATAGCAGCCTTAAGCTCATCCAGAGTGTTGGGTCTTGCGTCTCTCAACTTTCTCTTCACAATATCCCACAGATTCTCTATGGGGTTCAGGTCAGGAGAGTTGGCAGGCCAATTGAGCACAGTAATACCATGGTCAGTAAACCAGTTACCAGTGGTTTTGGCACTGTGAGCAGGTGCCAGGTCGTGCTGAAAAATGAAATCGTCATCTCCATAAAGCTTTTCAGCAGGTGGAAGCATGAAGTGCTCCAAAATCTCCTGATAGCTAGCTGCATTGACCCTGCCCTTGATAAAACACAGTGGACCAACACCAGCAGCTGACATGGCACCCCAGACCATCACTGACTGTGGGTAATTGACACTGGACTTCAGGCATTTGAGCATTTCCTTCTCCCCAGTCTTCCTCCAGACTCTGGCACCTTGATTTCCGAATGACATGCAACCACGGAGCAACAGTCCAGTGCTGCTTCTCTATAGCCCAGGTCAGGCGCTTCTGCCGCTGTTTCTGGTTCAAAAGTGGCTTGACCTGGGGAATGCGGCACCTGTAGCCCATTTCCTGCACACGCCTGTGCACGGTGCTCTGGATGTTTCTACTCCAGACTCAGTCCACTGCTTCCGCAGGTCCCCCAAGGTCTGGAATCGGTCCTTCACAATCTTCCTCAGGGTCCGGTCACCTCTTCTCGTTGTGCAGCGTTTTTTGTCACACTTTTGCCTTCCCACAGACTTCCCACTGAGGTGCCTTGATACAGCACTCTGGGAACAGCCTATTTGTTCAGAAATTTCTTTCCGTGTCTTACCCTCTTGCTTGAGGGTGTCAATGATGGCCTTCTGGACAGCAGTCAGGTCGGCAGTCTTTGCGGTTTTGAGTAATGAAACAGGCTGGGAGTTTTTAAAAGCCTCAGGAATCTTTTGCAGGTGTTTAGAGTTAATTAGTTGATTCAGATGATTAGGTTAACAGCTCGTTTAGAGAACCTTTTCATGATATGCTAATTTTTTGAGATCGGAATTTTGGGTTTTCATGAGCGGTATGCCAAAATCATCAGTATTAAAACAATAAAAGACCTGAAATATTTCAGTTGGTGTGCAATGAATCTAAAATATATGAAAGTTTAATTTTTATCATTACATTATGGAAAATAATGAACTTTATCACAATATGCTAATTTTTTGAGAAGGACCTGTACACAGTTAATTACTCTCATGGTTTACAATGTTTTTAACTTCATAATGATTGAGTCATGAGCATGAAGCCACATTAAACTGTAGGAGAAACACATTCAGAAGTAAGTTGCGCTGTGCCTGTACGTGCCACAGGACACAGGTGTAGCGCATCTAAGCTGTGCCCTTGTGCTTGTACAAAGACTGAATCACAGGCTAATTGCACATGAATAGTCTACGACTAACGAGAGAGGAGCAATTATCCAGCCATTAAAGCCTGAACGTTAAAACCAATCTTGGATTCACTGTCAATGCAACCGCTTTGCATTACTTGGAATATAATTAGCATACAAGTTTCTTTCTCTTGTTTTCTACCTCACCTTAGCATTGTGATCCAGGGGTAATTAGAAGCTCATTGTACCATTAATTTCTCACCAGCTATCCTCTACTGGAGCGTGAACGTGCATGTGTGCGTATCAGACGTATACAACCTGTTAAAACAAACACAAAATGAGAATTCCAGGCTGCGATGTATCTATGTAAACTGAGAAAATGTGAATATTATAGCCTGGAATCGGAGCTTATGTGCTGTGGTAAATGCTACATGCTTTGCATTTATAATGCTGAATGAAATCCTTGTAATAACCTTATTGTGGCAAGTAATATTTCAAAAGCATCAAATATGCTGTGCTGCTGACAGCGTGCATTTAACAGCGATAGCGGAATATATTCTTCTGTTACAAAGCATTGTTGACATCCCGGTACTGCCGTAGACATGTATGGTTATACATATTAATGAGGCAGATTTGTTTATTCATCTAGAGAGAGAGAGAGAGAGAGAGAGAGAGAGAGAGAGAGAGAGAGAGAGAGAGGATTTGGAAATGACACTCGGGGTTTATAAATTAGATCATACATCTCTTCAACTTGTTTTTCTAAAACTAGCCTGTGGCCTGCTCCTTCCTCTCCATCTTAATTCCCCCTCATTAAACTCCTTCCATAGCAACTGTTTCTCTGTGCATGTTAAAAAACACTCATCGATACGTCTGCAGTCTGTTTTGATTTTATGCCGCTATACTCTTCTTTTGAGTCGCGCAATGCTCCGCTAATCCAGAGAGCTCTTGGCAAATTATGTCTGTTAAATAATAAGCATCTATAAACTTTGGGGGCAAGTGGAGTAGGTGATGATTTGATTTGCAGTTTTTCAAAGTGACTGTTAGTCAGATGTTGGGGTTGCCACACCGGTAAATAACAGCAACTTTTTTCCCCATTCTCTGATCTGTTGCTCTATTTCTTCACGCCCGCTTGCTGCTGCTGCTGCAAAAAAAACAACAACAACACAATCTTCTCCTTTCTTCTCCACGATCAGCAAATGAGAAGTTCCTCCTCACTGTTTTTTATATGTTAGTTTGCAGAGTTTTCAGTCGTTTAATAAAAATAATAAAGTGCAGATACTCAACCAGCAATATATTTGAAAACTCTTCAGATTTGTGCAACGCTAACAGCAGTGACATGTTTTTTCACAAGGTGTAAACAAAAACACCTCGATGCTCTGATAGAATGTCGCTTGGAAATGAATCTTTGAGACTAAACTGCTGCTGATTAAAGACATCTAAGTTTAGACAAAAATGAACAATGAACAAATTCGAACTTCCATAAAACACAAAATGATACATTTGAAAGAATCTGCAACTCTTCTATATAATGACAATTCATAGTGACCATGACTCGCAAGCTAAAAAAAGTCCTTTTATATTTCATTTACAAGTCATATGATATAGATTTGTGTGAGGAAAAGAATACAATTTAATCGGTTTACTCACAAATGTGCTTTTGATATGTCACATCAAAATGTCTTTAGGATGAAACTTGAGCAAGAACGCAATTACGGTTGTTATTTTTTAATCTTTAAATCTCAGTAAACAGATTTTTTAACCAGACCTATTTTACAACTCAACTAATCATAGCTTTAAGATAGCAAAAACAATAGACATGTGCCATTACTTGGTGTGTCTTTTTATCTTATCACTTCAACCCTATGATTCTTCAGGCAGCTATAGTACTCACCCGCCCACAGGTTGAAGTTATTTAGGAATGAATGACGTAGAAGACTACCTTGTGGTTCTTGTTTGAGGCTTAGTTTTTCCTTAGTAATAGTGAGTGAGGCTTAGTAATAAGTAAAGTCTCACTGCAGGCAGTCGTAACAAAACAAAATGATTGGTTACAATACAAAGCAGTTAATGCAAAACTAAAAGTTTTAGAGCTAAAATCTATAATCAAGCTCTAAACCAAGGGTTCTCAACTATGGCTCTTGAGGTCCATTTTCCTTCAGCGATGTTCATGTGTAAAGGCCTGTTAACAGTAAAAATAATAGAAAATATAATATATGTGTTTAAAAAATATTTGGAAAATATTTTATAATTGAATATAAAATATCACTGTTGACACTCCTATGGCAGTCAATAGAATAAAATAATTGTGATTATTTCCATGATATTATAATATAACCAAATATATTTCATATTATTATTATTTCTTACAGTTTTACACTTTTTTTCTTTAAACTTTTCCATTGACCCCTAATACTTCTTTGCAGAGGTTCATTTAGGCATCTTTTGGTCAATATGAGCTGTTTTTGTATGAAAAAAAAACTAAATATTCTTCAAAAAGTTCCTTATCCTTTTCCATGTTGAAAAACAGTATACACTGTTGGAGTAAATGATAACTGAATTGTAATTTTTGGGTGATTTATTTCTTTAAAACAAGAAGCAATGCGTTGTGACAAAACAGAATTGTGCAGGATTAGCAAACCTCAGGAGGTGAGTGAGGAGTAACTTAGTTGAAGTGGATTCATTTGGAAGGCCTAGTTTAATATGATGAGTAGATTTACACAGCACCCCTTTCAACCCCTCCTACAGAGAGAGACAGAGAGCAGCAGAAGAGAGGTAATACAACATTTATTTTAGAACATCCCTCAGGATTCAATGCAAGGTCAAAGAGTCAACTTTTCTACTTCACATTACATCACACCACCATTTCAGAGGACACAAGGAGACAGAGAACTGAAATAAACGAGGGAGACAGTGTGACTGAGAATGAGACACATACCTATATTTGACATCATGTTCTGAGACATGTTCAGGCTGGCTTAAATCATCAGAAGGAATATCGTGATCGGCTGAACCCAGATGCAGACAGTTTACTTTTTTTCTGTCGTTTACATTTGTTGCTTGTCAGATTGTGTGATATGACTCCTGTGAGATCATGGGTAAAGCCAAAACTGTCCAACATCAATGTTTTTATGTCAAAGTGTATACATCCCGGTTGCGACTGACAGCATTGACAGGGCATTTTACATAATCAAATGTGTCATCCTCATTGACAAGCAAAAATAAAATGGAATCCAACTAGGAAATAATGTGAACGCTAATTTCAAATTTTTTATTGCATATCATATGGCCAAGCTAGTATAAATATACACAACCAAATTCTCTTTGTTACTGAGCGCTAAATGTTAATAATTTAAATAAAATCTAAACTAAAAAGATTAAATATTTAGCATGTGACCATCAACCAAACATAAGGGAACAGTGAACATGCAAATGTGTTGTTCAATTATTGAAATATTAACTTCAAATCTAAGGGGAGACTTCAAGTAAATATTTTAGGTCAAATGGGTTTGGGAATCCCTGCAAGTGATCAAAGAATGCCGGTTATGTCCTGTGATGAAAGAAATCTTATTCCAAAACTGGCCAAAAGAAGCGCCTGGATTAAGAGATATAATTACATTTCCCTATTGTGTAGCATTTAAAAGAACAGGCCAATTGACGTGGTCCTAATTCTATAGCTCCAGTATTAAACAAGGCATTTGGCAACATTGATTGATTAATCACTTTACAACTGATGTAAGGTATTTATCATTGCAGATGATCTGCCACATTCATTCTTTGGCCTGAAATGTGATCTCCGGCAAGTTTAATTAAAATACAATGTAATAATGCAGAACTGTCCCCTTACAGCACTAAATGAAGAATACAATAACAGTACGTTTAAGCTAAACAGTCAATTGTTGTTTCTAAAGTTTATCAAGCACTTTTTGTTGTTGCTTTATGAATGATGATTGTTTTCATATTACCTTCATAGTCAAACGTAATTGCCATGTCTGATCAGACGTGTGAATAAATGGCTCTCTGTTGCGACTCTTCGTGAGGGCAGGGACCCCCCTCATCATTAAAAAACTCACAAACAGGATAATGAATCCCGGAAGACCCTCCGCATGGTTCCACCCGCCCAGTCGCTGTCACTGCTGCCATAGAGGTCAAAGACTGTCACTTTGTACTTGCACTCCGCTCCAAACACAATCTTTGAATCTTCTCAGTCTGAGCTTTTTCACTATCATCATGAGTTTTTGTTGAGGTTGATTAGACATGTGCATGGCATCATTTAGTAAAAAATACAACATCTGAAAACTAATTTAGTAAATAATTACATTTCTATCAAATTGTTTTGATTTTATATACAAATAGGATAAAAAAATATATAATAATAATTACATTATAGTATACCAATATAGTGCAGTGGGTATCGCATGCCCTTGTGCAAATAAGAGCAATTGGCTCACACCGATCCAAGTTTGAGTCTGGCCTGGGTCAAATTCCTCTCATGTATCTTTCTTTCAGCATTGGTTCTCTGTATCATATATATATAGGCAAAAAACCCAAAACACCATAAATTATACAAAAATACCAAGAGCATAGGGCTGGGCGATAAAACGATAACGATAGTTATCGCGATATCATTTTTCTCGATAAAACGATATCAAGAGTTCGATAAATGTTCGATAATGTTTGTGCGCCAAAAACGGAACAAAACTCATCTGAACCGCGCGCCTCACGGACCGTTTATCCGCTCGGCTCAAAGTCCAAACGGCAGCGCAGCGCGAGCTCACTAGCAGACGCGTTTACTCTGATCGTCTCGTCACGAGATCCAGTGAGAAGCGCTTGAGTTCAGCGAAGAACACAAATGTCTCAGTGATTTAAACCAGTTTAAAGGCAGATGAAACAGCGCTGACGAACAGGAGGAACACTGCGCGCAACGATCCAGTCAGAAGCTTTTCCGGCTGCAAACTCCCATCATTTACCACAGATTTACTGTAACGTTAGCCTACTAATATTAACTGCACTATGAAATGTGGGATATACATATTGAATTGTATTATATTATTATTGTAGACAATGTATTAAAGGACTAATGGAATATAATTACAGTATTTAATAATGTATTTAGGCTACTGTTTTTCATACAAATACCATAGAAACCATAAAGTAACATTTAGCCAACATAGTGAGGTGCTTTTATCTGTGGTTATCATGATCTAAATGCATGATGCTGGATGACCAATGGCTAATTTTAATTAAACTCAGTCAGAATATTACATTTTACCAAATAAAAATTAGCACAGAAACTAAGAAATATTTTTTTTCTATTAAGATATTTATTTTGTTAAGGAAAAATTACAAAATGTTTGAATGTTCTACCTCAGATTTGTTTGTCATGATATGTTCTGACAATAAGGAGTAGTTTAAAACCACAATTAACACTCTGGTTTCTACAACTTTCACTTAGGAGCAAAAATCTGCTTGAAAGAAATAAAGATTTGATGTTATCTTGATAATTATCGATATCGACTGATATAAAAAAATTATCGTGATAATTTTTTTTGGCCATATCGCCCAACCCTACAAGAGCATTTAACATGTAATGCTGTTAACTGTCAGTTTGTTTCAGGACCTCATTGGCTGGTGGTGTTGTACCCTGTCCGTCATGCTGGCACTCTGGCCTGGTTCCATCACATGAGCTCCGGGCATTGTCCTTCCTGCACATCATCACAGACTCACTCATGGTGATGTGACCTTGCAGAGTCAGGGGTTTTGGGCCAAAAACACCCTGAATTCCCCACTAACACCCCCAACTGGACAGAAACCCCATCTCGCAGAGAAAGGGACAACCACCCTCCTCCCCCACCATCCACCCTCAAACTTAAGCTTTGTTGACAGCCACTGACTCACACAGCGGCCACAGTCAAGTCTATTTATATGCTGTTGTTTGTGAGGAGGTTTTAACAGTTCATAGATGGTGCAACACCTTCTAGAACCCACTCTATTTGCACTCATTCTCACCTCCGAGCTTCTTTTAACCAAACTCGAAGAAGCCTTGTCCTTTGAGGACACTTTGTAAGGTCTAATTTACCCTTGTTTTTATTCAAAGCAACAACTGGAGAGATTTTGCCAGCACCAAGGCTGGGGATTTACACTCTGCATTTGCATGAACCAGTAATGGACATTCAGGTTAAAAGGGAGCTTAGAGGTTGCTTCCTTGCCTGAGACTTCCTTAAACTTCATTCATTGCTTGAAACCCAAAAAAGCTTTTTCTTAAAGAACACCATGGCCTCTATCAGTGATCGAGGCCATCTTCTCTCAAAGGGCCTGTCCTTGAGATAGAAATAGACCAGCAACAGTTGAGAGTAGAGAAGGTGCTGGATTATCCTGAATCCAACACAATCAAGTTCGAGCAGGTGACTCTGCTCCTCAGCTTGGCTAAAGCCTACGATGGATTCGCTGCCCCTTACAGTAAGACCGATAGAAACGGACAGAAGTGCCATTTCAAGGTGAAAATCCCTTCTGGAGTCAAGCAAGGACATTGTGGAAAAAAGAAAAAGAGTGAGAAGGAACAAGAGGTGCAAGTTCTTTCCATTTTTGGTGAAAAGGATCTGCAAAGCATGATGTGAAAGAGACAACTGAGACGAAAGTCCCGGAAAGAGAGAAGGTCAAAGTGCTGATCAATTCTAGAGTGGAAAATGATTTGTGAGAAAGGATTTAGGACAACGGACGCAAATAGAGAAAAAGGAGACTCGCTGTGAGAGGAAGAAGATCAGTGCAGCACACTTAAGCTCAGGATGTCTGGCAGAGCGTGGAGATAGAAATATGACAAAAAGTGCCAAGCCTTCTGTCTGCTTTCGGCTCCCACAAGAGCAAAACTCCCTGCAGACTTGTTACCATACCCGACAAAAGACCTCTTCCAAACCAAGAAGGACTCAGAGTATTATTAGAAACTGAGTTTTGTTTCCAGGGACATGTACTCAATGGGCGCTTCACACTTAGGATGAGAAGTGTAAGTGTGTGTGTGTGAGAGAGAGGGAGTCTCCACTGGGAGTCCACTCAGGAGGGCAGTCTCTCTTAATCTGGTGAATCTAGAGAGGTGAGCTACTTAGTTTTGTCAGGAGTAATTTCCACAGTTTTCCTGGACTGAAGTCCCTGTTAGTGTACCGGATGAAGAGGAGACCACACTAAACCCTGCTGTAATTAAACACACACACACACACACACACACACACACACACACACACACACACACACACACACACACACACACACACACACACACACACACACACACACACACACACACACACACTTTGTCTCCTGATACAGAAAGAAAAAACAGACAATTTGAAACCGGTTGGCAATAAAGAATAGAGTAATTTTTCATTCCAATTATGCTTATATGAAAAAAAAAAAAAAAAAAAAAATAGACTAAATATCTTTTGAAGATTTGATGTCACTAACCTTGGGAACTTTGCAAAATTCAGGGGTTATTTCATCCTCAGTCAGGAGTGCTGTGTCAAAATGCCATCGTGTAAACAGAACTTTGTTTCCAAATGGACAGATAGATAGATGTCAAATTATCCAGAGTAAGCAGAAATCTGCATATCTCTCTGCATTCAAAACTTTACGACTTGCACTTTTGATTTTAGCTTTGATATTTTTCGACCAGCCTCTGTATGCTAGAACTGAATGTGGGGTGAAGAGACATCCTAGTCATCAGAGTTTAACAGTCTTAACTCACATCTGCCTCACTCTCCCCATCTCCAATTAAGCCAGAGCAGACTGCAATCTGCCACACAATATGCTTTGTTTCCCTTTAAATTATACACACAACCGCACAACTGTTCAATAAAGAAAATGCATCCACACCCCATCCCTTGATCTCGTTTTTGTTGTTGCCTGGAGGAAAGGCTTTGCGATGGCAGCTTGAGATGCATCAATGCATTTTCAAAACCAACAGATGTCTGTTTCTCTTTCTCTAGTTGGACAGTCTGTGTACATCTTGGTTGCTACAGTTAGAAAACAGTCAGACCTTCACATTGTTATTGAGGACCTTCTGTCAAGTACATTCACATCCAACAGCCGAAACAGTGGAGAGAATTAAAAAAAAAAAAAAAAAAGTCATTGGAAAAAGCACACGTACATTTTAAGAAAAAGGACAAAATAAGTACATAATGTAGTAACAATAACTCATTATTTGGAAGCATAAATAACACAAGCAGGAAAGAACACAAACACAAACAGGCACGTCCCACTTGCAGGCAACTTTAACCTCTTCCACTTGACCTTCGTTCTCAGTTGACCTGACACCGCGACACAACATGTCTTCAGGAGATACACAGAAATAGAAGCAATGTCTCAGCCATAACCCTTTAACCCCTTCCGCTCTCCCTGTTGTCCTGAAGAAGGCCGGCTGACAGCAGGAATTAAATAGAAAGGGCGAGATCTTTGTTGCCTCACGGACAACATAGTCTCAGCCGCTACTTGCACTATACAGCAGAATTACATATCCTCTGCCTCTCCAGTTTTTCCTGTTAGGCGGTGGAAAAGGCAACAGGACTGGGTGATTTCTTGTGTTCCTGTCTTTTTGGAGTAGGGCGAGAGCTGATGAGCAAGAGAGAAAGAGGCACTTCATAAAAAAATGAGGGGGCAGAGAGCAAAGAACACAGGACACAGAGGCACAGATCATCCTTTCTCGAGGTTACGCTCGCGGCGGCAGTTGATCATTTAGAGAAGATGGTGAGAGTGAGCGCCTGTCCGATGCTTCTACAGAGGGGAACAAGGAAGGCTGTGCTTCATTAGCATTGCTGGAGCTGTCCGTGGTGCTGATAGGAGCTCTGATTCCACTAAGGGCAGCACTACACACACCACCCACAGAGGCTGACGTTTCAGATGACTAAACGCAAATAAAAGGCATGGAGGAGAGGAATCGTCGTTCCTTGGAAAGTGGACGCGTGACAGGTGCTGCTTTGGACACGGGTGCAAACCGATATGATTTTATTTCGGCTTAAAGGGCTATTCGACTGCACTGTCACGGCCTGTTGCAGTGACAGGCTTTTATCCTCTGGTAACCGTAGGGTCCATTTAGGGCAGTGGAAGTGCGCTGCATGCACACAGGGTATTTAAATGGAGATTAGGTGAAAGGATTATTGTCAATTATGTTGTTTTCTGGGTTATTGGTTTCAAAGAATACCTATATGGTCTCTTTTCAGACTCATTCAATTCAACTGCTAGGCGGTGTTATCTTTTATATGATCTATTTTGTGAAACCACCCTGTGGCTTAGTGTAATTCACAAATACTTGAGCTCAGTTGCAAAACCTAGTGAGCTAACAACCTGGAAATCATTTGAAGTCATCATAGGCATGTAAAATCTCGGTAAAAACGATATGCAGACTGCAAAGAGAACTGTAACTCAGATCCCAAGGCAGCAGTACAAGTGGCATAATACAGAAAATGATACAATAACAGTTATATTGTGAAATAATATTACAATTTAAAATAACTTTTCTATTTGAATATATTTTAAAATGTAATTTATTCCTGTGATGGCAAAGCTGAATTTTCAGCATCATTACTCCAGTCTTCAGTGTCACATGATCCTTCAGAAATCATTCAAATATGTTGATTTGGTCTAAATGTCTCATTTTATTAATGTTGAAAACGGTTATATCATTCCAACTCTGAGTGATTGGCAATAGAAAGTTCAATAAAACAGCTTTTACTTTAAATAAAAATATATTTTTTTAATTATTCATATCTTTACTGTGGCATTACTTTTTAATGCATCCTTGCTGAATAATCCTTAATGCCCCTGAAATTTTGAACGGTGGTGTATAAATAATGGAAGTATATTAAAGCTTTTGACATAAAAACCAAATAAAATAACAAATTCAGTATAACATGCGGGCACTGCTGTTACTGTTTGTGTCATGTCATGTGACTGATGTCAATCACCCATAAATTTTCACTGAGTTTGCAATCCCAAGCTCTGTGGAAAACAACCACCACAAAAAAATTAATAATAATGAAATAAATCCATTTGTCTTAGCAACAATCAACATTTGGTCAAGTCTCATGTGCCTCATATAATAAAATGCTTAACTATTTAAAAGGCATGTGCAGTTGCTGCCAATGTCAGTCATTCATTTATGTTCGCTAAGTATGTGGTAGACAGGAAGTTCCTTTATTTTAAGCTACCGACATTACCAAAATAAAAATAACACCAGTCCGCGGCCAAAACTCCCTCCCACATTTCCACTGGATTAATTAAACTGGAACGTGCATCTTTGGAAACAGCATTAATTATTATTTACAATACAATAAACAGTGTGATTGTGGGTAGCAGAGGCTTTCATCTCTCCAGGTGCTACCCTCCCTTCTTGTCCTCACCCCCGACTCTCAGGTAACAGTGCATAAAATGAGATTTCTGAAAGAATGAGAGGATGCGAGAAAACATATGCACTCTTTTAATGAGGGAAACTGAAAGAAAGAAAAAAAGAAGTGACATTTGTCTCTTTTAAAGCCAAACAAAATAATTTGTTGCATTATTTTTCTTTTCCTTATTATTGCAATGACATCCTTTGGTGAAATGTTTCAAATAAAATGTCTATCCAATAACAAAAATGTTGTTTCAAAGAATCAAAAAAGGTGAATCGAGTGCAGTAAGTCCAGGGAGAACAAGAGAGAGAAAGAGATGTGATTTCACAGGTAATCTCATTCTGATGTCACGCCTGATTGAGAGCAGTAAAGAGGAAAATCACATCAGGAGTAGCAGAACAGAAAACATCATGAGGAGGAATGTGAAAAAGTGCCAATTATACAATGAGAAAACACCAGACAAACACGTGCACACAATGAGACAGACACACACTAAAGGAAAGCAAAGAAATCAAATGTCTAACAAATAAAAAAAAGAAAAGAAAAAGAAAACGTTATTTGGAAAAGCAACATATCAAAGAACAAATGTGCAGAGGAAGAGTGTGCATTATATCAGTGAGGATTGCTAAGTAGTAAAAATACTCCTGGCACTCAGGGATCTCGTAATACAGAACCGCTGCTCTTGCATAGTACCGTCTCTCTTGAGGGGGACGAAACCCAACTAATACATTCTTTTTTATTTCGAAAAAATGAGTACATCAGTAATCGTTAATTATAATGAGTTCCATGCATAAAACTTTTTAGGATTAATTTGGCATTAACATGAATACAAACAAGGGTAAATCACACTGAAAAATGTTATTTCAATTTATAATAAACCTTTTAAGATATACCTATATTATATGCTATAGCTAGCTGGGGTAAAATGAGTGAAAGCATAAAGGGTAAATTCGATTTGACAAATTTGAACTGTTATTGCTCAAAGCGTCTACATATGTGGAAAGACACGTGCGCCTTAAAGAGCAGTGTGAAGCCTTTTAAAGAGTAATAACTGGTCTGTTTATGACATTAAAAAAAGAGACGAGTGCTTGGCCCAAAGGTCACTGTAAATCGTCCAGTAATTAGCTGCTTAATAAAAAACAGCGAGTTTTCATCCTGGACCAAACCAGCACAACGACTTACGTTCTGTGGACAAGAAGTCTGTTGTTGGAGGTAAAAGGGCAGAGGAGACGGATGGGAAAGGTTAATTGTTAAGACTTTTCCTATGCGGGTATGTGCGCAACCCACCGGCATTTATTAGCAAAAGGTGACTGTGAGCTTTGTGTTTCTTTTGCGTGTCTGTCACCCTACACAGGTCAAACCCGAGAGGTCCGAGGAGGCGGTGATGTCATTACAGGGCACGCAGACGGGCGAGCAAGGCCTCCACATCCGTGTCACCATTGGATGAGCAAAGCGTCGGAGTTTGCTCTTTTTCCTTTTCTCGCTCTCTCACTCTTTCTTTCTCTCTCTCAGGCCGGTGGGTCGGCCTGTGGGCTGCAGACGGATGGGGTTCACTCTCGTAATGAGGCTCCTTGGCAGTGGGTGCTCGTGTCGAGTTGAAATTGATATTCTGCCGCGACCGTGACCTTTGCAGAGGTGCCTTCATGTTTTCTGCAGGAGGGATGGGAGAGAGATAGGGAGAGAGAAAGAAAAACAGGTTCTCATGAAAACGTTTATAAAAGTTAGCAGCTCTTTGAGGACGGGTTGTGCAGACACTAAAGTCTTCAAAGAAATGAGAGAGGAAGACGGAGAGCGATGCAGCCGAGAGTATGACAACACGATAAAATTAAAGAGGCGCATTCGCTCGCTCACCTCAGTACCGTCACCTCTCGCCCTTTTTATCGCCGCCGCTGTTCTTCTAGCCTTTCCAGCATTAAATCTCTGATCTGTGATGTGGTGCAGGGGCTGGTGGGAAGCGTCTCACTGCTTAATGCTTCACTACCCAGCACATCTACCTGAACAACTTAAAGCCATCCTTACGACCGTACTTCTCTCACTCACTCTTACCGCCATCTAGACTGAAAGATGTAGTCAGAGGAGTTCGCAAGTCTGAGATCACAAGCAAAAAATGCTTTGATTTTGACCAAAGCATTAGTTATAAATTATATGATCAGCTCAGCATTACAATTCGACTGAAAAAAAGCCTGATAGCAGCAGCGTTAGCTTGGATACCTTGAAATAATGCAGAATCTTAATTTCACATCGTTCAATATTTTTTAAACTTCTAAACATCTTAAAATCCAAATTTGATCAAATGTGGTCTCACTTCAAGCCTATTTTCTGGGTAACAAAAACAATAAGTAACTGAGATATAAAGTCAGATATTATTCCTCTCATTTGTGGCTTTTATAATAGTTTTTACTTGTAATTATTACAAATTCATATCTTGCATGTGTAATTTTAACTCTTAATTAAAACAATTGATAATAATATAAAGTTGCAATTATGAGAAGTCACATTGTGAAATAGTCACAAATGTAAGTTGACTATATGTGACCTAAATATGAAGTGGCAAATGTGAGATATAAAATCACAAATATGTGATATAAATATCATATTGTTTTATTCTTTTTTTATACTCTGATGTGGAAATAGACTTCCATTGGTCTCGAGAGATTTAGACCTACTGTATAATACATTATTTGGATGTATACATATGTAGGAAAAACAAAATCAAGCAAATGAATAAATAAGAGAGGAAAAGCAGGGGAAAAATTAAAATATTCATTTGACCTTGCATTGACCTGTATGGATGCTTTATGGAAAGGTGCACCTGACAAACTACTATAAGTTTTCCTGGTTGGTTCTAGACTCAACAGCTTTATCATCACATCAGAGGCGATTCCCGCGCTAGGCTCGGCTCTCTGATGACAGTGTATATTACAGCCACGGGTGCAAAAAATAGATAAAAAAAATCCTTCGGCATTACAAACAGAGCCTCACCAAGGTGTATAGCACACTCGTTCACTTCAGTGCAGGAGCGAGGGACAGAGTGATGTATGAGTGCTTTAAACAAGGACAATCTCTACAAACAAGAAAAGATGGAGAACACGAGAGAGAGAGAGAGAGAGAGAGAGAGAGAGAGAGAGAGAGAGAGAGAGAGAGAGAGAGAGAGAGAGAGAGAGAGAGAGAGAGAGAGAGAGAGAGAGAGAGAGAGAGAGAGAGAGAGAGAGAGAGAGAGAGAGAGAGAGAGAGAAAGAGAGAGAGAGAAAGAGAGAGAGAGAAAGAGAGAGAGAAGAAAAGAGCCAGCGATAAACTTCAACAGCAAAGCAAAAATACTGCAATAAAGGAGCATGCAGACATGATGGTTTCTTCATCCTCCAACACATTTCCCACTGAAAAGACCCAACTGCAGCTGATTTGGTATCTCCTAATAACAATTTCTAAAGGTCTAAGCTGCAAATGTAGGCACTGCTGCAGACCTCCAACACAATAAACCATGTTCATCAAGCTGTAAGACCATGATAGCAAAATAAACATTTACATTATCTCAAGGCAAGTGCCTGTGTGTCCATGACCATGATGTGCCGTTTAATATTTTGATGGAAAGTTGGAAACCATGATTTGTTTTCAAAATTCTTTGATGAAAAGTACAAAAGGACAGCATTTATTTGAAATAGTAAACCTTTGTAAATGTCATTGCTACCAATTTAACTGTAGTCTATGTACAATAATAACAGTGTCATTAGCCTTAACAAGCACCACTAATATATCTTATATTTAGACCCTATAGGTTATGCATGATTACAGTATGTATAAGTCAAGAACTGTAAGAATAAATAATGTGTGAATGCTATCATGAGTGTTGACCTTTTTAAACGCAGCATATAGTAAACAATCTCGTGGCTTATCTAAGCAATGTGCTTCTCGAATGGTGAAACGTACAGTAAATGGGACCGAATGCAGTCCATTGTGTCATGGAGTAAATGAGTGGTTTAAGATGAATGGTATCTGTATAGTACAGAATAGGAGTGTGTGGCGAGCCATGGTCGGGTGTGTGTGGTAGTGAGTTCTCTGCACTCTCATTACGGCTTTGTGAGAATGTGCTCTCGTTTGTCTCTGTGTGCCGCTCTCTGCCCTATGCTTCAGGCCACATTCATTAGTCTCTTCGGCTCTTCCACGTTCGCCTTCGTTTCCTGCTCGTCCCATTTTCTGTTTCCCTTTCTTAAAAGAATCTTTCCTTTTCTCCATATGACTTTGTTTGGCACCATACTGCTTAATTTCTTTATCCTCTCCTACTTTTTGGCTGGCTTGGGTTCTGCAAACTGACCCTGTTGATATGGAGAGGCTGCGTGTCTCTCATTAGCGTGAGGATGAGGTCTGTGCTTCTTAATGAGTGCTAAAACACAAGCTACGATGGAGACACTGCACCACTACATGACTTCTTATTTGTTCTTTTCACATTCACCAAGTAGCAGCAGATTTCAAGTTTTTTCTAAACTTTTTACAAGTAGTGAGAGAAAGGAGAGAGCAGAAAAAAAAAACAGGAGCAGGATGTAGTACTAGAGACAAAGCAGTGAGCAGCTGTGACATCTATTAGCTCTTTCTAATACATTTATTTCCATCTAGGTTCTGGAATCATCATAATAATACAACTTAAGAATGTAAACGCTAAAGTTCAGCAGCTAAAGTTCAATTAAATGTTTCATTGTGCCTTCCATAATAAAATGAGTTTATGATTGTTCAAGCATCATTAAATAAATAAACCAAAGGGATAGTTCACCCAAAAATGAAAAATCTGTCATCATTTACTCACCCAAAAAAGCCTCACACCCTATAAATACCAGTCTATATGGATCTTCTAAGTCTTGTAAAATCCTTCAATAGGGCTCGGTACACAGACTAAAATTAGTTATAAGGAGAAAATCTAGCTTGACAGTTTTGGCCACTATTCCCTTTCAATGCAAAGAAAGAAAGCAGCTTGGACATACTGTTATAAAAAGTGTCCTTTTGTGTTTCATTGAAGAACGTCATGAGGGCGAGTAAATGTTGACATTTCTGGACTGAACTATTCTTTTAATATGGTAGAACATGTACTCTATTGTAGGACAAGCTTCAAATGTAAAAGTCAATTAATTAAAAATCTTAAAAACCTCCAATCTAATATTTTATCTCTCTGGCCAATAACGTTCAATTAATATTCTAAAAACATTCAAATCCGTCCATCCTTTCAGATTCCCTCAACCGTCTATGAAGCAAACACACACTGCGGTAGAAATCTTTCATCAGTACGTATCTCCTCAGTTAGGCTCATAAAAACTCACTCACGTCCAGACTGTGCCATCTGAGAGAGACAGTCTCATTCCTCTCTTCAAATAGAACAAGGCTGAAATACCGGTTTCTGACTTTAGAGATCATTTGCTCAATTTGCATTTGCACTGGGGGCCGCTGAAAAACTCACTTTCTTTTCATCTCTTTGCTCTCCACCTTTCTTTTCCCCCACTCTTCAGCAGAAGTTTTGGCAGGAGACTAGACGGAACGTGACAGCAGATGAGGGCACTTGATCAACCTAACGAGCTCGCACGCAGACAGGCGTCCGATTAGTTGCAATGGAGCCTGTCTCACACTATTCGGGACTTTAGGAGCTCCGCACAATGCAATCGGTGACACATAATTTCCCCCTCTGCACGCCGTACGGCTCGTCATATAATCTGTAGAAGTATTAGGAATGATTATACCATCCGTCTGACTGCAATCTAGCGTTCTAAGCCTTGAAATGGCACCTGGTGAATGGCTGAAGTCACATTCGCATGGAAATTAACATGACTTTGCTCAGTGGGAGGAACACGGTAGACGTTCAGGCTACTGATACTCCTTTGACGGGACTTTACACACGTCTCAAATGCATTTATGTGATAAAAAATAAGGGTGCACAATAAATCAGTATCAAATTGGTTATTGCCTGACATTAAAGATTTTTTTTTGTTTATTATTAGGGGTTCAAGCACTTCAGTGCTGTATTATTGTTAATTTTCCCATCATGCAGCATTCTCCATGTAAAACTGATCGGGCAGGACGAACCGTAAGTCGTAGAGACTTGAAACTTTGGGGGCTGGTAGTACTCACACCGCCTACAGCCTCACCAAGGCACGCCCCGATTGGCCCATAGGTGGCGCTACAGCGGGCAAAAGTACGAAATGGCTCATAACTCCTCAACCGTCGGGCGTAGGCTCAAGTGTCTTACATCGTTGGAATCCTTGGCTCGAGTCGAACAAGATGCATGCTCGCCCTTCGGGCGCCAATTTCGAGTAAATTGCGTTTTTGTGTAAAACCTACTTTTGCGAACTACTCCTAGGTTTTTGGCCTGATCGGAACCAAACCACTGCAGAAATATTCTCTGGAGTCTGATTGTCAATCATCATCATCATCATCAAAAAAAAAAAAAAAAAGTAAATTTCAATTGTCGGTCGCTAAGGGGAACCAAAACGTTTGATGGCACCAGAGCCACTTTTACTTAAATGGTTATAACTTGTGAACTGAAAGAGATATTTTCGCTAAATTTGGGACACATGTTCATGAGCACAATCTGAGGTCACCTGAAAAACATTGCGACGATTGGCCACTTGGCGGCGCTATAACATGGAAAAAAAATCATGACAATGGTTATAACCGCATCCAAACGTTAGTCTAATGAAAGATGAAACAGAAAAAAAACAGGCAATTTGAAAACATAAGTAAATAGCTAAACAATAATCCCCAAATGTCAAAATTATGATAGGAACTGAAAAAAAAATCAATATCACCCATGCATCATTTTTATGCTCTCATAAATATAAGTGTCTCAACTACAAAACAAAATGAGATATTTACAACAAATTTGAGACAAGTATATGGACACTTCGTGCTTGAACCCCTAAATACTGGTTGTTGGGCTGCCACTTACCAGCCAAAGCAAAGTCTGAGTCCACTGAGTTTTTTCTAGTGACAATGCATAGGGAATTAAAGTTCGCCTGCTGTGAATTATAGCATCTATGTAAGCCAAAGTGAGCTGATGTAACACTATGGTTTGATGACTAAATTTAGCTTAATGATCAGGCTGTCCTACTGGCCCTCTCTCTTTGGACTCTGTGCGCACTCGTTTATCTACATTTAGGCGGAAAAAGGGGAGATGGCACATGCGGACAAGGTCAAGGGAAAACAGAGCTAATTCTGAGTGGGTGAATTAGACCAGAAATACTGGTAATAAATTATGCCTTAATTGATGCCTTACGGTGCAAAGAGACGTGATTATGGGTTGCCACATGAATAACACGGAACCCTGGGCGACAGAATATGGGTTTGGTTCTGCACAAATGGCAAACAATGTCAGACTGCGAGAGACTGTGTGCCCGTATTTGATGTGTTGGCTTTCAAATGATGAGACCAGTGCGAGAGGTGAGCCCTGACTGATAAAGAGGGCTGTAATTCAGAGCCCATGATGCTCTAATGTCCCTCTTTGTCTGACTGAAGGACTCGGAGAGTGATGACCTGCACATTATCCCCTGTGCCTACATGAGTTAAGCAGTAATTAAGCATATCAGTGGAGACATGCCTCATACACCGGGCACCCAGGAGCCGCCCACTGGTGCCACAGGTAAAGCATGTTTTTATGGGTTTCTATGCTCTTTGACTGACATTTATGACAGAGAGAAGGCAGTTAATATTAAAAAGATAAAAAGGAGGAGGAGAGGATGTTCCAGAGAGGCTGTAACTCTCTAATTACCAAGCTGAAGAAGTAGCATAATCTCTGAACCCAAGTTAGAGTCAAGCATATCAACGCTAGTCCATGTGTTGTTCTGGGATCAGCGAGTGTGAACACTGAAACACAGAAAGAGAATAAGTAATGATTCACATTTAAACGGCATAATTCAGAGGCTTCCTTTTCTTCTCCAAAGACACTGTCTATGTTGCATGTGCATCTCTTTGTTTTATGTGCCTGTGTGTGTGTGTGTGTGTGTGCGCGTGTGTATATACACACATTTGCAGGTATTTGTGTATAAGAGATTCTGTGGTATTGAGCACACAAATGTGGCTTGGGTCTAGGTGTTGGGTTAAGGTCTCAGACAAGGCCATGTCTTTTTTCCAGCATGCCAAAGTAGAAATCATATTTTGGAAAAATAAGTCACTCAAAAATCAAAAATCTGATATTTATTTAAAATCATATTCCAAACTTGAATGACTTTCTTAGAAGATATTTTGAAGAATGTTTCAGTTGTTTTTGTCCATAAAACGAAAGTCAATGCGTGACACAAAACTCAAACATCAATCAAATGTCATGACGTTTGAGGCTTGTGTTGCGATATTTGATGTATTCTGTATGTATACAATGAGCAATATTTTGATTTGAGAGTGAATGTGTTTAAATTTAACTTGTGCATCATACAAATTGACTGTGTTGCTTCAGGGAACATAATACGGTATACCTGTCGATTTCACACTAGCCTTATGTCCTTTTTGGGACTGAAGGTTGTGGACCCCAATGACTTTAAATTTATGGACACACACATTTGAGTCTTTATTTACAGCCATTATTTACTTGCCCTCATGTCATTCCAAACCTGTGTGACTTTCTTCTGTGGAACAGAAAATAAGGTATTTTGAAGTATGTTGGTAACTTAACAGTTTTGGTGACCATTGACTTCCATTGTATGAACCGATAACATCTTTTTATGTTCCACAGAAGAATTTTTTTTTTTTTAAAGGGACACTAAGTAAGAATTACTCCCATCTAGCGGTGAAATTGTATTTTGCATTCAAACGAATTGTGCTCTCCAGCGCCTCACGTTTTCAAATGCGTGCTGCATCTACGGTAGCCGTTATATACCACAAAGCTATGACAGGCTGTCTTCTAATAGCACTTCGTCGAGTTTTCCCTCGGGTGAACAGGTTTGTTATTTCAAACAAACTTCAAATTGACACAACGAACAAACGAATGTTACAGTACGAAGTAATGAGTGTCAAAAACATGAACTATTGTAATTATGCCTTGTTTACTCATTATATTTTTTTGAAGTATGTGCATTGTTAGATATCATCATCAGATGATTCAACAGTAGGGAGAGGAAGAAGTAACGTTAGAGGTAGAGGAAGAGGACAGAGAGGCAGTGGATCAGTGGGATCTAGGCGAGGAGGTGGACGACGAGGAAGAGGAGGAGAGTGGGTGTCAATACAACGACGACAAAGATGCCCGGCAGCTACAAGAGCTACATACAGAATTTATGCGTCTGTATTATTCAATGTGAGGTCACAGTATAAATGATAAATAACAGAAAATATCAGATAACATAAAAATTGAAGTAGAGTTAGCTATGCAAACAATGCAAGAACAATCATATGCTCTATTAAAATATATTTGTATCGAATTTCTAGCTTACAAAAGTAAACTTACAAACTTTTTTTAGTGCCTTCTCTATACTCAATATCTGCTATTCATCAAAGAGCCCTTTTAACTGTAAATGTTCTTCTGTCTATATAATGAAGTAAACAACCAAGCAATTAAAAAAAACTTGTAATTAAGACTGTAACATTGATTTACCTGTCGAGGAGAAAGCATGCAACTTCAGCGTCTCTTTTGAATTCTATCTCCTGCATTAGCTCTTTCCACCGGGGAAAATCAATCCCGACCTTCACTCGTGTTTTTTGTATCCTCCGGTCATGTTTCCTTTTACGATCATTTTTGGTCTGTTTTGGCGAAGAGGATTTCTTATCCAGTGGCTCGGCATAGGTATGGTCCGCCATTAAAAATAAAAGTGACAAGCGCCTCTCACTGCTCTGCTCCTCCGTTTCTGCTGCTTTCACTTACGTCACGCTGCGGCTCAGAACGAAAAAGCGTTGTGGAAACGCGTTGGCGTACTTTTGTCCCTCTCTGCTATTATAGTTTTTCAAGATGGCGGAACTACATGGAAGCCTCCGTGGACTTACCCGTCCCATGTATATAAATATAATAAATTCTTCGTTTACGAGGATAAATCAGATAATTGGCAGAAGTATTTGTACACCACTGGGGACATATTTATGAATACAAATATTGATTTTAGATTATAAATTACCCAAAAAGTTACTTATAGTCCCTTTAATTACAGTTTTGAAAAGACATGAGGGTGAGTGAATAACAGAATTTTCATTTTTGGGTAAACTATCCCTTTAAGATAGTGTAGTATCTTCAGTCTCTGCAATCTGTCAAATGAATCTGTCAGATATGGTGTCCCTGCATGGAAAAATATAGAATAAAAGTGTAATCGAAGTCTTTGATTGGATTGCTCATTAATTCCGAATTTTCCCCGCCTGATTCTTGTACCATCAGATCTGGGTCTTGAAGGGGTCTAGTCTTGGTCATGGTCCAATCTGTAATGTAACTCTGATATGTGAACCTGTATAAACTCTCTCTCTCAGTGCGGCAGTTGTATTGAACAATCAGAGTCTTTAACAAAGAGCAGCAGTGGGGAGTTGTAATCCCACAGCATTCAGCGCCTCACAAAAATTAATTACAAATGAAAACGGCTTAATGCTTACTTGAACCCGGGGAGAGAAGAGAATGTCACCAAATTATATTTGTTTAGGGGATAGGGGGGGGGGGGGGGGGGGGGCGAGAGAGAGATGCTTGTTGGGCTGTTTCACAGTTTTGAGATGAAAACATCTGTATCTCAGTATCAGAGAGACTCTAGAGAAATCTTTGATGTTGACAAAATAATCAGTATGCCATTTTGAACAACATTAGCGGTTACAAGAGGTAAAGACTGCATATGCATACAGTATGTATGTACATTAGGGAGTGATACAACTATTTCAGGTTAAATGAAGGTCACAATGTGTGATTGACATTAAGTTCACATATGTGGTCTTAAGTATTTTAATTTAACACACATGCTCTAACAAGCAGTCATCCGCCCAAACAAACCAGGACAAGACCAATAATACACAGACAAACACAGCCTCAAAGATTTAGAACAAATGAACAAGTAACAACTTTTGCATTGCAGTGAGTCTGTCCCAGTCATGTGACAAGTAGAATGTTACTTTGTCTTACTGAAACAAAACGTTCTCAAGAAAACAGAAACGGTTTGGACAGCACATGGCCTGATGCAAACTGTAGATCCTGCATGACAAGGAAAACAAACACAATGTTGGGGAGGAATCAGAAGTATCAGATACCAGACAAGTGTTGATCAGTGGTGTGTAATCACTGCTACACCTACATGCTGGCTAGATGCTAGCTACAACATCCCCTCGTCACCTCTGCTTTAGTTGAACTTTCATGCAGTTATTTGATTTGATTATGATTCATCAACTGTCTTAAAGGGATAGTTCACCCAAATTGCAAATGTCGTCATTATTTACCCAACCTCATGTTGTTCCACACCTGTAAAATCTTCTTGAAATGATTTTTTTTCTCTATATAAAATATAAGTCAATGGTAATTGACTTCATTCTTCAAAATATATTTTGTTTTCTGAAGAAGAAAGTAATACTGGTTTGGAACAACATAAATGATGATTGGGTAAATTATTTCTTAAAGGTCCTGGACAAGTCCACCAACATAGGGTTGTTGAATCTGGGCTGGTAACTAAAAGGTTCAGACCCAACAAAGAGCAATTCATTAGCTATC
The DNA here is from genome assembly GCA_030578275.1 of Meda fulgida. Lineage (NCBI taxonomy): Eukaryota > Metazoa > Chordata > Actinopteri > Cypriniformes > Leuciscidae > Meda > Meda fulgida. The sequence continues at coordinate 7,581,514 of CM060626.1, forward strand.
GCCATGGTGTCTTTAGGAAATAAACAGTCCCAGGTTGCTCAAGGACTATTGTCTCAGTAATAAGTGTGCTGGAAATCATTTTAGGATAAAGGAGCCTGCTAAATGATTTTGGTTTACTACAAAATTGTCCTGTCTGTCTTCTTACAGGTTGATGGAATTCATCTTCAGAAACATAAGCTCAAAAGGAAGACCCAGCATTGTCTGATCAACCTGGTCAAATGTTCTGTTGGTATCACAGATACAAAAGACCATAAGCTTCAGGACAAAGTTTGAAACCGATTTTGTGACAGATGAGACACAGCAGAGTGAATCCTGACAATTGCTGAGATCAGGTCGGCTGGGCCCTCTTCACAAGCTGCTCTACTGCAATGGAAAGTTCATGAACATTTTTGAGCGGATACATGCATGTGGGCGAACCATACCTCTAATTGGAAGTAACGTATATCTGTCATTGTGAATCTGCTCGCTGCAACTAGGGTGAACGGTTGGAGAGCTGCACAATTAGCAAAAGATTTAAATGAAATCAGTCGTCACACTGGCAGTCTCTGTGAAGCTCCTCAGAAGAGGAAGTTGGGCTGGGTTTTAAAGTAATTAGAGAAGGAATCTTCATTTGAATGCCAAACCTGATGAGTTTCCTGAATATTTTCTGCTACAGGACATCTGTCTGTTCGGTGCTGCAGGGATGGGTAATTATTCAATACACCCAACTCTCATTTATATCCCTGTCTGAGGCTGTCTCACTCCATCTTTCTTCCAATTCCCAAACTCCCTTTCAGTGATTCCTACAGTTTTTCTTTCTTGGTTTGTTTTAGTCATAATTTTTGTCTTCAAAAGAAAATATGCTTTAAATTGAGTGAATATTTTTCTAAGCAATTTTCATTTAACTGAAAAGGCATATAATTTTAGTCAACCAGACCAAATTTAAAAGATTTTGAAAAATTTATAAATTTAAACACTTGGAACTATAAAGTATAAATGAATTATACAGCTGATTAATTGCCTTTTGTATACATTAGTACTTCTAAAGTAGTAGAGTCTAAATAAATTACATACAGTATATGCACTACTGGTTAAAAGTTTATCATCAGTAAACTTTTTTGTGAAACAAATTAATACTTTTATTCATCAGCATAGACTCGATAAATAGATTTGATAAATTTATCAAAAGTGAGTAGACACTTGTTACAAAACTTTCCATTTCATTTAAATGCTATTATTTTAAAATTTCTATTCATATAATTCTGGAAAAAAAAAAGTTGCACACAAAAGATCTTCACAAAAGATTATGCAGCACAACCATTTTCAACATTGATAATAATAATCAGGACATTAGAATGATTTCAGATGGACCATGAAGACTAGAGTAATGGCTGCATTATACAACATTAAAAAATATATATAGTTATTTTAAACTGAAATATTTAACACAATTACTGTTATTATCACTAAATTGAATATATATATATATATGCAATAAAAATAAACCTATACTGTTTTTAGAAGAAATAATCAATTAAAATAGTCAAATTACATTTAAAATAATCTAATATAAATATAAGACAGCTGTATCCACAACAAAATGTTATATTGTTAAATATTCTTTTAAAGAAAAACTTATTTTCATTCATTTTAATTCTTCCCATTTTTTCTTCTTCTATCACTTTCTCACTGGCTTCCTTTTTTTCTCTGTCCATCGTCATGAAGTGCTATTGATTTCAGGCCTAGTCCAGTCTGTGCGCTCTCTCTCCCTAGACGCTCCCTCTCTCCATCATTCTCTCTATATCTCTCTTTTTCTCCCATCAAAGTCCTTTAGGTTAATGAGTAGACTGACTGATGAGCTGCAGATGGAGCGAGGAAGGAGTGAGAGGGGGATGGAAAAGAGGGGTGCAGACAGTGAACTGTCAGTTACCTGAGATGGGACTTATGGGAGAAGTGTTCGTAATTGATCGCATGCTGTAGTAATGTATTACCACCTCCGCATGCGGATAATGGCTAACGCTGTCTAATGACTGCTGGCAACGACCAACACTTCATTGATAGCTGATGTTTGCTATTAACTTCCCTTCTCATTACAGACTACAGACAAGTTTTCCATAAGTCTCAGCCGGTTGCATATTACCGTCGCAAAGATATTTCTGTCGAGGGTCATTCGTGTCTTAATTGTGTTTTAGAAGTCAATAATCAGATCCATTGCAGCAAAATGACAGATTCTGAACAGGTGTGATGTTACATCATCAGATCAAACAGAACTATTGTATTTAATGTTTTTTTTTCTAAGTTCACTCAGCTCCACCATGGACTTTGAGTTGGACTGGGTGCTTCTCAAGTTGCCGGGTTTCTCTCTTGACTGCCTTCGACAGCTTTCAATATGCACATCCAGCCTCGTGAAACGTACTTATAAATTCAAAACAGCCTCAAGTCATGCTCCATATTTCATTGAAGTTGAATATTTAAAAAGATCAACCCACTCAAAACCCCATAAACCTGTCGTACGGAGGGTTCTCTGTCCTAAAAATAAAATCTCATATGCCATATCATATTACAGGCGGGTCCATCAGGCTCTCGAGCTTCTTTTAACAAACAGACAGGGCCGTTCTGGTAAACAGGCTGTCCGCATCTACAAAACGTATGTTCCTCTACCCCGTCTCCTCCCTACCCAAACACACTTCCTCTTCCTTAGCCTGCCCTCCAAACAGACCATGCCCGATCCGAGCACCTCCAGTAGATGCTGACTAATACCTGCAAAATATATACAATAAATAAATACACTTTTATCCAAAGGGACTTACATTAAATTCAAGGTACTTTTTATCAGTTGATGCATTGTCCAATGATCTAACATTACTAACTTCACATTCTACTATTTAAGAAGCTATTTAGCTACACAAACTAGGGGTGTCGAAATTAATCGTTTCTACGGTGCATCGCGATGCAGACAAGGACGATTCGGTATCGGTTCAGTAATAGACCATAACCGATTATAATGTACTGGCGCTTTTCTGACGTCATTTATCGCGCATGTGCTTTGTCGCGGTAGCATACACTGACAGAGGGAAACGAGACGCGAGTAATTAAACATGCTTCAACAACTTTACAAGCATCCATCTGGGCACATATGGCTTTTATGAACAACCAGGTAAGCAGACCTGGAGAAGACACGCACGTGCTGTGTACGCTCATGTCACTCACTAATAGAATATTCAGGAGCTAATACCACTAACTTGATAAACCACGTTAGCCGTGTTCACCCGAGCTGTTAACGCCTGCAGAGTCTGAATGCTTTTGAGTAAGATGAGCTCCGAATCCACAGTCAAAAACATCATCCACCCGCACTAATAATGTTCTCTGATTTAAGCATCCGCACCCGATGGTCAAATTACAATAATTCTGTGTTGTTACGTGTGATTATAAATGGATGATCGTCACCTTCAACACGGACTCGGCAACGCTTGATGCGCGCATCTGGTAACATTATATACCGATGAATGAGCGCTGCTTTTAAATGCACATTTCTTTCAAACAAAATTGATTTGACAGAATTTAATTTTTTTAATGGCATAAACAGGCATTACTCCCTTGAAACTTAAACTGGAATGTCACTCCGACTTCCCGAACAGGCGAACACGCACACACACGCAAACATCACTTTGAAGTAAAATTGAAAATTGAGGATGCGGTGCATCGCAATGCATCGAGATATCGAATTGCACTGAATCGATGACATGATAATCGTAATCGAACCGAACCGTGAGACCAGTGTAGGTTTACACCCCTAACACAAACACTATTTTGTGGTGATTTGTTAAATACAACTTGTTAAAAAGTACTCCAGTAAGTTATTTTAAGTAATTATTATTATATTTCAAATTTGTATAGAATCAATAGTGGCTAACCTCAGTCCCTCACCTCACCGAGTCTAAGACAGCAGTCCATATGAAGCTCTACATTTAATGGTCATAAAAACACATCTGCCAATCACACAAGATTGACATTTACACACAACAAAGATACCTTTTTCTCTTTTCTGACTGGTGTTAACCCTTGGGTACTAAATGTTCTTCTATGAATTGGGTCGACTGCGGTGCTGCCTTTTGTATCTCTAATACAACAATAATAATGCCACTAATGTCAACAGCTGTGGTATATTTAATCAAATCAGCCTGCCTAATCCTGCTCCGGTCAATAGAACCCAAGTAGAAACAAATGAAGCTCGATTCAGACAGCATAAAAGCAGGTTGAAGGTCACATGTTTTTAATTAAACTTAAACAAATGGCTACGGAGGCAAAAGAAGGCAAATTGTTTCAGCTCATAATCTCTAATGAGACTTTTGGCGTAGGCGATAAGAGCAGATGCCTCGTGCATTCGTGAAAGGTCAACTCTCATTGCCATTCTGACATAGCCTCTCTCGCCCAGCACATGCCCGTTTCCCTCTCAAACAGGAGGAAAAAAAATCAGCAAGCGATTCTGCCCGTGCGTGAAGACGTAAACAGCACAAAGAAAACACTTATTTAATTAGATAGCAACGATGCTTCTGATGAAAAACGATTTTTAAGATTAGTACGTTTGGTGAATTCTGAAGTGGACCGCCTGTAAAAACAGACTTTAATAAAATATGCAAAAGCATTATTCACACATTCTTCATAAACAAACAAAAAACTACCTACTGCTGCGTTTCTGTCCGCCTCATGCTGAGATTAATAATGAAAAAGCCTGACATTTGAAACAAAGACACCGATTTATAGCAGTTTGAGTCGTATTTTCACTGAACACACACACACACACACACACACACACACACACACACACACACACACATAGAGAGAGAAAAACCCTTTACTGCATTTGCCAAAACAGAACTTGTATCAAGGGAGGGTAATAAGTGAGCGGTAAAGTTGCGCACCACACATTTTCATGCGTTGCAGTGGTATAGTAAGCAACACATCATTATACTAGACAACAGTTCAGCGGTAGGAGTCTTCTGTGCAATACTAATGGTTAATTTAGCTCCTGGACCACTGTGGCAGGCATCTCATCACAATTAGACTTAATGCAAAACCTTGCTGAAGGTCACAGATGATCCGTTACGAGAAAAATGAAAAACAATGCAAATTAACAGAAGCATGAGTGTCCGGTGAGAAGTGCATGTTTTTTTTTTTTTTTGTTTTTTGTACACGTGCATTGAGTGGCTGTGAGAGAATGTGTGTATTTTTACACTCCCCCCTGGCCAAAGACGGAGCAATTAAAAAGACATGCACCAATAAGCCCCTCCTGTGTTCTTCTGTAGAACGTCACGGAAACCTCGACGAAAACAGAGAGAGATGTAGTATATTCCTATATCAGATCTGAGGAGAGGTCATAAGCAACAAATTTAAGGGGATATTAATAAATGCTGTAGAAGTATTGTTCATTCTTAGTTTGTTAACTAATGTAGTTGTATAATGTTAACTAATGAACCTTATTGTAAAGCATTGCCAAAAAAACTGTAAACTGGATATAGCGCTGGGCGATAATATAGATCACATTCTTGGACGATATAACAATCAAGCAGTTGAGATTTGCTATATAGTGAGAAAACTAGCGTGACACATCTTTAGGAGGAATATTTAAATACATACAAATCAAACGTGAGAGCTGTAACAGAGGAAAAGATTTTCTGACATATCTAAATGAGAACCAGAACAAATGTCCCTCATTCTTCTAATGGATAAAGCATCAATAGAGAGAGATGCATAGACACAAATAAGTGACCTTAGCCTGAAGAGGTTGACCTCTAACTAGCTTTTCATCAATGAAACAAAGCCTGATCAAAACAGGTCGAACAAGTACCAAAATACCAAAGAGATCTTTGTTCCCACAGCTCTCTAAAACCCCACCTGAACATACAACAGAAATATTCACAAGTCCTCTGGAGGCTTGATGTACGGGACACACAGCGATGCTTGTATCTGACGAACCAATAATCCATAAAGACATAGTACAGTGGCATGTGGTGGCAAGGACAAGCTGCAGATTAGATTGAAATTATTGATTTGAATCAATTCAGAGAGTGAACATTTCCCTTGACCTCATAGAACAGGGAAACAGGAGTAATTGAATTGCATCAGTGTATATTGGGTGTGTTCAGGTACAGTCACTTGGAGACTCGCCTGGTGGCCCTGAAGGACTATTGACTTAACAGAGCAGATCTAATGATCAGGGCTAAGAAGACAAAAGCTCTCAGCGTGAGTGTGTGTGTGCATGTCTATGGGGATACGTTTACAGGATTTTAAAGTACCATAATCCATTTCCAAAGGAAGGTTAAAACTGGTCTTTCAGAGAAGGAAAATGGTAGGTAGGTTGATACACATAACCAAAACTACTGGTGTAAAATAGAAGTGTGTTGATTCACAAGTCTAAAGATCACTTTGTTTTGGTGCCTCACAGTGCACTTCATGGCCCCATGCAGTGCCCTACCTGCAATTTTCAGCCCACTAACACATTCTGAAAGACTTGCACGAACAAAAGATGACATTAGCAAGTAAACAAATGTACCCTTATGTAGCGCGGCACACGTGCCAGCTCTAGTGTAATCAGGTTCAATACAGTTCGATATGGGCCAACTGATCAGAAGTCAAGGAGCGGCTACTTGAGAGAAGGAGGCAACACAGCAGGCACGTGAATACCAATAACTTTGTTTACTCGTTGGAATATTGCATCCATTGAAGATAATCCTTAATTTCAATTCGTCTGTATCATGTACATGTCAATACTGTCATATGACAACAAACAATGTATGATGATACTTATAATCAACTCTCTTTTGGAAATTTCAGGAAAATTGACTCATCAACTCAACAAATCAACTCAGTTGATAACAAGTGCAATATACTTGGTATGAAAATGAACTAAAATAAAACCTTTTTGAAAAAACTCAGACTCAGATTGTGTATAACCTCCAAAAAATATGAAGGAAACAATAAACAATGTTCTCAAAACAAAATATTACAAATTCAATAACTCAAATCAGTCTTTTCCTTCAAAGTGTAAATCTTTTCAGTTCAGAATCAAATTACTCCGCTCAAAAGAGTTGTTGACTCTTCAGAATAGTTCAGTTCAGCATCAATGTCTCTCAGTTCAAAACTCGAGGGAAAAATGTGCAAAAACAAAGTCTCAGTCCTCTTTGTCCAAAAATGAAAAGGAAAAGATTTCTCAAACCATTTCGACGAACTCGAGATCAAAGTTCAACAATCAAATTGTCTCCGTGGGTGGCTCGCCTTTTACATGCGTTCACATCCGTCTCACTTGTCCAGGACGGTGATCACAATTTCTCAGATGAAACACAAAAAGCAAAGGGAAAAAACAAAAAACCCAGCCTTGCAAAAACACAAGGCAGAACAATAATTAATCTTCTATTCAAACACTCACCAACAAATATCATGTATACAATTCAAACAACATATTAAACACTTGTACACGACACTGACTCGTTTTCATCTTCACATGTGGTTAGCTTTAGCCCAACGTGCAAACTAGCACTGGCAACACACTATGCATAAGCGGCCTAACGTTATATGAACGCTAATATCACATTACAGATTTGCCGCTGAGTCTGCAACAGTTCTAGTAATGTCAAATCAGTATTAAATAAAACTCACCAAGGCAAGAATTTCAAGTCTTGTTCAATAAGATACTTTGCGGCGCTTTGGTGCTCCGTGTGTATAACCAAAGTCCTTTTAGGCAAGTCATGCCACTCGGCCGCCATCTTGGCAACGCCTCCGGGCAGCTATTTCGGACTAACAAGACCAGGTTCCTATCTAAATGAATGGGCAGAGAGTCAGAACTGCATTTTCGATGGTCACCGAGACATAAAAACTGCATGTATAGAAACAGCAGTAAAATATGATAAAAATCGCTGAAAAAGTTTGATGACTTTGCCCCAAAATAAGGTTTAAAACGCCTTTTCCCCCACAGGTTATACTTTACTACGCATGCGCAAGGGTTCTCTCCCTCTCTGACGTGCGCGCGCGGCACGGTTTGAAACACAGTATGTGTGAGCTCTCGCTCGCTCGCTTTAGATTCTGGGAGATTTGAACTAATTTGCGGGCATCAGGGAGCCGCTATCAATATGCGGTAGGGACTTGGGATGTCTGATATTTACACAGCGCACACATACACTGCATATAAAATCTGCCGCCTTTTCAAACAGTAACGTATTTTCCATTGTCGCAAACCTCAACTGTGCGCATGCGTCAGTGGAACCAGACGATAGGCTTAAAGGTTTCCTGGCTTGACTGTTAAAAGCAGACGATTGGCTTTCCAGTGGGAGGGGCGGGGCATGTGCATACAACCGCCATCTTTGGCGTTACGGGTTTTCCCTATATAGTTGTATTGAGGATTGAGTAAGTGGCATGTCTCTATATAAATCGTCTCTGGTATAACTTACATCGGTTATTATTCTGGATTCTCTGCCCCGTCGTCTTCTCACTTCGACGTCAGCTCTTCAAAGTTCAATCATTTTCACTCAAAATTTGTATCTTTTGACTGCATTCAAGTCTCTTTTTCTCAATATCTATATTTTGATGCGGAATATCTAGAGATCACTCAATGTGCGTCTCTTTTGCCTGACTCGCTCGCTCTTTCTGTGTCTCTGACAGCGTCAGTGTCGCCGGCGCCGTCTCAGTGCGCTGCTACCATTGGCTCGTTAGAGTGTCAATCAATGCAGCGCGATCATGGTTGGACGAAACACTTTATCTTCTAAAGCACTCGTTTTTCTCTCTTATTCTCTTTCTTAATTTTCTCATCTTTTTACATCTCTCTCAACTCTTCTACTGGTAGCCTGGATCACCCGGGTTACACTTACACATGAAGATATATAGCTGCCTTTAACATTTTAAGAATGGGGAGCCCTTGCACCAGAATGATCTTATCCGAGGGTCCACTGCATCTAAACGATTGAAAAAACACCTGAGTTGAACAATTATGTGATGCACAGTGGTGGTGTTTCTATGCTGCAGGGTAAATGTATGACTGTGTAAGTATATTAGTGTGTTTTCTTTATAAGCATGAAAGCTTTGCTCAGGACTTATGAGGTGTTATAGTGAGAACTGGGTTTAAAATTCACATAACACTGAGATGTCAAGCTTCTGTTCTAAACTCTGTGCCCATGTTGTTTACTCCGCAAACCCCTATATCCGACCCAAACACACACCCTGAACAACCTCTCTCATTCTTCAAAATCTCAGCGATAGCATCTAAACCAGAGCAGAAAGTACAACATAGACACAGACGCATTCACAAACACACTCCTGTGAGCGCACTGCTACAGAAAGGCTTCTTTCTCCAAATATCTAAAATGGCTGAAAGTGCAAGGAGAGGAGGAGAGTGAAATGAGAAAGAGAGAGGCAATTAATCTGAATGTTTGCAGAGGTCAATTGGCCTCACTGCCTTCATCAGGAGATGAGGAGATGCAGCCCGGAGCAGACCACCGCAACTCATGTGGGGATAAAGTCTGAGTGGGCCTCATGATTATTAGCGTAATTAAGTTCGTATGGTCATTACAGAGGGTTTCGATGAATGCCAGCCACACTAAATTAAAATCCTATGTAAGGTGGAAAACTGATTGAACCCACAGCCACATTTAAATATCCTCTTTAACGATAGAGGAGAGGGAGAGAGATTAAAAAAAAGACAGATGTGTTTCAAGCCCCCTAGTAGAAAGATGATCCACTACAGCACGGGGATGTTGTTTGTGTGGACCAAACAGGCTTTGATGGAGGCTCTCACACGCTCCAATGCAATAAAGACACAGATGAGTTCTAGAGCAACAGGTGAAGGCCTCAAAGCTGTAAGAATCTTACTGTACTCGACTGATATGGGTTTTTCAAAAGCTGATCTAGAAAGCTAAATCAATAATTCAATGACAAACACACAACAAGAGTTGTGCATTCAGAACGGAAGTCGCTAAGACTTTGGCTAACAAAGTACCTTTCAAGGAAAGTCTGTTAATTCGGTGGCCATATTTGCAATGCCTCCGGGCAGCTATTTCAGGCATCCAAGACCGAGTCCTATCAACTTGAATGGGGGAATCCTGAAATCTAAAAATACTATTTACCAAACTCACAATTAAATACAGGGCTTGAATTTTAGTCTGGGTTTGCAGTAGCCTAATATGTGTCTGTCATTAATGTTGATAAAAAAACAAAATAAATCTTTAATTGTAAAAAAAAAAAAAAAAAAAGGATTAATAGCCTATGTATTAACTGTATACAGGCCTAAAAGACTACCCAGTGTTATTTTAATTTTGAATACTTCATTCAGTTTCTGTCGTATTTCTGTACCTGAATACTAGTGTAAACCTGCTCAAAAAAGGTTTCTCTTTATTTCATTCGTTTCTTTATTCTATTGCATTTGTTAGTTCTACATTTTGCAAAACAATTTTTTTTTGTGTGTGTGTGTGTGTGTGTGTGTGTGTGTTGTAAACTCTTGAGCAACAAATTATCCCATTGTAAAACAGGTTAGGTGACCCAGGTGAGGTGAGATGTGTAACTTAAGAACAATTGTCTAATCACCCCCAAACTTAAAATGCTAGCATACAGCAACAACAGGTTTCGAAGGGTTAAAAGATAATGGAAGAAGAGTTGGGGTTAAGCATTTCTACAAGCTTTCTTCTTTCCATCTCCCCTGACTGTGGTGAACTCGTAAACACTACGCGGCTTCAGTTTGGAGCATGAGCGCAATAACGAGCCGTGACAACCCTCCCCATGAGGTTTAGCCTGAGATTTGGGTTTCTGTCTGTCACCACTGTGTGAACCCTCTGCTGTTAAGACTGCCTCTGTCATCCACAGCACAGAGAGATGGAGGGAGTCAAAGAGAGAGAGAGACTGACAGACAAAGACAGAAAGAGTGAGGGCTTACAGTAATGTGATCGAATACGCTTATTCTTCGCTCTCTATCAGCTGTCGCTGGTCTGTCGGTGGGAGCCTGCTGAAGTCACAGTGGAAAACAAGCTGCCGGATGCATATTACAAAGAAAAATGGCAAGTGCATATTGAAATCACCAGTTCCAAATGATTATATGCAATTTCAGAAAGTTAAAATGCACATTTGTATCAGTCTGACACTAAACAATCTTGTATGACCAAAGAACCAGGTTTTTACAATGCTTCCAAACTAAAATATTTAAATAAATATAGAATAAATAAATAATAGAGCCATCTCTAAATGTCACACACACTGGAGAGCTGCTTTACAGTAGAAAACGCAGGCGTAATTCTAATTGAAAGAGACACTGACACTGTTTTTTTCATGTTTGATACTGAAGCTGCTTTCTTTTAAACAATCTATTGTGAAGTGGTATATAAATAAGTGTGACGTGACTTTACCGGAGTGCCGGATTGAAGAGCTCATGCAAACATCCACATTGCTACCATCAGATGCTTATTTTAACTACTGCTTTCTCATCCCTGTCATTTTTGTTTTGTGTTTATTTTGTTACTGAAAGGAAGCACATATTAGCATATTCATTTAAACGCCGCTCTCAGCAGTTTGGGTGGCGTCTGGATGTTCGCTAACAGTGCCGCTAACAACTTCTTACCCCAAAGAGAAGAACGAAAAAGAACTTCGCCATGAGTATATCGGGGCCTTTAGCTGTCAGAACTGAAAACGAAAAAGAAACACACACCATCAGTAACCATAAAAGGGGACACACAACATACCAATGCAAACACTTAAAAGAGAGATGACGAGAGTTTGTACACTGTCAAAGTTGAAAAGCCGATTCAGGTCCGTCCTCTTGCTAATTTTCTTCAGTGAGTCAGCAAATCTCTGACTTCCCATGAGTACTGAATACTTGGCCTATGATTAAAATTGACTGGAAGAAGAAAAAAACAGCATGCACTAAAAGCATCTTATTTCTTAGGGCTTTTGCAACTTTTGATCAATATAACAGCACAGAGGGGACAGAAAATATACTGGGCCATAACAAACTATAATCAAAATTGTGTCTCCTGCTCGAGCCACTAGACCCCCACTCAGACATCTTAAGACCATTTTGTGACTCGCGTCAAGGCATCAAGGTTATTATAGTTTTGCATTTTAAAATTTGTTTTTATTTTAATATCGGTTTCAAATTTGGTATGAATTTCAGTTTCTTTTTTTATTAGTTTAATTTTGCTAGTTTTAGTTTATTTTTTTAATTTTTTTAACATAGTTCTGTTTACTTTTTTGTATATTTTAGTTTCAGCAATTAAAGTGCCTTTTAACAGAACACTTCCATAGTGCAGACCAAAGCCAGGCATTTTAATTTAGGCTTAGTGATGCAAACGTAGCAAGACAAACAAAGAATGTTGAGATTTGATGTGCAACAGTAAAAGTATACACCAAAAAAAAAAAAAAAAAAACATGGCAAAATGAAAGTCAGGTCTTTTTACTCCATAAATATACAAAAGCTGCACTCCGATTGAGGGTCCATATTAAACACATATATTTATACATCAATGTGTATTTGTTTAATATTAATTTAATATAAATATTTGAAAGTGCTAGACTGAATGAAAAATGTTGTGATATTTATATTTATATAAAAATAAATGTAATTTGGTTATAATAGATGTGTCTTTTACCTTATTTAACCATAATCGTGATATTGTAACTCGTGTCTTGCTCACTTTATACCCACGAACAACCATAAATCACTGGGACTAATAAAACTCAATAATGGCAAAGCCTCAATGACAGTTGGGTAAATTTCCCTCTCAACTTTCAGAGAAGTAATGTATCGATCTTACATTATTCCTCATTATGCCGTTCGCAGTGCACTTAACTGCTCTGCACCTCTCCCTCAGATAACCTCACACGCAGGATGCGTCATTTACAGGTATTTCCCTTAACCACCACACAGCTTTCAGACCATCAGAGTAAGGTAAAAAAATAAAATAAAGCGAGGACATTTTGACCGGTCACTTTCTGAGACCCCTTTAAAGGCCTGTTTGAGGGATAAGGTTATAATTGGGTTAAGGGTAGGTTTAGGGTAAGGGCTCAGGTTAGGCACTTAGTAGCGATGGGTAAAGTTAGGGCAAGGGGCTAGAGATTGCATTGTCAATAAATGTCCTCACAAAGATAGATCTACAAGATTGTGTGCATTTTTTGAAGTCTTCATTAATTGTTCATAGATTTGTTCAAACCATAGAGTGTTTATTTGTTTTGTATTTTTAAAACAAATAAACAGTTTCCCTTCAACAGAGTTATCCTTTATGTTGTCAGGAAATATTTTCTGTAAAGCTGATATGGAGCGATGTCTTTGTTGTAAAAAGTGCTATACAAATAAATGAAAATGATTATTATTAAAAAATGTTTCGCTTATATGCCGTCTACTTAACAGAACATAAACATCTTCGAGATATTTCAATCATTTATTTTGATTAAAATTCTTTGATTCATTTGAATTTAGTACAATGGAAATATAACTGTCATTATTTCTACAGAATTTCTGCATGTTTGTCTGAAGTGATGGTGAACACTGCAGAAGACCAGTAAAGAAGGAAAGGAGGAGGGACGCCTCACAATGACTATTTGGAACAGAAGCTGAAAATTAAACCCCTGCAGCTAATAGTAGTTTTATTTACTTTTGACTGGTGTGCTTATATTAGAATCATAGTCGAGTGAAACAAAACACGAGACATCTTGCTAGTCACTCTGAGATAAAAGTCCACATGGAAGAGCTATAAAAAAACCCCAAAGCTTAAGCATCTCATTGGCATTAAACAGATCATGATGGCCTGTTCGGAGAAAAAAAAAAAAAGATGAAACAGATGAGTGTCTATAAAGAAAAGATGTGAGAAGACATATTTTAGACCTCATGGAGAGATTGAAGCATTTCGCTAGAACAAACCACTGGCAAAAATGCAAGTCTTGTCAATAAGAATGTCTTTTCCATGTTAAAACGAGATGAGACATTTTGAAATCTGACATCAAAGAGCTCATCTCTGGAAGAAAAAACCCATCTCTTTTTAGCAAATGAGCAATCAATCCAATAAAGACATGTAGAGCCTTTCAAACCATTACTGGAACTTACAATGAACACTCTCTTTAGAGGGAAGGAAAGCTAGGACACAAGATTAAGAGAAAGAGAAAGAGTGCAAGATGTACGTTTTGACCGATTGACCTTCAAAGTCATGTTTAGTGTTTTGCAGAACACAAAGTGAGAACGAGTGAATGAAAGAATTTTCGTTTGGGTGAACTATTCCTTTAAGTTCATCTTCTAAACAAAACAAACATGAGTTTTTAACTAAAAAAAAGTGAACACTGGGATCAGATGTATAACCGTTTACAATAACTGTTGAGTGCATCCTCTTAATAATTAAATCCGGCGTTTGAGACTGATGACTGTCTGATGAGGTCACTTCTGAGGAGAAGCAAGTCTCAGAACACTTGACCTTCCTTTAAACTCAATAAAATAAAACATACACTTACAACTGCCTTACACAGTACCAGATTGATCATATGTCGACAATGTCGAAAGAGGAGTAAATGAGAAATAGGCAGGAAAAGAAACAGACCAAGATCTGAGCAGTGCCACATTTTGAATAAGTCCATATAACTATTTTTATGCTTTTGAAAAAAAAAATTTTTATGTTCACCAAAGACTGCATTTATTTGATTATAAAAACATTAATAATGTAAAATATAACATTTACAATATAATTTAAATGTAATTTATTCATGTAATGCCAAAGCTGAATTTTCTGCAGGCATTATGATTTCAACAAACATTATTGAATTCAACTGATTATGATAATTTGATGATTAAGAAACATTGGAAACACGAGTTTGTTTAATAGAGCAGCATTTATTGGATTTTTTTTTGCAACAATATAAATGTAACATTGATTGCATACTTGTTGAATAAATATTATTAAAACATATTAATTTCACAAAAAATAAGAAATCTTACTCACCATAACTTTTATATTGTAGCGTAACTTCATAAATTATATTTATAGCATTATTTATTTTCAAATAAGAAATGAACTTACAAATTATGATGAAATGCAGAGTGTCTTAACATTTGGCTTGTTTCCATTTTGTTCTTTAAAGAAGTTAATTTGATCTTCTCAAGTTTGCTCATATGAATAATCACCTATAAACCTCAAATAGAGTTCAATTATCATAAAGTACATCGTAATTTTCTTAAAAAATACATATTTAATTATCCCAAACATTCTTTTATTTCTTAAAAATACATTAAAAAGAGCTTCAAATTAGATGTTTAATGTGGTCTGAGCCTTTTGGACTGAACAGTATATGAGCTATAACAGATAACAGTAACTAGGGCTGTTTTAAAACCTAGAGATATGCCTCATTGAGAGAGGCTGTAAGTGAAAAGAGAAAGCATGACATTTCTGCTGTTTGTTTCCTATGCTTTCTTTCTCTGTCATAATGTTATTTGTGGCTGTTTAGTGGAGAAATTGTCTGGGCAGTGCTGATGAATGCAGTTTCCCAGTCCTGATTTAAAATCCCATTAGGCTGTAATTACACTGGGTGAAAGTCCAGATCATTTTGGAGAGTTTAGGAGTTGCTTTCAAATGGAGAATCATCTTTTATTCTGCTGAATGAGCCTCTTAACAAAGTTTAGATGTAAGCTTTAAAAGTATTATGCAAATTTGAATGCCGACTTAATCAGTCAAATATAAACACGAACCTGCAAACGTTTCACCAAATGATCCACATTTCAGCTCTTCGCATAAGTCATTACAAGATACAGACTCTACCCTGGACTACACGGAGGGCAAATGAACGCAAGCGGTGTGATGTGACTGACAGGTGTAACATGAGAGGTGATACTGAACCTGGCAGGGAAAGCAATGGGAATGTCTTCCTCGTCACCGCGAGAACACCAGGAAAAGACGTGGCACAACACGAATGTCACCGGGAGGGAAGACACCTTGTCAGAACGACAGTGCAAACCCATTAAAAAACCCTGGAATATTACGACACAGAATATTCTGCCATATTTCCTTCTTTTAGGCTGCAGCAAGGACACTTCGATCTGTCCGTCATCACCAGCGTGAAGGTTTGTATCATACAGGTTCTTCTTATAATTGACCCACACCACTGCAATGGAATTCTAAAAGTCTTCTAGCAATAACATGTATTTTGTCCTGAATCTTTTGTACTAAAGCTTGTCAATTAACAAGCAATTCATTTGTTACAGTATTTATTTATCTTTGTTGGATGTTAGTTAATAAAAAAACACAATTGTTCATCAGTTAGTTCACAGCATTAGCTAATGTTATAATATACAAGTACATGTTGAATTAAAGGAAGATTAATAAAGGCTATAGAAGTATTGTTCATTCTGAGATCATGAAACTATTGTAAAGTGTTACTGATTTATTTTCTGTTTTTTTTATATAAGTGTTTACAGTGTACCCACAATCCCTTGCTGCAGGTCCCGTGGGATCGTGGCGGAGTAGAAATATGGTTGGCTGCTTTCATTATGGTACTGTAATGTACTGGCGACCACGTTGTCTGTTCTTTGCATGCCTGCACTGCTGAATGGTTGCCCTGACAAGATCGCTCATGGCAACTGCACAGGTCTGTCTCTCTCACGGTTCAGGGAAAAACACGGCCAAGCCACCCTGGGGAATCTACACCCACATGCATTTGTTGTATAGCCCTCGGTCTATCCCTCAGAGGAGACCACCTGCTATTCCTTTTACTGCACTGTGATGAGATGGTGGTCTCGTCCTCATTTCTTTCTTTCTTTTGCTTTTCTCTGTTTGTCCTTCTCCTCGGGTGTGCCGCATCCATAAAAGCTTCAGTCTGTTTTGTGCAGAAAACCCAGAGATTCTGACCTGGTTTTGCTGAGTTGAGGACGGAAGTGGAATTGAAAGTGTTCTGAAATTCTCAGTTTATACTGTTGGAATAATGGCACGCTTACCCCAATTCTTTTTCTGATGTGAATTTTATTTAATTACCCCGATTCATTGTAATCTAGCATGAGATTTATTTAATAAAAAAATGTATTTAATAAAAAAAACTATTTTGTTTAATTGTTTTCAACTTTAATTTACCTTTCTATTTTATTGTTATATTGTTTTTCATTATTTTTATTTTTCCCATTTTTATTTAAATATATTTTAATATGTTTCACTTTTATAATATACCTGTAATAGTCGTAAAATGTAAAATGAATACCCAAAAGCTTAGCTCATGTTTTTCTAATGAGCCTGGGCTGGAAATTCATAACGCAGTGTTTGTGCTGTGTTTGTAGTATGTCTTACAAGGGAGCTAAAGCAGGAACTATACCGTAGATCAAACAACATTTAGAAGAGAATCTTAAAACTGTTGAAATGATTATGGTACACACATTAAATAAAGGAAACTCTATTGCCCCATTGAGAACTAACAGCTCAATAAACAATGTATATCAAGTACACTTCTGTTCAAAAGTTGGTGCTTCCAAAAAAAAAGACATTTTTGTTCTGTTTTTGAAAAGAAATTTACATTTTTATTAAAATAGGGTGCAATAAATCAATAAAAATACCAAATGTCAACGTCCATTTAAAAATGTATTTGTTTGGCTTTTTAAAAAAAAAACAAAATTGTACTAAATTTTAGAATATATATACAGGTCCTTCTCAAAAAATTAGCATATTGTGATGAAGTTAATTATTTTCCATAATGTAATGATAAAAATTAAACTTTCATATATTTTAGATTGATTGCACACCAACTGAAATATTTCAGGTCTTTTATTGTTTTAATACTGATGATTTTGGCATACAGCTCATGAAAACCAAAAATTCCTATCTCAAAAAATGAGCATATCATGAAAAGGTTCTCTAAACGAGCTATTAACCTAATCATCTGAATCAACAAATTAACTCTAAACACCAGCAAAAGATTCCTGAGGCTTTTAAAAACTCCCAGCCTGTTTCATTACTCAAAACCGCAATCATGGGTAAGACTGCCGACCTGACTGCTGTCCAGAAGGCCATCATTGAAACCCTCAAGTGTGTTTTATCAAGGGCAGGGTCAATGCAGCTAGCTATCAGGAGATTTTGGAGCACTTCATGCTTCCACCTGCTGAAAAGCTTTATGGAGATGAAGATTTCATTTTTCAGCACGACCTGGCACCTGCTCACAGTGCCAAAACCACTGGTAAATGGTTTACTGACCATGGTATTACTGTGCTCAATTTGGCTGCCAACTCTCCTGACCTGAACCCCATAGAGAATCTGTGGGATATTGTGAAGAGAAAGTTGAGAGACGCAAAACCCAACACTCTGGATGAGCTTAAGGCCGCTATCGAAGCATCCTGGGCCTCCATAACACCTCAGCAGTGCCACAGGCTGATTGCCTCCATGCCACGCCGCATTGAAGCAGTCATTTCTGCAAAAGGATTCCCGACCAAGTATTGAGTGCATAACTGAACATAATTATTTGAAGGTTGACTTTTTCTGTATTAAAAACACTTATTTTATTTTATTTTTTGAGATAGAAATTTTTGGTTTTCATGAGCTGTATGCCAAAATCATCAGAATTAAAACAATAAAAGACCTGAAACATTTCAGTTGGTGTGCAATGAATCTAAAATATATGAAAGTTTAATTTTTATCATTACATTATGGAAAATAATTAACTTCATCACAATATGCTAATTTTTTGAGAAGGACCTGTATATATATATTAATAAATAATATATATATATATATATATATATATATATATATATATATATATATATATATATATATATATATATATTAATTTATTAATAAATTAATAAATTAATAACTTTCTTTTAAAATGATTTTTTTTTAAATCTGAAAAATGTATTCTGTGTCATCCTTGTGATAACTAAAGTATAATGAAGAGCAGTTGATGAAATACAAAATACAAGAAAAAAGTGCAAGCAGTTAGGCCTGCGTGTTATCTAGCAAACACGTTTAACCCTAAAGGAACTTACATTAATTACATCACACTGAACTGTCTCCCAGTAGCAATCTGAGGTTAACTTCTTTACTCAAGGCCTGCATCCTCCCCCTGGCTACTACAAATTGCCCACTTAAATATATATATCTTAAGCTCAGGTTCCACTTGGTATTTATGGCTGCTGAAAATCTTCAACTTCAACAGCCAAATTTGTACAAAGGGAATATTTCTTGACATAATAAGTGATTGCACTGATCAAAAGCTCTTTGATATTCAAATCATCTGGGTCAAGCAAGCGTTCAGCTTCTCATTGCAAGTCTGCGGAGCATTTGGTGAGACAAAGCACAGTGCTTTAAAAGACCGAGGAACACGATGTACGTGCAGAATTCATTAGAATGCATTTACATGAGGCTAGAGTTGAAGCCGTGGCTGAATTAATGGCTTAAGATCACAGATGTGCACATGGGAGTCACGTGATAGAGAGTGGCCATGTGAAATGAAGACACTGACGACCAGCGAGCAACGTCTTCTAGATCTCTCTGAAGCGTATAAATGCGCACACTATCAACTTTTTTTTTTTTTAAGTGTTTAACATCTTTGGGCCATATCTTGACCCTCTTTTTTTCCTCTCTGACCTCTCTGTGTGAGGGAGCAGTGTGTTTCTGATGAACATAGCTGTCGCTCGGCAGGTCTCTGATTACTGCATAACTGCTTTCAATTAGTGCCGAGCACATTAGCACTGCCAGCGTGAGTCACACTGGGTCCAATCCTCCTTCCATTGCTCTCTCTACTTTTCCCCTTACAGTTTTAAACATTTTAATGGAAGGCCTTAATACCTTTTATAAAGGTACATTATGCTTATCCGAGCCAAGCCTAATCTTCAAAATATCTGTGAAAGGTGAAGTGACCTTGAGTCAAGATACTTTGGATTTAAACTTGGAGGCTTAGCGATTACATTTACATTTATCCATTTAGCACAAGCTTCTATCCAAATAAGTACGAAGTGATTCATCATAAGGAAGTGGGTAACAATGTAACCAAGTAAGATGTACTGCAATACAAAGTTACAAGATTGTAAGAAGATCATGTACAAATTTTACCGAAATAAATCAATACTGTTATCCAGCAAGGATGCATTAAATTGATCAAAAGTTGCAGTACAGACATTTATAATGTAATACATTAATATTAAAATAAAAATGCAGTTCTTTTGAATGTTTCTTGAGCACCAAATATGCAAATTAGAATGATTTCTGAAGGATCATGTAACACTGAATTTTGGAGAAATGACTGCAGAAAATTTGGATTTAACATCAAAATCGCTTTTTTATATTTTAGTATTAACAGTTCCTTTAAATAGTAATATTTCACAATATAACAGTTTTTACTATATTCTTGATCAAAGGCATGCAGCCAGGCCCGGATTACGAATTCAGAGGCCCCTGGGCACAATGTCTTGTAGGGCCCCACAACCCACCCCACCCCCCACAATCAAGCTTTTGAATTTTTAGATACTATTTGCTGGTAACATCTCTAGCGTGCAACAAGCTGGTATACTAAGCAAGCACATAGTGCCTCACCTTTACCAATCCAGTTATATGAATCAAATTCTTCCATAATTAACACACTAACACACACCCATTAATGTTTCCTTCCTGTCTGTCTCTCTCTTCCTCTCCTGTCCTCTACTCCTCAGCTCTCCAGGGGCTGAAAATGTTGCAGTTCTAGGATACTATCCACAAACAAATTGCTTTCAACTTATGTGTGCAAAATTCAGAATTTAACAAATGTGCAGCAATTTGTACAAATAGAGACATTTTTGTGAATAAAATTTTTAATTTTGTATTAGTGATCATAATTTGCGCATGCAACAAAGAGGATGTAGCAGGTGATGCGTGCATTTATTGACGTCTTCTCTGCGTCAATCTCATTTGAGTGTATTCGGCTATGCTTAACGTGTAATTAAACGCTCATCAGATTTTTTTTTTTACATAGTTGGCTATTATTAGTATGATTTTTACTGTCTGTTAATAACACTGTCCATCTCTTTATGTTAAGGTTTGTATTAATTTCGATATGCCAGAGGGCAGAATAAGACAGGGAATTAAAGAATGCATTGTAGTTCTCTACTAATTCATACTTTTCTAAAACGTTTCATAATAGCAATTAACTTATTTAGCAATTACATTAGTATTGTGCTAGTTTTGTTGCCAGTGTTGCTCAAAGAGCGAGTTCGGCAAAAAGCGGATTCGAACTCGGGTCGAACGCGTCAAAAGCTTCATGCACCTCTCGCCTTACGCCCTACGCCACAGTAGCTGTTTAACAATAAGCGTCTTTTCGTTCAAAAGACAGGGACGTAGTGCAAATATATGCTCCGTTATCGTAAATGTTAAAAAAGAAAAGAAAAAAAAAATTCTTCCCCTCGCTTGGGCCCCTGCCCATATTGCTCAATGGGTAATCCGGGCCTGCATGTAGTCTCGGTGACTAAAACACTTAATCTTAATTAAACTTTAAATAGTAATTTAATTCAATTTTACCAATCCAAAATGTAAAAAGTAGAGTATATTCTATGCATCCATAAAATAAATGTACATTTATACATGACCATGTTCCCTTGGGGGGGGGGGGGGGGGGGGGGGGGGGGGAGAGAGAGAGAGAGAGAGAGAGAGAGAGAGAGAGAAGCTAATTTAGCCTGGCTTGATGACATCGAGCAGAAGTATACTGACTCTGGGCTTTATAATCACTTCCCATGAGACTGTACAACACTTCTAGACTTACTAGTGTGACAAAGAGAGGCTTATGAACACACAACCAACCCACACACACAATCAGCACATAGAGTGTCAGGTGTGCACAAAACAGAACCATGTACAACAGAGGAAGGCCAACATACTAGCACCGACACATGCACGCACATGCACCCACACACACCAACGCCATGTTGATGTACTTATAACATCAACATAGGAAAGAGGAAAAACATACTGCAAATGCAATCAAGTCTGCAGTCGTCAGTAGAGCAGGGCATGCACACATACACACATTGTGCAGAGATGTGCACATCTTATAAACAGTGAGGGTCTTGTCTCACATTCCTGACTTCATGAAGTTCATTGTGACCAGATGCAGTATACAGAGAACAGGCACAAATATGACACATGAATAACAAATAAGTAAGATAAACCCCATTTGAGCTCATTAAAATGAGAAGTCTCATAATGTGGTCCATAGAGGTTTACTGTAAGTACACAACACGAAAACAGTTCACGATTCATTTTGAGCCAGACACAAATCAATGAGATGATTTGTGATTCTTTAAAAGGATAGTTCACCCAAAAAAGAAAATTCTGTCATAATTTACTCAGCCTAATGTTGGTCCAAACCCAACACAAATGAATCCTGAGAGGTTTCTGTCCCTCCTCTTAAAGTCCAGGGTTGCCAGAAAAGGTCATAAAAGTGTTGTAAAACGAATCCATATGAACGGAGTGGTTTAATCCAAGACTTGCGAAGAGATGCGATTACATGATCAAATAAAATGACCATATCTCTTCCAAGGACTTGTCATATATTAATTATATATATATTAATCACTTTTTAGAATTATTCAAACCAGGATCTGAGAGTCCATTTGACAGATTCAAAAGAACTGGTTCATAAGAGTCATTTGTCTATGAATTAGATGGAAGTGGTCACACTGTACTGAATGTTCTTGCATGCGGCCATCAAATACAAAGCAATTGTTTAATTTTGTCTTTCATTTAACTTACTGCATTCAACTCAGACTGTAAATTCACAAAATATAAAATGGTAAAAATATGAAATATAGAAGTAGATTCAACAGCTGTATAGCCAGAAAACTTCCTTTCTCCTGTAGTTAATTGGAGGGGTTACAGTCTACAAAGAATAGACTGTTTTTGTCTCAGAGGAGAAAGTGAGATGGTGGGTGTGGATATTTGCTTTTTCATGGAGGTATATCTCGGACTAAGAGAGGAGCATTCAGGCCTTTACGGCACTCTCTATACCAATGCAATTATATGAAAAATGAAAAAAAAAAGATGGAAGGATAAAAGGTAGGAAGGTTTCAGATCATCACAAATGGATTTTTACAGGTGGATGGATTAATGTCTGAGTAGATGGGTATATGAATAGATGGATCAATAGAAGAAAGGGAAAGTGCTGAACAATAATGATCTACAGAATACGGGTTTTGCTCTTTGAACAAAATAAGTGGCTGGTTTCCATTCATACAATGTTGCATTAATAATTTGGTTTCATGCAAGTATTTGTGTGCGTTAAGAGAACGGTTCCTATGGGAGGTTTTTGGTAGAACTAAATTAGCCCTTACAATTAAGAAATCTGTGCTGAGAGTCAAGGGAGTGATTTTAGTTCCCTCGCTGCACACAGAGTCTTAAGCACGAGGGCCTGACCCCACTACATGCTCCATTCACTAAACACGGTAAGCCCCTCATTAACTATCCGCAATGGGGCTTCTGTCACACAAATACACACCGCAGAATATCAAACGGAAAACTATGAAGAAACAATGCAAGGCAGATCAAATGTGGTTTCAAATTGAATGGAAAAATGAAGGAGCTCATGTGGTAGTCGTGGTCTGGGGCAATTGTTTACACTAAGTTATGGGATGCAGTTCATTCTTCACTGAGGCTTTTACTGAGGTAAACAACAAGGGCCGCCAATTAATCTGCCTTTGATTAGGTTATAATGAGAGTTCACTGCCATCTCCAGTCTGGGTCACTCGTTTTGCTTTGGTGCCCTGATCACAAATTAGCATCTAAGGAACCTTTGTCTTCTTTCAGGCCTATGGAAAACACAAACTTTCACAATTAGGAACTGTAATTGTTGACTCACGATATCACTCAACTGTAACTGCAATAACAAACATACAAAAGTGCACACAAATATACAGAGATGCCACTGCCAAATTGGACATCTAATCTGGTGTGTAAAAAGAAGTATGTAGAGAACGTAGAACATGACAGAGATTTTGAACACTTAGAACCATGAAAACTGAGAATGTACACTTGTTCAAAAGTTTGGAATCTGAACTATTTTGTGTTTTTGAAATGCTGCTATTAACTATTAAGTCTTTTATGCTGCATTTACTTGATAAAACTACAGTAAAAACAGCAATATTGTGAAATATTACAATAGAAAATGATAGTGATAGAAAATGATAATGATAGAAAATATATGACAAGTCCTGGGAAGAGACATGGTCATTTTATTTGATCATGTAATCACATCTCTTCACAAGTCTTGGATTAAACCACTCCGTTCATATGTATTCGTATTTTGATGGCAGCATACAAGAACATTCAGTACAGTGTGACCACTTTCGTCTAATTCATAGACAAAATGACTCTTATGAACCAGTTCTTTTGAATCTGTCAAATGGACCCTTAGATCCCGGTTTGAATCATTCTAAAAAGTGATTAATATACTGTATATAATTCATATATGACACTATATGACAAGTCCTGGGAAGAGACATGGTCGTTCTATTTGATCATGTAATCTTTAATAAATTTAAAAATTATTATCAATTGAATATATATCTAATGAGCATTAAAACAATGCTAATCTAATTGTAAAAAATAGGGGATATGAGCATGGACAAAAAATTATCACCAATACAAATCAAATCAAATACTATTAACAAAAAATAATTAAAAAAATCTAATACCAGACAATATTTGAGATATTTTGCCCACCCTCACTTGAACACAGTCCTCACATTCTTTAACACCATAAGAACTGAAAACAAAAACATGCAAAATAATCAAAGAGATAGTTTAAAGGTGCCCTATGTAAAAATTGAGGTAAAATTATCCAAAAAAATGAGCTACACGCATCAAAAGAATGAGAAGAAATAAGTGCAATGATGTCATTAAAAAATTGACAAGTTATAGTGCTGCCGAGATATAAACCTAAATTAGCATGCTAAATTACTAGCGCCGGCCCGACTGGTGTCGTAATACCAGTTTCGGCCATGGGATGCGGTATGCGGGGAACATAACCACCATTCAAACTGTAATACACGAATAACTTGCACGGCTTGTGGGCGTACTTGAACCTGATGTCAATCATGTGAAAAGTACAGCCCATTACTTTCAGTTCAGGGAAGAGACGAGAGCGGAAAAATGGCTGAAGCCCTTGGCAAGAGAGCCTTAGCCACACCACAACCACCCGCTGCAGGGAAAAAACCTCGCACAGATGCTCAAAAAAGGAGCAGAACCAGAGTCAATATAGGCACTGCTTTCCATCGCTGGAGACTTTTAATGGACAAGTAAGAAATGAAGTTCGACTCTGAACTTGCAACATTTCTTTTGGATCGGTAAGTAAGATGCTGTTAGTATTTCACTAGAAGTTTGTTTTATATGTTTGTGTAATTTTTTTGGGAAGTTATAGAAATGTATCGAAGGATGTTTGATTAAAGTGCTAATGTGATGGCTAACTTAACCGTAACGTTAACTGTTATCTATTAGCGTTTGATAGTTAGCTCTAACGTTATCCACAGATCCGATCCGGTTTTTCACCTGTTATCTACCAGCCGTCTCTACCAAACTGATGATAAAATGTAACATTAGCTAAGAAGCTTGAAATGTCTTCGGGGATAATGAACCCCAAATGGACGCACGAAAAGTAATGAGACCAAATGTTTTCTGGGGACTAATAATAACACTAGAAGAAGAGGTGTTGATAATGAAATCAAACTTGATATATGCTGCTAAATTAGCATCAACCGCGGGCAGCATATGTAACACTCATATGTATGAGGAATACATTTTGGTAAGTTGTAGCATAGGCTACTGTATTTTTGGCTACAGGCTACAGTCTTCGTGTTTTTTTACTATTAGCTAACGTTAGTAGAGATGATCGGTTCACGTGCGCTAGGGATCTCTCATTTAACTTCTACAAGCGCCAAAAAACATTGTTTGAATTGCGTACTAAAATTGACAGAATCTGAGAGCTTATTTTTTAAATATCATAACTAACCTGCTCTGTCTAATCTGTCGGTCTACGTGTCCTCTTTGCTTTGCGATCTTTCTGTGCGTCAGAAAATTTATGTGTGGCGTGAGAGCGTGTGAAAAGTGTCAATTGCGAGTTAGTAGCTCTGAATGGCGCAAGCTTGGTCTAAATCAGCGAATGCTGTCTGTCAAATAAATGTAATTCAAACTAACAATACATATGTAATATAAACAAAACTAATATGAACATATTCACTGGTAAAGGTGAAGGGGAGTAGCTTGAAGATGTCATTTAAAAATCACTTGACATCAGCTAACGTTCCTCTGGAGTCTGGAGTCAAATCGTCCTCCAATAGGAGTTGGCTCGGCTTCTGCTACGGCGTGAAGGTAGGGCGGAGCCATAGACCGTAAGGGCGGAGCATAGAGACTATGCCGTTTCTCGTTTGTTACGTTAGAGTAGACCAACTCACTTTCTGGAGGTATACTGCCCCCATCTGGTATGGAATGTGGAGTATGAATTTATTTTTTGGCAGACATTCCACATGGCACCTTTAAATTTAGCAATTTTTTTAATTCTGTCACCATGTATTCACCCTCATTCTTTTTGCCCATACAATGAAAGTCAATGGGGTCAATTGCTGTTTCACAATAACACCCTCTCTCCCATGATCAGAAAACAATGCTATCATCGTATTGATTAAAGGAAAATACATAACTGTGTAAGACTCTTCTGCACTATCTGTATTAACAGAAAGAAAGGTGAGAGCAGAGACAGGCAGAGAAACATGTTCATGTGTTTGGATCCTGATTAATCCTGCTTCCCACTGTGACACTGGCAGTGACAGCTGACCTTTGACAAGGCTAGGACAGTGATTTGCCCTTTGCCATGGCAACGAGGGACAGACATTCAGCCAGTGGCTCCTCTGATCATGTCAGTGTCAATGAGGTCAATGTGGACACTGAACCCTCACCCTCGACCAGAGAACAGGTGTTTGCCAAGCTTCAGAAAGAATGTGAAACACGCCGACGGTATAATAATATCTGAGCAGAGCAGGAATGACAGTGTAACCTGTGAGACGGTGTAACTGACAGGGCTGTTGATGTAGCTGGCAGGAACAAACCGGGTTTCTCCCTGAGGACCTGTCACCGCGTTTAGCCAAATATATCACAATGACATTACTGATCCACAAAACACCTGGTTGGCAGAGTCCCTACAGAGGGACGAAACACTTTCACAGTCTCTCTCGCGCTCCGTTTCTAATGTACATACAAATACTCACCTTGCGCCACACACTTATCAAACAAAAAACAATTCCACCTAATTCCCAGACGGTCCGCCCACTCCCTCCCATTCTCTTAGCTACTGTCAACAGCCTATTGCCTCTGAGAGTCCGTGTCACTTCCTGTTTGTCTCAGCATCTCCGCACCGACCACTGGGGCTCCTGGCGGGGAAGTGGGCAGGAGCCATCAGAGGTATAACGTATCTCCACGGAAACGCTAGGTGATTGATGGCTGAACCTGCTTACCTTGGGTAGCTGACTGACAGCGACAGAGCAGGAGAGGCTTTTACTGACATTTGTCATAAATCAACTACAATTTCATCAGAGAGAGAGAAAACGAGAGATAGAGAGGCCTGTCATCTGAGCCATCTGTTATCACTCTACACTTCACATATCCTCCTCCACTTCCTCTACTCAAAAGCACGCATACAATGCAAATGCACTGATGTGTTTGCAGGCAGATGTTGGTGTGGGTCATGATGCTATAGTTTCAAAGTTGACCCTATTTATTTTCCTAATACACATTCATTCCTCAGCCACTTTCATTTTAGCTGTTTATGTGAATAAATATAAAACTAGTACATTTAGTTCATTACACAATACTGAAACAATTTCAGAAAAATATTTGCAATATTTCACAATATTACATTTATCTGTATTTTTGACCAAATAAATGCAACCTTAGCGAACAAATCAAAACTATGAAAACCTAAATAAGTAAATAAATAAAACAATTACAATCTAACTGGCTCCAAATGTTTGACCGGTAGAGTTTGCGTGTACATATATACACATTTATTGTGAAAGGTTTTTTTTTTTGTCATCCATGCAATAGAAGTCAATGGCCACTAAATCTGTTTGGTTAAAAACATTCTTCAATATATCTGCATAATACATTATTTGTGTCCATACAGGTAGTATGAGTAAATAATTAAACATTTTTTTCTCTCTCTCTAATTGAATAACCTATTTACCTTACATTACAAAAATACAAAAGTGACTTTAAAACTAACTCAGACAACACAAGAGAGCGTCCCACAAATACAGAGATCTCATAGGCCGCTACGTCCTAACCATCTCTGACAGGCTGACAAATTACATTACGCTTTTTCAGGAGATCCGCAACTCATCTGGTAAGCAATTTTCTAAGGCACTTAGGTGAAGATCCCGCTCCTGTTTGTGACCTTTTAGGCACCCTGACTCTGCTGTCACAGTCTGAGTGGCCATGAAGAGAGCAGCCTGTAGAGTAAAGGCCAGGTCCCTCTCTACAGATATGCAGAGCTAATCAGCTGCTCCATGAAAGAGTGTCAAACAGCAGCAGCACCAGCAGGCACACAACACAATGGAGAGAGAGAGAGAGAGAGAGAGAGAGAGAGAGAGAGAGAGAGAGAGAGAGAGAGAGAGAGAGAGAGAGAGAGAGAGAGAGAGAGAGAGAGAGAGATGCAAGGGTAAAACAAATGATCCAAACACATACAGGCTTACTCAGTGTGTAGCCAGTGAAAGCACCAGGCCGAAAACCAAGCAGCATCCATCACTCTTGTCTGTCTGTTCCCCTCAGCTCCACACACACCTGGCTGAGCTACATCTGCATAAACACATCTGCTGCTCCATGGAATGCTTTCTTAAAGAAACACACTTTCCTGAGCCTGTATCAGTGCTTGTCATGCTCAAATGATGGGTTAGTTATACTTGCACAAAATGGTGTGGAATATTGTGAATATAGTCATGGCATTGCATTTAAGCCCTTCGATTTTGACTATATAAACAAAACAGCACAAACTAAAATAAAATATATATTAAATATTATTAATAATAATAATAATAATAATACTCATTTTACTTTTTGTTAGAAGTATTAATAAGTATTTATTGTTATTTATTTAACCATTGAATATTTTAGCATGGTTGGAACACTGTAGTGACCAATCAGCAGCCAGCTATGGAACTATCTGTTTTATCTAGCATGTTGGCGTTCAGATCAGATCTGATATTCAGAAGGCGGTAGACAAAAAAACAACAGGAGATGTGCTTGCGATTTGATGTGTTGAAATTCACTTACTGAGATAAAAGACTACAGATCCACATGACCTAAAATAAAGTATCTATATATGTTACCAAAAGAAACAGGGCTTTAATTGCGTTGCTTGTCTTGACATCTTTAAATCAGTTTGGCGTTGAGCGCCCCACAGCTTGAGCTTCGTTCCGTTCAAAGCCAGTTTACAACAGCTGTTTTGTTGTTGTTGTTTACTAATCTCTCCTTGCATCTTTAAAAGAACTATTACACCCACAAAAACAGATGTCAATTGTTTTTCCTCCAGTGCGGTTTCTTTCACAAGAATTAAGAGGATTAAAGATACTACATTTGCCGCTAATAAAAGTAAAAGAGAAAGGTGGTGGGAAATAGAGAGAGAAAAACAAGAGGGGTGAAACTCATCCAAACTGTCAACGTGTAAAGTGGAATTTGCACTTGAAAACGGTGGTGCTGAATATGTGCATTTGATCATTTTGACGTGAAGGTTTGCGAAAGGAGTGATCAGAGATGCCGCCGTCTTCCTGATCTATTTTTTACGCTCCTCATCTTTCCTCCGACTGCTCAAAGATGGGTAATTATCTTTTAAATATGAGACTCTGGGTTGGGATGCTTTGTCCTGGTATGCATCGCTGTGTGTATGAAGATTTCAGTGTGAAGGCGGACATCAAGAATAAAAGTGCTTCTAAAAGATGTCCAGCTCTTATGAGGAATAAAACCTGGGTTATATTAACAGTGAAAAACATTAACAGAAAAAAAGAAAAAAAATCTATGAAACTATCAGACTGTGAACAGACAATCAATCAATTCGATTTACTGAAAATGTAACTACCTAAGCAAAATCTTGCCAAATGTCAGCAATATTTTAATACATATTCATCACCAAACAATGGCTCTCAATCACTATAAATGTGCGCACAAACACGCTTGAATGCATGCAAATGCCAGCACACTGTAGGAAGAGGCCTAATTGCACACTGCCCAGATAAATCATGTTTTCATCTCCTGTCTGGACAATCTAGGACTCCTTTGATGGATAGGTTACACGTGTCCCTCTCTTCATCTAATGCTATTCCGCCATCTCTCTCCCTCCTCTCACTAGTGTTTCTCCCTTGTTACAGCTCCAGTGGCTGCAGGATTCAGAGGATTAGACGCGAGAACGCCTGTTCTCCTCTTCCCCCCTCTCTATCCTCTCATCTTCCCCGAACAAAAGCGGATTTAAGCCATTAAAGGTGTGATAATCCTGAGAAGATGGGATGAGGTAGAAATGGATGAGAGAAGCATAGAGTGAGTGATTCCAGCTGAGTGGAGGTTCTGAAATCACACGTGAGGAGGCTAATTACTTCTTTAGAATTCAAACCACAGCGAAGGTCAACCAATCACCAGGCACCAATCACAAAGAAACTTGACTAAATAATCTGAATATTTAAATGGAAATGATATTTCTTCAGGGCATCTACATTTTTTTTGCACACTTTGTTATTGTTATGTACGCACCAAAGAGAGTATGGTCTTGAGTGTACAAAGGGTAATGATCTTTTATCTTGTAGTGTGCGCTTTCTTTAATGTGACCATTCATTGAGAGAGTGGGCAAAACAGTGATTTAAACATTAAATAAGAATGGCAACATAATCCTGAGGGTTTAAACCAGTAATTACCTAATAAATAAAAAAGGAAGATATGGTAAATCCAACAGCTTTACACACGCTGCGGGTTACAGTCGGATAGACATGCATCTTGGTGTATAGAATGGTAAAACTATGGCAAATGTGCACTCACAGAGAAGTGGTGTGGGAAACTGTCATTGGGCAACAGTGCATTCATGAGTGTTTTTCTAAAAGAGCAGTGATACAGCTGGCATATGAGAAATACAACTCTAATATCACTGTTTAAGCAGAACGTGTGTGATTTCCTCAGGGCATCTCATGGCTGGGGGAGATTTTACACAGCTTTCTCTGTCTCACTTCTGCAATTTCTCATTCATTAGCCTGGCCAAACAAACACTAAAATGCAAAAATGCAAATGACACATGCACTAGCACACATAAACAAACCCCATTACCTCACAAAAGGCTAATTTAATTTGAAAATAGGAGTTAATGAACACCAACCTAATTGCCTTTTATCTTCATTAGATGAATGGAAAACTAACTGCGTGTTAAGGGTAAAAACTGCTGTTTTTCTGCATCTAGCACACGATTGCATTTAGAGCTGGGATTTCAAAGCAAAGGAAAAAAACAGAGAAAATAGCTTTGTTCCAAAACCTAGTGAGCTGCTACCTAGACAGCATTTAAGCTATAATTAGGTGTACTTCTGAGGAAAAGGATGCAAGCTGGCCAATGTAGAAGGACAAATTGAGGGCCAGAATGCACCGTGAATGGCAGAAAAGTGGACAAAAATGTTGATTATGATATATTGAAAACTGGACAAAAAAAGTATGCATTTTTATGCTAATAGTGTATACAGTGTTGTTAGCTAAGCAACATGCATAATGTCTACAGGAATCAATGAGAGTTTTCCTGTGCACTTCACTTGGAGTTGCTGCCTGAGTGAGATAGACAAAGAATAAGAGAGAGAGGCCAAGCAAATACAAGAAATTAAATGGATTTGTTAATATGAAGACTAACACAGTCGCACCATAAGGGGTTGGGTTCAAAATCTTTTGGATTGAAATGTAGACTGCACACCGTCATATGTTTTAGTGCTTCAATGGCTGTGTCCTCTCCGAACTTCGGGTTATTGATAGCCCGTAACCACTTTTTGCCACTTAAGTCCAAATCTTTGGGTAATCTATGAAAACTTCCTCCGTGTATTTTCCTTGTGCTGGCTGAACATGCCAGTACTATGCAAGTGCACACCATTTCGAAACAAAGGAGTAATTTCAACAATTAGTTCGCAAAGTAACTCTTCACTAGAAATTGTGTGAAATGATTTCCAGGCAGTAGCGTAGAGATGAGAGTTTGCCTGCGGAGCTGAGCATTGCAATGCACTATGGGGATTGTTGTCTACAATCCACAAGCACTAAAAAGTCATTTTCTGCCTTTTATCGGCCAAGAACGACCCAAATTAGAAATTTATGCTACTATTCTACTACATATATCACCCACTTTCAATACATATTCATGTCTCCACCAGTGGAATTACTCTTTAACCAATATATTATTCTGTACAATAATAAATGTTTCTCAACTTTCAAAAACAATTGCTCATTTTATTTAAAAATGTGAGAAATAGGGAAGTCCAAATTTGACATTCAATATATATATATATATATATATATATATATATATATATATATATATATATATATATATATATATATATATATATATATATATATATATATATATATATATATATATATATATATATATATATATGCCTTGCATCTTGTGCCCTGTAGGTTGTCGCCAATGTAATTCCCAGTCAAAACAATATATATATATATATATATATATATATATATATATATATATATATTTGCGGATGTTTTGTTGTAGGTCTATGACTCCTCCCCCTGAACTTTCCCTTGCCTTGTATCTTGTGCCCTGTAGGTTGTCACCAATATAATTCCCGTGACTAGTTTGAGTTATATATATATTGTTTTGACTGGGAATTACATTGGCGACAACCTACAGGGCACAAGATACAAGGCAAGGGAAAGTTCAGGGGGAGGAGTCATAGACCTACAACAAAACATCCGCAAGTATGACTTCTACAAGCAACCACTCTCTCCTTCATATTTTTTCTTTTTCCGCTGCAAATCAGCGCAGACAACTTGCGGGCTACCGTTTTTCACAGGAATAAATCCAGTCTCGCACGACGAGAACTCATATGTCACGCATGATTTTATGTTTTTTCTGTATTACTTCTCGCTTGTGAAACGTAGTTTGTAGACCATAAAGAGTTGTTGGCGATTCTTCCTATTGAAATGTTGCGTAATGTATGACCCCCATCACCGATCCGTCGATTGATGACACAATTGACGTCGTAGATTGATAACACAGTGAATAAGCTGAATGGAAATTGTTATCATACTGATGAATTATTGTTTTTGGGAAATAATGTTAATGATAAGTGAATACATTCATGTTTTTTAACATGACTGGTATGAAGCAGGGCATGTTTGCTAATGAGAGGCCGATATCAGCGCCACACGCCAGTCGCACGGATATAAAGGAATGAGGACATTTCATTCTACCAAACTAACATACCCGCAAGTGCTGAATTAATACTCAAACTAGTCATTTTGTCCCAAAGTCTGCTTAACATGGTCCATAATGTTTGCATGAAACAACAACAGCGTGAGCGTAGACATTTCGCAGTTGTCCACGTCTGATGCTATGGTTACTATGGGAGTACTAACGGAAACCAGGGATAACACGAATATTAGTGAACAGGGACGGGCAATGTTTAAAATTGTGAATTTCTCTGAATTTACAAAATCTTGGAAACATTTAGGATAATATAAGTACACATTTGAAATAAACATATAGCACTGTGCAAATGTTTTTTTGGATATTTTGATACACAATTCTTACATATTGTACCTGCATTGTGGACACGCTACTGTGTTGCCTTAAAAGTTTCATACATGATGTGGGATGAAAAGATTAATAAAGTCTAATAAAGTTAATAAAGTCTAGCAGCTGAGTGGTCCCGGCGGGGATCATTCTGCAACAGATCAGAGAGGCAGGACTGGTTAATTTATACCTTAGAGGAAGGTGATCACAGCAAAAGTTGGCCTAATGATCCCAACCCACCTGGGGGAGCATGGCTAGGACTATGCCCCGAGGCCAAGAAGATGGGTTAGAGATGGGATTAGGAGGTCCATTGAAGGGGAGGGTATCTGCCCCACGGCCAAGCACCGAGGGGTAAACCACCCACAAGACACCCTGAGAATAATTTCACTGAAGCGGAACGTCGCTAGATTCCGCCCGACTGCAGATCAATAAGGAGGAAGTAGTCTACGTGCGAGCCACCAAGACACGGATCCTCTGAAAGCCTCCGATCCGGAGTGGCATGGTCTGGATTTGGAGAAGAGCTTGAGGATGATATGCCAGTCAGGCTGAAGGAAGCTTTCATTATGTCATAAAAATGTCTCGAGGATTTTTACTACGCTTACCACCTAACAGCTTTATCGGAGCTTAAACTCAACAGCCATACTCCAACGCTGGTCATGCCGCACCAACCATCCACGTCCACAAAGATCCACACCCTCTCTTCTCCCTCTCACTGGCACAAATCTATGGCACAAACAGCCTCGTTCAGCATTCAACATGTGTCTCCTCAAGCAACCAATCCACTCAGTCAGCCACTCTGTTCCCATGGCAACCTCTGTGGCATTACGGCAGGACGTGCGCCAGACAGAGCGCCCGCTCTGCATAGCCTACCTCAGATCAATCTCTTCTGTTACTGAGGAAGAACGAGAAAAAGAGTGAGTGAGAGAGAAAGAGAGAGGATAATTAAACAAGGGCCTTGATTAGTACCTTCTCAACCGCTTCAGCAAATCAAATCAGCGTTTGATTTGCCTAAACAAATCTAAACGCTTTTCCCTCCACCCTGGGCTTCCAACCATTTTAACTTCTTTTAGTGTCGACTATCCGAAATCTTGCACATAATTCCTAATCGTTTTAAAATCACCTGTCCTTTGAATGTTCAACGTGTGCAATGCCAGGGATTTGGAGAACGCGGGCATGAGGAAGTCTGTTTAATATGGATGCACACATGCCAGTCGTCCCTCCCTCACGCCATTGCAGGCAGAGAGATATCTTGTGTTTAGCGGTTATGGGGGGTGGGGGTGGGGGGGGGGTTGGTCTGCATGCTGCTCTGAGATAAGGGGACTGTAAAATTCAATTAACTGGAAAAAAATGCCCCCTCCCCCGACCTTTATTTCTTCTCTCCCTTTTTGTCTATGTGTTTGATTGCACACCAAACTCAGACTTTCCTGACCAATCCATTCTAAGTATATATGTGAAAGAGAGAGAGAGAGCTCTGAAAAGGTTGTTGCACCCACCATGTACGTCCAATGTATTTCTCACATCTGCATTCTCTGGTACATACAACAATGCACCTCTCCAACCCTGTCTTTACTCTCTCCATTCCAGTGTTATTTCAGCATTATTTATACACTGTAAAAATAAATTTTCATAATTGATCAACTTTTTTTTCTTTTGTCAAATCAACTTTGATAATTAATGATGTTCAGATAACATAATATTTTGAGTTTTTGTGGATTAAACTAATCTCCATTTTATTAACTCAAAATAACTCAAAAGGCAACCAGGTAAGTTACTTTAAGTTGAACCAACAATATTTTTAGGGGAGTGAAAATGTAAAGTCGATGTCCCTACAATAACAAACCGGCGTGCAATTCATTCAAGAATGTCGTGCAAGTTTACTGCAACAATGGTGCTGTGAATGTGAAACTTCACATAATTTTGATAACCCAGCGTTTAGTTGATCCTGATAAGTGCTCATTGTCACAATAGTAAACACAACAGCTTTCTTCTTCCATAAGCGAGTTTGGAATCACGTGGTTTTGTTACCAGGTTTCCTAGAGAATTCAACCAATCAGGTGGCGACTTCAAAACTGGCGAAGCATTTCCCATTTTGTGCGCCATACGCACCCGACGTTCAAGTCAATGGTCCGCGGGCGTGACGTCTGAGGCTGAGACTATAGGTAAGGATAACATTTCTAATTTTCATTTTCTTCATCTAATATCTATATTTGACATTATTTTAGATTTATTCAATTAATGAAAATGTTTTTTTTTTAATTAGATTTGTCAGTTAACAATAACAATGTTATGGCTACTATATCCTCGTTTTTCTACTAGGTCGTACTACATGCATCATTCCTGAGTCTTTAATGTCTTTACTCCTTTCCCAATTAAGTCATTATCCTCCACTGACCAATCTGAGCATCATTCCCCACCAACTAATCCAGTCACTGCCCCTTCCTCAAGAGGCATTCATTGGTCCATCTCTCTTTCTTATCTGCGTCTATACTCCCCTCTCTATCTCTCGCTCTCTCCTGGTTGGAGCATTAGGCTCCAGCGGAGGGTCTATCAGTGCATCCTGCATTATAGTGCAACACGCTGAGTCATTGTGAGGTTTGTATGGAGGAAAGGAGAGTAATCAGAGATTAGTCAGCCACCCACAGCTCAGTCTGCCCTCTGTCAGGGGGCTGATTAAGGCTCTTTCCCTCTCTCTGCAAAATCAAAAGGAGATAGTTTGCAGAATGTCCAACCTGCACTTTTCCACACAATGACAACAGGATTGAGCAGATGCAATCATATACAGATGTATTGAGATACTTTTTTTGTTTCTTAGGATAATGTAATGATACTTTAGATCTATGTGATCCAAAAAATGCATCATGATTTCCACAAAATATTAATTAGCATACATTTTTTCAATATTACTAATATTAAATATTTCTTGAGGATAAAATCACAATATTAGAATGATTTCTGAAGGATCGTGTGACAATGAAGACTGGAGTAGTAATACTAAAAATTCTTCTTTACCATCACAGGAATAAATTACATTCTAAAACATTAAAATAGAAAACAGTTATTTTAAATTGCAATAATATTTCATAATACTACTGTTTTTTACTGTACTTTACTCTTGAAGACCATAAGAGACATTTCAAAAACATACAAAATCTCAAACTTTGAGACGTTTCGACGAGGCACAAGAAAAGAGCACCATGATAATCAAAAAGGACAAAAAAAGGTAAAACAAATGC
The DNA here is from genome assembly GCA_030578275.1 of Meda fulgida. Lineage (NCBI taxonomy): Eukaryota > Metazoa > Chordata > Actinopteri > Cypriniformes > Leuciscidae > Meda > Meda fulgida. Next base: position 7,618,482 of record CM060626.1, read on the forward strand.
AATGACATCATATAATATCTCTATGCTAGGAACAGAGCATAATCTTACTCATCATCCACTGACAATCGTTAGCATATACTTCAGAATATATAAACACAAGAAGTATAGACTTATAAAGTATATACTTTGATGGTGCTTTCAGAGGTGCTTCAGATCCTTTGCCTCCATACTTGTATTGCTTTCTTCTAGGGCACAAAGTTTTTGCACTTTTCCATGCAAAGTTAGATGGAGAGTAAATCACAATCAGTTAAAATGGGACAAGTTAACATGTCTGTCTACAAAGAGTGAAATCTACTGATTGACATCTGGAGACTCCCCACAGAAATGATCACTACAATCCTGTGGCATTTCAATGAGAACATGTAAAAGCATGACTAGATATGACACGTGTGCTCTAATTGAGCAAGGGTTTCCATTTACATCTATTTGCATTCAGCTTTCTACAAAGACTAGCCGCATGCTTGCAGCTTAATTATTTGAATTTAACAGGCAGCATAGATTTTCTGCAGAATGACCATTTTCTCCTAATAATATTTTCTGAATTTCAACATTTCTTTTTACTACTGATAAAGTGTGATACTATAATGTGCATCTCAGGCAATCAGATCAGTATGAAAACAAGCTTGCCTTTTTTTTTTATAGAAATAGACTGTTACTAATCTAACTTATGCAAAGATGTAATCGAGCTGTGTTTACACATGCTTGAAAACAGGCATTATCTGATACAGACATGAATTAGTCAAATACTCATAATAGCATGCCTATTTGTGGCAAGTCAATATCACATGAACACAGTGACATTATAAGTGCAATTACTGTGCTGTTTTGAGTTTTTGACGAATTATCTGAAATTCTAATGCAACTTTGATAATAGATATTCAAACAAGTGCATAGCATTATAACTATATTTGTCATAATTTAATTTAAACACCATTTCTTCTTCAATCCCCTCCTCCACAATGCTAGTTTTCATAGCCTCCTCTTTTGTTTGAGAAACTTCTTTGCTCACAGTCTCTCCCTCACAAACACACAAATCTTCAGCCGCCAAGGTATGTACAAACTCTTTACAGAGACACGCTGTACGAGTCTGGTGAGGAGAGAACGGCTTTGATTTACAGGAACTGCTGAGAGATGCAGCTAGTGTTCAGAAAGCAGCACAACAGCCCTGGAGAGATGGATGAGGGTTGAGAGAGAGAGAGCTGACAGAGGACACGCTGTGTTTGTCCGGCCCTGAGGAGTTTAATGGGATGAGATTTGATCTTGCTCCGTATGACATTTTTGCTATTTGCGAGATGCCAAAACACTGTATATTTTACCATGAGAAAAGTGGCGGAAGAGAAGCGGGTGTTTGTGTTCAGTCAATGTTCCTGAACAGACTCTTAAATTAATCTTTCACTCTAATGAAACGCAGAGGCCCCGTATGTGAGGTGCAGATGATGTACGGCTCTAAAACACGGATAAATCAAGAGTTCTGACAGTCCAACTTTAAAAACAATGACACAAGACATCAATTAGAGAGAAGAAAGAGAAGAACGCGATTCTCTCAGACGTGCTGATTAAATAATGCTTTTCCTTCTCCTTTCGTTCTGTCACATCAGGAGAGAGAAGGAAAAATGAGTGCGCTATGGTGCACTTCATTGCTTAGATGGGAGTTTTAAATAAAATCCTGCATTTGTACGCCCTGCGTGGACCTGATTCATCTTGATAAATCCATTTAAGAAATCAGGAGGTGTGAAAAAAGAGCTTTGTATTTATGTACTTTTGCAACAATACTTGTGTTCGATAGCAAAGTAATGGGACTTTCTGGAATGCTAGATATTAAATGGGTGCAGTATGAGTCCTGGTAGCGAGCAGATGATTAAAAGAGCTCATAGGGCATAAATTCCCGAATGTATGTACTGTTTACAAACTGCCTTGGGTATATATATATCGCATAATCTATTTTGGAAGTGCTGCAACAGCTTGAAGGCTCTCTGAACAAGTAAGAGCGTATTGTATTGGACGGTGATGAATGCCTCAAATCCAGAACAGACTGGGATAAGTTTGTATATTATCTCCATCTTCATCCGTACACTATTCCTCCCCTACCCTGTAGGCTCTTAGGCCTGAGAGATGGGATGAGGCAGAAATGAGAGTGCGAGAGAGAGAATATATCACTAAACCTCTAGCCTGAAGCAAATTTTCTCCACATCAGCAGCGTGGCTCTCCAGTACAGCCTGACTGAGAGCATAAGCCATTTGATGCTATAAAAAGTATTTCATAATAGACATATTACCTAAAATAAAATCATTCGAGACATTTATATTTTGTGTGCGTATACTGAAAGGTTCATGAGGGAGATGTAATTGGATTATAAGGGGTGTATTGCAATTTACAATCTTTTTACTGAAGCCTTTTATAAGTGTTTGATTGTCCAAATCGTTAGACTACATTTTATTTAAACCATGGCACTGGCAAATTCTTAATTAAGATTAGCATACAATTATCCACAGTACCATATGCCTACACCATGTTATTTTTCCAAACTTTATAAAGTTGCAAATGTGCAAAAATTCTAAGAGCCTTAAAGGGATAATTCACCCAGAAATGAAAATTCTGTCATCATTTACTCACCCTCAAGTTGTTCCAAACCTGTATCCAAGACATTTATATGTAAGAAAAATTCACTTTCAATATAGTAATTGGCGGAGTATGATAGTGTTTCAGTGGCAAAAACCTGAGAAATTGCAATAACATGACCTGTATCTGTACTATGTGTTGTGTTATATCTACATTGCCACCACAGATGTGCATTATTTTTCAATAATTCAACGGTTTGCCATCAATGTTTCCTAATTAACAGATCAGGTCCAGGATTATGCAAAAAAATCAATCTTGTCAATCAAACATGCTCATAAAACCTTTAGCAATGGTGCATACCCCACTGACTGCAAACTTTCCATTGGTTTCATTTACCAAGTGCGGAGTGACCTTTCCCAGCCAGCTATAAAATCAATTTCAGGCTCTAATTCAGAAATATGTTACATGATCATTGTTGGGTGGAATATTAATCAGTAGGTACTAGAGCTCAGACCTAAAAGCTTACTGAAAAGCAGGGTTTTATCTGCATCTAAGGCAGAAGGATGACAATTGTACTTGAGCCTTTTCTGACATAAGAGAGAGTGGGGTAAAATGAATACCTTCATCTAGTAATTTTGTCATGGACAATATATTAACAAAGGGTCCACCATAAACCGCTTCCTGCGATTGAGAGATCAGAAAACTGACCTTCATAAATGATAACTGTTGCATGCTGGGGGGAAAAATACAATAATGATTTAAATTATCATTAAAAAGAAAAGCAGTACATTAGTATGCAGGTTTTATGCATATTCAAAAACAAAACTCATAAAAATGGAAAAACACAACAAAATTAATAAAACTTTAAAACATTAAAACTTAAAAACATTTAAAAAAAATATTGGTGGAGAGTGGAAGATATATATTCAACTTACCCCTTAACATGGTTAAATTTGACATTTTTCAGCATTACTATACCATTGTTAGATGGCAGACATCTGTAGAACAGCTTACCCCACTCTCCCCTACTAACCAGTACATTCAAGTTGTACCTGCACTGAGCAGAAAAGGCAAGAGTTACCTGTGAAAGCTACAACTGAGTTTCTTGAATCAATTTCGATGTGGATTTAAAGCACTCCATGTGGTCAAATACAAATAATCCATCATTTCTGAAGCCCAAGCCCCCTTAAGAGCCAGACCGCTCCCTCAATCCATTCACTCGTCTTCTTTCTGTCGCAAGTCTTATCCTAACCCTGGTCACTCAAGTCATAAAGCATCTTTATCTTCATAAAAAAAAGCAGGTAGAAGGATGTGGGGTTCCAGACACACTTAAAGGCTTTAAGTGTTGCCTCAGGCACATATGAAAAGAGAGAGAGAATGAGGGAAAGAGGCTCCTAAAATGAGAGGGGGATTGGTCTGAGAGATTTTACTCCTCAATCTTGACCACCGCACACATTCTGGATGTGTAGTGCACAAAAAGAGGTAATGTAAGAATCTGCGAGTGTGTGTTCTTACCTCAGCATTTATACCTTTGTTGACTGAGTTCACGAAAGTAATAGATGACCAAAGGCATAAGTCTAGGGAAATGAATCTCCATTGATTAATCGATTTGAGACACTGGAACTCTTAAAAAAAAAAAAAAAAAAAAAAAAAAGACTGCAGGAAAATGCAATCTCAAGTCTAATCGCTCCGGCCTGCATCTGTCAATTTCAACTGGCTTATACATAGACGCACACACAATCCACACATTTCCACATTTCCCCCCCTGCTCTAATGGCTACACACACCAGACTGACCAGTTCATTTTTTGTGGTTAATTACGGTGTCTTCTGTTGCAGATGTGTTTGAATTTAATTCGCTTTGCTGCTCCGCTGGAGTGTGAAACACTAAAGCCCTGGAGATCAATTTCTGAGTGGTATTTGCACTACACAGTGGCAGAGGGGACAGGGACGGGCCTGACATACTTCAGCATGTGTTCACTCGCTCAGCCACTGGTCTTTTCCCACTGCACTCATTACACTGTCAATCAGCTAACAGTCAAAAAACATATTGCAAAGAGACAGAACATCTAATTTTGATTTATATACACTTCAAATGAAAGGGAACCAAATAAATAATATACAGATAATATGGATGCAAATGAATGAGGTTGCCACAGAAACACAATGTCTCATATCTGACAAAAATCTTTAGAGACAGACAAACTCAAATAATGTGCAAATAACATCTTAAAGTCAACATGAGAACTTCTTATTAAATATTGTGTATATAAATAGTATTATTGTGGATAATTAGTCAGTGTATATTATTTAAAGAGAAATGTTTGTTTTTGTAAACCTTTATATAGTAAATATATGCTCTGCTTCTGGAATGACTATTTTCCAGCTGGGGTCACCAAGGCTGTGTGGAAAATTGCATTGACAAATAGCCAAATGTAGCTTTATAGCCATTGTTTTAGGCCACTGTTAAAGGTCAATCATCCTTTGTAAAATATTTGTGATTACTTTAATAAAGGTTTCAGCAATAATAGCAGATAACAATATACAGGTGAAACTCAAAAAATGTGAATATCATGCAAAAGTTCATGTATTTCAGTAATTCAAATTCAAAGGTGAAACTAATGCATTTAGTATATATAAATATATACATATTCATGATTGTACTTTTCAGAGGGTCGACATTTCTGAATTTAAAATCCTTTTTTTATTGATTATTTGGGTTTTTCATAAGCTGTAAGCCATAATCATCAAAAACTTTTGCATGATATTCACATTTTTTGAGTTTCACCTGTATTTGAGAAAGAAGAGTTGCCACTGGGATACGTGGAGATGCTCTGGAGAGTGAACTTGACCTTTAACCTTCAAAAGCGAAAGTAAAATAGTTTGCAAATGACATTTAATGTTGGCTACATAGACAAATGAGAGGTCCTTCCACACAAACACAATATCTCACACCTGGCAAAACTCTCCAGAGACAGACATGTTCATCATCCACCTCAGTGCATATAAAGCGCTACATTTAGTCTGGGAGGACCAAGAGGACAACGTGTGTGCATTAAGAGACACTTTAGAGTTTTATTTAAAAAACAGATGGCACAGCCGAAATGAAGATGAATTGGACTGAAGCCTGGTGTGAGATGAGAACTAATTAGCCTGGCCATCAGAGGGGCTTGTAGAACTGCAGATGCCCGCATGAACATACACAAGCCCGGGGCTCCATTAGTCAGCCTAGTCTAGAATAAAACACAGGGACAAGGGCACCAGTACCCTGCCCCGTAGCCAGACTCCCACATCTCTTCTGATGCCTCAGAGGACCACGGGAGGGGAGGGCGCCACACTTGATATCCCAGAATGCCCTGTGTCCTTCATTACTTTTTGCTGAGAGACATATGAGGGGAGTTAATGTGAGCTGCGGCAGTCTTTCTTATGATGGATCGCGCATACGCACACATCTTTCTCCCTGTCTATTCACTCTCTCTTTTCTACGCACAATCTAATTTGAGATAAGTCATAAGAGAACACTAGTGGGAGCGAGAGCAGACTTTATCAGTGTTCTGGGTGGGTGTGGGAGGAGATCTAGGAGTAATTGTATTCCTGTATGCTTGCAGGGACTCCTATTAAAACCAATAACTGTTATTAAAACCAATAACTGTTAATGGGCTTTCAGCTTAATTTTTTAAGTGCCTTGATAATGATTATGAAGCAACCTTTGACAAAACAGCCAAGTCTGTTTATGATATGTTGCTGATGCATATTAGAACAATCACTCCTGTACATAACACTGGAAAACTGAAGATCTTGAGAAGTCTATGAAGGTAAAACGGGAACAATCTGAACAGAAATTGTACAGAGCGAAATGTACAGAGGGAAGTTTGATTGAATCTTGCTTCAGATGGTTTTCCTTATTCCCACTACACATCAAACGCTGATCCCATTTAATACAGAAAAAAACTAGATCGATGGTTACATTGATACTTATGTCAAAAGGGAAGGTTCAACAGAGCGCAAAATGTTGCAATTTTGTAACTTTCCAAGAGAGCATGAAAAAAGAAAAAACAAAACAGCTAAGTCACCAGACAATAGTGGGAAAGCCTTTTCAACAAAACATTTTCCCACTGTTTCTAGGCATCCGGTTTTGCTGGAAATGTAGCATTCTCTCCACACAGCGCGTCTCTGGATTACACATTAACACCTGGCTGTGGCGACAGCTAAAGCACATGACATTGATTATAACCCTGCTGACTCCCAACACTTACATCAACCGTCCAATCACAAAATCACACGAGTTGTAAGCAGCATGTTTGGAAGAAATAAAACGGAACTCAAACGTCAAGCAGACAGAAAAGATTGACTTATGCAGTAAAAAGGAGACAACTCAGATATGAAAACTGTACAAATATGTACAGTTACAATACCTCAATAAGATGCAGGTGATGGTGCTGCAGCCAGTGCTCAATGAAGCCCTAATCTGTGCATTTACACTAGAGAAAAAGCAGTTTCAGTCAAAAGCAGGATGAGTCAAAAACACTGATCAATGGTTACATTAGTGGGCAGGCTAAACCAAAAGAAGACCTTAAAAATACCTTATAACATTTAAAGAAGATATCTACACTGGAAGCGGCTGATGTAAAACATCACTGAGGAGACACCATGGGGGCATATTACAGAAACTTCCGATCTTGAGTCTTAAGATGTGTCAAGTGAACTTAGGATTCTTTTCAAAAATTTGTATTACAGAAGCAAATCTTACCTTGATTTAAGATTCTTATCCTATCCTCATATTATCTGTAGTAAGGAAATCTTAAACTGCTCCATTGAGTTCGGTAATCAACTCTCAGGTCTGTTACCAAGCAACCAAAGACGCATAAGCAGCTGCTGTGAACTAAATGCTAGAGATTAAAATGGAGAAACAAAATAGGTGTGCTTTTAATTAAGTGCTGTAGAAAGAGACTTTTGATAAGCTTGGTAGGAAAGGCAAAGCATATCACTATATTTTATGGAAGTCTGTAATTATTTATCAGTGTTTTGTCGTCAAAGTGCACCATATAATTTGGGTGCTCAAAAAGTCTTTCCACTATCAAACATTGCTGTTCTTTTTCTTATGGGTAAGATCCCTAGGGCTATTTGTTATGATAATCTTAGTTGGCTTTTAAATAATTTGAAGTTAGGACATGAGGTTTTTCTTTAGTTAAGACAGGATTTTTTGTTTGCAATACAGGTTCTGAATTAAATTACGTTGGATATTAAAATATATTCTCAAACATAGGAGTGAGACTTGCAAATAAAGACTGATTCAGTATGTTTGTTTGTGGGCAGCTTATATAAAGTAATAGCAGTTAAATCATCATTCGGTTTTCAAGTCAGTGGAAACACACAGTATCAGCCAGCAGAGCACCAGCACCAACACTGTTTGGGTAGAAAAGGAACATTTGTACTTATACGCAGTCTGAAGCCTTTCCTGAACCTAAATCACACTATACCACTTGTTGTGTTTATGACCAGCAGCTTAGGAAGCTGGAAAAAAAACGTTTGCTATCATTTCCCTTTTTCTAGGTGTTTATAGAGGCCTTGAGGGACTGTTATGAGCCATTCAAATAAGCAAGTAGCCTGACCTGGACCAACTATTGAACATTAGTAGCTATAAGAAAGCAACAAAAAAAATCCATAAAAAGAATGACTCATGATTGAGAGAAGACAAAACAGACATTAACCCAAACAGAACACACATTCAAAATGCATGGCTGGTAGATCAGGGTAAGTGCGCAAAATTAATGCAGTTAATGGCGAAGAGAAGAAATGAAAGCAAATAGTAGAGAAATGCTATTCTCTCTTTTTTAACTCTGATTTTACCGTGATTGCAGTCTTTCAGAACAGGTCTTTGTGGACTCTGGTTGAGCACTTGTGTTGGTTCATCTGTGGAAATTAGGACATGGGACAAGACAGAGTGAGTGCCACTCTCACATATGAACCCCCCTTTGTTCTCCATAAATTAGACTTTCTAGCAGGGCCTAAAATTAACACTCGCCAAGTGCCAAATGTGAGTAAAATCCGGCGTTGGCAAATATATGACACTGTGTCAATTGCCAGTTGGCTGGTAACATTTTTATGAATTCTAACAATGCAATGTTGTGAGAACATGAACGTGAACATTCGTGAACAATGCCTGGAACAGTTGACGGGCCAGCGCTGCATAGGCATTAAAGTTTAAACCTTGCTATTTTAAATACTCTGTAGGGTCCCTATAAATATTTTTTTTTCTGCTGCTGTTTGTGTTTTTAATGTTAATCAAAGATTAGAAACTTTTTTATTTCAAAATTAACAAATTTTAATAATGAGGACCATCAATCCTTCTTCCAAAATGTGTTTTGTCTTACACTGATTCACTATGGTAAGTTCTGGTAACTAAGTAAGTTATGGTACTGCTATCTAAAATTTGTGTCATAACTTCCTGTTTTGTTGCAAAAAATGTTCGTAAAAATGTCATGGCCGGTGAAAAATATTTATGGCTGTACATTTTCTTAAGTCACCGGTCAATGGCAGGTGTAGCAAAAAGTTAGTTTTAGGCCATGCCTCCCAGTAAAAAGTCATGATATGATATGATTTTTTTTTATGTTGAAATTTCCTGCAGCGTTTAACAGGCCTTTCTGATTTGCCAGGTCAGTTTGTTGGACTCTCCTGACAGCACACTGATTTCTATTGAAGGTGGTCAGTTGCATTAAACTCCACCAGGTCCTGTAATGCCAGAGGAAGTGTGCTGATAATGGGGGGCTGATTCTGTACTGATTTCTATAGAAAAAAACCTTTTAACACTTTGACTGGAACAGAGCTATCAATTGTGAATTGTGCACTTACATTATGGCAAACTATATACACTAATGGAAATAATGAAATCCTAAAGAGTTTGAAACTTGTGTGCGAACTGAAGACATATGGCATATACGGGTCCGTCTAAAAAAATTAGCATATTGTGATAAAGTTCATTATTTTCCATAATGTAAATTATAAAAATTAAACTTTCATATATTTAAGATTCGTTGCACACCAACTGAAGTATTTCAGGTCTTTTATTGTTTTAATACTGATGATTTTGGCATACAGCTCAGGAAAACTACTCGGTTACTCACGTAACCTCAGTTCCCTGAGTTAGGGAACGAGTATTGCGTAGCTATACGCAGTGGGGAAACTCCTTTTCCTCGATTTATTGAAGCCTTTATGTAAAGCGCATTTGCAGCTGCACAGCTAGAACATGAGCGTCTGGCTCGCTCATAGGCTGCGCTGCGGCAACTGCACATCCAATGGCGCGGGCCATTCACATTCACATTTATATATATAAAACCCGCTGCTGGCCGGTTGTATTTCATGCATAAACCCGGTGTTGCCAGTTATATTTACATATATATAAAACCCGCTTTTGGCCGGTTATATGACATAATATAAAACCCGCTTTGGCCGCTTATAATTTCATATATAAACCCACTTGACTGGTTATATGTTCATATACTAATAACCCCGACAGTGTCTGGGTTCACTGGTGTAGTATGTTGGGTTATTTCTAACTGATGTGTACTATTTTAGACCGGACGGTGTCTGGTCTATTTATACATAATTATGCGGTTATGGCTTGTTCTCTATGCTCAGGGGCCTGAGTTGCAGTGGCAGCCAGTTACTCAGTGCGGCGTTTTGCATGGCGTCCCCACTGCGTATAGCTACGCAACACGAAGTGACCGTTCGAAAGGGAACTACTCGGTTACTCACGTAACCTCAGTTCCCTGAGTTAGGGAACGAGTATCGGGTAGCCAGCCGAACTATAGTAACATGGCAAGTTGTCGCTTCAGTCGTTAAACCTGCTATAATGGCGAATTCGGGGACTATAATAGACTGAGGTCACGCCCCCTTGGCGGGCTCTGACGTGTATGACGCAGTGATCTCATTGGGCGCCCGCGCCATTGGATGTGCTGTTGCCGAAGCGCAGCCTAAGAGCGAGCCAGACGCTCATGTTCTAGCTGTGCAGCTGCAAATGCGCTTTACATAAAGGCTTCAGTAAATCGAGGACAAGGAGTTTCCTCACTGCGTATAGCTACCGTTCGAAAGGGAACGCAAAATTTCTATCTAAAAAAATTCGCATTTTTCATCCGACCAATAAAAGAAGTGTTTTTAATACAAAAAAAGTCAACCCTCAAATAATTATGTTCAGTTATGCACTCAATACTTGGTCGGGAATCCTTTTGCAGAAATGACTGCTTCAATGCGGCGTGGCATGGAGGCAATCAGCCTGTGGCACTGCTGAGGTGTTATGGAGGCCCAGGATGCTTCGATAGCGGCCTTAGGTTAGTTACATAGTCAACGCATCGGTACGCATACGCGTCCGCAAGGCTACGCATCGCTACGCTTTGGCCGCCATTATGCGTCGATGCGTATCCAAATGTGTTGTCCTAGTTTTTGATACGTGACGCACTGATGCACGCAATACTATGCGTTATCGGTATGGGCGACATTGCAAGAATTGTACATTAATTTAAATAAAAGTTTACAGAAGAAGGTTTGAATTGAATACAATGGCGGGCGAGGAGGAAAAATTGTGCGAGCTTATACGCGTTCATCCGCATTTATACGACAGTTCATCACAATTACACAAATAAAATTGCGTTGGAAAATGCCTGGAGAGAGGATGCAATCGCGATGGGAAAGACAGAAAATCAGGTGAAAACGGACTGGAAAAGTGCCCGTGACAAATTTACCAGGGCACACAAAAAGTGGAAAGTGGCGTGCAGAAGTGGTGCGGGGCAGCTAAGTTTCGGCTACCCAAAAATATTGACTCAACTTGGCTGAGTGAATTCATAAAACATAGGACTACGGAGTCAAAAAAATTTTTCGGTATGTAAACAATGTTGTGTGTGTAGCCTATCTAGAAGTCATTGCAGTGTTCCCTTCTCAAGACGAGAAGCTGAAATAGCCTACAGCGAGAGAGAGATAGAGAGAGAGAGAGAGAGAGAGGGAGAGAGAGAGAGAGAGAGAGAGAGAGAGGAGAGAGAGAGAGAGAGAGAGAGAGAGAGAGAGAGAGAGAGAGAGAGAGAGAGAGAGAGAGAGAGAGAGAGAGAGGCGTGTGTGTACATACAAATCCATTCAATTTGTACATTTAAATTTAAGTTATGGTTTAATATTTTATTATTTAGATGTCTTTATAACTGTTATTTACTGAGAATGGTAGGCTACTGATTTGGTCAGGACGTTTGAAACAGGATTAAGCTTACATTCACTAAATTAAGAATCTACTACCCCCTGTTGCGTGAGCGGTGTATTGCATTTCACACATCGCCCGTGACGCTTGCGTCCGCTTGTGAGCACTATTTAAACTATGAAAGGGAGCGCGTAGCTCGCGTTGACTATGTAACGGCCCTTAAGCTCATCCAGAGTGTTGGGTCTTGCGTCTCTCAACTTTCTCTTCACAATATCCCACAGATTCTCCATGGGGTTCAGGTCAGGAGAGTTGGCAGGCCAATTGAGCACAGTAATACCATGGTCAGTAAACCAGTTACCAGTGGTTTTGGAACTGTGAGCAGGTGCCAGGTCGTGCTGAAAAATGAAATCATCTCCATAAAGCTTTTCAGCAGGTGGAAGCATGAAGTGCTCCAAAATCTCCTGATAGCTAGCTGCATTGACCCTGCCCTTGATAAAACACAGTGGACCAACACCAGCAGCTGACATGGCACCCCAGACCATCACTGACTGTGGGTACTTGACACTGGACTTCAGGCATTTGGGCATTTCCTTCTCCCCAGTCTTCCTCCAGACTCTGGCACCTTGATTTCCGAATGACATGCAAAATCTGCTTTCATCCGAAAAAAGTACTTTGGACCACTGAGCAACAGTCCAGTGCTGCTTCTCTGTAGCCCAGGTCAGGCGCTTCTGCCGCTGTTTCTGGTTCAAAAGTGGCTTGCATTCCCCAGGTCGGCACCTGTAGCCCATTTCCTCCACAAGCCTGTGCACGGTGGCTCTGGATGTTTCTATTCCAGACTCAGTCCACTGCTTCCGAAGGTCTCCTAAGGTCTGGAATCGGTCCTTCTCCACAATCTTCCTCAGGGTCCGGTCACCTCTTCTCGTTGTGCAGCGATTTTTGCCACACTTTTACCTTCCCACAGACTTCCCAGTGAGGTGCCTTGATACAGCACTCTGGGAACAGCCTATTTGTTCAGAAATTTATTTGTTTCTTCTGGACAGCAGTCAGGTCGGCAGTCTTACCCATGATTGCGGTTTTGAGTAATGAAACAGGCTGGGAGTTTTCAAAAGCCTCAGGAATCTTTTGCAGGTGTTTAGAGTTAATTAGTTGATTCAGATGATTAGGTTAATAGCTCGTTTAGAGAACCTTTTCATGATATGCTAATATTCTGAGATAGGAATTTTGGGTTTTCATGAGCTGTATGCCAAAATCATCAGTATTAAAACAATAAAAGACCTGAAATATTTCAGTTGGTGTGCAATGAATCTAACATATATGCAAGTTTAATTTTTATTATTACATTATGGAAAATAATGAACTTTATCACAATATGTAAATTTTTTGAGAAGGACCTGTATATAATAATGTTCAAAAGTTTGTGGTATAATATACAACTGATTTCTATTCCAAATAAATGCTTTTCTTTTTAACCTTTTTATTCATCAAATAATCCTAAAAAAAAAAAAATATTAGGCAGCACCTGTTTTCAACATTGACAATGAGAAATATTTCTCATTCCAATTTAGAATGATTTCTGGAGTAATGATGCTGAAAAATCACAGGAATAAATTACATTTTAAAATATATTAAAATGGAAAAAAGCCCATTTAAATTATAATAAAATAATTTTTTTAAAAATAAAATAAATGCAGCCTTGGTTAGAATAATGGGCTTCCATCAAACACACAAAAAATATCTTACCAACCCAAACTTTTGAACAATAAACAGTTTATGGTCAAGCTTGTACTGATATATGCCACCCATTAGCTGTATGTCTGAAGTCAACAAACCTGAGCCTCTCAGCTGGGTAGGTCGGACACATAACATGAAGAGTGCAGAAGATACACTCTACCTTATCTCACCCCTCACTGCACTGGAAAAAGAGACTAAACCAGCGGATGTTTTAGGCTGCTATACACAGTTACAAAATACAGAAAAATACAGAGCTATCCCTCCACTCTGCTTTGAGTTTCTGAGTTTTATTTTGCTATGATGACCAGCTGACTGATTTATCCTACTTTATCACACAGCTATTTAAACAACAAACAATCAAATAGACATGAAACTTGTGCAGATATGAAAGAACAAAGCAGTCGGAATACAGACAATTTTTGCAGTTTAACGGTTTATCTGTTGCAATTGACCAATCAGAGTCGAGCATTACAGTGACCTCTGAAATAAAAAGCCAAGTGAAAGAAAGAAAGAAAGAAAGAAAGAAAGAAAGACAACCAATGATGGCAGGATGTGAGTGGAGTGTTAGTAGACTCACCTCGGGGTCTGGGTGCTCTTTTCCTGCGGTCTCTGAAAGCGGCTCCAGACTGCAGCGCCTCCAGCAGACAATCCATCACACCAGTCTCATCGTTCTCTACAGGAGAAAGGAAGAAAGAGGAGAAAACATTAGGATGCGGAGGAGCATCCCATAGCGTCACTTAAACTGGCCTTAAGGGTCTCTGCAGGAATGCTGGGGAGAGAGAGCGAGAGAAAAAAAAAAAAAAAACTCAAAGAGTCCTTTTGTGGACGGTATATCACAGCGTCGATTCGGACAATTTGAGAGGCAAGACAGGCCTTTAAACTCCTCTATAGGTCTCCTCTGCACCTCTACACAAATCCGCTGGTGTTTTGTAGCATTTGGAGGGCCAGTCGTAAAAACAGCTGAGTGGTGCAGGCAGTTAACCTCAGGCCACCGGCTTTCACAGAGCAACTCCACAGACACAAGGAGGCCTGTGGGACACACAGCAGGCAGGAGGAACAGCACACTGCTCACGGTCACAAACACATCACGTATATGCTCGCACTGCTGCTTACACAAAAATTTTACACACACGCACACACATCCACTGACAGAGAATAAATCAGGTTGGCAGGAAAGTGTGCTTTTCAGCAGGTTTGGATAGAAAGGCTTGTATGAGAGAATGTCTGTTGTGTGTTGAACCCCTAGATGGGTGAGCGTGGGTAAGCATTACGGGCCTTGACACTGTAACCTCCAAATATTAATCTTTACACTGACACAGCAAGCGCACACACGCACACAACACAAAACAAATCAAAAAGCACATGAGCGTGTGTGCTAACGCTGCAGAAGTGCCCACTTCTCCGCCGATAAGTTATGACACCTATCATCAGGGTGGTTCACGATTAAACCAGTACCGTTTACCTGTATAACCTGACAGTCATGATATAATTTCATGAGGGTTAGTTACATGCTAGTTTACAGTATAGTACATTAATCCTTCCGGGTGTATACATTTACTACACTGTATCTAAATTTATATATATAATATAAATTATAGAAAATAAAATAATCATGAATACAAAACAAATAAAGGTAGATTACAATAAAAATGTTTGGTAATATTACAGAAAATAAATCACACAAATGAAGAGTCTTGGATTAGCCTCAATGAAATCAGTCACTCCCTTTACAGCAAATACACACTGAATTTCACTGAATAGAAGACACAATTACAGGGGCTTTATAAAGGGGCTGTCTGAAGCTTATTTGGGACTTCAGCATTGTCACGGTTGTGTTGCTCTCTGTAAAAAGCCAGACACAGTCAGCCATGTACACTGATAGTATAGTGAAGCCATTTTCAATCAGCAGCTATTGTCTGAATAAGTGAGCGATGGAGAGAGAGGGAGTGGAGAGAGAGAGAGAGAGAGGGAGTGGAGAGAGAGAGAGAGAGAGAGAGAGAGAGAGAGAGAGAGAGAGAGAGAGAGAGAGAGAGAGAGAGAGAGAGAGAGAGAGAGAGAGAGAGAGAGAGAGAATTGTGTGAAACAGAGGAGAAGGTAGAAGGTTATTTTGTAGCCTTAGAGAGTGCTGTCAGTAGTTCAGAAGGGGCAGTTGACCACAATGAAAACTATCAACGAAGAGAAAGCACAGATCTGTTGACCTTTACTAGCCAAGCTTCAATTAGACACAGAGAGAGTGACTCTGTGATAAAGTGTGTGTCCATGTGTGTGTGTGTGTGTGTGTGTGTGTGTGTGTGTGTGTGTGTGTGTGTGTGTGTGATAGACCAACCACTTATCACCGCACTTTCCAACGGAAATACAAACTTGCTAAATTTGAACATTATATTTTAATTAATTAAAAATCCTACTTTAGATATTATTAATTCTTTTTTCAAAGAACTTAAACTTCATTCATTTACATTTAACATTGTTTGCTAGCAAATATGCTTAAAATAAATGTTTTTGCACAGAATACATAATGCAATGATAATAATAATTTGTAGAGCAGAAATGACAGCTAAGTCTTTTCCCTAGAGTACATACTGGCTTCGTCACGTTTTTGCCATAATTTCATCCGTTCTTCCAGACAGATTTGCTCCAGGTTGTTAAAGTTATTCAGATGACACCTGAACAACCTGAACCCTTCAAATAGTTCCACCAATTCTCAGTTGCCAAGACCTTATAGGACATTTTATGCTTTTAAATATTCATCTGGCTTTGCATCTAGGACCTTTTTGTAAAAATGTATTTTTTGAAAGATTCACTTTTTGGCAGACACGTAATTTTCCTGTATTTTGCATAATCCACTCACTTTATACATATTGTGGGTATGGTTTACCAATGCCACATTTGTAGAATACATGTCACTTGGAAGCTAGAAAAGATTCTATGTTGGTCTCATCTGACTACAAATTCCACATTTCCATCATGAGCAACTGTGCCGTGTCATGCCTTTTGGCAAACAAAAATGCTGCGACATGGATCTTTTTGAGCATTGTCCCCTATTGTATTGTCCTCCTGAATCGGCCAGTGTTATTCAGGGCTCTTGATATGCTGTCTGGTGCACCTTCAGCTCCAGAACTATGTAGCTTCTACAAAGTGTTTGCTGGTCTCTCTGTAGCTTCCATCACAAGTCTCCTGCTCGTTTGTGAAAAAAAAAAGAAAAAAAAAGAAAGTGGAACCACCCTGATATAGCTGATATTGATATAGCTTTCACAATGCCCACTGGGACTACCAAACACCTCCATTATTTTCAATTGTTATGTACTTTTTCCACCCTGCAGTTTATGCATTTGTTTTACATATGTTCTTAGTCACTTTCACTGGTTTAAGTTAATTCAGCCTGAATAACGCTTCAATTACTGTGGGAGTTTTTGATAAAGAATATGGGCAAGTGATTTTAATGATTCACAGGTAGAGACCAATTATAAGGCAATTTTGTCCTAATTAGAGCAACCATATTTCATTGTGTGAGAGAAGACCTTCTACAACCCAGGTACAGAATATTTACATACATTTTAGTTTTTATCTGTACAACTGCTGTCTACACTTATTGTACATAGTGTCACATTTTAAATAATTTGAGATTCAGTGCTTAGATTTGTGACAGTTTGCTTGTACAGAACTCGCCATCAATAATATCTGTAATATTGGCGATAAGGGATTTGATACCAATATATCATCCATGCCAAAAGTCTATGTATCATTTGCCCATTTTACCATCTGCCAAGCAAAAACCTAATCACTTGGAATAGTACTAGATCTCTTCCCAACAGTGAAAAGTCAAAAATATGCATGAAAAAATGTGTGTACATGTATATACACTCACCTAAAAGATTATTAGGAACACCATACTAATACTGTGTTTGACCCCCTTTCGCCTTCAGAACTGCCTTAATTCTACGTGGCATTGATTCAACAAGGTGCTGAAAGCATTCTTTAGAAATGTTGGCCCATATTGATAGGATAGCATCGTGCAGTTGATGGAGATTTGTGGGATGCACATCCAGAGCACGAAGCTCCCGTTCCACCACATCCCAAAGATGCTCTATTGGGTTGAGATCTGGTGACTGTGGGGGCCATTTTAGTACAGTGAAGTCATTGTCATGTTCAAGAAACCAATTTGAAATGATTCGAGCTTTGTGACATGGTGCATTATTCTGCTGGAAGTAGTATCAGAAGATGGGTACATGGTGGCCATAAAGGGATGGACATGGTCAGAAACAATGCTCAGGTAGGCCGTGGCATTTAAACGATGCCCAATTGGCACTAAGGGGCCTAAAGTGTGCCAAGAAAACATCCCCCACACCACTACACCACCAGACTGCACAGTGGTAACAAGGCATGATGGATTCATGTTCTCATTCTGTTTACGCCAAATTCTGACTCTACCAATGTCTCAACAGAAATCGAGACTCATCAGACCAGGCAACATTTTTCCAGTCTTCAACTGTCCAATCTTGGTGAGCTCTTGCAAATTGTAGTCTCTTTTTCCTATTTGTAGTGGAGATGAGTGGAACCCGGTGGGGTCTTCTGCTGTTGTAGCCAATCCGCCTCAAGGTTGTGCGTGTTGTGGCTTCACAAATGCTTTGCTGCATACCTCGGTTGTAACAAGTGGTTATTTCAGGCAAAGTTGCTCTTCTATCAGCTTGAATCAGTCGGCCCATTCTCCTCTGACCTCTAGCATCAACAAGGCATTATCGCCCACAGGACTGCCGCATACTGGATGTTTTTCCCTTTTCACACCATTCTTTGTAAATCCTGGAAACGGTTGTGCATGAAAATCCCAGTAACTGAATAGGTTCTGATATATTCAGACCGGCCCGTCTGGCACCAACAACCATGCCACGCTCAAAATTGCTTAAATCACCTTTCTTTCCCATTCTGACATTCAGTTTTGAGTTCAGGAGATTGTCTTGAGCAGGACCACACCCCTAAATGTATTGAAGCAACTGCCATGTGATTGGTTGATTAGATAATTGCATTAATGAGAAATTGAACAGGTATTCCTAATAATCCTTTAGGTGAGTGTATATTGGTAGTTCATAATCGTCCCATTACGACTTCTATAATTTGTGGGTTCTTTGATGACTGTATAGCTTGGGAAGCACACTGTCTTTTACAGATAGGGCATATGCAAATTTCTCCTGATTGTCTTGGAGGGCAGGAAGAAGCATGGCCTGCTTTCTCTGGTGTCTTTAGACAGGGGATATTTAGTTCTCCTGTCTTCGTAACTTTGTACTCCATTCTGACAAAGTTGCTGCCAGTGTGCGATTCACGGCACTACTTTCCAGGGATGTGGACTTTATCCCACACTTCTTAAGAAAGCCTTTTAGTTGGTCTTTCAGCCTCTTTTTTTGACCTCCCGCAGAACGGCAGCCAAGATGTAATTAACCGTACAGTACCTTACATGGGAGGCGACTTGGTGGCATTCTCACAACATGACCAAGCCATCTGAGTTGGTAAAGCATTATGGTTGCTTCTATACTCCAACAGTTAGTTTTTTGCAGGATCTCAATATGTGGCACTCGATCTTGCCATATCACTTTGAGGATTTCAAGAAAAGATTCCAACATTTTCACATGTTGAGCGTAGATAGTCCATGTTTCACAACCATATAGGAGAGTGGGTGAGGCAGATTGCCCGATTAACAGCAATATTTGTGTGTATATGTAAATTAGTGTTGCTGAACACTATATATATATATATATATATATATATATATATATATATATATATATATATATATATATATATATATATATATATATATATATATATATATATATATATATATAAATGTACACACACAAACACATGCAAAGCTGTTGTCCCCAATCTCTCAGCTGACAGTGGGCAGTGTCTAAGTGAGAGGTGAGCGTATGAGTTATGATTTTATTTTTTTACCGCCAAGCCAAGAGCGAGTGGCTGGCACTGAACCGGACCATGAGAAAATGAGGCGTGAATGTCAATCACTTATCTCAGTGTTCCAACACCATCTTCTTCACCTACAGGACCCAGGACAGCAGCAGCTGTCACGGCAACGCTTCAGAAACCAGCACTCTCAGATAGACAGACAGACAGACAGACAGACAGACAGCTGCTAATGGACAGGTGTGAAAAGACATAAATGTGCACCACTAGCAGGGAACTCGGTTCTACAGAACACAATAAGTTGATAAGAGAGCCAGGGGGGAAAAAAACAATAGAGGAATGCTTAAGGCATTGAGATGAGAAATAACTAGTAACATGCTACTGAGTGGAGGCTTGAGGAAAAAGATGCAATCATAGAAAAGCAGATGAATGTCCGACTGCATTTGTGCATGTGGGTGTGTATGTGAGACTCTTTGATACACCGACATGCACAACTACTGTTCAATCAGACCTGACTATTTACATGCAGCCTTGAATCGACACAATTTACAAGGAAGGGTCATGCTTAGAATATTTACTTCTTTCTGAGAAGAGAGCGAATGAGCCAAGGGAAATGAGAGCAGATATGGACTATGATGATTGACATTAGCCAGCACACAGGTTTCCAGGTGGCACGTTTCCTATTTCTTTTGAAAGATAGGCCCAGATAGCAAGGTTGCAGGAAGAATGGATGGTTAGACGGACAGCGAGAGGGTGTGATTTAAGAGAAATGGAGAAAGAGAGAGCGCAAACCCGAAAGAGTGATAAGTGCTAGGAGGTAGCCTGCTGGGTCTCTGATGGAGGAGAGAGGGATGGAGGGTGGCTTTAATAAAGAGCTGAGTGAAGAAGAGAGAGGAGGTGTGAGAGGGAAGGATATGGTGTGATTTAGCCAGGAACGGAAAAGGCATTTGGCTTGATTGCTGTTGCCTCTCTTTTAGTTCTCCCTCTTTTTATAAATACAAGAGAGAGTGAATAGAAGCACTCACACTGAAGAGAAAGACAGAGAGAGGGCAACTGTTCTTCAAATAAAACCCTATACATCTAAATGTTCCATAAATCAATTAAAAAATCTAAGCAATGAACTGTATAAATCAAAGCATTTTTTGATTTTTCCTTTAAAAAAAGTTTAAAATTAATATATATATATATATATATATTATTATTTTTTTTTTTTTTTTTTTAATAACTGAATAAATGGTCCATGATTTAATACACAATACTCTAATCTATCAACATGGAACAATGTCTGGAAATAATTTCCCTTTTGCAATGTGGAATTTGTCTTTCATTTCAAAGGAGATTCTCTTGAAAGGGGGGGCACAGTAAAGATAAACATACAATGTGGAGTATTTTTTTTTATCATTTTGTCAAGTATTTCAATTACTTTCAGCTTTCCCTCAACATAAAAAAACTATGGAAACTACCCTTCTGCTGCTAGTACAGTGAAAGGCCTTAGATGTATTTGCTCTTAATCACCATGCCAGCGCAACTTATGAACATGCAATTATTGGCGAAGCATGTCTTTTAAAGGAGAAGCTACACTTCAGTCCAGCTGAGATTTATGAGACGTTCATTATGGATCACAGAAACACATGAATTCTCTGATCTGAGATCACACAACAGCATGCGAAGGGGCTGGACAGGTGTCTGCACAGGTTGAGCGATAATGGCGGAACGGCACAATCATTCCTGACGTATCTACAGCCGCTCACAGTTCATGTCTGTTCTCTCTTGCATTTGTCTGAAGAGGGTGAAAGAGAGATGACAAATAATGAAGACAGCAATTACCTCCGCTATAATCTTTCATCAACCCTCTTTTCTTGTTCTCATCTTTCACATCATATTTTCCTGAACAGATACAAAAGCGCATTTGCTCAGCTGTCTGCTATGGCTTTGACAAAATGCCACCTGCTAATCTGATTTGTCAGGTGCATATTCTGATTATTAAACCTTTACTGGAGCGCAAAGGTCAGATATTTTCACTTTTTTCAAAGAAAAGAGGAAACGTCAGTGAAAGATAAAGGGAAAATTGTTGGATGTCATGCATAAGCTCAGCAGGAGTCCACCTGAGCCCTAGAAGTTTCAATCTTAAAGAAACATTCTATTGCTTTGTGAACCTAGTAGAGCATGATGTTAATGATGCCAATGTGTTTGATTTCCAGAGAACACACACACACTGATAAATGCATTCCTTGAGATCGCATTGCATAAAAGCATCTGGCTAATGTGCAGCAGCCTTTGCGAACAGATTGTTATCGAAGGAACAATACATAATTTTTAATCTATTATATAATATATTAATATTATATAATAAAATATAATCTATTTTTATATTATATAAAAACACAAAGGGATGCACTAAGTGCATATAATAAATTAAATCTAATGCGGGATGTGTGTTTTTATAAAATATATAAAGATTACGTTATGTACATTGTGTATTTCAGTGCATAACACTGAGTACAAACAAGGTGTAACAAATCATCAAGCAACAACAGCCATTTCATGTGAATCTGAGTGTGTCAGCTCTAGTATTTTCCTGTAGCTCTGCCCATAGAGAAATCTATATAGTGAGGGTCAAGCAGTATTTTTTCTTTCAGTGTGAATAGACAAATGCCTTGTTGCGCTGCACTTGCTTTGCAAAATTCAATTGAACCCTGTTAAACTAAGGACTCTTTGTGAGGTTTTATTATTTTTTGAATGTTTTACTAAGCTTTTACTGCGTACTGTCCATTTCAGTATACTACATACTCCCTTTCATAGGCTGTAGGGCTCAGAGTCGGTTTCATCAGCTGGTTTCTGAGCTCCAGGGAGCTGGGAGTCCCCCTGTGGCTTCCTGCAGGAGGAGAGCTCATATCTGGGACAGAGTAGCCCGAACGCTGGGCTTTTACAGCACTTGCTGGAATTGGGAATAGCACAGGCGACTGTGTTTGCTCCATGTCTGTGGATATGTGGCCTAATTCTGTTAGATGTTTGGTCTGTTGCTTCCAACAAGCACAGAGACCCTCCCCTCTCTCTGAAAACATGTTCATGTAGTTCTCTCTACTCCTCCGGTCTGGTCTTGAATCATTGCTCTTCTCTGTGTGTGTGGCTCCAAAACATTTCAGAGGAAACTAGTGCACAGCTTCCTCTCCTGCTAACAGTGCCAAACCAATTTATTCAATTTTTCCTCTTCTTTGTCTCACATCCTACCACCCACCAAAGAGCGGCCCGCTTACGTTAACCCTAACAGAGCATTGCCTCTCTCACTGGGGCGGTTTGGATTACCACAGCGCTTTAATTGACAGTCTCCGTGGAGACGAACAGGAGAAGTGGCAATGGTAACCTGGAAACACAACAGAGCCTATTTTGTGCTGACTTCAGATGAGAGACAGATATCAAAAACTGTGAGAGCAAAAGAGAATAAATAAATAGAGAAAATAATTGTTATTATTTTTGAATAAAAACCAGCCGTTCACTGTCTTCTCCAAAGCTGTGTGCACACTGCACTTAGTGCAACCTTGTGTGTTAAAGAGCTCCAGGCACATGCTCACTTGCACCACGCACGTGTCAAGAGAGACATCAGAGCTCTGAGTCGGAGTACAAGAAAGAAAAGGGAGATAAAGAGGAACATGATTAGAAACTAATTGGTGTGAAAGAGATTTGTGATAGAAAGCAGACGGGGGGAAGAGGAAGCAGAGGATGGTCTCTCTTTGAAGGCGACATTCTCTGAAAAGCTCTTTGATGTGGCCTCACTGTCTGCGTCTCCTGCTGCACCTGAGCCAAGAGGAGCGCTAAAAATCTCTATTTTATTTTACACTTAGGGCAAAACAATTAATTAATATATAATTGCAGCAATTAACTAATTGGGAGCAGTGTTCGTTAAAACATTTCTTTTAGGACTATGCTTGTTGCGGCTAAATGTTTCTTTTTTGTTTTTGGCAACAGATAAGGGTTGTAACCAATCACACACATGCCTGCTGTGTGAATGAATGCAATGGCCAATCAAAGACTTAAATTAAGTCTTAAGTAACAAAGGTCTTAAATTAAGTATTTGAGTGTTTCTTCAACTATGAGTATTTTAGGCGGAACAGACCTTTAGAAACATGTGCAACTTTCTTCTTTTTTCTTCTTTTAAATACAAAGTAGTACAACTGTTTTTAACATTGATAATACTAAGAACCATTTCTTGAGCACCAAATCAGCCTATTAGAATGATTTCTGGAGGATCATGACATTGAAGCCTGGAGTAATGATGCTGAAAATTCAGCTTTGCATCACAGGAATAAATTACATGTAAAATTACATGTTTTAAAATAAAAATCACTTGTTTTAGTAATTACAATGTGTTCAGTGGCACACTCCAGGATTGTCATGTTACTCAATTTGTGTAATTTATTCTGCACCTTACTAGCAGATTTGATTTTCATGCTGCTAAGAGAGTCAATATTAACTTGACCACTCAGGCACTCTCGCTTTAAACAATGACCTCATGTTATACACGCATGATAAACGCTAACTATACTGAAGAGCGAATGAGACTGGAGTATCGTGCTATAAAAAAGTGAGATGAAAAAAGGAGGGGACTGATAGGTTTGTGTGTTTTGTATTTTGTGCACACGTCGCACTGACGAGAAAAGCCAGACTCGGAGACTTGAAGTAAGTGATGCCGTTTGCGACAACTAGGCCGCAATAACAAAACAGTGAAGGAAATTGGCCCACTGATGCAATTACATGTGGCAGGTAGCAGTTAGCCATCTGAGTGGCTGCCTGATCAAAAACACAGACGATCACAGCAAGCAGAGCTTTCCTGCTTTGAGAAAAGTCTGCAGTTCTTCTCTGCAGTTGTGGTCCAGTGACAATTATTAAGATAACACTGATTAGCACATCCTGGGGAGCTGCAGGGCAAGAGCGTCCGCTCTGAGGCTCTGTGGACGAGAGAGAGCAATCACACTGGTTGACTGGACAGGAAGCAGTATTAGCTGAAGAGACACCTGAGGCCTCCTGAAAGAGACACATTTATACACACTCAGACCAGTTGGGAGATTGCCAGAGCCTGCTAAACACACATACACTAACTCACTCATTTACACACTCTCCACTTCATGCATCTCTCTTTTTCTATCTGAATCAGCACACACACTCCTCCACCTGTGGCTCAGCCACTCATCCTAGAGTGCACGCGGAATGACAGTGAGAGAGAGAGATTGGTCCTACACTATAAGAGCCTGCATGTTCTAGGTTGGAGAAGTCAGTCCTTGTAAGAGGGCACTGCTGGTGTTTGATTGATGAAAGGATGAGAAGAGAGAGAGATGGAGTGAGCAGACACAAATAAGGGTAGAAGTACCCACAGGATACTTTAGAAATGAGGCTGGGTGATATAGCTTTTTTTTTTAAAGACTCAGTATCTTGATATTTTTTCAGCTTTTAGACAATAGCCAATGTCTTGAAATGTATGTATTTGCTTTGAAATGGCTTCAAATTGTGATCTTTTCCCCATTATTTTACTATTAACAGCCACTGTCGCAAAACAGATTCAAAACAGAAAATTAAAATATGAAGGTTTTCAACTAAACAGAAGAATGGCACACAATAATTTGTATTAATATGCAACAATATAACAATATCTAACAATACACTACTAATACTTATCCACATATACCCTATCGTTTAAGTCGGTAAGATTTTTTTATGTTTTTGAAAAGTCTCTTATGCTCACCAAGGCTGCAGGTATTTCATAAAAACTACACTAATATTGTGTAATATTCTTACAATTTAATATACTGTTTTCTATTTTATGATATTTTAGTAATATATTCCTGTGACGGCAAAGCTGTATTTTCATCATCATTACTCCAGTCTTCAGTGTCACATGATCCTTCAGAAATCATTCTAATATGCTGATTTGGTGCTCAAGAAACATTTATTATAAATATTGTCAATGGTCATGCCACTTAATATTTTTGTGAAAATGTTTTAGTATTCTTTGATGAATGGAAAGTTTAAAAGAAAAACATTTATTTATATTTGTGACAATTTAAAAGTGTTCATTGTAACTTTTAATCAATTTAATGTATTCTTGGAGATTAAAAGTAATAATTTCTTTTAAAAGAAAAAAAAAGGTAATGATTTAACAGTAGTGTATGTGTTTAACAAAACATTTAAAGCCTAAAAAACTATAAGCGTTTACGGTGATGTGAACTCAACAAATTCTTGTAATAGATTCAGGAAATGAATCAAACATTTTTGCAGAAAACATAACAGCATTATAAAAATGCCTCAAAATCATTGGATTTTTCACGATACTGGTTAACATTACATTCAACAACAAAATAATATCATGTATTGGTTACACTTTATTTTAAGGTTTCTTTGTAACAGTGTAATTATACTGAATAATATTAAGTAACTAGGATTAGGGTTTGGTTTGGTTTAAGGTTAGTTGCATGTAATTATATAAATATGCATAATTTATAGTTACTACTATAGTAACTGCAGGTAACATCTGTAACAACGACAGTGTAAATAAAGTGTTACCCAACTATGTTGTAAATATTGGGTTCAGCTCTTGGTCCTATAACATTAATATTAAATTGAACAAATGAAACCAGTCCAATGCATCTAATGCACTGGCAGGCTATTCAACAGAGAGTATAAGAGAGTTAGACTAAGATTAAAAAAAGGTATTTTTTCTGAGGATATAATCAGAGTGGAAGTGAGTTAAGCAGAGAGAGAAAACTTGAATTCATCTAAATGTATAGATAATTCAGACTCTGACTGCCCGGACAGTGTGTAGTGCCCCCTGTTGAGCAAAGAAAGCGGTGACGTCAGTAAACCCTTGTAGAAGAATCTCATAAAGTTGAAACAAAACCACTTTGGAACTGAATGACTGTGTCATGAGACATTAATGAATCTGCATTAACCTAAAAAGTTTTATTAGAGACCTGCTCTAGAGACTTAAACACTGAGATTTGTTTTAAATGAAAGTGAAGGACAGCAGTCCTTTCGAAGGAAAGTAAAAAAAGAAAGAAGATAAACATTCTAAAGTAAAACACAGGGGAATCAGACGTGCTTCAGTGGCTGCCCTTTAAAAAACCTTGACTTATTCATCTCTACTGAGGATTATGCTTCTAAACAGATACAAAAATAAATAAATAAAATCAGATCTCTCCCACCATCATATAAACGGTCAAATCTCCTAAAATGTCTACTTCATTTCTTAGCTTACATCTAAAAGCACTTTCACAACATTCCTCAATGGACAGAACTCTATGGTGCTTGTTCTGCAAGTGATGTTTAAAGGTCAAACAATTTCAACTTTCACCAACTGACCCCTTTGTAGCACAGGCAATACTTGTGTTTGACTGTGCCTTGGCTTCCTGATTGGCAAGATTTGCTGGTTGCGTTTGGGGACTCATCAACTTAGATCATTTCTACCTCCCGTAGTGGAGCTCACACAGTGTTTGCTTTGTTGCAGATAAAGTTGATCAGATTCCGTATTTATCAGATATGTTCAAATTTTACATCTGGTACATTCTTACTGAACAGGTTACGTGCTGTTTAGGGCTGCACGATTAATTGAAATCAATCTGCGGTTATTTTATGCTCAGCTTGTCAGTGCAGCACGGCTCTGTGATCGGTAGTAAATGCTGCTCTATCTGAAAGCAAGAGGGCGCTCTCGTGCAGAAACTCCAAATATGCCAAGCACGTCATTCCAGGAAATCCCTATGGGTATCATACTATCACTGTAGCTGAATAAACAGAGATTGATTGATTAAACAGGACTAATAAACATATGGCTACGACAATGTATGGTTTATCTGAGTTCTTCAAGCCTTCTCGGATATTTTTTTGATAATAAAGTATATTTATACTTCAAAGCTAATTAACATAGCCTTTATCACTGCATAGAATACTATCAAATAATATGTTGTGTGCCTTATTCTGTGTAAGAAGCCACATCATCTCACAGAAGGATGCTCAACTGTCGTTAAGAAGTGAGTTTGGAGTAAAAACATGTTATTAAATGTTGTCTTTGTTGGATAAGAGGTTCATAAAGGCTTCTCATGTTTAGAAAGATGTTTGACGCATGTGGCTTTTTTAAACACACAACGTTATAAGTGACTCAAACTCACAGTGCTTTCAATAGAGCAACATTTACTACTGA
This sequence comes from Meda fulgida, assembly GCA_030578275.1. Lineage (NCBI taxonomy): Eukaryota > Metazoa > Chordata > Actinopteri > Cypriniformes > Leuciscidae > Meda > Meda fulgida. Next base: position 7,646,044 of record CM060626.1, read on the forward strand.
TCACAGAGCCATGATTTAATGACGAGCTGCGCATAAAAAAATAATTGGAAAATCGCAAATAAGCGATTTCATGTTATTTACGATTAATCATGCAGCCCTAGTACAGCTTAGAAGAAAAAAAAGGTTTAAAATAAGCTTATATTATTTAGGCTAAATAAGAATAAAGTGGGGTTTATTATTTTATCGCTTAATTTTGACAAACATAACGCAAAATAAGATTCGATTATAAAAAATTCTGCTCACAGATTTGTAAGCATGAGCATAATAGAAGTTTTCAGAATAAACATAAAATGTCATCGTTGTCATCTGTGAATCTGGTCAATCGTGAAAATCGTCATTAAACGCTCTGGAGAAACTGTCAGCTGAGCCAGACGGCTGCTTTCCAATCACTCTCGTCATACTCTGTTGTATTGTATAATCTGTATTGAATAATATATATACGTAAATATACGAAAATAAGGGTGACTTGACTATTAATCTAACAATAGTTAGGCCAACCAAAAATAATGTGGGTATCAGGATTAGTAAGTATGATTATCAGGGTATAATTTGTTGTCTTAAAATATGGGGCTATTTCAGCGATCTGACTCATACTACAACACTTAAGACACGTTCATTGGCTGATAGTAGTATGACCAAAAATACATCATGCATCTCTAACTCACCCACCCACAGAGTTCAACTTTAACCCTTCCACCTTGCACTGCACTTCATGCCCCACTCCCACCACACATCCTACCATAACCCAGCACTAGATTCACTACTGATCGTACCACACTCCACATATTCATTTGTAAGTGTGTATTAAGTGCATGAAGAATGCACGCAGGCTGCTCTTCAGTTTTATTGACTCAGCATGAGACCCGATACGGACACAAAACTCATCCCAGTCAACACTGAGAGCCCGCTGCGTGTATGTACACACTCTCACACACATTCCTCAAACAGCAGGAGGCAAGCACGAGGCAAGCAACATATTATAACAAACTCATTTCATGTGTGTCTCATGAGTGCACAGAACCTGTTTGTAATCCAATCACATCTCTAATATCATCATGCATTACGTTGCAATCATTATGAGTTAGATGCTCGCTGAGAAAAAAAAGCCTGTGTAAACATTATAGAAAGTGAGTAATGCAGATCGGCCTGTTTCAGAACTGACAAACACTACAAAGTAACGTTTTCGACATTATGAAAGCCATGGTTTGCAGAAATTACATTGCGTTTGTGGTATTATAACAACGATGGGCTGTTCACATGGTAACAGACTGACAACAGGACACACACACTCTTCTGTCGGTTTAAAACAAGCTCCCATGTGCGTGTGCAGGGATTCGTTTCATCCATCTTCAAAGGTGATTTTTCTAAAGCTCACTCTCGTGAAAACTTTCAGTGAGTGACGGATAAACATCTCACCTGTGTTGACCTCCAGCAGTCTCTTTTTCCTCATCTGCCGCTCTTGCTTCTCTCGCTCTGCCTTCTCTTTGGCTATCCTCGCTTTCCTCTGCTTCTCCTCCGCCTCTCTTCTCCTTACATTCTCCTTCAATGCTTGCTGGAGAGAAAAAATGAGCAGAGATAGAGCAGACTATTGAGGAAACAAGTACAGATAAACTTGCCATTTACAAACAATAGGGTAAGTACAATTTCCTTAAAATAAATTAATACTTTTATTCAGAAATTACTTTTACTCAGGCCCCGTTTACACGAAGGTAAAACGCAGAAATTTCCCTGTGGTTTGCTCTCTCATTTACACGAAAACCCCGTTTTTTATCACAGAAAACGATTATTTCTAAAAATTCGTCCAAAGTGGAGATTTCTGAAAACGCTGGTTATGTGTTGCCGTGTCAACTGGGAGAAACTGGGTTTTAGGTTCTCTCTTGTCGATTCTGATTGGCTTGCATGTCTTTATCCTTCTCCCTACACTGCCGCCCATAGGTTTGAAATAGTTATGATGGTGCTCGACGGCGTATTTATGAGGTTGTGTGCACGATGTTATTATTGAAAACGGAGGGGTGGGAAATATTTGTTCCTCTAAATACCCGGCTATGTGTAAACGTGGCCTCAGACTCTTTATCAGAATTTATCAAAAGTGACAATAAAGAAATGCATAATGTTACAAAACATTTCTATTTCAAATAAATTATATTAATAATTATTAAGAGAAAATGTATTTTATCTATGTTAACTGTAAAAGAATAATAACACCACAATATTTATGGCACAAATAGCTTTCATTTTATTTTTCTTGGTTATATTTTAGTCAATAATGTAAATAGTTATTACAATTGTTGACCAAATATTTTTATGTTAATGTTTTTCTTTTTTGCATTAGTGATGCGTTGGCAATATTGTGCAAATCATGTCAATTTTCTTTGAAAATTGAAAGAGCGGGTGAGTATAAAAGCCTTTTCCAAATTTTTAACTAAGATTTTTTTTTATATTTCTGAATTTTAGCCCAGGAGTCCCTGACCTACACAACATTCTGGTGATGTGAATAAAATTGAGTGGAACACACCAAACTAAGACCTCAGTAAACAGTCTATAAATAGACATTTGAATGATTTTAAGAACCAAGTTGAGTCTCAAACATTCATGTTCAAAACTATTCAACCCCAAAAGTCAGTGTTAGGCGGAACATCCTTTACCCTTTATACCCTACAAATAAATGCTTCTGGCAAGTGTTCAGAGGATCCTGACACCTCTCTATTGGACTCTTAGCCCACTGCTCATGTGAAAAGCTTCCAGCTCACTGACATTTTGTGCTTCCTGTGTTGCCACCGCTTGTTTCAAATCCCATCAAAGATTTTCAATGGGATTTAAATCTAGAGGCTGAAACGGCCACTCAAGGACATTCCGTGCCCGATCCCTGAACCATGTTCTGGTAGACTAGGATGTATGCTGGGATCATTGTCTTGCTGGAAAGTCCAAGCTTCATTTACATGCTGAAAGCATCACACTCTTTGCCAAAATGGCCTGGTACTTCAAAGAATCCATGGTGCCAGTCACATTTTCAAGATTGCCATTTCCTGCAGCAACAAAACAACTGACTGACCCAACCAAATGATGTGCTTAAGCTAGTTGAAACCATATAAAACATATTAAACAGGAAATGTGTTAAGTTATTCAGTTATTATTTCACAACAAATACCCCACTTTTCGTGAGATTTGATATTACCACTGAAATTAAGTTTAAATATTGAGCTCCTGAAGGACTGGTGAAGTAACACTTTTTTTATATGTGTTTTTGTGTATATATATATATATATATATATATATATATATATATATATATATATAGGGGTGCACATTACTTTTTTGGTCTGGATCTCAAGGGAGCACCTGGAGATGCTGCTTGGTACTCACACTTCACATGGCACACTTATCCTTCAATGTTCAACCATGACTGCTCTCCTCACTCTTATTTCTCTTGAAACATTGTAGATGTTCAGTTTTATTTTTTAATTCCATTTAATTTTTCTGGATTCCGTTTTTTTTCCCCCGTTTTATTTTTTTTTGACTCCATTTTATGGTTAAATAAAATTTTTAGTAATCATGAAGCATGTCTAATTGAAATCATGAAACTTATACACTTTAACAATTTCTTAAAACCTTAAAAAACGTTACGTTTATGACCCTATATAATATGTTTATTCTAAATTTATTATAATATGCCGATTCTAAATTTTGACGGGTTGCCATGAAGATCTTCTTGAGTTTCTATGCGTTTATGATATGATGTTTTACCCAAATGAAACCGTTAAATGCTCATGAAGTGACTCTCAGAGCAACTGTGTTCATGTGACTGTCACACGTGCATTCAGTGTGTGCGTGTGTTGTGAGTGAGAGAGAGAGAGGAGAGAAGAGAGAGGAGAGAGAGAGAGAGAGAGAGAGAGAGAGAGAGAGAGAGAGAGAGAAATGAAACCGCGCGTCTGTACCATTCATGATTTAAGTGTAGTGAACAACTTTATTTATTTATTAAAAAAGTTGACAAAGTCCATGAAATATTCTACAGTAATTTCCGTTTTATGACTGGATCAGCAATTCCGACCACGTTTTCTGCATCGCGGAAATCATAGGGCCCTAGGAAAAGCCAACTAGAAAGACATTTAACAGCTAATAATTAATGGACACACTATCCTGATTTGCTATCTTACCAGATATGGAGAAAAATCCTACTCCAGTAAGTAAACGAGTCCCTGTCCCCAAAAATGCTGGCACTCAAAAGCGCTTCCTCACGATTTCTGCTGCGCATCGTTTATTTTATCACGCATATGCACCTGCGCACCAGTTATGTCCACCCCTTTTTGTATGCACGATGTATATGTATATGTGTGTGTGTGTGTATATATATATATATATATATATATATATATATATATATATATATATATATATATTTATATATATTATATATATATTATATATATATATAAATATTACAGTGAAATATTATTACAATTTAAAATAACTGTTTTCTGTTTTAATATGTTTTAAATGTAATATATTTCTATGATGGCAAAGCTGAATATTCAGCAGCCATTACTCCAGTCTTCAGTCAAATGATCCTTCTAAAAATCATTATATGCTGATTTGCTGCTCAGGAAACATTCATTATTATTATCAATGTTGAAAACATTTTTTTTTTTTTTTTTACTATGATACCATTCAAAGGTTTGGGGCAAGTAATATATACATTACTATGATTACTGAAGGGTCATGTGACATTGAAGACTGGAGTAATGATGCTGAAAATATAGCTTTGACATCCAATAAATAAGTAACTTTATTTTATATTATAATAATTATAATAGAAAAAAAAGAGTTATTTTAAAGTGTAATAATATTTTACAATATTACTGTTTTTACTGTATTTATGATCAAATAAATACAGCCTTGGTGAGCTTACGTGACTTTTCAAAAACAAAACAAAAATCGTATAGGAAAAATACATATATTTTGACCGGTACTGTACATGCTAATTTACATTATCAATATTAAACATGTTGGGGGGTATGTATAATTTTAATTAATTATAATTAATACATTACATATTTGACTGCAATATACAGTAAATGAAAAGTAACAGATGTGTAACAAAGAAAGAAAGAAAGAAAGAAAGAAAGAAAGAAAGAAAGAAAGAAAGAAAGAAAGAAAGAAAGAAAGAAAGAAAGAAAGAAAGAAAGAAAGAAAGAAAGAAAGAAAGAAAGAAAGAAAGAAAGAAAGAAAGAAAGAAAGAAAGAAAGAAAGAAAGAAAGAAAGAAAGAAAGAAAGAAAGAAAGAAAGAAAAGACAAACTGGAAGAAAAGAATGTTAAGTGGAGTAAAGTGGCAGAAAGAGAGAAAAAGACCTCTAATTAACTAAGCCATTTTACTCTAAGGTTTTGACAACGCTCTGAGCACTTCAGACATTTTCAAGAAAATCTGGGGGGCAAGAACTGAGCAAAATTTCCCCTCCTTACTTGCTTTCTTTTCTTTTTGGACCATTAGTGGTTTGAGAGGGTTGTTAGAAATCTATAACTCCTCTTTTGATTTGATGAGGGCTACTTTTCTAGGTGTAAGAACACTCGGGCAATCAGAACAAGCTATCAGAAAGAAACATCATTAGAGCAGTCACCTTGTCCTAACTCTTCATATGCCTCTTTCTCCGGCTCTTTCTCTCTTCAGCCTTAAAAGCCTTCTCCAGATAATGGATATATTTCTAAGTGTGCGGAACAGAACAAGTGGCACACCTCACACAAAGGTAAGGTGTAAGAGGCAAAAGACGAACAGGTTTAATGAGAAAAGGCAGAAAGAAAGAGTGGGAGAGAAAGAGTGGAGAGAGGGGAGTTCAACACAAATGGAGAAATAAAGACACTGAGGAATAACCTGAATTCATAATTCAATAATTTACATAAGGGTATGAGTACTGCATTTCTAGATAAAAAAAAAAAAGTTTAATGGATTTACAGAAGTAATGCACATATCCTGGGCCCATATCTTGACACATGCAAATGGATAGTAAGTCCACTTAAGGCCATATACATATGCTCACACACTTTTTTTCTTATAAATTATATTTTATTATATGTCTACGGGGCTGTTGAATGCTTGAAACTGATTGGTTGATGAACGTTCTAAAGTGTGCAATTATTTTCAGGAAAGCGCAAGGCTAAGGCATATTTGTTCAGTGATTACTACGAAGAAAACAGATAGTAAAACCATAGATATAACGTCTTCTCAAGTAACTGTACGAACTTCCGTTCAGGGTAAAACAACTCCACCCACTTCCAGTTTTATCCGAATATAGACACGAATACTTTGGAGATTGTTACAGATACAGATATTGCCTCTGCTGCAAACCCCTAATACATATTTACACGCAAACTCTCTCTGACTGGCCAATGAAACCCTCCTCTGTTACTACAAAGCCAACACATACTTTTGTTGTCCTATTAAATTATTTCACCATCATATCTAATATTTGTCTCATGCAAAAACCTGCTCTAAGAGGGGACTGACAAAAAGAAAAAGAAAAGCTCCTCGTAAATGGCTAAGGCAGATGTCGCTGTCTATTTTTTGCACAGCTCACAGATCTCCAACTGATCCATAGTTGGAGCAGTGGTCCCTTAAATGAGCAGGAAATATGGCTATTGACGGCAGGCCAAGACTGAGTATAAGTCACATGATAACGAGGCTTATTCCCCATTGCGTGTGGCGGATTACGGCCACAGTCTGCGATCACAGTAAATCCTGACAAGGGGAAAAAGATAGTGAGATGGAAGGTGGGTTAAATCAGCTTTCCTCTCCATGGCTCTGTGACTGTGTGCACACAGAGCACTTTAAACACTTTCATTAGAATTAGAGGAGAATGAAAAGCAGTGGTGCGTGACCTCACGCTCAATAGCACGGACATCAATATCAACACTAATACAAGAGGGGGATTCATAATGATCCTACCCTTCCTTCAACACTTCTAGACTTCTAATACACTGTTTGTGACTTGTCAGTTGTCACTGGTGTTGCCCAAATGCAAATTTCTAGACATTTCAAAACATTCTGCCAGAGGCCTAATTTGATATAGTGAATGTCTGCACTGAGAGAGAAAATGAGGCAATTAAATAATTCACATTACATGCAGGGTAGGTCATTTGTTCCAGAAACATTGCATGTACAGTATGTGTACTGTAGATACATTATCTGTGGAAGATGTAGGACCAAAAAATGTTCGTCCATTCATTGAATTCGGTCCGAATGCAATGATACGATGTCCTACCTACCTGCGTAGATACTATAAATACAGTAATTTGTAAGAGATGGAAACCCATGACATTATACTCAGAGCAGTTCGTGACTTGAATTTATGTTTTTCAATGTTATCACTATCAATGCTGGAATTAAACTGCAGCAGTCAGGTGGTAGAGGTCAGTGACCTTGAAGTTGTTTATGTTCATTATTACTGTAAGGTGACATACTTTGAGACATGAGGTAGTTTAACGCCGTCTCTTGTGATGCTTTTATTTTCTCCCTGCTGTACGTTTTTTGTGTTGTGAAGGAGGCGTTGCTTTGGAGACGCTCTGAAGGGAGGGTGGGATCTCATGCTTTCGAAACTAGCACGCTATTGCTTGCCTCTCTGAAAATTGCCAACGGTGCCTTTAAGTTTGTTTCTGAGTGAGCAATTTGCTCAATTGGTCTCTGCTTTCTACACAGGAAGTGATGTTGGCGGTGCCCTGACCGTTAATCTGCAGGTGGCTATAATGGGATACAACGGAACTGCACATTTGTTGTTTCATCACTTCTAGGGCTGCTCAAAATATCAAATTAAAATCAATATCGCGATATGTAGGGTTGGGTATTGTTTGGGTTTTTTACGATACCGGTGCCAAATCGATACTTTTGAAACGGTACCTAAACGGTGACTGAACAAATACTTAAAAAAAAAAAAAAAGAGCTTCAAAACGAAGGTGAATTAAGTTTTTTTTTATTGAAAAAAAAATATGTGGATGAATGTGGTTTGTCATTTAAGAAACCTTTATAATGATCATTCATTTTAGTTGATCTATAACGCACAATGGGCGCCATGTTAGTAGGCTAAGCACCACAGTTTAGAGAATTTTATGTGTCAACTTGTCAATTCATCCACTTCTCCCAAAATACTGGTGAAGTGTGAGAAGAATAGAGTCAATTTTATAGTTACCTACACAGTGTGTATCTAAACATGTCATCAATTTATAATCGAAAGGATTGTTATTGTGGTTCCATAGACATCAGTATGTATTTAACTATAAATGTTGTTTTGCTAATAATGATGTGTATTTAAATGTCTGAAACCTAAAATAAACCTTATGTGGTTGAAAACGCTGAATAGTTGTTATAATATGACAGCGCTGAGAGTGTCTGTCTCTGGCTCAGCGCCAGCCAAAACGCAAATGCAGATTTGAATTTAGAAGTTGATGATCACGCGATCTGAACGTTCAAATCACAATGGTGTGAATGTGAAGACATGCGCGAGTCACAACAGAACACTGTATCCGCGGCAACGAGCACTTTGGTCACTTGATTTAAAAAAGAAGACATTTCATTCATTTAAATAAATAAATATATGTGCTACCGGTTTCAGAGTGAAGCAGGACATGCATGTAAATGAACTAAGTGCTAAGCTTCACTCTGAAACTGACAGAGCATACTTTAATTGTCAGCAAACTGTCTAAATAAGATTGATGGGCTGCTGTTTCTGTTAAAGACGTAATTATGACGAAGTAGTATGTCGCAAAGCTTGCCTCCTCTTCTGCTACATACTCCAAAGTATGTACTTTTTATACAGTACAGTTCGAGGAAAATGTGCAGAAGGCTGATATTCCATTATGCCTCTTCAGTGGCATAATAGAAAATAATAACATAAGAGCTGGTCTAATCCCTGGCTAAACACCATGATAGAAGACTTACCGACAAGAACAAGCTCTTAGAGAAACGTACAAAACGTCACAACAGAAGAAATGCGTGTTTCCACATTGAATGGCATTATTAAATGCTTTTATACACATTTTTATAGCTATAAAAAAAAGGTCAGTTTGTTAAACTAAGAAAGTAAACACACATTGATGTTTTCTAAAGAACTAAGCACTGAATCCATTTATTCACTTATTCACTTATAAACTTACAAGTCACAAAACCTTTAATCTGTGGAAATTATAGTTTCAATTGTCTGAGAGACCTCAAAGGCCCCCTAAAATAAAAATATAAGTTTTAGCTTTTAGTATGAATATGTTAAACAATGACAAAATTCACATTTAGGAGATATAAGCATTTCAAACATACAGTCTCTCACTTCCGCTAAAATGGATCACAGATTTTGAGATATCACCGCGAACTTCAGCTTCTCATCACATATTCTGTCCAATAAAATGCTTTCTAGAATCTAAAACGTCCCGCTAACTATGCTATACATACCACCTGGCCAAAGTGTATCGTTGACAGATACGTCATGGAGCAATATGGGTTGGAGATGTGTTCGGTTGCTCAAACGCTTGAGTTTTATTCCGTTTTCCAATTTCAATTTATTCACACCTCTACTACTGAATCCAACATATCAGCGCTAGGATTAACTTCCATAGTGCTGTCAAATACCACTTGCAGTCTTGTGAGATAAACTAAACGCTTTTGGCTATTTGAAAACGGGAGGAGCCATTTAATATGCCCGTCCTGGCTTCCTGTTTCAGTGGAAATTACGTCAACGCATTATACAAAGCTGCGAATTCCAAGGCACTTCAGTGGGCCTTTAAAGCAGTGGTTTCTAAGGGGGTTTTCACACTGGCAGTTTAGTTCGGAATGGGGCACGGTTCGCATGAAAAATCGCTAATGTGAACGCTGTCATGGGACCCGTGTGCACACTGGGGTATCGAACCCGAGACTACCTGGAGGAGGTGGTCTGAGTTTGTTTGCTCCCAAACCGTGCCACGGTTCGCGTGAATGTGAAAGCAACACGGACTCGGGTGCACACTTGTTCAGGGAGTGAAGTGACCTGCGCATGCGTTTTAGCTTATTGTGATGTATTCAGTTAAATGAAACACTTGTTAGGGATGATAGTGTTGATGAATTACCTTGGACACGAGCGCGAGTGAGCCAGCAGTGTATTCGTACATTGCGCGTGCATCAGGGCAACACATTTGGAAATCCACTGTCTCCTCAAAATAGTCTGATTGCAAGCAGCAGAAGCCCACCTTATGTGACAAATGCACAGTAAACCTGTATTGTTCACTCAGCTGCACATACTAGCAGCGAATTAATAAAAAACATATATTGACAAATATATTGACCCACGTTCTGTTTTGTAACATGCGCCGTGCACGTTTGTGATGACGTAATATGCACGCAAATGCAACAGGGTTCGATAGAATCAAGTTGAGTATGAAACCAGACCAACGCTGCAGGGGGCGCCGGGAACAATCACGCTCGGGCCGCAGCAAACGAGCCTGTGTAAAAGCCCCCTTACTCAGTTCCTGAAGGACCACAGCTCTGCACAGTTTTGCTCCAAACCTAATCAAACACACCTGATCCAGCTACTCAAGTTGGTAAAATCTAAACTCTGCAAGGCTGTGGCCCTCCAGGAATTGAGTTTGAGATGACTCCCTTAAAGGACATACACGCACAATATAGTTCTGATATTGATTATTTTCAATCCAGTAGAGTGTAACGCTAAAGATACAAGTAAATCTCACAATGCTGAATAAATACTGAAAAGGTGTAACTTCAGTCTGAATCAATAGCAATCACTGTAACGTACGCACACCCCTGATTTATTCGAATGTAAATCAAAGCCACTGCCCGAGTCATTCCCACTATTGCTGATCTCACACAGTGCATACAGCTGCCGCTGGCTATGAGAGCATCAGAGATACAGGGGCATGACCGAGCTTCTGTGCTGTGAGTGTCTGATGCCACGATGTGCCTCAGAGACCATTTCCCTGCCACACTGCTGAAGGACTGTTCTGATTAATGGCACTTAAAGGGAGAGTTCACCCACAAATTTTAATTCGTCATAATTTATATTTGAAACGACCCACAAGACTTTGGTTAATTTTTGAAACGCAAATTCGAAACACAAATAATTTTTTAATGAAACCTCAGAGGTTTCTGTCCCTCCATTGAAAGGTCAGTTAAGTAAAACTTATAAGATCCAAGTAATGTAGATTGGTGAATGAATCATTATTCTGAGTGAGATTTTTTTTTCTCAATTAACCAGATACAATGCACAAAATGTTATTATAATTGAAAAGATTTTTTCCATAAGATGCCTATGTTCCATTCATTGATTTAATAATCTGCAGTGGTTGCCTGCTCATTGGAGAGAAAGTGAATAATGACTTAAATTTTGGTTTGTTTCTCAAAAACCACTATTGTATGAATTGCTTTAATATCCTTAAGATACTAGTATTTCCTTTTTTATGTGTGTCTTTGTGTGTGTTTAAACGTTTAGTAAAAACGTTTAGTAGTAATACGTGTTTGGTACAGCATCAAGGTGAGTAAATGACAGAAATTTAATTTTTGGAACAGCATGGCAGTGACCAGTGAATTCTTACAAATACACATACACACACAAAGTAAAGGCAATGAGAGTTTTGGGAGAGAGAAAAAGAGAGCATGAGAGGATGGGGGTTACCACACTCAGTCTTTGCTGTTAGTCATGGTCAGCATCTGTGTATGTGTGTGTAAATGACTGATGAGGGGTTAAGGGGAGAATCCTACACACAGCTGAGGTGAGGAAACTCCTCAGAATACACTATCCATCTCTCTGCACCCCACACACCATTACAAAAGTGTTACTGATGAACCTGAACTGCTGGGCTTCGCTCTCTCCGGACATGCTGCACAATACGAGCCATCAACCACTATGTGACATACCCCTGTCACTGGATACAGTGTCTAATCTGGCTCCATTCAATGTGTTTACACTGTAGGCATGATTGTTCTAGGTCAGAAGAAAACTTAAACATACAGTCATAAATACACTAACATCAGGCCAGGGGATGGAAGTTTTCAAAAAATAAAAATAAATCAGTCCTTCTAGACCTGTTTACACCAAGGGCAATAACTATACATATAATATTGTAATAAACGTTGTTAATTAATTATAATTACGTTGTTAATATAAACTAATTATACGAGAATAGTGAAGTCCACACCACAGCTATAACGTCACAAGGGAACAATATTGTTGGAATCAATGGTGGAATCACCATTTTTTTCCAGCTGATGAATGATAAAAACATTGACAGCCAATCAAAATCCACCCTACTTTAAAGAGCTGGAGCATTTAAAACAGAATACAACATTTCTGCAGAGCAGTTTTTAATAAACCGAATGTTATCATGCATTGGTGAGGACGCTAATATAGTTATTGTTCTTGATGTGAACTGGCAATAACAAAACAAAACTAGATAAATCCCATTAAAACAAACAAAGCAGATTGCAACTGATGTGACGTGAACTAAATTGACACCTTATTTTTGAGATACTTATAGACACAAGAAAGACTCACGGGATAAGTATTACCTGGTGACCTCTAGTCATTTGTATTAATTGCGGAGGTTGTCTGTGATCTTAATCCTGTGCAAATCAGCCACATCTGTAATTTGTAAAGTAAAAATTGCCCGCAAATGACCTACCATATTTCGCCGAACACCTAGGTCCTGTAATAATATTAGTCTCGAATCGGCATCCCTGTGATTTGACGGGTCGTTGTTTATAATTTTTTTCAAAGTTTTTGTTTCCTGTGTGCTTTTTTATTCATCTTTCGCAAAGAATGGAGGCTGCGTTGGAGTGTTTTGATAGTATTTTGGGTGCTGGGTCATATCACTATACACCATACAACTACAATTTGCAGAAAGGAACATTCTGCTGTTTATGATATATCATACAGCTAGACCTATAATAACGACAAGGACATTTCCAAGCAATAGCCTATTGACATATCTGGGAGATAAGTCAGTTAATTCGAGTAAAATAACAGGCTTCACTTATCACGTGCGAATCTGCCACACAAAATTCAGATGTGGGTGGGTAATTTCTGACTCACACGAGGTCCCCAGATAATACTAATCCCGTGCAAATAAGGCTTAAGAGTGTGTGTTTGTATGCAGGTTTTGTGGTAACAGCATCACACCAGCTTTGGCCCAAACATCATTTGTGGAAAATGTGGAAACAAGGGAACAAAATGTTTGCATTTTGTTTCTCAGTCTCTGCAAACTTCTACACTAGTATCTCTTTGAGTATTTAAATCAGCATTCACCGTGAGAGACGACTCCATGTGAGCTGAACAAAGTGTGTCGGAAAGAGTCTAAAATGCTGTTACAAGTGATTGATGTCTGGCAAACTCTTAACTCAAAGCTGGGGCTCTCATAAGACATGCCTTAATATAGATCACAACAGCTGCCTGCCTACCTCATATAACCCTGCAAATCTGATGAAGCCACTCTTTCTACAAATCTGCTCGGCTCCTGCCAAGCCCAATGTGTCTGATTAGACTCCGCCCACTCTCCCAGTCAATAGGGGATAAAATTCCTCACTTCTCATCTGCATAAATGGCCTTTAACTGTGTTTAGGTGGAGAGCGAAGGGAAAGAGATAAACACAGGGTGCAGAAATTAGTACGGAACTCTGTGGTCTCCCTTGGCCCAAAATTGTCTGTTTTCTCATTACACAGCCGCTCTCCATTTTCTAGTCATCGTTTGAACTCAATTACTGCAGTCGTGCCAGGAGTGAAGGCCTTTCTATTTCCCCTTTCATTCGCATCAAATTCAGTTTGACAGGAGAAAATTCAGGGAGATACAGACCTGCTATGAAGGGTTACAGTGACCGAAGCTAATTTCGCTACAGTAATTGCTTTGGCATTAGACAAACTGGTGCCATTTTGTTTACATTAAAAAGAACCTCAAACAAATTGGGGGGGGGGGGGGGACTTCAGGCCTTATACTCATTAAAATGCTCCGATACCAATAACCGATACCAAGCAGCATGTACGGTGCTTATGACAAAACACAGAGCAAACATAGGGCAGAATGTATCAGAGAAGGATGTCTATGAAGTAAATGTATCGAATTCATATAATGTTAAACAAATTAAATATTTACGCCGATATAGTAGCTGCTGTGCGCAAGTTGATAAGCAAACATGGAGTGGATTGAGCGTGCGTGCAAGCTTGTCGAGGGCACATCCCTTTTTCACAGACATTGCTGGAAAGTTTGTAGTTCGTCGGATATGGCAATAGCACAAAAAAGTAAAATGAGGAACATATTAATAACGTTAACTGACGATCGATCGATCGATCGATAGATAGTTAGACAGATAGAAGTTTTCAGTGCGCAAACATCCGAAGCATGCGCCCAGAAATCTGCCTCAAACAGCACGCAAATAGCCTATTAAATCGAGTTCTCTTTCATGTCTTCTTGCATGTGAACGGACAAAGTCACACAAAATTATGCCAAAATGCCCGGATAGGCAAGTGTCCTTGTGAAACAGTCGGTTATGTCTTAAGTGAACGCGTGTATAACATTATGTTGGATACGTGCAGTTCTTAAAGTGGCAGCAGCCTAATAAACCTACTGCTATCTTTGTCCTCAATGTAAATCGAAAAACAAAAGACAGAAAATTCCTCACTGCTCTTGACATATTGAGCCCTGCTGGAGCATTTCTAAATATTCACTGTGCTATTAAATTGAAGATACAATATGACAGAGCAATAAAATTAACATTGAAAGTAACAGTTGATCCTACAATACTGTAACCGGCATAATTAGACATGAAAATAATTGAAGGAATATTTATTTGTTAAGCCAGCTACATTTATTAATATTATTTTGGTGTCTCTGCCCAGTTTTTTTTTTTTATTAAAAAACGGAATGAAAATATAGGAATTAGTATATACTAAAAATAAAAGTATCTGTACCTAACTCGCTCTGGAAAAAGTGGTATAGGTGCATCTCTACCTGACACAGTACATGACTAACTAACTAAAACTCTGGAACACATTGACGGCATATAGTAGGTTAAAGTACATAGAGGTCAAACACAACTACAACTAAGTGCTCTGCAATTTTTAGAATTAGTGTGAATCAATCTTATTTAGTTATTGGCCTTCTAGGGGGTATGGACAAGTCTCCAAGGGAGGTGGTCTGCAGCTGCCCACTAGGTCTATTAGCGCAGCTCAACATCGACCAAAGACAAAACAGTAGATAAACACTGTCAATCCGAGCAGCACCCTGCCTGTTTTTTTCTCAACACAGATTGCCAGAGCAGAGGGGATTCCCTCAGTTTCAGGTTGAGTCTTGAACTGGGTGCTGATATGTGGTATTAATTGTTACTCACCAAAAACAAATGGAGATGAACTTGTAAATACTGCATAGGGTTGAAGAATAATCATTTTGCAAAACCGCATCAAGGTTCTAAATTCTGCAGGATAATGAAGCTTCAGGGTTTGATTTGACGAAAACTGCTCTACATGCCTCAATGTATATTTACAAAAAAAAAAAAAAAAAAAAAAAAAATTATATATATATATATATATATATATATATATATATATATATATATACACACAAACACACACACACTACCGTTCAAAAGTTTGGGGTCGGTAAGATTTTTATGTTTTTAAAAGAAGTCTCTTCTGCTCACCAAGGCTGCATTTATTTGATTAAAAATACAAAACAAACCCAGTAATATTGTTAAATATTATTTCAATGTAAAACAGCTGTTTTCTATGTGAATATATTTTAAAAATGTAATTTATTCCTGTGATCAAAGCTGAATTTTCAGCATCATTACTCCAATCTTCAGTGTCACATGATCCTTCAGAAATCATTCTAATATGATTATTTGATGCTCAAGAAACATTTATGATGAAATATGAACAGTTGTGCTGCTTCATATTTTTGTGCAAACAGTGATTAATTTTTTTCAGGATTCTTTGAAAGTTCAAGAGAAAAGTATTTCATTAAAAAATAAATATTTTGCATTATTATAAATGTTTTTTACTGTCACTTTATATCAATTTCATGCGTCCTTTCTGAAGAAAAGTATTAATTTCTTAAAAAAAAAAAAAAAATTGACCCCAAACTTTTGAACGGTAGTGTGTTTGTGTGTGTGTGTGTGTGTGTGTGTGTGTGTGTGTGTGTATGTGTGTGTATATATATATACACACACACACACACATACACACACATATATTTTTATATATTATCATTGAGATGAACTATAATAAATCCTGTATTCACTGCACTGATAGCTCTTATAGCAGACTATATAAGCATTTTAATGACCTTATACATCATAAATAGCGATTATCAGTCTTGAATTCTCGCTTTATGGGTTGTGCCAAGGAGAGATGAACGGATGCCCATTTTCCATCCTGTTCTCTCTTTCTCTGCCTGCAGGTCATCCCGTGTTCACCCACTCTCCCTTGTCTGTCTGCCATTAGCCACGGTCAATTGGATTCCTGTCAGCACTGCCGAACTGCTGCTGGTCTATTTCAAACGGGTGGGTGAGCAGAGAGGGGGAACACTCATACACGCGCACGCTAAAAGACTCTGAAACGCACAGTTCAATGTAAAATGACTAGCACCCTGTACATAGGGGCTAAGAGCGAGTGAGGGCATGTCCAACATTAGCATCTCTCAGAGTGTTAGCGATGAGGATCACACAGAATGAACTGCATACGACAGAATGTTCACCTGGTCAGTCTGTTATGAGGAGGGCTGTGACAACGCTTCAATGATTTGATGTGTTTGTTTGCCTGTGTGTAACATTTAGGCTATTTCCTGATAAGGCAGAGCTGCCTATTACCTGGTGACCTCTAGTCATTTGTAATAATTGAGGAGGTTGTCTGATTTTAATCCCGTGTGAATCGGCCATGTCTGTAATTTGTTAAGTAAAAATTCCCCTGCAAATGACCGACCATATTTTGCCGAAAAACAGAGGTCCTGTGGTAATATTAGTCCCGTGTGAATTGGCATCTCTGTGATTTGGCGGGATCGTATACAATTTTTTCAAGGTTTTTGTTTCATGCGCACCTTTTAATCCATCTTTCACGAAGAATGGAGGCTGTGTTGGAGTGTTTTGATAGTATTTTGGGTGCTGGGTCATGTCGCTAGCACCAACTAAACAATTTGCAGAAAGAGAAAGCTGAAAATCACCAGAAGAGCAAAACAAAAAGAATGATTAGATGGAGATTAATGACAAGTATAGCAGCATCCGGTAAGGAGCCTTCTTCGGTTTATGATATATCATACAGCTAGACCTATAATAACGGCAAGACAGTTCCAAGCAATAGCCTATCGTCATATCCGGGAGATTTCTAAATCACACGTGGTCCCCAGATAGCACTAATCCCGTGCGAATAGGGCTTTAGACAAACAAAGCTGCATAGGCATCATATTTGGATATTGTCGACCTTTCGGAATCAGAGCAGCCTACATGTACAGTACAACTTTTAAGACAGAATTAAGGCAACTGCATAAACAAATCAATACTACCAACAGAAAACACTTTAAGCTTTAAGTTTGCATGATCATATCAACTATACCAACAATCAGAGCATTTTACAAACCAGAGATACCTACAGTATCAACGCTGTAAATAATAAAAGAAAAACTTGAATTTAGTGATTTTTTCCCCCTAAGAATCCTTAAAACAATGAAAATTTACATTAGAAGCATAACATATTTAGTATGATATAAATAAAATGTGATAAAGACAATATTATTAAATAAATACATGAATAAATTATATCATCATTGTACTAAACCCAAACTAAATTATTAGAATATTATGTGGATATTGTATGGTAAATATAATAAATAACATTATGATAATAACATTAAAAAAAAAACATATAAACATACATGCACATCTAATTCACACCATGATTACACTTGCATATATTAAGAAAATATCTGAAAATATTGTGGTAAAATATATGACATTATACATTATTATATTATAATTATAAAACAAGGTAAAATTACATCAGGAGCAACACTGTAGAATATATTAAAGCTTGTTTTCATAGATTTTGATTATATAAGTGTAGTATGTCTTATTGCATTGGCAATTTTCTCATTGGTTTTAACTTTAAATATATCTTAAAACAATAAAAAAAATACACTTGAATTAAAGATTTTCCCTCAAAACTTAATTTACAAACTAAATATTTATAAATGCAAATTAAAAATGAAAAAGTTTATGCAGTGCTGCATATTGCTTCTCAAGCAAGTGTTTCTTGTTTCAAGGATTTTTAGATGTTTGAATAAGAAAATAAGACAAAATTACTGATAATGTTTTTTCAGTGCGAGCAGCATTTTTTGGGCTTCGTAAAAGTCTTTGAATGAAAATGAAAGCCGCCTACCTAAACGCCATTTCTGGACATAACAGGCTTATACAAGCACTTACATGTGCTTATGGTGCCCAAAAATGCTCCAGAGGCAGCTCTATATGACACAATGCTCCTATATGGAGAAGTGAAAGGAGGTAAGGTGAGGTGGGATCTTCATCTCTCCCTACACAAATTTAATTATTCATAACAGTCTGATTGGCAGGAATGGTCATTTGCTGCTGCTGCAGCATTATTACTTTCTTTTGACCCTCCTTTTTCATTTAATTCTCTGTGTGAATCCAATATTAGTCTGTCTCATAGTCTCTCTTTTTGTCTATCTTTACTTTCTTCATTCCTGTCACTTTTCCAACCTAAGAAAGAGAATAGGAAAATGCATAGGTTGAGAAAGTCGGAATGTGTGTGTCAAGTATGTGCCAGTATTGTTGGGAATCAGTGGGGCAGTAGCAGCAGAAAACAATCTCCATCAAAATGCAGACATCCTGTCAATGTCATTCTGCAGAAAAAAGCAGTCAGAACTGAAGAGAGCGAGCAAGAGAGATGTTATTGAGAGGATGACTAGGCATGCGTGGCTGCAGGTTTGCATGTGTGTGAGTGTTTGGTGTGCAGGAATGTGTGAGTGCATACAGTGTTGTGGTAAGGTGAGTGTGTGTGAAGGCCTGTAGCCTCCTGCTCTACTGCTGGCCCCCTGCCACTCCTCAGCATTGATTTAAACAAGCTGCTTCTGAGGGCTGAAAACTCACTGACCTGGAAAAGGGCAGAAAGAGGGAGAGAGTGAGGGTGAGACATTCTGTATGAGGGTGAAGAATGGAAAGGAAAGAAAGAAAGAAGCAGAGGGCAGCAACAATGGGTTAAAGAAGAAGAAAGAAACATTTGCATCTGGCTACTCCCCTTTAAAATCTTTAAGCCACGAGCAACATGAAACTAAAATTGAAAATGAAAACTCAGTCTGACGGAGTACAGTACAGGCTGCTCGTCTGGAGTGCAAGTTCTGAGTCCCTGGCTGCACCGAGAACAGGTTTCAAAGGTTCGCTACAGGAGTGCATTATCATGCATCTGATGGTGGACCCGTCGTCAGCTCATTCCCCAAATTTCAGCATTTCCATCATAAAATCATTTAAAATAATAAAAGCAACGAGATACGTCTCATCACTGTAGCAGCCAAGTGGAAAATAACTTTGCATTTCAAATGGCTTTTCATAAAGGAGACAGGCGCCTTCTCTTTTGTCAGATTAGTGCACTAGAACCTTCAGAATGGGAATGAAGGGAGTGCGTGAAAGCACGCACACACTCAATGACAGTAAGTGGAGACAGAAAGCGCTCAGTCTTAGTGTGTGCATAACCTGCACCTATCGTTGCAAGACGAGCAATATATAGCTACTAAATACCCAGTGTTCCCGTCTACTTATGATAACATACACAAGACTTCCTCCTGTTCAAGTAGGTCAGGGCTTGTGGGCCAAAAGGGTCAAGGCTGGAAGGAGAAAGAGCCAGATTATTCCCTGTAAAGTCATTGAAAGCTGGTGTGGGGCTACTGCAAAGCTGCAGATACAGCAAACACAAGCTGGTTTCAACAGGGCACTGACACGACTCCCTTTTATTTGGTATAGAGACTGTGATTATGAGCTGAATCAGAGTCGCGGCTTACCATGAACATGGCTCTGAAGTTGCTGAGGTCAGTGAAGAGTTCCTCCACGGAAGTCTTCTTGGAGTCGATAGCAAAAAAATCCAGCATGTTGAGGTAAAGGGTCACCATATTACTGTGCATGATCATCAGCTTCTGGTACTGATCTCTCGCCTGCGTAGAGAAACTGTGAGGAATAATTGTCAAGGACTTTTCCAAAACAGTAATGAAAAGTGAATGAGAAAATGTGCTGTCAACAGGATTTTCATAAAAAATAATTTAAGGAATAATACATTTTCTTCTTTACTGTGTGCCGACTTTCCCCCCTTTTTTATTAAATTCCTTGTTTAGCACCCAATTTGAGCAACATATTGCTTAGCTGTGGATATGCATGCTATGGATCTGATTTGTACTTCTTTATTGTGATACAATATTGTGGTTAAATTAATTAAATAAAATGGGGGGAAAAAAAGACAAAAAAAAGTTTTCAGTTGTTCCAGAGTAAATATGTTGTTTCTGATTGCAGGTAACAAATTAACCCCCAAAAACCAATGACCAAAGGAAACAAGAATCCTTCCTTAGAACATAAATACACAAAGAAGTTCAATAAATCAGCAGTAATTTATGCAATTGTTATTTAATTTTCAAGTGTATTATTACAGTGCTCTCTCATTTCAAGGCAAGGAAAGTTAATATTTTATTTTATTCTAAAAGGTTATCATTTGGAAAGGATGTTGTGAAATGCCAGAGCTTAAGCGTAGTTTCCGCTAAGAATGAACCAAAATGAAAACAGTTAACTTTTAATCCCTGATCGCATGACTACAAGCCAATAATGTAACACTTGCAACACATTTGTGCAACCCGCACATGCAAAAACCAAGACACATATCGTATAAGAGCATATAAATAGTTCACATGTAAAAGTCCAGTTCATTTTAATTATGGTTAAAATCGCTGCACTACTGCACAAAGCCAAGCGCTTTTTCCATTACTGCTCTTTATCCAATTAAAACTATGCTGGTGTGTACAGTAGGAGCCAATGCAAAACATGTAATTTATGGGAAAGCATGTATACACACAGGCATTTTATTCTTTAACAAACATAATTATAGATGGCTAAAAAGTACTTGTATACACTCATTTAAACCAGTGTTTATGTTAAACATTTATTGGCAGCCCACATGCATTTATATTGAATGGAAGCATGTGGGCTGCAAATCTCTGCAAAGCCCATGTTTTTAAGGTGACCCTTATGGCAACACTAAACAACCATAAATTCAGGGGCCGGTTTCATAAACGTTTAAGACTAGTCTTACAACTTAGTCATCACATCTCTTTCTTTAAGACTGTTCATAACTGTTTCAAGTCAGTTATATAAAAACGTAGATTGGTTTAGTTTGATACTAGAAACTAGGACTGATTGTGGGGCCTTGACTTAACACTAGTTGGTCATACTAGTACTTAAGACACAGTTTTAACATAAGGGCTATGTTTATGCAACCAGCCCCAGATCAAAGCAAGACTAGAAGGGGGGGAGGAAAAAAAAAAAAAAAAAAAAAAAAAAAAAATTAAAGGGGTCATCGGATGCAAAATTCACTTTTATATGGTGTTTGCATATAAATGTATCAAACTAAACTGCAGAAGGGCTGGCTCTCCACAGAAAATAAAATATCTATTGTGTCATCTATTTAATATCGATTTAATATCTATTAAAATATCTATCTGTTACGGACGTGGCAGTTCTGAAAGAGGAACATATTAGACTATGAAAATGCAATAAAAATGTTGGCCTCTAGGTTTATCAAATTAAAACTGAAATTGTACCGCAAATGGTTATGGATAATTTATTGCACATGATTATATAGCATGTGTTCACCCCATCTCTCATGCTGTTAAGTGTAACAAGTGTGGGACCTGCATTTAAATAAATCTACACCAGTCTACAACAGAGACAGATGCAGCTGTAACCTAAAAATTGTATTTGAAATTGTTTTTCTAATCTAATGTACCGATGCCACTCAAATTCATTGTTGACCATTAGTTGATCAAGATCTAACTCTTTTAAAAACATGTTAGTTTTTAACATGATAGTTGGATGAAAATGTAATTTTACTATCGGTGCACACCTCATATGTGGTGGATAAACATGGCGATTTCCTTCACATTTCTATTAAAGCACATTAATGCAGTAAAATACATACCTAAATGCACAACTTAAATAGGGTTTTGTTCTTTTGGTAAAAACTTGGTAAGCTGACATTTGCATGGAATTGCTAATAAGCAATATTAATAGTTGCGCATTTCATTAATTAGCACCCTACACGTGTTCACTTGCATATCACATGAACTGCCATACGTGTGCACACTGAAAAATATTATGCTGGGAACACAAGTCTGGTGTGAGAAAAAGGGATGGGTGAAAATCTTTGATGAAGATCAAAGTTTTCCTTTTGGAAGGGAGAGTGAAACAATCTACATACATGCCGACAAAGAAAGAAAACAGTGGGCCACAGGGAATATATATATATATATATATATATATATATATATATATATATATATATATATATATATATATATATATATATATATATATATATATATATATATATATATACATATACATATGTGTGTGTGTGTCCTTGGGGTTGAACAAAGATTTTTACAGTATATAAATAAAATAAAAAAAATATTACTGTTTACTGCTGTATGAGTGAAGTTTCACTAGGATGTTGATATAAAAGCATGACTGACCTATAACCCACACATATCCACTCTCAAGGGCAAAGAGCTCCTTTCATACCATACTCCGCTTCACTAAGGCACATTAAATGTCTATAACAAACGTTAGCATTATGTCTCACACATACATGCACTGACACAGTGACTCTTACACACATGACATGAAAGAGAGAATCTGGGTCTAATCCTTGCTGTGAGGTCAGGAATGCCTACGCAAAGATGGCAAGCTTTACTTCAAATATCATAACTAATATTTTTCGACTTTGATGTGTTTTTTAATTAGTAATCCTGTTTGAAGCTGGTGCCTCACATCACACTATTCCCACCCCCCACAAAAAAAAAAAAATCTATTAAAACTTTATATCAACATCCAAAGAAATGTAGCTTTTATCACTGGCATTAGCTTGAGAGAGAGAGAGTGTGTGTGTGTGCGTGTCTGTGTGTTTATGAGGTGTGTGTACGAGATGGCCGCGAGGTGAACTGTTTTCAGGAGGTGCTCTCAGATTGACTTGTGAACTGCACCATGGCAGTCTCTATGAAGCGCAGTCACACTACAAACAGATCTGTAGTTAAGTGCCACAACAGATGACAATTGCACCAGCTGTCATTCGCCTGTCCTTTTTACGTTAAAGCCTACACAATTATTCAGGGTATTTTGCTCAATTGCTATAAATAATGCTGCATTTGATTTATCAAATGTATCTTCATGTATAACTCCTAAATGAATATGGTAGATCTTAAAGGTGCTCTAAGCGATGTCACGCGTTTTTTAGGCCAAAACATTTTTTTTCACATATAGCAAACATCTCCTCACTATCCGCTGGCTGCCTGTCCCCTGAACACACTGTAAAAAGACGCGGTCTCCGCAGACACCCCAGGCTCCACAAACGGCAACAAAAACAAACTGGGCTAACCCGCACCACGAAACATAACACACTGTTCCAGCCAATAACAGACAAGAAGGATTTGGGGGTGGGGTTTGGGGGGGTTAGTGCGCGGATGAGGAGGAGGGAGGGTCTAGCTAGCCTCCGTTTTGTTTGACAATACTTTAAACGTCAACAAGAACTTAGTTTGCTTTTAGACTCATTAACGTTGAGTGGCTACCAACACAATCATATTTATATGTGTGTATGTATGTGTATGTATGTATGCATGTACGTGTGTATATATACTGTATATATATATATATATATATATATGACTTGTGTGCTGTTTTATTTGCATAAGTGTGTTTGTGCTGAATTGAGCAAAATCTCTGCTGTGTGGCAATCTACTGTTGTAGTTTCTTTGTAAGCTCACCTGAACAGCTGACTTGCATAATCAGCTCTTCCTAGGCAAGGTAAAAGTGACTATTAGTCAGAACTCTCCTAAAAAGTAGTCATCTAGAGACAGGACGGAGATACTCTAACCCACACATTTCACACCAGGACTCAGGTCCTCCATGACTTATTCATGATGAAGACAATATACGGGAGGGCAGACAGGCCGGACAGTGATGCTTGTTCGGCATACACATGAAATCTTTTGGGAGTTCTTTCGGTGGCATACGCACACAGATCTGTTTTGTGCGTCTCCTCTGCTGTCTTTTATACTGCGAGTTCATTCACGCCTTCCAAATATGAACGGAGAATGAGGCGCAGGGGACGTGCTCACCTAATGAAAGAACAGACGGTGTATGAGAGCGAGAGATAAGACTTCATTAGCGTTAATACTGATCTGGTAGCTAATGCTAAGAGCTCAGAGGAAAGAAAAGGGCCCGTGCCTTGTGGAGTGGTAGCTAGCAGTGACAGAGGGAGGGAGGGAGGGAGGGAGGGAGAGAGAGAGAGAGAGAGAGAGAGAGAGAGAGAGAGAGAGAGAGAGACAGAGAGAGAGAGAGAGAGAGAGAGAGAGAGAGAGAGAGAGAGAGAGAGAGAGAGAGAGAGAGAGAGAGAGAGAGAGAGAGAGAGAGAGAGAGAGAGATTGATTGATGGCTGACCCTTGAACAAGTTCTGTGCAGAGGGATTGAGAAGAATCGATTTTTTCCCTGTACACCTTAGCTTGTTAGACTCTCATACTGTACACTTACACGACACTAAGACACTCTATTAACAAACACCCCATAATGCAGTACCTGAGACACACAAGTGCACATGGACACCCCCTTCTAATGAACTATTTCAGATGCATATATGGGGGTCTTAAATGTTATTAAATTGTTATGTTTTTAAAAAATTAACTCTAAGTGAGCGTTAGATGATGGCAAATGCATTTCTAAATGACAAACAAAACAAAAAAAACATTAAATAAAAACTCCAAAATCAGCTGACAACTGCTATGGTACCAATATATCACGCATTCCTAATATCTCAACACATTACTATGCAAGACTTACAAATGCAACGTTGATGCCGATTGTAAGAGACCACTGCAAATTCCCACCAAGAGCTGCCCACCAAATGAGCATATTTTTGGCATCATCAGTGTTTTCAAATTTGAAAAGCAATACCCCAAAATGCTGTCTAGCAGGGTAGGGTAGCTCTCTAGGATTTCAATGCATTGATAAAATATATCGGTAGGGACAAGGCACTAAATGTTGAATGAAGGCACTATTAAATGAAGAAAAAAGAATAAAAACAAATAAAAAAAATTAAATGCTAGAGCAGACAAACAAAAAAAAAAAGCAGAAAAAAATAAATAAACAGAAAAACAGTATGGATGAGAGGAGGGAGGTAGGGTGGAAGACAGTCCACTATGTGGCTGGTGAGTGAGATAATAACCTCCCCTGGTAGAGTCTAGCTAGGACAGCGTGAAGGGTAGAGCAGTCGGGTCAGACCTAGAACACAGGCATCTACTGCCGGAATTCACTGGACCATGAGAACCCCACTAAAGTAATAAAGTCAAAGCTGTTTTTTTTACCATGAAACAGCAAGCACACCAGCAAAAATAAAAAATTTGGTAGAGCCAACGTAATAAAAATGAATAACAAAGCTACACAAGACTACCTGCTCCACAGAGCTGTACAAAATGCACAAAAAGAAAGGTTCATTGACGATTATTAGGGCATTTGTTTTGATCAGCGTTTAGTTTATGCCACTGGTATCTCCCCTGGCAACACGTCTGGCTTTCAAACATTTGCCATTTGCAAAGGAGACAGCATCAAGACCGCATGAAATGATTTCTAGAGCAATGACAGACAGCAAGGAAAAGAACTAACGAGCAAGTACAGGAATGTACAACCCCATTATCAAACCAGGTTTCAAAAGCAGCCCGGTGAAGTTCAATATAAATAATTTATTCGCACACGCTGACATAAACTCTGATTAGTGTTTGTGAATGTGTGTGAGGTTGACAAGGGTGCCAGAAAATGTGTTGCCACCATGTGCAAGAGAACTAACAATGTTGATAGCAGCACAACAATAAGTGTGTTCAGACAAAAAAAAAAAGAAACAAAAAAATGTACAGTGTGTGTGTGTGTGTGTGTGTGTGTGTGTATGCAAACGTGTGAAAGGATATTGCCATCTTGCTGTGGAACAGGTCCTGTTGGTCGTCTGTAGAGCTGAAAGTGTCCAGATCCTTCTCCAACTGCAACAGGTGTTTCTCCATCTGTCTCAAGCTCTTCTCAAGGTTTTCTGCTGATACTACACACAAACACACAGATACACAGATACAGATTTAAAACAATGCACTGACACGCTTTACTTACAGCAGAACCAAAATGCATGTTTCCAAATGAAAAACACTCCTCAGAAACCAAGTTCTGTTGGACAGGGACATTCACTGGGGGGAAAAAAAGTTTATAGAGCTTTCAGAGCTATAACGGAAGGGACAATTTCAGTCTGTTCTTCACACAAAGCTGCCGTATGTCTTCAGAAGACTGCAGTCATATACTCCATATATATATATATATATACATCATATCTGTTTTGAGTCATTTTTATAGCTAAACAGCAAACAATTCCTTTAAAAAAAGTAGAGAGAGTTGACGTCTCTTCTTTCACACACAAGTGTGAGACGTCAACAGCCAACACGTTTGATAATTTTTAAGTCTCGAGGTCTCTCTGGTGTTAATTTTTTTTTTTTTCAAAGCAATTAATTGCCATTTGTTTGCCATTTTCGTTTTCTATGCAATACATCTGATGTGTTTGGTTTATATATGCAATTGCAACAAGAAAAGAGCATTGAAAAAGAGCATGGTAACACTTTACATTAAGGTCTCGTTAATGTGAGTTCAAATGAACTAACAATGAGCAATTTATTTGTAACAGAATTTATTAATCTTTGTTAACATTAGACAACAAAATACTGATCGTTAGTTCATGTTAGCTCAGATCCATGAAATATTGTTAACAGAAACAAAGTAATCCATTAGTAAATGTTGAAATTCTAATCAACTAAGATTAATACATTTTTTGGAAGTATTTTTCATTGTTCTTTCATGTTGACTAATGTTAACAATTGGAACCGCATTGTATTACATGGTAAATGCTACATTTTGCACATCTGAAGTGTGTCTTCGACTGGAGTGTAAATGTGCGTAGTCAATTGTAGGAACACCTGTCACAGTGACTGTGTGTGGAGGTTACTATTCATAACATTTGATCGATATCACATTAGTGTTCCTCTCACACACATCACTGAATAGGTAATCAGTGCAGACCCATTTATGATGAATGAGGTTAAAATTGATGCTATTTTTATTTATTTATTTGTGTGTGTGTTTGTGTGAAGGGGAGTTTGTTGACCCACGTGGTAAAGAAATTACACACCTCAGCTTTATAGTATGCCATTTATGCCATTTCTAAAAGATTCAATGTCCTAGTAGCAGACTCTATTACATAAAACTATATATTTTTTAGAGATATATTTGGTTCATTATTATTAAAACAGTTCCGGTAAGACCAAACCAGACCTACATCTTTCACCCGTTCCTCACAAATGCTGGTAGTTTGATGAGGTAATTATGTGACTTTAATAAGAGGCTCAGGTTTGATTAAGCAGACACTGTTTGGAGGGGACGGTCTTGTTCCATGCTCAGTGTTAGCTTAATGTGATGGGACATATTGACTGAACCTCATGAGGAATTGTGTAAATGTTAAACTACTTAACCGTAATCTGCTTAGTTAAGTCCTTTTTTTGGGGGGTGGGGGGGGGGTGGTCCTTGATTTTTAACATGCACTAAGAACAATTTGAGGCTTTTAGCAACTGATTGTGCCTCTCACACTATCCATATCTTGGCCTATACAGTCAAAGCACACATTTTACATGTGAATCAAAACCAAAGTGCATGTAAAAATAACCAGACAGGACAAGCTGAATGCAAAAACCTCACTTTAGCCACAAAAAACTCATCTCTAGCTCCCTCTAATGGAGTCAATGTGGAGAGGTAAATGTCTCTATCTGGTCTCACAGTAAAGTGTCAGAAGTAGCTTGCACTGGCACTTTGAGCGCGACCCAAGAGTCCAGCGCCTACAGACCTATGTCAATTTGAACATCTGTAAGATACATTTATTCATGCACAAAGTATTATTATGCAGCATGTTGGGGAGACATGTTCTAAGCAATTAGCCTTGTGAACAATAAAGTACCAAACCACTCAAAAGTTTGGGTTTGGTAAGATTTTATTGTAATGTTTTTCAAACAAAAATACATAATATATTGAAATATTATTACAATTTAAAATATATTTTTTTCTATTTGAATATATGTTATATTTAATATTTCAATGTTGAAAACTATGGTCCTGCCAAATATTTGTTTGAAAATTGAATAGTGTACACATCGATACACAAACTAATCAACAATTTCATCGATCCTGCCTGCAGAGGCAGCCTTTTTCAGCTTTTGGATAAAGCTGCTGTCTAGGTAGTTAGCTCATTAGATTTAGAAACGCATCCACTATGTTCAGGTGCCCTTTCTTTAGAGCCACTTTGGTAGCAAAGTGTGTGCCAAAGGAAATAAAAATGTAAAAGAAAGCCTCAAAAACAGTCAGCAGGTGCTCCTGAAAAAAAAAAACACCAAAGAAACACACATGTATGAACCCTCCATTAGCAGCCACTGAAGGGAATCACCCTAGACCTAACCGCACCACAATCGGAGACAAAAACATAGTAGTTGGGGAATGACAATAGCTAATTCTTAATGAAAGCATCTCCATCTCTAGGAGAAAAACAAAACATGCACCTGCAAATGTGAGCTCTAAAGGACAGAATAATGGAAGTAATATCTGTAAAACAATCAAAGGCTGTTTCCTGAGGGGCGTGCAGGGACAGACGTTCAGTGTGGAGGGGATATGTTACCCATAATGCCATTTCAGCTTTGATGAAGGGCACAAGAGCAGGCAGCACTAATGAAATGGGGAATGAGAGGGAAAGAGACAGACAGGGAGAAAAAAAAAGTGAAACTAATAAAAAGCTGCAGAGCCAGAGTAGGAGAAAGAGGACATGACAGAAAAACCTACATTGCTCCAACCTTACTTCCTTGGAACACAAAAGGAGATGCTTTGGAGAATGTCTATGCTGACTTAATGACATAATTCACTTTTTTTGGGGTCAAATTGAGCTAACAGTTCATAGTTAAGTCAACATGAATCACAAATCAACCCCATTAGGTCTTAATAAATATCCCTGGTCTTTCTGTGAATCATTCTTCAAAGTATACTATTATAAATAAAAACAATCATAATAGTTAATACAGCCTGTGAAATTTTCATGTTCAGCTGATGCAATCAACACACTACACAGCCAGAGAACAACAATATTAACCAATAATATTAAAACCTAACAAGTCTAACAATCCAATAAAATCTAAGACCCACTAACTACTAAGTTCTGCCCTCCATCATTCCCTGCTGACTTGTTTGTTTCATTTATAAAAACACAAGTTTTATGTTCCCTGTAAATACTTTCTCTAAGGCTGACAGACATATAGGCAGGGCATCTTATAAATTACTCTCTCTAATAATCCTCTTTGATTATTTGTACTCGCACTGCCAAAACTCTCCCTGCACTGCTTTCTGGAAGCATTAGGTAACGCATTGAGTTGCTCTGGTCCTGTTGTGACTCTGACTCTAGTGCTACCGAGGGCAACATGACCTCACACAACGGCCCCTCGGCTTCTCTCTGTCTGCTAAACAACACAGTCTGAAAAAATCAGCTTATATTAGTGGATTCTAACCGTGATGTGTTCAGAATAAGATTTACAATAAAAGGATCCGGAGATCTGACAACGCACTGGCCTTATAATTGTGAGCGCACACACACAGGCTGACATTATCTCTGTGTCTAGTGTTGTTGACAGAGTGAGCACAGCAAAATGAGGCTGTCAACAATTACAGAAGTTGACAAAATCTCACACATAGAAACTGGTAGTTCATGTGAGAGTGATGTTAAAGACCAGTTAAAGTACCGTCTCATGTTGGCAGCTATGAACTTAACTTTTCAGATGGTCAGCCAGGGAGTTGTTAGGGCATTTAAATCACCTTAAACCAGCAAACTATCTTCGACTAATTAAAGCATTGTATAATTAAGGCAAAATAAATTAAAAAGCAAAAAATAAAACTGTAATAGCAAAACAAGTTAGCATTGCTATTCTTTAATAAAATAAAAAATAAAATACAAATATATATATGACAATAGTGTAATTGCATTGTAATACTTAAATAAGATTGATTTATTTACAACAGATACTGGTTCTGAGTACCTCGACTGGCCCGGTCCACATGCTGTAGATCCTCTACAAACTTCAGCACTTCAGGGTATTTCTCCTCACAGATCTCTGCCAGGAAATTCAGTAGAGTGGACTTCTGATCAGCCGATTTAGTGTCCTTCAGCTGGGACACAAAGAGATAGAGAGATAGAGAAAGACAGAATCGGGGAAAACAATTGTTTAAGGTGGTAACATTAAATAAAAATAAAAACAAATAAATACATCCATCAAAAAAATGCAGATATTTGGTTGTTCAGAGCATTACAGAAACGGAGAGAGAATCTTGAAGGAAACCATTGACTTCCGCTGCTCTCACGTCTGACAAGTTAATTTGATAGTACACTGAAATTGCCGCCGGACAAGAAAAGCAAGACATTTTCATTGTCAGTTATGATTATCATCGTGGCACAAGGATACAAGCCTTTGTAAAAGGCAGAGCAAAAAGCACTTGATTAACGCAGATAGCACAAACATTATTAAGCTCTTTTGGGTGGTGTAGCTTGATGATTTAAGAAGCTTGATTACCAAGCTTGGGGTGGGGGGGTGGTGGGTGAGAGATAGAGATGAAGTGAAAATGGAGTTCCAAATAGGCCCTTACGAAGTGAGAGATGAAATTGGAGAAATCGACTTCCCATCTAGTCCATTTCAGTTCTCACCACTATCTTGTGTGCTGCTATTTCTTCTTAAATGTATATGTTCTGACAGAAGCTTTGTGCTTGACATACACACTGGGTTCAACTGAATAATTTCAGTGTCAGAACATTTGGAAGCCGTCGATGTGAAGTATTAGACGAATGGCGGGGAACGAAACTAGGGCTTCTCAAAATTCCTATGTAGTAAGCTGGAATTGCTTTTGCATATATTTAATCAAAATAGTATGAAACTGATAATGGAACAAAGAAACCCAAAATATCAAATCTTATCCTGTAGTTCAACTCATTGAGGTCTGTGACAAATGTTCAATATAGGTTTTCAATTGGAAACGTTTTAAAGGAAACATTCCACAACATTCATTGAGATTTTGACGTCCATGACACACTGAACCGTCCTCTGCTGATGAGATCAAACAGTGACGCGTGAGTCGCACACTCAAAGAGAAGCGCTTTCAAATCCTTTGACAACAAAATATGCTCGATAAACCCACTGTGAGCAAAAGAAGAAGATACCTGACAGGTTAAACTCAGAATAAAACAAACAAACAAACAAACAATCAGATCAACAGAGGCAAAGAGAGAACATCAGGATGGGGCCTCAGGCAAGGAACTTGAAAGGCAGAAACCGACACACTTTCTCTGTTACTCCTGCCCATCAGGGACTGCTCCACTATGTGCAGATGTAGAGATCTAGTCTCCCTCTTGGCAGTGAGGATGGATCCCTCCATCTGATACGCAAGGCACTTAAGTGGATATTAGGACAAGTTTGAAGACAAGCGTTGATATTATAATGTAATATATATTATAGATCACCGGTACCTATGTATGATTTTATTTGAAAATAATTGATAAAATTAAAATTGATTTTATTAAAAGTGTCAGTAAAAGCAATTACATTGTTGTAGTAAATGTTCTTTTGAAATTTCTATAAATCAAAAAAAAAAAGAAAAAGTATGAGGATTTCCAAACATTGACAATAAGAAAGTTTTTTTTTTTACTTGAAATCAGCATATTATAATTATTTTTAAAGGATCATGTGACACTGAAGACTGCAGTAATGGCTGAATGAAAATGTAGCTTTGCCATGCCAGCACAGGAATACACGTATATTAAAATAGAAAACAGTTATTTTAAATTGTAATAACATTTGACAATATGACTGTTTTTACTATATTTCTGATCAAATAAATACAGCCTTGGTGACCATAAGAAACATCTTTCAAAAACATTGAAAGAAAAACCTTCCTGACCCCAAACTTTGAACTGTAGATATATTCCTTTTTTAAATTAATAAAATAAAATGTAGATTCTGTCACAATATAGTCACCCCTAAAACAATTCCAAGCCCTTATGCCTTGCATTGTACTATGAAAAATATATGGGGGGGGGGGGGGGGGGGACACAAAAAATGCTCAAGATAATAAAAGTAGTCTGAATGACTTGTGCTCAGTAGTCTTAGTTATTCTAACAGCTTCGTGAAAAAATGTCAAAGTAATTTGGGTTTGGAACAACATGGGGGTGAGTAAATAATGACTGACATTTTATTTTTGCGTTATTCCTTTATAAAATATCTGAATGTCAGCATGTCCACATACAGTCTTCGGTCTTTTTTCAGGTCTTCAAGGCGACATGATGAGCAGGAAGGCATTTCATTATGCCGGAGAGAGTCACAAATGCAGTGATGGCAGTTCTCTGAGTTTTAGCAACACAGAAAAGGGAAGGAGTGAAAGTAGTAATGAAGAAAATGGATGGCTAATAAGAAAGAAAGAGAGAGGCGGATCAAGCCTGATAAAATTCAATGCTAAGTCACCATGGAAACCTAAGTAAATCTCTGTGGCTTCTGTGGTAATTAATTATACGGCCCTTCGACACTCACCTAAATCAGAACAGTTCACCTAACCATTATCATTCGAGGGCTTTATACGGGGTGCACTTGTGCACTCTTGCTAAGATGTTCTGTGTTTAAAAATCCATTAGCATTACATTAACACACCTGACTAAACAGGAATTAAAGACTGTCCTTTTTCAGACAAACACATATATGTCTGCATTACGTCATTACTCCGAGACTTATCTCTGAAAACAGAAGAAGGTACCACAAAGTGGTTTTTGGTCTCTGCACTTTGATAGATGCCAGAAGATACGGCTATTGTGGTCTTGAGTGCTTGATAGTGTTAAATCAAATGAGATCTTCTTGAACTCCAGGCGTCTCCAGCGAGAGGCACTTTAGATGGGCCGACCGATAGGGGTCAAGGTAACGGGAAATGTGCGGGAGGGAAGTGAAGGACGCGCAAGCAGCAGCCGGAAACTCGTGCCTGATGGTGACTCAGCTTTGGCTCCTCCACAAACATCAGACACACATAAATTATCATCTTATCAGCTTCTTCCCAAAAACAGAGAGCAGGAGGAGAGAATTTGATGGAAAATGCCCACGGTTCATGTGGGTTGGCGTGTTTCTAATACGAAGAGACCTGATAAAGGGGCTAATAATTCACAGGAGGAAAAAATATGGATAGCAGAATGTATAAATGACTTCAGGGCTGATTTTACTGGATGAAATAATAACATCGGGGGAGGTTCTCATGGAATACACTTTCTCCAGGAAAACAGCCCAATACAGCCTCTTGACTTCATTTGATTCATAAGTTTGAAAGCTGTTGTTTTATAAATATGTAGGCTTAGAAATCCATTGAATCACAAATAGATCCATTTAACACATTTGCCTTACTTTAATCCATTTTGCAGACTTCTGTAGATGTTTCCATAGAGAAAATGTGGACAAAAAGTGTGCCAGGCCTAGATATGAAACTCAAAAGGTTGTTGTGACACACACAAATTCTTTCTCTGTACGTACTTTGCAGAGTGAGCTGAGGTTGAAGCCGAAGGACTGGGCGTTCCGTGAGCCAGCGTTCATGAAGTTCCCCATGAGCAGAATGAGTTCCAGCAGCCTGCTGAAGGGTTTGCTCTTCCTCACCTCGTCGCAGGCTGCGTTCACTGCCATGATGTCTGGACGCAAGTTATTCACCTGCTCTTCAAACTGCAGCTTAAACAGGATGGAGTTGAGCCTGGGCCTCAGACGCTTCACACTACTCATCTGGAAGATCAAATAAGCAAAAAAGCATAGTTGCTTTAAATGTCTGTGAAATAGAACCTAAGGAAACAAAAATGGAAATAGTAATCTTATCATTTTCTCCTGATTTTCAGTTTAATACAACACCACTAAATCAGAAACAAAAGCTTTATTCCTGAATGAAATGCATTTCTTTCAGATCTGGCTGATATACAAAATTAATTTAGAATTTATTGCAATGCATGCTGGTTAACATTCTAACTGAAATCACATACAAACTAGTTAAGATGAATCATTACATTCATTTTATTAGTCATGTTTTTTATGGTGGAAACTCTCATTCATCTCAATTTGCTTCTCAAAGCCTGCACACATGCATATATGTGTTTGAGTGTAGTGTAGTGTGCATTTAAGAGTTGTGTGTGTGGGGGGGGGGGGGACAATTTGCCCATATAAAAGCCAATTAGCAATCACAAATTAAGGGTGTAATTGAGATACTCAATACGGAGATATGATTAATATGTCTAGAGTTGTTTTCCATAATCAGATATCATCTCTCGTATATGCACGCACAGTGCAATCAGTCTGCATGTGTGTATAAACTAATCCAGGGATCATTTCATCCTTGAAGACAAATGACAAAGGACAAAAAGCAAAACAAATCCAAATTGAAAAAGGGATTGATGGAAAGGAAGAAGGAAGGAAGACTGAGAAGAGAAGGTAAAGAAAATAGGGCAAGCCAAATGCCTAATTTATGTGTAAACATTCAGCAAACTTGTAGAAGACATCTTCTGTGTTGTCAGGCAGCGCTAATCTGCAATGAAACAGACTCCGATTCAAAGCTCTCCCAGCCATAAATGTTTGAGGGGGATTTGTACCATCCCCCTCCATAAAACTCACACTACTCAGCACATATAAGGAATTCATTCATTTGAGCTTCTAGAAGACAGAAAAGTTGGAATTATCAGGAAGTTTCAGTAAAGTTGGAAATCACATACATCAGGTATATAAAACACTTTGGGGTCTGACACCGGACACATGTGGTGCAATGAAAAAAGACGGACCGTATATTAAAATATAGTATAAAATGATGCTTCTATGAATGAATAAATGATGAGAAGCTAGAAATTTAGCAAACATATTGCCTTGTAGAATTTGAACTGAAACCTGAACTGAACTGAACTGAAACTGCTACCATGCATAAACACAACATGAAACAGCATTAGCAACTGTAAAAATAAATAAATAATATTCCGAAAGAAAATCATGTAGGGTGGGACTTGATTTTATTCATCAGGATTTGATTGGATCTTACAAATTATATAATTGGTTATTTTTTTCCCCAACCACACAGCCTTGGTTGTCAGTGAAACCTGATAGAACAAGCAAGCATTTATTTATTTTTTCTTCTTTAGAAAAGCTAAACACTGATGAATTGCATAGAAAAAGACCAGAGAAATAAAGACAGTAAAGAGGGTCAATTTTAACATTATGTGGTCTAGACATTTCACATCTCAATTAGAGTGATGTCTACAGTAGCACATATTCTCTTTGATCAGTGTTGGGAGTCTTTATGCAAATAAAAGCAGCTTCTGAACAAAAGCAGCTATGCATATGTTAATCTAGTCAGAAAGTAAAAGTGTTATTTCTCCACTAACAATGTTTAACAGACAACAAACTGGCATTGATCAAAAATACAGTAAAACGGAAATATTAAGAAATCTTATTAGAATATTTAACAGTTTTGCACATTATTATTTTTTGTATTTATTTTTCACTGTCATGCAATCCATCAGAAAAATATTATAATACGGTGATTTGGTGCTTAAGAAACATCTCTTGTAATCAGTGTTGGAAACAGTTATGCTGCTTAAATGGGTACTTCACCATTAACAAAAGGGCTTAAACTTGGCTGGCAGTAGAATGTTGAAAAAAAAGCAAAATTGATTCCACCTGACTAGAGAGGGAAAAAAAAGGCTGTTGTCTTCTCTTTTATCAAATCGGTAGGAAAACATCCAAGGCCACTCCCACCAGTCTGCTATGGATAGGCTTGACCCGAGTCAAATGCTGCCTTGCTTGAGTGGGAAATGCTTCTTAGCAAACATTTAGACATAATGGTGTAGACTTGTGTTTTCCCAGGTGCAATAATTCAAAGAGTAAATGATTAGCAGCACTAAGTTAGGGTGTATTCAGTTCACACCTGTCTTATGTTCAATTGAATCAAACTCAAGTTTGTTTCCCCACTTGGTGCGGATCTTGTGGGCAGGTGTGAATACAGCAATCACACTCGTGTGTGGACCAAACAACCGTACCGAATACCGTGAATACACCCTTAGTTTCTGAATCAATATCTATCTAGTAATCAATATTTTAAACTAGAAGACTATGCTAAATGGAGGGCAAAAAAACCTGAAAGAAACAGCCATCCATCAGTTCCGCCCAAAGCAAAATGCTGTTGCGTACATTTAAGAAAGCTGTTGCCATTATGTTCCATCTTTACAATAATGCTGTTTTTCAGTGATAAACCTACACTTACAAATACAGTAACTGTTCTGTTATTAACCCTCTGTTGATCCGACTGTCTGTACAGAAGTGCAGAAGTATAGTTTTCTGTAGTAATCTGTAGTTTTCACGAAAGCCCTGGACCTATCATAAGTTTTGCGTTATCCGGCTGGACTTTTGCTAACAAATAAACATGAATATCTGAGTCCAGGTAATAAAGAATGAGAAAACATTGTTAATTTACATATATTACCAGCATTGTAGCAATACATAATCAGGTTGAAAAGTGAAGTTACACTTTAATATTATAAAACTGAAGCAATATTTTCAGCATTTATTGAAAATATAAATGTTTTCTAACATTATAAATGTTTACTGCCAGTTTTTATAAATTTTGTGTTTTTGTATAATAAAAGTATTAATTTCTTGCAAAAAAAATATACTGACTGTAAACTTTTGAACAGGTGTGTGTGCATATATACCGTATAAGAGCAAAAGACCAAACCCTGAGACATAGGCAGGGTATATATATATATATATTATATATATATATAATTATAATTAGTTATATAAATATATATATAATTTGTGATAATAACCACCTGACTGTACATTACCAGTTGCTCATAAAAAGTACATGAAACCAATTCAAATCCACCCACCCATAGGGAAAACGATTTGATACCAGCTAAACTTTACAGCACAGTCTCCTCAAGGTAAGCCATTCATATCACCCTTTAAAATATAATTTGACCCTGAACACACTCACTCTGTCTTTAGTGTGTAATAGCTGCTGGAGGACTCAATGGGGAACGGGATACACACACACACCTGTTTCATCTTTCTGCCTCTATTGTCTGGCTGAGTTAGTTTGCCTGATTTAAACTTTTCTTTTTGTACACCTTGAACTAAGTCCTGTAAAAAAAAAAAGGGGGGGGGGGGGTCCTGTTGCTATGGCAACGGGATATTTCTCTTCCCAGAGTTTTCCAGTAAGAGGTGTAATTCTTTACGCTCAGCTTCACCTGACTAAAGCGAAACAGTTTATCAGAAGCTAAAAGAACCACATGCAGCCATTAAAACAGTTCATTTGAGGTATCAAAGCAGATGGCTGAAATAGAAGCATCACATACTTGGGTAAAAGCACCACATGCACACGCTTGCACACAATCACCCAATATGATCTTAAAGGGGTCATATAATGCCATTTTTTGTACAAGCTAATATGATTCTTTAGGGTCTAAATTTAAAGTTTGTAATATACTTTAATAAAAAATTCTCTTTAAATGAGAATTCATAAAAAAGTCTTTAAATGATAATGAGCTTTGCTCATCCCGCCCCTCTTTTCTGTGCATACACCGTTTGTAACGCAATAACCATAACGCGTTGTTCATTTTAAACGTGGTATTTTTTAATTATATTGAGAACGTCGCACATAGAAAACATGCCGTAATGTACCCTGAGTGTAAACCTTAGACGCATTCATCGTGAAGCTAGTGATTTGCAAAGATTAATATAAATATTAATATAAAGGTGAATAAAATGTTACACTCGCTTCAGTACTTCTGGAGGTGCAGCAGGGACACGAATAATTGGTACCGATCTTTTTTTCAGGAGCAGCTTAGCAAAACCAGCTTTATACTGACCCTCGTTTATAAAGCAGTCTGGTGTGTGAAATGATTCGCGCAAACATGAACGCATTGACGTTGATTGTGGGGAATATTCCTTTCGAAAACAAACTCAGTCACTGGGTCTTCAGCGGTTCGGATTTAGGAACATTAAAATGACTGCTGTGTTCCTTATTGCACCCAAGAATAGAACACCACAATAGCTTAGACGCCATTCTAATCATAGACAGTACTCCAGCGTACTTTTCGGCATGACACCGGTCCGCGCGGACTATGATTGACAGCTAGCTCATGAGCGAGGGCGGGTCTGTGTTGAAACGCTGCTGTCAATCAACAATTGTGGGAGGGGCGTCCGACCGTGTGACGTCAAACGGTCGAACGCCTTGATTTGAGATTGGGGAAAATATACAAGGAGAATAAAACAAAATCACTGGATGGATTTTTATCATTATATGATGGTTGTGTACAGGCATTGCCAACACACATTTCAGTGCAATCAACTTGTAAAAGTGCATGTACCATTATATGACCCCTTTAAGGTTCCAGTAGTCACATTCTATATTATATGGTACACTTAGCAGAATGCAAACAAAGGGTTCAAAGTTCTGGCTCCAGAAAAGAACAAAGGAGTACAAAACTGCTTGCAATGGCATTATGAGAGATTAAGAATTCCCTTTGAACTGGATAGTTCTCTGAACTGCAAATGCATCATTTCCTGCTGCCCATACATGCATAAACCGTAGCTCCAGAGCCCTCGTTACATAAACACCCCAAACACAATGGCGAGCCACACTGTTGCATGATGCAACTCCCTCATGCCTTTCTTTCACTTCCGTTTCATTTCTCAAATGCAAGTCCCCCTTCACAGTGTCTTAAAAAATAAAGTGTAATCAGCCTAAAGCCGGGTGTACACTGTCCGATTTATAATAGTCATTTATGAGTGTTGCTTGACAGACTGTACGAACAAGATCCCAGCTGTAAGCCATGTCACACAGTAGGATGTTGGGAGACTAATTGCATCATCAGCTTCTGCGCTCCTATTGGTTTTTTAATTTTTCTTATGAGAAGCCACACTCCAGGACTGTGCCCCCCCCCCAAAAATCTGACTGATATGTTTGATGTTTTTCATATGCAACCGAAATATCAGCTCTTATCAGTTGGGGAACTTGGTGGTCACACCAGTGCAAGCTGTAAAAAGTTTTAGTTGCACTGGTAAGAAAAAAGGCCGTAAAATGCAACCATTTGGCTGCATTCTGGAGCCCTGATTTTAACGCCTGATTTCCCTTTTTCTGTAAAAAAACAACAACAACAAAAACAAATCTAAAATACGTTCACAAAACTTGCTTTATATCAAGACGGACATAACTGAAATAATGATAACTCAAAGTAAAAATCAGATGCTAATTCAAAAGCTAATCAGTGATTCAGTGAGTTAATTTAGCAAAGAATTTCAACAAATTTGATTTGATAACGAGGAAACAATTTGGTAATCATAACTGGTAACAATTTAGTAAGGAGGACATGCACTGACATGATAAAGTATACTGATATGCTGATAATTAATTTAATGTTATGGCTAAAACTGACAAAGGGCAGACGTTAAAGTTTTACATATAAAAAATTATATACTTTGTATGAATGTAGGCACCAAAACCTACTTATAATGTCCAGTATGAAAAATGGATATTGCAGATTACATTTAACACCATTATTAAATTATTAGTGTTATAACGGTTAATTTTTAAATGAGTGTTAGGTAATGACAAAGGTAATTTAAATGTAAAAAAAAAACATGGAAAATGATCACAATTGAATATTAAAATTGACCCATATATATAGATAAATTAAAAAGTCTCTATGGTGCAAATATACAGTGTACCCCTAAACTCAAAAGAAAGCCATTTTCTATTGAAATCACATTTAGTTCAGACTGCAAAATCCTAATTCTGGCAAAATACAATTTTCAGATTAGATTCAGCAACTAAAGTACTGTTTTTTTCCTATGTCAGTTCAATGTGCTTGAGACAACTATAAGTAATAGTTTAATTTAAGACAACTGGGTTAAAACAGTGTTAATGTGTCAGGTTGACCATGTGTATTTTCCATTAGAGAATAATAGTAATTCTTTCTCTATTCAGAGAAACAATATACTTCTTAGGTCATACAATATGTAGTTGTTTTGTTTGTGACAGGAAGATGATATCTGTTTCAATTTAAGAGATTAAATCTCGTGTAGAGGGACGGACACAAAATCAATCTGAGAAAAGTTTAAATAAAGAGTGATTGATGACTTCTAACTGGATGTTCCACTACACTGAAAGGTAAATTGATAAGAAAGCAGTTTAGAATTTGTAATACAGTGGTAGCAACACCGAGGGCATGCGCGTGTTCGTGCGTGGAATAACTTACCACTACTCCAAACTGCTCCGGTTCAGAAAGGTTGGCATATTCACTCTTGTACTTGGCCAGTGTGTTCAGCTGCTCCTGTTCAGGCAGGTGTTTTACAAGATTCTGGAAGAAAGAACAAGACGAAGAACTGTTACAAAGAATGTGTGTTACATTCATCCAATTAGAAGTTCAACTTTAACCTGCAATCTAATTGTTGCAGATTTAGTTCCAGTTACTAGCAATTTAGTGGAGCTCCTCATCTAAATCGACTCACTGGCAATTAATGACACACTAGACTAATTGAAGGGGCGATATATCTCCCTGGTGCATTCATGGGTTAAGCATCTTGCTCAAGGGCAAAATGGCACTTGTGATCTCAGTAAACTTCCAGTTCACCGGTCACCCCTGACAGCAACCTGTACATTAGCAGATCTAATACAATAACTATATTAAAAAAAAAAAAAAGCAAAGCTAGCATTTAGATTGCATTGATTTAGATTGATAACTGTATTGAGATACATGCTGTTTATTTTATATTATTAAAAATATCAATAACTATATTGTATATATACACCATTACTTTATCTTTTTAAAAATACAAATGTTATAATTTGTTTCGGAAAAACTATATTGCAATATTTATTTTTGCGTCATTTCATTTATTTATTTTATTCTATGCACCACTCGTTTTAGCCAAATTGCCGTTATTTAGTAAAAAAT
Organism: Meda fulgida; assembly: GCA_030578275.1. Classification (NCBI taxonomy): domain Eukaryota; kingdom Metazoa; phylum Chordata; class Actinopteri; order Cypriniformes; family Leuciscidae; genus Meda; species Meda fulgida. The sequence goes on from CM060626.1 coordinate 7,687,409, forward strand.
AAAATTAAGTTATCAATTATATTGCAATATTTACCATTATATTATATTAAATTGCTATGCACCACTGCCTTTGGCCAAATTGTAGAGTTATAGAATTATACATGAGATTCCACATTGAAAGTCCGACATCCAAGTATATTCAAAGAAAGTTGGGAATGACGTGAAAGCAATTCACACCATTAGGCTAACATAGCTTCACCATAATATATGGTTTTATGTCAAAGCATCGGTAGCCCTGTGATGTTTTGTTATCCCATTTTGTGTCTCTTTCTCCCAATCAGTTGGTGTGAATCTCCAGGAAATCCATCTTATAAAAGGTAAATGCTAAAAAAACACACAAAAAAACATGGTGTGCGCATCAATTTAATCATCTTTATGCATGCAATCATGTGAACATGTTTATCTACAGCGTGTGATCTCTCAACCTCTCTGGTAACCGTCACTCTCCATGAGATCATTAAATACCAGATATATATGGATATTCAGAAATTCTCACTTATCAAAGTATTTTGATCTTGTTATTTTTCCAAGAAGAATCCGTAGCTCATAGGTATTGTCATAAAGTACTAAAATATAAATCCACTTTTAATTAACCGCTTATCTGTGGGTTTCAAACATTTTATTTTAGAGTCTAGAAATGAAGAACCTACTCTGGAGTCTCTGACTTCAGAAACAAACTTTAAAGCTTCATAAACCCATTGGTGAACTGGTCTAGTTCATCTCCAAATAAGCACTTCATCAGTGCACATGAACATGAACTTAATAGATGGATGGCCACGTTCAAACATCACCACCAAAATAAAACCAAGCACAGATGCAGATGGCTATTTCTGTTGTTCCTATTACCAGTCATTAAGATAAATTTGGGGCTGATTTAAGTGCAAAGTAGTATAAAACAACAAAGCTCTGTTATATATCTGAAATAGTGGATATTTTAAAACTATAACAGTGAATAGCCTGCTGTGCACTAAGCTACAGGAGAATACATAAACCTGAGCCTGATATCAATGCTGAATGATAAAATACAAGGGAAATTGTTTAATGTATTTATAAAACAAAAATTAAACATATGCATTTAAACCATGTAGAAATATGTCAAACAGTAGAGACTCTGCTATGCCACCGTACAGTACATCTATGGAGCGATTTTAAAAAATCCAACACAGAAACTAGTGTAGTGATGCAAACTAGTGATGAAACTAGTGATGCAGCCTTGATTATAATGACAGCAAATTAGTTCTGATGTGCAAGCTGCATGTATTTGGTGTAAGCACTGTGTAACAAAGCGGTTTACAGTTGCGTGGCAACATCGCAATGAATTTAAAAATTATCACTACCTACTGTTTAGAGGGATTATGTTGTAGTGAATGTATGCTTTTTCCTGTGAGCTTTTTGTTTTTCCCATGCATTTTTTTTTGCATAGTAAATTAGAAGCCGTAGCTGTAGTTTGCCTTTTTTGCCATAATTTGACAAATAAATACCTTAACCCAATTTAGTGTTTTGTTTATCATTCACATTTAAAATAATAAAAAAAGTTACACTAAATGCATTTAGGCTGTTTTTCATACAAATACCATAGAAACCATATATAGTTATATTCTACCATGGTAATGAGGTGCTAAATGTATGGTTTTAACTGTGCTTATCATGATTTAAATGCATGATACTATTGAATACCAATGGTTAATTTTAATAAAACCATTAGAATATTTAAATTTTACCATATAAAAATTAGGTTGTTACAATTTTAACAATGTTACTGTTTGTCAATGAACATAAATTTACATCTGCATCCCAACCCAGATACTACGACTGTCAACTCAATGTCAAATATGCATTTTTAAGAGACAAAACATATTAATATTGCAGCCTGCACTGCAAACTATGCTGAAGATACGTTTCAAAGTCAGGCAATAAAAATCTGGTTCATGACTAGAAACAATATCACCCGTTAGCACAAGCAGAAATCAAGAAATATCTTTTTCTATTAAGATATTTACTTTAAGGAAAAAAAAAATGGAAACATTTTTACTTCAGCAAAAATCTGCCATTAAATTTGAAAGAAATAAAGATTTGACATTAATCGTGATAATTATCAATATCGACTGATATGAAAATTTTTATCGTGATAAAATTCCGATTCTTATCAATTCCTAATTTCGATTCCAATAAGGTAAAAAAAACACACACACACACACACACACACACACACACACACACACACACACACACACACACACACACACACACACACACACACACACACACACACAAAAAAACCTTAGATATCATTCACATTTAGTCTTATTGCAAAACATTTCATTGTAGCTGAATATCATGAACAAAAATCAACAGGCTAAAGAACACGTACACAAGGACCTTCTGCCTATGGTTTAAAAATACCATAGAAAAACAACTAGCCTAACTAATATAAATTTCAAGCATTTTTAAAGACAAGTAAACATTCAGTAATTAAAAAAAACATTAAAAATGTGCAATCGAAACAAATAGATACAACTGAACAAAGATACGATTGAAATAAAGATTGTTTTGATTGTTTTTGTAAAGATTGTTTTAAGATTTTCAGGTATTCAGGTACAGAAACTGTAATCAAATGTAAAATAACACTGCACTTTATAAATAAAAAAATATACATTAAATTATAGTTATAAAAGTTATTCAGTCAAGAACGAGTGATTTTTCTCTTTATCTTTTGTTTGATTAGCTGCTGTCACTTTAAGAGTTGCCCAATATAGTTGCACATGCCTGTAGCACTGAAAAGAGACGTCTCGCGCTTGAATGTTTTAAAATCACTTTTTGTGTGCCATTTTGGATGTGTATGCAGCACATAAAACAGAGCGTGAGTCGTCTCGCGCTTGAATGGTTTAAAAACACATTGTCTGTGAGCGCGCTTTGGATGTGTGCACAGCACAGAAAACAGCGCGACAAACTAATCAATTTTAATTTCATAACAAGTATCCGATTCCTGACCTCAAGTATTCGATTCCGGAATTGTAAACCTGTTCATAACTGAAATTTAAACAAGTATTCAGAAGACCCAGTCTGAAGCCCAGTCTGAAATGCAAACACTTCTCATGTAACTGCCAGCTTAAGATGAATTGCTTGTTTCATTTCTCATTTGTAATTCTCTTTGGATAAATGAATAAATGCACATTTTACCATGTATGCAAGTTATATAAGTCCCATACAACACAGCTCTGGACAATAGCACCTTGCAAACAGAAAACCCAGTAAATTACCATAAAATTACCAGAATGTCTTTACCGGTAAATATACAAATATGCTGTTCACACAAGCAAAAGTGTTCTGGCTTTTTACCGGTAAGAGACCATTCACACATCAGTAAAATACTGGTAAATTCTGTGATGTTAGCTGGAGAACCGCTTTAGTCTCTCTATCTGTTCAATTTGACAACATTTTCTGATGACTGAGTGAAAGGCATAACGGATGATCAAACAGAACGCATTGTTGCTCTTAAAAACACGAGACGCACATAACAGTAACCAACTGCAGATCCGCAGCACTGATGAATGGAAAAGGCAGGTTCTCAAGCACAACACGTTGAAAAAGCTTGAGATGTGGTGCAACGGTCAAAGATGATCATTTAGTGCATATTTAAATAGAGAAATCTTACTGTAAACAGCGCTGAGTAATCACATCATCTTCATAAGTCTTTATGAAGCCCAAGCCCTTTATATAAGCCCAATTCAGACTTCTTAAGTCATAGCGTTTGAGCAAATACCAGTAATCTTCATTCCGCGTTCAGACAGAGCACATTACTGGTAATTTACTGGCAATGTTACAACTTCCCTTACTGGTTAATTGCTGAAACCAATTTACCTGTATTTTTGAAAAGGTCCTGTTCACACATGATCTGTTAGCGGTAATTTACCAGGAAATTACCAGTAAAGACTGTATGTGTGAAAGGGGCTAATGTCAAAATGGCTGCTGAAAAATGTACTCTGAATTCCTCATGTTTGTGGCTATCCTCTCTGAACATGGGCATGCTTTAAAGGTCATGAATGGTGATGAGAGGTGATGTTACCTGGATCATGGGCTCAGTTAGCTGATCCTCGTCCACCTCTAAAATCATTTTCCTGATCTCCTCGTAGGGCATCCGGAATGACCCCAGGAAAATGGCTAAGGGAGAGGGAGAGAGTTTCCATCAAAAGCTCCCTGCAGTAATTAATTAACAGTCCACACACACACTCTGTTTAAAGTGTGTGTGTGTGTGTGTGTGTGTGTGTGTGTGTGTGTGTGTGTGTGTGTGTGTGTGTGTGTGTGTGTGTGTGTGTACTGCATGCTGATAATATCTGATAAAAAGAAAGAAAGAGCTTGAATTCTTCTGCAATTGAAACGCACTTCAACAAGACAAGACGAGAGGAGAACTTCAGCAGAATCAGGATAACATTCATATATCAAGGCAGTAGAGTTTTCACCTCTGCCTGCATCTGTCACAAATACTGAGTTAAAATATGATTTTAGAAGAACAGCAATAAAGGGAAGGTGAGAAACAAGTAAGTGAATGACAAAAGAGGTAAAAAAGGGTGAGGGACAGCGATCTGACTGCCGGGATGTTCAGAAACATTTCTCCATTCCCCTCTCATTACAGAACTCTGCTTATTGTCACGGAGACACTCGGACAAATGAACGAGTGTGAATACGTGCAATTGACAGACAGAAAAAGAGAAAAGGAAGAGGGAGAAGATTTTTTTTTTAAAGTTTGAAAAACAGGTGCAAGGAGAAGTATGTGCGAAAGAGGAAGAGAGACAAAGAAATACACTGTATACAACAGCACAAGACAGGTGTTATTGTGAACCCCAAGGTTCTGAGAAAAAAAAAGAGATGGAAGGATACAAGGAAAAAAAAGGACACCTGAAAACTTGTTTTGACTCCCACATCTTTCTTCACAAAAAGGGCAGGAGAGAAATAACTTGCATGAAAATCATCAAATATGCTAGGAACAGACAAGTTTAAAACATTACAATATTATTTTTGGCTTATTTTCACTATTTTTGTCATTGTTGGTCTGTCAGATGGATATGTGTGTGTGTGTGTGTGTGTGTGCGTGCGTGCGTGCGTGCGTGCGTGCGTGCGTGCGTGCGTGCGTGCGTGCGTGCGTGTCGATTTATTATAAACATTTTTTAACTAATGTTTAAAATAATAAAAATAAATAAATAAAAATAACTGGATAATACTCACAGAGGTTCTGTGCTATCTTCGGATCCAGCACTTTCAGTTCTTTAACTCTCTTTTTGATGGATTTCTTCTCCTCCAGATCCTCCTCTTCTCGTCGAGCTGAAAACCATCATAACACTTTATTACCAGACCCAACATGCATGCAGAAATAATACAATAACAATAACACAGAGTCACAGAACTGACACAAAGCTTGAAGCAGACTAATGGGCTACAGCAATGGGATGGGAGCACTTAATTTTTCATCATTACTGTCAATCACGTGTAGGAAAGAAACTAGCATTTCATCTTTAACGCAACTGAAAAGAAAACAATCAGGGTTGCTGCACACTTTTTAAAGTCAAATGTAAGGCTTTTGAAGACCCTTTTAAGACCTGAAGAAATCAAAATGAATACCATACATTGGGGGTGCGCAATATTGACAAAAATATATCTTGATATTTTCAAAGTTTTGTTGATAACAATTAGATGATATTTTACTGATTGTGTTTTTGTACTGGTACCATGGCTGGTTTAGGCCTGTTGTTGACAGCAGACTCACAAAGATATTCATATTCTATGCAGAGGTCAGTTCACAGCAGTGACAGAAATTAACATTTTTATTGAGGGGCAATATTTGCCACCTTAAATTGATTTCCAGGGATATTATCACCTATATATGGACATTGTTTCTAACCTTATTTAGAGGTATGCATCACCTTTTATGTAAAATTCTAACATTCCAATTAGGGCTGCACGATTAATCTAACCCTAACCCTAATCTTATTTTAATCGCGATAACGATATCTGCCTCTCTCGATTTATTTTAAATAATCGTTGTGATATTTGCCTACTCATTATTTATCCTGAAAACGTTCATTTTTTTTTTTACATTTGCGTCAACACAAGCGTTGATGTTTTTTAGTTGCCAGATTTTTTCTTTTACATGTTCTGCCCAGTGTTCTACTTAATCTGTGCTATCTGGCAACCCTGCACATGCTCACTCCACTCTGAGGGAAAAGCACTGATGATCTGAAAACAAAACATGCGCTGGAGTTTAGCGATCTCCATAGCGATATTCTGCTTACATGAAATTGTCACACAGCCATCTGTTTCTTCACAAGCCACTTGTGCTTTTTGTGTGACTAGATCTGCAAATCAAACCTTCAGCGATTTATTTGGAAAAATAAAAATAAATTACATTAGAATAATAACACACTACCACTGTTACCAGTCAAATTAAATAAAAATCCATCTTTGCAGTGCAGAGGTGAGACAGATGCGGCATCAGAACTGGCATTCATATATCAACACTTCATTTACAATTGCATAAATAAAGCTATGAGATAATTTATTCAATATTTAAATATGAAATTATTTCTAATTTTAACGTTTTAATTAAAGGGGCTATATGTAGTTTTCAGCGGCCTCTAGGGGTGATGATTCAGATTGCAACCAATACATTTACAAGCGTTTACTTTTTTTTTTTTTTTTTAATTATGTGGAGTTTGTGTTGGAGTCTGTGTTGTGCTGGGAGCAGATCGTTTCTTAGTGTTAGCAGACTCCATGTCATAAGTTGCAGTGTTGTCGCTGTTGAGGGAAAAAGTCAGTAGATGAGGCGAGAGGCTCGGGAGCGTGCATGCAGGTCTCAGTCACGTCACTGGATTTCGCGCTAAATCCAGCCCAGAGCCTTCACATAGAAATAGGAATACTTGCTTTCAGAGGTAATGGCAAAACCCGCCAAGTGGATAATTTTAATGTGAGATTACAACCCCTTCACACACAGGCAATAAAAAAGGATTCATTTTAGTAGAAAAACTACATATAGCCCCTTTAAAGGGTACTTCAAATATGAAACTTGAGGGAGTCATTCAATCAACCGATTTGTTCAAACGGCTGATTCATTCAGGAAAAGCAAGAGATTATTTATTGAATCATTAAAATTATTCGTTCAAAACGCGGATTTCAGTCCAAAAAAAAAATCACGACTGTCTGTTGCATGGAGACGGTTTCTTTTTAAAATTCTCGTCAGCGAAATAAAGGGAAAACAAACAATATAGTGTCTAAAAAGTAACTCACAATGTTAATTTATTGTTAATTTAACTGTTAAACGGCACTCTTCCTCATGTGATATTCTAATATAACAACATAATATGATATAAATATAAGACAAAAAAAACAATTTGGGGACATACCTATAACTGCAATGACATGACGCAACAAAGCATGAGACAAATGCAATTTCAGCTCGCAGTGCCTCGTACAGAGTTAAAACAATGATTACAATATCATCATAGACAAAACATATTGCACACTCCTAAGAAAAAATTATGAACTTACAATTGTACTGACATTTATCAACTTTCTTCTCCTCTCCTCCTTTCGCGTGCAGGAGAGGAGACAGACATAATATGCTGCCGTGAATGACACAAATTGTCACGTTAAACAAATCCACACAAAAAAATAATATGTACGTTAATTAGATTGTTTTAATTTGGAAACCATTTAGATACGTCTAAGTCAAAGTGTCATCTAAAATGTAACACATTTCATAAGTAAAAATAAGACTAAGACTTTTTATGGCCTTAAATTTTAAAAATCTAATTTAAGACTTTAAGGATCCGCAGGAACCCTGCTAAATAATTAAAGAGCAAAGCTTCCAGAAAAACAAATTTAATGAGGACCTGTGGGGTTCTATGATAAGTTGAACTCTTGAGGTCAGATGATGAGTAGGATGACAAAATGCAAACATGTTTGATTGTTGACAAGAGAGAAGGAAAGTGATGTAATTTGTTGCAAATGGAAAACGGCACACTTTTAAATGGCGATAATGCTCAAAAAAAAGGTGTGTTCTCCTCACAGGAACTGGGAGCAATTTTAGTTATAGGAACGCCTATAACTTTTTTTGGGGGGGTGGGGGGGGGGGGGGGGGGGTGGGGGTTTACAAACTAACTCTACAAACATGGTAAACAGGGGTTGATGGACCGACACCGAAGTCCAGGCACTTCACAACCTTTAGACTACGGAGTTGTTGATGTCATTGAATGCAGCACTTAAATTACTTTGCTGTTGGCTGGTTTATGTCACTTCAGAGTTCCTATTGTAAATTGCTTCAATACTTTACTGGTCTATGACGCCCAAAAACTCTGTCTAGGTAGTTATCTTGGATATCAACAAAAATCTGTCTAAGCAGGTAGGTAGATTCAATATGAACATTACTACAATGTCCAAAATACGGTCTAGGTAGCACATAACATTTTGAGGCACAGCCAATGAGTGTGTAATGGTCATGCTGAGTGAGTAAGGGGATTGGTTTTGACAAGACAGCTGTGAAGAATGAGATTAGAGCCACACAGCTATGATGACTGTGGAAAATGAGGTCACACTCTCGCTGTCCTGTGCACACACACAGTTTCAACTGTACACATTTAGCCTACCATGCATGGAGATTTTCAGGAAGTGAATTAAATAATTAATTTTGATATAGTCTTTTACTTTCGTGTGGCTTTTAAAACCAACAAAACAAAAGAGGCAACGCAGAGGTCAGTGACTAACTGGTTACACAGCTCCCTCTTCAGTTCTCGGAAAAAAGACAGTGGGAGAGATGGAGAAAAAAAAAAGAGAAAAGAGATGAGCAGATGTAAAGCAGGGGGTTTCAATACAAGTTTAATTATTTATAACACCAGATTAAGAGAAGTAAACGCAGGTCTCCGGAGAGAAGTGCATAATTGTCTTGTGCACTAATTAACACGGCTGTCTGGATACTGGCTCGAAAAACACAGGAGCGTGGTTAATCTACAGGAAAAGAGACCTATTCACACAAACAGCTAACCCAGATGCATATAGCTAAACCAGCCTTATACACTCACACAGAGATGACAGTAGCCGCGTTTCCACTGTCGGGCCAGTGCGAGCCAAGGCTTTAAACGGGCCGTGCCGGGCTAAAAGCCTCGGACCAGTAGCACCGAGCCCAAAACCATGCTGCGTTTCCACTGTCGGGCCAGAAGCTCCACAGCGCTTAACTAATACACGCCCGTAACACGTCTCTCTGGAACAACTTCACACAAACCCATCATTTAACAAACAAATGGAAGTTTTATCAGAAAACTAATCAGAAAGAAATCACTGGAAACAGCGAGATCGCAAAACGAACATGATAAAAGCGACCGTTTGCTGCCATTTTTGTTGTTTAGGCTACTTGAAGATTTAAAACCAAAGCATCGATGTTTTACCACAGGTTTACAATAAAAAGTGATACATTGATCATAATGAATTAATTTCTGTCAAAATTGCACATTAGTCACAAATAAAAGTAGTTTACCGTTATTTCACAAAAGAAAGAGGACTGACTTATTCAGTCGTGTCAGTTTCTGTTTATTTGTAGTTACAGGACATAGCTATTTACATCACATTTAGAAGAATGATAATTTCTACAAATATGCCACCAAAAATATGACCTATGGGGCTTTATGACACTCTCCAAATACAGTTATAGGTCTATTTTCAGTCAAAAAAACATAGGAAGCTCTCGAAAAACCGGAGTTGCTTTTTTTTATGACATATGCTGAGGTAAATATGGATATCAGACAGTCCGGTATAAAGAGACGAGAGGTAGGCTACTGACAGATAAAATAAAAACATGAATGTGATAGCCTTTATGATTTGTCTGATTTCTTTAAGCGGTTATATTTACCATGTTTACTATGGTAATGGTTAGCGTGCAGTCCTTATTTTTGCCTTATAACGTACGGTGATTAGAATCCACATTAGATCCCAAACAGAAGGTATTCAAACATGAAAGTGAGTTGAGCTAAAATGATTTTAAAAGTCTTTAATGCTGATGTTAGCTGGTATATGGAATCACCCGCGGTGCTGACGTCTCTCGACTCAGATAAACTCCTCTGTTCGTAACCACTTCTCAAGCCCGAGTTGGCCCGCTTTTTACCAAGGTATTCGTCGGGCCAGAAAACCCTGGCCTTTGGCCAACGGAGGAAGGCCAAACAGTGAAAATGCGACTGGCCCTGGCACGCACTAGCCGCCCGCTTTTGGCCCGACAGTAGAAACGCCCACCACACACCAGCTTACTGGTGAAGAGGAGACAGAGTGATGAAGCCAATCAGTATATGGGGATGATTAGAAGGCCATGATGGACAGAGGCCAAGGGGCAAATTTGGCCAGGATGGGATTTTTAAATGACCACAGAGAGTCAGGAACTCGGTTTAACGTCTCATCCGAAGGATGGTGCTCTTTGACAGTATAGTGTCCCCGTCACTATACTAGGGCGTTAGGACCCACACAGACCACGGGGTGAGCAACCCCTACTGGCCTCACTAACACCTCTTCCAGGAGCAACCAGGCAACCTCAGGAGGTCTCCCGTCCAGGTACTAACCAGGCTCAGCCCTGCTTAGCTTCAGTGGGAAAAAAGTCTAGGGCAACAGGGTGATATGGCTGCTGGCAACCTAAGGCAACGTTACTTGTTTTAGTGGCTTTTTCCAATTCAAATTCCAGAATGTTCAGAAAGTTTAATGTTTGTGAATTAATTATCTTATGCTCAGCAAGGCTGTGGTTATTTAATCTAAAACACAGTAAAACGGTAATTTTGTGAAACATTACCACTAAAAATAAGTTTTCTATTTTAACATTTTAAAATGTAATTTATTCCTGTGATAGCAACGCTAAATTTGCAGCATCCATTACTCCAGTCTTAGTGTCACATGATCTTTCAGAAAGCATTCTAATTTGCTGATTTACAATTGTTGAAGACAGTTGTGTTGCTAAATATATTATAAATGTCTTTACTGTAATTTTTAATCTAACGTATCATTGAAGGAATTTAATTTATCCTTTTTGATCCTCATTCTTACTGAGCCCAAACTTTTAAATGATTGTGTGTGTTTATGTGATGGTTCCATTTCAGTCATGGATGCCTTCTAAGGGAGTTGTCTATGTAGGGAAGTAGACAACAAGACAGCTCACAAGGTTTCAGAAGAGTGCTAATGAGTACTGCAATTAAAGATAGTGCTGGTTGTCTTTTAAACAGCCAATGGTTGGGGTCACCATGGGGGAGGGGCTTGTGTTGTGAGGGAGGGGCCACATGCAGAAAAACATTGCTCTCCTACAGGCTCTCACACACACACTTACTGTACTTGGGTGGCTCTTCCGCAGGTTCACTCTCCTCAGACACTTTAGTGAGTGGAGATTGAAGGGAGAAAGTAGAAAACAACAAGAATGCAAATAAAAATATCAGAGACAGCAGCCAACAGAAAAAGACAGTAAGAGCCAGAAAAAAAACAGAAAATTAGACAGAAACAGTAAATTGAGCCTGAAGACCAAGAGGAAGCAGAGACATGATTTATCATTATATTCCACAATTAACTGTTAATTATGCTAAAACTCTGGAGCGGATACATTTGATTTGGCAAAATGTGAAATGGCTAAAACTTGAGAATGTAAAACACTAAAGAAATAATTGTATTCAGTTGGCAAGATGGAAGATGATCATTAAAGATTCATGTTTTTGATGAAATTGGAACAAATTGGCTGATTTATCCTGTATATCACATGAGGATCTCAAAGATCAACTCAAGCGCTGAAAGACGTAACACATGAAATGCATGACAACATGCTCTGTTAGATCATTTGAGACCTGTGATGTAGAGATATGTGAATGTGAACTCTGAAAGCACAGAGTCCGTGCGCAGCTGGAATATCGATCCGAAAGCTTGGCCCTCTCACCGCCCTCCATCTAGCCATCCTATCGGTTTCACCCCTCTTCTAGAGAAAGAATAGAAAGCAAGTGTGTGTGGGATAAAGATATGCAGTATTGATCTGCTCATCATGACTAACAGCCGTGCCATCAAAACTACACCCATTCATTACACACACAGAGGCACATGCACACTAAACACATACAAGTCAGATGATGCATGATTCATGGTGCCGTCTCTCAGAAGCACACAAAACCAAAGTATGTGTAACGGCCTTCTCTGAGACTTTAACTGCTTGAGTATATGGCTAATAAATTTATCATACTGTGGTGGCCTCCTTAAAGTGTCTAAGGATTGTGTTTTCCCTGCCTTTGAATGGGAAAGGATGTTGTAAAGAATTTAAGGAGTGGTTCATCCAAAAATTATAGCTTTGTTGGAGGAAGTGAGCAAAAAGGCATCACTCACTGATATATCTTGCCCTCCAGAACAGGTTTAAAATCATATTAGCACTAGCCCATACTGATGCCAATCAAAGTGCTATATCATGTCTCTTAACTAATCATGAAGCACCAAGCTTGAATATTGGGTATTGTAAATGAGATTTCAGAGCTCAAAAGTCTTGCACTATATAGTGTGTTTGGACTACTTTTATGGTGCACAGGGTATACTTGTTGTCCACAGATGAAATTAAGTCAGGGGTTGGAATAAAATGAAGGCGAGTAAATGATGACAATATAATGCTGCTGGGATGATGTATTTTTTGGTCAACTCAGATCTTAGTATTACCCTGATACTATCGGAAAAAAAAACAAAAAAAACAATAGGATTTTTCCATTGGCTTTTGGATTTTTGCAGAAAATAAGCTGTGTGACCAACTAGTTCATGTTTTTTATTCGTTTTGTTCATCAAGATAATCTTAACTGAACAAATTTTATAATTTTTAAAGCAAATACAAATCGCCAAAAGTATAAAGCGAAAGGTTGGCTACAAACAGTCACATGACATGATTCACCACCACTATGCTACAGACAACTTTCATCTTTATTTAAAATCTACAAGTTGGAAAGTTTGAGTTGGAATAGTTCGCAAGCGTGCAAGTATAAACACAATGAGACTGTAAAAGTGAACCAGCGAGTAGATTAAATATTCAGTGGCGTTTAATGTCGTCGACAACCTCTGTAGTCCCATTTAGCCACTTTTTTTTTTTTTTTTTTTTTTTTATGGCATAGAATAAAATGGGACAATATATTGAGCTTGTGTTAACCGTAGACTTTGTTTCACGCACTTAACCAAAAATACATTAAAAAAAACTGTTTGGGACACAAACCCATGTGCAAAAAAGCTAAATTGCTTCTGGGTTAAGACTCATTCCTGCAGCACTCAATTTCTGAACAACATCACGTGCCCATAAACCTATAGAATAATACTAGAATAATACTACTACAATAAACTAAACAATATATTGACTCACTTACGCAGCTGATTAAAATTAACCAGAAAAATTAGAGAGTACTTGGTTTGCCTGGTGAGAGTTGGAGCGAAAACGCCAATTCTGTGAGTCCTGCCACACACTTGTAGTGAGAAGTCATTAACCCCATCAATTAACATTTAGATCGCTAATGAAAGGGCAACTGACATGAAATGGTCTAACATGGTGTCTCCAAATGCCACGATGACAATATACGTCTAATGAAGGACAGATAGTGATGCAGACGAGCGGGTCAATACCAAAGTATCTCACATGCAAATATAGGGTGTGACCTAAACAGCCTAGACTGTAAACCCAGTTTTTGTTTCTAATTAAACTTACGAGTGATCATTACTTATTCTTTTATGTTTAGTAAAAACCTGATATCATTACTCAACAACATTAGTTGTTTGTACTATTTGGCTGAGAGATTCATTGCACTAATGAATCTTTTAGCAGAGATAACTTGGTATGTTTAGTTTCATAAGGAAGGGGAGGGGGATAATTCAAAAACCTGCCTGGTCACGTGAAAAAGACCCGCGTCTAACGTGCGTCCAAGGGGCTCTACACCTGGCGGGACGAGCACAGGCCTCGGCAGCAGACAGAATTCAGAATTAACAGAGATTTAGATGTTGATGAATTATTGTTTAATTTGTAGTCACCCTAATGGTGATAAGTGCTGGCTTTAGTTGGGCTCTTGCCCTTGACATTTGAACATTAGTATTTATCTGGCTGCCTTACCTGCGTGTTTAAAAGGCACAATTGTTATAGCAAAAAAGCCAAGAGTAAAGTGATCCAGTGATGACTGCATATTGATGTTGTCATCAATAAAGATTATAAGTCAGTAGCACCTCATTTCATCTAGAGTTTAATCTCTTATTGTCTGGGTCTTTCCATTTGATTGATATGAAAGTCATGTGATTTTTACAGCAGGAAATCCAACAGAATTGTTATAATTTGAACAATTGTAAAAACATAATGCAGATTTTTTCTTTAAATGCCATGTTATTTTGTCACACATAGACATCAACAATCAGCATATGAATCTCAACAATGGTGACACTCAAATGAAAAGCTTCATGTTGCAATGCATGCTGGGTACCTTATAGGCTAGTACACCTATACTCAAAACATTTTTAGAATGTGAACTCCTGATTTTCAGTAAAGACTACTAATGCAAACTTGATTTGTCTACTGCACCCACTTAGGATTATATGTTAATACAACTCAACATGTTTAGTTTCAGCTTGTGTAAAAAGTATGTGTTACATGTTAATACAACTCAACATGTTTAGTTTCAGCTTGTGTAAAAATTAGTGATATAGGGCAACGGGTTTCCACGCGCCTACTAATTCTGGTTAACCCTTGTGTAGTGTTGTGGCCGTTTTCAGCCCCTATGGGGTATTTTTTAGTCTTAATTTGGCCATAACTTTTTCCGTGTTTCATCAAATGGAATGATTTTTGGTGACAAATCTTATTTTTACACATATTTTGGGAAAATGCTTTGAAATTTTTCAAAAACTCAACAGTACACTGTGGGCAAATTCACTACCCTTTCGTTATGTTCGTGGCTGAAAACAGCCTCTACTTTAAACTGCTGTAAAAATGTATCAGATAAATATTTTTTTTCTAATTTTTTTGCATATATCTATTAATCAACCTCAGTCCTGATCAAAACTACTAAAAGTTTAAAAAAAAAATCAGGAATTTAACTCCTGAGTGAGTGAGAGAGAGAGAGAGAGAGAGAGAGAGAGAGAGCAACTCACCTTGATGCGTTTGAGAAAATCAAAACATACACCTCAGCTCTCAGAACTACATGGAGTAAACAAAAACAAAGTGCCTTTTGATGGTGAGAAATGCAAACTAAACAAAAACAAAGCAAGTGGATTTAAACACTTGCATGCAAGCCTGCTGGTCATTTGATGGTGAGAAGAGCAGCAAGCAACATGAGAAAGGGCTTGACTTGTAGTGAAGTTTTAGAGATGATTATGCAGCCTGACCCCTCCAGCGAGTCTTCTCCCTCTGACACCACAGACTCAGGAGAGTCGGATCCTGATTTGGATGTGGCACCCTCATCATCCTCTCTAGCTTCCACTGAAGGCGAGGAGGATTCAGAGGGTCCTGGATCTGGGTGGATTGGGAGAAACGGCGAAGTGTGGTTTTCCACCAACGCGGAGACAACTCCCTTTCTTCAGCCTGCCAGAGGCGTGACTCCAGGGCCGACGCACTATGCCATCGCAAGGGTCCAGAACATGGATTCTGTTTTCAATCTGTTTTTGCACGGAGGAGATGATTGACCTCATTGTCAGCATGACCAACCTCCATGAACGTTGCACACACACTTTAATATGCTATTATACTCCATATAGATCCATGTAAAAGCCCAGAAACTAAGCTTTTTTTTTTTTGCACAGGGCTATCTAAAGGGTTAATGGTGCCACCTGGTTATCAACAGTAAAAAATTATAAATTTTACCTCTTCCCAACAGGGAAAACCACCATTAATCAAAAATTCATGATTATATGGTGTCATGGCTTTGCAATCAAAAAATGTGGTTATAATGGAAGTCAATGGGGCAAAAACAGCCACGAACAGTAAATGAGGGAGAAAAAGTTAAAATCTAATGCTGCACAAAAACTAACAATGCATCAAAACCAATGTTGTCTCTAATCTTTGACTTGTCCAAGACTGTGATAAAAGGTAAAAAAAAAAAAAAGTCCACAATCACATTTTATATTGAAAATAAGTCATTTTGTGTGTTTTTTTCCTCAAATCAGTGACATCATTTATGAATTTGGCAATTAAAGAGTTAAAATCCTGAATTTTTTTTAAACATTTAGTAGTTTTGATCGGGACTGAGGTTGATTTATAGGTTTATGCAAAAAAATTAGAAAAAAAATATTTATCTGATACATTTTTACAGCAGTTTAAAGTAGTGGCTGTTGTCAGCCACGAACATAACGAAAGGGTAGTGAATTTGAACAATGCGAGTGTACTAGTATGCTGCATTCTACACTATTTTTGGAGAGTATAGCATGAATACTGTGCAAACTACAATATTTCTGTATGCACGGAATACCTGGATGAGCAACTAAACTTGACAAGTTGTGCAGTGTACAATAAGTATATAGTGCTAACCCATAATGCAATGCTATAACTGTGGAGCACTTAGGGCAAAAACTTAATTAAACGTGCAATCTAAATAAATAAAAGTTGAAAGTTAAAGTTGCAATAAACTTGACCTTCCATGTCCAGTGTGATGTCTGAAGTGGATTTCACAGTAGTAAATATTTTCTTGACTAATGTGATACTAAAACTTCAAAATACTTTTAAAATAAATCACAAATAAATAAAATAAAAGGTATACATATATTGATGAAATGTACACCCATAATACAATGTAAGTCACTTTGAGCAAAAAATGTCTGCCAAATGCATAAATGTAAAATACTGATATACAAATTATTTAATTATTTAAAAATTAACTTTAGCTTTAAAAAAAAAGATTTATTTTTAAATTATATAAAAAAATTAAAAAACGAATACATTTAAAATTATTGCAGAGATAAACAGACATTCACGTTATTACGATGAAGGTTCCGACTGATGAAATATGCACTATTTTGTACTTTTCCACAATACAGGCAGTATTTAGGATGTATACTGATCAGTATAAGAAGCGCTTGAGTATTTGGTGCAGTTGGGTTTGGGCTAATTGACCTCCTAGACAAAATTCCCCTCACCCCTTCCCTCACCAAATCAGGCACAAATAATCTTCTCAATAAATAGCATAACAATCTGATTTCTGACATAAGAGGAGAACAAGAGTGATGATGATCTAGAAAAATTACATTTTATCACCCCCCCTCCCTCCCTCCCTTCCCTCACTCCCTGTATGTCTCTCAGCGTTGTGTTAAAGAGAATGGGAGATAAAATAAACAAGGATTGAAACGGAATGAGGGATGGGCTGTCGGGCCCATGAGACAGCCTCCAGTATTCCAGCCCGTCTGATCAAGGGCTGCTTAACCATACCACAACATTACAGCAATGTTACAGCAGCATCAGTACTGTGATGCTGAGCTAAAGCGTTCATCAGTCTTTGTCTTTTTCCATAGTCAGCATGAATACGGACAAAAGCAATAGTAATCAGATCATCAAACTTATACAGACACGCATACAAAAATAACTATGAAAGTTGTCATGGGTGCATGTGTGTTAAGCTAATGTGCTAAGCTCTGAAATGGAAGCTACTTTAGACGAACACATCTGCAAACAACAAAACAAGCATGCACTTTTAAATAACAAATGAGAAACTTTAACAGTTGCTGGCTCTGTGAATCGCATGAATGCTCAGCACGGGTCTCTCTGGCATTTTCAAGAATCCACACTAAAGCCAACATTAAAAAGATATTAAACCATCTGTGGAAATGAAATGAGGAGACATGCAATGATTATCATGATAAAGTGCATATTTATGATTGGTGATTTGGTGGCAGAGCTGGCAGGCTAATTGTGTGTGTTTCCAATAATGCTGCAGTATTTGTAGAGATTTGTACGGGTAATAAGACGGGACCGCAGGGAGACAGTCATCAAAGGACCTGGCAACAGAAAAGGCCTGTAAAGTTACAAAAAAAACAACACTAATTAAACACTCTCCTCCTCTATCCATCTCGCTCAGATTCTTTGTGCTGTATCTCATGGTCTATTCACCCATCTCCTTACTGTCATCCATGGGATTCTGTGTCTCCTCACACTCCTGTCATCTCTCTTTTCAGTTGCTAGCTCTGTCCACCAAGGCAAACTTCGATCTCTGCTCTTGTTTGGCAAGTTTAAAGTTTAGTTGAGAAACAGGATGTGCAGTTTGTGGTCTGAATTAGGAGATATTCCAGACAGAAGGTAGATAAACTGTGAAAAAACGGGAGGTGAACAACTCTGAACCTAAACTTCAGTCTACAGGAAAACATTGAGTCAAACACTTTCAAAAATCAACACTTGTGCATGCAATAGTGTTCAGAGAGTTTTGTCTGTCAAATTTTCAAGATTATTTTCCCCATACCTATACAAAAGTACTTTGATCACATATATACAAATCTCTGTGCACTTCAACAAGGAGCCCGAGGTGCTATTGCTGAGGGTCATCCAATTATTGTTTGATCTCAAACTATTGTTATGCTATATTAAATGAAATATAATGTTAAGCAAAGCAAAAAAAAATGTGTATATATATATATATATATATATATATATATATATATATATATATATAAAATGTTTAGAATAAGTTGGATATGGTTTGATTAAATTTTTCAAGTTAGCATGGCAAAATAAAAGCCTTTGTCACCTGCAAGAGCCGTGTGATCGCTCAAAGGACTAAAATTCTCTCCGCAGTGTTCAGGTACATTTTCTACATGCAAAAAAAAAAAAAGAAAAAAAAAAAACACAAAGAGAGCGTAAAAAAACACATTTCATCCTGTTTTCCCCCCTTTATTTCATTCTTTCCATCAGGGTGCGAGATAAGTGGATGAGAGGGAAAACAGGTCTATTATCAATTCCTCATTGCAAAAAGGAAAAGGACGAAGCGTGGATGAAAAATCATCTTTGCAAAATAAAGTCGCGGCTGCAAATGTATTTTAAACGAGCCGCTACATTACGCTGCTGATGTAAGAGCCTCATACGACAAATTGTAAATAAATTGTGCTGCTTTTATTACGAGACTGCAGCAAACAGAAAAAGAGAGAGGGAATCTATATTAGAAAATAAGGAAAAGAGCAAAAAAAAAAAAAAGAGAAATTGTGACCCTGCGCTTCACATTCTAAGAGAGAGAAAGGCATAGCAGAGGAGAAAGAGCTTCATTATGGTGTATGTAATCAGAAGTAGATCCTTCACTGTCTAATCTCAATGTTTGCCTTCACACACACAAAAGAACACACATGCTCATCATTTATCACTCAACATCAACATCAATCTAAGCTCCATTACCCATGATCCTCTCTGACTAATCAACACCTGGGTAAGACTCCTGCTAACCTCTTTGACCTCTACTCTATCATTTGCTTTGCGCACACACACACACGGGAACATAAACCCCTCACACATCTTAGATGAAACAGTGCAATAAAAAGTCATGTAATTAATACGCAAACAAATTAGGTCATACACAAATTTTAACCTGAAACATGAAAAAAATTTAACCTGAAGAGAAATTATTCCTCCATGTCAATTGAATTCTAAGTTCATATCCTGCATTTCAACCATTCTCAAAGTAATTTTTGCAATAAATGATCTTGTGATCTCCCCTTTACCTGACCTCAAACGCTTTCAGCTGGAAGGATCAATAATCTCATCTCTAGGTTATTTTCTCTGTGATCACTTAAGCAAATAGTCTTCATTTAAACCTCACTCAGTCTCTGATGTGACTGTCAATTAAGAGTATCTATTGGACACTCAAACAATAGAACCGTAGAATTGTTGTTTGACTGAAAAGCACCATTATCTAGAAGTGAGGAATGAGCTTGAACATGTAATGTAACAAAAATTAGGTTAAAAGTTTAAATAAATAACAAATATGAAAATAAAGACGTCAAAACAATATACACTAAAATTCAATGTTTAGGGTTGCTACAATTTTTTTTATTTGTGTTTTGAATCCAAAACTGCTTCTATTTGAACAAAAAAAAGCAAAAAGAGAGATATTATTATTACAAATTAAAATGACTTTTCTATTTTAAGATATGATAAATAGGCATTGCTGAAAGAGTGGCTCCACTAGAATCAGTAGTGTGTGTGTGTTTCTGTCTGTGAGTAGACAGTGAGAATGGAGCATCCTGCTGCTATCACCCTGGGGTCCGACACAAAAGAGCCAAAGTAGATTAAAGGCTTTAGAGGTAATTCTGCCTGCTAATTTCCACACACATCCACACACGCAGTGAATGCATGTGAAGTTGTTGATAAAGCAAGACCAATTTAAGTTTCATATATAACAACAAATGAAAGTGAGCGAGTATGGTTTAAGAAAATGGGCTGAATCACAGTGATATCTCTCTCTTACACTCACACAAACTGCTGAGATCATACTAAAGGACATATGCTGTCTGTAATACCCTATTATAATGTTTATAGCTCACATAATTGTAAACGCCACCCTGTTTAATGAGCTGTTTTCTCAGATTTAAGTCCTTTTCTTGTGGCATCTCTCTGTACAAATAGCTGTTTCCTGATTGTTCTTTCTGGCTACTAGACAGCATTGTCTCAAAGAAACAAAGCTAATTATAGTGTCACATCTAATGTGAGAGTGAGGAGAAATGCACTTCTAAAAATGCCTGCCTTTAAAACTTACACATTGTTGTTTTCTCTCTCTCCTGTTCTTGCAGCTCAGTTGCTCTCATCTTATGTTTGGGATTATTTCCAGTCTCTTTCAGATGGACTATGGCCTGTTATTATGCTACCTGAGAGCAGGTCTCCTAATTGGCCACTGCTGATTGTGTAACGGCTGATGGACTAAGGCCAAAGGTAGTCATTTGGCTGTACTTTTCCTAGTGACAAAGGTGTATTGGATGCTTCTAAGAGACAGACACCCTGAGAGGTCTATACTCCCCTACAGAAAGCTGCAGCGAGATGG
Organism: Meda fulgida; assembly: GCA_030578275.1. Lineage (NCBI taxonomy): Eukaryota > Metazoa > Chordata > Actinopteri > Cypriniformes > Leuciscidae > Meda > Meda fulgida. The sequence goes on from CM060626.1 coordinate 7,708,402, forward strand.
TTCTCGTGGACTGGAAATATGAGAAACATAGACGGGGAGAATGAGAGAGCCTACATACTCAGAAACACTAACTTATTGGACAAACCAGTGCTGTCTACTCTACAGGATACTGGATGCATTTTTAACATGGCTATAAAAGTACACAAAACAGTAACATTCTCAGCTCATTTCAAGTCAAACAACTTGAATTAGTAGCTAGTTCATTCATTTATATTATCAATTAACTAAGTGAGTGAGACCAATTGAATCAATAGCCAATTTGTGAATCTGTTCATGTTTCATTAAAAAGAGCCATTCACCAGAGCGATTTTAGAATTAAATGTGAAAAGTATGATTCTATTTTTTAAATATTATATATATATATTTTACTTAGAATTAAGAACATTTCCACACACATTTCTTCTTGATATTCAAAAAAAGTAATACAAATAATAATTGCATAAATAAAATACTGTGGATTCAAACTGTATTGTGGCAAGGACATTGCTGAAATTAAATAATTATATAACATTTAAGTTGCTTTCTGATTGCGGTTGATTAAAATAATCAGCAAGCAAACAGCCAACATCCGGTCAAAGCCTCAGATGTCCAGCTGTGTCTGCATGAGTGACTTTGAAACAAACCATTCTTCACTGGCAGAGATAAAATGCTTGAAGGGTTGTAGTCCAATCACTCAGGAGAGAGTTATGACAGCCGTGCTCACTCCAGGGGTTCTTAAGGACTTCATTACCCATTAGTCATCAGTGTGACGGCCCCTGAAGCAGCGGTGGTCTTGTGGAACGTTCTGGCACATGTTGACAGAGTGCTGAGAGTGTGTGGAAGTGTTTTAATCCCTGGCCACTCTGGGCCGTCACTGCATCGACCGGGGCGTTAGCGTCTGACAGGCTGATTAATAAGGAAAGAATGAGAGGAACCACACTGTCTTACAACTACTCCGAGTTTCACACCCTGCTGTGATAAAACACAAAATAAATATTTCAAACCCCATTTTTAGGCTGAAGATTGGAGGGGCAGTGCTGTCTGGGCACACAACTGTTCAATCGTTCAACAGCAACAACAAACAAAGTTGATCAGTCTTACAGAGAGGCAACAAAATCCACAAGAATTTTCAAAAGATACTGTAAGCCATTTCAATCCCTGGCCCTGTATACACATTAACATTGACTGCAATTGCATTTCCATTTACACCTGGTAGTAACATGCATTGCAAATGTTTCTCCTTTGAATACATGAACGTACTATGACAGTTTGTTACTGCATGTTCATAAAGAGCAAAAGAAAATTAAAAAATGACAAATAAATAAAAAGTACTATATCAAAAACTAAAACTATCGAAAATAACTACTGATACTTTAACAAAAACAAAAAAAGTACAGAACAGTACATTTCAAACACTTCCAGCCCCCACAGAACAACCTGGTCAAGAGGAATGTTGAGGAGTACATCAGTGACAGAAGATCCATGTAACCCTCTAGTTCATAGATCACCTCTAGGATGTACATACAGCCTTTTAACTGTTAGGTTAAAAGCCTAAACAAATTTGCACTATCAACTCATATCAACTATCAACTCATAGGAAACATAGTTAAGATACAAACAGACATTCTTCAGTTCGTCTTCTATTCATTTTTAAAATCTTATTTTGCTGGCAATCAACAACGGCACATATTGAATCTGAGCTCATATTTAACTCTGCCTTGCATCACAAATGCGTATGGCTCGCTGTGTACTTGTAGCCCCCTACAATGATTTTTAATGAGACCGGACATGGAAAACCGTCAAAAGCGCGAGTCATCATGGAAAAGGTAGAAAGATGAAATTACGGTTTGTAAAGAAATGTTCGGTGGCAGAATGTAAAACTGGATTTGATGAAAGTTTAAAAGTTGTTTATATTTTTTTTAACTATAAACCACATGTATTGTTTTAAAATACCTTATGATTGTTAACAAAATCATCAGATGATACAAATTGCACAATGCCAATATTAATTAATATAAAATAAAAATATATGAAGTATGTGTGTGTGTGTGTGTATGTATATATATATGTATATATATATATATATATATATATATATATATATATATATATATATATATATATACATATATACATATATACATACACACACACATACACTAGGGCTGTCAGTTAAACGCGTTATTAAACGGTGTTAACGCAAACCTATTTTAACGGTGTCAATTTTTTTTTTCGCGGGATTAACATTCTTTTTGGCCTAGCAAACGTTGTAGTTTTTGTTCACATGCTTTTGCAACAGGATGCGGCATGAGCGGCGCTGCGCTATGAAACCCATTCATTTCAATCATGATTTCAATGGCTTGCGCTGCGCGATGACGATTTGTTGCTTTGTCGACCAAAGCGCAAGTGCAGTGGCGCGCAAATCCAGTAGTGCGCACGCCGCGGTCAAATAGTTTAACTTTTGCCGCTGCGTTCTGTGACGATTACCCAGAGCTGCGCATTCCGCGTCCTGTCTGAAAGTAAAACTACAACACCACAGCGGATCTAGCTAGACCGAAAATAACAGGCACGCCGCACACGTTTGGGCTTGCGAGCCGTCCAAAGAGTAGTAGGCTGGGTTAACCTTACGTTTTAAGTGGATGACGAGCGCGAGACGCCGAAATGGATGCCAATAAGATTCTGAATGGAAAGTTTACTTTTAAAAAGTTGCCAAATGGTTCCATTGACAAGACCAAAGTGATCTGTGTGTTTTGTCGTTGTGAACTGTCGTTGTGAGCTATCATCGCAGCACGTCCAGTCTGAAATACCACTTGATGGCCAAACACACACACAGCTGATGCGAATTCTCCGCCCCCTCGTCAATATCAGTACCTCGTCAGTATTTCTTTCACCCTTTTATTGATGGACAGTGTTACATTGTGTGAGAGATTATTTGCTCCAAGTGAGAATGTTAGTGTGAAAATGAACACAGTATGCCAATGTTGTTTTCAATAAAAAACATTTGCACAAAGCAAGCCGATCCACTTTTCCATGTTGATAAGAGCATTAAAATGAGAGAAAAAAAATAACGGGACAAAAAGAAATCAAGAGATATTTAGAATAGATAAAATGTGCGATTAATCGCGAGTTACCTATGACATTAATGCGATTAATCGCGATTAAATATTTTAATCGTTTGACAGCACTAATATATACACACACACGATGAAGTCAAATGTGGTGCTCTGTCATTAACTATATGTGTGCACACTATTGCTTGATGTGCATTAACTCATTGGATTACTACAAATAAATCATGATGAATGTGTTTGTTGTAATCTGTTCATACACTGCAAGAACAGCGCATATACATGGAGTGATTGGCAGAGCCCCGTACTTGATTTCATGGCTATCTGGAAAACAGTGAAAATGCATTTTGTTATACATGTGGGATATCATGGTGGTTAGCCGCCTGATTACTCTTGCTGAAATGAAAGCACTTGCTTGATTTCATGGGTATGGGCCAACAGAAGTGGCTGAATCCTCTCGCAAATGTGACACCAGCACGGAGAGAAAGAGAGAGACAAAAAAACTAATCATGGAATGAGCGAAACTGCTCTAAGCATGGCTCATTTCATTATAATCTGTGGCTGCTGTACAAAAACAGCAAGTCCATGAATACAATGTGGACTAAACATGATCTCAGTTCCTCAGAATGTAAATTATGCCTCGATTCTCTTTCTCTCTTAAAAGGACACCGGTGTCGTCTGCATGAGAGATCACATCCTAGTTGCCTGCCCTTAATAACACATATCTACACAATTAGCAGTGCTTGAAAAGAGCAAAGGCAGATGAGGCAGAGAGGCAGAGAGGAAGAGTGGCGTAAACGAGACTGAGTGGATGCCTCTAATAATGGGCTGTGCGCTTCTCCTCCATTAAGCCTGCACTGGTCAATCGGAGGACATGGGGGACGGCAGCGCAGCGCCCACTGAAGTGCTCATCAGTCTTCGGTGATCTAATTAACATTTTAAGATACGTCGCCCCACGGCTGTACTGAAGGTAAATGCAACAACCAGGCAGAAGGAAACCCTCTAATCACGCCGCTGCTCCAATTTTTGCTATCAGATCCCTGATGCTATCCAACAAGATATGATGGGACAATTACAGTCACAACACTTGGCTGAATTAACAAATAATAGAGAGGCAGACATTGATTAGATTAAAATTACCATCTGCTAACAATGAGACGGCAGCGATTGACAGTGAATTGGAACAAAGGGGATGTCGGATATATAAATCCATCTATCTATCTATCTATCTATCTATCTATAGTCATAGCACATGTACACACGCCGCACTCTGTGATGTGTAAAGGTGTGTATGGCAAACAAGGGAGGTGAGCAGCTCTTAACAATCAAGGGTGGTGATCACATCGATGAGCACAAGCAGCCATGCCGAACCCTAAGCGCTCGGAGGGAGAACACAGGAGCTGGGTTGTGTGAAATTACACTTTTCAATCTGCTCAATCTTTCTCTCCTATCATACACAATCATGCAGCACACCACACAAAAAAGAGAAAGAGGTTGTCTTCTGTACTTCTGCAGTTGTGGTTAGTTTGGGAGCATAAATGGCTTGACTCAGGAGATTTTAAAGCACTGTAATGACAATCTGCACGAGAGAAAAGCATTTAGTGTGATTTAAATACGCTCTCCACATGCTGAGCTGTGGCAGAGGTGAAGAATTTTACAGAAAAAATAATAATTTTAACTAAAAGCTGAGGAAAATGTTCCACGGCGTCCTTGATCAAAATATGACTGTAATGAGACGCAAAAAGAGCAAAGGGTGAATATTCCAAAAATCACAGAGTAAGAAAGGCCTGCTAGTCTATTCTTCACCCCAACCTCAAAATCAATCAATTAATTCAGGGAACAAAGGTGAATCACTGTCAGGAAAATCTGGGTAACCTATGACAACCTTGTCGGTCTTCAGTCTGGAAGGAGCAGAGACAAGAAACAGCATTTTAGTATTCCCGTCATTCTTTAAAAAAAATGCAAAAACTTCCTATTGTTTTCTGTCAGAGGTGCTTTGAGGTTGACCTTGAGTCTGAGTCGTATGCGTAGTGAGTGCGAATGGCATAGTCGTAGGGGGGCACAGAGGTACGAAAGAGGCAGGGAGTTCGGTGTTAGGCCTCTCTGATACTGCATTAGGGATTCAGTTCCACATCCCACAAAGCCAAAGGGAAATAAAAGGCACGAAGGCTATTCAACAGCAACCAATTTAGGGGCCTCTAGGAGAGCAGGAGAAGGGGACGCATCTTAAAACCTCTGCCTTCTCGGAAATCCATCTTGGTGCGGCCATCTAATAAACAATTCCATTACCTGGCTTCCCCAGGTGAAATTAAATGTCATGGTTAAGTGTGACATGGAGAGAAAGGAAATCAGCACAACTCCGCAGAAATTTCATAGCAATCATTATCTGTGAGGGTCCATGCTGGAGCCCAGAGGCACAGGTTAGGGGGTTTTCTCTTTTTCTGATTGATAACAAGGTCTCCACCAGCATTTCAGGACTACAAGCAACCGTAAACTCTCACGGTTGAGTCCTGAATATTTTAATCATCCCGATCTACTGTTAAAGGGCTTTCAAGCTGACAGTGGTAAAAATCGCTGGAGGTCACCAAGTGTCTGCTGTGGGAGGCTAGTAGGCACTCCTGCTCAACAGCAGTATCCAACAGCATCAGGCTGTGGATCACTAACAAAAAAGATGCTTTGAAAAAGAATAGCATTAGAGAAGATAGCTTGGTTTACATACAATTCTCCCATCAACAAACATCGCTGGATTCAACTTCTTCACTGTGTGCACCAAAGTTATGCTTTGCTTTGGCAACTTTGTTGCATCGGCAATATTGTGGCCATGTCACCTCAGGGGCTGGATTCATAAAACCTCATAACCAGTTTTATTCTTATTTTCTAAGTTAAGAAGAACATTTAAAATATTTTGTATTTGTTTGCATGTATTAAAGGGCTAGTTGCTAGGGATGGGAATTGATAAGAATTTAACGATTCCGATTCCATTATCAATATTGCTTATCGATTTGATTCCTTATCTATTATCTTATTGATTCTCATTGGGTGAGGGAATAAGTACAAATTGTTTGTTTGTATTAACTCGCTGTAATATCTGATCAGAAGACACAGCACAGAGTATTAGGGGTGTGAACCTACACTGGTCTCACGGTTCGGTTCGTTTCGATTACGATTATCATCTCATCGATTCAGTTCAATTCGATATCTCGAAGCATTACATGCACTGTATCATCAATTTTAAATTTTACTTCAAAAGTGATGTGTGCGTGCGCGCGCGCGCGCATGTGTGCGTGTGTTTGTGCGTATGTGTTCACCTGTTTGGGAAGTCGCAGTGACAGAAACAGTGACATTCCAGTTTAAGTTTCATGGGACTAAAGTCTGTTTATGCTATTAAGAAAATGAAAGTCTGTAAAATAAATTGTTAAAAAAAAAGTTCATTTAAAAGCAGCGCTCATTCATCAGTGTATAATGTTACACGCGTTGCTGTGTGGCCAAATGTTTCTGTATATTGGAGGTAGTTCACCCCTTTGACGAAATGGAAATTTTACACGTGTTGCAAGTGACTATTGTTGAGGCACCGTCATACTCTCGTTGAGTATGTGCGCGAAATTGTGTGTGTGTGCTCGCGTCTCATATGAGTATGTGCGTGGAGAGTTTGAGTGTGCGCGCGGGCGCGTCTCATACCAGTATGTGCCTGGAGAGTTCCGCGCATCTCGTGTGTGGAGTTTGCGTGTACGGAGTTTGCGTGTACAGTATGTGAGTGTGAGCGACTTTAGGTGTGTCGTTGTGCATTTCATATATGTACTTTTTTGCGCATTCAGCAGTATAGCCTACATGTTTGACTACGTAGTATATGTGTATGCAAGTGTTTCATATATGTGTGCGTGAATGAAGTTTGATTTAAGCTCTAGACGGCGCCTCATATATTGTCTTTTTTTGCGTGAAATATAACCAAACTGTAGAGCGCTTCTGCCTCTATGCCATGTTTGCTGCATTCTGAAACAAAACAACGCAGGGCGTGCGTGACGTCATGACACATTTGCAACGAGCGGAACCGATAAGCGGAATCCTTAAGCAGGCATGCTAACGGTTCCAAGGAATTGGTTCACTGGGCACCGGTTCTGAAGAAGATTCCCCTCGATTCCCATCCCTACTAGTTGCCCCTAAAATTTAATTTCTGGCATTATTTTTTCACCCTCACGTTGTTCCAAAACCATATACCTTTCTTCTATGGAGCAAAAAGAACATTTTGGGGGGAAAATGACTCAAATTATTTTACATTTTTTTAAAGAGTTTATTCTAAACATTTTATTTGACATTTTTTCTCAATTTAACAAGTTTTTCCCCCTCAAAACACAAAGACTTTATTCTCAAAATGTAATGAGTTTATTGGCAGCTCATTGAAAATGAAAACTTCTGGCTGAAACTTCTGAAAATGAAAACTTCTTTACCACTGTGAATAGATGTCAGAATACTCCTTTAACATTAGCTGGCATGTTACCGTCATTGTATAGAACTGTGTTGCACAAAGACTACGCTTTGGAATCAGTGAGCTGAATGAGTAGAAACTCACTAGATGAATTATGACTGACAGCCTCTATCAAGAGCTGCAGAAATGTGCGCTGAATCAAAATCATCCACTTACACATCAATATTTTCACAGCCTCATTATTTTCAAAGCAAGATTATCAAAATGCTTTCATGTACCTGCTTGAAAAATTTTAAGACATCAAACTGCATACGGACATGTTTTAAAAAACACACTGATGTATCATCTATAGTGGACAGAAAGCTTAAAGAGCAGAGTCACCTTTACAAGTTGTGAGAGCAGGTTTTCATAGGTCTTCCATTTCAAACGACCCACTCGATTACGCTGAAAGCTTGTTGTTTGAGCCAGGTTCAGTCGTTACGTGACAGCTTGATACTGTAAGTCCAGGCTAAATTAGTGGAGCTCCAAAGGACTGCAGTGCAGGAGTTGCAGTGACTGATGATGGGCCTCTGGGGCTGACAGACTTCAGCCCTCTGGCAAAAACAGAAACTATCACCATTTCTACACTCTGCCATCTCCTCCTCTTATTTCTTCTGTCTTTCACACAAAAGGATGCCTTTGAGCATTCTGTTTTTATTTACTGAAAAATGTATATGTGAGGGGCTCCCCGAAGACAGTGAGCGATCACAGCATTTTCCAAATACTTCTGATGTGTGACTCTGATGTGTGGCTTCAGGCTGAGTGTTCAGTTTGTTTCTCTTTCCATTTACGGCACCCCTGTCCTTTTTCAAAAACATCAACACTTAACCTCAACAAGCTACACTTATCCTTTAAAATCAATCTCCAGATGGGAAAAAAATTGGTGTCACAGTGGAGAGGTGTGATTAAGCAGTGAACTTCTGCGATATCTGCACTCCCTTGAAATAAACTCAAAAACGAGCTTTACATTCCTAAAAAATACCAGTGCTAACAAAACAGCAAAAATACTCATATAGTAGTATTTTTTTTCTGTCAGACAAGAAGCAACAACACGACAGTATAAAATCTGAATTCCCCCTACTAAGCAAAAACAATATGGGCTTTCACTAAATAAGTAGTGGTGGTGATAAGCCATCTTGCTATTTATCTGTATTGTCTGATTTTTAATCAAAAGCTCGGTATGACACCTGCTTCACAAACTAGAACAAACTGCACACTCATGTAAGTGAGTGATGTTTCTCTGTTAGTGGTCCTGCCCTTCTCTACAGCAGCACTCTGATCAGGCCGTCTGTATTTGGTCCATGCCAGCTTTAACATTTGTCTGTCTTCATCCAACTGCGCTTGCAATTTGGCCTCATGCTGGGCTCTCTAAAATGGCTTTTAATAACCGTCTGAATGGCACAAATATAAACAGATGCTGTCTTCTCATGGCCACCCGGCCACTCAGTTCCAGTCTGAAAGGGCGCGTGAAGCTAATTATCGAAAAACTAAAAGCAGCAATGCATTTCTTTGATTGAGATTTAATAAAGGAGAACAATACAACATCCTATTATGTTCTGTGCTTCAACTTGACTTGTAGTGTTGTGTATTAGTGTTAGGCAAAAATCTATTTAACAATATTCTAAACAATGGGTCAATAACACTAGATAATAATATCTAAATCTATAATTTATTAAGGAAAGTTTTTTATGCAATAAAACAAAATAAAAATACTTTTATAGAATGTAATAGAAAAAAATACTAAACTGACTACCACAGGCAAAAAGAAAAAAAAAACAATAAAAAATAAAATATATCAATATATATTATAAATATTATATATATATATGTGTGTGTGTGTGTGTGTGTGTGTGTGTGTGTGTGTGTGTGTGTGTGTGTGTGTGTGTGTGTTAATATATTATAATACTTAAGTATTAATATAATATTAAATAACTAACATGAAAAGAAACTAAAATGTTCTTAAAAAGCAAAATCGTTTTTCTTTTTTCAAATTTTGACCAAGGGAATGGCCATTATCTAATATGTGTTGGAAACTAATGAAAACATTTTATTTTGCCTATCCCTAAAAATCAAGCAGACTGAATGGATTGAATATATACAATGTGTAAGACAGAGAAAACGTAATGGAGTGTGTTGAGCAACAACTACATAAGCAGAAAGATCCTGACTTCAAAGGCACAATGCTATTGACCAATCTCGGTGTGAGCAGCCTTGTTTCAAGGTCTTCATGCCAGTTCATGTTATGATAAAAAAAAAAAAATCTTTCAGTGAAATAACAAGGCCTTGTCTACCTTGATCCAGAGCAATACTGCGTTTTCAATCTGACCTCGTACAAGAGGCCTTCAGTGGTATTGAAGAGCACACAATAAATGGAACCCTCAAACATGGAAATTAATTTTGCAGTTCAAATACTTTGCATTAGCATGCTTGATGTGTTTTCTGTCCAAATCTCTATGGTGAAACCCTTTGATCTACAAAAACAGCTCTTCTGAACACAGTTTGAAAATATATCCATCTATCAGAAATCTCAAAGTTTTGAATTGAGTTTAAAGAGTGGGAAAACTTATTCTGATCCATATTCTGATCACTTATTCTGTTTTTCAAAAGGGTGAGTGCAGGTTAATAGGTCATAATCATGTAAGAATGATCATATTTACGAGATGAGTACTGCCTTTTGAAGTTGATGAAATGCCATAGTTTAAATTGTGACTGTTGATTGTATAATTCAGAATGTAAACATGCTGTACACTGTTGAGTAGGAATAGCTTCAACTTATTCCAGTTTAGTTTGTCGGTAATGTTGCTGTTTAAGCATAAAAAAATATCTGCAAGGTTACAAAGCTCAAAGTCCACTCCAAAGGGAGATATTTTATTTAACAAAATCCACTTTCCAAGAACTACAATGAACGGCTCGTTTGGACTACACATTTTTTTCCGGGCTTTATGAAGTCATAAATGTTCCTCATTTAAATAATCCCCGCCCACGGAATACGCAGAAAAGTGGACGAGGCCTGGATGAGCTGTTGGTATGTAAAAGAGATGCTGTTTTAACCAAAACTCATTTGTTTGACCTAGGGCTGAAGAACCTAAAATGGGCAACATTTATTTTAAACACTGTTCCTGAATATTATAATCCCAAAGTTGATCTGCACGCTGCACATTTATGAAGAACAGCTTCCAGAAACACAAGGCAGGCTACACAAAAGAGCTTTTTCCAGAAAGAGCTTTTTTCCACTTTGTCGGGACAATCTGTTGTTTGTGGATGACAACTTGTAAGTATGTCTTATTATTTGTGATTGCATTTTTAATTAACAGTTCTAATTACAGTATAAGTTTTATGTTGTTGCTACGCTCACCTGTTAGCCAACATTATAGTTTATATAGTGTTGTTTACCATAGCTTTTGTAAGGCTGTTCGACGCCCCTTGTGAAAATGAACCATGTTTTTGTGATCTAACAAATATCATGATTAAATGCTGGAAAACATTGTACCTAAAATGTAAAAGTAAAGCATACCACTCTGAAACGTCCAGTGAAATCCGTGCATGTTTGTTAACATTTTCAGTGTCTGAATCGGGTTTGAAATTGCCATCATCCTTTATATTTACACTAGAGCAGAACTCTCGGTTATGGAGGGGCGGGACATTTCCTGAACACGCGCTAAGCGCTGCCAATCACAACACACTGGGCCAGAAGGAGGGACTTCATCGAAACTGGAACTAAACAACGCTTTACAGAGGAACTGTAATAATGTAAAATATGTGATTTTTTTTTAATCAAACAAACATTACAGCATATTCTAGTACACCCAAAAAACTAAATCAAGACTTCATGAAAGGGCATAATAGGACCCCTTTAAGCAAGTTTCCAACATTAACAATAATAAGACATTTTTCTTTAACACCAAATCAGCATATTAGAATGATTTCTGAAGGATCATGTGACACTGAAGTAACTGGAGAAATAACTGCAAAATATTCAGCAGGAATATACTATAAAATATATTAAAATGGAATAGAATTTAATCAAAAAGATTTTTTTTTTACTTGTCAACTATAAACTTTTGAACAGTAATATATGATAAAGATATTTTCAATAAGATATTAAGAATGGTACATTACACACATAAAGTACCAATAGCACTACTGATGAACAAATTTTGACTTCATTGTGTTCAGGAAGGTGCCACACACACAAGCTCTAGTAAACCCAGTGCTGACAGAAAGGACACAGTGGTTGTGTCACGATGGGTCCAGTTTGACATTTAAATGACTTGTGTGCCCACAGCTGGAGACAGCTGGCACAACTCCAGAGTGGCCGCCGATTCGCTCTGGTCACAAACACTCATCACGGTACTGACAGGAAATGAGCGAGAATACCGGCACCCGCAGGTACGAGGAGAAGACAAGCCCAGACGCAGCTGCGTTCGTCGGTAGTGAAAGGTGAGATGGATATATTGTCGAATTTAAGTAGGACTCTGAAAGTGTGAAATATCTGTCCACTCTAATCTCTCTCACGCTCCCACAAATGAGCAAGGACACCCGTGCGCACGCGCATCAATGAAGAGCTCAGCTGACCTCAGAAAAAGGTTGTGAGTGTAAACAATGACAATGATGTGAGAGCTAAAATTGATGTCCTTGGGGGGGGGGGGGGGGGGGGGGGGGGGGGCACTGACATTTAAAGACAAGCAAATGAAGTTAGTCACAGGCCCCCTCCGTAATGGCTAGTACACGGCTGGCCTGTGGGTAAGACGTGAGAAATGAGTGCACTTCAAATGGCAAATGAGGAGACGACGATGAATGACTCATCGGACCTGTGTCCTGTATTAAAAGACATAGCAAAAAACACAGCACCACAACAATGAAAAGAAAGAGCGCAGGCAAAAAGCAAACTGACCTTTGGCTTCTGTTCCAGCAAGCAGACAGCAGGGCATTCAGTGAGAGAGAGCGAGAGAGAGAGAGAGAGAGAGAGAGAGAGAGAGAGAGAGAGAGAAGCAGGTAGCCATATGGACTGTCATGCTTTATGCTAAAATAAAAACTCTTGAGCTGGGAGGTAAGTGAGTTAGCCAGTTGTCCATCTGCAGCATGTAATTCAGTTAAAAGGCTATTAAAAAGCTCTAATTTACCCCCTGTAGACAATGTGGGGCAGATACAAATATATATGCTCAGAGTTGAGCCCTGATGACGGTTTTTGATGCCCCGTTTTTATAAGGTTATGAAACTGCACAAATTACTTGGCTTACGTATTTCTATGTACAAATGTTGCAAGAAATTCTCAAAAACAACTTGACCAAAGTGTTGTGTCCTGAGGACGTCTTATACGCATATATGTTTTTGGGTGTGTATTTTACCCTGTGTAGGTGTGTTTTTGCCTGTTTCTGTCTCTCTCCCCCACTCCTTAAAGTTAATTAACCTCAGCTGACGCTCGTAAGGAGTGTGCTACACAGAGCAACTTGGACATTGGAGGTACGTTCACACGACAACGATATACTTACAACGGAGAAGTGTTTCCTTAGATTTTTTTTTTTTTTTCCCATGTACAGACAACACCATTGTCAAAACGATCCCCATTCACACGTATCCACGAAAACGACTAAAACGCTGTTCTGCTATCAGGCCATTAGATGGCGGTGAAACAATAGATTGAACACGTAATCCGCATGTGCATGACATCATCGTTTTCACAGATTCGCGTTTTTGTTGTTTACACAGAGACTATTTAAAAAAAAAACGTGCATTTTGAAACCCGTTTTCAAAAGTTTGCGTTTTCAGGCACCAAAAAAGCCGCTGTCGTGTAAATGAACGACCAAAAGGCATAAAAAGTCTTCTGTTTTTAGTTGAAAAAGGTGTCGTTTAAACCCTCAGTGTTGCTGGGAGGGCTGTGGCTTTTGCACTGTTTGTGCTTGCTGTTTAATAATTATTTGAAACTTATTAAACTGGCAGCTCCAGAAGTAATGAAAATATGTATCTTGAACTCTATCACTAACACTTGGTATTTTAACGTGACATGTTATCAAGAATATATAAGGCAAGAGCTCTATTCAGTCACTGCATTTTTTTTTCCACATGATTTTCTTTTTTCTCTTTGCATTCCACTGTAATAGTAAGTAAAAAGACAATATATGGCACATTTGTAGTCTTGCTCTCCCGATTTTATTTTACGATGTATATCCCATTAATAATTCTCTGGAATGCACAAAGAATCTCTCAATTTTCTCAAATTTTCTTTTCACAGGTAAATACAACTTATCTATCAAAATGATGGAAATCACTATGAAATAGTATCACGCAATGCTGAACTTATTTCAACTCTCATATGTTAATTGCTTTTACTTTATTAGAAGCTGTAGGGATAGGGTGCCATTTTCTTTTAAAATACGAAATGTGTATCTCTGTTTTGGTTGGTTTATTTTCTTTTACATGTCTAGGTCCTTTAGTTCCCCTCTGAGTAGTTAGTAACTCTGTTTGTTTGTTTTGCCAGGCCTTCTGATTATCAAAAACAATTTTTGCTTGCTACAACAAGTGGCTGCTTTACATTTCTGGGGCAGAAGACTGAAAGTGAATCATCCAAGTTTTCCATTTACGTTTTGTAACTTCTTGTGTCGGGAGGGAAAGAAAATAGGGATAGCTCACAGCTGAGGTTATTAGGCCAGACAAACTCACGGAGGCGATTGGCATCTCACAACAATTCGCGCTTTATTTCCCAATCGAACTTGGGCAACTGTCTGTCACACGCTCCACCGTCCACAGCGTTACCAAACAAACAAAACAAGATAAATTAAAGCTGCAAGCAGTATTTATGAGGGTTCAACCTTTTAAGGCCTTTAAGCACATAAGCAGTAGAGACATTAAGTTTTATTTAGCAAGCATTTAACCACTGAATTCATAGATGGAAAACAAAATTTACAGCAAATACAGGCAATTTACCATAGGAAATATATGGTTTTCAAATCTTTTGACAGTTATAGCGCCACCTATGGTCCAATCTTTTTCTCATATGCTCATCAATTGTTGTGAAGTTCTGAGTTTTCCTTAAGGATTTATAGGCTTATAGGCGAAGAAAAATTAACTCTCTATACAGCTCTATTAATATCGCAGGGCTTGGCATCGTGCCGGATCTCCGGCGTGCGGCCGTGAGAAAAAACCAACAAAAAAATTGGGAACTTGCATGCAGTTTAATATTTTCGAGTCCATTGATTTCACCTACCAATCGAGTAACGCAGCTCTACACGTTACAAGCCTGTCAGAAGCAGAGCAGGGAGGGTCCTGGCAACACTGTGATTGAGATCCATACGTCCATGCATGCCCCCCCACTTTTCAAAATCCTGTTTGTGTCCTCACACTTCCAAATTTGTTTGTTATGATTTTTAACCGCAAGCCGTCATTGCCACGGAAGAGCGGGACCGAGCCTGTGTAAAATAGCTTACTGAACGCTCTAATGAGCAGGTATAGTGGTTGCGGCACAGACAGCGATGAAACGCCAGAAACAACAACAGGTGACTTTAATGTCATCATGGATGAAAAGATAGAAAGGAGATGTGAGTTGGTTCATTCTGCAAAAGCTCAGGTCAGGATAATCATACTTTGTCTACACCTTTTGATGTTAGCCTTCCGTTGACTGAGCTAACGTTACACTACTGCTAGTTAACTTCAGACAGTTAACGTTAGCTATTTAATAGAACATTCTGTGTAGCTTACTAAAAAACATTCTGTGTATGCCTACCATGAAAACTAGTGCACTTTAAACCGCAGCATTTTCTGTTAGCAATGTATTACAAGTGCTGTCAACGTTAACGCATGCGATTAATTTTTGTCCAGCTTTAACGTGTTAAAATATTTAACGCAGCATTCCTTTCTGTCATCCCTCAGCTAGGGTTATGATCATGCTCTTATTCACGCAAATGCTTTTATTTAAACCATTCATGCGGGGCAAGACAAAAGAGAACGCTGTCAGTGAATGTCCTCCTGACACATACAGACACACACACACACACACACACACACACACACACACACACACACACCGCACAGAAAGACGGGTGCCAGTATCGAGTTCTTTCGCGCTTGAACGAACAACACACACATATATGCCAAAATGTCTGTTTTGTCGAGTATCCTCACAAGAACAGTCTAAAATGAGTTAAATAAAATCTTAAATGGAAGTAACGAGTAGTGAGAGAATGAGACGAGTGAGATCCTGTCTGCAGCGGCAGATCTTAAAGGGACAGCAGCCACTAATTCTCTCTGTCAGTAAAGTTGACGAAAGAACAAAGGGAACAGAAAAATTACTCACTACTCTTGACTAAAGAACGCTTGTGGCTTTAATAAGTATTAATCTATATTTCATTTATTATTTATGCAATGCGACTTTTATAACCTTATTCGATTTCTGTATATTTCATACCTGTTAGACAGGAAAGGTACAGGTAAATATGACATTTATTGGGTTTAAGTGAGAATTGTTTTAAGTTAACTTAAATTAAAAGTTGTTTTTTTTTTAAGCCTAATAAATGTTTAAGATTTGGGGGAAAATCATTTTCATGGAGACATCAGTAGCTATATTAATATCAGTGATACTGGCCTTCATTCATAAAAAGATTCCTCTAACATACAGCCGTAATACTTGAAAATAAATGGTTCCATTGAAGATAAGTGGTCTGTGCAGTTTCTCAACCCCCCCAAGCCAAAAAAATTAATTTAGGGTAAGGAATTTTTTTTTCACTTTAACCCCTGATATCGGTAATTGTGCGTGCATGTATTAGCTTTAAAATGCATTGTTTCCTTGTCCCAAGTCAACAAAAGTCAGCATTAAGGGAGGAGACAGGACCGAGCAAAAAACTTAGGAAATATGATCCTGAGTACTTAAAATTATATTTCACCTGGTCGGGGTCTGAGGCTGCACCTCTGCCGCAGTGTGTGGTCTGCAAGGAGGTGCTAGCAAATGATAGCATGAGACCATGCTAATTTCGGCGTCAAATTGAAACTAAGCACACGAATTTAGTGAACAAGCCAGTTGAGTTTTGTATTAAGTTTTGAGGAAGCGTGATGATTTGCAGTCACAAAAAAGCATAATTCAGTCGTTTGGCACTATTAACATGAAGGCGACAGAAGCATCTTATCGTGTCACGTATAGCGAAGGCAGGCAAACCCCATAACATCAGTGAAACATTGCTACTCATTGGATTACACATGTTAAGCGTGATGTGCTCGGCTGTCCTTACCTACTCTAAGGGGAGGCTCACATTCACCCAATTTGAAAACCCCTGGTCTAGGAGTTATGAGCAATTTAGTACTTTTGGTTGCTGTAGCGCCACCTATGGGCCAATCGGGGTCATACTTTGATAGCCTCTCCTCGATTTTTGTACTACCATCTGGCAAAGTTTCAAGGCTCCAGCACTTACAGTTTGGTCTGCACAATGCGTTTACAAATCCTTACAATTAAAATAGGGTTTCAGCACTTCGAGCTTGACCCCCTAAAAAAATGTGCACCAAACAGAAATTACCCTCTTACTTGGGGGATTCGAGGCGCACGGACGGTACATACAATACAGAGTGCAGACAGTTCAACCGGGCACATGCAGCTCTTAAAGGGGCCACACCTTATTTCCACTCGTTACAGTTTCTTATTTTGGTTTAATTTTCACACGTTTCCCCCTCTCCTAATCCTGGGGATCGTAACACTAAGTGATGTAAAGTAATCTCATCTGGCATCTTCAGTGCAGCCTCGCAAACAAGCATACCTCACCTCTGTACCCGTGCTAAAATAAAAAAAGGTTGGAAAACCATGCAGAGAAAATCACAATTAGACTTCAACATCTCTGGGGATGGTATTAAAAAAGCTGGGATCAGGGAACTCACCAGCAATGCATCATTAGCCTTTCTTTAATTCTCGATTAAAGTGATAACCTGCAGGCCAAGCCGGACTGATTAACATGTGCCAACCTGCACTTACTCAAACTGCCACCTGGGAGCCCAAGCAATCAGAAAGACAAGAGTAAGAGTCTTCTGCTTACCACAATATTTTCCACTTTTCGACACGTTTAACTACTGCACTTTCAAAAGCTTTTCTTTAAAAGACAAACTTCACAGAAAATAATGTAATTTACTCAACCTTGTGCGTTCCATACCTGTGTGACTTTCTGTAAAACAAGAAAGATGATATTCTAAACAATTTTTAACTGTTTTTGTGCATAAAATGAACGTTGATGGTGAACGTCAAACACTGTCAATGAATAGATGAAAAAAAATATCTATTGGAGTTTTTAGCCTGTTTTCTCACTGCCAGGTAAAAATAGCAATAAAATAGTAATAGTGCACTTATTACATTTATTACTTTTACTCGCATTATTTGAGGTATCAAATAGAGAACACGATTCGACATGTTATAATCATACAATAAAATATCCTCTGCCTTTTATTTATTATATTTTGGATATTTTGTCATTTACAACATTTAAATATTGCACCTACATTTCTAATTTACCTGCAAAATCTGACCAGTGTAGCTAAAATAAAATAAATGAAAACCTGAAACAAAATTACTAAAATTACTTTAAAAAAAAAAGAAATATTAAAATGGCAAAAGCACATAAAATTACTTACGAAATTAACTGTATATTAAAATTCAAATGAAACTGAAAATATTAAAGATAAAAGCTAATAAAAAATACTGATAAATACAATTGTAATATAACGCTAAAATAATTTTGACATAAAAAAGCGTAGTTCTGCCACAATGCTAGTGCCCTTTTGTGCAGTTATCTTTACAATTGAATACTTCAAAAGAGCCCATCCTCAAAATATTGTGGTCCTTAGATATTGCTCGAGTACCTCCTTATATATGTTTGTTTTTTTTCCCTCAGGTGAAATTTGTCTAGCTTAGAAAAGTGACTGTACAATTCTCCAGAATAATCCAAGTGATTTGAAGTATCATTTATGTCTATTGGATATGAATACATAAGGGTTTTATTCAGATCTATAACCCAAAGTATGAGTAATAGTAACAGTGCTGCTTGTCTTCACACTTATATTCTGTTACCTTTAAAGAGGCAGAAGGTGTGTCTGAGCCTAAAGACTGAACTTGGTAGGTATAACAAAAAGACTTCCGAGACTTCTTTGAATTCTTTGTTCAGTGTCTACATGATGAATGACCTTCACAGATCCCCGAGGTGTGCTTTACATTTTTGGAGGGTGGAAGAGTCTCCATGTCTGCCTGTTGTGTATCTCTCCTTGGTGAGATAACAGTGGTGCAAAGAAGGCCATCTCTCCCACATATCAGCCTACAATGGTGACAAAAAGTCTCCCTGCAACCAAAATAAACCCGTATTTTCCACCCTAACCGATTGCAATAAATAAAAGTCCCACATGAAGCAAACAAATCGAGCCAAAAAATGCAGGAAAAACCAGAACAAAAACTAAATGTATACCTTCTCAATGTTTTTATCTGATCAAAGGCCATTTAAAATGGTGGTCTCATTGTCCCACGGTGAGTATATCACAGCTGACAGCATTGAGGATCTTCATCAGCAAAAGACACCTCAGGGAGCAGAAAATGAGACCAGTGCTTTGGAGGAACAAGCCACAACAAGCATTATCTCAAACCTGTGCAGGGCTCGACAGTGCAAGAGTTTGCATTTGCGTCTAAAAACAGGTGTGCGAGCGAAATGTAAATACATTCCGTGCGAGCGAAATGTATTTAGGAGCACCAGTGCAAATAAAATGTCTTAAATATATTAAATTGTATAACAAACTACCGTTTGCAGTAGGTACTGTAGTACGTAAGCAGTGCAGAGAATCAGCACAGGCTCATTGTGCATTCACACATGAAGAGTTTGCATTGCGCAACTGATCCGCGGCTGTATACCACATATTTGTTCTTTATTTTAATTTAAAATTGAAAAGTTAAAATTTAAAGTTGTTACTGGAAAATGTTTTTTTCCAGCATTGTGATTCTCTTTGTACGCAGTACAGTTATAAAATCTTTCATAAAGGTACTCATGTTTAAACGCACTAAATTTAAAGGGATAGTTCACCCAAAAATGAAAATTACCCATAGATTTACTTACCCTCAAGCAAACGTGTATATGACATTCTTCTTTCAGACGAATACAATGAGTTATATTAAAAAATGTCCTGGCTCTTCCAAGCTTTATAATAGCAGTGAATGGCCGTACTTTTCTTGGCCGTAAGTCTATCAGTGCATCCATCTATGATAAAAGTGCTCCACACTTTTTAATAAAAGGGTTAATAAAGGCCTTCTGAAGCGAAGTGATGCGTTCGTGTAAGAAAAAGCAACTGAGAACAGTATTTATGTTTCAGCTATTCAGATTTATGTATTCGCTATGTTGTTAAGGTCAGCGCCAAATACTTAAAGAATGCATAGGTATTTACTAATTTTTGCACTTAAGCTTTTGCACTTAAATCTGTTTGAAACATTTGATTATTTTTTTGTGTGTGTGTATTGTTTTATTGTATTTAAAGGTTCAGAGTTTTGTTTATTTTTATTAATAATTTAAGTTATTAAACCTGTTAGGAGGAAAACACTTTTTTTAATACCATATGTGATAAAAGCAATTATTGTGACAAGTATAATACATATAATTTTGCTTGTGAATGTCTCCTTGTATGCCTTTTTTTTATAAATTTGCATTGTGTCCCTGAAGTTTTATAATGCAACTCACGAGCACAAAAAAGTAAGCATCAAGCCCTGCTTAGGGTTTATCTGAGGAGAAAGTTAAGAAGTTGTACCTCAGAAGAGGGATGTTTTTCCTCTTGTTTGGAATTGATTGTTTTCAACTCTCACGGAAACAAAACTGTCTTCGTCAATAATTGAGTTCAGAGCAGAGGAAATAGTCCTCATTTACACCAGATCAGGGTCCATCTAGGCTAAATAAATGTAATGCTACAAAGAAAAACCTTCCAAATGAGCATAATTTTTTTTTTTTAAATGCTCTTCAGGAACACGAACGGCTTTACTCGAAATCCAAACGCACATCCGTGAAGGTGGGAAACGTTTATAATTTAGATCACTTCCAAAAAGGCTTCACAGCACATGTTGTCTTGGGAACCAGATGTGTTTACAATATCAGTGGTTTCATTTTATTCTGCGTTTATCAGATATTCGGTGCATTTGAGTGTGCGTCATTGTCTTTGTGCATGTGTGTTTAGGGACCCGACTAGCGCCCTTGTCAAGGTGATGTACTGCTTTGATTGGATCACAAACACTCCTCTCTATTCATACCAATGCATTCGGAACCTCTGAACCGCTATGAGCTATGGGACATGAGTTTAATTCTATTCCTCTGAGAGAGAAGGCCAAGCAGTGACAACGCATCCATAATGCCTAGACCATTCTCTCTGCTGGAGACTTTCCCGGTCATGTATTATCTGTGTTTCATGGGAAAATTGCTTTATGAGAGATATGAGATTTAATCGAAGGCAAAATAAGCTAATGTAGCTTTTCTGTTATATGTTGCAGCAAGTGATAGTGTCACAGGACCGCAGTATGTAGAAATTGAAAGTGCGTGCAGGGTTTCAATAAGGAATTTGCCAAAACAAGAATAACACCCTCCACTTTAATCTCCCTTTTTTCCCACATCCTTACGCGCTCATAAAGTCATGTTTCAGACAATTAGGTGGCTGATGGGATAGACCAGATCACAGGCTTCAGGCAGCTGCTATCTAAAATCAACATGAAATGATACTTGCAAGTCATTTTATGCTGCATACTTTAATTGGACAGATTTGCGAGAAACAGAATATAATATAAAAGGAGGGGGAATATAGGAATTTATGGCAATTTTATGGGAATTTAGGCCAGGATTGGATTTATCCAGTGGGAATTTATCAGAAAAGTGCAAAGTGGATGATGCTGAGATGATGAAAAATTTGTCCCAGAAAACAATCCATATTTATATGAAACTCTACCTTTAAAAGCAGAAAGTCAAACTCAAGGACATTTAAATGCATCTTAATCTATCTCCATGGTAATGGAGCTTCAATTTGATCAATATTTTGTTATTAAAAGGATTGTAGAAAATAGAATGACATATGACAGTATCCTAAAACAACGACTAAATAGCTTGCTCATGTGGCCTAGGTGAGTATATGAAAAGTCAAAGTCAATTGATCTATTAAGGCGATAAACAGCGTCAATTTTAAGTTGGCCATGGCAAGCCACACTTATATACCCAAACCAAAAACTTAGTGAGGAAGATGAATGACAGGCGGAAAGAAAATAAAATCTCAAGATACATGATTCATTTCTGAGAGCCACTCGAAAAGATAAATGAGATTCTGTAAGTGTTAGCAGTACTTCTGTTTTAGTCTTTGGTACAGTTGGGAGACATGAGCCACCACAAATCCTCCCTTCTGATTTCTCCCAAGCACATGAGCCAAGCCTCCAGCCAGGAACGATTGATAGTACACATTTTCTAGACCAGAACGGACACAAAGAAAGACAGAGGACAGAGAAGACAGAAAGGGAGAATAAATGTGCATTTGGAGCTCAGATTCTCTTATCTAAAATGTCTCATAAGTTCCACAAAAAGACTTTTAGATTACAGACAGATATTAAAAAGGCTTAAAATGAGTTTTCAAAGTGTTTTCATCTAGTTAAATATGAAAAAAAGCTTTAGACACTTGAATAGAGTGAGTGCCTTCTACTCGCTTAGAATGTACAGCTCCCATGTCTATCAGAAGAGACGAGCATGATATTACAGCAAATGAAAGATAGAAAAATTACCTAAAAAGAGAAAAGCAGAAATTATATATTCATATTTTTCTTTTATATACAAGACGACACATGCTGAGGCGAAGTCTAATGTTATATGAGGTCGAGATGAATGTGTGCGAGAGTGAATACGTGTTTGCAACAGTAACTTGGCAGAGCGTCATAATTAACAGAGTGGAAAGGGCACATTTCATTTTAATGAGCATGGAAATTGGAAATCAACAGCCTTTCCTGAGGCTACATACAGTCCTGGGTGTGAGGAGTTGTATTGATTTACTGTACAGGCTACAATTATCCCTCCCATTTATTAGAGTCTGTGTGCCCTCTGTCACTCCCGTTTCCTGCAGTCACTGCATCTTACAATGCTAACAGCTAGGATTCTAGTTTGATAAAATCATCCTCTCAGAGAAGTTGAGTCTTTGCATGCATTCTCATTAAAGCACAGCAACGGGGATATACAGTCATATATATTTGGCAGTTATTAAAACGTCCCACCACAATTGAGAGTTATGCATGCCATGTCATGTTAACAATAGTCACAAATTTTAAAAAATGCATCTTGAGACCCCTGCATGCTGTTCAATTCCATTGTGTTTCGAGTTATTTTCAAATGCTAGAAAACATTGTATTTCACAAGATGGTGAGTTTTGCACGTGTAAGCACCACTCACATTTTCTTCAGATGTAAAAATCTAGTTCATCATAATATCTTTGTGACTACTGTCTCATCCGCTTTTATTTTGGCAGTAGAAATGCACATTTCTCATTCCAACAATGCATTAATTAAATCACTGAGAGACAGAGCATTAGAAAGTGAGACAAAAGCATGTGGGATGAACAAAACTGATCCATGGTGGCAAATAAAAAAAATGGATAAAAGATTAATATAAGTAACAGTGTTCTTCAAGATCCTGCTAAACTAAAGTGATAGAAATGAGGGAGTGTGTCTGTCTACTGTTTGTTTAATCATCACAATAAATGTTTGAAATATACATGCCATGTCCTCAAGTCTGGTCTTTAGATAGATGGAAGATTGCATTGACAATAAAAATGATAGAGACAAATAATCCAAGGTTAAAGATGTGGAGAGATCTCTCATATTCCTCTTCTGCAGAAAACTATGAAATATTAAAGCTGCAGCATTTGGACAGCAGCAGCGTCATGACCCAAGATTAACTTTTAAATAATGTTTTAACATGCTTAATATTTAATCATCTCAGCTATTAAGAGAACCGTTCTTTCAAAGCACCCAAAAATAAGATTATGAACTGATTTTACGTTTTTTATCATTAACTGGAAATTCCAGATCTGACACATACTTCAACACTATGCAAGAAAAAAACTAAAGTAATTAGCAAACAACACACTCCTAACATTTTTTCATTATTTCATATTATCATTATTTTGCTGCTATCTTCTGTGTAAAGTTTCTCACTTTTACTCTAATCAGTAATTTTGATGTCAGGAAACAATACTATCCTATTTCATTCTGGGTATGAATGAATATGGAACTCAATGTGCTCTAATCAACTGTCTTACAAAAATATTTTCAGATGAGGAAGATTATTTTAAACCAAGGAAGACATTTTCTACAATCTGTTTTCTACAGTCAGCAATTTCTAAAATTCACAATATGTGTTGATAGTACATCCATCTCTTATTCCAGGAAACACAGAATTGTTTTCTGATCAGCAGGCACATAAGTCTTGATAAAAAAAAAAAAAGACATATACAGCTGTACTGCCTAGTGCCTACGCATTTTCAAAACATAATTTTACCTATACATGTTTGAGGGAGTTCACAAAACACACACAGATTTACAGAGAAAGATCTTTACACATGTATTGGGTCAAAAAGACAGATTATCTACTTCATTGTGCACAAAAAAAAAACTGTAATAAAAGATGAGGGATTAGACAATACAGTAATAGCAGCACTTTTACTCCTCAAACACACAGCTAACAGTGCTATGACGGTGTGTTAGTTAAAAAGGGTCAAACCTTAAAGGCTAAGGTCAGTCAGCCATATCAGTGTTAATGCCTCATTACTCTTTTTCTTTCTGTCTCTTTCTATAACAAAAACTACTCAACATGAACTAATGTCCATCCACATTTGTCTACCCACGCACTGCACTTATGTCCATCATTACAGATCAAACGCTCCTCTCTCAAACACAGTACTAGTCATGGACATGCCAGTAGCCTCCGCATGAAACAAAACTCAACTCACTAATTCATCCAGATGCGTCAATCATGCACATGCAAACAGTAATAGGACAATATGAGAGTTGATATGACAAGAGCATTGGTGAAGTTGAGTGGTGGCAGTTGACATGGGTGTAGGAAATCAGATACTGATTAATTTTGTTTTACTGTAATGCAACCAATATGCCAAATTTATCTTATTTAATAAAATTGTATAAAATAAAATAAAAAATAAAAATCACCCAAACTATAAAGAACTAGAAATATATATGTGTGTGTGTGTGTGTGTGTGTGTGTATATATATATAAACACAAACACACTAAAGTATTTAGACATGTGATAAAAGGCCTAGCAGAGGATGTACCTCCTTTACTAGAAGTTCCTATTTAGTTACTTAGCACACAGTTATAGAGCTGCACAGGACACCTACCAAACTGGACAAAAGAAGGCTACATGGACAGTAAGGACTGCTAAGAGGATTACTAAAGCACTCTTGCCCTCCCATCCAGGACTTATACCCCTCTAGGAGGAGAAAACGGGCTGGAAAAATCATCTCGGATCCTGGCCACAACCTCTTTGAACTATTTCCCTCTGGCCAGGGCTACAGATCATTGTCCACTAAAAAAACAGACATAAGAGCAGTCCCCCCCCAAATGCCATCTATGTCACAAACAGCAAACACTAGTCAATGACCTTTCTTCACAGAGCAATTTCCATTCTTAGTCTTTGTGCAAGTATAACTGCATGTATGTAAATGCTCATTTATTTATACCAGTTTTAGATGGTGCTGGTTAATCTGCGATGGAGAGGTTTTGAGGCAGGTGTTTGATGGTCTGGGTGGTTGGAGTAGGTGTAAGAGCGAATTGTGATCTGCAATTGACTCTTTGAGTGGAGTCATCACTTACTATTAAGTGATGGGACAGCTCGCACACAGAGCCAAAGCAATTATATTGCATTTTATTACATGCACATTGCTCAGACACTCGCGAAGTTAATGTCACTCAGTAGTGTGAGCTATTTGCAATTATCACTACATACTCTCTAAAACAAGTGTGTATATAAGCAACAAAATAAATGCTAAATTACAGGGCTAATGACAGGTGCCCGTATGCATGTTAACAAAGTTTTCACACATATGTGTAGTATACAGCAACAATTCAATGAATATAAACTAAATGCGTGACAGTTAGCTTTCTTTCATCTTAGAGATGCTTCTGAGTCGATAAGTGTCTTCTACCAGTTTTGTGGGCCAAAAGCCTGTAATTACAGGCTTACAGAAACGCAGGTGTGTGAGTGTGTCCATATAAAGGCAATGTTCAATCATATGCCTCTTCAGACTGCATTAGTACTGAACCCTCAGCCAGCAGGTCTCAGAAAGAAAGGAGGAAGAAAGAGGAGAGAGAGAGTTGTGGAGAGTAATGCAAATGATCAGCAACATGGGTGATGAGTGAAAAGGTGTGCAGAGAGACATTCATTCTTGAGAGCAAGAGGAGGAGAAAGTGATTATTATATACGTAATTGCAAAGGCAAATATAAAAAACAAATGTTTTGCAATGAATCAGGGAAGAAAGAGGCAAATTAACAACTAGCACAACAGCAATAGCAAGCAAGATTTTCTGCAACTTTTTTTTTTATTTTTATAAAGTATAAACCAATTACAAATAATTATATAAAAAGATGTAAATCATTATGGTCAATCTGTAGCTTTCACAGAACTTGGGGCCCCTCAAAGAATGGTTTGTCTAGGGAGGGAGGGGGGGGGGGGGGGGGGGGGGGGAGCGAGAGAGAGGTTAGAAGCAGGTAGCCATATGGACTGTCATTAGCCATATGGACTGTCATGCTTTATGCTGAAATAAAAATGAAAGAAAGAAAGAAAGAAAGAAAGAAAGAAAGAAAGAAAGAAAGAAAGAAAGAAAGAAAGAAAGAAAGAAAGAAAGAAAGAAAGAAAGAAAGAAAGAAAGAAAGAAAGAAAGAAAGAAAGAAAGAAAGAAAGAAAGAAATAAAAAGAAAGAAAGAAAGAAAGAAAGAAAGAAAGAAAGAAAGAAAAAAAGAAAGAAAGAAAGAAAGAAAGAAAGAAAGAAAAAAGAAAGAAAGAAAGAAAGAAAAAAAGAAAGAAAAAAAGAAAGAAAGAAAGAAAGAAAGAAAGAAAGAAAAAAAGAAAGAAAGAAAGAAAGAAAGAAAGAAAAAAAGAAAGAAAGAAAAAAAGAAAGAAAGAAAGAAAGAAAGAAAGAAAGAAAGAAAGAAAGAAAGAAAGAAAGAAAGAAAGAAAGAAAGAAAGAAAGAAAGAAAGAAAGAAAGAAAGAAAGAATAGCACTATAGCTCAGTACAGGTTGGAAAAAAGCGCTGAAATACGCTAAGAACAGAAGGATGACGAAAGAGACTGACATGCTTCATCTCTCTGATCTAGGAAACCAAACTCTGTGCTGAACAACAGCCACCACAAATGCACAGATTAAGACATCAGAAAGCTTCTGCTCATTTTACTTCACTGTTTTCTGGAGTCATTTAGGCAGTGTTACATGAGCACTTTATGTACTGAAATGTACTTTCTCTTCCATTCGTGTCATTGGGTATAAAATAACCAGCAACTCCTTGCACACGTCTCAGACATTTTCCCATCCGAAATTGGATGGAACAGCTGACGTCATACAACCAAATAGAAAATATTCCTTTTCTATGAACATAAAAACCTTTTCAATGTAGATGTACATGGACTTGCAAAAAGTTCGTCTGGGTTTTCCCAGGCTAAAGGTTCTCTCCTCCATATCCTCAATTCTGCCTCCACATCCTATAATCTCTATCAGGACGGTCGTGAGAGGGCCATCTCCAGGGGAACCTGAGCTCAGTAAAAGCCATGCAAACGCAGCGTAATCTTTGAGCTTTTTGTTCACCCTAACGCCCAGTTATGATCATTTATTTCTGTCTGTTTTTAGGGATTGTTGAGAATCCAGGGTGTGAGCAGTGCAAGCAGAGGTGTGTGTTTATCTCGCTCTCACACAGTAATGCTCTCTGCAGACGAGGTAAGAATGCAAAAGCAGTTTTGCCATGCCAAGCTTTATATCTGAACAGGAAATGACATGGCGGGGACAGATTCTAAGACACATTAGGCAGATGAGGACCACCCAAGAGCACATGTTTAGAGATAAATGTCTGGTTGAAGAAATAAATGACTACAGAGAGGATTCATCTGTATCTGGACCAGGAAGGCTTTTTCTGTTACTGTTCTGTTTACAGTGTGTAACTATCTATCTACGGCCACATTCGAACGATTGATCGATGGATAGATAGACAGATAACAATAACTTAAGAGATTTACTCAATTTTTAAATGCAGTTGTCACTCCCAGTACACATCTGAACTGCCATATGGAATCTATGGAGCCTTTATGTGTTTTAAAGGGAAATCTGTGGAATTGACTTAAACTTGGTAAAAAATTGAGCACTGAACTGTTAGTTTTCTTTACACAGGGGGGTGGGGGGATGTGCTGAATAAAATGCATCATTCCTACAAGAAATCACATTTAACACCATGTCATTAAGGAATCTGGGAATTTATCAGTCGTGCTAAACTCAATTATGTTTATACCATATGACCTGGAGAAGTTTCTGGACCGATAATACAAACTCACAAGCTAGATCTACCTTGTACCATTTCATCCAACAGCAATTTGCAACTTGTGAAATAAGGGTCATATTACACAACCCTGAACGTCACTTCTGGTGGGATTTTGTTTCAGGTTACAGTCTGACAGTTTTCAAAGGTTGTTATTAGGACAACAGTACCGCCAGAGAAGCACTCCCCTGGGACGTCCCAACAGCCGTTCGGCTCGGCAACACTGCCTCGGCACCTGCTCCCACGGGACGGGCCACATCTGGAGGGGTGGGCGGAGAAGAGATTTGGCCCCAGCAGATGTTATCAACTCAGAGGCTACAACACCTGTGCTCACACTCTCTCACAAACACAAAGCAGGCGTGACAGATGACATACATACAAAGTCACACATAGTGAACACACTCACACCTGCTCCCTCGCACATTCAAGTCAATGGGGCAGCGGAAGCGTCATCAGACAGGAGGGACACGCTCGCCTCAGAACTCGCAATATCTTCAACAAAATAACCAGCCATTAAAGCAGCAAAGACCACATTGTTAAATATGCATGTACTCTCTTGTTTTATTATTTCAGGAAGGAGAGAGAACTGAAACTTGAAATAAAGAGAAGGAATAAATAAATTGAGAAAAGTGTCAGATTTATAATGAAAACGTTCACAACAATGTTTGTTTGTCTGCTTAAATAACAGCATTTTCAATGTTGTAAATAATAGTGGTGGAGCTTGCATTTATGTATTTTCACATCAAATTGTTGTTTTCTTTTTGTGTGTGGGATCATAAATGTTCTTTTTTATTGAATGACACAGTGGTATGGTATAATGCAATACTAAAATATAATATTTTACAATCCTGAAAAGCTCTGAGTTCATTTGTCCATTTAATGTGAATGAAGCAATTGGAGGTTCAACCAATAAAAGACCAGTAATTAGAGGATATTATAATACATTTATCTTTTTTCCCTTGGTTTTGTAGACTCTCAAATTGCATTCTTATCCTTATATTTCAAAAGACAACATTTTCTAAAATGTGAAAAAATTGTCATGAAAAATTCGGTTCACCTACTGATTTGAGTCCACTAAAGACCCCATGGGATAGCGATTTATAATGCCTAAATCTCATTTCATCAAAATGTAGTAAAAACTGAACTATTGTGAAATATTATTTGTTTAGAATCCAGTGTTCCCATAATTTTATGAGTTTACTAAAGAACACTGTCTCGTCTTCTGTCCAAACATACCGGGTCATCTACATCAGGTGACCGATAAATGCGTAAAAGCTGTTTCCATTGCAGTTGTGCAAAATATTCCTTTTTCAAAATGCTTGAAAAACCACCTCATGCAAGCACAAAAACTTTTTTGCGATATATGGGAGTTTTTGCGAAATTGACGAGTTTCCATTGGGCCTATTTTTAATTCGCAATTTCAATTTGCGCAATTTGAAGGGTAATGAAAACATGGCTACTGCTGAAAACAGTTGTGCTGCTTAATAAAAACCATGATACATTTCTTTTTAGGATTCTGATGAATAGAATGTTCAAAAGAACAACCTTATTTGATTTGAGATATGTATATACATACACACACACACACGTAAAAGTTTAAAGATATGAATGTTCCACAATTCACAATTCTTTCAGCCAAAGAAGCCAAATTATCGTTTATCGTAATTAGTTTATAGTAATTATACGTAATTATAGTTCGAACCTGAGGGAAAGAGAAACTTCATGATATGACTCATTTAAAGAGAGAACGTTAATGTCAATTACAAGTGTGTAATAAGAACTATTAAAGGGTAACTTGGAAACTCTCTATCCATTTTTTCGCTGATTTTCACTTTTGTTGTCGCACGGTCGTCTCGACAAGCTCCCCCTACTGCTGTGGGGTGTATATTTCACAACACTGTCGTAAAAAAAACTCGCTTACGGCACCCTCCTCCCCCTTTCTACCGCTGTTCATGTGCATTTGCTATTATCGGAGCCAGCCAACTTTATCATGTGGAGCTATGTGCCGTATCATTAACACCATTATCATGAATTGCCGTAAAGCAGTTTGTGTTTTTCTCTCGTTCTCGCTTCTCATGAGACTTCCTATTTCCAACTTACCGAGACGTTAGTCCCCATGTTGCAAGGTTGGTTTTCCGCCTGGGAACGCTGGGGGGAGCGGGGTTATTTAACCATCCGAATGATTTCTAAACGGTTTTATTAAGTGGAAATAGTTGCCAAGTTACCCTTTAAAACAGAGTAGTGAGTGACCAAATATAACAGCATCCAAAATCCTTCATACAGGTCCTTCCTGCACTCCTTTACTAAGGTTCCTTGGTCATCCTGCACTCAAACTCCCAATGCCAAAGAGGAAGACTGACTTCTGACTGACGGATAAGTTTAGCAAGTCGTATGAAACTGCAGATGGTGGTATAAGGGTGGCAGATTGCAGGGCATGTGTTTTTGTGTATGGGCTCTATTCCAGCAATCACTCAATGGTCCAACAAAGGCCTGAATCATTGTGATAGAGGGTTGATGAAAGGCAGAGGCAGGGCAAGCTGGCTCTAATAAGCTTGCTGGTGATTGTTTCCTACATGTGCCGCTTTGACGGGAAGAGGATGTGGCAAAATAACAGGACTTTAAAAGATTTCAGACTGTAAAAATCAAACGTCTGTTCAATCAGAGCAGTCATTTCAGGGACGAACAATGGCGAGCACAACAACAGCAGAGAACAACGAACAGCAGCAGTGAAAATTAATATTTTAGTGAGTAGAAGTCTTGATTCTTCTGGTTAATGTTTAATTGGGCTCCAGATGTTGGTGCACTTAAGGGAAATTAACAAAGCTTGAGAGACGGGATAAAGAGCAGTGAGCGGGAGATCAGTGCGCCGCCTTTACGGATGCAGTCCTGACATGAGGATTCAAAATGTTAGCTTCTGCTCCTTAAAGAAATGCAATGAATTAGTAAAACTGATACAAAAGCACTCGCTGCAGTTCCCAAATACACAGGATGAGAAGTGAAAGGAGACAGAGAAGGAGTCCATCTGCGAGTGAGACATGAAAGAACTCTGATGGGCCCCTGGTTGACCGGAGATGCTGAGCGCTTGGTTCTTTGAGAGGAAGTCTGGTTTTCGGCTGTCATGAGTTCTGTAATCACGTCTGGGAACACGGCGTTCTCAGGCCTGAAGTAAAGTGAAGTGGAATCTGACAGGTTGTCTTCATCTCTCAAAGGTTGGAGAGCGTATGACTGACAGCACCTAATCCTGCTTTAGGTTAACAGACAGAGCTGGACTATAAAGTCCATCCAAATAATCAAACCTAGACAGAGCACTTAGCAAAAGCTAAGAGGGTCAATCTTGTGCAAAGCAGACACTGGACATGCATATTGCAATTAACACACATGAAGCCCATCGTATAAATTGGTACCAATGAGACTTACATTCATTAGTGCTTACAAAAGGCACATTTTGATGTCAAAGACCCTGAAATATAATGATCCATTCTAGATATAATATAATATGTATAATATATCCTAAAATGTAAGTAGATATATATTTGGGATGTATAAAGACTTGCTTATTATTATATTGTTACTACACTTAATTCAAAGCAAATACAAATAAAATTTATACCCACTTTTAGAGTAATTTCAGACGTGAAAAAAAAAAAGAAATATATTAAAATCACATATATTTTTAATATATATTTAGGGGCTTTTATTTTAATCCATACAGTTATCTAAATGCCACTGGTTAGCTGTTGAATGAATGTGCAATAACCAATAGTTGTACTGAAAAGTCACAGGGAATTTATAGTATTTAATATGTATGTGTAGATTCTCTTTGACACATTGTTCTGGTCGTTTCAGTTGAAGTGATCTGGAATGACATTACCCGGAATAAAACGAAACACGGTTAGTTCAAAGCCTTCTCTTACAACAAAAAACACTCTAAAGCATCCAGTAGAGACTTTGAAGAAAACTCATTAAAAAGTTTTTCACTTATGTTCACAAGTAAAATGGATAGATAAAATCGCTATAAAGAAAGTGCAAGAAATCACAATGAAGATGAACTTTGTTTACCTGATGGAGTTAAGGATGATGATGTTCGCATAATTAAAGTCGGATTCGCCAACATGTAAAATATCTGCCTCACACACATTATAATTTAAATAATCTGACAACCTTGTAAAACACGCTTTTACCATTTGCCCTATTGAAGCTAGACATCTTAAACTGTGTGCATAATTCAAGGTTCGGTCGCATAACATCATCCCTGTGGGTACTGAGAAGGATGGAAGAGAGAGAGAAAGCGATATCTGCATATAGAGCTGAGTAGTGACAGGTAGACAATGCTGATATGAATAATTGAAAAAAAAATTCAAGTAAAGCAACATGCCGGAGCAATTCAAAACAACCTTGATGTGAATAAATCAGAGGGGGGGGGAGTGTTCAAATGACTAAATCCAAAACTAGTACAAAACTAATTTCTGGTATGTCTAACTCCCTTTGGTTTATTTAGTTTCTGTGTGTGGGTAGCAGTACAGAAACCCAATCGTAACAGCAGCAGGCAGCGTCCTGTCGAAGAGTTGGAGGGAACATCCAACAGCTTGGGGAGTCTGTGTTTCTAAAGCCCACGTAGCTCATTAAAGGAAGGTTACAAGTCTGAGTGATGAAGGTAGAACATTTTGAAAGCTGATTCTTCATTTTAAGTCTGAATATTTTCACTTCCTCAATTTGAATACAAGAAAATGTTACTACCGAACTAAAACATTCAAAATCCTAAGTTAAAACTTGTGTTCTTTAAGATATCATTTGGCAAACCACTGAGCAACTGTGCTTTGTTGCCTTTACTGACAGGCAGTGAGTTTGCAGTAGGGTCTAATATAGTTTAGTGCTGACTCGTTCTTCAATATCAGCCTCTTTGCAGGCTTATATTGTTTTAGTAATGTTTCTTAATAAAATACGAGCTGAAATGTGCCACATAAAGGCTGGAGGTTAGACTAAAGTGATCAGGAACCTTGTTCAAACTTCAGCAAACTTAATTTGTTTCTAAAAATGCAAATATTTAGAAAGATGCGCAGACCACACGCAGCCAGGAAAAAAAAAATAAAGGTTAGTTCTTCTGGTGTTTAGAATTTATAATATCTTCTAGATCCTCGTTATTATTTCACTACATATGTTTACAGCATTTGTATGTGAATTTTGGGATACTGTATAAAAAATGCTGGATGGAAATGCCAAGATGAGCATACTTTCTAAAAATGTGCATAAAAACACAGAAAAGACTAATTGCCCATACACTACATTGGAACACACATTTGCCAAATCAATATCTTAAACGCACAACAAATAAATTAAATGACCAAAAAAAACTTAAAAAAAATCATGTTACTTTGCCTCAACAGAAGATGTGATCTGATAATTGGACTAAACAGTGGACCAATTTCATTGCACAGCAACTCAAATGTTGGTTTGGTCATTCTGAAATGCATGAGCCATAACCTGTAATCAAAATGACAGGGCATAATTTACCAATTTCCCAGGAAGTGACTTCTAGAACACGCTATGCGATATTCCAATATTGTGCAAAAGTAAAATTCGCAACTTTGGATGGAAACATGGCAACTGTGGCTAGGCAGAGTTTCCAAAACAAAGTGTTTAAATTATTTATTATGCTAGCATAGCACAGTATTTATGCAGTGCATCAGGTTTATTTGCAGAACTACAAAGAACCATTAACATTGACTGACCGGCTCGCTGTGTGCCAAAGGTAACGGCCAGCCTGGTAAGCAGGTCCTCGTTCTCGTAACGATCCTCTTTAGCGATGACCCAGAAACACCTCTCGGACATCTCCTGGGGTGAGATCTACACAGACACAGAAAGCAAAGAAAAAAAAATATATATCATGTCCTGATTATTCTCAGTACATGAACATACGGGGGGGCGGGCGCGCAATAAATAAATAAATAAATAAAGAAAGAAAGAAAGAAAGAAAGAAAGAAAGAAAGAAAGAAAGAAAGAAAGAAAGAAAGAAAGAAAGAAAGAAAGAAAGAAAGAAAGAAAGAAAGAAAGAAAGAAAGAAAGAAAGAAAGAAAGAAAGAAAGAAAGAAAGAAAGAAAGAAAGAAAGAAGAGAAGAGAGAGAAGAGAAAGAGAGAGAAGAAAGAAAGAAAGAAAGAAAGAAAGAAAGAAAGAAAGAAAGAAAGAAAGAAAGAAAGAAAGAAAGAAAGAAAGAAAGAAAGAAAGAAAGAAAGAAAGAAAGAAAGAAAGAAAGAAAGAAAGAAAGAAAGAAAGAAAGAAAGAAAGAAAGAAAGAAAGAAAGAAAGAAAGAAAGAAAGATCTACTTCTGTATTATGGTGATGTTGAAAAGACGAAAATTAAGACTACAAACAATGTTTTCAGTAGTGTTCAAATATCTAATCTGGAGGTGTGAAAAAAAGCCATAGTAACACTTGGGAGAGAAGAGCATTGTGAGATGATCAGTTTAAAGGAGTCTTCTTGTTAAGATAAAGACTCAAAGGGTAATCAATGAGACTGTCTTCGCTAATGAACAGACCTCACACTCCTGCCAAATACCTGAGCCAATAACAGCTCTTCAAATCTGCTCCATGAGGACATGTTCAAAGAAATCAAACAATC
This sequence comes from Meda fulgida, assembly GCA_030578275.1. Classification (NCBI taxonomy): domain Eukaryota; kingdom Metazoa; phylum Chordata; class Actinopteri; order Cypriniformes; family Leuciscidae; genus Meda; species Meda fulgida. The sequence continues at coordinate 7,743,071 of CM060626.1, forward strand.
AGTAATGGACTGAACATGAGCCTGAAGAGTAGCCTCTCAGTGCAAGTGATTAACCCACATTTCCAACTGCGAGTGTGATTAAGCGAACATGCATTGCTATGTTCAGCCCCTTTGACAGGCATGGGGTGGCATGTTTCCCATGATGCACCAGCTGCCTTGTCTGACTTTCTAAGCTGCAAAGCTCTTGTTAATGAGTGATAAAAGTCTTGGGTCAGGAGCCATGAATATTGTATGGCGACGGTTTCTCAAGCAGCTGTTTAAAAAAAGCATCTTTGTGTCCGCCTAATGGCTAATTACAAACAGGTTTCGGATGAGATGAAACATATGGAAGGTTTTTTAAAAACATCTGTATTGCGATGGCAAAAAGGACAGATTAAATATTAATCGTAATGTTATAAACTAACAACTCAAAAGACATCGTATCGCAAACATCTGCTGAGAAACGAGAGCAGGAATTCGCACAGTAAAGTGTGATCCTTCACAGCAGAGAAAGATTTCCTTTAATGAAGCTTGGCAGCAAACAGAAGAAGTTTTCTTTGGTTTCTTCGCAAACATCTGTCTTAAGTCTACTGTTGCTGTTGCTGCTAAAGACTAAAAAAAGTATTTATGGAAAAATAAAAAATAAATGTTTTACCTTGGACCAATTGAGGCGCTTCATGGAAGTCTCGGGTTTGAATTCCTTCTTGGGTTTCAGGCCGAAAGGCAGCGTGGGTTGGATTGAGTAGGATGTCAGCGCACCCAGTCCCAGAGGAGGAGGAGGAGGTGGAGGCATCCCAGGTACGAAGGCACAGCCTGGTGGAGGTGGTGGAGGTGGAGGGGGTGGCAGAGCTGCAGCACCAAGAACAGGTGGAGGAGGAGATGGAGCAGGGGGGAATGAGGAAGAGGCAGTTGAAGACAAGGCCGGAACAGATTGCACTGAAGACAACACCACTGGAACGGCTCCGAACTGTGAAAACAGAAAACAAGAAGGTAGGAAAGAGGGGAAACATGCCCCATATTAATTCAGTTCCTGTTTCTAAAACAACTTTAAAACTTAAACTTAAGATCTCTCACAGAGCAATATATACTCAATACAATTGTTTTCTATTTTAATATATTTTAAAATGTAAATTATTAATGGCAATGCTGAATACTTTTTATACAGCGATTACTGTCACATTATTGTTAAAAAATAATTCTAATGTTGATTTGGTGCTCAAGAAACATTCTTATTATTATTAATGTTATTCAAAAAACAGTTGTGCTGCTTAATATTTTTGTAAAAACAGTGATGAATGTTGATGAATAGAAAGTAAAAAAGCAGCATTTATTTAAAATAGAAATCATTTGTAACATATTATAAATTTAAAGAATTATACATTTCTTTGCTGTCACTTTTGATCAACTTGATGCATCGTTGATTGCATGATTACCCCATTAATTAACCATGCAAAATAGTACAGTAATAAATTAACATTAAATATTTAATTAATTCATGATACATAAAATATATGTAAATAAATGTAACTAATCATGAAGAGCAACCCATTCAGAATAAATGAAATGAAAAGTAAACAGAACACAAGGAGATAAAGTATGCAAAAGAAAAGAAAAAGTGAAAGAAAGCCGTAATGAAAAAAAAAGTCAAGATGATTTATGCTAATTTGTTTAGCCCTATGCTAATATATACCATATACAATTTATGTTTCTCAAAGAAGGTTTGAATCCTGTAGGCTACAGTAGCAATGTACTTCTGGGTGGTGGACTGATGTAGTGGTTAAGATTCGGGGTAAGTAAAGAGAAAGTTTCCAGGTCTGATCGCTGCAAGAATCCATCACCAATTACATCACTGAACAAGGTCCTTAAACCCTATGTAACTCCAGAGGGATCATCACTGCAATAAGTTCATGGCATTATCATGGCGATATCAGATAAAAATTGAGGAAGCAAATAAAAATAAAAGATCCTTTGAGTTGTAACGTATCATTTATGTACAACAGAGACTTAAAGTACCTGTCCTTCCAGATTTACTCAGATAAGTAAATATAACAGATTAATAAGACCATAACCCTTTCCTTGATAAAAACACCTCAAACCTATCAAACATTAAGAGAAAACAAGTACAATACAATACATTACTCTAGTGTATTCACTCCATTCATTCTGAACGGAAAACAGCTGCAAGGGTGTGGGGAGGGGATTTATTGAACATGTAGGTGTGCTCTAATTCAAACTGCACGCACACCGGCCTCCAGATAATTCACAGGCTAAGAGTCAGCATGACTGACGCTCCTGCATATGTGGAGAATTGACAGGGTGATTACGTGTTGCGTTGCTTCAAACGATCGCACCCGAAAGAGATGGATCAGCTTAACTGCCTACACTCCAAACTTTCACTTCGCTCATTGGCCACCATCATTTAAGAATTGATCCGCTCTATCGACGATAGCCCGTTGAGCCAAAAAGCAATTGATCAAACAAACTGTTCAGTTGATGCCCTATTTGTCATGTCAATGGGAGGGGTTTGCACGTCTGTAAAACAAGGAAGAGTCTTGAGTCGAGGACAGAATGGAGGAAAGGAGTACAGACACAAAGCAAGGAGAGCTAGAAAGTGTGGAAAAAAAACTGCCATATGCAATAGTGTCACAGGACAAAGAAAAAAATAATGGCAGATACTTTACAATATATGGTGCCAATATACTGTGCATTCCTACTTTACAAAAATATGGCACACGTTTAATATGCTTTAAATGGTTATACTGTAGGTCAATATAATAGCGAGCAAGTAGACAGTCAAACAGACTGACACAGAGACTGATAGAATGACTGATGGACAGACAGAGATAGGCCAATATATATATATATATATATATATATATATATATATATATATATATATATATATATATATATATATATATATATATATATATATATATATATATATATATATATATATATATATATATATATATAACTATATCCCAAAGAATTCACTTTAAAAGTTTTATTAAAAAAAGATTAAATATGGAGTAGCTAAGATCAGGGCTTTAGAGCAGCTGTTCAGGGTGAATTAGAGACAACATTAGGACAAACTGTGCCAGTCTCTGTCAGAAAGCAACGCTAATGCTGTAAACAAGTTTAATGTCAGCTCCAAAAGCACCAAAATATTTGTGCATGTAGGGCTGAGCAAAAGAAGGGGCATGATGAGCATATTTGGCATACAAGTTATCCCGTTAAAAATGGCATAAATGCAAGGATGTGGGGTAATTCTCTTCATAATTATCATAGTATAGTGGGAGATGTGTGTATTAGGGACTCGGGGAACAAAATCCCTTATTGCTTGCATATAGAGCTACAGGACAGACTGACAAGGGAGAACAGATGTGCAGTATTGCTTGTGTGGATCTAAACAATCCACTGGCCAAGGGCACAAGGTTTCAAATTTACCCCCGCACATAACTGATTGTAGTATTGACATCTACCAAAGGAACCTGTTGCAAATTAGCCGTCCAGTTGGTCTGAACAACAACTGAGTCAGTTTCACATTATCCCCATGAAAATGCTGAATATATCTTGAGTGCTTGTTTATAGTGCCAAAAACATCTTTATCTGATGTAAGAAATGCTGCACATTGTTTCTGTTTATTTCAAAAAAGATGATAGAAATCCAATTAAAACAAATACATCACTGGCGTAATCACTGTGGTGTCATGATCTCCCATTAACAACATTTCATGTCAACTAACCAAAAAAAAAACACGTATAAAAACACAAAAACACTGTCAGAAAGAGAGAGAATTAAAGAAAAAAACAGAAAATTAGATGGATGCAACTGAAAGAAAAAGAGTGGTCTCTTGTTCTAAAAGAACAAAAGAGTTAGAGGAAGAGTGGAATCCATGCAGCAATGCCATCAAAAACAGTGACAGAAATAGCCAAAGCAAAGAGAAAGAAAAGCATGGATACCTGGTTTCTATAGGCCTGAAGTTCAGCTTCCAGCTCATTGATTTTCTCCTCTCTCTTCAACATCTGAGCTTGAGCTTCCTGTCTTCCCAGGAACTCCTCATCAAACTGGAGAGCAAAACCATATCAGCAGATGACAAAAAAGAAACATACAACAAAAATCCATCATAACAGTTTTCCGTGATGTTTGAGTACTGCTCAATTGTGGTGTTCTGTTAGAATTATGTACTAAGGCTGAGAGCTAATTACTGAAATGAAAGATAATTACACTACAATGAAACAAATGCAAAACATAGCAAATTTAATTAAGGGTTTATCCAAAAAGTTATGTCAGAAGATTTGCATTGAGAAAGAAAGATCAATCTTTAAACTGCTTTACCCTTCAAAGAGAGCTAAAATTCTTTAGAGGGTCTTGAGGAATATCCACAGTATTCCTGCGCCCCATGAAGCTTTGCGTGAATTATGGGTGTAACTTCCGTTAAGCTGTAAACAATCAGTGAAAGAATAGCTCTATGGACGCAATAATATATATTTTTTAAACCGTGTACGATGACATATATTATTCTACTCACCCTTCAACCATTGAATATCAAAAGGACATTTAAAAGTTTAAAAGCATCAACAAGGTATTTTCAACAGACCATGAATAATCTCTGAAAAAGCATCTTTCCACAGCAAAATCGGTCGGTTAAAAATCACTGTGGTAATCTGTATTATGTAACATACGCCTTAATAATAAAAAAATGTTTTACTTCAGCATTGCGTGATACTATTTTAAAGTGATTTCAGTCATTTTGACACATAATAAATTGTATTTACCTGTGAAACCAAACCTGGAAAGCGACGTGAGGATTTGGGGAGGATTCCAGTGAATTATTAATGGTATACATCGTAAATTAAATCGGGAGAACAGACCACAAATGTGCAGTATATGTTGACCTTATCATAATATTACAGCGAAATTCAAAAGTAAAAAAAAAAATAATCATGAGGAAGAGAATGCAGAGCTCTTACTATTGATATTCTTGTTATAACATGTCACGTTAAAATACCAAGTGTTACGTTATTCTCATGTTATTCTTAGATAAAACATGAAAGAAAACTGATAGCTCATTAAGTCAAACTGACGGATCAGCTTTATTTGTAGGGCAACCTTAGGATTTGAACTGATTCTTTTCAGTCTTTTTGAATGGGAGTTCCTCAAACCGGAAGTGCCCCCCATAATTCAGAACGCAGTAAACCCGTCAGGAATAAGGTGGATATATTCTATGAGCTATATAATCAGGCTAGTTTAGGCTTACACATTGCTTGGTAGTGGATGCTAAAAAGTTAAATAGAATCACCGACAGATAAACAAGCAAATCGGCTGAATTATTACACTACAATTCAAAAGTTTGGGTTCAGTAAAAAATAAATACTTTTACATTGTTACAAGGGATCATATTTCAAATAATTGCCGTTCATTTTAACTTTCTATTCATCAATGAATTCTGGTGGGGGGATAGGGATCTGTTTCCTCAAGCATATTAAGCACAACAGTTGATAATTGCCCAAATTGATAAGAAATCAAGCATATTTTAAGGCTTTCTGAAGGATCATGTGACACTGAAGAATGGACTTTTTGCTGAATTTTCATTAAACAAATGCATTAGAGAGACTTCTTTCAAAAACTTTAAAGTATCCTAGCGATTATATGGTATGGTAGTGTACATATACATACCACAAAACTAAAAATAACAACAACCTTTTATTGCAAAAAACTAATCCTCACAAAAAACTGACAAAGGTGTTTTTGTGGCTGATTTAAAGGGGTTTAACATAGATATTAAACTTTTCAGAGAGGGAAATACAGATAAGTTTGAGTTTCAATCATTTACTGGATGTGAAACCACTTGTTGCTCATTTTAAAAGTTAACTAGCCATCAGGAAAGGATGTAGTTAAAACAATGTGGTTTGGCATCTATAGATCTGTTGCCCTCGACCACGTACATTTCGGCCAACAATTATAAAGGAACAATCAATACAGGGGCCTTTTTAATCTCAGAATACTGTTAATTACGAATGGCTGTTTGAACGATTTCAAGTAATCTCGCCTTAATTAAAGAAAGCTAAATGGTGCAGTCCTGAATGGTCTTCAAAGGCCGCATACTTCATTAGAGGAGCCAAAGTGAGAAGAAAGAAATAGAAAACAAGGGAGGTGTGGAAGATGAAGAGGGAAAGAAAGGGCACTTGCCTTTTGAGCTAACTCTGAGGCCTGCTGTTCAAACTCCTCAGTCCTGGCTTTATCCACACACACCTCTGCAGTGAAATGAAGGAGATGTTAAACATTTCAGTTTGTAAAAAAAAAAAAAAATTAACCAGCTCACATGTGAGAGCATACACACACCTAACAGATGGCTGAAGTCTACATCCAGACGTTTGCGGTATGTGAAATCAGGATCTGTGCCGCTACGATGGAGGACAATTTGAGACACACACTCCTCTATGATCTTAAAATACTGAGGCCTAGAGGACAGAGAACAAGAGAGAATAAGACAGAGCGAGGAGGGAGGAAAAATCAATGCACTGTATTATCTTTTTGGGAATATGGTACCATTGACTCGGGCACAAAATGAGAAAAATTGTTAAATTAACTCTGAATCCACTGACAGTAGCGATACTGGCTTATACAAGCTATTAACTGATGCAATGAAAATGACTGAGTCCTTTAAATGTGTGATGCTGCTCGACACTCATATAAAACAAAGAGAGATATAAAATGGAGAGGGATATGGAGAGATATAACAAGAGTGAAAAGGGATGGCGTATGCGATACTGTATAGAGTAAACTAATTGTGCCATCAAGTAAAGGATGTCCTTAACTTCACACCTTGAGTCAATGGTAAAATCAAACTAACCTGCTCTTTTGCTTCCCTTTTCCCAACACTATAATATAAGCTCATCATATGCATATCTGTATATTTTCCTTTAAAGAACAGAAGTGATATTCGCCTGCATATTATAAACGGAGTTAACGTTTAATAATTGTAGCCTTTGTGACTGAATACAGACCTAGACTCACAATTAGAGTCTTTTCATTAAAAAGAGTAAAATTAGCAGAGCTTTCAAGTGGAAATAATTAGGATCAATCAGTCTCTTTGATCATAGGTGATCATTTGACCTTTTACAGGCATCATTTCTACGAGGTACTCGGAAGTCGACGTCATATAATGTTTAAAATTAGAAACCAAAATAATGTCTAAATTTCCATTATAATCAAGTATAATTAAAATCAGTCTCAGTATTCTAGTGCCATTAAACAATTGATATGTTTGAAAACGGCAAAAATAAAGTACCTAAATCAACCTCATATTTGAAATCTCAAATATGCTAATATGGTTTACATAAATTCGGATTATAAAGTTTTAGATTGAGTCAGCATTAAAGGTACATAAATCCACATTACCATAGGGAATAACTGACTATAAAAAGAAAAGATTAGCAATGTGTGGTCATTGAACGTTCTTTTCCATTATGTCTTCAGAAAGAGCAAAACAACCACTTGAACAGGACAATTGGCATGTGAATGTGTGTATATTAATGAATGAGTTATACATTGCCAATTTGCTGTTGTTTTTAAAACTAAGAAATATATCCTGTATTCTACATATGAGCCTCTCTTTTGATCAAGACCAGGTTTAACACACCCCCAGCTGTGAGCTCGAAGACATGAAAACTCTTTGAGCAGACGCCACAGATGAAAAGAGAGAGAGAAAAAAGAGAGGGTGGGGGTGGGGGGGTATAGGGAAGGGGAACAGTAATGTGGGCATGTGAGATGAGAGGAAGATGAAAGCAGGTTCATTCTTTTTGTTAGACAGTCATTGGATTGTTTGGGGGGGAAGACACCAGCAGGGTGTGTGTGGACTGCCTGTGTAGAATAAGCAGCATTCATGGACACTGACAGAGTTTAGAGAGAAATGTTCATGAGGAGACAAGAGCTTACTGGGAGGACTGGGACCGTTTAATAATAATTGACCAATTCACCAGCAGGACTCGAAAAGACGACGCAGCAAATGTATGTTTATTTGGTCAGAATGTGTATTTAGAAACAAGTTCTCCAGGCTACTTCTATTTGAAAGATTAACTGCAGGGCAGGATACAAAAAAGGTCCACCCTCCAAGTATGTGTATGTAGATGGATAAAGAGAGAGGCAGACAGATAGTCTGAGACAGACAAATAGATAGACAGACAGACAGACAGACCGACAGACGCAGAATGAGTGCTGCTTTTCTCCAGTACCGCCACTCAGCAGATGGTCTCTTTCTCTACACCTCTATTTCCCTTTGCACTTCTCTTTTCTGTCAAAGCTGTTATTCTAAAAACAATATACAGCTCACTGGCTAAAGATCTTGAAAAGCTGTTCTCTAACACACAACACACTGAGTCATTAGTGAGACCTTTACTGCCATGAAGATTTATGCTGTTGCATCACTGGCACTAATTAGACCGAAATCAGTAAAAACCTCAGACTAGGTTTGAAAGGGAATAGAGGCAGCATTCTCATAAAAATTTAATATAAATATAACATGAATATAACATGATTATAAGTGCCGGAGTTGGTTTTGAAAGACATTTTCTTTTTTCACAGGTTTATGAAAGATCATGTGCGTCTATTACTATTTAACAGTTCAAACACACCAACTAATTCCTTAATATTATTGTAAAATACATCAATTAGTAATAATACAAAATCAAAGAAATAGAAGTATGGGAACGAAGTAGTAAATGAATAAAATGTGGCCTTCATTTGCCTACATTACATAGCCATTTCTTGGGTATTTTTCATTCACCATCTAGTCATCTCAATAAAAAAAATACAAAAAATACATAAGCACTCCTCACCGTGTGAAGTAGTCATTCCTGACCAGCAGCAGGTGCTGCAGTATGGAAAGAAAATGGCTCTCAGCGCTTGTGTCCTTCACAGAGCAATATAACACATTAAAGACATCTCCAATATCAGTGCACACTGTGTTAAGGAGCACTCAAGCACTGCCACTGGTAAAACAAAGGGAACAAATGGAAAAATACAGAAAAAGAGAATGTACATACACTCTTATAAATAGTGTAGACATGAAGACAGAGCAAAGACTTATTGACAAACCTTGTCAAAGCATGAGACTTGTAAAACACTAATGAAAGAAAATGAATAAGGGAGATTTATGGTTTTGATTAAATCTAAGAAAACATCAATGCAATCAAGTTCATGGTTTGCAAATGATATTATTACAGTCCACATATGACCACCATATTATAGTTGGAGGTCCTCTAAGGATCAAAGAATGAGTGGGAGAAAGAAAGGGAAGACGACACAGGAGAGAGAGAGTTTCTGAGGAGCGTTTAAGTGTGGACAGAATATCAAATGAAATTGTATGGGTCTCAGCATCAGAAGGATATTCTAGTTCACTCCTGATGTCCTCTAGGCGATGGGAGAACTCAATCATGTCCTCCTCCTTGTGCTCCTCAAAGACCTTCAGCTGAATATCCAGAGCATCGTTTTTTACAGTGTTCAGGCTCTACACCGAGGGAAGGGCAAAGGGAAACAAAGAAGAAAAGAGCAAATTAAATGGGTCATGCAATAGAAAACATGACATTACTTTTTAAATAAAGAGATGGTGTACTATGTAGAAATACAACTCCGATCTACAACACGCCAAGTGCACATACAAAAAATAAAGCTCATTGGACTTGACACCGATTGGTTGCATAAATTGTGCACCAACACAAAAGAAATCAAATTGTGAAAGTTTCACTTCTTTCGTCTTGTGTGCTTGGCCTAAGCTTATTTAAAAAATAATCACATTACTAATGTCAGAACCACAAGTACATTAACACATGGTACACATTTCCACAAGTAGTATTCTGCAAATCGTGGGAGTATTGTTGCTCATTTATATGCGAAGAGGTTAGCCAATCAGAACAAAAGTCAACTACATATAGAAGTCCTACAGATATGAAAGCAAAACAGCAGGTGTAATTCTAAGTAGACAGCAAGAATGAGGGAAAGAAATCATGGGAAAAATTCCATTCAACTGCTTTTGTTGCAAGAAAACGTGACTAACATTTTAAGTGGACTTTCAGGGGAAAATGTGGAATATGGCCACTTTAAGAGGGGAAAAAAAGAGAAACACTGACAAAACACTATTTCCAAACATGTGCATTTAGAAAAAAAAATAATAATTTTGCTTTCATTTTATCTCTTTTTATTTTATTTTATTTATTTATTATACTCCCATTTCTGAGGCAGCTTCTGTTTTGAATAATAAATAAGACATGTGTGAGGCATTAATCTATCTCACTCGCACACTCTTTGGCTTTCATTTCACACACTTCTCTCCGGTTTTGTTCAGGCAGTTTTCAGTTTTTGTTGATAGAGCACAACCACATTCAGAATGCCAAGAGGAGACAGACCGAGAGAAAGAGACCAATCCAATCCTGGCTGTAGCTATTGATTCAGCAGAGCGACCTCTCCTTCAGGCCTCATAAATTATTCTCAGACCCATTTTACAATATTTCACTCAAGTGGACAACTCATTTAAATATTAATACACAGACAGTGTTGGAGCCGCTTACCGGCAGGATCTCTCGCAGGCCGCAGCGCATAAATTCATTTCGGATGTGCAGCCTGAAGTCCAACTCATCAGGAGACGTTACAAGGGCATTGATGAGCTGCATGCAAGCCACCTAAAGGGAAGATAACATTCAGTATGAGTGTATATGTGTACGTGTGTGTATATGCAGGTCTGAGGTTATATATTTGAATTACAAAGGGAGTGTATATGCAACTGTTGAACTAAAATGGAGTGTTTGTACTTGGATTGATTAAACTGAATATTGTTGCAGAGCTATTTAAGTGAACTAAAAAAAAAAAGCAAAATGTTAATTTAAAAATGGGATATACCCTTTCACATATACACTACAGTTCAAAAGTTTAGGGTAAGTTATTTTTATTTTTTTTATTAATACTTTTATTAAGCAAAGATGCATTAAATTGATCAGAAGTGACAGACAACTTTATAACAATGAAAAAGTCTTGCACTTTTCTTTCTATTCATCAAAGAATCTAGAAAAATGTACAACGGCTTCCTCAAAAATATTAAGCAGCAAAAGTGTTTTCAACATTTGATAAGACGTTTCTTTTTTAATAAAAAAAAGAAAGAAAACTTATATTTTACAATATTATCAAATAAATCAACCCTTGGTGTGACTTTTTGACACCAATCTTTCAAATTGTAGTTAATACAAAAATATACTTAATTTCTAAAAATCAAAAAAATACAGAAATCAAAGTAATTAAAAAAAACACACATTTGCAAACAGCAAAGTTAACAGTTGTGAAATTAAAAGCCTTTATTAATTAGTAAATTAGTTTATCGCAAATTTACATGGCTTAGTTTAAAAGCAAAGCATCATGGTCTTAAATGTTTCACTGAAGCAGAAGACAGCTTGTTTTTAGAGGAATGTATATAAGACTGCAGTTTGGACTTGTTGCAGAGCATCGCTGTGGTTTATGACTCTCACAGAGCTCTCAGCCAACAAAGGATTCCATCACCTCAGTCAAAATCTACTATTCATTTCCTCAAGCAACACAGATCATCAATTATTGATCAGCCTTCTTCGCGACACCCTAAATCACATGTGTGTGAGGAAATGTTTAGTTAAAAGGCACTGGTGCATTCAGGGGACCGAGGCATATTGAACAGAGAGTGAATTGTCTGTATGACCCTGTGTATCTGTGCCTCCTGTTCACATAATGTCTGCTGATACAATAATTGATTATTACACAAACCACACTGATTCCACATTATTTATAGCGGTGAGTCTCAACTGAACAGGTTGTGATGGCACAGGGCTGGTACGAGTTTATTTTATTTTTAAGACCAAATGTATTGGTTAAATACACACTAGTAAAAATTTAAATAAAATACATAACGATCCATAAATATATATATATATATATATATTAAAAAAAATAATAATAAAAACGAGCCTACTAATGAATCATTTCTTTAACTGAACTCAGTCTAATACAATCTCCTCTTAATGCACCTCATTTGGAACGATATGCAGTTATTCTAATACTGACAAACTGACTAAGGGGGAAGAAGAATATCTCCCATATTTTTCTAACATTGAACAGTGATGAAAATGTAACAGTTTCTTGTAAAGAATTTCTGTACATTTGTATAAAGACTGGTTTTAGAGTTTATACACATTTAGTTCCAAGCAATTTTGCTTTAACCATAATGATATATTAAGCATAGAATTTGTAAGCTCAATAGCAACTTGTGACATACTATTATTGCCATGTAAATAAATTACTGTATAATCCACATTTTTAAGGTTGGGTAAAAATATTGATTCTTCGATTTGTCACAACTCTATTAAACTGGTGACTCTTATGAACGAGTTATTTTCAGTAAAACATACAGCACAACAGGTATAGTACAGGGGTATTCAATTAAAGTTCCAAGAGGTCCGGCCTCTATATTTCCTTCCCAGCGGAGGACCAAATTGTAATAGTACTACGTCTGCCCCGATAACTGGATCCGATGGGAAAAGAACTATAGAGATCGGACCTCTTGGAAGTTTAATTGAATACCCCTGGACTATACAATACAGGTCATGCTGTATGATTTGGAGTTAATGAAAATTACTTGTTGATAAGAGTCACCAGTTCAAAAGAGTTGTGACAAATCAAAGAATCAATATTTTTACCTAGCCTTAAAAATAGCAGAAAATATTTCAAATTTTAACCCTAAAGGTCAAAACAAAATAATAATAATAATAATAATAATAAAAATTATGACATTGCATAATTTATTTAGTTCATTCATCAATGATTCAAACAGTAACTCCTGAGTTTGAGTCTTTTGAGTGATGCACTAATAAGTATGCTCATAAGCGTAATTGTTTGTAAATCAGACAATACTGTTTAACTGTAAAATCTTGATTCACTACAAAGAACTACTTCATAAAATAATCAATATTTTTGCCCCTGCACCCAAAGAACTGTAGGCAATATTTCTAATTCTAAACTCGAAAAGGTCCAAACACAAGAATAAAATTTAGTCGGGTAAGGTATATTGATGATATTTTTAAAATAGAAAGAAAAAAAAGATATAGCTTTTAAGATCTGATTGGACAGTTTACGTAAGCAGAAAAAAAATAATTATAAGACAACGATATTGTATTTATTATCCATATTTGTGTGGCTCAGCAGTTGAACTGCAGGAGAAATCTTAGCAAAGTTAAGAGCAAAAGAGACACTTGCTGACAGTTTTCATGAGGGAAAAGAAAAACATGAGCCATTAATAACTTTACCATCTTCTTAATCTGCCTACTTCACATGCCTGGTGAGAGACGGAACTAGTGAGGACAGGATGAGGACAGAAAGAGAAAATCTACTCCTATGAGAAACACTCACCCTCCATTAGCTCAGGGTAATACAGTGCTAAAAGAAATATCTACTAGACAAAGACATGAAAACAAAAATTATGTATTGATAAAACAACAAGCTGAATCATTTACTAACCCCCATGGATGATCAGAAACATGCAAAAGGAAAATACTTATTTTCCTTAAATTCTTCAAAAATAAAGTTGTCATATGCAGTCTATGGTCGACCCTGAGCCCTAATGGTCTGTACTGATGTAGATAAAAGAGATCACAGCTGACTATTAGCAGGAACAATAACCAGTCAATCAATAGAACATTACTAGAGGCCCCTAAACACACCAGTTGGCCTTCATGGATATTAACCAGTGTGCGTGTCTTGGATATGTTTTGGGCTGTTTTTCTCCTCTCATTTAAACTATTCCTATCTAATGGAGAGTAACCGGCCAATAAGGGCCATTTCCTGTGTGACCTGCTATTGTAGAGCATGCAATTGCTTCGTATTACTATTCAACACTATAAAAAGCTTTTGGGCTGAAAGAAGAAATATTAGTGAGTTGATTAATGCTGTTGCAGCAGTACAAAATATGTTGCACTCAGCAGGTCATAGTAAAGCATTAAAGCACAATGAAAGCATTCTGTCATTTTGTCAAAAGAATATATTATTTAGCTGTAACATTAACTGCTGAGTTAGTGGTTTATCCAAAATGCTGGATATGAGAACGTATGTGAACACGTGCTCGCTCTATACATATTTGAAGGAAATGCTCTGTGCCTCTCTTTCACCTCCCCTGCTACCAATTAAACTGAAACACGGCTACTTTGATCAGCCTCAACAATGAAGCTGTGCAGTTAACGCAGCCAAACCAGTGCATGTTGTTCGGTAGGGCCAGCACACTCCAGAGGAACAGGGCACTTACAATGAGTGAACACATTCTGCAACAAGACAGCCCGGAGACAGTCAAAACTAAACATTCAGATAAGGTATAGGACACAACAAGGCATCTGCATGGTCCTTGAAAATTACCCATTTTTTCAGACAGACGAGAAAGAATGACGGACGGACAGACAGATTTTCTACTGTTTCTACTGTCCATTACAAGATTTGTGGTTTACAGACCCTGACTCGTGGTGCACTTTTGTCTTATTTAGAGGCATAATTAGTAATTATTTATGAAATTATTTTAAATCTTATCAGGGATGCTTGACTAATGCCAGTTTGTGATTTACAATGCAGATTAAGTGCTTTAACTGGCAGCACTAATCTTACAAATGTCCTGAGCCCCTAAGCATGCTGGCTAAACAAAAGGTCATGTTGATTTGTCAGAAAGGGTAGGAAATTAATTTAGTTTCATAACGTTTAATTTATTTAGGAACACTGAGTATCTTTACTTATATAAGCTTTTGAAATGTGTCCTTGTGTAAAAGACTGATCATTAACAAGCAGACTTGCTCATTTGTTTTCTGAACGTTTTTGGTGTAGGCCTCAATACATTTTAAAGTGTAAACTGCATTTTAAAGGTGATTCAGGGCTTGTGACTTTATCGTTATATTGAAGTCACTACCAAGCAAATTGCTGGTGCTTCATCTCAGCATGACCATTTAGCGGCCCTGAAATCTCCGAGGGAAACATTCAAAATGAAATATTATATAAAGAAAATGTATTTCCTCAGCAATGCACACAACACCAGTCTGTCACAATAGAGGAAACAGCACTGTAAGAATAGTTTGTTTTAAACTGAAGTGTTAATTAATAGACAGTCATATAACACAGTGATAAGTATGCAATCACTGAGAAAAAAAAACCTTTAAATCAATCTTTTGTCTTGTTTTCCTATGAAAACATCCTTAAACCAACAATAAATTTAATTAAACTGAGAAAATGCATATTAAAAAGTTTTTTTTTTTGCAAATTAATTTACATTCAAGTTAGTTATATATAACTAAATTGAAAAAAAAAATACATTTATTAATATAAAATTATATGTATATATTTCATTGCTTGACAATAATGCTTGTCCGCTTGTCAGGCTCAAGTGGATTTTTTGAAGGGGTAAGTGAGAGGCATCCAAACTTTGGCCACCAACATTTTCAGCGAAGATTGATTTTTGCTTCATTCTCATATTAAACAGCCATTTGAACAAATCGGTTGAATGAATAACTCAATGACTCACTCATTAAGACAATCAAATTGCCGCCACCTATTAGCGTCTTAGTTTCGTATTTAAAAGCATCATTACATTTCTCCAATATTTCATATTTGTGTCTGTACATGTATTTCCTTCACATTCACAGATCACAGTGATCCCATTTTCATTTTCTTTAGAAAGTGGCACCAGTTCAGCCTGAAAGTATTTTCACTTTCTTTTGCATTTGGCATAGGTATAAATGTGTATATTTGGCTGAGTGTGTATTTTACCATACAAGGTCATGAGGGCATTGAAAGGGATGTATCAGTAGAAGATGAGTGAACAAGGAGGCATATGAGGAGCAGAGAACGTTTACCTGTAACTGGACGGAGCGAACACTGAGGCCTTGGACGATAGGGTTCAAGCGGGCCACCCCTCTTCCCTCTGTTGCCGTGGTGATGGCTTCAAGGACTTTCTCCAAACTTTATGCAGGAAAAAAAGTGAAAATAAGGGGTCACAGCTTTGATTTGGCTTTACATTTTTTGCAGAGAGTTATCCAGGGATTGCACTTCTCACTGGTATGGAGGGCACTTTAAATGCACGTACTGCTCCTAATATACTTGACACTTGCACCTTTTCATTGTTTATATGAAGCTGATATTTTAAAAAAGTGTGTTTTGATGAAGTAGGCCAGATGAATCCTTTATGCATCCAAGCTAAATGTATGATCTGCTTATAATTTCAATGCAAAAAGCCCAAACAAACAAATAAATAAAAAGGAAAAAACATCTGTAAGAGTATGTACAAGGCTGTACTAATGTGTAAAAATTGGTATGCAGAAAGGGAGCTAAAACAAACTATCATACACACAGCTAAATATTTTCAACAAACAGCAGCCTAAAAAAGCATTTGAAAAAAATATATTAAATAAATATTTGATACCCTATTTGAGATTACTGAGGTTAAATATTAGAATGGGGACATAAAACTCCAACAGAAACTACATACTTGAATAATTAAATAATGAAATGAGGCTGAAATAAGAAAGAACAATAATTGCATCATAACCTGATTGATTTCAACTGAAAAGCTTGAAAAAGAAAGTCGGGAGGCTTACGTATTTTCTTCTCCCACAATGCAGATTGCAGAAAGCAGTTTAACCACATCTGTCATCATGGCCGGCTGACAAGGGTCAATGGCTTGGGCCAACAGTGCCAGACTAGTCTCCTCTCCAAGGATCCGCTCCAGTCCATACTGCAGACAGACAGAAAAAGTTATGTAATTCATAACCCGGTGTAACTCAGTAATTCCTGCGGTGCTACTCCGCAGTGACACTGCACCACTGCTAAATCTACAGCGTCTTAGTAAAATAGCAATTCAGGGAATCTGAATAGAATGTAATGACTTACAAAGAATTACTGTACAAAACGGAGAGCTAAAAAGGAGAGCTAATAACTAGCCTGAACAGAGAAATGCATGATGGGGGAACAAAACAAAAACCCAAACCAAAAGTAAAAAAAAAAAAAAAAACTATTATTACTAAATTATTACTAATTATAAAATAGTAAAATAAAATATAATAAAAAAAAACCTTATTACAATAACCATATTCAACAAAAAATAAATCAAACATTAGGGTTCATTATTGTAATCATTAAGCTATATAAAATATTGAGGGACACGTTCAATTCACAGTAGTAACTTTGGAGAAGAGTTTTAGTTTTAAATTAGAGGGCACTTTAAAAGTGGAGGAAATAAAGAAGGACATAACGTAGCTGCCTGTTGCACTGTCCTTGAAGTAATGACAAAACTGCAATCAGGGATATGTTAATAGTAGCATGAAAGAGAGAGGAGGGTGAAAAGAAAGAAAGAAATGGCAAACATAAAGGTGAATGAAGAACACAGTCACAGGACAGAAAAGCCTTGGGGGTCTAGAACGACAAGAGCGGATCGAGACCCGCAGAGAGAAGTGAGGAGTCAAAGAGGGGAGAATATCCAATATAAAATACGGGGTTCGGTTAATGACGACCGCAGCGCCAACACCACAGGACAAATTTCTCATTAATTCAACACTCTGATGCAACTTAAAAGATGATGATATCTCCACTGTCAATCTTTAGGTATAAGAGATACACTTGTCTCATTGTTGAAAATGGAAAGACTAATTTTGAAATTGTGCTTATTTAGAAATTAACAAATAAAAACATGGGTCATCTTGTGACATGCTACATTTGGAAGACACAAATTGGCTGCCATCTTACAACAACACAAAACAACTTGTGACTCAAGTTTAGCAATTTTCAAGACATGAATCATGCTGAGTAATTCATTTCTAACTAAAAAGCTTTAGGACAGCATATTCACCAAGTTGTGTTAATTGCTCTATAACTCATGCCAATTAAATGGCTCCGACTGCCATATCTCAGACTTCTTGTCATTCGGAACAGATGTTTCTGCTATTTTTTTTTTAATGCAAACTTAGGTATGAAAACATCCTTCCTGCCTCAGAGGCACAGGGGAGATAATGCGTTATCACAGTGTTTACGCACAGTAATGGATGTAAACATATTTGAGCCATTTTCTGTCTTCATTCGGTGGGAGTTGGTGACAGATGGACGGGAGCACCTGGCTGGCAGGCAACATGGGCAGAATACGTCCCATGATGCTGCGGGGCTAAAGTGAGAGGTCTGGAGCGGTGACAGGCCTCTGGGTAAATAAGGCTCTCGGCACCTGTCTGGTGCTTGGGATTACAGCAGACCTTCAGGGGCTGAGAGGTATGTGTAGTAGATTTTAAAACTTGCAGAAAACACAACTGGGATCTTCAAAAAATTAATTCCCAAAATGACTACACAGAAATAGATGCAGTGAGCGTTTTTCTTTTGATCCTACAGAAACTAGCTTCAGGAAAACAACAAATGGCCAGAACCCATTTATATTGGGTCATAAACTGAAAGATTCACTGATGTGGTTAATTTGCTTTGTTTCCATTTCAAAATGAATGGCGTGTCAATTAGAGCTGATGACGAGACAATTGAATACAATAACAAAAAAAGAAAGAAAAAGAAAGAAGGAAAATCAACTTCTGAAACTCCTGATGGGGGGTGGGGTGGTGGTGGGGGGCACTCAATTCATACTGTAGATCAGTGGTCTCAAACTGAAGGGCCACTGCCCTGCAAAGTTTAGCTGCAACCCTAATTAAACATACCTGGTCCAGCTAATCAAGCTCTTCAGGATTACTAGAAACCAAAGCTACTAAAAGGTAAGCGTGCAACCTTTAGCCATAAAACAGAAGGCAGGGAAGGAGACAAGAGGCCTTTTTTTTTAGATATCAATGAAGGAGAGGCTTCCCTATGCTGAATAAAAAGCTTTTGTAAGGAAATAGCTTATTTAATTAATCGTCAGCCTGGTGGGACTCATTTACAGCATTACCACCAGCAAATGTGTAGTAGTATTTAATAAGAGGCATTGTGTAATATTGAGTGATATTGTATATTGTCTAAAGAAAACATCAATATTGTTTCTTTCTTTACTTTCGGGTTTTAATACGTGAATGACTATGACTGCCATGCAATGCTGATATAATGTATTTTAATAATAAAGGTAAAATGAATTATTTAATTATAAATATTGTATTATATTGTTGTTTTATAAAATAAAATAAAAAAATGATGTGATCTCTCTATGGCTTCCAGGTTTCAACAAATAAATTAGGATTGTGATTGTAAGACGCTTTAATGAATGGAAATATACAAACAAAATATAAAGATTTTAATAAATAAATGTGTTTCCAGATTTCAACAATTAAATTACAACTAAATGTTTAGTGACTAGTATCACTGCCTTGTATGCCCAATAAAGCTTTTAATGAACGGATTCTAATCTAATCTTAAATGTGGTTTTATGCACACTGTAGTGCTTACTCATATCGTGATATAAGATCTATTATATGCTTTTTTGTCTAAATAAAACACTAAAAACAAAAATAATTGCTAAAATTAACTGACCATTAGATTACAGCAAAGATTTTTTAAAAAAATGAATTAAACATAATAATAGTGAAAGTTGGGATGCATAAATATTTAATATTGACTGATACAGATGAATAAAAAATAAATATTTGACATTTAATATTTAAAATGTTACATTTCTAATATTGATGCACTGTAAAAGCAATGCTTACTTTAAGAAAATACCATTGATGAATGCCCTCATAACAAAACAGTCAGACCTCTTAGCGAGGTTGATAGATGACTGCTAACAGGTTTTCAGATAAGATCAGTTCAACTTCACTCAAACACCATGGAATATGTTGACACCAGACAACATGTCTGTCTAACATCTGCCACATACCCAGTGAATGAACATGGATCAAAACACCACAGATCTCTATCTGTACGTGTGTATGTATGTGTGCACAAGGCGTGGGTAACTCCTCAGACCCCGGGCTATCTCAACAACATCAGAGACACCACTGGAGATCCACTTCTAACGCCTCTCTCTAACAGGAGTGTGCAAATCATCAAAAGCCCCCTCAGACCTCTCCACCTCGGCCGTGCGGAGTAACCCCCTCCTGAGTTCAGAGTGGTGGCTGTCTGCAGCCCCCTTCATCTGAAGCTCTGCTCTTATCGCTCATGACCATTTGAAAGCTGACGCAGGTAAGTCCGTCCAACGGGGACAAGCGGATGCACAGTGAGTTAGCGGACACGCAACGTGCCAGTTGATGAAGGGGTCGGCTGACACACAACATTGGTTGGAATGAGTCGTGTTTGAAGCTGGTGCTTTAGGGTAATAATGATATTTCTACTTCAAAAAAGTACATCTGAAACTCATGAAATACATCCACAGCAGATAAATGTGCTAAAAAAAAATCTATATATCATTAAATGTGATTCTAGACTTGTCACTATTGAGTAGAATTACAATAATTGTTTAGAATGACAGAATAAAATATATTTGTAAAGAAACAAAACTGAAAAAAATATACAATTTCTAGCAAATCTAAAAATAAATGGCTTTACACAAAAAAGGTATTTTGATGTGGGGCAGCTGAAAATGTGCAAGCAAAAAAACATTTTTACAGCTTAACAGTTTAACCACCACCAATGGGAGCAAAGACTGTGGAACTCACATTAAGAAGAAGAGTCACAACCATATTTAGCTGCAGGTTGTATGTGGTCTTTGAAAACTGATAACTGTCCAAAATGACATGAGAGTTATCTCAAATGGAAGGTAGTTATAAAGTGAACCCGCAGCTCAGTGACGTTATTACCTTGTTGTTCATAAAGGCCTTCAGGCACTGAATGACTTTGTGTTGACTCTTCTTATCCACCTTTTCTTGGCTGGAAAAAAAACACGAAAGAAAGAAGGTAAGTGAAAGGGGGAGGGGCTCAGTGGGTATCCAGAAGACAAAAACAGAGTCAGAGTTTAGTTAACAAACTGTACAGAGCTCAGGGCTCATGCTGAGGGTAAAGTACACTTAAAACCTTGTGGGAAGCCTTTGCTTAAAAAATATAATGGAATTTGTTTTACTGTTTTTTGAGGAGGAGCTTCTCCAGCGTATCCAACAAGAGGCCCAGACCCTCATGGCCAAAACTCTGCACCCAGCTGGAAGGGGGAGAAAACATGTTAGGGTACATTTATCCAAAGCGACTTACAAATGAGGAGAGCAATAGAGGCAATCAAGCCAACAATAGGGCAACAATATGCAAGTATGACTAGTCCCAGTTAGTCTAGCACAGTACACGTGATGTTTTTTTTTGTTTGTTTGTTTGTTTTTTAAATAGATATATAGAATAGTAAGTGTTAAGCCCCGTGTTGCCAGGCTCTGTATTGTGAAGTCGCTTGTGGGCGTTCGTAGTGCTGACGCTCTAATGTTATTGGTAGACTGCACATCTGGCCATATCTATACAAAATACCATCACAAGTGATATATACAACTATATAATTTTAATTTGACTAGAAATTAGGCTCAAAAGAAACAGTAAGCTGTTGGGAGAGTGTTTTTATATTACCACAGCAGTGTTCAGTGGATTAAATAATTTACTAGATTAAGGATCGATCAATCAACAAATTAAACTCACTCATACTGTCATAAATTACTAAAACGTCATTCGAATTTGACAAATAATACATTTTCTTGTCCCTAATAGTCAACATAATGCAGGAGAACTGTCAAATGAACTGCAGCAGTACTAAACTTGCGTCATAAAATCACACCACTAGAACTATAAATGTATGAATTAAACTCATTGAGACTGTCGACAGTTTATTTTCCATGCATCATTTTATTATATCCAACCATGTGGTTACAGTCAAATCATACAAAACAGTGAAATCGTCCTCAAACTCTTTCGTCTTGCCTGCACTCGAGACGGTGACGTGAGTTCCACTGAAAGTCTTCTTTCCTATTGGTTGTCGCTCGCGAAAATCGCTTCTCATTTGCATAAAGTTTAAATTTCTCAACTTTTGTCGCTCGCCTCTTGCCGCTTGACTCGCCCATATTCTGTCGCCAACGGTCAATGTCGCTCGCGTCGCCGGAAGTCGCCAGCGCTCCATTAAAATGAATGGGATCATGTCGCTTTGTCGCTGGCGGTGTGAATGGGGCTTTAGTATTAATGGGTGAAGTGTTGATGAAAAAGATTCATCCATCCACCAGCTTGGAACAGTCAATGTAAAGGTCCAAGAAGAACTGATGTATCTATATTAAAATTAACTAAATTATCCAGAATGTACATACCAGGACTGAAACATAAGTGTCAACATGCTTTATCAGAGTGGAGTTTGTCAGAGCCTATTTAGTGTTACTAGATTCCACACTAGATTCTTCAAACAAATTAAGCTCTCCCCCTGGAGCTAAAAGTGAAAGGCATTGCTAATAGAGCAAAGATGTTTATTTTTATTCCATTCAGACACAATCTCGCGCTCTACATCTCCATTGATTTGGCCTCTATTGTATATGGGAATTGCCACGGTGGAAATTTAACTCTCCAATAACGAAAGGGGAAGCGTGTCGAGCAAGGCATTGATTAATAATGAGGGAATTCAATAAGTATAAACAAACTGATTAACCCATTGTGTGTAGCAAGCAGGTTACAGAGTTCATTCAATTGCAACTGCAGCCTATAACAGATGTTTCTGCAAACATAAGCTTTTATTTGGATGTAACAGTAAGAACATGGTCCAACAAGGCAGAGATTCCAATAAAATATTTTGTATATTGTATTATATAATATACTATTATAATATTATCATAATATAGTGTATGACCTCAAAACTATAAGCATATGTGAAAAACCTTCAGGTCTGATACATCTTTTACAGTAACAATTCTAAATTCTATCAGATAAAAATAATTATTTTCATGTTATGGCCAATAATAAATAGCTGATATTAAAATTAAGATATTTTTAAAAATCCTATTTTGTCTAAAAAAATTAAACACTGAAACTTTAAATTAATATTTCAAAATGATATTTCAAAGTAAACAAAGTATCACACAATAATCCAGGCAATAATTTGCACGCATGCAAGCATTTATCCATCAATTTGTTCAAGATCCTTAAGATGCATGTAAACTTCATTGTTCAAGCCTCATTCTTTTCCGCAAACACCTAAAAAACAAACTTACACTGCAATTTCAAGCAATTTTCAAGTTGTGATTCATTGTGTACTTAAGTCCATAGAAGCCAAAGAGAATCAGTGATAAACTGGCGGTTAAGCCCACTAAAATCAGTCAGGTAAGAACAAGCGAAAAGCTCATCTGCCACATTATGAGCTGTTGATCATGTCAGTCGAAGTGGGCTGGGTTGAGTGCGGTCTCACAGAACTGTGTGAAATTGCCTCAGTGTAAGTGTAGAAGAGTGGCGCGCATCAATAGCCAATTTTCAGAAAACCAGTGTCAAGAGGAGTGAGTGTGCTTCCAAAGCTAAATTACAGCCGAAATTGACCACAAGCCGGAAACTAGAAACCAAGGTGGACTGAAGAAAATAGAACAGAGGGGGGAGAAAGATAATGCTGTTTAAAGTAAAACGGAGAGCAATACAGAGACGGTCCGATGAGACTGAGAGGAAGTGCTCTCCTAGCTGAGCTGTAGCAGGATTGATATCACCACAGTTTCACAGACAGAAAATGTTCACCAAAATGAGTCCTCGTGACGGTTTCATCATGAAATCCGAAATCATGAAAACCATACTGCAATTTACAGGTGGACTCAAATGGTCGTAACAACAAATTGCAGCAGTGGGACTATATTTTCTGTATTTTAGTGTTTTTATTTTAGAATATATACATACACACACATACATATATATATATATATATATATATATATATATATATATATATATATATATATATATATAAAATAAAAACTACTCATACATTTTTCTGTTATTAATCACGATTAATCACATTAAAACATGCATTTTGTATGATTCTTCTTATTTTGTCAAAATAATTAACATTTTGCAAATTCTGCAATGTGTAGCCCAATGTAAACTTTTGAGCATGACTGTATATACAGTCAGGGTTTTTCCTGCATAGAGAATTAGGAGGAGGCCGCTTATACCCCCTTTCCACCGACATAGTTCTGTTGCTGGTTCCCGGCCTGTGTCCATTCTCTAGGCGTTAAATAGTGATGCGCGGATCGAGGTTAGCCTATATCCACGGATACTGCAGATAATCCACGGCTCAGACGGGCCAAGTTATAAATAATAACACATTAATTGTGGGTGGGTCACTGGTCGACACAGAACTCTCATTTCATGGTAAAACGCAACGAACATGCATCACTTTTTTACTTTCGTTTTCAACAATGTATTTCTCTTCAGGGAAAAGCAATCATGGAAAACATGCCTAGAGCACCTTCTAGTGGTCATTATATAAAACACAAAGGAAAACCCCTACATGAGATTGCTTTATAACTTAACAGCTTTAACTAAAAATATACAAAAGCTTAACATAAAACAGTGTTTTCCAACAATGATGTAATGAAACGATGAGCATTTAAGTTTGAAGGGAGTAAAGCCTATGTTTAGGCTATTAAAGAAATTTAATTTTGCCAAAGAAGAACTTATATTTTAAATAAATGTTCATTTAAAAGCAGCCTACTTCAGTGTGATATGTTACCATGTCATCATGATTAAGTGATAATTTGAATAATTGTAATGTGATGATCAGGTGTAGATATCTAAATCAGAGAATATCATAAGTTTAAGTGGTAGGCGGGCGGATGATTTATTTTTAACAGCGGATTCGGGTGATGTTAGAGCTGATCTGCACATCTCTAGCGCAAGAGCCCTAGAGTCCCCTTTAAAGTTCAAGTCAATGCACAGACTTTTTCTTTGTTCAATTTGCACATTGAACATGGGTTGGAGCTCTTACTTTTGAACTCTCAAAGTGCACCAGTTTAATGAATGTATCTTTAAAATGTAGCAGGACCAAGGTACAATCACCACAGTTTCATAAAATCCTGTGGGAAGCACAGTATATGATAGTGTGCTTAAAATAATTAATAATAAAACCATTCTTTGTTAAAATACCTAAAATATGAGCTTGTAAAAACAACTATGTTGTACAGACACTAATTTATTCAGACACCTTCAACATTTCTCACATTATCAATTTATTTGCTATAGTTTAGAAAATAGCAATAAACTATGAGAAGATTTTCTTTTTATCTTTTGTTGTTTGATTAACATTGACAACATAGATATCGGCATGTTTGGCTGCTTATTACTAAGACCTGACGCACCCACGGATACAAAATACTGTTAATGTTACACATTCTTCCTGAACTGTTTACGACTGTTTAAGCTAATACTCACCAAGATGGCATTGTGACAATTTTGTGTGTATTTGACCATTAATAAGCTGCGAAAGAGAGCTAATTTTGGCACTTGTATGTCAGAGGCGGCTTTATTATGTGTGTGCGCTTCAGATGTGAGCGTGAAATCTGTGGAAATTTTTGAATTATGCGCAATCCCGCACCGAAATTGAGACCCAGTCACACCAACACTATTTAACCGGAGTGAATGAGACGACTGAATAAGAAGAGGTGGGTGAGTGTCAACTCTCTGTCGGAGAGGAGAGCAAGAAAGCACAGCTGATATTGATGTATCGATACTGCAGAAAGGAGTATTAGAATCATTTCAGATATTTCAGTATCGAAACATATCAAAATATCAATATTTTTGACAACACTATTGTGAATACACGTCACCATTTAACCCATTCAAGTCCTTCCCTATATGAAAAATAAACTGTAGGAGAATCAAAAACTATGGCTTCTCCAACATAGAAGGATGCTGTCGTACTGTAGCTAGAACCCAGGGACCTGAGAAGCTATGATGAAGGGACCTGATACAAGCCACCATGTCCTAAATATGGATCTACATACTTCTCTTTTTATATTTACACTCCTCCACCACGTCTTCCTTTATCTCTTTCTGTTAAGCAACTTCCCCTTACTTCAGCCACTCCAAAGGGATTGTAATGATTTCCAGTACATGGGGTCTCTTGGGTGTGCGTAGACAGAATAAGGCTCTCTGAACATATTTAACTTGTAGTCATTGAGAGGTATGAAAGGAAGAAGAAATCTTGGCCAGTCTTAGGTATTGCGGCTGATTGCGAAGGGAGTTGAGGGCTCAGGCCCCCTAAGATCTGGTTAATCACATCTCACCACAGAGGTAAATGTACCATAGTAACAAAATAATCAGCAGAGAGCAGAGTAATATGTAGCTGAATACAAAAAAGTCATCGTTTTTTTTTTTCATTTGCCAGCTTTTCCCCTGATTATATTGATTAGAGGACCTGCCAATGGCCAAGAAAGAGGCTTCCCACTGGGAGGAGAGGGGAAGGAAACAAATGATCATGAAAGAAGGAGATGAAGAGGAGAAAGAAGGATGGAGCTGATGAGGGAATGACAGAGTACAGTGAAAGTCGGCAAGAAAGTAGAGTCAAGCAGAGAATCAAAGCATGTTCGCAGAAAAGATACGAGGGCAATACAGAGGAAGAGCGAGTTTATGTAGCAAGAGAGAAAGCAAGAGTCAGTGTAATGTCTGTACCCATCAAAATGCAGTCCTCGTCCAATTCTAATCAACAAGCCGCATGCCTCCAAGCATCCACTAATCAAATCCTAGCATGTATGCCTGTGTGAATTTTCAAGGTGAAGCAAAAGGGGGGCTCATCCTGAATTGAATTTGTCAAATCGGACTGGAGCGGAGAAAACAGAGAAGGGGAGTGTAGTAGTCCATCAACAAAATTCATTTGCTGATGGGATTCCAGCTCGTCTAAATCAAAATGACGACAATGATGCTGGTTATTATGGATGAAATGAACTGTTAGTTTAGCCGAATAAAGAGGCACGGACGTGTCACAACACTCAAATGAGCGGTAAATTAAAGACAATGTCGGTTTCCGAGAAACGTGCATTTAGATGATGTGTCGCCCTCATGCTGAATTTATCTCATTTGTAGGGTTATTTGTTTTCTTTTTTTATGGATGGAATAAGATTAGGAAAGTGTCAGTAATTGAAAAATCAGGATGGGGGGGATTGTCAACCGGAGCAAATTTCTGGCAAAATGGCATAATCAAGTAGTTTCTCAGGAATGAAGAAATAGTGAAGTGTAATGGAATGCAAACAGGATCAACAGAAGGAGTAATATAGCCAATGAGAGTGAAAGAGGAGAGACACTTTTCACTCTGCACTTTCAATTTAATAATTAATAATTTTATACTACTGATATTTTTTTTAATGTTAGTTTACTTTGTGTCTCAAACAACCATGCTGCTGATATAAATAGTTATATAAAAAGAGACAACATTTAAGACTAAAAGTAAAACTAATTTGAGGGAAAGAAAAATAGATAAAGCTGAAAATGAAGCACGGTAAGTATAAACTACTGTTCAAAAGTTTTGCGTCATTAATATATATTTGTTTGTTTGTTTTAAAGAAGTCTCTTATACGCACCAAGGAAGCATACAGTAAAAACAGTAAAACTATGAAATATTATTACAATTTAAATTAATCTTTTATATTTTAAACATTTTTAAAACAATTTATTTCTGTGATGGCAAAGCTGAATTTTCAGCATTACTTTGATGAATAGAAAGTTCAAAAGAACAGAATTTATTTTAAATAATCTTCTTGCAAGATTATACATTTATTTACTTTCACTTTTGATCAGTTTAATGTGGCCTTTCTGAATAACAGTATTCATAAACCTTTTGAACATTTGTGTAGATAAAAGTTTCACTTGGAAATGCATCATATTATGGATGTACAATGGACGGTGAAAGCCATTTCTGGTTGAAAATGTAACAAAATAATCTCAAATTTTAATTCTGTCATCAATTACTCATCCTCGTGTTTAGAACAAACCCTGTGCTGCGTAACATAAAAATGAACCTCATTGGTTCTCGCACGTCAATGCTTGCATGCTTGAGCTTCCATTAACCATAAACGATTTGTGAATTGATTATTGTTTATATGTGAATAAAAGCCTATATTCAATGTTCATCATATAAATTTGGACTAAACCGCTAAATCGATATGGATTAGTTTCACAATCTCTTTATGAACTTTTTGAAGTGTCAAAGTGGTAGTTGCGTAGCTGTCAATGGAGGGACAGAAATCAATCAGATTTCATTAAAAATAGATTCCTTATTACGAAGATGAACGAAAGTCTTATGGGTTTGGAACGACATAAGGGTGAGTAAATGACAGAATTTTCATTTTTGGGTGAACTAAGAAATTATAAACAAATTTAAGGCAACATCATAAAATGGAGGAGAATACAACAACAAATTAACAGCTTCCAGCAGGGACAACAAAGTGAAGAAAAGAAGACGACAACCAATTAGGCTACCACGCAATCAATTAATCTTCTCATCAAAACCAAATTAGCCATTTAAATTCCCTGGGCTGACATTAAATATATAGATTTATCATCACCCCTGTTATTCAGTAACACCGTACATTCTGACATTAATGGGAGGGCCTGACGCTGACAAGTGCTAGAGGAGGTGGGTTGCCAGATGTTGACAGGTTAAGAATGAGGTTGCAACGTGAGAGAGTAAAATTCAATTTATTCTCTTGCTTACAGGAAGCAGGTAGTGGATGATACCGAGAAGGCCAGGCCTAGGGTCCTGACAAGAGCTTCATTGAAATGCATAACTTACACATAAGAAACCATATTCTTCCATCATCAGCAGGTGAAACCCAGAGCAAAAGACAAGAATAATCAGTGGAAAGCAAAGCAGCTGAAAACCCAAGGGTGACTCCCTTCAAACCAAAAGGGTGCCAGTTTCTGTCAACATGAGGCGGCGGAGAGAGGCCAGTGTGTTCGAGAATGAGGCGGGCGGAAAAGCGGAGGGGTTAGAAGCGGCACCCTCCTACACGCCGTCGAAATCTCACATTCTCACAGACGGCAAATCAAGCAAAACACTTTCTCCCAAACAACTGTTATCTAACACCATGTGAAGTTATCAGAAGCAAAATCTCTTTTGAAAATTCCTGGTATGAAATGAGCATCCAAGTCTGGCCATCTGACGACAGAATTATTTTCATTTATTTCCCTCTCTTCTCAGAAGTAAGGGATGCAGCTGGTATGATCAGCCCGAGTGAAGGCAATCATTACCAGGCCTTTTTGTATCAGTAAGCCTGACATCAAACAGCAGCTTGCTTTTTCTTTTCTCCTACGTTCTCCCTCTTTCCTGCCCCCTCCTTCGAAGGAGCGTTCGATTACAAAAGCAGAACATCTGGAGATGGACGCTTGTGTCTGAATAACAATATTAATCAATCCCACAAGTGCCGGCAGAACGGCGGTCTTAAACAAAAGGCAGAACACTTTACCGCCACAGGAGGCTCCAATCAAGAGAGGCTGCATTGAGAGCTGTGTCCCACTGCTCATAATCACATAAAGTGGCACATTCATTCCGGCAAAAACGTGTCGAAAATAAGCATGAGATGGTTTGCTCTTCTTTAGCTCCCCTTTTCTCTCATCTGTCTTTATACTTCTGTCCTTCACCTTCCCTATGCGCTTTGTGGGTTTTTATCAGAAGTTTTGATTAGCTATTCAAGGTTAGGTCCTTAGCCATTTAAAGATGAGGCCAAAGGGACAAAAACTTTCACATTATGTGCTTTAAATGAAATATAAACCCTGCAGACTTTCAAAATAACCACATTTAAAGAGCAACATGCAGGTTGGACAGCCCTATATAGCATAGTGTAGGTTAATGATAAAACAACTAGATTTTCTGAACTGGAGTAATATATATTTAGCCATTAACAATATTTTGAGAAAAATTGTGATAAAATAACTTCCGTGTTTATAAAGCACTAACCGGAAGTGACGATGGGCGAGGGAGTCTGGTCAAGTTCAAGCTCAGGTTACAATGGATGTGAATGAAGAAACTGAGTTCTCCGATGTTGACGAGCATGCCTATGATAGCCCACAGGTAGGGATGGGGCCGATCCGATCCAGTATCGGAATCGGGACAGATACCAGTGTAATTCATGTAACGGATTTTCCCGATCCAACCTGCGGAGGTATCCGATATCCTGCTGAAATGACTCCAAAAGTGATTCCCACCGGCCAGTCTGCTAGCTGGCTGCAAACTGTGGAATGGATTTCCTGAACGGAGGCGCGCCTCAATGAGACACAGAGACCCCCTTCAGGAAATCCATTCGGCAGTTTGCAGCCAGCAAGCAGGATAGCATTGAGCTGTTTAAATACTTCACACTGGAAACACCGCAGAGCAAGACAGCATAATGCAATGTTTTCAAAGCCGTATTAATTAAACCATCTGTCTGTGATGCAAAAAATCTCCAGGTCTATAATTCTCCGTAGTGAAATGTGCGTTACGAACGACTGATTGTGTGGTGACAGACGCGGCAGTGAAGTCTGCTCTCTTCATCTGCACAAAACGCACCCAAAAACGAAAAAGCCGTGTTTTTCCTAGAAGGAAATTGATGGACACGATGTCCTGACCAGCTGGAATTCGTGCAACAAGTACAAACACAACAATTTACCATTATGGCATCTCTAAAACTCGATGTAAAATTTTCTGTCTCTCACTACCGCCCTAACTACAGCTGAACGCGAGCTCTTGTTTACCTCGGCCTACGTCATATGACGCGTTGCTAGCGGGAATGTGCATTCCAGAGCCTAGCACATTTTCATCAAAATCTCTACATCAAATGAGATGTCATTAGTAATTTCTACATATCTGTTTTTAAAAAGACCTCTTCAGACAATATCAAGTATTAATTCAGTTATAAATTCAACCTGCACGTTGCTCTTTAAACTCCAATCTCAATACAGTTTCTATGACAATATTAAACTTAATTAGAAATACAGTCGTGCTCAGAATTAATGGTACCCCTGGTAAATATGATAAAAAATGGCTGTAAAAAATAAATCTGCATCATTTATCCTTTTGATTTTTCATTCAAAATATTGGCAAAAATCTAAACTTTCATTGACGTAAAAGAATAGAAAGTGGGGGGGAAAATCACATTATGAAATAAATGTTTATCTCACGTTATAACACGTTGGCCACAATTATTGGTACCTTTTTATTAAATACTTTTTGCAATCTCTTTTTGCCAAGATAACAGCTCTGAGTTTTATCCTATAATGCCTGATGAGTTTGGAGAACACAGACAAGAGATCAGAGACCATTCTTACAGAATCTCTCCAGATCCTTCAGATTCCCAGATCCATGTTGGTGCTGCTTCTCTTCAGTTCACTCCACTCATCAGGTCTGGGACGGTCATGGCAGAAGCTTCATTTTGTGCTACTTAACACATTTTTGTGTTGATTTTGATGTTTGTTTTGGATCGTTGTCCTGATGGAAGATCCAACCACGGCCCATTATAAGATTTCTAGCAGAGGCTGTCAGGTTTAGATTTTTTATCTGTTGGTATTTGATAGAATCCACGATGCCATGCATGTATCTGGACAAGAAGTCCAGGACCTCCAGCAGAAAAATATGACCACAACATTAAAGATGGTATATTAAATTGTACAGATGGGGTACTTTTTATCCTTGTGTGCACCAAACCCATCTTGCATGTTTGCTGCCAAAAAGCTATTTTTTAGTTTCATCTGACCACAGAACCCTGTGCTGTTTGAAGGTCCAGTCATGTCTGACAACTGAATTTGCTGGGGTTTGTTTTTGGATGAGCGAGGAGGATTTTTCTTGAAAACCTCCCAAACAACATGTGGTGATGTAGGGGTTGTTTAATTTTTTTTTAATAGGCTTTCTGAACCCAAGACTCAACTAATCTCTGCAATTCTCCATCTGTGATTCTTGAAGAGTCTTTGGCCACTCAAACTTTCCGCCTCACCATGCATTAAGACAATATAGACACACGTCCACTTCCTGGCAGATTTGTAACATCTTTAGTTGATTGGAAGTGCTTAATTATTGCCCTGATGGTCAAAATGGGGGTTTTCAATGCTTTAGCTATTTTCTTACAGCCACTTTCTATTTTGTGATGCTCAACAATCTTTTGATGCACATCAGAACTATATTCTTTGGTTTTACTCATTGTAATGGATGATTAAGGGAATTTGGCCTTTGTGTTTCCTCATATTTAAACTCCTGTAAAACAAGAAGTCATGGCTGGACAATTTCATGTTCCTAGTCACCCTGGTGTGCAAAAAAAAAAAAAAGTAAATATGAATGGGAATATACTTCAGAGATATTTTACTCGTAAACAATTCTAGGGGTACCAATAATTGTGGCCAACTTGTTTTGGAGAAAAACATTTATTTCATAATGTGATTTCCCCTCCACTTTCAATTATTTTACTTCAATGAAAGGTTCGATTTTTGCCAATTTTTTGAATGAAATATCAAAAGGATAAACGATGCAGAATTATTTTTTACAGCCAATTTTCATTATATTTACCAGGGGTATCATTAATTCTGAGCACGACTGTAGTTAACTTAAAAACGAAATTTTGTAATTTACTCGCCCTCAAGTTGTTTCAAACCTGTATGAATTTCTTTCTTCTGCTGAGCAAAAAAGGAAGATATTTTGAAGAATGTCGATAACCAGACAGTTCATGGACCCCATTGACTTCCATAGTAGGAAAAAAATATTATGGAAGTCAACTGTTTGGTTAAAGAAATTCTTTTCGGCAGAATTTTACAGACAGAATTTAAGTGAACTATTACTTTAAGTGCAGTTTTCTAACTGGGAACAAGTGACAAGTGGATGCTATCGAGCAATAGTTTAATTTTCATACACATTTTAAATGAATTTTTAGCACAGTTTTTACACATCAAAATGTAAGCTGCCATGGAATTTAGGTAGAGGATCAAATTTGAGGGTCCTTGGAATCTTAAAGTTTGAAAACTCCAGCCTTATTGTTCATGTAATATTTTATTAATAAAAACAGGCCGGATCAATGATCAGAAAGCATTCGGCCTCCTGAGGGAGAGCAAGCGCAGAGGACTGGTGGAAATCTTTACATTTGCTAAAACATAGAAAAGGGGAGAGAAAAAAAAGTGATTGATGTGAAAATGTGAGAGCTTGGTCTGTTTGACCCCCGGAAGCAACCCTTCACTTTCATTAGCATCCTCCCACGCTCTGAACAACCAGTCTTTTCAAACACATTCTCTCTCTTATATCTCTATTTTCTTATCTCCCTTTATCCCTCCTTATCTATTTCTGTTTTATGGCTAAATAGTGAATGAGACAAACTCCCCAACTACTCCTTACAGAGGCGAATGACTGTCATGCAAGTCATTTCCCTTAAAATATCTGATGCAAGCCCATAGCAAGGTTAATGCATTCAAACTGACCTTCAAGAGCATTGCAATATGCAGAATACCAGACCAAAGACAATGCAGAAATATAACAGCGCTAAGCAAACGAAAATCAGAAGTTAGCCAGTGTTAAATATTAACGAGTTTTAGAGTAATGTGTACTTGCAAAGGGAATACAGGTCAGTCGCTAGAGTAACCCATGTACGATCACCCACTTGTTTGAGCCATAAGCGACAGAGGAGTGGGCAGGTTCTCTCTAACTCACTCTCACACTCTCTCACTCTCTCACTCTCTCACTCTCTCTAGCATTAAAAACACTGGAAAAAAATTCATCATCCCATTCCCAGGAAACAAAAACAGACATAAATCACAGAGAAAAATGAGGCGCCTTATCTGGCTAACTTCACGGCAAAGGTAGCTTGACTTCCCTTTTCCCTCTGGAGTCTCTACCCCAAGGCTGCGTTGCCAACGTTAGAGTTGCGCTGGGTTGGAACCGCACTGAGCTGAAAATAAAACATTAACTCCAAAGTCCTGCAGCGCCCCCAGGTCTCACACATCCGTCTCGCCCTATTTTCCCCTCACTTTCCACAAGGGAGAGAGTCTCCTCTGTGAAGAGGAGACTCCAGAACCTAGACAGTAAAGTAGGTGGAAGCGATAAGTAGGAATATATTTATACACGTTTGTAAGACTCAAAGTGTGCCGCACACGTCCTGAAAAGTGAATCCAAAACATTTAAAATGCCCCGTGGTGGCTGGCTGCAGTATAGGTCATAAACCCAGCCCTCTCCATGTAATCAAATGGAATGCAAAGGAAACTAAAATAAAAAAATCAGATTACACTTCAAATAATTGTTCCCCCCAAAAATGTTTTTTGTCATTTTAGGTTGTTCTTATAACACTGTTTTTCAAGTGTTTGTTTTTCCAGTAAGTTTTAGTTAGTTGATTGATGCCATATAAAAGGTGCCAATACCGATAATTCTTTATATTTGAAAGTCGATAAACGATATGTTGGTCGATAAATCTAGATCCACATTTTTATATAATTTTTGAAAGCCTGATAAATAATAAATAAAAAATAAATAAAAAAATCAAATCTCACCATTAAAAGCCATATTCCAAACACTCAAACATATACAGTAAAGTTAGGAGTGTGCGATATCCCGATTTTTGTGCTTAGTCAGTTAAAAATGTCATTAGCTTACTGATGCTCTGTTCTAACATGCGCTTTTCTGAGAGCATACACCCGGAGCTCACATGCACTTAAAAGCCCGTCAAACAGCGCCTTATTACTGTACTAAGTTATCTTTCGAGTCTTATTGCAGTAATACTGTCA
The DNA here is from genome assembly GCA_030578275.1 of Meda fulgida. Classification (NCBI taxonomy): domain Eukaryota; kingdom Metazoa; phylum Chordata; class Actinopteri; order Cypriniformes; family Leuciscidae; genus Meda; species Meda fulgida. The sequence continues at coordinate 7,777,685 of CM060626.1, forward strand.
AATACACACAAGGTTTACATAAACACAGTTGGTTATGTCTAAAGTGAAAGCAAATACTTGAGAGTAAATCGAGTGCGTGTCATATGCGTGTATATTAGATCGTCCAGGTCTTAAAGTGACAGTAACCCAGGGTTTCCCGCAGCACTTTGGAACTAAGCGGCCGCCTAAGCAACACACGTCTGCCGCCTTAACGTCGTCAAAAATGTAACGTTATATGAGCGATATCCACAGTGTTACTCTGTCCTGTTTAGAGCTTAGATTCTGTGCCCGAGCCCGAACTTGACCCGACCCGGGTCGGGTGGATGTTTCCCGCCACCATCCTCTGGCCGGGCCCTTGATCTAGAGACGGCGCGGGACTAGATTTGATGGCCGAGTGCGAGCGCGGGCCAATAAAACGATTCGCGGGACTCCCGCAAAATAGAGCTATCAATGAATAAAACATAAAAACTAATAAATTGTTATTCATCTGTTGCAGAAAAGAACAACTAAAACAAAATAAAAATGATTTACAGGCCAGAGTTTCTATTTGTAACATGTTTGCAGCGTTGAGCGATGTAGCCAATCACAGACATATGTGTTGATTTCTTGAACACAATGACCAATCAGAAGCATTTAAGATAGAATCCCCTCCCCGCTCAAAACAGACTTTGTTCAGTGCTGAATTCTGCATGCTGGCAAATTCTCTGATTATAACAAACAAAGGGTAGATATTATGAAATATGCATATTTCAGTGCAGTCAGCTTCATTGATAATAACAGAGATGTTTTAGATTGCGATGAACTGATGTCAGCTTTTTAGGAATTATTAAGGGAGCGCACTTTGCGTGCATTCAGTCATGGCAAACCATGCACGCAGTAGCCTGCTTGCTTTTGTGTTAAATTAACAGTGGTTCGTACATCCCCACCTCTGCATTTTGACAATGTTGTTTTGCACTTTCTTTTGCACTTCATTGTTTTATAGTTGTATAGTGTTTGTTAAAATTCAGTTGTTGTTGTTTCAGTTATGTTGTTTTGCTCTTTTTAGCACAACTATTTTTAAATATTTGTATAGTTTGTAAAAGCTGGTTATTTATAAATCTAAATTGTTATTTAAATTTATTATTTAGTGTTTAATAATTGTTAAATTTAATACAGAGCCTGTAGTCTATCACACAAACAAATCCATGAACTCCACCCCACTACCTTAACTAACACATTTTCTGCTGGAAACCCTGGTAGCCTCATAGTAAACATGCTGCCGCTTGTCCTTAAAAGGGATAGTTCACCCACAAATGAAAATTCTGTCTTTATTTACTTACTCTTGTTCCAAACCTGTACTAATTTCTTTCTTTTGCGGAACACAAAAGTAGATATTCTGAAGAAAGTAGCTATCCAAACAGTTGCTGGTCCCCATCGACTTCCATAGCATGGAAGTCACTGGGGACCAGCAACTGTTTGGTTATCCACATTATTCAAAATAACTTTTATTTTCAACAGAAGAAAGAGACGTATTCGGTAGGGGTGTCGAAATTAATCGTTTCTACGGTGCATCGTGATGCAGACAAAGACGATTCGGTATCGGTTCAGTAATAGACCATAACCGATTATAATGTACTGGCGCTTTTCTGACGTCATTTATCGTGTATGTGCTTTGTCGCGGTAGCATACACTGACAGAGGGAAACGAGACGCGATTGCGAGTAATTAAACATGCTCCAAGAACTTTACAAGCATCCATCTGGGCACATATGGCTTTTATGTACAACCAGGTAAGCAGACCTGGAGAAGACACATACGCGCTGTGTACGCTCATGTCACTCACTAATAGAATATTCAGGAGCTAATACCACTAACTTGATAAACCACGTTAGCGGTGTTCACCTGAGCTGTAACGCCTGCAGAGTCTGAATGCTTTAAGATGAGCTCCGTCGCCCGAATCCACAGCCAAATACATCATCCACCCGCACTAATAATGTTCTCTGATTTAAGCATCCGCACCCGATGGTCAAATTACAATAATTCTGTGTTGTTACGCGTGATTATAAATGGATGATCGTCACCTTCAACACGGACTCGGCGACGCTTGATGCGCGCATCTGGTAACATTATATACCGATGAATGAGCGCTGCTTTTAAATGCACATTTCTTTCAAACAAAACTGATTAGACTGATTTTAATTTTCTTAATGGCATAAAAAGGCGTTACTCCCTTGAGACTTGGAATGTCACTCCGACTTCCCGAAAAGGCAAACACGCGCACACACACGCACGCGCACATTACTTTTAAGTAAAATTGAAAATTGAGGATGCGAGGCATCGCAATGCACCGAGATATCGAATTGAACTGAATCGATGACATGATAATCGTAATCGAACAGAACCGTGAGACCAGTGTAGGTTCACACCCCTAGTATTCGGATTTAAAACAACTTGAGAGAGTAAATGACGACAATTTTCATTTTGGGGGGAACTATCCATTTAATGTTAACAAGGCAATAAAAAAAACCAAGAGAAAATCACTCACTACTCTTGACTGAGAAGAACTTTAATAGTAGCTTTAATAAGAATCAATGTATAATTTATACAGTGAAGTCTTCGTAGGGTTTTATGTTTATATTTGTTCATTTAATTTCCTTCTTGAATGCTACTGTTAAATACACCTACTATAGCTGAAGAAATAAAGCACTGTATTTCATTTGTATATTATGTTGTATGTAATGTGTATCTTTGTTCTTATTTTTTTAATAACAAAGCAAATGACAAAGGTTTTTATCTTCGCCACTTTGGTCTAAATGTCTTATTTTATTTTATATTTTGTCACATTGTAAGACTTTGTTTTTAAAATAGGGACATTCGTTTGGCTGTAATGCTCAGTCACTTGAAAAATGGTCACATCAATGAAAAAGAATCGTGAATTTTCAGAAATAAATCGTGATATTATATTTTTGCCATATTGTCCACCCCTAAGTACAGTAGCCCAATTTGAATCAGTGTAAGTTTTAACATTAATTTGACACTCCTATCTAGGGGTGTGCGATGTATAAAAAAAAATATTATATCTTGAATTTTTCTAGGATTTTATCGATAACTGTAATTAGCTTATATTTTGCTGAGTGTGTTATTGTGCTGGTACCTTGGCAGTTTTAGGACTGCCATGGATAGCTGACTCACAAAGCTTTTGATATTCTTCATATTCTGTGTGGTGGTCGGTTATCAGCAGCGACAAATTATATTTTTCAAAAAAAAAAGATTTTTACCTTTTATTGGGCATTTTAAATGTACCCATTTAAATATATGCATCATCTTTTGTGTCAAAATTCTTAAATTCAATCAATAAATTAAATTAGAATAACACAAGAGGGTTGTTACCAATTAAAAATCAGTATCAACTAAATTAATCTTTGCAATGCAAAGGAAACTGCATCTGAAGTGACATTCAGATGTATTTACACAGTCTTTAATGCAGTTCAGAGGCAACAAATGCATTTAACCTGCAGTTACAAATGCATAAATAATGTTTTGATGTTTTAAACTAGGGCTGCATGATTAATCGCAAATTAATCATTATTGTGATTATGAAATCGCAAAGGCTGCGATTATTTTTTATGTGTAGCTTGTCATTGATGTACGGCTCTGTGATCAGTAGTAAACGCTGCTCCCTCTGAAAGCACTATGAGTTTGAGACTCTTATAATTAGGGGTGGAAAAAACGGCACTCTTGGTGTCATAACTATATTAAATGATATAAATATAAAAAAGATACGGGGCATTTTTGCCCCTTATCCTGAATTTTGAGGGCATTATAAATGCATTTTAATAAACTAAATCATGCAGTGAAAGCGTGCACTCTAAATGCTCACACGCACTACTCTAACCTAGCCGACTAGCCTATGTAGTCGTGTATGCGTGCGCTCTCTGGGTGTGTTTTTGTAATGTGGGATATACTTGATAATGTCAGATCGCATATCGTTAAGACAACAATTATGATATTACCATAGACAATATATCGCACACCCCTACTCCAATGGCCAACTTTCTGTGTGCCATGGGTAAATAAAATGTAATGGCATCCGCACAGACAATAATGAAATAATTATAATTAAACCATATTATTGTAGCCTGGGAAAACCCAGACAACTACCTGCGTGAAGTTGGCCCCCCACCCAACGCAAAACGTCGTCCAACTATGCTCAATCGTTTGTGCTCGGTTTGTGCTGGTTTGTGCTGTAAAAAGTTCTGTTTGTGCTGTTTCGGTTTTTTAGATACCGAGATATTTTAGACTATTTTGGGTGAATTTGGAGCATGTGGGGGGGGCTGAGTGACGTTATCGTCTATAATTCAATTTCTGATATTTTAAAACCCGACACAGCACAAACGAAAATTTTACCGGCACAAACCAGCACAAACGAACGAGTCTATTTTGGGTGAATTTGGAGCATGCGGGGGGGGGGGGGGGCTGAGTGACCTCAGAATGACCACCTAATATTATTTTAATATCTAAAAAACCGAAGCAGCTCAAACAAAAGTTTTTACAGCACAAACCAGCACAAACGATTGCGTCTATTTTGGGTGAATTTGGAGAATGTGGTGGGGGGGGGGGGCTGGTGACGTCATCGTCTATAATTCAAATTCCGATATTTTAAAACCCAACGCAGCACAAACGAAAATTGTACCGGCACAAACGAAGCACAAACGAACGAGACTATTTTGGGTGAATTTGGAGCATGTGGGGGGCTGAGTGACCTCAGAATGACCACCTAATATTATTTTAATATCTAAAAAACCGAAGCAGCTCAAACGAAACTTTTTACAGCACAAACCAGCACAAATGAAGCACAAACGAACGAGCCTATTTTGGGTGAATTTGGATCATGTGGGGGGGCTAAGTGACCCCAGAATGACCTAAAAATATTCTTTTAATATCTAAAAAAAAAAACAGCACAAACTAAACTTTTTACAGCACAAACCAGCACAAACCGAGCACAAACGATTGAGCATAGTTTGACGACGTTTTGCGTTGGGTGGGGGGCCAACTTCACGCAGGTCAGACAACTTCCGGCAAATTTAGATTTGCTCTGAAAGTTAGTCTGGCAAAGAGCTCAATCAAGCCCATTTCCAATCCTTCGAAATCGAGGCACCAATCAGAAACGTTGGGGCGGGATTTAGACGATGACGACAGCGCTGGGATTTTGAAGCAGATTTTGTAGCCTACATTACAAGGATGGATGCCGCCGTCGAACATCACTCGTTCGAATCAGCTATCGTGTCTGTTTTAAGCGATTTGAACGTTTCCTTTTTGTTAAAAACCGAGCAAAGAACAATATTCTTTATTGTATATTAAGAAACATAAGATGTTTCTCCGCCGCTCTGCATATGTCATCTCCTTCATCGCTCTGATTGGTTTTAAGTCCATCCGCGACATCCGTTGGTGACGCCCCTCTGGAAATGATTTGTCTATGACGCTTTGCCAGACCATAACTCAGTTACAACTGAGAATGGTCTTGTTTTAACCAGGCTAATATTATTGTTTAAAATACAACAAAAATAAAAGTGATAGTTAATAATGCATCAATGTTTTTGAAAATTTAACATTACTGTTTCAAAAAACAGCATTGCTGTTTGAGCTGCATGCACTGAAGCTGGATAAACAGGTAAACTTAAGCACTTTGTTAGCGGGTTAATTAACTCAACTAAATGCATTCTATATGAGATTAATCAGATATTTATACAACACAAACATAATATTATAACTTATGCAGTTATGCATAAGTGAACTTTAAGTTACGTTCTATTCAGAATGTGTAACTCCTTTTGAATATGTGCTCTTCCCGTAACCATGTGCTCTTTGGCAACTAAACTAAAGTAATGTAATGACAGTCCCAATCATAGTTCTTAATGTCGTAAATTGCTGTTTGAGCTGCATGCACAGAAGATGATCACCAGTAAACTGAAGCGCTTTAGTACCACGCTAACTAGCGTAGCCAAATGCATCCTATATGAGAAAAATCCAATATATACACACAAAATAAACATAATATTACAACTCACAATTGCACAAAACAAAAGGACATGCAAACTTGACTCTACCAATCATGAAGGTGTAATTGTGTTGTGAATGCACAAAAGAATTCACAACATTCTTTTACAGTACTGTTTTTATATTCATTTTAGAAAACGTATTCTATAATATGACACTTGAACTGCACATGTTGCACTTAACTATATTTTGAAGAGATTGCAATTATATCAATTATTATATCATATTATATCAAGCAATACAAAACCATCATGGTGAACTGTGCGCACCTGAAGTGACTCAACTGAAGGAAATAATCCATTTATCTGCTTTAATATATTGGCCAAAGTTTCTTATCGGGCTGATGATAATATTAAAAATTAACATATCAGCCGATACCGATATAATGGATGACATATATCATGCACGCCTTAAATTAACTGGTATAATGGTGTTTTATTAGAACACTAAAGAGGGAGAAATGAACAGACCATTTTATTTTTATCTGATCATTCTATTTTCCTCATACTTGAATCTCTCTTGTTCTCATTCTCTGTGGCCTTGTTTTGACTGTACATGAATAGATTAATCTAAATGACCTAAATTTGCACCACTGTGTATGGGAGAGCTGCTTCCAGTTTAGAATTTTGTTCTTGCATGTACATGACATCATCTACCGTATACTTCACTCAACAGTATTGTAACAACAGACTGAAATGACTTACAAGAATAGAGCTAATTTGAGTGTGCATACCGGAGACACTCCACACTCCAATAGCACCGGTAGAATATTTGTGTGTGTGTGTGAGTGAGTGAGTGAGTGAGTGAGTGAGTGAGTGAGTGAGTGAGTGAGTGAGTGAGTGAAAAATCACAGGTTTGTGAAGCCGGGAAGGAGATTAGTAATGAAAAAAATTATGCTAATGCAAAATTAGCGTTAATAACCTGAAACCATTGAGAAAAAATTATATAAAAATTATATAAAATGGTATTAAATGAAAGTCTTATCAAGCAAATTATCTCAAGCTTAAGCATAGTCATATATGCTTCAAAGAGAGCTTCTGTACATACTTCTGTCGAGGATAGGCGAGTGTGTGCCCGACTCAGTTTCCTGCTGCATTAGGAATCCAACAGAAGTATTAAAGAAAAAAGTCATAACTCATGGTACACAGGCCCACTGAACATCACTACCAAACCCATATTACAAACTCCCAGCTCAATTTCCTGTTTGTCTCCACAGCAATGCACACTTATAGATGAAATTACTGTCTGTCTGCCATCTTAAACATGGACCATTATTCACAGGTGCCAGCTGCTCGTTGCAGACAGACAATCGTTTCTTCATTTCTTACCCAGCACCTCTAAAAACCAACATTTGATGTGGGCTGCAGTATTATGCGGGTTTTCTGCAAATATCTTCTTAATCTACATTAGATAATCTATAGATTCCAAAACATGTGCAAAGAGCCTTTAAACAAGAAAAAAAAAAAAAAAGAGTTAGAGAAATCAAGAGACAGAGTTAGTGAGTGACATGACAGTTCTCTGACTTTACAGCCGTCATATACATCCACAACTGCAGAGCGGGGTGCATAAATGAAGGAAAATCAATCCATGCACATTCCTTACAGTACATATGGAACAAAGACAAGCATCAAAACTAACTTGAAATTTCAAGTACTGGTGTGAATTCTACTCTGTGCTTTAGCCAGTTACTTTGCTTTGCCAGACCTGGATATAAGCTCAGCAAAAAACAAAACATCCCTTTCATAGGATGCTTTACATGAAGCTATACTGATGTTTATTGGAAATGGTTTCATGTTTTCCATGCTTTTTCAATAAACCATAAACAATTATTGCACAAGCACATGTGGAACAGTACTTACAGCTTTCAGGCGGTAGACAATTAAGGTCACAGTTCCAATAACTTAGGACGTAAAAGAGACCCATCTACTGTCTCTGGAAAAACACCAGGAGGAAGATGCCCAGGATCCCTAATCACCTGCATTAACCTACTATAGTCATGGTGCAGTCCATGAAGATGAGATGCCCTGTAGATATTAAAGCAGCTGAGGTCACACAAGATCCTGACTGCTCTGACACTCACACACGCTCAGAAACATGTTTTTTTTTACTGTCAATGTAGCAAACAGTTGTGCTGCTTAATATTTTTTGTGGAAACAGTGATACTTTTTTCAGGGTTCTTTCATTTTTAGAAAGTACAAAACAAAAATTATTAATTTTATACAAAATATTGTAAATATTAGAGCATCATAAATGTATTTACGATACACTTTTAATTGATTTAATCCATCATTGCTGAATAAATGTGTTAAAGGGGTCATATGATATGATTTCATGTTTTCCTTTTTCTTTAGCGTTATGTAGCTGTTTGTGCATGTATAAGATCTGCAGAGTTACGAAGCTCAAAATCTCAAACTCCAAGAGATATTCTTTGTAAAGTTTAAGGGTCAGCCACTCCTTCCTAAAACGCTTCATTCAAACACTCCCCCACGAATCTATGTCAGTGTGTGGGGCTTTCATAACACCGCCCAAATGTATACGCAAAGCAAGAAGGCGTAACTTTTATTCTAGCTGCATTATTGTTGCCACCGGCACCGCCATGTCGTGAGGACGCTGTGTTTTTGTTTTTTATTTGTTACTATTTGTTTGGCCTTCCAAAAGAGGACACAATTATACAACAGTGGTTAAGCTTGATTTACAACACTGTTCCAGAACAGTACAACCAAAATATTCGTCTGTGTGATGCACATTTTTCAGAAGAATGTTTCCAGAACCTGGGAGAGTAACGTTAGCTACAAGGCCAGTTGTGCACAAAGGCTGACTCTTAAAAGTGGGGCAATTCCATCTTTGCAAGTATATACTGGCGTTTCTGACTCACAGCCTGTAACTATGTTTCCATATTTTAAGAATTTGCTACTGACTATTCAAACGTGAGTTTTGAGAGTTTACATAGTGTTCTGTATAGCGAAACGCATAAAAAGACAGTAAAAGTCATTATAATCAGTAATTATGTCCCCAATGAAATAAAACCTTACCAATCTGACACGTTCTGGTCCAGTCGCACTGGCAAAGTTGATCAGCTTGGTCATCTGCATTTTCCGGATCAGATTTGAGCTCGAATTGATCAGATTTTCGTCACATGCTTAAGGTATTTGGGCCAATCACAAATTAAAAGGCGATTAATATTAAACCGATAAATAACTTAACACATTAATCGGCCCTATATTACATCTCAAAATTTCTTCAGGATAAAAGGAAAACTGATTCTTGAAATAAGAACAGAACAGCAAATGTTCCTTTTACTCCTCACATGGAAGGAAAAACACAACAAAACCGGTGCAATCAGACAAAAACGGTGACTGATTTCAGCCATATATGCGCTCACATGAACGACATAGCTCTCTCCATCAAAGCAGCAAGCAAACTTCTCTCTCAGACTTCACACTGGAGTGTGAGTGCTGCTAAATGCTTTAGCGCAGAGTTATGGAAGGATACAGGGGGCCGGTGGGCTAGAAGAGAAAGAGAGAGAGAGTTGCAGCCAGAAACTCAATAAGCTGACATTTGAATTGCAGGCAAATGAGGCCCTAAACAAGGCTGAAATGGCTGGATTAGAAATTCAGATTGATAGGCCTGTCTGGAGCCATTCGAGGGCCTCCCCTGGTGCACCCTGGGAAGTCTGTACATTCTGTAGGAAGGCGATGTTTTTGAGAAGAGCCAATTTAGCAAAGTTCATACGTGAGCAAGCGGAGAGGAGATTTGCATCAGAGTGAGCACGCTGAGTGAGAAAGAATATTCATCGTAAATGAGAAGCGAAAATGTAAGCCTGCGTTCACCTAAAGTCACATTTGGTTTTGAGCATTCACATTCAATAGTTTATTCCCAGAATGCCTCCCTATTCGAATGCACACAAACCAAAATGAATGTGGGATAGAATATATTGGTCTGAATTTTTATAGACCCTCGGCATATATAAAATCGATCACGGACTACTTCCACTTGGAAACAATTCTTGAAAGGCTGGGGGGGTCATAGGTGATCAAAGAAAATCAAACCATGTAAAGAGAGTGTGTGCATTGTTTGATCAGCTGCACTATACAGTGTGAAAGAAACCTGTGGACCTTTATAAAGTGTCACGTTTAAATGACGAGTATGAACTATGAGCCATTTCGAAGCAAAACTAGCTGTGAAAAAAATTAATTGGTGTAAAATTTAAACTATAATTAGTCCTTGAATTTCTTCAGCATGGCACTAAGCAGCATGAATGGTCATTCCATCAAAGAGAGAGAGGGAGGAAAGAAAAACTCCCTGGTGAGTTGAGGCTAGAAGACAAACATGAAGCCGCCTTAATCAGTTAAACTTGGGGCGGTAATTTAAATTTGGCTCAATCAATAAGGCTGTCTCTGAACAGCAACCTCTCGTAAATAAAATACTACTGGTGTTAAGAGGAATCAAATTGCTGGAATCTAAATAACGAAGGCATTCTGAAATATTTTCCGACCTTGATGTGACAGCCGATCAAGATATAATTTAATGCATTATGCTTATTAAATATTCCACCACGTTTAATGACAACCATCAAGTGCCAGCACACCCAAAACATATCAGCTGAGCAATAAAGTTCAAACAAATGATAAAATTACAATCTACAGTAAAATAAAAAGGTCTCCGAAATACGAGACGCTAATGATTTATGGCTCTTGTGAAATTTACACCGTGTTTTAGACTTGTGGTTGAAGGTGGATGTACTTTGTGACTTGTACATAATAGAAAATGAACTACACTATAGTGCAAAATTCTTAGGCATGTTAGTATTTTCACCCCAAAAATGGTTTTAAGCCAGTTATTTATATATTTTGCTGCAGTATGTTAGTAGGAAATATCAGTTTACATTTCCAAACATTCAGATTTTTAAGTGCACAAGAATCTGACAACAGTCGGTATGCTCCGCACGGAGATCTGAGCTTATCATCATCGAGTCTGTCTGTGATCACATGAAGAAACTGAAAAAAATTTTGACAGACTAAATTCAGAAGAACTGTGGCAATGTCTCCAAGATGCTTGAAGAAACCTTTTAGGCACTTATGTAAAAATGCTGTAAAGTGAGGATGCTTTCAAAAATAATGTCATCATAAATATATTTTATTTATCAATAAACTTCTATTAACTAAATCAAGTCAATATTTGGTGTGACCACCCTATAGGTACATGTGCACATAGTTTTTCAGGTAGCTTTCTAAGAAGGTTTTTTTTAAGCATCTTGGAGACATTGCCACAGTTCTTCTGGATTAAGTCTGTCTCAGTTTTTTTTTTCTTCATGTAATCATGGATGGACTCTGATGGTGAGATCAGATCTCTGTGTGGAGCAAACCAGCTGTTGACTCCTTGTGCATACAAAAATCTCACTAGATTATTATAATTAATGGCAGAATGTGTGGGCATGTACACAGATATTTCCCACTGACATACTACAGCAAAAGATATAAATAACTGACTGGCTAACACCCATTTTTTGGGGTGAAAATAATAACGTGCCTAAGACTTCTGAACAGTACTGTATATCATATTTTATTCAGTTATCTCCCCGCATTATACACTGTAAGAGTAAGACTATGGGTTGATATATGTATCCTCATACATAAACACTGCATAACTGCCTGAAGGCTAAGAAGCTGTGCCTGTGGGTTGGAGAAGTATGGTGCAGAAAATGTTTTAAAGTTGTAAAGTTTTCCCCTGTGGGGAAACCTGGAGAACCATACTGTGATTAACACACTTGTATGCATGTACATACATGGGAAAAACAAGCACCACACATTTATTCACACTCAAAAATTGAAAAAAGTCAAAGCTGTGGCTCAGAGGGTAATGTGTTAAGTGTATGTCGACATATAAAACAGCTGCTGTTCAAACTGACCAGAAGTTTAAATTATGCTTGGGTCATGTTCTTAGAGATACAGCATGCTAAGAAATGCAGCTGCTTCCTCTTGTCTTGTCACTCGCTCTGTTTGGCCCTTTTCTATCTTATCCCCCCTCTTGAACCAAACTTTGAAGACTTTAAATAGTCTCTCTCACTTTAAATAGAAAAACTCACTCTCTCCATGTCATTTTCAATCATTCATGATAACTGGATAAAAACTAGGCAATTTCATAAAGGTTTCCCTCAAAAAAGCCATTTTTATCCATTTTCATGAAACAAATTTCCCAATATTTTTTTCATGACCTTGGGAACCCAATTATAATTTCCATTTTGCTGACATATAGAATAAATTCCTTGCGAAAGGCGTGGTCACATTAGCAAAACTGAAATTTTGCAGGCAAAGAAGGTCATTGTAAATGATCAATAGTGTAGTGATGCATGAAGCACTGCTTACTCAGAATTCACTTCCAAACTAAGCAGCCTTTTACTGGTAGTAAACATGGTGAATTTGCACGTTCAAAGTTTAACAAACTTAAATATGTCAAATCCAACGTTTTGCATCAAACAATCCCTCATTACTATTGAGATGACTGCATTTTGCATGTGGAATTTCACTGTACGAAGGTATAAGTGACCGTGCACTAATAATATAAATTATACAGGCCAGTGCTACAGACGGATTCAAACCTGGAACTTGTCTTTAACTATTCATTAAATGAACCAGTTCATAAGAGTAATTTGTTATGAAGTCATTCAAACGAAGTTCTGGATGACATTCTCTTCTCTTATCTTACTCATTTCTTTCATCTCACCACATCCCTATCCTTGTGACTCAGTTGTTTAATTAAAATCATTAATCATTTCAGCTTAAACATCTTCCTGCTTCTTTTCATACCAACAAATACATCAAACTTAATTAAATGGGTGGGGAAAACAATTAAAAGGTAGGCATGTCCTTTATGCTAGTTGATACAGACCTCAAATTAAAAGACAAAAGATTTGATTTGAGCAACACGGATGCAGGAAACATGCCAGGAGTGTTTGCAAAAAGATGTAATGAAGCCCTTGTCAGTGATGATGAATAGGAAGAAGGATCTGCAAAGAGAAGAAGATAGGGCAGCTGAGGTGCCAGATCTCACTATGTGTCCAACTGGTGCAGTTTTATTGGCCACGCTCTCTGAAAGATGTCACAAAGCCAAGGCTCAAAACCTCTCTACTTGGCTCACGAAGTCACTCGCTATTGTGTGTCTGACAAAATAACAAATCTGAAGCCTTAAACCTGAAGGTCAGTTTTAATACAATATCTAAAACCAATTTCCACCTGTTTGTCAGTGCCATTTATCACCTTCATTTAAAACAATTATGTCCCCTACACAAACGCCTCGGCTCAGCAAGAGAAAGTAAGAGGGCATGGGTGTGTGCGCACTGCTTCTGTGTCCTGAGGGGGCAGCCGAGGGTTGAGGGTGCAAGTCCTCATTCGAGAGAAGTGGGAATTACTTTGGGCAACTCGCGCAACAAGATAAAGTGTGAGGGTGAGACAGAGAGAGAAAAGGAAAAACCTGATAATAGATGCAAAAAAACCTGCACACAAGTCAAAACAAAAACTGCTAGCCCAAATCAGGAGTGAGAGATTGGCTGACCCCTAAGAGGAGGAGGTGTGGGATCTGCATTCACAAGCAGAAATGGGTTGCAAGGGGCAAGACAATGGAGAGAATGGAAAGAAACAACTGATAATCTGAAGGGAAAAGAACAGCACAGACAAACATTTACTTTCCTGAAGCAAAGAAAAGGCTGCCTTGATAATTGCTTGTCAGTCAGATAATTACATTAGGCATTCTCATCTAATACAATGAAATGTATTGACGACAGAACTTTCTTTCATTTTCTCACCCTAAAAACCAGCACGAATATTACTTTCTTCCGCTAAACGTAAAGGGATGAAAATATGCTGCTGAAAAAAACATCATAAATACTCCATGTGTCAAAGATAAAAAGGCCTATAGGGCTGGTAAACCAGGAGGGTGAGTAACTTATGACAGAATGTGCATGTCGGTGAACTATTCTTATTAATTTATGACCTAGGCCTATAATATTTTGGAAAAAGAAAAGTTTTAAGAAAGGAAGGTGTTTGTGTTGGGAGTCTTAATTGTTAGATTTCAATGGATAAGCAGATCAGATAACATTTAAAATGATGATCAGCGAACAAAGAATATCAACTGGTTTCTTTTATTAAATTTAAAGTCAGTGAGATAATGTTTCTTATGCTCATTATGTCTGCATTAATTGGATCAAAAATACAGTAAAAACTGTAATATTTTGAAATATAATAATGATTAGGGATGCCCCGATAACAGTTTTTTCAGAATCAATCCGATCCGAAACCAAAAATTCTGAATATCGACCAATACAGATCCGATGCCAGCGCAGTTTTTCTTTTTAAATCAAGTAGAATTTCTATAACTCTGTGTGTTGAACTTATAATCACTCTTTTGTGTGTTGAACACAATATACTTAATACAGACAACTTCATTATAAAGAAAAACAACGAATCAAAAAATATATGATCATAATCAATGACAACAAGGCTTTTATAAAATAGATTTTAGTCTAAATTTAGTCTAGAGTACTCACGAGTACACAGTAATTGTACAAAATCTGAACATTTAGTGGAAAGAAAAAAAACATTTAGTGGGGAACAAATAAAAGACAATAAGTGCAACACTAAATCTGGTAAAATGTTACACATTGCTCTTTGAATTGTTGTAAAATACATTCATGAAAAACAAGATAACAAAAATCAAAAATCAAAATTATTTTATATATAGCCTACTATAAAATTGAGACGTTTTAAACGTATAGCACAGCTGTTTAATGAGGCAACAACATATGATAGATAGGACATAACAAGAGAGGCTATTAATAATCTTTCATTGCGTCACTGTATAATGATATGAAAGGCTCCAATAGTGCGCAAAAAGGGCTTATGCGCATCCTGAGCGCAGAATGATGCACTTGAAGCAACATGGAATCACAGCGCGCAGCGCGTCGAATCCGCATAGAAAAGTTCAAAGCACAAAGAAAGGAAAGACATACTGATGCGTAGTGTATTATACAGTATCTATCTATACAATAGTTTGAGCCTTTTCTTTTAACAGTTTTAAATTTCAGTTACTTTGCGCGTGAAGAACAATCATAGTGCTCTGACTCTAGCCTACTCTAGTGCTGTGATCTAACAGACACTCGGTAGAAAGTATGATTAAGTTACAGCAATAAAGTCCAGCAAGATAAAGTTTTATGCGAAACCACAGACCTTTATCTACAGATCAAATTTAATAATAGTAACATTGAATCATCTTGGAGCGAGTTTCATCGTGTTGACTGTCGTAACCGAACGCAACGCGCTCTTTGATGCTGAATGAAGAATGATTGACAGCCACAGCGGAGGGTAAAGTTTACGTGATCTTGAATTTAGTGACTTAAATATTAATTTTCCATTATACTATATAATGGCTTTCAGAACACTTATATAGTGCACGAAAACTTTATGGTGCTTTTTAATGTTTTTGTGCCTTTTGTTGGGCTTAACAATAACACAGAATAATATACGCACAATTTCGGATTTGGATCGGCCTCATCTGACCGATAGCCGATCCAGCAAAAATGGCAGTATCGGAGCCGATACTGAGTATCAGATCGCCGCATCCCTAATAATGATGTATGATATGTAGGGGTGTGGGGGGGATCGATTCACATATGAATCGTGATTCTATATTCTGCCAATTCACATTGATTAAAAATTTCAAAAATGTATATTCTTAAGTGTTACTTTTTAAATGTCACAGTACTACTATTTAAATGTCACTGTACTACACTGTTAAAATTATTGACATGTTGTTCTGTTATTAAATCACAATAAGCCATGAACAAGGACTCAATACAATGCTCACGCTGACAGACACAGTTAATTTGTTTTTTTTTCTATTGTTTTTGTCCTATTGTTTAAATATTTTCATTTTATTTACCAGTTTTATATTTGCACTTTTTATTATTGTATCAAGGAATTTTAATTATGTACCAGCGTAGTTTTTCTATTGTCTCAGGGCTGGCTTGCTTTAACAGAAGACTGCCAGTTACTGTATGCGTGTAATGATTGCAAAATGGGAAGTAATAAATTTCAAGTTTTACAAAAATATACTGATTGCTTCATCACTGTCTCCTCTCCACCAGTAAGCTGGTGTGTGGTGGGCGTACTGGCGCAATATGGCTGCCGTAGCATCATCCAGGTGGATGCTGCACATTGGTGGTGGCTGAGGAGATCAAATGGTTCCCACCCCAAATAATATGTATAACATGTAATTTTTTCAGTGTTGGCAAAGCTGAATTTTCAGCAGTCATGTCTCCAGTGTCACATGATCCTCCAAAAATCATTCTAATACACTGATTTGCTGCTCAAGAAACACTTCTTATTATTATCAATGTTGAAAATAGTTGTGCTTCTTAATTTAGTAGAATCCATGATACATCATTAGGATTCTTTGACGAATAAAAAGTTAAAAAGAACAAAATGTATTTTAAATAGAAATCTTTTGTAATATTTTAAATCTTTACTTTCAACCAATATAATGCGACATTGCTGAATAAAATAATTTCTTTAAAAACAAATGTAATGTTAGCAGAGGCTATATTAAGAAAATAATAATAATAATAATTTGTTACATTTATATAGTGCTTTTTCTGGGACCTCAAAGCGCTTTACATGGTAGGAATCTCCTCAACCACCTCCAATGTGTCAAACATCAGCCAAGCAAAGGATGGCCAGCCTCACCCATACAATCACAAAACCCGTCAAGCTCATCATTACCAACCGCACACAAACAGAAAACAGACACACACACACACACGTTGCAAAACTGTGTTAATTTCAACCTAGTGACAACAGAATGTCTATTTGTAATTAAAACGAGAACTGTAAGAACTGTCTAACTGTAAAAAACAAGTAAAACAGCAAACAGGACAACGCATAAAACAAAGAGCACTTATCAACATGTCACCAGCATTCAGCTTAAATCACTATGATTGATGTTTAATCCATTGATAAAAAGAATCCTAGATATCAAGCCGCAGAAAACAAAATATTATTTATTTATTAAAAATATCATGTGGGATGTTTTTTTTTTTTTTTCCTTCATCAAGTCTGAGTGGATTCCCAAGAGTACAACATTTCATTCTTTTGACATGAAGGATCTCATACATCAGCTAACAGATTCAAACATTGGCAGTTAAAATCGTCACCTTTTTGGGCACAGGGTAAACGCTCAATTTGACTTGAATGCTCGAACATTCCCTTCGATCACATCTTTCTAGTTTTTTTTTTTTAGTTTATTATAAAAGCCAGTTGATAAAATCTGAAAGAAAGGAAAAAACTATTTAGGCAAGCACATTTCTAGGCTAGCACTATTATAGATAATTTTTTGTAAATAAGATGTAGGGCGGGCTGCAACAACTAATCGATAAAATCGATAATATTTGATATTGATAATGCCATTTGTTGTCGATGATTTTCATTTAGTCGTTTCTACCCACTGTGCAAGGAAAACCTCCGCCAGTCGCATCAAATGACAGCACTGAATAATGCATTACTATGTAAAAAATGCATCTAAAGATTGAGCTGAAACGTTGAGCTGTTGCAGGATAGGTAATGTACGTGAGCCAAGCTGCCCAAAAACATGAGAATTCTTTATTTTAAGGTTCAAGCTAATGCATCAGCGGTGCTTTGGCAGATGTGCGTGCCGTTTAATGTGTGATACGTTTCATCAGTGCAAAACTTTCATTTTACATATATCCTTAACCATTTGCATGAAGGCTCGTCCTGACAGTCTGCCTTAAACTTCAAACTTTACTGAATGAGTGCCAGCAGGCGCATGCACATCAAACAGATCAACGCAAAACAATTAAAATTCAGAGCAAAAAAAAAAAAAATTAGGTTTAAAACTCCACATGTAATTTAAGAATTTTATGAGAGTGGTAACTGTAAAGGGATAACTGCGTGTAATTGCATAAATGAAAGACATTTCTTACATTTACAGGATAAAGAAATGACAGTCAAGTCATTTATTTATATAGCGCTTTTTGCAATGCAGATTGTTTCAAAGCAGCTTTACAGAGATAACAGGAAAATTAGCCAACAAAGTTTGTTTCCAGAAGAAAATAGTGTCACAGTCCAGCTTAAGTAAGTTAATTTGGACAGTAACAGGTTACTATGTCCAGAGTGAATGTGTGTGTTCCTGCAGGACATTCCTCTTATCTGTTAACACGGAGTTTGTGTTTTTGTTTATTATTTACCTTTTTAATGTAGGGATTTAAACTAAAAATATTTAACATTTTGTGGGGGAAAAAGCTTGAAATCTTCAGGCATACCAATGGCAACAAGTTTAACACCATTGTCATTGGCCAATGCTAATATGGTCACCAATCTATTGTGCATACCTTGGCCAATATTAACAATAAGAAGCATCAATGCATCTTAGAATGGAGTAGTTTTCTCAGCCTCTAAGGAAAAGAATAAAAGGTGGTGAATGCATGGTACATATACATGTACATGGTAAAATGACTTCCAATGTGGGCCAATATCAGCCTTGACTGCATCTGAATATCAACATCCAGACGTTCCAACAGGGAATTGCAGAGAGGGACCTGTGGGGATCCTAAAATACCATATGTCTGTTTTCATTAGGGAATCGTCATGGCCTTCTCTCTCTTGCTTCTTATTGAAAAACAGGCAAGATAAATCACAGTAATGAGTCTACATGGATCAGTCATGTTCGAAGAATTAATCTTCCCTCCCTAATGCGAAATACTCATCAAGGTCCTCCCAACCTAAATGGAGTCTTAATGAAAAAGAAAAAAAAAACATGTCAAAATGTTGTGCATTTCCGCACTGTTGAGCATTTGCAAATTTGCTTTTTAGCATTAATTCAACATTTACTATAGTCTTTAATTCCTCACACTTATCTCGTTTTATTCATCCCACAACAGTGACCTATAAGAACAAAACACTGCAGGCTTTCATCAGCAGAGCTGAATAAAACAGCTTTGTGTCATACTCTAGTCCGACAATGCCAAAAATACAAATTAAAAAAAGATTGAATTGTTTGGAGAAGTTTTAACCTTGCGCAGGAACAAATGAAAAGGTGCCAGGTGTGAGTAATGTTCGGGCTAGACTCCTCACGCAAGGTCGGCTATTGCTCTCCGATTGTGGATCATTCCATCTGCGACGTTCACGGCCATAACAAAAAGCTGCATGTGCCAGAATGACGTTCGGGGTGCTAATAGAAATCATGACATTTCATGAATTATGCCAATAAAGAATGCAGCACTGATGAAAACAGTTTAACACCGACTCCCCTGCTCGAACATGCTCTCATCTATCTCTCTCTTCTCCATCATCACAGATGAGGTTTATTTTTCCATCCATAGTCTTTGAAATTGGACACACTGCTTAGTGCAGTCTGTCAATTTAACTTTAACTGCCTGTAATAACTTTATCTGCACGCACACACTGAGCTCTCTATCCCACTTATCTATTGGATTTTTTTGTTATCGGAATTAGGAAAATGTTTCAGATGAAAAGGACACTGAACAAAAATGAGTGTCCTAAAGCAACGCAGTCATGGTGCTTCTAGGGTCACGTTCTCAGATGAATTAGACCATGTGTTATGAGTCTGGTCCCCCAAGCATTCCATAGCTAAAAAAAAAAAATTTTTCCTAGTCACTTATTTGAAATGTGTAGGCTTTAATGTATTCTTTCTCCTTTTTTTTTTTTTTTAAATATCAATAAAAAGCTTTGAAAATTATAAAAGCCACAATAAAGCACAAAAAAATAAAAAAATAATAATAATATCACACATATATATATACATATACATATCAGAGAAAGAGTAAAACTTTGATGCAATAAAACTTGACTAACATCATATATTAAAATAAATGCTACAAAACTCCTTTACGCGAGTACCTGACTGGGTTGCTGGTGAGTGACACTCTGAGGGAGTCCAGACAGGCAAACAGTCTCTCATCAGTGGCGCCACCTTTCAGCTCACTCAGAAACTCCTGAGGAGAGATTTGACTGCTGCTCCTCAAACTACCCTGTCAGAGAACAATGGAGAGAAAATACTATTAAATGGTCACAAACATTGCCAAACTGTTTTGTAGATTTTAGTTTTTCCCAATTCATGTAGACTGGAGCTCTACTTGCATGATTGGAAATTGCTGCCCGGGGCAGTACCTAGATGTCTGCAGAGTGGACTTGCCTTAAAATAAGATGACTTTTTTTTTTTTTTTTTACAAACTTAAAGTATCAACTTGTGGTTTGAAAACAACAAATTCCTTAATTTGTATGCTTGGAAAAGAAAATATTTTTCTGACTTAGTCTGAAAAATTAGATTTATTATCATTTGTAGGTTATTGAATATTGATCATCTTCTTCAAACTTCTTTTATTAGTTTGAAAGGCTTTTATTTTTTGGAGAAGGCAGCAAATAAACATGCCAAAAAGTGTGTCTGTCTCTTGCCATATTTGAGATTAAGAGCTCCTAGAATTGACAAACAAAAATGCACAAAGATTTCTGCCTATTCAATTACTGACTTAACAAAACTGCAATTACTAGAATTAGTTGGCAAAACTTGTACTAAAACAATAAATATTGCACATTGCAAAATGAATATTAGTGAACATTCTTATTCTAACGTTGTATTTGTGTATTAAACAATGTGGAAAAAAGAAAAACAAGGAGAATGAGTAGTAGTAGAAAAAAGGAGGAAGAGAAGTAGTAGAAGGAGAAAAATGAAAAGGTGGAGGAAAGGAAGGAAAAGGAAAAGGAAAGGAAAGGAGAAGGAGGAGAATAAGGCAGATAAGGAGGAAGAGGAGGAATGACAACAACACGAAGAAAAATAAGAACAAAAATTTGTAAACCTCCACAAATCCCAATGTCGTATAAATTCTGTGACACATAGATCTAACAGAGACCATAATCTTTTTTTTCTTCTATTTCTGCCATTGTTTGAGGTTCTTGAAGACACTGCATGTTAATGAGGAAAATAATTATGTGTGATTTATCTTTAAGATTTTCTTTCTCTGAACATGCATGTCTTTACTTGCTTACAGATATTTAGACATTTTTCAAGTAATCTTGCACACAATGGGTGGGTGACATACTGGTATTGAATACTCATTTGCAAAGTCACAGTTTCGGTTCATGTCACCAGTAGTGGTGCACGGTTAGATTCATTTAAGGCCAAAACGATACTGATATTTCAAACTCAAGGTCAATCACAAAGAAGCACTTCAGGATATTTCACATGCATTAAGGCTTATAGCAACACTATGAAGTCAAACTAGTAAAAACCATGCAGCATCACACACATACGTTACAAATGCATTCAAAAACAAGAGAAATGCAAATACTAGCTTCAGAATAGATTATTATTGTCTATGATTGCTCTTGAGGATTTGTTTAGGTTAGTAAAGCAAATCACTAAGAATGAAGTAATTTATGGGGAGGGGACGCTCAACACTGCAACAGCAGGATAAACTGTCACTCATTTTACATCAATTACAGTCAAGATTAAAATTTCCATCTTTCTTTTAGTGTGCTTTCAGACTTGGTTTGATTATCTGGTCTGAACCAGAGTTCAATTGCGTTCGACAGCATTCAAATAATCCAAACGTCAATCAAACCCAGATGCGCACCAAAAGTGCTAGTGTGAAAGCACCCTTAGTCAATGAACTCTTCTGGGCTGCCATTTAGCCATACAAGATAATTACCTATACAGTACATTAATACTACTCACAAATCATTGGATTTAATACTTACATTTCAAATGTGTTGTTAGAAATGACCAGCAGAGTTTGGTTATTTACAGGAGACCTATCTCTATCTCTGTCTCTGTCTCTGTCTCTGTCTCTGTCTCTGTCTCTGTCTCTGTCTATTCTGTTTTTTGTTCTTAATCTCTTGTACACTGTTTTCTACATATATTATTATTATTTTCTAACTAGGAATTGTTGATTCTTGTAGCCAGGATACAAACATAGCCAGTGGGAGACAGACACGGTCAGCAGTAGCAGGTCATTACACCACAGGATCAGCCCTCCTTACCCTACCCATGGTGCATTGGGCCTGTGGCCTGCAGCCCTGACTGTCCCCTCCACAGGAGACGGAGGTCTTAATCATCACATACAAGAGATACAGCTGCTTCCAGTGAAAGACTCTCCGCCCATTCCTTGTTCTCTTTCTTTACTATCCTGTCCTTCCTTTATAGTTCTCCCTTTATCACCATGGTGACTGCTTTTTGTAACTTGAGGGAAGCAAACATTGACTTTTTTGCTTCCTTTCCACTCAATAGCTAAATCTTCAGCAAATCCCAGGCAAAATATCAACCCCACACAACATATTTTGGATTTTACAAGAGATTCTGGCTGTTTGTGTTTAGAAGAAAAGAAAAAGGGAGAGAGACAAAGGAAAATCATTATTTTTCAAATTTCCGATTATCTCTACAGAACCATCTTGTCTGGTCTACTTCACATAATGAGAGTTTCCTTGAAAACCTGGATTTTAAATGTGTTCTGCATAGTTTATCCCGTTACTCCAGTCCTGATAATAAAAAATAAATAACACTAAAAATCTCATCGACAACAAAAGATAAAAGTGTCGGATAAGGGCGATGCTCATTCAGGATCAAGCCTGCTCTTTGAAACCTGCATTATCCAAACAAATCTTTACACATGAATATGGCTCGCAGCAACAACATCAAACAAGGAAAGATTCCCATTAAGCAGCCAAGTCATGATCTCTCAGCAGAAGCTCCAATCACCTGGTGGCGTCTTCTGTCAGGAATCACAGGAGCGAAGGAAAACATCCTAGAGCAAGCCCTGGGTCACGGATCGACCTGTCTGCTTAGTGCTGAACCCTCCGAGCCAGACAACAGGCCAATTAGATCAACTCTGCACAGGTTATGACATTAATAAACCATGAAGCCAAGTTTCCTTAGGTAATTGTAGCTATTACTCCCCTTAAGGTACTGCGAACCTGATTCTCATTAGTTAGTGGTGTCATTTAGCGAACAGTTTCATACAAAGTGACTTACAGTAGACTAATTGAGGAGACAGTCCCAGTGAAGAAACCAGGGTTAAGTGTCATGCTCAAGGGCAAAATAGTGATCGACGTAACATCAACAAGTCCCTAGGTCCCTAGTGGGGCAGCAAACCAGCATCCTGTGCGCTAACAAGCTCAGATATGAAAGTATTAAGCTTGCGCTTTCCTACTCTCAATCACATTTCATAGTCGTCTAGACCAAGATTTTTCGACCTTTAAGGCTGGGACACACCAAGCCGACGGTCGGCCGTCGGGCAATGTTGAGCAGTTTTTCGGTCGGCTTAGTTTTTTCAGTGCGTTCCGCACCATTGCTCTATACTGGCAGCATTTCTCACACCAAGCATCAATGGCGGAGGAGCAAACCCACTATAATTTTACAAATACTACTGTTATTGTGCCACGTAATGTAGTTTTAACCCCTTTAAACCCAAAGATTGCCAGCGGCCCCAGATTATTTTTGTTCAACATTCCCAGCACGTAAAAAAAAAAAAAAAAAAAAACCTCTTAATTGATCTGGACAAACTTAGTATCATTAGAAAGATGTAAGACTCCAGCTTCGATATTTGACCACTGTTTATGATAAAACTTGGTTGCAGTGACATTCATTTCTTAATTTATGTCAGGAGTGCAAAATAATCAACCTGTAATTCTTGATATTTTGAATAGAACAACACGCATTCATATTCAGTCAGGTCTGCTCTGGTTATTTGTTTACATACCTTCACTGAACCGCAATCATTAGGGCTTTTAGTCCAAAAGTGCTCATATCTGGAAATACTGATTTATTTTAATTTCTATTAATTCTCCAATGATTTATACAATCTGATGAGCATAAGCGGCTTCCAGTGCTGTCTGCCTGTGCTACCACTTCCGAGATCGCTGTTATGACTCAGAGGAAGATCATTCACTGCACATATGCCACTCATAGAACACGTTCATAACCAGTCCAGTATCTTCCGATGACGAATTACCATTACACTTTACACTTTACCATTACACATGATTGTATGTGATTTTAAAGGGGTCATATAATGGTACATGCACTTTTACAAGTTGATTGTCCTGAAATGTGTGTTGGCAGTGTCTGTACACAACCATCATATAATGATAAAAATCCATCCATCCAATTTAATCTCCTTATATGTTTTCCCCTGCCTCAAATCGAGCCGTTCGAGCCTGTGACGTCACAAGCTCGCACAAAGTTTTCATTTAGACCCTAAAGATTTATATTAACTTGTACAAAAATGGCATTATATGACCCTTTAATGTTTGTTTGTTTTTTCCTTTACAACAATAAAGGTTTCCATGAGAACTTCTAAGCAGGTGCAGTGATTCTTATTGGCAAACACTTGTTGGTGGTTTAAAGTAAGTTTTAAGTAAAAGCATAGTATTAATCGTATACATTGTCTGATGTAGAGATGATAATTGTGGCTCAGGTGCAGTTATATTTCACAATGTATTTTGTCAAAAGAATTTCACTTAAGTTTATAAGAAAAGTTTTGGTTTTTAGAAACACTTTATAATAGGTGGATAAATTATTATTGGGATCAAAGCAATGTGGATGGGAAAATTCCAATAGGGTCCTCCTCACACCATTGGTGCTCGGGCCCTTATGATAAAAGAGTAATGAAGATTTGGTCTCATTCTTGACAGAGGTGTGAAAGGATTGTTGAACAATCGAAACATAAATGGAGCAGTTCGCCACACCAGATATAGACTGCAAGGGAGCTTACATGGGGCAATTAAAAAATAAAATAAATAAATAAATAAATAAAGCAATAAAGAAAGAAAGAAAGCAAGAAAGCAAGAAAGCAAGAAAGAAAGAGAGAAAGAAAGAAAGAAAGAAAAGCCTTGTGTCTATTCTGTTCTGGTATGCATTGGCTTGGCTTGCATGATATATCATTATATATTCAGAACAGTTAAATAGAAGATATTAATGTTCTGCCATTTGAGCATGAATAGACTGAACTTGAAAACTTTGTTAGATGATTTGTTTGTTCTAATAAAATGATTTTGGCATCCCCTGCTTTCCTGTCTGCTCTGTCCTCTGCAATATTGTCTATAATTACATGCAAGGGAAAAAAACAGCGCATAAGCAAATGTCAGACATGCTTAGGGAATTGATCATCCATTTAAAGGACAGGTCACAAATGCCTCTAAAATGCCAGAGCCTCTCCCATCCAATCAGGGTGGAGAGCAACTGAGGGCATAAAAAAGCATCATCAAAATGTCCCATCAACCTGTTCAACTTCCTGTGGTTGTGATAATTAACAGTGTGTTATGGACAAATGTCATTTGTTATGAACGTGAAAAAGTTTCTGAATTGATGGTGCCTTATCTGCCACTGATACGCAGATGATGATGATGATGATGATGATAATAATAATGATAATGATAGGGATGATGGTGATAACGAAGGATATTTGGATATTTTTGGGAGAGAAAAAAAAAGAGTTCTAAACTCAAGTGCCAATTTCTAAAAAAATTAGTTGTTGATGTCATGTCGATTTCATACATTAAAAAATTAATGAAATAATACTATACAAATTAAAATAATTAAAAATAAATTCAAATACACTTGTGTAAATATCCTAATCATTACTTGCAAACAAGTTTTCAAAAATATTTTGTACAGCTATGCATAGTTTATATATTTGTTAAGGTAACAAAATAAAAAAAATAAAAAAATATCAATAATAATATTAAAACAAAACTGCTTAACTGCATTTTTCCCAAGAATAAATAATAAAAAGAAAAGTTGATTATCACTAAGGATTCTAAAAGCTTTTGTTTTCATCTTTGACCAAGAATCACATCACTGACCCTGTGTCTAATAGCAATCCCAACATGTGAAAACTGAGTTTCTCCACAACAAGGGAATGTACAGTTCCCCAGAATGTGGTGAAAAGGGCCAGTCCTCAAGGATGTCAGTGTGTGCATGAGTTCTTGCTGTGTGCTGCACATCTGATTTCACTGCTCGAGTCCTATGGGAGCTCATTTAATGTATCAGGTGTTGAGCTTTTTGTGGAGCAAATATCTGGGACATGCCCCCACCTTCCTTACTGCCAATCCTTATTCTTTAACTGAAAAAAAACAAAAAACATCCTAAACTGTCCTAAAAAAATAAAAAATAAAAATAAGATAAACTGTCTCTGGAAGTGTCAAGATCGCCAATAAATAACAAAAATTAAATAGCTCAGTATTTCTCTTTATCCCTAAGAGCAGAAAATAAAACAAATCTAGAGTGTGCGTGTGGCAACCACGCGCCAAGGCGGTCAGTCCCCGGGAAACATGGCCGTCTGCCAAGGTCTTCTCCTGCATGTCGTTTCTGGGCAAGTTTTTCCCCAGGTTCACGTTATGATTCATAATGAGCCAAATCATCATTACCCATCGAACCCTGAGATGCATAAATCACACACGCACACACTGAAAGCGGCCCAGCAAAACCCTTTAATGATTTTACTAATCTTACACCAGAGGAGCGCAGACTTTGGCCTCTTCACAGTTTAACTCTGGAAGCATCATTCACGACTTTTCTCTATACCAAAAAATGTATATTTAGAAGAAATGTCTGCACAATGTCCAAGGCAATACTGGACCTCACTAAATTTCTTTGTATGGACAAAACAAAAAAAGTAAAACGTATTTTTCTTGTGTTCAACAGAAGATAAAATTACAACATCTGGTTGAGTAAATGATGATAGAATTTATTTGTAGGTAACTATCCCTTTAGGGAAGAAGTCTAGGCCACATTTTATCTAAAGGTGTAGATGCTTTATTTCCTTCTACTGCCATGCGATTATACAAATCATTACAAGGAAAAATGTCAAAGTAGTTTACTGACTTGATGAGATTGCACATCTTTGAGACCTTTAAGGGTTTTAAAGCTGCAATCTGGATTTTGATTACATTTATTTTGGACTAATTTCAAATTGACTTCACGATTCCACTTTGAGCAAACGGGTTGTGAAGCCCCTGTCTATGGCAGTACACAAGTTTCCATGATTTTAAAATAAAGTGCTTAGCCCCAGGCTTTTCTAGAAGGTACTAGCATGTAATGTGGTTTTCTCTCTTTAAACCGCACCTCAGCACAAACTAATATATATCCAACCCTTTCATCTGGGAAGTTTAATATTGCGTCTCTTTCAAAATAAACTTCCAACTTCCTTGGGTTATTCTGTGCGGTATTAGTCTCCCAGATGAATTGCTAAGGAATATGTTTGCCCGAGCATCAGATGGCCTGCTAGTGGACAAGCCACCAGGGAGCACTTCAACACTGACTCCCAATTACAGACTGGGAATGGATGTCCACATCCTGATATCAAAAGCAGAGGGCCACTTTGGTTGGAGAGAAAACAAGATCTAAGAGCTCGGAAGAGAATGTGCGCATAGGGCCTTTAATGACTAAGGATTTCAGTGTGTTGTTGTACCGAGACACAATGTACTCAAGCCCCATTGTCCATTCCCCGTTTCCATTCATACTTTCTCCTTCCTTCAGTCCTAATGATTCATCATATTTTCTGGTGCGAGTGGGAGGTCCGCACTGTCTAAACAGTATCTTACATTATTGAGATACAAACCACGCAGGAACTTCTTCATTTAGAGCCTTTAGAGATGGCATTAAGCAAAGAGCGGAAAGAGAGGAGCGCCGATACAGCCCTCTTCATCAACACAAAGGCTAACCTTAATGCATAATGCAAATGAGCACGGCAGCAATGGCTTGGCTCTCCTTTCAGCACTCTGATATAATTAAGAGCTCTGGGGCCTGAATATTTGGGCCCGAGAGAAGACTTTTTTTTCCCTCACTTCTTGTTCTTTTTCCTTCTCTCTCTTCATCCCACTTTCTAACGTCCTGAACGTGTGTATTAAATCACCATCTTGTAGAGGTACTTATGGTTGACCCAATAGAGTTAGAGTAGCTTTTATCATATCAAATCAGAGAGTTATTCTGTGATCTACATTTAATTAGACACGCTGACTCAGTGAATGGAACAACAGTCCCATTATTCTCCAAATTTCCATTTCCAAAATAGAATCAGACACTGCTGACCTTCACTTGTACGGTCAGAAGAAAGAAAAGAGACAATAAGCAAGAACACAGATAAATATCTGTAACAACACTCGAATGTAATTTTCTTTTCGTAAGATAAACTGATGGCATATCTCATGGCATGGCAAAAAAAAAACAGATCAAGGTAATGACAAACAAACAAAAACAAAATGCACTACATTAAATGATATAAAAAAATTACTAAATAAAACACTTTAAACTTCAACTTTTCAAGTTTCAAAAAGAACATTATATATAATTGTGATTCAGCTCCTTTGACTTAAAAACAATACGGCGCTGTCATCCAGCAGAGGTGATGGACCAGAGGGAACATGTTTTATTATGAGAAAGATTCTGTGGAGCCCAGTGGAGACTTCAGTCAAAGTCTGCAATTGCATGGTGCCAAAAACAGAGACGTTTTGACAAAATACAGCTCATAAAGCTCGTCTCCTATTATGTCCTCAAGCAACTCTATCAAAAGACAATTTTTCACAACACAAAGACTACAGTAGTGTACTTCACTTGCCTAGCAATATATCAAGGGTCCAGGCCTCACAAATGGCCTCATGTGACAGTTCACGCACACAGAATTTGCACTCAGTTCAGTGCCATTCATTCATTTTGCCAATTTTTTCGTTCGTTCACTGCCCCTTGTTTATTTAGTAAATAGCTTGGTTAGTTTAATCATGCTGTCAGTTACCATGAAAAATAAAATAATCAATTAAAAAAATGAATTAAATAAACACCCCTTTTCCCTTAAATCAGTGTATAAAATGAGCCAAAACAGATTAAAAAAAAAAAAAAGGAAAAAACACATAAGACCAGAACTCTACCAGATCTACTCATCTACCAGATTCTGATCCACAAGACGAGTTTCTGCAGCTCATGCAGAATATGAGGAGAGATGTATGGAGAAGCATGACATGGCCTGGGGTCTGTTGGTGGGTGTGGGGGGCCTCGTATCAGCCCTGACTCAAAGCACACTACGGGAGAGAAGCTTGCCTCTATCCAAAGTTGATAAAACAGAGTTAAACAAAGTGACAGCAGCAGAAAGCCTATATCGTGCAAGGTGGAGACTGTGCATCCGTTTTCTGACTGAAGGAACTGCAAACATACACACACTCAGGCTGGGCTTGTGCAGCTCTCCAGTGCCATCTAGGGGTTACAAAAAAAATGTAAGAGGGAAATACTGCTGATGAGTAAGATATTAAAACTAAAAGGAGATGGTTAGCAGACTGTAGCAAAAAGTTTACTACATCAGACACGTTCACTTAAATAGCATTCATATACCACAGACTGACTTGAGTGGTTTTGGGAATACTTTACTATGTCAAAAAATCTCACGGAAAATGTATTAAAAAAAATTGTGGAATTTAGAAACAGGCATGCTGAAATATAAGTATTTTCATATTTACCTTTAATGGGATTATTGGATGTACAGCAAGTGATAAAAGATACTTGGCTGATGCAACAACAGGTTGATAAAATGGTCTAATCACAGTCACAGAGTCTATTACACAAAGTTTATACTGATCTTTCTCCAAATGTCCATTTAGCCTGAATAGTATTAAAATAAACTTTTCACAAGTATCCACTCTCACTGAATCCTGAAAAGATTTCAGACAACAATAATCAACTGTTTCCATAGAGAGGTTTTGCAAATAATTGATAAGCTATACTGCCCCTCAGTGGTCATCGAAAAAGCCAGATCAAGCAATCAGCCAATCAATCAATCAAAATACAATGAACTACAAGCAATATCACAAGAACCAAACCAGGCGTGCGGGTGTCTCGGTGCGTGGCCATGGGTAAGAAATGAGGGGCCTCGCTGGTGGGTATGTTCAGCTCTTTGGCGATATCCAGTGCCTTTACATGGTGATGGCTCTGGTTATGGGCAGCTCCTCTGTTTTTTTTTTTTGTTTGTTTGTTTTTTTTAGGGTGCGTGCTGACGTACTTGCCTGTTGATTTCTCCGACAAGTTCCCTAGTAGGACCTCGGTAAGCTTTTCTTTCACTGTTAGCATTTTTAAGACTTAAGAAAAGTTACTAAAATTAACTTTAAGAAAGTTACTACTTTAATAATGCATCTGTGCCCTTTTTTAATTAATTCCCTCAGTTCACATTTATTGCAACTCCATGAAAAAGAGTGACAAGTACAAATTTTCTAAATATCTGTCTTTCACAGAAAAAATTAAGTCAAACAAATATGGAATGACATGAGTGAAAAAAAAACAATAGCATTTTTTTTTAAAGTGCACTATTCTTTTGCTAAAAGTAACCGTTTCACTCCTATTTACCGATGTGATGCTGAGACCAGCGTGATGTTTTATAGCCTTTATTGTAAACAGATAACAGTCTACAGTTCAGAGCAATTAGGAGGCGTTTAGCATTCTTTGTTTGCTGTGTACAATCGTTGACGGGCAGGCATTTGTTTTACTCTGCTAATAATCGATCTGTTTAACAATCAATCAATCATTTTAATTGTGGTTTCAGCAGCGCCTGAAACCTGGAAACTGTTGAGGCACCATTAGAAAAAAGGTTTGATCGATAGAGGGTTGCAGGCATGGCACTCCACCCCACCACCGAACTGATGACCTGAAAGTGAGGGCAAAATATAGCAAGCACCCATTTTATGGAAATACTCCTGTTTTAATGCATGTTATTAAAATGAATGTGAATTTTGTCTTATCCAGATGCTGATAATTACACAGCTCTCAAGAATGCTGTACATATTCAAACATGCACACCAGACGAAGGAACCACTTTCCAATCTACGCCTACATCCGTCAAAATCCAATTTATAAAGTGAGCGTAGGAAAGTCAGGCTTGATGCTTCTCAGAGTCTGCAGTACATCTATACAGGGGCATCAAACTGACAAACAAAAAACCTCCCCTACCCCTCAAAAAAGCCTGACAGTTTCCCAGTACATACACAGATGTACGCTTCTAAAAAGCCTGACAGCCTGAGATCTTCTCAGACATATATACGGAAAGCCCTTGCTCATCTTCCACCACTGTGCTGACAAGAGCCCTCTGCCTCAGTAAATCTGTAGGCCACCTCACCGAGGTTTGAGAGAGGAAAAGTGTGGGCATTGTATCGCACCCCATCACCAGAACTGCATGTACCTTTCATCACACCAGGCCCTACAGCGTGGCATTTTTCAACCTATTACCTCTCATTATAGTGCCCAAGCGGGAGTGGGGAGCATCTTTGAAACACACAGAGATAATTTGGCTTCTCTTTATGCTCACTCTGGTAAGAAGCACAAAGAAGAAACAACGAAACGAGAATGTGACGTCCATGTCAAGCAAACCTGATCCTCTTTGTATTTTGTGAGAGACCTCTGCTGGTTTTGAGGTGTGAAGTAGAGACACGCTGTAGAACCTGTAGACTTGAAAAATCACGTAGCATAAAATCCTAAAGAATTTAAAAATTCTGGCTTTCCATCAATCGATCTGTACCATTTCAATTCAGCTCAATGGATGCGCAGTGTAACCTGTATTTGACGTACTGTACCATAAAGTCTAGTGTGCCGTCGCTTTGCTGAGTGCACTGTGTTTCTCGCACACACGCAGAGTGTGAGTCTTACATACCATGCAAAATCAACACGCTACATGTAAAGAATATTCTTTGTTGTATTTTGCTGTCAAAGTAATGGCGTTTATTTGGAATTATTCAGCTTTTAAGAACAAGCAGAAGATATACCGCATTCTCCGGTAGTGGCAGGAACTAATGCGCAAACGGCAATCTCATTGGCCATCGCACACCTATTATCGTCCCCGTTTTGATTTCAGCAAAATAGTTAGAGCGAACGCTGACAACGTGATAAATATTCATGAGCCCAGCAGCTCAGCAATCCTCACTGCATTGTATATTGTTATTAGTAGTAGAATTAGAAGTAGTATTATCTTTTAATAATCATTACCATTATCTACTAATATTATCAATTTGTTTTGAAGAAAGACTGAATGAACGACAATATTCTTAAGCACCATCACCAGTCCTAAGTTCGGATAACTGTCATATTCTCCAAATTTCCAGTTTGCACTCCTTGTTTTTGGGGTCCATTAGTCTGTGTGTGCATCCAAAATTTTATTTGGATCGAGCTCAATCGGATCGATTAAGGTGTTTACATACAGGCTTTTCAGTCCAATTGAACTGTCAATCCGATTACTAACGGTTTATTTGGTTTATTACATCTCACCGACTTGCATGTACCATCATTTTTAACCTTTACACAAGTTGACAAAATTCCCTGAGGTCTTTATAAGACCTTTAAGATATTTTTTGGTCAAATAGTGTGGTGTGCTCGTCTGTGAAGCGAACGAACTACAAAACTGTTTCATGCTTTGCTCAAAGTTCTGCCATTGCGTTAGACCTGGTTACACTGTTGTCGCTTGCGAAAACCAAATGGCAGCGCCGTGGGTGGAAATAATTATAATAAGATCCCCTTCCTACGTCAGGAGGGGAGCAAAATCTGATCGGCTTATTTTTTTTACATGCTTGCATAGAAAGGCTTACCAAAAAAAAAAAATTACTGGGTTGTCACTTTTTAAGTTTTCTGGGTTGGTAGATGGCACAGGGGACCCGATTATAACGCTTAAAAATGGAAAAAGACAGACTTTCATGATATGTCCCCTTTAAATATAATGTTCCAAATGGTGGTGATATTTGATTATCATTGTGGCTGATGCTATTACATTCTTATAATGAATGCAGGAAAATAATAACTACAATCAAAAATGAAAGAGGCGATGGTATACCAAGAGAGTATTCTCATTGCCTGTAGCACAAAATAGAAACAATGAAAAAAAAAAAAAAAAAGGATCAGGTCACAAAGCTACACATGCTTATTCTAAAGTAGTGTGTGGTCAGTTAAAATGGGCCTCACGATTGTGTCTTTAATTGCTTGTGCCCTCTCTCTCTCCATTTGACTGCTATACCTCCATTGTCAACATCACAGCTCATTGTCATGCAAAAGCCTGATTCATTAAAATGCACTCCATTACCAAACCTACAGTGTAATTATTAGATAAAGAATTTATCACATGCACCGAAAATGCAAATCAAAAAGGTGTTCTTTCTCTCTCCATTAAAGTAATTGGTTTGCAAACACAGCCTTTTAGTAATGGCAAAAACTCAATTGAGAGAAAGGCTATTCTGGCCTTGTTAAACCTTGGAGGGAATTACAGGACTGTGCTTATGGGAGTTAAAGTGTCAGGGGACGAAGAGGAAGAAAGCCTGGAAATACAGGCGAAAGATACGGCTGTATATTGAAGAAGTGAAAATAAAAAAAAAATGTTGGCACCCTTTTTCACTCTTTGGTCGGGGTTGAAGAGCAACACACTACATTTTGGAAGAGTTAGGGTGAAGACAAGGGAGAAAGGGGTCTGATCTGGTTAAATATCATGCCTGTCTTATTTCATTGTGCACCTGCAATTTTCAAAAAAGCTTTTGTCGTCAATAGAATTCACGTTTATTCTGCAATTATCTCCTGAACGCCACAGGGGGTACATTACAGTAAAAAATTGAGCTATTATAATACCTTTCTTTAGAAATTGTTCCTCGAAAAGGCAGACAACCACAAGATGCGCAATTAGTCAGTAAGAACGGAAATTATTTTTCAGCAGCATAATGCAGTAAACAGGTGCACAACTAAAACTGTTTTAGACTTCTTTCAGAACCAAAATAGCTGGAAGTGTTCAAAGGTGGAGTCGGCACCTTTTGCAGCAGCTTAACCACTAAAAAGAATTGACTTGGTTTAAGGGCTTGCATTATTTACTAAAGAAACTGAAAAACTCTCATTTTTTTAATCAATCAGGTGCAGCCTTTCAAGACTAAAAACTAGAGAAACATAAATATTCATGTATCGCTTTATCTTGTTTCAACAGTACTTATTGAAGTATTAAAATAACTATGAAGAGACCTTGAAGAGGGAATAGGGGAACAGGAAAAAAGGGTTTGTAATATGCAGACTTCATTAACACCATAATGGCAGCATTAAAACAGGTGCTTAAACAATAAAAAACTCCCTTAGTGAGACCCAATGCGTCAAATGTTTATGTTATTAAAAAACTGATTAGAAAAACGATATAAAAATATCAATAATAAAATAAATAAATGCTCATCTTCGTACTTTTTTTTTATTCATTATAAACCACAAAAAAATGAAACGTTCTGCATTATCTCCCTTTCAACCAGTGCTAGACTAAAATAAGTTCACTCATCTTTAATAACCTTTGAACCTCATACCTAATCCTTCAAAGTTTTCCATCGGAAGTATAATTTCACTGTATTAAATGTAATTGTGTAAAACTGTAAAAATATTAGATGTTCTTTTTAACTTGTTAAACTTTTACCATTAGTAATATCCACATTATCTGTTTCAGGTTGGGTAATTGAGGCTCTCTAAGTACTTTTTATAACACTAAGGGGGAAATTAACAGGGCATGATTCTTTTACAAATGTTCTTATACCTGAGATTTAATCCAAAATATAGAATCATATCTGTTTAACTCAATACACCCTCTCAGGTTCCTCTCCTTTCCAAGAGCTCTGTGCAAGCTCTGTGAACTTCAAGAAATTTAGATTAAGCTATAATTTAAGAGTTAAGGTGTGAGCTACACTTAAAAGGTGTGTAAATGTCAAGTGCTTTAATACAGTCATAAATAAAAGAGATAAAATAAAGAATATGAATCTTGTGTCACATTCAGCCATGGCACAGATGTGTCTATCTGCAGGAATTAAGAGATTATAGCGAAATCTCACCATCACTTTTATGGCAGGCTCACAGCAGATAGCGCCTAATTCCTGTCTGGAATCCGTTGGGGTCAACCGTCGACAAATGGAGAAGTGGAATTTGCGGGTTATTGGCAGAGGATCTGTAATAGGGCTGACATTTACCATCAGCCTCTCCCTGATAATAATGACCATTTCTCTGTGAAACACAAAAGGAAAGCTGTCCCGAATACGATAAACCAGAAGTTCATAAGTGAGGATCAGTCAAGGACAGGAATTAACTTAAGGTAAGAAGAATTTCGGAGTGGATAGCTCCCCTTCAACCTCTCCTATGGCTTCTATGAGTGCTGCACATGTCCCGCTTGCAACCCTTTCAAAGGCAGGTCAATGGCAAGAGATAATTAGCTGTAACGTATGATTAGCAGCATAAAGACATTATAAAATGGACTGTCCTGAGGGCAATGAAAGATGTTTCAGCACACATACACTCTTGAAAGACGCAAGAAGGTGAAGAAGGTGCTCTCTAAGCCTGAGAGAAGACACAGAAAAAATTATTTTAATCTTGTGGTGGATAACCGATAAATGGCTGATATTAAATTTCTTTAACATGTCATCTAAATAAATGAAAAACTTTTTTACAGTATATAGTATGAGAAATGGATATAGGGCTGCACGATTTGGGGAAAAATGTCATATTGCGATTATTGAGGTCAATATTGCGATTTGCGATATAATAAACAAATGGTTTCATGAGTCAACTTGCTTGGTTCAAGGAAAATGCACACACAGATTAGTGATAATGTTGAAATGTGTATTTCTCTACTCAAACTAGCAACAACTAAATGATTGATAACACCTATAAAGATCAATAAGCAATTGATGTCTGGATAAAAATGCACAGGCAGCACGCTCTTTTTTGTCTTGTCGCACATGAATGGTTTAAAAGCATTTGCATGAATAAGAGCGAGATAATGTAACACTATATTGCGATAGCGATATGATTAATCGTTAGGGGTGTAACGGTTCGCAAAATTCACGGTTCGGTTTGATACACTGGTGTTATGGTTCGGTACGTTTTCGATACAGCAAAATGAAAGAAATGCCAGAGAAATGTCCTTGATTTTATAATTTTTTTAATTAAAACTAACATCATAAAGTATGATCATTTTTTACTTTGAGCAATGATGGAGCTATACTTGACTCTTCTTAGGAGCATATAAAACAAAAACAGTTCCTTGCTCCTTGAAAAAAAAAAGTAATATTGTAGTAGTTATAAACAAAGGTTTATTTTTATTTCAGATTAAAAAAAAATTCATATTGTCGAAATAAAAACCGACGTAACTAAAAAGCATTGTTGCCTAACTTACTATTCCTGCCAAACTTCCATGGTTACAGTTAGTGTTACTATAGTAAATCCATGGTGATAGTTGCTGATATGTGGACACTGGATAGTTCATTCATGGCACAATGTTTCTTCCTGGGTTCCACATCAGCGCTGTTTGATCCGTTAATAACTGAGAAATGTGAATGCTTCTCACTAGATCTCGCAGCGATGTTATTACTTCAGTGGCGAATTCAAATGCTTTATTTAGCGCTGTGTAGTAACCGTGTCGCTTTATCAAGATCAGCTCGCACTGCATTGGTCCAAACTGATAAACACAAAATAACGAGTAGCGCAGTTTCGCTCTGCTTTCATTACATTTACTATTTGATGTTGGGCAATGTTGTGGTCGAGTCAGCGCGCTTGCCACGCGCCTACATTTGAAATAACTAAATTTTGGTCGGCAGAAAAAATGGTCCAACGAATATGATCGTTGGTTCAATACGAATACGTGTATCGTTACACCCCTATTAATCGTGCAGCACTATTTGAGATGAATATCTAAATGTAAAAAGAGAGAAAATGAGCATGCACAATGAAACATCCAATATCAACAAATACCAATAAAATATGAAGGATTATTGATTTTATTTATAAACTTTTTCAATCGTGGTGAGGGGCAATTAGAAAATATGACCATTAATATAATTAATCAACAATTAACACCAGAAAACACATGCAAGTAAAGATGCCAATAGGACGACACAAATTTATACTGAGGAACTGAGTTACGGGCAAGGCAGCAGAGACGGATCAAGGTCAAGTTTATTTGTATAGCACCTTTAAACAACACGAATGTTGACCAAAGTGCTTCACAGTCTAAGTACAGCTGCGCATACAGCTAGCATAACATTTAAAAAAAAAAATAGTAACTTAGATGATGATCTAAGTGATCTCTGAGGAGCATATAATCTTAAAAGTTCAGATATATAAATCGGGGCCAAACCGTTTAAAGCTTTGAACACATAAGTTAAAATCTTGAAATCAATCCTATGTTTCACGGGTAGCCAGTGGAGGGAGGCCCGTATAGGTGTGATATGTTTCCTCTTTTTTGTCCCAGTAAGGAAGCGAGCTGCAGCATTTTGCACAAACTGCAAACGTGAAATTGATGATTGACTAATTCCAGCGTACAAAGCATTACAGTAATCGAGTCGTGAGGATATCAGCATGTATTACTATCTCCAAATCTTTAAAAGTTAGAATATGCTTTAATTTACGAAGACACTTTAGTTGAAAAAAGCTGGCGCTAACTACAGAGTTTATTTGTTTATCAAAATTAATCTCATAGTCAAAAATGACCCCAAGATTTCTAACGTGAGAGTTAACTTTTAACTGCGAATTACTTAATAAAACACTGTATTTATCAATTTGAGTTTTAGACCCAAAAAGGATAACCTCTGTTTTCTTTTCATTCAATTGAAGAAAATTTTTGTCCATCCAATCTCTGATATCCTTCAAACACGCTAACAAGGACGAGACAGATTCATTCCCAAAATCTAATGGTAAATAGAGTTGAGTATCATCTGCATAGATGTGATAATTGATCTTGTAATGTTCGAAAATCCGGCGCAGAGGTAGCA
The DNA here is from genome assembly GCA_030578275.1 of Meda fulgida. Classification (NCBI taxonomy): domain Eukaryota; kingdom Metazoa; phylum Chordata; class Actinopteri; order Cypriniformes; family Leuciscidae; genus Meda; species Meda fulgida. The sequence goes on from CM060626.1 coordinate 7,815,507, forward strand.
TGTAAAGAGAGAATAAAAATGGACCCAAAATGGAGCCCTGGGGCACCCCACAAGTTATTGGTACTAAAGATGAGGAAAATTCTCCAATTTCAACAGACAAACTCCTATTTAAAAGATACGACTCGAGCCACTGTAATGCACTTTCGCGGATGCCGACCTCATGTTTTAATCTCTGCAACATAATAGAATGGTCCACAGTGTCAAAGGCTGCGCTTAGGTCTAACAAAACGAGGACTGCACAGTTTCCAGCGTCGACTGATATTAAGATATCATTGGTCACTCTAAGTAAGGCAGATTCAGTACTATGTTTGGCCTTGAAAGCAGACTGAAATGGATCTAAGATGTTGTTTACAATTAAGTAAGGTGTGAGTTGATTTAAAACAACTTTTTCTAAAACTTTTAATAGAAAAGGCCATTTTGAAATCGGCCTATAGTTACTTCTGAAAAAATCGAGGCTGTTTTTTTTTTAGCAAGGGGTGGATCACAGCGGGTTTTAAGCAAGATGGAACAATGCTGCTTTTTAGAGATCAGCTCACAAAGTCTCAATAACACAGCGCGAAAAGCCCTGCTGAACTCTAGAATGTTCTTCACTGGTCACTTCACATCGCCAGTCGCCTGAGCTTACCCTTTTCCTCCCAAAGCAAATTAGTTTTAGGGACACCCTCTGGTGTTGATGTGTTTCAGGGTTTAGACAAGTAAATGCAGTTTTGATTGCTTGCCTATGTCCAGCAGTGACCTCTCTGCATCCCGCTGGTCAAGAGAATTAAGAGGTGAATAGAATGACACTGCTTCCCCCATCGAGCCCACAGTAAAAGACCCAAGACTGTACTAATAAAGCTTGCCAATCTGGCAACCGCTGAGCTTTTCATTTCTCTAACCTCAGCGGTGAGAAACACTTGCTGTGGCCACTGCTTAAGAACCCAAGACTCCACTGACATTTACTCCAGAAGAAAGGATGGTGTTGTGTCTACAATGACGAGGCAGTCGTGTGGTAATAAGATTGTTTGTGCATTAAAGGCTGTTTGTGTGAAGTAGCCAAACATGGCTGTTTTTTATAAGACTTTAACGTCATTTCTGATATCCTATTAAAGTACTTGCCTAAAAACCTTAACAGAGATGTGTGAATAGAAAACTTATGCAGCTGACAATCCGACAATATGTGTTTCAGAGTGTTTAGGATTCATAGAGGGAGCTGATGATGGTCTGGAAAATTTGGAGTCTGGATATTTCAGAAAAAATTAAATGACCCCACAACAGTACACAGGATGAGGTACAAAATGTTAAAAAGAACTATATAGTTCTATAAAGCCAAGGCAAGGAGTTCTATGGCCTCAGTTTTGCACAATCACACTTCCAAGAGAAATGGTATGTTTCGAGCAAAGAGTCAACCGAGTAAACGATAAGAAGGCAATGTGCTTTGTCAGCTATAGCACATTAAAAATCACTTCCAAATAATTCCTGTCATTGTTAGAGAACTGAAAGCCTATGTAGCATTTTACAGTAAGGAAGCTAATTGGGTGTTTTCAAGAGTAAGAAATGGGTTAGAGGCAAGAGACCTATAGTAATGTAATGCAAGTAAGCACAGAATAAAAGATCAGATTAAATGAATGCTTGAACCATGCAGTGATGTTGTACTAATACAACTTCTGATATACATTTAATTATTTATTCAAAATAATAAAATATAAATAAATAAATAAATATAAAACTTTTTTCAATTCACTGGCCACAATAATACTGCAGAAGAGAGGAAAATGTAAAAGGTTTTCCTCAACACAAAAAGTACAAACTATTCACATAAATGTGAAACTGAGTTGTAAAGGGGTGGGCAATAGCCTATATTAATATATAAAAATAAATAAACCCCAATATGTTTTATTTCTTTTGACAACATTCAATATGCATCTCAATTTTTACATATTTGCTCTGACGCCATTCAAAATATGGTGTTAAAACATATGGTGCTCATATTTAAACTTAATGTTTCTTTTTTAAATACTATGAAAAAACAACTATTATGAAAAAAACTATTACAAATAAATAAAAACCCAGAGATATTTTGCATACTTTATAAAATCACAAGCAAACTTCATATTGTGAATATTCAACACATTGTACATGCAGTCCAAGGCTATACCATTCTAATGTGAATTTATTTTTATTTTTTTTAAATCATCAACACCCCTACAGTACAGTGTTTTTCAACAACTATGTGATATCTAAAATATGTGGAGCTGCAGTTTAGAAGAAAAACAACTTGAGGACGCAAGGTCCTGTCACCCTGCATCAGGCAGACTGGCTTCTCTGGAAGTGGTCGTTTTCTACAGAGTACCAAGCTATGCTACATCTGTGTAGACAATCACTCACACCTGTGTTCCTAAAGCTTACTGTATTCATCTTCATCACCACTGGCAGCTCCTACTGAGCACTGGATCACTATAGGTTGGGATGACATGTGGGATGTTGTGCATTTGTGGTCGGGGACTACAATAGCAAGAGAAAACAAATGCTGAGAGAAACAATACTCACAGAGGAACATACGCTTTGGTTTGTTTTGATGAGTACAACTCTATGGGAATAATCGTAGGTGGTCTTTTTATATAGACCTTGGGGAAACTCATTATTGCTGAAAGTACCAGATGACAGTCATTCAACCATCTCATCTGCATAACTAAATAGAGTTATACAGTAGATAGACATTCAGCAAATGAGCCTGACTTTAGACCAGATCTGCATGCACACACAATTTTGCATGGAAAACATCATACTGATTTGAATTTTGTAATCCAATAAATTGAAAGGAACAGTTAATAAAAAAAAAATAAAAAAAAAAATATCTGTCATCATTCACACACATTCTAAACCACTATGACTACATTCAGCAATGTAATTCACTGAAAGTCTTCCCCTACACCAAAGCTTACAAATACGTTGAAGTTGAATTAAGTCAAGTCATGGCAAGTTTGATGACAATACTGAGACACAAGAATCAATGATGTTAAATGTCACTAATATCAAACTTGGTCAAGTCAAGTATATTTATATAGCGCTTTTCACAATATAGATTGTATCAAAGCAGCTTCACAGTATCAATCAAAATAACAATGTTTGTTTCTTAGTGGAAAAAATATCCACGTTGGGTGGGGCTGATCAATGGGATTAATGAATGGTTAATTCGAATATCCTGGTCCAGCACGTTGGAAGCACAATATGTGAAAATTACAAATAATTTCACTTTAAGGTGAGCTCTTCCTTTGGTTTACTTTATAAAAGACTGGCCCAGAATAGACAACATCTGGATTTGATACCTTGACGAAAATATGCAAACGAAAGCTGCAGTATTACATAGAGCTGCACGATTCTAAATAGACAACTAAATAAAATAACATGTAATTTACTGGACGTTCTGACCTATGTCAATTGCTGCAGTCTATTTAAAACGTTTAATCTGAATAAATCATTTTTAAAAAAATTGGTTTGAATGAATGATTCAATGATTTACTTATAAATACTTCACTTGTTTCATTACTGGATGAATCTGAGTTTTTTTGTTGTTGAAGTTTTTGAATGAATGATTCAATGACAAATCCTTTTTTTAAACAATCACTTGTCATTGTGGCGTACCTGGTGGCGGAACAATGTAATGGATACAACAGATATTAAAAGCACCATGTTACATTGAAAAGTTGATTTACTCTATTTTGATCACTTTCCTAGACAGTGTTTATATCAGAACAGTAAAATTTTATCACAGTTATCACAGTTCTTCTGTGTTAATATGAATATTTGTAACAGAAATAATGATACTGTGATTGAAAAGACTGTTGTTTTATACTTATACATGACGACAACTACTCTCTCTTGCTCAGCGGAAGATTGTATGAATGTTCCAGTATGATTTTGTCAAAGGTTTAATAGACAGACAAATCATTGTCATTTAGGAATGAGATCACGTGGGTGTTTAACAGAGATCTTTTAACTATTAATCATGCAGATCTACACAGGAAAAATAGCAGAGTAGTTTTTCCAGAGTCTTTTTTTTCCCTCAAAAAGAGTTGTTTTTTTTATCTATTTTGAGTGAACAGAGTAAAATGTGTCCATAGAGTAGGAGCAAAATTAAAGAGTAACTGTGACTCCTCCCCAAAATCTTCTCCTCCCAAAGTTTTGTTTATCAGCCATTACTGTTCTGAGCGGCCATCGCGATCGCGGTCTGCATTTGGGTTTGGAAGAGATCGTTTTGCTTCTGCTGGATTTAAAAGTAAGTAGAATTCCAAAGTCTTAGTACTCATTTTCATAAAAATCGCCTCTGTTTTGATCTCAGATCATTTTGCCGCGTTTTTTGAACATTACTGAGATAGCTTTCTCATGTTAACTTGATGTGAAGTTTTACGTGACCGTTAGTGCTCGACAAGACAATCACTAATGTTAATCACTTGTTAAATGCTGTGGTACACCAAAATGTTTAGCCTACTTTAGTTTACTGGGAAAGCGAACGCATAGCCTAACCTTAACTTAGAGTTTAAGGATCACATCACAAGGATCACAAATATGGTCGAGCTTACATAAACTTTAATTGACACTAGTGAAACTAGCTAGCTGCATATTGATGTGTGTCCAGTAAGTTATACGTTAACGTTAAATATTGTGACGAGTGGCTCGAGTTGTGCGCCACATGTATTTGACTCTGTAAAGAGTTAAGTTAACGTTAGCCTTAGCTGCTAATAGGATTGATGGAGGTCATTTTGATTGTTAACAATGCGTTAATTATTTCTTCGTAATGAATAACTACACATGAACAAACGATTAACGCATTAACACTCTAGTAACAAATATTAACTAACGAAATTCCGATTAATGAATTAGTGAGTAATAGCGCTCAGAATGTGATAGTTCACTATTGGCTAATCAGTAACTTTTTTTCATACCTCCCATAGGACTACTAAACTACTACTGTATGCAGGTTCATAATTAACGTGAATAACGCATAATGTATAAAATATTGTAATGCTGGTAATCCACTGATAATGACTCAAGTAGTACCAATTAATTCATAGGGAACTACTTATTATTTGGAACAGTATTCTAAAGTTAAAAGCATGATAACTCCCTAGTAATGAATGACTAAAGTCATTGTAAGCTTTTGACATATAATCAGGGCTTCATCTGACTGAGTGCTAACGCCTTATGTATAACTCTGTCTTTTTGGTCCCTCCAGAATGCAAACCAACAACGTTGTCAGAGTGAAGTTCAAAGATACCAAGAATTTTTTTTCCCAACACCTTTTACATTTCAGACGTTTTTGGAATGTGGTGAGAGATAACAAACTTTAACATTGTTAATATTATTAATACTTTTCCCTCTAAATTTTTTTTAATAGTAATATAATAAGTGTATGATTGTATCTTATGGGGTATAAAAATAACTGTTTTAGTTCCTTTGGCATTGCTGGCCTTTGTCAATTTCCCAATGGTTTGTCTTCCTTCAGTTGCCAAGAAATTTGATCTTCCTACCATGGATGTAAAAGTCTTTGATGACTCAAAGACAGAGATTGATGAGGAAGCATTCGAATATCTGCTGACACAACCAGACATTGGTGTCCTAGAAATTTTCATCCCAGGCACAGCAACCCTTGATGGTAAATTGCTTGACATGCTTATCAAGTTTTGTTTATTCTCAGCGATATTCACCAATTTGCATAGGCTAATATGTCTATTCGACTAATTATCAATTGCTGTTATAGCATGCAATCAAAGTAGTATGAACATCTTCAGACCATTGATATGGTTTATATTGAAGATTCTTTAAGCTTAAGCTCATATTTAGGAGATAGTGAGGGCACGTCAGAGTCTGATGACACAGCAATGTTGATCAGAAGTCCTCCTGAAAAAAATCAAGCTGAGGAATGTCGCCTTGCCCAAGTAAGGATCACAAATCTTGCCTCTGAATTATATATACTGTATATAGAATTATTTAAATAGTAAAGATATTTGGAACTACACACACTTGTCAGTTGTTAATAATGTTTCTCATCTCTGCTCAATATTACATCATTCCCCCCTCCAGATGATTGAAGATATCCTAAAGAGCAGCCCTGGAGGCGAGAAGGTCATAAACGAATACACGCGCACTAAAAGTATGTCAGATGGCAGAAGACGTGACTTGGTGAAAATATTGGTTGCCCAGTTGACAAATGAACATGGGTAGGTTGTTCATACATTCATTTGTAAATTAATGTTTATGATGTAATGGGTTGTAATTAGTTTGTGTGTGTGTATATAGAACAAGCCCTTCCCGACGTTTGAAGGAAGAATATGCAAAGGGAATCATCTCCCTATTCCCATACTTGGCTGACCACAGGAGCAAGCTTGGTTATGTAAGTAGCTGTTGCCTCTCGATCTTTTTGATTTACAGGAGGATGATATACTCTGTATATTGCAGAGTAAAGATTATCTACATTATTATTCGTATGGTATTTATTTACTTGTGTAATGTATAACTACTAGGTCTGTGTATTGTTCTGGTCATAGGAGCATTATTACAATGCAGAAGATGGAAGTGGATATCTGGCATGGAGAATAAAACCCCTGCAGAAAGAAGCATCAGAGGGACGGATGAAACGCCAACGGCAACCACAAACAGGTGTGAGATTTGATGTTTAGTCTGCTTTTATTAGCTTGGATGGAAGGCTTAATAAACGTTTGTAACTTTTTTTATTGAACATACAACTTGGTCAGTCATAATGTAAATAAGGTCGAGTGTTACATAGTATCTTTTCAAAATATAATTGCTGTTCTTTTTAAATGCAAATATGTTTTGTATAATCATCCATGTTGGGCAAATTTAAAAGTCTGGGATACTCTCACTCTGGGATACTGTATATGCATGTTTTCTATGTTTTTTCCAGTCATCTAGTTCTGGTATAAATGTGTTGTGCTTTTGAAAGAAAAGGAACAAAATATTTTGTTTTCATATTGTCTTAAATACTTTTAGGTGGGCCAACTACTGACAGGGATCCCTTCAAAGAAGACAGCTGGTTGAATTATGAACGTCAGTGTAAGGGAGCTATTGCCCTGATGAAGCATACAGCTGATGAGGCAGTGGTAAAGGAAAAGATGTGGTTAACACTGGCCTATCGCCAGAAAATGCTGCACGACCCTAAAGAGTCATCTGATATTCTATCTATTTTCACACGATTCAAGGATATACCAGGCTTGGTATGTGACACTTCAAATCTTTAAACATGAAAACATACATGAAATTAAGTGCTATTGTTGTTCTGCAGTAATCCAGGCTCATTAGGTAAAAAAAGTGAGTTTGTACTGTGGTTCCTACTTAAATTATCTTTGATGAGCAGGATCTTTAATTATCAAAGATGAGCAGGTCCTTTTGATTACTACTGCATTAAAAACGTTTTGTTTAGCTGAACATGTCCATGCTTACAAAGTTGCACATGCCGCAGAAGCACCTTCTGTTTTGGAGATTAGGGATATTTTGCACCACAAGTTGTTTGACATTCTTATGACTTATGGTTGTGATTCTGATTTGTTTATTGTACCATATTGTTTCATGTAATTCTTCATCTCTCCTCTTACACTATCACAATTTTCTATTATTTTAGTATTTTTTTTTTTATCATAAGTGAATTGAGTGTAAGTGCAACATTGTTTAAATGGGTGCTTGATAAATAAAATTGAGACATGAGTATACAGTTGTTGATTTTGTTTTCAGACAAAGCAAGTTTTTCATTTATATTTTTATGACTTTGAGGGTAAAACATGAATGGTGTAATTCAGAAGAATAACTTATTCTTTATAGTTTACTCATAATTGATGATAAACAACTCTGGAGGGGAAGTAAATTGTGGCAGAGTAAATTTGAAGTTCCCCTGAACAGAGTTAAAAAGTAGCAGAGTCATTTTCTTGTAGCTCTGAACTGAGTAAAACAGCATGAGAGTTGATAAAAAAAAAAAACACTAAATAGAGTTAAATATCGTAGGAAAGAGTAAAATTGTATCACTAAATTGAGTATAATTAACTCTGGAAAAACTGCTCTATCAAAAGAGTAACTTTTACTCTTTTCAGAGAGGGACCAAATGTTATCTGGCATAGATTAAAATTTTCTTCAATTTGAGTAAATTTTACTCTGACAAATTTACTGTGTAGCAGTAAGCAAAAGGTACACATACTAGTAGAAAAGAGTTATTGGTACAAAAACTAAAATCACAACATTCTGAAAACTCAATTTATTTTGTGACAGTATAGTACAGAGGCAAATAGAAGTAAGAAAATTATAAATAGGAATTAGGAAATCCTGATGAGTGATCCTTATATTAGGGAAGTCTTGCCTTAATCTCCTTTCATTGTGTTTCGGACAGCACCTAAAATTTTATATATATATATATATATATATATATATATATATATATATATATATATATATATATATATATATATAATATATAGGTAAAAGTTATATTTCTTCTAGAAAATCAAATTAAGTTTGTGAAACTAAATGTTTATTAGATATTCAGAGATTTGTTTAAATGATGTAACCTTGGAAGCGAATTTGCTGAATGTTGACGGTAAATGAGAAAGTATTTTAGCCTGATTGTTTGCCTTTTCTGTTACAAATAGGCTAATATAAAAGCAAACTCATTACTTTTTCGAAAACCATTTACTTTTTGTTTACCAGTTCTGTAGCCACCAATTCTGTCTAACAAGTATTAGATATGACTGACAGAAATCATAAACTAATGAAGACGGAGAATGTGAGAGAGCGCTGCCGTTCTCTTCTCAGGCGCTGGTCCTCTCAGTGGCGCCCGTTAAAATAAAAGTCCCGCTTCCAACACATCGGCCAATCAGAAAAACGTATCGGCCGATGCCGATATTTTAAAAAAGCCAAATATGGTCGACCACTAACATTAACACATACATTTTGGGTTTTAATACTTGTATTGTGTTGTAACAGTTTTATAAAAGTAATAAGGAACTTGATGGAGTGCTGTATTGTGAATAAGTCACGGTTGTATTTAGTGTTGGGTACCGAAACCGGTCACAGATATGGAGCTGGTACCCAAGTAACCGGTATTTAACCGGACCGAATCAAAACGCAGATTTCGGTGCATAATTTCGGTGCCACTTAAATGCCTCAGCTGTTGGTTGAAATATTTGCCCTCTGATTCTCCGAAACGGACGTAAGAAGCAATCACCGCATGTGATCGCTAGTGAACCCTTTGACGCGTACGATCGTTCACACCATTGTGATTAGAACGTTCAGATCGCGTGATCAACTTCTAAATTAAAATCTGCATTCGCGTGTTGGCTGGCGCTGAGCCAGAGACAGACGCTCTGAGCGCTGTCATATTATAACAACTATTCAGCGTTTTCAACCACAAGGTTTATTTTAGGTTTCAGACATTTAAATACACATTTAAATACACAAGTACTAGCAAAACAACATTTATAGTTTGTAAAATACACACTGATGTCTATGGAAGCCGCAATAACAATCATTAAAATTATAAATTGATGACGTGTTTAGATACAGATAATGTATAGGTAACTATAAAATTTACTTTGTTCTTCTCACACTTCACCAGCCACTTTAATGTATTTTGGGAGAAGTAGGATGAATTGACGTGTTGTAGGCCTAAATCTGACAGATACAATTCTCTGAACTGCAGTGCGTACATATGGCGTCCATTGTTCATTATAGATCAACTAACATGAATCATGATCATTATCAAGGTTTCTTAAACGACGAAACATTCACTTACATGTATTTAAGAATAAAAATATCAGCCAAAAAGTGACTGACATGTAATGTAACCAATCACTGCTCGTTTTGTTCCGTGTCATGTTTAGTGTGAAAATGTAAAGTCGATGTCCATACAATAACAGACCGGCATACATTTAATAAATTATTCATTCAAGAACGGTGTGCACGTTTACTGCAAGAATAGAGCATGTAAATGTTATGTAAATTTGTTGTGTTTTATATTCAGACTACTTTAATATATTCCCCCAAAAAAAATTTTTTATAAAAAAGCTGTTATTTAATGTCACTTAATTCATCATCGTTTTGAGGCTCTCTTTTTTTTTTTTCAAGTATCGGTTCAGCAACCAGTACCGTTTTAAAAGTATCGATTTAGCACCGGTATCGGGAAGAGAAAAAACCCTAGTTGTATTCTCAACTCAACTCAGATTTATTTATATAGCACCACTAAAAACAACATTTGTTGACCAAGTTGCTGTACATCAAACATCATCAGCATTCCGCACAGAGTACAACATAGATTACACACAAAATAAAAACAGACCAAACACAGCACACATCAACTACAGTTATAATCCAGAGAAATAAAATACGTTTTAAGTTTTGCTTTAAACTCAAGCAGTGAAGAAGCAGTTCTAATAGGGACAGGGAGTATTCACAATACAGTACAGCCTCGCGAGTGCCTTGGCCTTAAACGTTTTTTTTTTTAATGGTACAGAATGTTTCTTCTTTGCCTGTTAAGGGATACCCCCTATATACCCCAGCTGTAAGACCATTAAAAGCAAAAGGGGAAAAACTAACTAATTAACCAGTTAATAAATGAGTGGGCATTTCTGTCAGTGCTGAGAGCACACTGGTGGCTATTTACATAACCTTTAGAGTAGTCTGTGAATTTCCATTTTCTCTCTATACTGAATAAAACATTCCTAACTTGACTGATGAATGTTGTGACTGCCTAATGGTAGTACTGTCCTTGGAACAGAGATCAGCTCAGAGTGCCTGTATCTGTATTTTAATGAATCTGGGGAAACATCCAGACTATAAAACACAAACACAATCTGTGTGCATCTTAAAACTAACTCTAATCATTACCTCAACCCTTAATTGTTTTTCTTTTTTTCATTTTCTCTTTTTTCACTCTACTCTTTTATCAATGATGAACATAAGGGTTGGCGATATGGCAAAAATAATTATTTTTTTTATTTTGGTTTTAGTATTTTGCAAGCAGCCAAACTAATTTCCTAATTTTAAAAACAAAGCCTTACAAGGACCGGATTCAAAATTTAAAAAAAGAGTGGCAGAGATTTGGTCCTGAGTGGCTAAGATAAAAAATCTTCTTTGCCATTATTTTATTTGGTATTAACAAATAAGAACAAAAGATACACATTACATATACACAACATAATATACAAATGAAATAAACAGTGACTTATTTATTCAGCTATATTAGGTGTATTTAACAGTAGCATTCAAAATAAGAAATTGAATGAACAATTATACAAATAAAACTCTACATATACTTCACTGTCTCTTGTTGTTTTATAACATTAAATGGATAGTTCCCCGTAAAAAAAAATTAAATTCCTGTCTTCATTTAAGCTCTCAAGTTGTTTTAAACCCGAATGAGTTTTTTTCTTCAGTTGAAAATAGAAATTATTTTGAAGAATGTGGGTAACCAAACATTTACTAATCCCCAGTGACTTCCATAGTAGGCTATATCAGGGTTTTTCCTGGCTCAAAACAAGGCGGAGGTGGTAAAATCCTGATCATGGCTGAACAAAACACTTTTTACAAGCCCATATTTTAGGTATTTTAATAGTAAGATAAATAGATTGTTATTTCGAGGACACTATTGTAAGGCTGTCTAACTCGATCCAATGGCGGCATTCGAATTAGCGGTGAAGGTCTCTGGGTGTTACTGTCTTTTCTCGAGGCAAAGTTTTTTGGTTAAATTAAATACATTTTGTCTTATGTATTTACTCGTTATTTCATCTGACTCCATAAAAGAAAAGGCTTTAATGATATCTGTGCATCATTAAATGTGAGTCTAATGTAGTTACACTAGTACACTAGACTACACTGTAGTCTTAAACTATCATATACTGTTTCTTTCCCACAGGATTTTGTGAAACTGTGGTGGCTGGACCTTTGTCCCGTTAGGGGGGTCCTGGGGCATGCTCCCCCGTAAGAGAACTCTGTATATTTTAAAGATAAATTCATTAATCTGGTGCACTTTGAGAGTTCAAAACTAAGAGTTACAACGTATGTGTGTGCAAATTGAACAAAGAAAAAGTCTGTGTATTGAATTGTACCTGAACATTAAAGGGGACTCTAGGGCTCTTGTGCTAGAGATGTGCGGATCAGCTCTAACGTCACCTGAATCCGCTGTTAAAAATAAGTCATCCAACCGCTCAAATCTATGATATTCTCTGATTTATATATCTCCACCTGATCATCACATTACAATATCAAATTCTCAGTGTTAAACATGATATGGCAAGCTGCTTTTAAATGAACATTTGTTTAAAATTAAAGTTCTTTGGCAAAATTACATTTTAGTAGCCTAAACACAGGCTTTACTCAAATTTAAATTATCACCGTTTCATTACATCATTGTTGGAAAACACTATTAGCAGAACTATTAACAGAATAAATCTGTTAAGCTTGTGTATATTTTTAGTTAAAGCTGTTAAGTTATAAAGCAATCACAGGGTACCCCCAGGATCCTCCAACTTAAATTCAAGGCTTTTTAAGACCTTTTTAATACCATTTCAAATGAAATTCAATGCCAACTTCGTACCCATTCCGAGAGAAGTATGAGGGGAAAATGTCAAATCTGTATACATTTTAAACCCTAGAAAATAATTATGTACAAGGAGGTTACTTGAATTAAATATATATTGAATTATATATCAGTCATTTTTAATACATACGCAACAGCATTGTAGCGCGCACGTGTGTGTAGGCCAGTGTTAATTTTGGCAGCCATTTTTGATTTAGTCTTAGTCTTCAGACGAAAATGCTTATTGGTCTTAATCACATTTGAGTCATCCTGTTTTTTATAGTTGTAGTTGACAAAGTCTTAGCATTTTTTGTCAACTTTTAGTCAAACTGCAGTTACTTTACTTTTGTTAAAAACTAAATAAGACCTTTGTAACGAAATCCAAGACTTTGTATACTAAATTCAAGGCTTTTAAGGCCTTAATTTGAGATGATCAAATTCAAGACTTTTTCAAGGCTTTTAAGACCCGCGGGTACCCTGAATCATGCATGTAGGGTTTTTCCCTTGTGTTTTATATTATGACCACTAGAAGGTGCTCTAGGCATGTTTTCCGTGATTGCTTTTCCCTGAATAGAAAAAACGTTGTTGAAAAAATACCCACCCAGTTCACTTAATGTGCAATTTTTTATAACTTGGCCGCTCCGAGCAGTGATCTAACGTGATCCGTGCATCACAATCGAATGCTTAGAGAATGGACACAGGCCGGGAACCCGCAACAGAACAAAAGGGCAACGAAATCTGCGTCACTTTTACTTAACTTTCTCGGTGGAAAAGGGGTATTGGAGCATGTGACTGTATTTGATATTTTTTTCGACACCCAGAGGTGGCACAAAATTTGATGGAGGCAGCCGCCTCGTAATTCTCTATGCAGGAAAAAATTTTTTGGTTACCCACATTTTGTGCTCAGCACAAGAAAGAAAGAAATACAGGTCTGGAACAACATTAGAGTGAGTAAATAATGACAATTTTAATTTTTGAGTGAAGTATCCCTGTAAGGACAAGCGACAGCATGTTTACTATTAGGCAGCTGTCACTTTAAGCTGCATGCATCTAAAATATAGACATGCATCCAATTTTCTCTCAACTGATTACTTTCACTTTAGACATAACCAACTGCGTAAACTTATATAAACATTGTGTGTAATTTTACAGTATTAGCGCAATGAGATTCGAAAGATCATTTAGTCCAGTAATCAGGCATTGTTTGACGGGCTTTTAGTGTGGGCGTGCTTCAGGTGTATATGCGCTCAGTAAAGCAAATGTAATAACAGCGCATCAGCACGCTAATGAAATGTTTAACTGGCAAGGCTTTAGAGCACATGCAAATAAGGAGCTTTCCTGAATTGCAGTGTCCCATGAGTGTAACTACCTCTGCATTATCGTGAATGTATGTCGCGTTGTACAGTATGTTCAGATGGAGGTGCCAGAACAGCAACTGATGACACTGTAGCACGATACTACGAAATTTCTTCAAAAGCAGATCGTGGAGACATTTTAATCGTCCACGATCAAAAACCATCATATCGCACACCCCTAGCTGAACATCACCTAAAGCAGCACATTTACATCTAGAATGGCTACAGTCAACCCTGTAACAAAGACTGTATGATTTAGTTGTTCACGGTTCCTTTTTGTATTTTTAGTCAAAGAGCACTATTTTGATACACATTTAATGGCACTGTCGAGGTGTCGATGAGTCGTGCCTATAAATGAACAAAGCTTTTGATTGACTGTCTGCCTTACTCGCCTCACAGTATACAGAAAGCAACATTGTACAACTGCTACAAAAGCGACAGGGTGAAAAACTGCATTCTTTTTGTGAATATTTAACTAACAACCTGTGTTTGACAAAACATTGCAGTATTTTTTTTTTTTCAAAGTTCTCTGTAAAAGGCTGCCCACAGTTATGCACTGGATGGTGTGATAAGGTCAAAGCACAATGGTCTTGTTCAACAGCCACAATCTTTTTAGAGGCACATTTTTTCTAAATCGAATTATGACCAATGTCACACGTTCACCTTCAGATCTTCAAATAGATGGAAAATAAACATTAAAAATCTGACCTTCAGCCATGGATGTCTTTAAAATTCTCTGTTTCCAAATCATCCTGGAACAACCACACAAAGTTTTTCAGTAGTACTGCGACAACATCCCCAACAATGTTAACTCTAAGGTCTGTTTTAAGCCTCTAATTCTTGGTATCTTTAGCTGAAAGAAAACAATGTAGAACACTTTTATTTAACTCAACAGCTATGTCTTTGTTACATGGTTTTGATACATGGTTTGTATGCAACCACCACTGACAGCTTGGCAGGAGCTCATTCTGAGAGTTTATTTGGTGTGCACCGGGTCAGACGGTGGTAGAGTGCAGGTAAGGATGTGTAGCTTGATGCAACAGTATTAGACACGCTAACAAGGACAGAAACACACTTCACAAGACACCAGATGCTGCTTAAACCCTTATTATTCAGTAACGATGTCTCCCAATTACTTTGACTTACACAAAACATCAACAATGGTACAGATACAAACGCTCAGTGTGGTTTATTAGCGTTGTCAATCATTACAGCATTATTTGCAAGCACAAACATACACAAAAGATTTTTGGAGCCAGGAGACTGTTTATACTGATCTGTTTTAATGCCATGCCATTTTCCATGGCTATTTCATGGGAAAAAAACAGGCAAAAATATAATAAAAGATACACAAAATATCTATGTAGGGCTAGACCGTGTGACCAACTGAAATGAAGCGCAATGAACTGAAACGAGTGATAGCTTTTTAATGATTATAACATCAATAACATATAATATGAAGTTAATATTAAGTGACTTACAATTTAGGAACAGTATGTTTTTTGCTCCATTTCATCAACGAAAACCGATCAAAACAAAATCACAGCTGAACCGCAGCAAATCTAGCAAACATGGGTGTTTCATTTATCAATCAATCTGCATTTTCAAACAAATCTAGTGAGTCAATGATTCAATGACCCATTCATAAAGACAGTCCCTTAATTTGCTCCTGAATGAATCAGCCGTTTGAACGAATCGATTGAATGAATGATTCACTGACAAAGGCAATGACATACTGTTCGTTTTAGTTTAATTTTTAAAATATTTCAATTATTTAAATCACTTAGTATTTCTATATTCAAAACCGATTTAAAACAATATCATAACATTGCTATCATGAATTTAAATGCATTCAAGCTACTTCTGAGCATCATTAAACAGGTAAATATACCTAAATGCCACCTTTTTTGTTCTTCTATGCCACCTCTGCAGTGCAAAGATGAATTTTGTTGATACAGATTTGATTTGATTGGTAACGTATTCTTCCAGATTGTATTATAATTCTAATTTGACATAAAAAGATGACATTTGATGAGGTTAAAGGGAAAAAAAAGATTCGACTAATATATCAAATATTACTGTATAATGGGAAGATTAATTTGTCATTGATCAGAAGGTGCTCCTAAAAAAAATGTAAAAATAGAGCTAGTGTTGTCAAAGTACCGGTAGTTCTGTACCAAGTCAGTACTGAAAATGTGACGATACCAGCATTTCAGTAGTACCGGGTATATCCGGTACCCACTAATAGGAGCTGCTTTTAGTCGCTTCTGTGATTATCTAAGAGCGGGGCTCCAGACTAACTTTTTTACTAGGAACACTGTAGCCGATATATACCAAGATATAGTGTTGGTGTATATTAAATTGCAAAAAGACTATTTAAATATTAACCCTGCATGTTCTGCTTGTCTCTGTGTGAATGAATGGGCAGACGCGCGGTTTCATTTACCACACACACACGCACACACAGCACGAGTGACAGTCGCTCTGTTTTCAGTCTCTGCTGCCTCAAGATATGACGACATGATGAAATTCATCTCTAGAGCCGCTCTGAAAGTCACTTCATGAGCATTTTACCATTTAATTTGAGAAAAACTATCGTCAGATAATACACAAACTCAAAAGGTCTTCATGGCAACCCGTCAAAATAAAAGTTCGGTTTAACTTGGGGAAATTTAAAGAAATAATTATATTAGGCTAGTGTACAGTAGATTTAGCTAAGTCTCCATGTATTAAAAATACTCCTATATCCAATCCAAAATCATCAGCTTTTCAAAAGCACAATTTCCTTATTAAGAAATTAAAACTACCACTGTCCAAGTTCAGCAAAAGAGCCCCAGATCATCATGCTTTGTACTCAATGTTCAACAGTTGGTATCATACAATGAAGACCCAACCTGCGTGACAAACCAAGTATTTTGATTCATCGGATTAGAGGACTGATGGAAAGCATGTTTCCTGATACCATGCCTAAATATCAGGCTCACCCAGAGCTAGATTTTGGATGGTGGATTGTTTCCTGCATATAACATTTGCCAACTCTATTGTCCCTTGCTACAATGAAGTGATTGAATTCCAGAGCACATATCTGGAGCAGAACAAAAGGCCAACCCTGCAAATGTGGGATATATTTATTAGTCCCATCATCATCCCAAGTATTAAAACCCAATAATTATTTCATGACCAACAATTTTGCGATTTTTTGAGCAGGACACAAAAGCGGAATGGAGAGGTTAATCTTTGTAATTACCAACCAAGGTATTATCCCACGAGGCAGACGAGGACATAAGAATAGCTTTGATTGTTCATTCGTTACTTTAGCATTTCTCTAAATATGTGACATTCACATGAACAACGGATCATAAATAATGGAGCAAGGGATTATGATGGTGGTGATTAAAACATGTTTAGAGGTCCATCTGCCCACCTGTCCAGCTGCCCGTCTATCATCTATGTCAGTGTTTCCCAACCTTTTTTTTAAGTCAAAGCACCCTTTGAAAATTTTTAAAAAAAAATGTGTGGCGCCCTGGAATTTAACTTCGATAAGATAACTCTAAAAGTATCAATATTCGATACCCCGGGGAAGAACCGCCATATAGGCTACTGTCATATATTTGTAATATTATCACATTTTTTGTCCATCCATTGAAAGTCTAGGCAATCAATAATTTCTTCTGAAGAGATCAATTTATATGATGAGAATTTAATTTAGGATTTTATTTATATATAGACATTGCTCAATTATAATTATAACTATCTTACCTAAATGTTTGCTAACTCGATGTATAGTGTTTTTACAATGGGGTAATTTTGTTGCAGTAGAACAAGATAGTTTGATTTCAAACTTTGAATTGAATTCTTTAAAAAGACAAGTAAACAGTCAGTAATAAAATGAACAAATAAATGACTTATGATAGAAAAAATAAATAAAACAGAAAAGCGTTCCGCACATTCAGCTGACATAAACCACACTTTCAATAAACAAACAAAACTTTTCAGTGATGAAATGTTTTCTGTATTCACAAATCTTGTGCGATGTCCTAACTGCCGGGATAATCACACAACGCGTCACATACACGTCCGCTAATGACACGTCCGATTCACAAACTAATGACTCATTTGAACCGATTCACTTTAATGAATGGTTAAAACAACGGATCTGTCCACAGGGTACCCCCAGGATCCTCCAACTTAAATTCAAGGCTTTTTAAGACCTTTTTAATACCATTTCAAATGAAATTCAATGCCAACTTCGTACCCATTCCGACAGAAGTATGAGGGGAAAATGTCAAATCTGTATACATTTTAAACCCTAGAAAATAATTATGTACAAGGAGGTTACTTGAATTAAATATATATTGAATTATATATCAGTCATTTTTAATACATACGCAACAGCATTGTAGCGCGCACGTGTGTGTAGGCCAGTGTTAATTTTGGCAGCCATTTTTGATTTAGTCTTAGTCTTCAGACGAAAATGCTTATTGGTCTTAATCACATTTGAGTCATCCTGTTTTTTATAGTTGTAGTTGACAAAGTCTTAGCATTTTTTGTCAACTTTTAGTCAAACTGCAGTTTTTAAGGCTTTTAAGACCCGCGGGTACCCTGGTCCAACACTGAACTCAAGAGACTTCTGAATCGGTGTATAACAAACGGTAACACTTTACAATAAGGTTCCTTTTATTAACTCTAGTTTACTACATTAGTTAACTACATTAGTTAAAATGAACAATTAATAGACTGCAATTCTACAGTATTATTCTTTGTTAATTTCAACATTTACAAATAGCCTACATTATTGAAATCAAAAGTTGCATTTGTAAACATTAGTTAATGTACTGTGAACTTACATGAACAAACAATGAACAGCTGTATTTATTAACTAAGATTAACAAAGATTAACAAACTCTTAAAACTATAACAAAGAGTGGTTAGCAAGATTTAGCCTAAATAAACTACAGTATTTTTAGGTTATTTATATGATAATGTGTAGAAAAATTCCCTAAAAAAATCATTTAGTTTAGACTGTAGTGAGGTGAAACCAGAAAATATAAAAATGTGCAAAGAAAGTTGTTAGCTAGCTTATAATTTTATTTAATTGTATATGTGGTAAGAAAATTAGACTTAGTTAAAAAACTTTTTAATGCTACTTTTTAATATTGATATGATTATATACCAAAATAATGATCAGGTCTATCAAAGAAGGATTTTATCCTATCTATGAAATAGATTTTTTTTTTTTTTTTTTTTTTTTTTTTAAAGAGGGCAGGAAAGGATGACAGTGTATGTCGTCCACCACCGAAGACCAAGGAAAAATCCTGAAAAGGTCTCTGCAGCAAACACAAAAGAACCCGGTGAAATGTTTTGATGTGTCTCTTGGCACAGCAAAGCACCAGATTCAATAAAATTATAATCACTTTTTTTATATAGCCTACTTTAACATTTTCACTGCTGTTCTAAAAATAGTTTTTGCCATTATCACAAACAAGCTACGTAGCTGTTCGAATCCGAGTGCAGGAGCACAAGGATTTCTGTCGTCTGATCGCACACTTTGGCCTGTACATTATTATTATTATTTTTCGGAACTTTTCTTTTCATTAACTTCGGTAGATACAACAAAGAAATTGTAATTGGTTGCTTTTTCTACAGAAAGCTGATTTTTATCGATCATTTATTGGTAAAGGGTGTGAGACCTGGAGTCACAGTGTGCCAGGTGTGGCTTGCGAGCCATAGGTTGCCGACCGCAGCTCTATTGCATTTATTTGTGCTATCGCTTGTAGCTTGATTATTTGTTCTTATTTTCTTTATTTTAATTTGGAAGTAGTCCTTATTATTCCTGAACATAGCATAAATCAAACCATGACCCTAAAACCATGATACAAACCAAACCATTACACCAAGTTCTATTTATCTATCCACCCTTCTATCTACCAAAGTATCATCCATTCCATCCACCCAATCTATTCTCCTATCTACTGTATGCTGTATTCCTTCTACTTAGTACCTACCCATCCATCAATAACAAATTCATGAATTCATTTTAGTTGACTGCACTGACACTATTGTATGAAAACAATTGAGCTGGATGACATCACTGTTTGCATTTTAAATGCCACACTGCCCATCACACCGATATGCTACGTGCATTTGAACATCAGGGATTTGTGGTTTCCAGCTCTTTTAATATTACTTAATGAGCACTAATCAAGACCTTATGACAATGCATCAATTTCCAAAAGAGCAAAAGCTTTGAGTATGAACATTCATTCAAGGTACAGCGAAAGGTAATTATACCCACACTCTATGCCGGCAATGGCAAGGTGAATGTTTTAAAAGGTGAATGTTGTTAACAGAGAGGGAGAGGAACCTATGCCAGAATCTATAGTTTCAATTACCAAGCGAGACGAAGGAGCAGAGCCAACAGGAAAGGCTTCACTGAAAGGCAATTATTCGTCAAGAACAAGGACAGGGGGTAAACAACCAGGCCTGAATGTCAAAAGACAAGAGATGGAGAGAGTGAGAGATGAAGGAGGGCAGGAGCATGCGGGTGCATGATAGAGAGAGAAAGAAACTCCAGGACGTTTTCCACATTTAAAGTAATGTCCATCCATCAAACTAGTCAAGGTAGTGTGAGAAGCTTATTTGAGTATGAAAAGGGAAATTTCAAAAACACAAATACATCACTGTCTGTTCTGTCCAACAGATTCAATTTTTATAAAGGATTTAATACATTTTATGTATAACCTAAGAAGAAAGGATGTGCAAAACCCTATACATTTTCAAAATCAAGTAGTTGGTGGATTCCTTGAGCGAACAGGCAGTCTAAACTTAAGCCCAGGATAATAAGGCTGGGTTTCAGGTTCACCTGACCTGAGGTGTTTCTAAAAATAATTACTTGATTAAATGGTTGTTCAACCTTAATTTTGAACCTTGTATATAAGGTTGTATATCTTTAAGTCTACTATTTTATTTAAGTCTGGAAATGCAGGGTAAAAAGCATTCATATAAATATTTAATAGTCAGGGACGTCGTTAGGCCTATTTTAGGGGGGCTGAAGCTACCCCAAAATGTTCCTTAGCCCCCCTAAATGATAATACGAACAACAATAACAATTCGATTTATGAGTATCCTCATAAAGAAAGGGGATACGGGATATTTTCGTGAGTCTCCCGCATAATAATAGCGGATCCCTGATGTGCGCAAATTAGTTAAAATCTCTCGGAATATCTAGAGCTCGCGAGCTCCAAACCGCGTAGCGCGCGCACACAGAGAAAGAGATAGCGAGAGTACTTGCGTGTGTGTGCTACAAAATAACTGGTAAGATATAGTTAAGTTTTAAGCAGCGTGTCAGATGCTCTGACAGATACTGTTGCTGACTGACCAGGCCCGGATTGGCTAATCGGGAGCACCGGGAGAATTCCCGGTGGGCCGGTCTGTTTTATTGGCCAGGAGGGCCGGTGTTGTCAATGCACGGGGTTGAATGCGCAGCCCCACTATTTTTTAATTATTTTCTCGCAGCCCCCGGATGTGCGAACAAAAAACAAGAGATACAAAACATGGATAATAGTAGTGCCTATACGATTCAGGGCCGTACCCACCATATCACGACGATAACCGGCCTCAACATGCAGCACTCAAACACCGCTCGTCAGCAAAGGCAAAATGTTTGAGATGACCGATCAAAGCAAGATGTATGTTCACAGAAGCGGGAACGAATCCCAACGCAACGCTTCACAAGATAAGATGCAAGTGGCTAAACTAAACAGCTGTTTTACGATAGAAGTTTTAAAACGACCGACAGAAATAATCAGAAGACCATATCAATCAAAGCTCAGCTTCGGTAAGGGGAGATTTAAAGATAAAGAGACTGAGAGAAGAAGAACGAGAGAAGGAGATGGAGATAATAGAGGAGAGCAGGTATAGGCAATAGCCTATTGCATACTGTGCCCAGAATGAGAATAACTTTATTACAATGAATTACTATTAAGTTCTTTGCCAATGACAGTGGGAAAATAATATGCCCCCGAACCCCGTAAGATCACTTTTGGGACCTCTGTATTTATAAAATCATGTGTGCTGCTATTGCATTGAATACAATACAATGAATTACAAGGCTGTACAGAACAGTTCACTATTGCAGACTTATATACTGAGGGTTTAATTACATTAGTTTAATATAGTCAGTCGGGAACTAAAGTGGGCCGGTCAGGCATGAAACTCCAGGGCTGAAAATGAGTCCCACTCCGGCCCTGCGACTGACAGATAAATAATTGCGCTGTTTAATGAGTTTGAGATGTGGTGCTTTCCTCAGTGCTTAACTTACATTTCACAGGTATATTCTCCATCTGTAAAGGTTAGAAAGTCAAACAAATTATGTCCATTTCACTGTGAGGAGAGGACGAGCTGCAAGGGAATCTGCGTTAAAATTCAAGCTTCCGTCAATGAGCGCCGCAGCGAACAACCAAACAGACGGAGCACAATATAGTGCAATAATTCTGACTAAAATATACATATTGCTAAGATATTTGTTGTTGCAGACAATAAATGTGCCATATATGGAATTTTAAACCTACAAGTATATTTTTATGAAAATTACCATTATAATGGGGTAATCAAATGCAGGCTAATAATTAGTTTGTGCTTTTGTTTTTAGTTTTAGTTTAGCCTTTAGTCATTTTAAAAACAAAAGCATTATTTTTGTTTTTAGATTTTAATGTTACAAAGTTAGAATGTAATGTGATTTTAACCACCTTTTTGCAAATAATATATTGCATAGCCTAGGCTACATTACATTCACTATTTGTTTCCATATCCTTCAATATCATCATTGTTTGGATATCATTGAGCAGGTTATGTAACCAAAAATAAATACAGATTTTCTTTATCCAAATAGAAAAATGTAGAAAGTACCGAGATATATATCGTATATAGCTATTTAACCAAAAAATACCGAGATATGCTTTTTTTGGCCATATCACCCAGCCCTATTTTGAATCCTTAAAAAAATCTTAAAATAACTACTTTCTTTAGTGAAGAACATAATCTAAAGAATCTTTTTTCCACTATAGAGAACCTTTTTGTGCAATTCAAAGTTTCCCTAGATGTTAAAGGTTCTTCATGGAACCATCAATGCCAATAAAGAACCTTTATTTTACGAGTGTAGTGTAAATGAACATGGATGAGCGTCATGTTATTTATTTGGTAGAATTAAAATGTTGGGTCATTTATTTAGGTCATTTTATTTGAGAAAATTCTAAAGATTCCAATACATAAGGAGTTTTATCATGATTGTCCAAGGTCAATGAGTTTCAGCACTCTAAATGTAGTAAAAGAAAGCTGATTGGAGAAAAAACACAAGTCCTGACCAGCCACTCCAGATAGCAAATACAATTCAAATTGAATCATCCTGAAATCTCCAAGCACTCCAAAATAATTAAATTCTCAGCGGAAAGAGGGAAGCAGCATTATAATTAAACTTCCTTGTTCTTGTTTCTCTTCCACCGTTCGTAGGCCCTGTAAACGAACACAAAGCTAACCGACAGGAGGATTAGATTGGGGAATTAATTTCGGCAGAAAAACATGCATTTTTTTATCCATCTAGCCTGAATCCTGCATATAGTGTTTCCACTTGTGTGTAGCTATATCGTGCAATGGAAGAACTGGAGGATTTGGTGAACACGCTCAGTTCTAAGACGTGTACACTTGTCAGTCTCTCTCACCAACACATCGGGACTTATAAACAGACAAACAATCCTCTAAGCAGCATGGCCTAAAACTCAGAAATTAATCTAATGCAGAGAGCTCCAATCAGCATGTATAAGGAAGAATGCTTGGGGCAAATAACTCCCACCTGTAGTTTTTGATGAGCACCTGATGCTTTTTTGTTTCCAAAGCTAACCTAGCAAACTAATTAATTAATCAATCAGCAAGTTGATTAACATACAAGCCGAATTAGGTATACAATGTTAAAAAATGTTAAAGGGGACATATCATGAAATTCTGACTTTTTCCGTGTTTAAGTGCTATAATCGGGTCTCTGGTGCATCTACCAACACAGAAAAAGTGAAAAGTGACAACCCAGTAACTTTGTTTTGGTAAGCCTTTCTCTGCAAGCATGTAAAAAATAAGCCAATCAGATTTCGCTCCCTTTCTGACATAGGAAGGGGATCTTATTATAATATTTCCGCCCCTTAATCTGAGTGTTTCCACCCACTGCGCTGCCATTAGGTTTTCGCAAGTGACAACAGTGTAACCAGGTCTAACGCAATGGAAAAACTTCGAGCAAAACATGAAAACTGTTCTGTAGTTCGTTGGCTTTACAGACGCGCACAGAACACTATTTGGCCAAAAAAAATATTTCTGAGATTTTGGATGAGTGAAAGTATTTGCGTGTTTTGTAATTGTCTCCAAAGCGTGTGTAAAGGATCGGCCCTCTTCTGAACGGGGGCGGGGAGCAGCAGCTCATTTAAAAAAAACACTAACAAAAATGGCCCGTTTTTGCTCACATCCAAAAAGGGGGCAATTTGTCAAGCTATAATAAATGATCTGGGGGGTATTTCTGAAATTTCAGACACATTCTGGGGACACCATAGATTTATATTACATCTTGTGAAAAGAGGCATAATGTCACCTTTAAAGAAGGACTATTAAGAAAAAAACATAACTGATTAATTTATTTGGCATCACTGAGAAGCCAAACTTTCATATTAAAACAAAGGAGGATTTATATTAATGTCTGTTTTTATTTCTCAACAGCATTTCTTCTTCCTCCAGTATTCTAGCATAAAACTCAAGACTATTTGTAGAAAAGTGAAATGGTGAATTACACATCGGGAGATGATGTAAAATCACATCTTGCCATCCTTTACCACAGAAAAAATGAGTTCATAAGTATACATGAGGAGACTCAACACCCCCCTCTCACCTCAGGACAAGAGAACAAAAGAGACAAACTAAAATGAGGGCAATCATCTCCGATAAATACAGTCTTTAGCCTGTCAATGTCATCATAAGAGGCCTGCAGTTACAGATATTTTCATCAGGGCAAACCCACCAGTACAATAAACTCACACACAGTCAGCACAGGCACACAACAACAAATTAACACGGACATACATGCACATGGTGTCTCTGTGGTGTTCCTGCACCATAGCTTATTATTTTGTTGTTTTACAAAGACACTGACACATCTGACATGGGATCGACTAACTTATTGGAGCAGTCTGTGACGTGACCTCCTATGGCCTTTCGGTCAAACTAGTCTGTCTATTTCGGTATCAGGGTTAATTATGGAAATCCATTATGAAGCAAAAGGCAGCTCAAAGGAATCAAATGCATTTACTGCGCATGCTTTCAGGTTTATATGTTAGTCTGTGTGGCTGCAATTATTCTTTGACTTACAGTTTTTGCAGCTGTGATGATGTACTGAAGGACCATCTCCCTTTTTGTGCCCAAGTCCTTCTCTCTGAGTGGTGCTTTCTTCTCTTCATTAAGATTCATATCCTCCTGAAAATACAAACCACATACAAGAGAAGGAAAATTTCATGTTACAAGAAAAAACATCAAGTCCTTCAGTATTGTGACCTGCTTTATGAGAATCTACATCATTACAAGCGATGAAACATTTGATCCAAACAAAAGAGACTAATGAATTATATACTGCTCTACATATTTCTGCTCAAAAGAAAAATAGTACTGGAGATGCTGGTTGTTAACTTGGCAGAGAAGAGCAAAGAGCTCTTACATCTTTCAATGCTCACATGAATCAAACCATGCCTAACACCTGTTCTTTTTGGAACTACAAATAAATTAAACCACAGGATGTCAACCTCTACTCTACTCGTGAATCCATCAGGCAGATACGACATTAAGAAAAAGGAGATTGACAAAAAAGGAATATAAAATAAGTAAAGCCATTTTGTTTAGAAAAAAATTTACATCTACATATAATTTGGATAAATCTTGCAAAATTGCCATGCTGGGTAGTTAGGGTGTTGATAGCAGGTGTTGATAGCGCACGAGTGCTAGTGAGAACAAAACAGCACAGGTTGTATTTAAACTAAACTCATTTAAGCTTTGCCAATTTAAACATTCAAGAGAAAAAGACGCGGAAGAAAACTCGCACACGCTGTGGGAAGTTTTGTTTGCGTACACATCCAAAGCAGGCACACGGAAAGCCGAGTCTCAGACAGCGCACAAATATTGAGTTCTCTTTCAAGTCTTGCGCTGTTTGGACAAATTCACACAAAAATGGTGTCAACATGGATGTCTTGGGGAATATCCTAGCAGACATAGTCGGTTATGTGTTAAGTGAATGAAACAGTCGAGGCATGTGAATTGGATCAGTACATTATATCAAAGTGACAGCAGCCTAATATTGCTGTATGTGTTTTTAATGTTAATCAAACCACAAAAGACAAGTAAATCACTCACTGTTCTTGATTGAATAGCTTTTGTAACTTTAATAAGGATTAATCTTTAATTAAAACAGTCAAATATGCAATGTTATTTTACATTTGATTACTTTATTCAATTTCTCCACCTGAAAACTAATGTTAGACCTACCTGAAAAACCTGAAAAGCACTGTTTATTTTATTTGTATCTTTGCTCTATTGTATTAATTTGTGCTGTTGCTTGTAGTTAGATTGTTGTTCTCATTTTCTTAAATTTCATTTGAAGTAGTCCTTTTGTCCATGAACATAGCACATTCTGAATGGTACTGAAACCGTGACCCTAAAACCGTAATACAAACCAAACCCTGATTAATTTGAACCGTTACACCAAGTGTTTACTATGTCTGTGTTCGCAGTCAATTTTTGGGATATACAGCAGCAACTGCTTACAAGTGTGAATCATGAAATGTTTTGTTCAGTCAGGAGATTAAAGTAGCTGCTTGAATATGCTCATTCAGTTGTATAATGAAACATCTGAAGTCACAACCGCATTCCAACTAACCACAGCAGTAACCACAGCAGCAGTGTCAAACATGGCGTGTCCATAAAACCGTTAAGTTTTACCACGATCGACAGCACGTGTCCAATCGAGGCGGAAGTTCATCCATTAGATATTTTAAATAGCCAACAACAGCCTTAAAAGCTTTGTAACCAGTTGCAGAGAGTACGTTTCAGCCACGGCAGTTCGTAAAAAGCAGAATGCTGTATGAGCTCAGCCATATTAAGCACAAAATATGAGACTGACAACCATATTCCAGTTTTACAGTTTGCAGAGCACCATTTTATAAAAAGCACAACAAATCGACACATTCCGTGCAAATTGACTAATTTAGGTAATCGATGTAATCAATTGCGTCAACGGATCTTTCCAGCCCTAAAGGACAGTGTTGGATTTTCACTACAGTTAGTCTCAAATTTATGTCCATTCA
This sequence comes from Meda fulgida, assembly GCA_030578275.1. NCBI lineage: Eukaryota > Metazoa > Chordata > Actinopteri > Cypriniformes > Leuciscidae > Meda > Meda fulgida. The sequence continues at coordinate 7,842,797 of CM060626.1, forward strand.
AATTTTCAGGGCACATAACCCTTTTCCCATCACTAGACGCATAAAAATATGTAAATACACATGTACTGACAATATGTAGATGTAAAATACGTACTACTTGTAAATAGGTTAATTTGTTCCAAAAGTGTTAAGAATATGTCAGCTGGCTATCGCTATTTTGTGTGGCTCCTCACCAAAACGGTTGTGATAATTTCAGAGCATCAGATAGGTATGTGTAGTTTTTATATTTAGTGAAAGTTCTGTATAATTTAATTGGTTTAAACGAACAAGCAATTTTGCTACGCTGGTCTCTGAAAGCTAAAATTGAATCTAAAAATCTGCCCTAGTTTTTAAAGGAAGTCAAGTTTTTTTGATTAAACACTTTAAAATTTAAATAACTGATTAATAAAAGCCATTTTTTGCTAAACTGGCATTATAAACATCTGTTGTCTATGTAGACACATTACTGTGTGCAACTTTGTGAGATGTTTTAAAGATTAGTACCTAGCACAAGCCTGATTGATTAAGTCATGAATTATGTATTAGAAACAATTAATGGGCCAATTTCTGAAAAAATTAGAAATTAACAGTGAAACAGAAATGAGCATGTTCAAAAATCTGAACCTGCTGTACCGCTAAAACAGACATTGGCAGATATACTTGGCAATTTTACTTCCAAGATTACTGAAGCAACACGTCCTGTGCCAAAGAAAACTAGTGCACTGCACTGCTCAAACACACCATCTCTGACAGAAAGGTCAGAAAAGGAGAAAAGGAGAAAAGAACTAGCGTGTACCCGGCGTGGACAGTTTACAACTACCATCAAAAGATAGAAAGGGTGTGGAAATCTCAAGGCAAAAGACAGAACAATAAAATCGATAAGGTAGAGAAGGAAGGAAAGAGATGAAGAGGTAGATGAGAGAGAAAAACAATAACAGCTGCATACGATGTTGAGTGCAACGTTCCTAGTGTCCTCCAATCTTATTTCCCTTTCCCCACAGCATCTCTCCCTTTCATCCCTTTCAAGAGAGGATAGATCAGCAGTGCCATTTAAAATTTCACTCATGGGTTCGCAGGCGTGATGCAGTCCTCGTGTGTCAGAGCGGAGAGGAGGATGCTGGGATAGGTGCGGATAGGGCGCAGAGCGGAAAGGCATCCATTACCACTGTTGGCCCTGTCACCTCTGCTGGCATGCTCATGTATCCAAACCCGTACTTGCCATGACTAATTACTGCGTCTCTGCCCACGTTATCCACACTCTTCCTTCTCTACCCAGCAGTGGCTCCTCCTGTCACTCAATCCTGCGCTTGGAGATGCTGCTCAACAGCTAACACTACCTCCACTTTTAGAAAGGGCAGAGATAGGGGCCTCTGTAAGATAGCGCTCAGGCAATGGGGGGCTGTGCAATGTTTTAAATTGATATTTGAGAGAAATTGGATGAAATAGATAGATGTGAGTTAAATGTAGGACAAAAGTACAATCAGTTAACTTTCGACAGCAGCATAATTGTGTATATATCTAAAAGTCTAAACAAAAGTTTTTAAAGTAAAGATTTTTTACTTTTTTAAAAAGTGACAAAGAAATCTTGTACAGGCCTAAAACTTTTACATTTAAATTGACAAAAATATTAGTACAATAAATACAAATTTCAACAGGCATTCTACAAAATAATTTTTATCGTAAGTGCTTATTTAATCTGACCATGTGCAATTTTGCAATTACTTAGTAATGCCTAAGTCCAAAACCAAAATATATTTTAGGGTTAAGCAGCAGTTTAAAAAAAAATATTCAAAACATCTCTATTCTTTAATTTATTTTTGTGCATTTTCTTTTATTTACCACAATAAACAAAGGTGCTTGCAAACATTTGTCCGTGACTGTATGACGCAAGTGAGTATATGCAATTTATAGACATGAGGGCCTTGTCCTTCTCTGAATACACGCTGATTGAGGTCAGTGACCCATAAAAATCCATTTCATTATGAAAAGGTTGCGTTTCTTAAAACATAATTGCAAATAAATCTCTAGTGATTATTGTGTTTGAAAGGTTGATAAAGGTCATTGTGTAGGAGTGATAATTAACTGGTTTTATACATGTCCACAGTAAGCAGACGTGTACAATAGCGTAAATGTATATCAACAAATCCTTTAGTGTCAGAAATTGGGTCTCATTTACTCACCGTGTGTACTTTGTTTTAAATTTTATTCTAAATGTACAAAATAATTTAGGAACAAGGAAACCACACGTACGCAGAAATCACATACTCTGAGTGGTCCTATAAACTTATTAAGCCACTGTTTTATGTTCAGCTTTATTTGAGAAGAGTCATTTTGCAGAATTACCATTCAATCTGTAAATGTACCAACTCAGCGACCATTATGGACATTTGCTGTTATTCTGCATTAGTTGCATCTTTCCCAAATAAACCATAAGTATATCAAGGCACTTTAGTCCTGTATAAATTAAATACATAGGCTATTAATTCCTTTACAAATAAAGCTTTCTTTTGTTATTTTATCAACATTACTGACAGACACATATTAGGCTGCTGTCACTTTAAGAGCTAGTGCACGGATCCATTATACTACTGTTACACATGCGTTTTGACGCTTGCCTTTGAGAGAGAGAGAGAAAAGCACCGCTGAATCAGACATGCTGTTTGTGAAATTACATCTTTTAAAATTACTGTTTTGATTTTATAATCTGTGTGGATTAAATTTACTCATACAATCTATATGCTAAAGTGAATAAATGTTTGCGGGAATGATTAAAATGATGTGCAATACACCTTGGTAGCCTATATTACAGTCTGTTACATACATTTAGTCATCTGCTGTGCCAGTCTAATGTTATTTATTATCAACATTGGTTCTAAAATGTCAAGATCACTGTTCACTGTCTGTGTTGCGGAAGGTACGTGCCTTACAGCTCGAGCTGCGAGTTTCTGCATAAAAATGCAGATTCGTGTTTTGTACAGCTGGCTAATCAGAGGTCAAGTCAAGTATATTTATATAGCGCTTTTCACAATATAGATTGTATTAAAGCAGCTTCACAGTATCAATCAAAATAACAAAGTTTGTTTCTTAGTGGAAAAAACATCCACGTTTGGTAGGGCTGATCAATAGTATTAATGATTGGTGAATTAATTTGAATATCATTTGTTATAATTTTGAATATTGAATATAATAATATTGAATATAGAGGTCTGTAATCTGGGTCTGTATTAAAGGTATTTTTGGGTTTGAACTTTTCTTTGAGGATGGCAGACTTGAGGATCTTGCTGCGCGTGCTCTCAGCGTGACTTTAGAGAGCATCATGTTTGCTGAGAGCGACAAAAGGAAAGGTGCGCGGAAAGCCCCTATGTTGACATGGGTGTGTTTTTTGCTAATTACTAACCTTGTGCACATGGTAATGAATTTGTAGTATTCTAAATGAGTGACCATGCAAACAAGGTTAAGAAAATGTGCGTACACACGTTTTGGGAATTAGGAAGAACATTTTTGGTGAGAAGTTCTCCTGTGCGTATAGATAAACCTCGCAATTATTAATGAATGAGGCCCAATGTTTGTTTCTGTTTATGTATTTATGCATTTCAGAATTACATAATACATCTGTCTATATCTAAATACATCTTACCATCATTTTCTCAAAGAGGGCAAGGATTTCCTTCTCCGATGTGATCTTTGAAGAAAGCTCCTCAAATTCAGAGGAAGTGGACCAGTCACCAGAAGAGGAGTGCTTGGACATGTGGGCGAGGTGTGGCCGTTCCTTTTTACTGCCAGGGATCCGAATACTGGAAAATCTGTCCAACTAAGAGAAAAATTAGACATTTGAGCGTTATGTTATGTTGATTTTTTTTTTCTCTCCATTTAGTTGAAAGTGCAAAATATACAACTTTGGGGTCAGTAATTCACAATGTTACAAATGATTTTTAGTTAAAATACATACTGTTCTTTTGAACTTTCTATACAAAGAAAAATTATCACGGTTTGCACAAAAATATTAAGCTCTGCAACCGTTTTTAACAATGAAATAAAAACAATGTTAGGCCATCCTTAAAAATATTTTGGTTTGAAGTGACAGCAAAAAAATGTTTTTTTTTTTTTTCAAGATTCAATGTAAAAAAAAAATTTACAATTTGGTCATGGTGATTATGTAGGTATGAATTTAAACAAATTTGCATATCGTGACATCACTGACTGGGTCTTCAACCCGTGCCTTCGGGCGCACCATTGCAAACCTCATTCTGATGCAGGTTATAAAGACCACATAAAATTTGAAAATCTTTGTCAAAAAACATGTTTATTGCATTAATTTCAGCTGTATTTAAAAAATAAAAAATAAAAAAATAAATAATGAGGCACAATCAATAGTTTGCGTTTTCTCCACCAACAAGTTTCCTTCAGGCCAGTCGATATGGTCACCGTTAGACTAGAGGGGAGAAGGGATGGGAAAAGATCTGGGCACAGTTTTTCCAGAACTTCGTGCCAAGTTAAAGCGGTGTCGAGATGTTTTAATGCATTTTTTTAGATGTATTATGGTGCCCGAACCCATATGACTGAGCGGTGACCGCAAACATTTTATTTATGTTTATTTATTTATTTAGCCGCAGCCATCATTACCAAGTGCAAACCATTGACGGAATGAAACGAAGCAAACATACAGGCCATAGTGTGACATGCGTAAACTAATGGTGTAAACAATCATAGATGACGCCACGGGTAATTATTTAAAAGAAAGAACATAGCCTACGTTTGTATGTAGGCATAGGCAATTTATATTCACAAAACTTATACAAATGCAAAAAAATAATATAAATTATATTTAGTTAGTTGTTTGAAGAGTAAATTGAGAGTAAAAAAAATAGATAAAAGTGTGAATGTGAATATTTTTAACAGTAAAAAATGTTTTACTATAGAAAAGCTAAAATTTGATTAAAATGGTGACTGACAAAAGCGAGTGGCTCTGTCTGATAGTTGTTAGTTCTACAGACTGAGGTTAAATCTTTGTAACAAGGCAACAAATCTATAAAGCACAGGTGTCTTATACACATCTACTAATGGCCTCAAAAAACGGGACTGAACTGAAGTTCAAAAGCTTTCCAATCTTTATCAAATACCCACTGTAACCTTGTGAATATTGTTTATGATCAGTTATAGATTCCCTATTGTAAGCAGACGTTCATTAGAAGTCAGTAAGCTCCACATTTAGCATGCCTAACGAACAGAGCGTCCGCAGAGACAGTGTAACTTGCCTTCGATTTATATCGAGGTGGTGGGCCCCCGCATCACACAGATAATGATTTCCTAATTGGATTAGATTTGTCAGAGAGCTGTTTTCTCTCCCTGGGCCTGTGGGCGCAACAGGGAGATGATGGGAGATTGAGATGTCAGCGTTGGCTGAAAAGGTAGGTGGTTTATTTTCAGAGGCCTTGCCCTCTTTCTTTCAAGGGGTGGGTGAATTAGCAGTAGTTATCTTCGAGAATTTTTTTTGCCAACGCCACCCATTGAGCATTATCTTGGCGAGAAGGAGAGCAACACGCTGAGATAATCAGCAATGACACTGATGTAAAATTAATTAAACACAAGCAGTAGATCAGACTGTAGCTAGCGACTACAGTGCACAGAGCCGATGCAGGGAGCAAATGTGTGGTGTCTGATACCAAACGACACCATCATCTGTCTAATTTTGTTTGCCACTGCCCTAAAGTGCCTCTTCGCTACATTGAGTGATGGCACTGATCAGTTTAATCACAGAGATTCATCCCCAGCGGAGGGAAGACGCGCTTTGCTATTCCACACTCGTTACCGGTGAATAGATAAATAAATATGTGCAGCCGCTACCTCGATAACAACAACAGGCATCATACCTCAGCCGACGCGAGCTGATCTAGATGATGAAGTGCTTTTCAGGGCTGTTTAGGTGTTTATGAGTGAGTCTGCGGCTTACTTTCATACAATCTCTCTCCCTTTTTCGCCCGACATACACTTTGATGTTACTAATGGCTCCTCCACCCCCTTCATTCCTCTTCTGATCACTCCACCAGACCCCTCTTTGGTAATTCTGCCTCTCAGGAACAAAACACATTTCTACCATGACTAAACATCAGCTCTCACAAAGCCCTCCATTATCTAAGGACATGATTCACTCATCAAAAACATGTCCTGGACTATTTTTGCAACCCTAAAAATTCTGCGAATTTTCTCCAAAGAATTATTTTTCAACGGATATTGATATCTTAGAGAACAGGGTGGCTGATATTGATATACATATATATATATATATATATATATATAGAAATAACTAGTAATGACAGCGTAATTCTCTTCCTATCCGTATCCAATTCACAAAGACTGATTGTTATGCACAGTACACTTTTTTTATGTAGTTCTATTACTAATAATAAAAAAGTAAATGCTATAAACAAAGTAAATCAAATGCAAAGAAGTATTAACCGTTTATTTTCTGATAATTTATCAGAAAAAAAAAAAGTATCGGCTGATGTCAGTAATTTAAAAAAAAAATATCGGCCTTGGCAACATAGTCAACCACTACCAAGATTGCAGCTGCTAATTTAATTTATTCTCTATTTGTCATTAATTTAGTCTCTTTTCTTATTCATTTCATTCATGAATCAATCCAGTCATGTGTTCATTTCAGACCGAACCTTTAGGGTGCATGATAGAGAGGGAAAAGGAGTGTCCCAGCGGTGTCTACCTCATCATAATCCTGATTACCCTGTTCCTGGGTCTACCTTCCCTCTGGCAACGAGAGACCGAGAATCGATACCAAACCAACACAAACAAAAACACATTTTGATGCCAATCGATAATGCAAAAGAAAATAAACATTTAGAGAGAGAGAGAGACAGAGAGAGAGAGAGAGAGAGACAGAGAGAAAGAGAGAGAGAGAGAGAGAGAGAGAGAGAGAGAGAGAGAGAGAGAGAGACAGAGAGAGAGAGAGAGACAGAGAGAGAGAGAGAGAGAGAGAGAGAGAGAGAGAGAGAGAGATGATTAAATAGCCCAAGAGGCGAAGAATTAAAGAAGAGAAGATTGAAATGTATTGAGGAAAGAGGAAACCTGCTGAAGAGATGATTAGTGAGTAAGCATAGCAGAAAAGATGCGAGAAGGAAGATATGAGATAGAAGGAAGGATGGAGGTGATTGCAGTGCTAAAAGTTGGTGCTATTCACCATGAGGGTGAAAAATGGCCACTGAGTTCCATCGATAAGATGGTCTAGGTGCTGTTTAAATTAACTGACTGCTCCACTCCATGACCTAAAGTCCTCCATCCAAAATATTTCATTACCTTCTGCTGCTGCTAGAGGAAACAGATCCAGCTGCACAGGCGTGATACAACCAATATTTAATGAAATTCATTCCAGTACATGAAATTCTAACATGCTTCGGAATTAAGCTCACTGCCATCTTTGATTCATCATACTTACAAAAGAAATTTATAAAAATCATACAAAAACAATTCCAGCAATCATTGCTATTATAAGAATTCAATCAATTTCTTGATTTTGCTAAAAGATTTTCTGACAGGTTACTTTTACAGGTCTTTTCGATCTAAATTACGCTCTGGTCTTTCCTCAGGACTGTCTTGTTACAAAAGCAAATTCGATACAAAAAAGGCACGACGGTTCATTTGATCATTATCTCCAAATTTTGACCAGAAATGGATAAATATTAAGTTGCTGTTTAAAATAAATAAACAACCAATGTAGGAAAATGGTTATGCACAAACAGCGGGAAAAACTATATATTTGCGCTGTGTGCGCATGTAAAAAAATCTATTCTGATTTTTTTGGAGGCTTTTATATTGTTCATATCAATATCGGAATTATATTGTATCAACCGAAATTAAAAAATATATCGTGATATCAATTTTGCCCATATCGTCCAGCCCTATAAGCTACACTTGTCAGAACATGACAAACACTTCATGTTTTTGAATTCTTTTTACATTTTCAGTCGTTTAAAGCTGCAGTCCGTAGTTTTTCCTCTTTGTCGCCATCTCTGTTCGAATTCTGCAATTGCAGTTATTCGGAGTAATCAACTTTACGTGGGTTGTGCCTCGGCACGGCACGGACGAATCCAATTGTTTTGAGGAGAATGTGCGGCTGTCTGTCACCGCGCTGGTGTGGATGCTGTCATTCGGAATCACAAATTCTACTTTTTGGAAGTATGACCAACATGAGCATTTTCACCGGAAAATGTCATCATCTGAACAAGTAACATCCACTTTTGTTCTGACCAACTAAGGGAAAAAAAGCATTGCAGTAAATCGCACTGATTAAATCTAACGATCACTTATATCATGTCAAACCGTGCAAATTATACTTTCTCAAATTGTTCATGTTAACAACATCAGCATTACGTGACTACATTTAATGTCGTTCTGATATTTATGCTCGTTTTCGCATGGACCCGGTTGCAGTCTCTTTTTGTCTGCTGCCACCCCGAAGTCTTATGCATTTTACAACGAGTGAATCTGCAGTTGTCACTGGTGATTGCCGTTTGAACCTTTCTGGATCCGCCATCAAATTGATACGTTTAATTATATAAAGTGCCTACTAACCGAGACACCTTTACAGATGTGATGTAATGCAGTCCCTCCAGAAAAAGGCGATTCATTAACTATTGGTCTTCCATAGTGGCATAGATCATGATAAACACAGTTAAACCACACATATAATACCTCATAAGGGGAAAAAAACATTTGTTAGGCTAAATGTTTAACATTGTATCGAGCATTTATCTATTTATCTATTTATTCTTGTTATTGTTTTATCAAGGAAAATTATATTGCGATAATTATCATTAACGTTTTATCACCCAGCCCTAATTTTATGTTGAAAAAGGCATTTCCAGTTCCTCTGGTTATTTATTATGATAAATTCTTACATCCTGATTGTCAAATTATTTAAGTTAATTCTGGATCTTCAGATTAAGTGTTCTGATGTTTAAATGCTATAATAAAAAGAGAGAGAGAGAGAGAGAGAGAGAGAGAGAGAGAGAGAGAGAGAGAGAGAGAGAGAGATGATTATAATCATTTCACAGTGGCACTGAAGATGACATTGCAGTCCACATGACAGGTGACAGCTGAAAAAGCTTTTGATTTCAAGTCAAAAATGATTTTAAAAAAAAATATTTAAGACTTCAAAAAACATTCACAGAAAAATACTGAGAAATATAGCTCTGTTTTAAGATAGCATTCTAGAAACACTCTCAAACGTAGCAAGACACAATACAACTCATTTAGAAGCACTTTGACTATGCCCTAATACCTGAAACGTGCATGGTGAGAACATGAGTAATCCAGTAATAGGTTATTCATTGATCATCAATGAGAGAAAAGCGAATGTGCACGTATGGCTAGCATCTCTTGTAATACTTCCAAAGTTTAAAGCCATCTTGCCAAAAATGTAGCCTACCGCTTATGGAGTCTCTTAAGCCAAAGCATGGCAACACACGCACATATGCCAAACTTTCCAGCTAATTTAATTAAGCTGATGTGTAAGTGGTGAAAATATTGACAAAGAAAGCTTAGGATCCAAACTCTTACTACAAAAAAAACCCACCAAAATCAATTAATACTCCAGTCTTTCATTAACATGAAATCCACAAGACAAAGCATAAAATCCATCAACCAATTGAGCCCGCAAATGAGCTTCAAGAATTTATATTTTCATACCATAACCATACGTGTGTGTGTGTGTTTGTGCTCTTGTTTTTGTGATTTATGAGGACACAAATGTGTATAATAACAAGGGTATTACAACTTGAAAGTGATTTATGAGGACATTTCCTGAGTCCTCATATTTCAAATGGATTTAAAAACATACTAAGCAGTGTTTTATTAAAAATGTAAAAATACAGAATGTCTCCTGTGATGGGTAGGTTTAGGGATATGGGCACTGTAAGGGGATAGAATATACAGTTTGTCCAGTATAAAAACCATTACGCCTATGGAATGTCCTCACAAATCACAAAAACACAGCTGTGTGTGTGTGTGTGTGTGTGTGTGTGTGTGTGTGTGTGTGTGTGTGTGTAGATTCTGAATTTCTCAACTGTAAAATCTTTCTCAGATCAAACCTGTTGGATTAGTCCAAGTGAAGAATTGCCTGCATATACATGTTTGAAGAAATAATTGGAAATGCAATTATCAAGAAGAGAGAGAAGCCTTCTAATTTAATTCTACACTGCCATCCCTTGACAATTACAAAGGGACCTGAGCACAGTGCTTCATGTACATTAAAGACCAATTCAGTGTAAGAGTGTCAAAAAGATGAGATGTAAAATTCAAGACAGAGAACTGAATTGCATGCAGTGCAATTTAGTTACTGCTCTCGATGGTTACAAGCTCACCATTGCATGCTGCCATCTGTTTAGAAGACAAAAGTTTCATAGGCGATTGTAAATGAGAAAATGTTCCTTGGTGTCATATGAACGTGCTAATATGCAATTGGAATGTCTGCATGTTGGATTAAGGACAAAATTAGACCCATCTGTTGCTTTGGATCGCGCTCGTGCGCTGAGGAAAAACGGCTTTCGTGGTGCTCAGGAAAAGCATGCTTGCTAATGCTGTTGCGGCATTTAATTTTGGAAATTCTTTAGAGGAATGGTTTGCCAAATCTCATAAGAAGGAACAAAGCAAACAAACAACTGCACATTTTGCCCGTGTTCTTAGTCTAGGTTCTTGCCAGTCCTCCATTAGAGGAGAGAATTAGGTTATTTAGCAGTAACCCAGCACAGCTCAAGCGAACAGTTTGACTCAATCCCAGATGGCAGGCATTATAATCTCTAAACATCATTTCAACTAGTGGTACACACAATAGACACACAATAGTTTGTGTGGTACACACACAAACACACAGTTATTTTGGTGGCTTGGCCAAGCATCACAGCCATCAGTCTTACTTCATTAATGGAGTCAAAACAAATTCACATACTTCGGTGTAAACATGCTGTGCTGGTGATCAATCAGAAAGTCTGTGCATGGGAAATGACCTTCATTAAAGAAACACAGACCTCCAAAAACACAAAACCTCTCAAATCATAGAAACCCCTCAATTACTGAACTTAGCATGAAATACCAGGAACAAGACGAGTGACCTTCTGAAAGACTTTTGAGAGAACCTATATGCCAACAAAAAAGAAAACTCAATGAATAAAACATGTCAATTTGGAGGCAATGGCAATACACAAGTTTATTATCGCTTTTCTACATTTATAAAATAAAAATATTTGAAATTACATATTTAGAACCTTACTATACCAAAGATTAAAGCATCAGAAGTGCCTTCAACTTCACAATGCACTCAGTAAGCCAACATTAATTTAAAATTCAGCACTTTAAGTGAAAAAAAAAAATCAATTACACCCCAAATGTGCCTATTGCACTGTCAATTTACAGAGGGGAAAAAATCATAATGAACCTGTAGATATAAAAGTAGATTAAAATACAAACACAAAAAAAATTGAAAAGTAATTAGATGAAATAAAAATCATGAACATCAAAAAGGGAACAAATATTCATTAGCCTAATTGTAGAACCTTCCTTCTACTTGTCAGTCACTCAGACAGTATTTGTTTTCTCAATCTGGCTAAGAGAAAAATAAAAAATGATTTAAAACATATCACAAACATGCAATTAAAAATAAGCCATTGTCATCCTCAATTTAGCAGAGACAGCAAATACATCTTGTGCTACTTAGCAGAAATTGTATTTGCTTTATAATTATCTAAATATCAGGTGGTCCTCCCTTCCCCTGTACTCTGAATGGCAGCTTACATTTTTAAAAGCTATTGAAATGATTCACAGTTGCTAAAAACAATAAAGCATTAAAACCAAATTTCACAAATATTTCATTTGCAAGATTAATATTTTGCAACCTATGTAAAAATGTAGCTAAATCCCAGGGCCTGAATATGGTGCCTTTATTCCCTCTTAACTATTTGTTGCCATAGAGGAGTTACACCTTGGAAGCAGGGAGGTAATTGCAGTTCATACCAAACCTCAGCCTCCCGATCTCTGCTGGGGACCAGCATATGGCAACTCAGCCATATTAAACCTGTTAGCTTCAATTCAACTGATTTCAGGAACAGTTATCAGGGAAAAGCACCCCTGCCTTCCTCAGAGATAAAGCTAAACTAGAGCTGACAAAATGACTGAAAACTACATTTTAATTTATCTAATAGTCTTATTATATTCTAATTTAAAAGGAATGACTTCAGTTAGGGAAAAAAAAACATTTGTCTATCTCCTGAAGCCACATGAGGGCGCAATAAGCAAAATATTAAAGCACTGCATTAAATTGTTTCTAAAGCAATGAAATAACATGACTGTTTGTAAAAAAAAGAAAAGAGTATAACGTTTAAACTAACGTTAATAAATTAGAAATGCACCAACTGCAATTCTCTTGGCAAATTCCGATTTTTTTGTATGATGTGCCAAAACCGATTTTCTAAGAACTATAATTAACAACATATACAAACAAAAATCAACTTCAATGCAAAATATTCTTTTCATGAAAAATGCGTAAGAAATAAGTAAACAAGAAATAAAATGAGAAATAAATGCAATAGAATAAAGAGAGATCCGAAAACATAGCTTTAAGTTTTTGAGGTGGGTCTAACAGTAAGCTATATTAAAGAAAGAAAGACTACAGAAACTTAAGTAATAAAATGTAAAATAACACTGGATAGGCTTCATTGTAAAACTTAAATGCAGATTAATGCTTACAATTCAAATTGCAAAAGCTATTCAGTCAAGAGAAGGGTGATTTTCTTTGTCTTTTGTTCTTTAACATGACAGACAGCAGCAGGAATATTAGACAGCTGTCACTTTAAGAGCTTATACGGATCCAATATACTGATACACAACATGCACAATCTTTCTCTACTGTTTACATTCTAAAACGGACTGTTTAACTGAATACTCGTCAAGACACACATTTTGATTTTTGTGCAACTCAAAAGCTGTTTGAGAGGCGGCTTTATGTGCGCACCACTTATATAGATCAGTAGTTCACATGCTTTTGTGAGCAGGAAACCTGCGGAATTAGTAAAAATAATATGCCCAATACCAGCACTATTTAACCAGAGCAAATGAGACAAGTGAGTGAGAGGAGGCAGGTGTGTGTCACTTCACCGCTGGAGAGAAGAGAGCGAGTACACGTAGCTGGTATATGTGTAGATACTGCAGAAAATGTTTATTGAAACCGTTTCAGATATTTCAGCATCGAGATAATATATCAATAATATCGATATTTTTGACAACAATAGTGTCTAATTAGGTTTGTTGTTCCAAACGTTTTCATGGTAGTTGCCCCACAGTTTACTTCAAAATCAAAAACTTTGTCTATCAACAAGTGATGGAAATTTGTCTTAGGTAAAAAGGCTCACATACATATCAGTGTTTCCCCTACCATGGTTTCACTGAAAGAATGACGAAAATATATTCCCCCAAAAGAAAAAAAACGGATGCACAAGCTCCATAGTAACTTTAGCGGCTATGATTTTCACGATGCAGAAAACGCGGTCGGAATCGCGGAATCCAGTCATAAAAACGGAATTTCCTGTAGGCCTATAACGCGGAATTTCAGTTCAGTACACTTGAAATCGAATCGCGATATAGCTTAATAGTGTGTGGGAATATTAAACTGCAAAAAGACTAGGCTATTTAAATATGAATCCTAAATGTTCTGTGTGAATGAATGGTGCAGACGACGCGCAGTTTCATTTACCTTTCACACACACACACACACACTGAAGCACGTGACACTCGAGCTGTTTTTTGCTTAGGCTATATGAGGACGTGAATGCATGAACTTTATCTCCAGACTCTAGATCCACTTTGAAAGTCACTTTGTGAGCATTTAACTGCTTCATTTGAGAAAAACAATCGTCATGTCAAAAACACACAGAAACTCAAAAGGTTTAATTACATATGATTAAAAGAAATTAAATGAATGTTTTGTGTCTTCATTTAATTACCAGAAACACCGAATGTGTGTGACAAAAAAAATTTAATCGAATTTTTTTTTTTTTTAAATGTTTTATAAGTTGTATTGTATAATTGTATAAGTTTCATGATTTCAATTAGACATGCTTTTTGATTACAATTTTTTTTTTTACACCAGGTATCCGTAACGCCCGCTCCACGAGTAGTTTCAGGGAGTCTACCATCCCCCCTGAAAAAAAATCCTAGGGGAAACACTGCATATATATAACCCTATATATCACATATATCAAACAGGGATATAATTGTTTTTAAACCCCTTTAAAAATAAACAAGTAAATACAAAAATAAACTTTAAGGTATTACAACTTTGTGTCTTCTCTCACAGTGAAGAAATTCCAAGCCAACGACATGTTTGCATGCAAATGTCAATGTGAGCATGACTGGGACTTAACAACAAAACGGACCGGCTCGTAATTGGAAAGACGTGAGACTGACCAGCCGGTCACCGGTCTGGGCAAAGCACGCGGAAAATCGATTTGGTTTCGCCAGTCGATTTGGTGCATCTCTAATAAATATAATTGCATAAACGATTATGAAAAAAACAGCATCATGTATTTATGCGTAGTTTAAAGCTGCAGTCGGCAAGTCTGGTAGATTGAGGGGACTTAGCCAAAAAAAATTATGTTTACAACTCTCATGCCCTTCCCCCACTACCACAGAGCACCCTCCAATCAAGTTCACGTGTGCACCAGATTTTCTGTGAATGCGCCCATCTCTTCAGCATCAAAGCCTAATTTTCTTTTCCTTTGTTGTTTTGGACCTTCTAGCTCTGGTTGTTAACCGAGGAATTGGAAGCTTGTTAGTATATTTTCTCTCCACCATCACGCTTCGTGTGATATTGTAAGGTGCGCGAGGAGGGGGATCTGTGGTGTGCACGAACTGTAATTGACAGTCAGATCTCACACAGCCCTGCGCTGATTGGACCAGAGGAAACAGGAGTGGTGGATTTTTGCAAAACAAATAACAGGCTCCAGGTGTAAGTAGAAGCGCAGGTGCTTTTCTAAAACCGGCTGATTTATGTTGTTCTGTCGGAGCATAGTGTCGGTTTCAGTGAATATGATAAAAAAAAATCTTGCTGACTTCAGCTTTAATACAAAGAGTCGAAGCACCGATAGAGGTCGACCGATAGTGGATTTTACCGATACCGATATTTAGGTTTTACCGTACATGCCGATAACCGATAATTCAACCGATTTTTTTTTATGGATACTGGGATTAAAACAAACATAACACTCCAAGTAAAACAGTCCTGAACTGAAATGTGCTAAATGAAATAAATATATAAATATTAATATCTTAAAAAAGTTGTACAGAAAGAACTCTACAGAAAATAATTTAAACATTTAAATATTACAGGTCAAATGTGTTTTTTACCTATAACCTAGAAACATAGCCATATGTAAATTTCAAAAGGTAACACTTTGCAAGTCCCATTTGTTAACAAGGATGTATTTGCTAGCTTTCATGTATTATATGCATTATGCAATATACATTTTTACTGCATGTATGAATATTTGATCAATACAAGTGAACCTTGATCATTCTTGTTAGTTCATAGTACATTAAGGTAATAACAGAAAATAAAAAAATGTAATTGTTGAAATAAAAAAACTAACAATGAATGATACTTCTACAACATTTAATAACCATATTTAATGATAAAATTGTAATCTTATTGTAAAGTGTTACCATTTCATATGATTCATGCTTAAAGATGGCCATATTTAAATATCTGCAAAGGCCAGAGCATTAAAATTACATAAATGTAGACCTATTACATGTACAGTCTCTCACTTTATTTGCTTCTATTTTAGAACACTTGATGATTATCTAATCAAAATAACAATATGTACTGTAGTGATAAAAAAAAGAACTGAAATCGATTGCGTTTCTGATTTGTTTATGTTTCCGTCGGCTGAACATGAACATATCAATGCCGAGAAAGCAATCACGTCACTAGCTTTAAATATAAACCTGCAAAAACTATCGGTGTGGATTGTTGCCGACAACGATAGTTCCACCAATCAACTATCGGCACCGATATATCAGCAAAACCGATGAATTGGTCGACCTCTAAGCACCGATCACATGGAGCACTTTTTGAGTTTAAAAACATGAGATGCAGTGGAATGGGGGGGGGGGGGGCACAAGGTCTTGAGACATGTTTTTTAAAAGTTGAATTTTTCAACTTTACATGGCTTTCTAAACATACGGCACATGTTTGAGACGCAAGTGAAATGGTCAAAAACATCCGTCTAGCGTGTTTATAGAAAACAATGGAAAAGCAGTGCAGAAAATGTATTCGGAGTGAACGGCTTGGTTACATAACCAAGATCTTCTCAGCATTGAGCTTCTCTATTTCTGCAGTGTTTTCATTTCAATGCATCATTCTTTCATTTGAATGTGGATTTTTATTTTAGATTCAACAAATATTTGACATTCAAATTTTAATTTGACAGCACTTAAGCTACACCAGTGTGTGTAAAGAGCATTACACAATGATTAGCATGTTAAATACTGTCACAAACGTGTAGTTTTTAACCTTTCAACCAAAACTGAACAACCAAAACTGCAAACTGAATCCGCAGGGCTGCCAAGAGCCAATTCTCACGAATTCACCGTGAGACTCACCCAATTAGGGTTGGGCGATATGGCCAAAAAAAATTATCACGATAATTTTTTTATATCAGTCGATATCGATAATTATCACGATAACATCAAATCTTTATTTCTTTCAAGCAGATTTTTGCTCCTAAGTGAAAGTTGTAGAAACCAGAGTGTTAATTGTGGTTTTAAACTACTCCTTATTGTCAGAACATATCATGACAAACAAATCTGAGGTAGAACATTCAAACATTTTGTAATTTTTCCTTAACAAAATAAATATCTTAATAGAAAAAAAATATTTCTTAGTTTCTGCATGTGCTAATTTTTATTTGGTAAAATGTAATATTCTGACTGAGTTTAATTAAAATTAGCCATTGGTCATCCAGCATCATGCATTTAGATCATGATAACCACAGATAAAAGCACCTCACTATGTTGGCTAAATGTTACTTTATGGTTTCTATGGTATTTGTATGAAAAACAGTAGCCTAAATACATTAATAAATACTGTAATTATATTCCATTAGTCCTTTAATACATTGTCTACAATAATAATATAATACAATTCAATATGTATATCCCACATTTCATAGTGCAGTTAATATTAGTAGGCTAACGTTACAGTAAATCTGTGGTAAATGATGGGAGTTTGCAGCCGGAAAAGCTTCTGACTGGATCGTTGCGCGCAGTGTTCCTCCTGTTCGTCAGCGCTGTTTCATCTGCCTTTAAACTGGTTTAAATCACTAAGACATTTGTGTTCTTCGCTGAACTCAAGCGCTTCTCACTGGATCTCGTGACGAGACGATCAGAGTAAACGCGTCTGCTAGTGAGCTCGCGCTGCGCTGCCGTTTGGACTTTGAGCCGAGCGGATAAACGGTCCGTGAGGCGCGCGGTTCAGATGAGTTTTGTTCCGCTTTTGGCGCACAAACATTATCGAACATTTATCGAACTCTTGATATCGTTTTATCGAGAAAAATGATATCGCGATAACTATCGTTATCGTTTTATCGCCCAGCCCTACACCCAATTGTCACTTTTTACACACTCTCACGCCACACATCCCATTTTCTCACGCAGAGAAAAATCTTGAAGCAAAGAGGACACTGACACCGACAGACAAGACAGAGAAGGTTACTATTGATATGAATCAAATGATCAGCTCTCAGATTCTGTCAATTTAATTATGAAATTCAAACAAACACCGTTTCGGCGCTTGTAAATGTGACGTGCCAGATCGCTGACAGATCTCAGTGCTCACCGCAGAAAGAGGTCCAAAACAGATGGAGAAAAATATGTCACGTAACATTTACTTCAGGAAAGCCATTTAATGACCATAGCACGTTAGTTGGACTTAAATTGCTATAGAGAAAAAAATAGTTTTCCGAAAACAAAGTAGCATAACCGTTTTCAACATTGATAATAATTTGAATGGTTTCTTGAGCACCAAATCTGCATATTTTGCTTCAGAATGCGCAGATGTAAGAAGTCTGCTTTGGGCAAATTATAAAGTTCTTATGGAGATGACTTAATTACTCTGTGTGGTTTATAGTAAGGCCTGCTGCTTTTTAATAGTTTTTCTATGTAAATATGCACTAGATTGACATCTTTGACCATTGAGCCACATCTCAAAGCTTTTTCAGTATGTTGCCAGAACGCCATTGCTTGTGTGAAAAGCATATTTGTGCATTTACTAGGGGTGTAATGGTTCTCAGTAAAAACATTTTTTGCAGTTCTCCACTTGCACCGCGGTTCATCTTAAATGTGACAATGCATCTCTATAATATGGTTGGTTGAAAATAACGCATAAAACAGACATTGTTTGCATGTTTCTGTTGATGGATACACATTCTGGATTCCTAGTAAATTACAAAAGCGATGATCAAATAAAATAAAAAAACATGGACAAAAAACAGTCACTCTTTATCCAATGCGAGTGCTGCCGTATGCTTGAATATGACCAGTCATTTATGCCGCAAAAATACCCCTGAAGATGCCAGGGCACATCACTTATGGAACCTACCCTGAGCCTAAACCACAACTCCATCATACAAGTAAATATAATCACAAAACATCAGTTTTCCAGGAAAGTGTGGAAAAGTGCTGCTTCTGGGTGAAAACAAAATCTACCTCCATTAATGGCTGAAAGGAAACAGCAGGTTCAATGGTTCCAGTCTGTGAAGCACTTGAGAACATAAGAGTCATGTTTCAGAAATTAAATAACTTCACACAATGGAAGACGACTCTCACAGCCACCGGGGCGTCTAGACTACATTGTTTCGTTATTCAACTCCCCACCGACATTCTCACAGCCTTCAGCCAAACCACCATCTGAATACTCGTATTCAAATGTAACTTTGCCCCTATACAGACTAATACTAACGAATAAGCGGCAAGATAATTATGTTCTCTAAGCACATATCTGATCACACATCAAATCATTCTGTGCAGACAAATGTAAAATCACACTGAATTTTAACAGTCTGTCTTTATTCGAGTTAAGTTATCTCAGCAAATAGTGGAGCAAACTTCCTGCTAATCATTCACAAGAAGATTTACAACCTGATCAGCTGAAACCCTTTGCTGGAGAGAAAAGTATAAATCACGAAGCAAACATAGAAATTGGTTTGGTTGGAAAAACATTGGTTGGAAAAACAGCTCTATGAAAGGTTAAACCATTCTGACTGGATAGTGGGGACCAGACAAATCCAAATAAAAACAGTCTGTGTGTCAAGAAGGGCAAGCAGTGGGAGATCCTCATTAGAGCTAAGGCGAACTGCAAGGATTGAGTTCAGGTGTACTAATGAGATCAACACACCCATCCACGGCCTGGCCAGCCAGAGATCTGCTTCACCTCAGCCAAGGGATGGTAGGCTAACCGCCTACAGTCAAGACGAAGACCAGAAGAAAGATGATTGAGTTAGGAGGTCAATCTGTATATACTTGTGGAGTATATAAAAGCAGTTACAGCAAATCATATGGAAGACTATTTTAGAAGGTTAAAAGATCCAAAACCACCATCCACTTAATGCATATAAAAAATATATTTTTTGGCGAATAAATAAAACTGTTTCTTGCCACTTGCAGGTTTGCCAGTAATGTTAAAGACAGAAAGAAAGCCTAACTGTTTTTATTGAAGACAACACCAGTGCTGCTTCTAACTTTTACTAAATTGGAAGAATCACCATCAGAAGTTTCTCCCCAGAAAGTATTTTTTTCTTTTCCAGAACTTTAAATTGAACACAATTTACAATACGGACAAAATTTGAAGAACAAGATCTCAAGGTCTCTTGATGTTTTTGGTGACAAGTGCAGTTGTGTGTCTGGATGTTCTAGTGCATTTTGACCTCCATTTAAGGGTGATGTTGCATTGCAGTGAACAACACTTTGGATACAATGGCAGAGCAAAATTATCACTGAGGTTTCTTTAACACTCTCAAACTAACACAAATGACAGGGCTCAATAAAACAACCACAGTAAAAGCCTAAATGCTTCAAATCAATGTCCACTGAATAAATTGAAACCTATTTAAAGGGTAACTAAACCCCTGGTAAGAGCCTGACTCCACCCACTGGCAATATTTGAAAAATGCTGGAAAAGTGGGCAGAGCCCAGCAGAGATAGGGTGGGGGGCGTGCACCTGAGACCCGCAGGGATGGAGAGTGACTGGAGTGACGCAAGTAGCTTTGCAACAGAGCGGTAATTTGAAGTCGAGGACTTTTCTCCCCCTTCGCCTGATTTTCAGCCTTTTAAGAGGATCAAATCTGAGGTGTGGTCATATTTGGGCTTTTACAAATGTCCTGAGGGAAACTTAACTTAACTTTCGAGGATGGTCACCCTGTCTGCAGAACATGCACAAAAAAAGTCACTGAAATACACTTCAAATCTGCCGAGTCGTCTTGTGTGACCATCACCCACTGTTGTATAGCGAACCCAAGGCAAGTTAACTTTGACCACAATACCAAAACTATGTTTATACATAGTTGATTTGATTTTCTTCAAATCAACATTTTTGTTTCTAGATAGCACAGTAATGAGTAGGAAGGTCATTGTGAAAAAGAACAAAAAGTTTACAGAAAACAGATCAAGGTTATGGGTACCCAGTAACAGTTGCTAGGAAACCCCCTTCTCCTTTCAGCTAGACTCAATGAGATGAGAATAAAAAACAGTAGATTGGAGTGGATAGAACTGACATAGGTGAGATCTGAACAAACATCACATTGAAGATGTGTAGGAGTGCATTAAATATTACGACTTTTAGTTATAAACAAAATACACCAAGACTCTTATTTTGAAATGTCAATACTACAATATTGCTAGCTGCTCATTCAAATTTATGTGGGAGATCAAATATGCCCTCTTACATTCACCTACAACCTATTACAATATTGTCATAAATCAACAGTAAATCGTAAGCATCGAATGGCATAAATGCACGGTATTCATTGATTGTTCTGAAACTGCAAGTTGTACAACAGCACAAAAATGGAAGAGTAAATAGAAGTGTATGCGCTTTGATGCATCATTTGTAAACAGCTCATTTGAGTCTCTATACAGACTTCAGAAGCATTCCAGCATCAAGAGCAAATGGATAGTTAATTTTTAATGGCCTCTTGAATCGCGTCGGACGATTAGGCCTATGTTTGTTCAGAGAATTTGACTGCATATTGCTTTGTAAACGAGGAACAGTGTAATGAGATTTGAAAAGCAACTTTTGTAGACAGATGAAGCAGTCAGCTTTATTGGATCAGACAGCTGCTCCACCACAAAATATAAATTAAACGATTTCTTAGTCATTTGTCTGTAATTGACGTTTTTTATGGATATTGTTTTCAAAGCCTGACGAACCAAACAAAATTGGTGGTGGTTGAGGAGATTCCCCTCTTCCATATGTAAAGCGCTAGGCTATATGTAACTGTTACAGCCCTGCCCCTGTAATAAATTATTATTATTATTATTATTAAACCTTTAAAAAGCCAACCCCTAAAAGTTGATAATTTCATACAGAGGGTAAGAATGAAAATATGTTTTCAGCATTTTTTTATTTATTTAGACACATGCTCCTAAATAAATTTTTAGTCACTTATCCATTACAATTTATGAAACACATAAAATATATTTTAAACATAACATTATCCATTTTATTCTCAAACTCTTTTCACCAACTTTGTAATCAATCCTCATCTTGTACTCTACCTTCAGCAAGCAGAAGAGAACTGTAGTACAAGGGCCAAATCACATAAAACAGGTACATTTCTGGATGTCATAGAAAACAGGGAAGGAGTAATAAGTGAATATGTAGCAGAGGGTCTATCAGCATGAAGGTCAAGCTGAAGCTTTAAAGGAACATGCATGAATGGCAAACAGATTTCTCCATCGACACTTTGCCAGGAGAGGCTATTAAAATCAATCCAGTAGCACCTCGGCAGAGGTGAGAGACGCTAATCATGTCAATTGCAGTCCATTAGGCTCAATCACACCCACCTGCCGGTGATTGTCTTAACCTTGGACGTCAAGACCAGAGAGGCAATGTGGCAATCGGGCTCAGTTGCCATCGACATCTGTCAAATCACTAACCTGGTCTCGACACATTGCAGGAGTGGAGTGACAGGAATACATGTGCATGTGATAGACTGAAGCAGATATTTAAGATGAGTGCTGATATGCTGTAATATAATGAGGGAAAGGGATGTGGTTTGCTGAGAGACACTGTGACAAGAGCTATGTTGTCTAGCAGTAAAAAAAAAAAAATGAATTAAACCGATATTCTGAAGTTTAATTTCTCATGGACATTTCAAGTAGTCATAAATTCCCCTATTTGAAGAACATCCCAACGTGTGGCATCCAGTGTGTTTCCATGTGATTTTATTCAGCTTCTGAAAAACTTCAAAGCCAATTGCATCACTCTGGTTTAAGTCCAAATATGATTATTCCTTGCAGGAATAAGCTGAAAAAAGTATGTTCGACAACAAGAGAGTATCAGTTATAAAAGTAAGTTAAACAAATTGTCATGGTTGAATTACTAGATGTTCTGGTAAAAAAAAAAAAAAGTAAAATGATGAATCAAATATCAATGTTTGAGGCAGGGTTGGATATCGGCAATTGCCTGACAATATGATATGCATACATGTCATAATTCAACACATAAGGAAGCATGAAACGGTCTCATATGTATGAGAGAGACCATTTCAATCACTCTTGCACGGTGCATTTGCATTTGTTGGGGCGAAACATCTTACTAAACTTCAGGGAAGCTCACGCTCCAATTGTTATATTAACAATATAGAGTGTTGGAACAAATGGACTAAACTGTGATGCTAACAGAAGAAAGAAAAAAAGAGATCTATAACAAAGAATAAAACGTGCGTGCGTTTGGTTCCTTGCCATTGTCGCCTTTTTTCCCCTTTGTTACCATTGGCTTTTGGCTTGCTTAGTTGGGGACATTTAATTTAATATTCAACAATATTATTGATATATTTTTGAGTATTATTGCACTGACACCATTATAGGAGAACTGAACTGAGCTGGATGAGCGAGTTACGTCTGTTCTGTTTGGGTAACATATCAACTCCGCCAGGACACATCCTTCTTCATGTGCATGTCTGCTTATCCGTCTGTCTTCATTTGTATCCATCTCTGCCTCAGTCTGGGTGCAGATCTCTGGCCTTCCTCCAATCTCCAGGTTTGCGTCCGAAGGGCGATCCGGGCTGTCAGGAAGAGGAGGGGAATTGACTGGGCTGACAGCTGGTCTCCACGGATACAGCTGGGGTCGGGATAAAGAGCCAAAGGCAAGTTCAGAGCTGCATAGCAATCAGCGCATCAGGGGAGTGACAGACAGGGCCAAGAGGTTAGGAACGAGGGAGAAAGACACCATCCCCAAACCACATCACACTTTTTTCAGACCACGTCCTCAAACAGCATTAGAGAAATCAGGGTGATAATATCGCAGTCGCATGCAACAGTCATTTCGGCATGCAGTGCATGTATAACAGGAGCACTGTCGACTAGCCCAAATTGAAGGCCTCACTAAAAAACATCAGGCGTGCCAGCAGTGTCCCACCATTACCATCACCACAAATATCTCAGCAGGTTCAGGTTCAACTGCACCACTCTCGTTCTGCTTCTATGGTGCACTGTTGCCATGGATACAAAAAAAAACAATATTTCACAGTGTGTGTCAGAGAAAGTGGTTTTCATCATGCCAGTCATGAACGCTCATGCGGTAGCTGCTAGAGTCTATGCTCTCTCTTTCTCTGTTCAATACAGACACTCCTACTGCAGTAGCTTAGAGTGTTCTCAGACACTGAGCACTGTCACCACTACAGAATATCACTGTCTAGATCTACAGGGGCCATTTTTGCCTTCCAATATTAATGGACTTACTTTCCTACAGGGTAAGAAAACATTTAAACTGTACTATCAATAGTCTGCTGCTTGCTTATTGTGATCAGTTGTATTCTTTCAAATAAGGGTCCTTATTTTCACACTGATGTAAATTCAATAAACTTCCCTATTTTCCTAATATTAATTTCAAAACATTGCCTTTTAGTCTACACAGCAAAACAAGCATGGTGCTAAGTGTGCAAAGTCCACATCACCAACATTTATTAATGCTATGGCTTCAAAGAAAAGCACAAGTTTTTTTTTCAATGTTTGCTGAGAGATGCAAGAACATGCCAGAACTTTTTTGACTTTAAGTCACTGTCACTGATTTAGATGGCTTCTACTGTTCTTAATTTATTAGACTTTTTTTGGGCATTTTAAGGTCATTGCTTATTTCACACATCTGTACCCACTACCCAGAGATTGTGCTAACAAAAAAGTTAGTTTCCATAATTTCCCTGTAAATAATACAGTGACAAATGTTTCCATTATTACAGGACTAGAGGTGCCATTTCTGTTGCAAATAGAGCCCAACCGATATATCGGTCTGCCAATATTATCAGCCGATATGAGCCTGACGGAGATATATCGGTATCGGCGGCATATCTGCGTCTTATATGAACTTTTGACTGTAATGACACCAGCCAACCCTTTCACTTCAGTAATGCACTCTTAAAAAATAAAGGTTCCAAAATAGAGGTCATAGAAGAACCATTTTGGTTCTCAAAAAACCTTTTAGTGAATTGTTCTAAAAATAACAATTTTTTGAACATAATAATCTAAAGAACCTTTTTCCACAATAAATAAACTTTTGTGGAACAAAATGGTTCTTTATGGAGTCAATGATGCAGATAAAGAATTTACATTAAATTTAACAGAAGGATTATTTATCTTACACAAACCTTTTTCAAAGTTAATAAAAATTGACTTTTGGACTTTTGAACTGACACTAGGTGGAATGAGCGGCCATATCATCTAAAAAAAATATATATATTTTTAGAACTATTCACTAAAAGGTTTTTTGGGAACCAAAATGGTTCTTCTATGACCCCTATTTTGGAACCTTTATTTTTTTAGAGTGTGAGGTCTCTTCAGACATGGTGTAAGATGCGCGCACACATTAGCTTCCACTCCACTGACAAGGTATGAAACATGGCTAGCTAGCTAATGTAGCAAACGAGTATGATAAACTCGTTCTGAAAGTAAAAGACATTGTTTATTTATTTTATATTGTCTCACCTGGTGAAAACGTAGCGTTAAATCACCATTCGACAGCCTCAAGCCACCACCGCACTGCTAACTAGTTAGCAAAATAGCAACTTACCTTTTAGACACCGATTGGCTGCTTGTCTGCTGCTGCCTGAACAAGACACCAGACGCGAGCAGCGCAATGCGACAAAAGACAGTTGAACCCATTATAATCAGTGAGGTTGTTCACACTGGATGTGGCGCGACGCGAGCGACAAATTTCCGACAGTAAACTGATGCCGGTTTCTGCTTTGTAACGGGCGCTTTGCCACGTCCAGCTAGCAACAACGCTAGCAACAACGCCCGCATCCGGTGTAGACAGTGTTAAAGCTCATTCTGCCTATAATGCTTCGTCACAACATCAAGCAGTATTCCAATTATTTATATAATTAGAACACTTTATATAGGGCCATTTTGCATAATGAATAGTTTCACGTTTAGTACATTTTGCTGACTACTTATTTAAAATAATATTTAAGTAAAAGTACTGTACTATATATATATATATATATATATATATATATATATATATATATAAATGTATATACATATTAGATTTATGTATACTGTATTCTATATACAGTACTAGTCAAAAATCTGTACACAAAAATGGGATAATGTGTCCAAACTTTTGACTGGTTCTGTACTATAATATGCACATAAATAATATTGCTACAGTATTATATACACATACATTTTATCGGCCTATATATCGTTATCAGGCTTTTTTTTTCTCCCTAATATCGGTATCGGCCCCCAAAAATCCATATCGGTCAGGCTCTAGTTGCAAATGAGAAATATCAAACAGCAAATGAAACGTCTACGTAACAATTCTTAGTTGAAGCACTTACTTTACTTTTCATCTTCAATCACTTGAGAATAATGCCAAAAATTGTCTGGACCTTGTTAGTATGTTTTGGGAAAGTTTCCTGGTCAGTGCTAGAGCTAGCCCAAATCCAACCTTGAAGAAGCTGGATATCTGTGTGTGTTTCTGATACTCTTTTGTCCAGGACCTGATGTGAACAACTGGCACCCAGGGGAGGTGAGATGATCATCTGACGACAACTGGAGCCTAAAAACTCAGTGACCTCAGTGGTTCACTTTGTGCCTAAACTGGGAGTTGACTGACGTCCTGATAATCAATAGAGATCTTTTTCTGACTAACAGCCCATGTGTGTTAATTTTTTTAGTTTATCTGTGCCTTAACCAATCAGAATACTTCAACCTGTCATGATGACGTAGCTTGTCAAATTATTTCAGTACAGCTGCCAGTATTTTACTGTAAATTTGAGGGTAATTTTTTTTACAGTGGATTACTATCAAAATCTATCTCCTTGTGAAAATCTCAAAATGCCTCAAAATATGGCCAAAGATCATGTTTGACTCGTGCTGTATATTTGAAAGTCTGTGTATTAGAACAAACTGCTAAAACACTTATCAAGTCTTAAGTCTTTTGTAGAGAATTCAAGAAAAATCATACATCCAACATTTGAGGCAGTTGGAAGAGACAACATCCTGTTGGCCTTGACAACAGCTTAGTTTCCAGTGAGCTTTTCATCACACCAGGTAATAAGTGCAGCTACCAAAGGGAACAAACTATCGCCACTTAGCTCCGGTTGTACCGAATATATTTGAGACCTGAGTGACAGAAGCTGAATAAGCCCAAAATTTAAATCATAGACAACAGAGTAAAAAAGCATGAGGAAAATTGGTTATAATTACTCTGGCCTTGATAGTTACAGCTACTTTCCCTGGCATTGTTGTTTCTTGTATTTGAAAACTCAGATCCTTTTTCATTTAGGTCAGTCAAAAGTTAACTGCACCATTAAGGCAGCAGAACATGTTGTGATAAAAGAAGTGCATCACTGGCAGCTTCTGTAATTGCTTCTTCCACATCATTCTATTCAGTAAGTCCAATGCTTCCATTTGGCCTTTCAATGAAGTAGAAGCAGCCTCCATTTCAACCCCTCGCCATACAACCTCATACTCTGACTTTTATCCTTGCTCCTTTCCCTATGTTACTAATTTTACTGTGACACTTACAGTAAGAGACTTACTGTGTGTCTGTGGATGTCGAATTCATCCTGTGACATTCAGACAGGAATACCAGGAAATCTCAATCAACAAGTCTCGCAGTACCACAGCGGTACTGCCTACCCATCACTGTGGGAACATTTCACATTAAGCTGCTCAAACTCCTCCAATCCAAATGAAGGGAGGAAGAGAGAAGTCAGTGGTCTGTCAGAACAGCATGAGAATGAAAGCTCCCAGTAAAATCCATCTAGTTGCTTTGGTTCTGAATGTATAACGGCAACTATAAAAGCTGAATTTATTGGGGGTTGTTTGGGCATATATTCCATCTTTCCACACTCAAATATCTTTCTACGGCTGTGCCGAAATATTTTGCTGTCCCACTCGCATGGTCTCTTGTTCTTTCTCCCTCCCTTCCTGGAGACAGATGGGGGAGCTGAACGTTTAGCCCAGGACAATGCCCAGAATGTCACCCAACACATTTTAACACCTGCTCTGGCAACTGCACCTAATCTGCAGAGAGGTCTATGACTCAACTAAAGCAACTTCCATAATCTGCATTAAAAAATATATATATTTTCAGTAACATTTGAGATTTTGAGCTTGCCGTGCACATACACATGGCACAATTACCATACAATGACTCATTTGTCACTCTCTAGGACAGCTGAGCTTTCAATAAGACAATTTATTCTGGTTTAAGGAACATTACAGAGCAACTCTGAAGACGGTGACACACTTTATGATAGTTCAAGTTTAACACAAAAGAGAAAAATAAGAACATTACTGAAGATGCAGGCCTCTATTCTACTTAGCCAGCATAGTTAACTAGCCTCTTCCTAAGTTGGCCAATTCGCATTTATATTAATAACATCTAGGGGTCTGCAAAAGCAAACTGATGTCTAACACCTCAATATCATCTTCCTTCCTCTATACATTCTACCATAATGGCATGGGAAAGGTTAACCATTTGTCAGTCTTGAGAAAAGAAGAGAGATGCCAAGACTTTAATCTGACTACTTAAATTTAAAATGTAATGTTACAAAAAAATTAGGTAAAAAATAAATCCTGAAAGCTGAAATAGAAGAAACTGGGAAGTGTACACAAAAAAAGCTGGATTTAAAAGTGTAACCTCCATTTTCGTTTCTTCCTCTCACCTCAGTTTTCTTTATCGGGTACATGCAGCTTATCTTAAACGCTGGCACAAAAACAACTGGTTATGAAAACATGTTCAAATGTTCTTGGAAATTATACCTGCCTCGATGCCCTCTTTTTGTGGTGTTATTGTGACACCTACTGGTTAATACAGATACTTGACTTTACACAGTATTTTTTCCAAAAGAAAAATATAAAATGTAAAAAATAATAAGGACAGCTCTTTTCCAAACACATAATAGCTGCCAAATAACGGTTGAGAAGATAAAAGGAATGGTGATTTTGTGACAATTAAATAGAACTTAAAATGCTTATTAATACTTAAAAAGTGGATGCATTTCTTTTAAACAAGTAAAAAGACTGTAATTAAGTCTTAAATCTCATTCTGATTGATAAACTATAATACTATTGATAAACAATACATCCAACCATTACAAATCCCTTTCCATTACAAAACCAGGCATAAATAATGGTCTCTGGATAGTGGATATACGCATGTTGTTTCATTCAGTGCTACGCAGGGTAAAAATCACTCATGATGTTAAATAAATTTTGGCCCAACCCGTAATTTTTAATTAAAAGTGTCCACTCCACACTATTTGTGAAGTTTTTGAGCAGTACTCAAAAAGATGCTTTCACGCTGAAGAGGAAGTAATTATGAACTTCTTACAAAAAAGTTAAAAAAAAAAAAAAAGTTTGACTTGAAGTCCAAGCTATGCATGATAATAAAGGTTTGTGTAGTATATGCTGACTGTTGTAGTCAAATTTCTATTCTTCACATGCAGTCAATGGTCACTAAAACTTTCAGCAGACTAAATCCCACTAATTGCATTAAAAGGGTCAGAAACCACAGGAGAAGGACAACACAGTCTCTTCCCGGGAACAAAGGAGACATGAGGAGATGACAAGAGCATATCGAGCACAGTCTGTGACCAGTCAAAGACCAATTGAGTTTCAAGACAATCCACTGCTGGAGTTAAAAGTCAGCCTGTGGACCACCTGCAGTCTGAACTGTTCATTACAAGTTCAGCTGTAAAAAAAAAAAAAAAAAAAAACAATGGGGGAAACTACAGAATGGCCTTGAACAGTCATAGCATTCCACAGATTCTGACAAAAGACCTCATTCTGATTTAAGTGCACTTACGCTTTGCATTCTCTGACTCAGCAAGGGTGTGTTGATGGAAACATCGCAGGACTGTTAAGGACTTTTCACACTACGCGTAACCTCGGGTTATCGTCGTTCTTAACATCACTTTAACCCCTGGGAAAGGAACATTTCACACTTGTAATGTAGAAGTGGGGGTTAGCACCGCTTTTTACCCCGGGTTATGAAACCCTGCTCCGTAGGGTTATCACCGCTTTAGAAGTGTTAACCCCGCATTGCGGTGCCAAACTTGTACAGTGAGAAACAATGTAGTGTTAGAATTCTAAAACTAGACGCTTAGCAACAAACTACTAATCGTATACATATTTGCATGCTTTGTACAGTCACGGAAACACTGCACATTGTATATAAACAGTTAATTCAGCGTATGAGAGGAAAAATGTCAAATGCTGATAGAAAACGCAACAATTTGAGTGAAGAAGAGACCATATCATTCTTACCTTTATAGTCTGAAATATCCATTCAGTATAAACTCGACAGTGCAGTCGGCAATACGAGGATGTGCAATGCTAGAGCTTTTATGTAAACAGGAATCGTGCTGCGTTCATCCAATCCAATCGATGACACTGACCCCGCAAATATCCAAATAAGAACATTAACCCAGGGTTTAGGAAGGTACAATGTGAAACTTCAACTTATGAACACCCAGGATTAATTGTTAACCCCAGGTAAATTATGAGCAGTGCGGGAAATGAAGCAAAATAACCCAGGATTCAGTTTACCAAGGGTTTAGAATGACCCAGGGTTAACTAGCCTATTTCAAGTGTGAAAAGCCCTTTAGACAAATGGCCTACCACATATGCGTTTAGAATGAAACAAAGCCCCTATTTTCAAACAGATGAGCAGTTTATGTGGAAAGCAGCTAAAATACAGTCCCCGTGTTTTGTACATTCTTCAACAGAGAAGACCTCTCATTTTGAAAATATGTTGTCTTTATACTAAAAGTATACCAAAGTTTGAGGTAAGATTTTTCTAAAGATATTTATCATTTTATTTTAACACATTAAATTTATCAAAATTGAGAGATTAAAGAAATGTAATTTCAAATAAAAGCTGTTCTTTTGATATTTTTGCGCATTAAAAATACTAAGCAGTACAACCATTTTCAATATTGATAACAATAAGACCACCGAATTAGCATATTAGAATGATTTCTGAAGGATCATGCAACACTGTATTATGCTTAAAATTCAGCTTTGACATCACAGGAATAAATTATACATTAAAATGTATTAAAATAGAAAAGTCATAATGAATTGTAATAATATTCCACAATATTACTGTAACTTACTGTGTTTTCGATCAAATGTAACCTAGATAAGCATAAGGTGATTTTTTCAAAAAATCTTAACGACCCCAAACTTCTAAGGATTATAGCTGCCTTAATATTTTACGAATAACGAAGGTATTTGGGAGTTCTTGTTCATGGCAATTAAAAGTTTGAAAACCCCTGACCTAAACAAAGACTATAGACCTTATGTAGCCACGCCCCTTTTCAGCGCGGATCTCGTTCTTGCATAGATGACTGAACGGCTCGTTTAAAAAAGTTCCCGGTCGACATTTGTTAAGACATCTGCTTTACAATGTTTATGATAAACATTACAATGCTCATGATAACTTCCGTTAACTCTACAATAAGTAAATCCACTTCACCAGCTAATTACTCCTGGACAGCGATGCCATAGAGATATACAGAGCGACCGCAAAAACGGAAGTTCAAAGACAATTTTCTAAAGACGGCGGCGCCCTCGTTTCTCTCGTGCATAAGGTCTATAGAATAACACCTAAACAACATGGTGATATTAACAGATGTCAGAGCATAGCCTATTATTTAACAGTGGCACGATGTCTCACTCATCATGTTGGGTGGGCTTTCAGAAAAAATACTGTTCCTACACCAGCAGCACTAAACCAAGACTGGATTATTCTGTCTTATCCCTGAGCTAATTTTATCCTTTGATTCAGCACTGGCAGTCAACAACTAAGTTAATGGCATTGAACAAGAGGTTCAATGTGTGTGGGTGTGTTTTTATCCATTTGTCTCTCTGCTGTCTGTTAAAATACAACAACAAAAAATTGTTGCTGTTGCTTAAATCCATCTAAAAACACAGTCATCATGCAGTCAATTTGAAGAAGTATCTTCAATTTGCATAAAATAAGACATATTTGATTGCTGAAGAAAGAGAGCACTGACAGAACAGATAAAGACTAACTTGACTAAGTTCATAAAGTCCACATCAAACCTGTGTGTGTGTATTCGGTTTTTATTATGTTCAGTTACCAACATACTTGTATCTATTTCAAGTAGCAGCTATTTTGTTATGGTCTGGTGAAGACTGGTGGTTTCTTTTTAAGAAACATTACCATAAGGCCTTGACAGAAAGATGATGTTCATAAAAAAAAGCTCTCTACATTTATAAAATAAGTAGAAGTTATACAATTTATAAAAGAAGTTTATTCATTTGAAGTAATTCCTTGTCACAAAATGTGTTGTAGGGTGTTTTGTCCCACTAAGTTATTAACGTTAACGTTAGTCAAGAACCAGTGATTCCATCTAGCAGCAGTGTATGAACAGTGTGGTGACATATGATGATTTACTAGAATAATAACCAGATATGAGGACAGAAACACGTTTAATGATAGTGAATGTTTTAAAATGTGTAACGTTAACTTACGAATTTAGGCTTCTTCTCTCCGTCATCCCCACTTGAATTGCCCTGGGATGACACTCCGACTCCAAATCCTTTCTTTCGATGTATTTTATTCTCCCTCCCTTGATTCAAACCTTCAAATCGTGGATGGCGGTAGTTATCCATATTTAGGTGAAGATATAAAAACTATTTCTACAACGTTTCCGGGTTTAATGCAAAACTAAGGGTTCATGATATTCCCAAGGTTGACAGTTGAAAGAGACAAGCGCGAGCTCGGATTAACTTGAGGTTCGCGAGCGAACAGGCACGAGACGCGTTGACAGTAGCTGCTAGTTGTTTTCTAATAAGGCGGCTAACGACGATAATCCAATTGCCAGCTCTTTAGATCTCACTAACACCCCGTTTCACCGCCCTAGGTTTTTGTAAGAGTTTAAAATACACTCCGATGCGACAAAATAGCTTATTTGTTTAAAAGTGTATAGGTTGTCCAAGTTAGTAAAAACTAGAGCTCGTTTGAAATACATAGAAGGAGTATCCCGAATTCCAGCAATCTGAAACTCCCGCCTCAGAATCAGCCAATGAAATGCGTTGGATTGAGCAACACGTGATGTTCGAGTAAAGAATCTTCCATAAGAAAGAACATTCACACTGATGTAAGCTTCCGCATTTGGTCACACTTTGGTTAACATCCGGGCTTTTTTTTTTTCTTACTTTTTACTCTAACCAGAACTAATACATCTAATTGATGTATAACATAAATGTTGTTTCCGATGTGAAATTATTAGGTTTTACTATACTAGAGACAAAACAAATGATTAAAATACAATTTGAAAAATAGTTACTTGTTAAATTTACTGACCAGTAGGCTAATGTTTTAACCAAAACCATTTTACCCAATAATTTTAATGTCTATATTATATACTATATAATAGCCTATGTATCCATTGTATTATAATAATTATATATTAGAATATTAAGATTAAAAATGTATTTGTATAGGGTTTTTTCTTCATTTTTAAGCAGTTTTACAGAAAATTGGATATAGATGATCTCTATTAAAAATTGTAAGAGGATTCAGAATTTCCGTCATAATTTCAAATTTTGTCATTCGTTGTTCCAAAGAATGAATTTCTTTCTTCTGCTGAACGCAAAAGAAGATGTTTTGAAGACTGTCTGTGTTGAAGGAGGCAAAGGATGCACTTGATGTATCCTTCAAAATGAGCAGAATGAAGGATGAAAAATGAAGGCTGCCTTCCAAGGATCCTTCAAATTGAGACGTCCTTCGACGTCGCTTGATGACGTGGCAGACGACAGCCTTCCATAAGAAGCATGAAGTTCCAATAGGTGTCAGTGAAGAGTGGACTGTCTAGCTTTTAGCTAAAGCAACTTTCACTGCATTCTTGAAATGCAATTGGCAGGATCTGCTAAAGAGCAAAGAAAAAATGCTATTCTGTAACCAACCCCACCTTTTAAAAAATTCAAACTCCCCTGTATATTAAAAAGGACACTTTCCAGCCCAATTTTTAGATTACACCAACAGTTCTCAACCTTTTTGACTCGAAAGTCCCCCACTGTCAGACAATATTCAAAGGCCCCCAAGATATTTATGATAGTTTTTTCCCCCCAAAGAAACCAAAACAAGGAGTGGCAATATATTTAAATAACTAAATAAATATATGTAAATTATTCAATCAAATTCCATATTTCTAGAAGTTTCAATGACTGAAAGTTCTTCGGGGTACTTCTTTTTTTTTTTTACAAGTGACTTTACATCACTTTTCTAGGCATTTGTGATTATATTTGTTATACTTATTTTTTTACTGACAAATAGCAATTTATACCCAATAAAATATTTTAGAGCTTGACAGAAAAACACTAGAAATATATATATATAGGCCTATTTATATAAAAAAAAAAAAAAAAATTTTTGTAGTATATTTTTCTGTCAAGCTCTAAAATATTTTATTTGGGTATAAATTGCTATAAATTGCCTACTAGTACAATGCTACACTTTTAAAATGTCCTTATAGATTCAGGTTTTCCAAGACTGTGGGAATCCTGGTTCTTGAATAAAATGAAGTTGTATAAAAGTCATCTTGAGGTCCCCTTTGTGTGTCTCAGCCCCCTGGTAAATAACCACTGTACTTCCTTTGATAAATGTAAGTTTTTATATATAGTGCACATAGTAGACATATTAAGAATTTAAACTCATCTAAAGTTTTCCCTTTAATCAGACACAGCAAATGTATTAACGTTCAATGATTAAACAGAACATGTTTGTACCGTTTTCAGTCCTCTGTCTCCCTCTACTGCACCCATAGGATAATTCTCTCCCACAAATGCATACATAGGCTATATAAATGAAAAATTACATTTTAAAACATGTAAAATAGAGAACGTTTTAAATTGTAATATTTCAATTTTTTACTGTATTTGTATTTCAGCAAATTCAGCCTCAGTGAACATAAGAGACTTCTTTCAAAAGCGTTTTTTTATTTTATCTTACAGACCCCAAACTGTTAAATGGTAGTGTGTGTATATATATATAAAAAATAATAAAAAAATGTCTACCATATGATAACCTAATAACATGCAGTCTATTGCACTGATCCCCATATAAAATATCTGTTATATGAAAAAAAAGACTGCACTCCCATGAACAGCACATTTATTCACCATTCAGCAGATAGCTTTCTTTTTCTGTACAAGCAATATAGATTCTGTTAGCATATACTCTTTCTATAGTACAATAATCATTTACACAAATATACACAATTTAAAATATAAACCTGTTCCAAAGTACAACATATACTGTTTTTTTTTTGTTTTGTTTTTTTTAGCATTTCATTGAGGCAGTGCACACAATGTATTTTCTATGATGGGTGGACAGCACAGGCAACAGTAAGCTCAATCAGCACAAACCGAGAACGGTGACATGGAAGAGGATTTCTTCAGGACGACCTACAGTACAGCTGGGCTGGATAAGACTCTTTGGATCATGCACTACCAGGCCTTTCTCGATGCATTGACCGTGATTGTCGGTTTTTGAAGTTCATTGCTCTGAATACGGTAATGTTTGTTCCTACTAACACCATGTTGTTATTGTTTGTTTGTTTGTATGGCACATTTAAAACAGTCTCGGATCATGTACACTTGAATATGTCCTTTGTGCAAAACATATATTTCCTCCACACCGAACCCAAGTGCATAATCAGTGATCAAATAAAAGTGTATGAGCTCACCCTCATTCAAACATTCACACGCACACCATAAGACAACATGCTTGTGCGCATGCACGTTAACATTTTTGCTTCTCTCTCTCTCTTTCTCTCACTCATGCACACACATAGTCC
Source organism: Meda fulgida (assembly GCA_030578275.1). Lineage (NCBI taxonomy): Eukaryota > Metazoa > Chordata > Actinopteri > Cypriniformes > Leuciscidae > Meda > Meda fulgida. Next base: position 7,878,397 of record CM060626.1, read on the forward strand.
AGCAAAATCATTCTAGACCTGGGAAATAATCTGCATATTAAAACTGGGTGATCGAGACTGTTTGGACAGTGGGCTTCCAGAGGAGAACGGACTCCCGGGGGAAAGGAGATCCTGGCTCTGCGCCGCTTGCCCAAGACGTTCCTCTTGCAAACTGATGGCTGACAGATAGTGAGCCCTGTCTGCGCTGAGGCTTCCCAGCGACATGCTATCTGTGGGTCCCGATGAGCCGTTGAGGCCGGTGCAGTCAAGAGACTTACTTGAAGACGTGCTGCTGGTTTTGGGTGGCACGCCAGCAAAGGGAGAGATGTAACGCGGGTCCAGAAAGCGTCGAGGAGCGCTGGGACTCGGGCTGCGGCTCTCTGCGGCTCGGAGGCTGGCGACAGGAGGAGGGGACTGGTGCCGTTGGTGGAGGCTTCGGAGCGCGGCTCTGGTGTCGGCTGACGCGCTCTCCCTCAGCCTGGCTCCCGGATCTCGGGAAGGTCGAACGCCAGTTATGACCCAGTCACGTTTCACGCTGCTGGGCTGGCTGCTGCTGGAAGCCCCAGAGGAAAACCCTTCATCTGGGTCAAAAGAGTCCTCTCCGCAGCTCACACCGTCGGCATCTAAAACACAGCGAGGGGAAAATGAGGCAGAGAAAACAGAATGTTGGATTTTGAATATCTTGGAGGAAATACTCTCGCTTGCAAGGCAGCAAAAGAATAGGTTTAGGTAAACCGAGGTAAGCTCTGGCTTTTGGATCGGTCTCCGTGAAATGCTGCATCTGACACTCAGCCGGTAGAAAACAACATGGCACCGTCTTTGAAGTGTCAAGCTGCAATTACACCAGTCTTCATTCGCTCCATTCACTTATATTCATACACACGTGTAACGAATGGACTTAATCAAAATGCTCTAGACATCATAAAACCTTCCCCCTCTCCAGCCCTCACACCAGTTATCTTCAAAGATTGTTGTCACCTCTGCTCCCCTGAACGATCCCAGCAAGAGACTGTGTCTGCAACCCTCACAGACAGCACAGGAGACCAGACGGCACTAGCCATTTGGTCAAAGACTATAGGGATAAACTTCGAATAAAACAAGGACATTGACTCACCCACAAACCTTCCCAAATGTTTAGTATTTCTCCTGTGTTTTATGCATGTCCCTATGTTTTATTAGCCTAGTTATGATTCTTTAGTTATGCTAAAGTTCAGAAATCGCAGGTGCTGGACCAATATCATAATTCTCCCTCTCTTTTTCACTTCCTGACAAAGACAGCAAGCTTTCTAGAACTAATGCAACATAACAAAGAGCAAAGGATGCACATTAGAAGTGCAAATGACACATGGTTATCAAGTAGTAATTTCTAGCTATTTTTATCCCTATTTTTTATTAATTTTACACAAAATATTTCCGCCACCATTCACTATTACAGTAGTGGGCAAAAGTAATGTCCGGCCTAAGAAAATTGAAATGTTCACCCTTTATTCAAATATTATTAAAATGTGTTTAATCGAACTTGCAAGCTCATTAAAAAAAAATATCCCCTCTGGATATGACTTTTGGCCACGATTGTAACTACAAATTATTATGATCAATAACAACAATCAACTTTCAACTTGTAACTGGTAATTATGACATGATGGTGGTACTCATGTGCACCTCAATTTTGAAATACTGTATGATCATTCCAACATGATTTGAATGCACCAAAAGAAGGCCACTCATAATTCAGTATGCAAATAGTATTACTATTTTGAAAGCAGAACATTTTATCAATATAAATCCTGGGGGAATTTCCTTTTAAGAAATTTAAGATGACAGTGTAGTGCACTACAAAATTGTCCACAAAACAATGTTTGAATGAATCTGTTCATTAAGTAACTCAAGCTAAATTAATTTCAGAAATTTGTAGAGAAGATCATCTTGCCTTGCAAGCACTGTAAAGGGCTCCTAAAATGAAATTGGTCACAAATGAGAGGATTAAACACAAATGATCACAAGGTATGTGGAGACACTAGTAACAGACAGGAGGAAGTTTCCATGCAATGGGGTCACTTTAATATTGATAATAATAATTGAAAATATTAATGATAATGAACACTTTCTATGATGAACAAGGGCAGGGCTTGTGTAAGGACTGTCTAACACAGTGACACCGTGTGATGGTGAGATGTTCCTGAGCCCTGCCTACCCCCTTGCAAGGTTAGGTGAATGGTGCACTTTATCCGCCCAGATGCCACAGGATTGTCTGGTCTCTCCGGGGGGATGTATCGGCTGGGGATGATGGAGGCGAAGAATTCAGCGGTGGTTGTGAAATCAAAACAATCTGAGATGAAGACAGTGAGCGAACTAAACATGATGCTGACAGAGGGAAAATTTCACACACAAAAATGGCCTCCATTCCTGAAGCTTGAATGGATGCAATGAAGGGACTGATGAGGATGTCATGTTAATGTTCTCATTATGATTTTAATGATCATGAAGGAAATAAATAAGCAGAAATCAACCAAAATAAAAAGATTGGTACAAAAGGCTGTGTGCGTGTGTGCATATTTCGCGTACCCTCTCGTTTCCAGCGGAGGCGACGAATAGAGGCGGCAGTGACAGCTGCCTGTGAGATGCTTCTCCCGGCATGCGTTACTTCCACCTCCAGAAGGTTCCGCGAGCCCTCCGGAGGACGGGACGGAAGTGAGCGACTAATTGCATTTGCCACCTGAGGATCAGGGGTCAACGTAATGCAGTGAAATATGACTTTTCCATTAAGAATTACAATTTAAAATGTTGCTCTTGAAAGACATTTTCTTGTGGCAAAAATCACAACTCCAACTTCACTAGTACAGTACAGTATATTTTCAGGGTAAGTTCAATAAAATAAAGTGTCATGAATTTTAATAATTTAATTACATGACATATTTGTTGTTTTTGCTTCAATGGCAGCAGCACTTTGAGCTTTATAAACTCCACAAGTTTGGGTAAAACCTAGGCTGTGTCCGAAATCACCACCTATACCCTTTACATAGGCACTATTTAAAGGGACAGTCATTTGTAGTGGTGTCCGAAACCATAGTGGACATTATCAACTGCACTCATTCAATCCCATAATGCATCGCAAAAACAAGAGCACAACTGATGTACACTCAACGGCAAGAGAATACCCATAATTCACTGCTAGGGAATTGGCATTCCGAATTAATTCCCGCATCTCACCAGAAGATGGCGCAGCGGAATCATCCATCCATCCATTTTCCAAATGGCTAGTCCAATGTGGGTACAGCGTGATATCATACAGGTATAAAATATTCAATTGTTTAATTAAGGTTTAAACATTTATCTTGAACTCTGTCATGGAAACAAGCATATTTTCATTACTACTAGAATTAAACAGCAAGCACAAACTTCACAAAATCGGCAGCCCTTTCGAATTCGCTTTCATTCACTCCTTGAAGTGGACTATATTAGTGGAGTAATGTAGGGAATAGTGAATGAGGGTACAGGGGGCGATTTCGAACACAGCTCTGATGATGATGTTCTTGCATAAATTTAAAATTATACTAAGAGCATTTGAGATCAATGGAAGCAAAAACATCTGTTCACAAGATTTGAAATTGGTTTGAATTTGATTTGAAATTGAAATTTGCTAATTTGATTACTGACAAAAAAGATCAGTGTCTCAGACCTCACTTTACATTTCCATAAGTGTACTGTAACAAGTGTACATTTCACATAATATAATGGTGTGCAGACAGCAGATGACTTACCAGTAATGGCTGGGCATGGAGGTCTAGCTGTGCTCGGTAGAGGATGTCATCCAAAGCTTCCCTCCCCAGATCCCACTGCCCATTATAACTGGAGTTGATATGAGAGAGTATCATTATGCAGATGAGATCATTAGCACACCACTCAAACCGTTAATTGAGAATTAACAGGAATTAAATATATAATACATTTCCTTCTCTTACTAATGCAAAAAGAAAATAGATCTGAGCGCTGCTCAGAAATACACAACCATTTAAAAGTTTGGGGTCGATAAGACTTTGAAATGTTTTTGAAAGAAGTCTCTTATGCTCAGCAAGGCAGCCTTTATTTGATCAAAACCACAGTAAAACAGCATTCAGCAGAAATTATGCAACATCTATATCAAATAATCCTCTTATTATATTAGAGGTACCTACGCCACACAGGAGAATACATCAATATGTTTTTATATATGCAAACTGTTTATTCATCGAGACTTCAAAATAAAAGTTTAAACCCTCATGTGATTGTGTGTTCTGATGGCCACATGTTATTATTCAAGAAATTACAGTGGCTGTAACATTTTTATCGTAAAGTAGTGGCCAAATATTAAAGGGATAATCTTCCGTGGGTCTGCCATTAACGAAGTGGAAAGAGCAAACGTACGGGAATTTTGGCGGTTTCTCACAAATGTGTAGCTCAAATTCACACAAGAGAACTACTGTTGCGTTTTGAACCTTAATAACGTCATTTAACATGTACCATTTCTCATGTACTGCATCGTGTCACACAACAAGCATGTGCATGCAAAGAACTCAAAATGGTGATTGAATGGTTAATGCAACAGATACACTGATAACTATTTGACTAAAATATAAAAATAACAAGCAATTTGCATTGCCAGTGTGTTCACACATTACAATGATGCTTTTAACCAAAGCCGACGCGCGTCTTGCAGTGCAGATAATAGGGTGCCCCACATCCACATTGAGTTCTTGTGCGGATTACGGTTAAAACATGTATCTTGCAGGTATTTTTTACGCTTGAACCAGCTATTATGGTCTGTCCGTAGTCCATATTAAAAGGTAGCTAGCCAGTCAAAACTACACAGTCGACTGCGTGAACCCGTAGTTTGGTATCGAGTCTGTGGGTTCACAATACAATTACGATTAGCGGAAGTGGCTTGCCGGAAATCGAACACAATTTCATATTTAAAAAATGGCGGCGCCCGCTCTTGCGTGAAAAATAAGGTGGATAATGGAGATGCAGCTCAGAAAACTTACATGGCATGGTAAACAGCAGTCAGCATCTGCACCATAAACTCCGGCTCCAATCGCATACGGTAATACGGCTCCTTCCATGGCTTTTGCTGCTGCCTCGGGTAACCGCTCACACACAGCCTGCATAAAGAGAGAGATTCATAGAGAATTTCTAATGCCATGTTTCTTCGGAGGTCTTTATGCTAATGCTAGGACCAGCCACAGAAATCCTTTGCTCTCTGTCTCAAAATCAATATTCCCTTTAATCCATTTAATCATTCCATCTCTGCCTGTTCCAGCAAGACATTTCAGAGAGAGAGAGAGAGGCCGAGATGTTCCCGGATCGTTAGCAGAAAAAGGAACTCAAGCGCCCCCTTACCGTGTGCTCATTCTGCAAGCCGATTGATGTGAGGACGCAGGCATAAAGACCACGGCTGAGTTGTAGCAGAGCATTAGAAAAGACAGCACCTCAAACCTGCAAGACACACACACAAACACACATAACCCCCTCTGACATCTGCATAATTTTACATCGACAAATCAGACAGCGGTACATTATGAATCAGCGACTGTCGCCGTGTATCTAGCCAGTGGAATGGGTGATAACAAATCACACTACATCTGCACAGATCGCGCTGTCAATGCTTCAGCAGTGGTTTAATGAAATAAAATGCTGAGATACCATTACAGCCAGCAGGAAAAAGTAACAGCTGAGTCATGGCAATAAAACGGTCCAGCGGGCTATAGCGCGATTAATCAAAAGCCCAGAAATATTCCACACATCAAACCTACTTCCCACAAGAAGGAATAAGTACAAAACCCCAGTCTGACAAGGAAAAAAGCACCTGTTCTGTGAGGTGAACGTCTCTCTCTGAGATAGCAGGCCGCTGTACACCACCCGGATGAGGTCGTGCTGGTTCAGGGCTCCCTCGGTTAACGCCATGGACCCCAGGCTGGATGGCTGCATTAAACATAAAAGTATTCGACTATGATTATTCATTCGTTTAACTTTTTTACAGCCTTAAAGTTCAATAGAAACATTCTAGATGATATAACTTGTGGAATTGGACTGTGGAAAAACATCTTAAACCAGTCTAAACTGGTTTGCCTGGTTGCCTGGCAAGGGTGGGGGACCATCTTCAAACAGCTAAGGTATTCATATTTTACTATTAAACTAGCTCTTATATTATGTTGCGGGTCCAATTGACCCATTTCCGGTTCCGATTTATGCTCGGTTGACCAGTGCATCTCTACTTTTACGCAAAGAAATTTCGCTGCATCGAAGGCACACATTTTCACCAGTTCATGCATGTTCAGTTCGATGGAAATCGAACCCATGATTTTGCCACTGTTAGCTCCATGCTCTGTCTGCTCAGTGCTTTTGTTAAGCTCAAACAGTAGTTTTCAAAAATGTTACAAATTGTTGTAATACTGTTATATAATATACATATTTTCTCCTTTTATGGTAATGTGTGAGAAGTATATGTAAAAAATTCATAATATGATTTTTGGTGAATTGAATTGAAACCAATTAGGGTCAATTTGTCCAGACCACAGTTTGTATTTTACTTCATACCTCATGGTATATTGAAGGCTTAGAGAGAGTTGGTATGGTGAATGACAGCAGCTTGGAATTTCCTTTACTGTCCACAATTTCCTGTATCAGAAGATGTACAGATACCATATGTCATCTTTAAGATATTGAATTTCAGGAAATGACAGGTAATGCTAGCACATTGAATCTCTCACCAGGTTATAGATCCCCAGTAGCAGGGCTTCCACGCAGCCATTGCGGTAGCGTTCTCTGCTGGCTGAATGACGCAAGTACACCCAGATGAGTTCAGGCAGAAACTGCAGGGTAAACCGACGCAAACCCTCCTCTGAGCTCCGGTACCACTCAAACAACTGATGACACACCGGAGCCAGCAGCTAGAGAGGAAGGAAGAAAAAAAAGAGAGTGATTTAAAATGAAAGAGACAGAATGAGATGGACACAGGCACTGAGAGGAACACTCCTTTGCGACATGAATTAATTTACCCAAGGAGGCAGCATATTTAAGAAAAACTCAACATAACAGATCAAGATATTAAAGACAATATGAAATTAAAACTTATTCAATCAGAATCAAATGTATTTCCTTATATTTTGCGGTTATTTTAATTCACACAATTTTCTCTTAAATGTTTTCAGAATTATTTTAATAAATAAAATATATGAATTTTATTAAATAAATAAAAATGAAATGCCTAGACATAACTAAGATCACAAAGGCATGGAAAAACATTTACCAATAATAATATCATTTTAGTCTTATGTATATACTATTAAAGTATTTATTAATATTTGTAATTAGCATTTATACATTTTCTATTTTCAGATTTTATTTTAATTTCAGTTTATATGTTTTATATATATATATATATATATATAATATGCTTTTGAGATTATCATCTTTTCGATATTTTCTATTTAGCTTTAATGTATGTTCATTTCAGTTTTAGTTTTAGTAATTTTGTTATATGCTTTTGAGATTTTTTTATTATCTTTTAAATATTTCTATTTAGTATTAGTTTCAGATATTGTAGTACTTCAACTTATTCCAGGTAAGTCCCAAATAAAAAATAATTCTCAACAAACATTTCAAGTTACCAGTATCAAGTTTGTATCAACATCACCCAACAAGACCCCTTTGACAAGAAAATAACCATAACATTTATAAATAAAACCTAAATCATTTCAAACACTTCATCATTGTACCTCACTGCAGGGCTGCTCCTGAATAACAGCATAGAGAGCAGGGACCAGAGCTTTCTTCAGACGCAGGCTGCCAGAATAGCTGTGGATTTGCTCTTCAGGTAAGGTCTAAAGAGGAGAAACGGTGCTTGGCATGAGTAAGCAGCCTGAGGCGGCCTGGAGTTTAATTAACTTGGAGGCTGAAATATTCCTCCATTATGTTCTGAGATTCCAAATGTGGTTAATGGGACATTGCGCTCGGATCACTTGGGAAAGGAGGACTTAATTTGACTGAGCTATATAAAAAAAACACCATATTAAAGCCTGCAAGGTCAAAACTTCTCACCTTGAACTCAGAGAGCCATTCCTCCACCACACGCTGTGAGCTGAGCATGGTCTTCCTGACAGAGAAAATAGGGGAAATATGGAGAGAGCAAGAAAACATGTAAAGAAAATGAATATTTGTACCACACTTGCAGCACAATCATGGCCCAAAATTCAATTTGCCACACCTGTCAATGTCACTGAAATCAGAGAATTTGCCAGGCAATTTTTTTTCTCATCAACCATGAATGTATTTTGCATTGTTCCATTAAGTAATGCAAAACAGTTTCATGGTTGGTTTTAACTGCATTTTCTCTGTCACAGGTTGAGGTCATTTTGTTTAAATACCCATACATTTGTTTTGTTTTTTTAGACAAATATAAATTATATCTACAGTACCTTTCAAAAGTTTGGAGTCAGTAAGATAATTTTTTTCAAAGAAATTAATACTTTTATTAAGCAAGGATAAAAGTTCCCATTTCAAAAAAATGTAAAAAAATATAAAGCAGCACAACTGTTCTCAACTTTGATAATAAGAAGAAATGTTTATTAGAATTATTTCTGAAGGATCATGTGGCACTGAAGACTGGAGCAATGGCTGCTTCAGATTTGCCATCACAGGAATAATTTACATTATATCAAAATAGACAAATTTTAAATTGTACTATTTGACAATAGTATTACTGTATTTTTGATCAAATAAATGGTGCCTTGGTGAGCATGAGAGACTCTAACCAACTTCAAACTTTTGGAAGCTAGTGTACAAATTCATTTTTTTTATCTGGCTTGCTGGTCTTAGTTGGTCTCCCTTCTTGGTCACGCTGGTCAGTCGCATGGTTTTCGTGGGGGTTTGGTCACTTTTTAGTAGGGATGAAACTGTTACTGACTTGATGATAGTATTACCCGACAGTCAGTATTACCGTTTCATATATTAATTATCATTTAAACCTTATTTAAAGCTACAATATTAAATTAATTTTAGCCGCTAGGGGTCACTAACCTCTTATGTTGCCATCTAGTTCACGCTTTAAACTCCCAAAATTCAGAACCAACACAAACACTCTTTTGTACCTGCAGCCATGTAACTACCACAAATTGAAAAACTGAAGGTAAAACAATACTGTCCAGCATTAAGCGAAAATAAGCAACAGTCTCACGCAGGCGCAGTATTTCGTTTGGTGTGAAAACATGGTGGAAAGCTGTGAGGTTTTACAAGAGTGCTGAAGGTAAATTAATGTACGAATTCATTAATTATATGAATACATTTCTAAAGGAGACTGGCGGTCTTCGGAAAAGTGTTTTATTCTTACCTTCGTGTTCGCAGCGCTGCTTTGTTTACGGAGGTTACCAGGGAAACAGCTCTATTTCTGCTGTTCCATAAGTGCCACCTACTGGCAGAGAGTGGATTTTCAGAGAGTTACATTTTCATAATTTCAGCCTGTATGCTGCTCAACAGGTTAATGGAAAATATAGCTAATGTGCATTCTACAAATTTAAACCATGTGCAAATGCATAAGTCAACACCATTGCAGAGTATTTTCTCCTTAAAACTGCAGTGAAAAACAGAGTTTAAAAAACGCGGTTTGAAATCGCCAGTGTTTCTGACGTCACAAACTACCTTGTAAGTTAACCAATCACGCCAACATGCCAGCGGGCTTTAGCATATCGTCATTACTCAGCTGCGAAGCTGGGAAATCTCAAGAGTAGCCAGGTTATCCCGATATATTTTTCTGTTATGAAATATCAGGAACATTTAGCTATATAACAGGTGAATTGTATATATATTACAATGTTATGATGAACTATATTCTCCACTGACATTCTAAGTTGTTCAAAGCGTTTGTTTTAAAGTTACTGATTTTTAAAAGGCAGCTGTCTGACTCTGAGATGGTGAATGGGAACATAGTTTGTGTAACATTAGCAACACATTATAAGCTGTTTGATAACGGTCAAGGCAAAAGCTAATTATATAAATTACCGTTATGTGTCTGACGTTGTAGAGTGCGATACATAAAACACATTACCATTCTGATACATCGACTTGTGGACGACCGCGTATGAGTGAGTGGAGGCAGGGCTCATTTGCATATTCATGGATCCACGTATACTGAATGAAGCAAGGGTGTAGTTGCAAGATGGCATTAATAAAAAGTTTCACAGGAAAAAAAAAACATTTTAATTACGCCTTTTTGGAGTTTGAATGGATACAATTCTGAATGTTTTTTTTTACTTTTTTGTTCATTTAATATCTGGGCGTCATTGCTAATGTTATTATTTTAATGTTTATGCATAGGGCTGCTAATTTTATTTGTTGGTTTTCGACAAAACTTGGTGAAATGAATTCAGTGTGTGTATCAGTACTTTTTGAACATTTCCAGATTTTAACGCTACCGTGATAACTGATCATTTTGGTCACTATAATCGTGACAATTTTTCATTCCGTTTCAACTCTACTTTTTAGCTAGTCGGGCTAGGAGACCATCTGGCTTGGCTGGTAGACCAGCGTAAACCATCTAAGACCAGAAAACCATCTGGTTTAAGTGTGTTTTTTTAAGCAAGGTTGAGTTTCTTCAAAGAATCCCTGGAAATAAAAGATGGTTTGATTTGCTCAACATCTTTTGATCACTACATAATTCCTTTTTTTTTCCATTTGTGTTATTACTATCGTCTTAAAATGTGCAAATTCACCAGTACTTTCATTTACTTCACAAAACCATTTTAGTGTTCATTTTTGCTCACCTGACTCAAACCCAGCTCACAAGTGTAGACAAGGAGAGATGTGGCTCAGATTCTCCATGCCTCTTGATCTCTGGTCAAACAGCCGGCAGACAAAAAGACGCAGCACACATCCCGCTCAAAATCTCCATTAAAGCTCACACACCTGCCCAACACACAGAGCATCACAGTTACTACGACAACCGTGGGCTCATATTCCAAACTGAGAGCTTAATAGTGCAAACACACGCAGGTGTTGCCCCATTCAGTCCTAATACAGGACGTCTGTGTTGTTTATGCACGTTTTGTGCAGCTCTTAAAATGGCAGGCTCTGCATATGGCAGTGTGACGATGAGGGGAAGTGTGCTCTGTTCTGATTAGAAAGCAGTGCTGTGCTGGTGGTTGGGGAGTGAATCTGAGGTGAATAGAACAGATGCTTTACACGCTAAACAAAATCCTACTTGTGCTGTGAAGACATGACCTAAGATAGCCTAGAGGAAGCAGCGCTAACTGCATCACTGTACCGTTTCGCTTCATTAAAAGCTTATATGTAAAGGCACCGTTCATCACTGAATGTTGCAACTAACATCAAAAATATATACATTTATATAGGTTGAGTCATTCTATAATTTAGGGTACATTTCACATTAGCAAAAGTGTAAAAACAGTATGCTTTCTCAATAAAATATCTATTTGTATGCCTTGTATGCCACTACACACTGATTAAGTGCTACACTGTAACTTTTTTTGTCTTTTCTGCCATATGCACAGTGACAATTTTTGAAAGACTTTTTTTGCAAATATTTGTGTAAAATTATCAGCACGGTCACTAAGGACAAGAACATTTTTATTAGAGCCGCATGATTATGGATAAATTGAGAATCATTATTTTTTTGTTTATTTGTTTGTTTGTTTCAAATAGAGATCACGATTCTCCCACAATTCTGAACAGACAACTGAATAAAATCATTTACAAGAGGTTCTGGCATTTAGAATGAAAAAAATTAAATAAAAAATTCTGTAAAAACATAGTTGACAATGACAGTTGACGCAAGTAACATAGTTGACAGGTAACAATTTAAAATGTCCCCATTTTACCTCATAATTACATCACATGATGCTGGTAAGGTAACATGGTTTTGGGATAAACCCTTTTTGCAGGGGGTATTAGGTTAGTAACATACTGTAGTTGACAGAATTTTTGTCAACAAAAATTATCATTAATTATTATTATTCAAAATCAATAAAATTCAATATTTTATTATTTGAAAGAAAATTGTATGTATTCTACTTTTATAAGGTATATTTATTTTTTTTGATATAATATAATATTTGAATTTTCTTCAGAAATATAATTTCATCAATGGACATGAAATTTAACCAAGATTATAGAATGACCCGGTTATTCATGTGAGAATTGGCTACATGTCAACGAATGCAACTTGGTGGTTTTGGTCATGTATTTTTACTCTCATTTTTAGTCAAATGTTAAAACATTCCTCTTCAACAGTACATTGTTTTTTCTTTAAATTTGGGCTGTGGATGTCAGAAATGTCCTCTGGTTTAACATGCTTTACTTCACCTAAAATAGACAAATAGAAAGTGTTTGTTTGTTTAGCAGGGGCTGGGTTGGACAGTAAAGAATTTAAACCTAAAATCTTGATGCTGTAACAAAAGTTAATGGACATGTTATGTCAACAACCCATTCAATTTCTCCAAAAGTGAAGGTTTACAAGGTTTATCCTGAGGCTTCGAAACACTTTGACTCAACCATGACTAAAGAATTTGAAAAATGCAACGTGGCTGCAACAAAATAGCACTGAAATACTCCCCTCATTACACAGAAGCTGTAGACCTTCAGTAACACCTTACCTCAGGACGGGGGCAATCTGCCTGACCAAAACATTCCTCTGCTGCGTGGACACAACGGTTAGCGCGCCTGCTCTCTCCAACCCTTGCCAACTGGTAAGAAGCTTACAAGATTCAGCGCCAGATAATTAAGTGTATACAGTCCCCTGAAGAGGGACGCACAGCCAGGCCTAAAATAGCCATTGTGAAAAGAGCTTAGTGAAAAGAGAGAGGAAGAGAGAAAATGAGAGGTGATTTCACTAAACGGAGATCAAAGTAGTACACGTTCAATGAGCATTAACAAGAGAGTTTACTATGATCGGCCTGTCGACTGCAGCGGGACACAACAGAAAGGTCATTTTTAAATAGGTTGCGCAACACACTCGACTGAAAAAGCACTCCAAACTGTCACAAATACACAGTTTTACCTGCACTCAGAATCTCATTGAACACCAGGATATGCATATCTCACGCTGTTCCCATAGTGAGGAGGACAAACATTCAAGCAAACATATGGACCGATATACGAACATATGCACTCCTAGCATATGCATGCGTTCAAACACAACAAGCATTATTTTGTTCTGACAGTGCGAGATGCGCCTCATCTCTCAATCCTGTCAAATTAGCCAGATGGTGTTTAATCTCACCCGGGCAAATCTCTGTGCTGCACAGAATACAAGTCCTTGGCAAGGTTCACAACCCAGCTCCTCTGAGATGAAAACAACCCCTTGTCTAGGGCACAAAAGACCCGAGTTGGTTTGATTAAAGATTTACTCTAGGGTTACATCAGTGGCAAATCAAGCGTGATTGCCGCCATCCTTCCTGTGTCATTTGACTGTGGTTTTTCAGTGAACGCCGGCTTCCTGCTCTCAACACTGGTGCATCTGTGTTTTGGGTGGGGGGGGTCAGATTGCACACTTCATACTACTGGTTTATAGGTGTGCCCTACTGGCATTTGATCAATTCACTTTGTGCATGAGAGTTAAAACTGATGTTATGCCAGGTGGAATAGTGCCAATGTGTGTGTGGCACAAAGGTATCCAGAGACCACAGAAGGCATATTGAAAAATGTTTTAAAATGTAGCTGAAGGCCAAACCATTATGTTAATACTTTAGGGTGCATGTTTCTTTAAAAGGCATGAAAATAGATGATATGCAGAATGATGTTCTTTTTACCATATTAACCATTTCAGACCCATTGTGGATTCCACTGGACATCACTCTCTCTGTTTGATATGTTTTTTGTTTTGTTTTTGCCAGCCAAATCACAAGAGTATAAGATTGGATGCAGATAAATCAATGTATGAGTGATTGTTACTTTTTGTCAACAACAACAGAAAAATAATAGCCTAATAGCCCTCTGAAATTAAAAGCATGGCAGCCAGTGACACAAGGCTGAAAAAAATATTACATCATTTTAACTATTAGCCTATAGATTCAAAATAAAGCACTAAAAGTCAATCTATGGGACTAAGTGTACAATAAGTATAAATGCTGAACCTGAAGTGTTTTTTAATCATTTCTTTGTTTGCCATATCGTTTTTAATAATCTAACAGTGATTCGTGTGTTTACAGTAATAATATTTTAGTTAACAACACTAAAATTCTAAGTTTTATCAAAACAGCCTATTTCAAATCCATTTATACAATTGTCTAATCTACTCAGACCCACTGTTTACTGATATATATATAATATAATAATATATTGTAAATAATAATAAATTGTTATTTATAATAAATTATGGTTACATTTACATTTGAATGAATTTTGTATTTAGAAACAAACATCATATCGTTGTGTCCTTGGAATATAATTCAAGTCTGAATGGGTTAGACAAATAATCAGTTATACAATCACACATGACATGTTGTTGTTAACTTTTTAGTGACCATAATGTATTTAAATACATTCGACCTAAAACATAAATCGGTATCATCTTCCAAGGTATGTGGTTGAAATGTATTTAAATAGCCTCATCTATGCTCACACACACAGGTTTTATCAATGGTATGGTTGTGAGTTACATACCAGTAGGATCTGGACTCCTCCGGATGCTGCAGATGATCGCTAGAGTCCTTGAGCAAAGCTGCAATGCGCCGTGAAGGACAGACCCGACACAACGACCCCCTCTGAGATCAAGCAGAACATTACTTGTACAATCCCACCGGACCTTTACTGTTAAAATCAAGGAATCGATGGGTTAAAAAAAGGCCTTGCGTTTGCCTAACCGAAAGGTTCACTGCCGTGTTGACAACATCATATATCTCGGCTCTCTAGCTCTGCTCTTCCTGCCAACTTGCAGCTATTTACCTGACCAATTGAGTCGCTCTGATCGAGCCCTCGCCGCGGCTGGCCAATGGCTGCGCAGTGCGAAGATTTGTGAGCTTTTCAGTGCTCATCGCACTGCGCGATTATTGGCCAGTCGTGTCGTGGTCTTGATCAGAGCGACTCAATTGGTCAGGTGAATAGGTGAACCCAGAGCCATATATGGTGAACCGTGCTTAGTAGAAACACACTCAGGGAAGTGTCATTTGACTGGACTTCCAGTTATTATCAAAGAGACTATTGGGTGTAATTTAAATTCCTTTTCATGTTTGCAATTCTCTTGTTGTATAATGTGTGGGGGTCATGCAAAAACAGCAAGCCTGTCTGGGTGCTGTTGCTCTGCATTTTCCATAAGGATTCTGACTGTGCACAAGATCATGGGACTAATAGAATATTGTCAATGTCAGGTAGTTGTACGTCCCTTTTTTGTTTTTTGATATATGAAGGTAACATCAACATTTCAAATTACATGTATGCATACATTTTAACACTTGCCCCTAACAACTATGAAAAATCAAAATATGATTTACTGTTCTACATATGTAATCATAAAAATATACATTATATACATAATACAATGTAGAGCTGTATTTTTTTGTCGAACTATGCAAAAATTGTGAAAATATTTTATAATTGGATCAAAGACAGAACTGACAAAAGTATCATCTATTGGCTGTATATGTGCTTATGGAAAAAGTTTGAATAGAGATTATTTTCTTAAAGTCCACAGGGCCAAAAGTGTCAGAAGTTGAAGGAACATCCATTAACAAAAAGCTTGTTTTATTATAAACCGTCTTACTACTGCTTTACTGTATTTTAAAGAGAAATTTGATTTCCACTGTGGTGGAGGATTTTATTACAAACTGAGGTGCATGTTGTTAACAAATTCAGACATTCCAGGTCTCAGGACATTTCAGTTCATAAAACATAAAATGCATGCAAGTTCATTCAGATACAAAGAAATCACAGTCTTTTCACAGTCTTTCATAAGTCTGCAGAGAATATTGTAGTCTTTTAGGCATTTAAAGAAGCAAAGAAGAATAAATTGTAAGTCCAATGTAAGCCTTCAAGTTAACACAAAGGCTATTTTGCTGGAATCTTACATTTTCAACAATGAGTGCTCCTCAATGACAAACTACCATGCTTCCAACTCATAATTCACTTGGATCATGAACAAAAAGCTCTTAATAAGGGTTTTTAATAGACACCTGCCTTTGACAGCAAATTCACAGTTGCTACAAGTCCTAAACATTTCCAACAGTCCCTAGCTGTACCACAGTCCCTCTGGTAGAGATTTTTACCAGCCTCGAGTGGGTTTCCATGTGTCTACAATCTTCCCATTAGAATGGACAAAATAGACCGGATGCATCATAGCTGTAGCACAAGCCTGTCAACAAAACATACAAGTGATTAGGTTTTCTTTTCACCAAGCTCTTAATTTGAAAGGAAATCAATCATTCATTGCATTCAGATGTGCCATGTTCAATTAGCATTAAGGAGCAGGAATGAAAACAATGGAAAGTGCAATTGCCAACATTGCTAGATGGTATGAAAAGCCCTCAGGCTATGTTAAATGCGTGCTCTCAAAAAACAAGTTTCTCTAAAAACATGTTTGTGCTGAGAACAATGTTTTTGAGCAGTTAATTATTGGACATACTTTCTTATTCTGCCCTGGTCATGTTAATAATTTTTACATAGTATTGGGTTTATGCATTTTGTGGTAATATTAAGAATATTAAGTAGTGCAGAAAGTAGCATCTTCTTGACAACATGAACCAAACTATTCAAGGCCTCAGCTACAACTACAGTGTTTGAAGGATGGTCAAAGTAGACGTTGTTCACAAGCAGCCAATGAAGACCTCAGGTGGGCATTATTCAAATTTGTTACACATTTTTTTGCACAAAGGTTTGTGCAAGAAGTAAAACTAGAATTACTGACGACTCGTTTCAGGCAGTTCTTTCATTTAGGAGACAATGACTCTTATTAATGACTTTTACATTCACAAACAGCTATATGCAGTATAAGTAATATCTGAAAAAGCATAACAGGGTCACTTTGATGCACAACACATGGATAAAAATGATAGACCACCAGAAATGGCTTAGTCAAATGGAGAATGTCCTTTCATACAGTTGAAAACTGTGGTTTCTGTGTGCGCTTTGTTGCAGTGAGAGGGTTAGTAACTCACATGGTAAGGCATGAGTGTGAGGAGTGATCCCAGCGGGAACTGCTTGAAGTCCAGTTTTCCAGACATGGGCTCCACCCTGCCGTGTTCCTGAGTCATAGACAGTAGTCTGCAAAACAGACGACACCCTTCATGCTATTTATATCATCTGACTCACAAAACCTCCTACTCCCACTGTTGGGAAGTAAAAACAACAACAACAACATCTAAACGTGTACAAAAAATGATTATGTAATGTCACTGCTTAGTTTTTAATATGTCAGAATGGATTTAATTCAATGCAGACAGGTGACTTGATGAAAAATCTAGGGATGCACCAAGATTAAAATTCATGCCAATAACAGTAAGTTGGTAATTATGTTATGGCTGATAACTGATAAATGGTTGATATTAAAATTCTATACTGTCTATATAACTTAAAACACTAAAAATGAGCTGTCAAATAGATTAATCACGATTAACCGGATCTAACATAAAAGTAAAATATAATAAATACACACACACACATATTATATATTTACAATTATGTTAGATGTGATTAATCGATTTGACGGCACTAGCAACAAGTGAATTTAGGCATCACAAAAATATACCGTAATCTACAGTGTGAACATTTTATATTTATCTTGACATTTGCAAAGATAACATTTACCAATTTTAGTAAATTCATAGTAAAAATTTTAGTTTGTAAAGATTAACTTTGAGTGAGATGATCAAATGTTTGGGTCTGTAAGATTTCTTTTGTTTTTAAATTTGTAAGTCTTTTAGGCTGCATTTAATTGCTCAAAAAGCAGTAAAATTATACTGTGAAATATTATTACAATTTAAAAAAAACAAAATTTTCAGCATCATTACTCCAGTCTTCAGTGTCACATGATCATTAAGCAGACAGTACACTATTACTCTAATGAGAGTTAGTTGACATGTAGTTGCAAAGTTACTTATAGTCACCAGAATGTTGACCAAAAGGGACCATCAAAATAAAGCGTTGCCAAAAATCTTACCGACCTCAAACTTTTGAACAGTAAAGTATATGGAAAAATATGGAAAATTAGCACAAAAAACCCTCTAAAATCTGCCAATAAAACTGATATGGTGCCATTTGTGCATTCCTAGAAAAAAATGAGTCCTCATATAAATCCACATAGTGATCTCTTACTTGAGTTCCGGGTGTCCTTCAATGATGGCGTATCCGGTGGGTAAGCGCCCCCCACCATCATGACTCAGGGCTGTCCACCCACAGTCTACAAGTAACTGGTTCCTGTGTGGATAGTGACCTATGACCCGCGTCAGTACCCGTACTGCAACATCCTCAAGTCTACAGGACCCCACGAGGGACTGCTGCACGTCTGGATGTCCAACAGATAATATTATGATTCCAAACAAACTGAGAACATCAATGCTTATAATGATTAAACTGCAGAACATGGCAACACGCACCATAAAATACGTAGTTCCCAGGATGCACCTCACTCAACATGGCCATGTCTGGAACTGGGTGGCTACAGGAAGGGGTGGAGCCAATGCTGGATTTAGGGGTGTGTATCCCAGCAGCCTTCAGCCTATGGAAAGTTGAAATATTTTTAAAATTTGTATCATTTCTGCAAAAGATTACACTTATTAATGTTGTTAAATTATCAGAATCTAAAATGATCATGCTTTGTTGTCTAAATAAATGAAAATGAAAATTAATTATTTTAAATGCTAAAAGTGAATTTAGGGATCACAATCGTATAATGCATATTGCAAGTGTAATATTTGAATGTTTTTTGCAAAATATTACATCTATTAGCGTTGCTAAATGATCAGTGCTTAAAATTATATGCTTTGCTGTCTAAAAAAACGACATAAAATCAGTCATTTTTAACTGCTACAAGTGAATTTAGACATCAAAATATAACGTAAAATATAAAATATTTAATTGTATTAATTTCTTTGCAAAAGATTCCATTTATTAGTGCTATTCATTTATTTGCTTTGTTCTCATAATTTAAAAATAAAACACAAAAACTAAAATCAATCATTTTAAATATTACAATTAAACTTAGGGATCACAATAGTGTAATGTATAATAATAATTCATATTCTTTTTTTCAAAGGATTACATTTACTAGTATTGCTAAACGATCAGTGTTTTCAAAGATAAACTTCCAGTGAGCGATAGATGATGTCTGCATATACTTCTCCATGAACTGCAGCGTGATGGTCGTGGTTTCCTGAGCCACGGCTTTGATTTGCTCCTCCCCCTGACAGGCGTAGGTGTTCCCACAGTGGGCGTAAATTCCTGTCAGCTCCACCCCTGCAGTATCCGAGACCTCCTGGGCAAGTTTCAGCGCAGCTGGGTCAAAGTGAGGAACACCAGCTGTCGAAACACAAAACAAACAAACTTATCTTACTGCAGTACACCCAAAAACCGCACTTCAAACATCTGGTGAACTCCCTCTTCAAGTGTTACCTCTCCCATTGTCACAATCCAGTTTCATCCACACCTTCCAGACTTTTCCCTGCTTCAGAGGTCTCCTCTTGAGTTCCTGTAGGGCAAGGCGGTTGTCCACTAGGATGTGGAATAGAGAGAGTCTCTCAGATAGCTCAGCACAGTGCTCCACTTTATCAAATGGCAGTGGGTATGCGTACAGTATATCATCATAGCCATTATCAGCATAGAATGATGCCTCAGCTAGAGTAGAAACCACGATACAACGACGAGAGCCTCCTGTCATGATGTCTGCACATTCCCTGAAAACAACAGACGTGTAACATTCAAGATGAGAAAACAATAATTTAATGATTAAATGGGGGAAAAGGCATTAGAAGTATTTACTAATTGAACACATGAATCAACTAATGTTAACAAATGGAATCTTATTGTAAAGTGTAACCTTCAAAACTTCTTTTTGAGAAATTATTTGTTTGAAAAGTGTTTGTTATATATTTTTTTTATATTTCAAATAAATGCAACTTGGTTTGATAGTTTTTTATATATATATAAAAAATGATATTCAAATGTTTTAATTCATCCAAAAATGAAAATTATTCCATAATTTACTCAGCCTCAAGCATCCTAGATGTGACTTTCAGCCAAAAGTCTGAGTTTTATTAAAAATATCCTGGCTCTTCCAAGCTTTGAACAGTGCCCGAGTTTTTGAAGGTCCAAAAAGCGGGTTAATAAAAGCCTTCTGAAGAGAGGTGATGGGTTTTTGTAAGAAAAATACCCATATTGTAAACTATAATCAGTGGCTTCTGGTAAGGGCCGTACGCGAATCGAGTTCTGGCGGAAGAGTGACCTCTGACCTGACGCATGATGTAGTGTAAGCTTAGGCGAGAATTGATGAATGTGGGTGCGCAGAAAATAGAGCAAAACAAAACCCTGATCATGAAGTCTAAAAAGAGAAGTTTTGAAGAAAAATATCAGAGGATTTCGATATAAGAGAAGTCATCGGGTCAGAGGTCACCCTTCCGCTGGAACTCTACTCTCTCTTGAACGTGTGTAAGGCCGTTGACAGAAGCCACTGATTATAGTTTATACAATTTTAAATATGGATATTTTTCTTACAAAAACACATCTATTCACTTCAGAAGGCCTTTATTAACCCACTCGAGTCGTATGGATTACTTTTATGATGGATGAATGCACTTTTTGAAACATCAAAAACCTGGGCACTATTCACTCCCATTACAAAGCTTGGAAGAGTCAGGATATGTTTTAATATAACTCCGATTGTGTTTGGCTGAAAGAAGTCATAGATCTAGGATGGCTTGAGTAAATTATGAGATAATTTTCATTTTTGGGTGAACTAGTCCCTTAAGTGCCTTAAGTATCCAAATACATATTTCTAAAATGACTAGTGAACCAGTGAATTATAGTTAATAACATATAATATATTATAAAAGTATTTTGCAATCAAGATGTTTTCAAGTGAAATCATTGAATAGATAAAGCGGCTGGTGTTGTTGACTATAGAATCTTACAGTGTTTTGTGTGTTTTCATGTGAGGCCGGAGCAGGACCCCCAGTTTCTGGAAGCGTTCCCGCATGCCTTCAGCATTTCTTTTCACTTTATCCAGGTCAATAACCAGCGCTGGAGTACAAAGGTCTCTGATGAATTCAGCACTGGCCATTATCCAAAAACTTAAACAAATAAAATACAACACATTTAAGTGAAATGGAAACCTGCAGACTTGTAACAAAATGCAGGATAGTGCTGATAAAATTAATCATATACAATTTTAAATCATAAAATCTCAACTATTTAAAGCATTTAATTACAGCTGTAAATAAATAAGAGAAATATCGAGTAAACATTTGTTTATGGTTAAAGTGGCACGCGTCAAACGGTGATGATAAACTTTAAAATGTCAGCTTTTCGTTCACTCACCATAAAGCGCGACTCAAGTTCTGATCAGTGAGAGCGAGCGCGAGATTGTGTGAAGCCAGAATCAACACAGCGACGCAACATACGACAAACTGGAATTTTCAACCTAAAAGCTACTGACGAGATTGTTGTTATTAAAGATTTAAAATATAATTTGTGCTTTTGGAGCAGCAAACTATTTCAGATATATTATATTATATTATATTATACTGTCACTTATAGGCTAGCCTCATCCAAAGAAATCCCACAGACCCATCCATGATGATGCAGGTGAGAGGTCTATTTATAATATGTCTGCATTTGTAGTACTGGTTTGGCTGAATGTGTAGTTAACACTGGACATCAAAAAGTCTAATCTTGTGTCCCAGATGAACTTTTTGTTGCTCATTAAAGTGGATTATTTTGAAGTCAGTTAATAAAATGGCTAGTTAAGGAATGTACTCATTAACACTAAACCCTCCTCTCCCAGTTGGATAAAATCCTCAATTACCAGAGCTGCGTCAGAGATTCGGGAAAAGACCTGTATAGGCCTGTGGCGCTAAACTGCAGGTCACATGACTTCTATAACTCCAATCCTTTCACACAATTCTGGATGTTGGTTGTAATGCTTCTGTTGTATGATTTCAAATTCCACTCGTATTTAGGCATATACTGAAGTATGTTTTTGAAAGTCTCTTATGCTCACCAAGGCTGCATTGATTTGATAACAAATACAGTAAAAACAGTAATATTGTCAAAAAGTATTACAATTTAATAACAGTTTTCTATTTTAATATATTTTAAAATGTAAATCAACCCTCTAATGGAAAGGCTGAATTATCAGCAGCCATTCTTATTATTATCAATGCTTAAGAAAGTGCTTCTTAATATTTTTGTGTAAATTATTCTACTCCCCCCCCCCCCCCATGATTCTCTGGTAATTAGAAAGTTCAAAAGAACAGCATTTATTTGAAATATAAATAAATGCTTAATTCAAAAATAAAAATCATTGACCCCACACTTTTAAACAGTAATGTGTGTGTGTGTGTGTGTGTGTGTGTGTGTGTGTGTGTGTGTGTGTGTGTGTGTGTGTGTGTGTGTGTGTATTTTTCCAGTCATGCTTCTGGCTGATTAAATATTTTAGAGGTTAAAAAATTATATATATACTACAGAATTTGATGACTTTTATGCATTTGTATGAGGTATGAAATCTTGTTTTTTTTAAAGTATGCAGGAAATATGTTGGTGACCCAGTGCTGTTTTGCTGCAAAACCAATATTCTGTAGGTCTCGTATTTCACTGGTAGTAATACATTGACAATTGTGCAATATTTTCTACCATTCTGTTTTTAAGGGGGGGGGGGGGGGGGGAGTATGAAAGAGGGAAAAAAAAGTAGTAAACAAGTCTCCATTCTCATGTGGAGGCCTTCATGCTCTTCCAGTTCATGTAGATAGATTTGTATTAGCCGCTACAAACAGCTAGAGGGTGCTGCAGGACTCCAAACACACAGAAAAAGTGTATGAATGTCACATGACTTTTAGTGACATGAAGGTTAATACCATAAGACAACATAAGATGAAACATTTACACACACAGTATGTATTTAGGAAAACTGCTTTTTTATTTAAAACTCAGAGCTGTTAGACATGAGATGTCAAGTTTGGCTTAAGACAGGAGAGACATACAGTAACGTCTGCAACAACAGACATATCGCTGATGACTGGCAAAGACAATCCAGCAATGCTCCCGGTGACTAAGCAACTGGTGCAAGCCATGATAAAGCACGTTCCTTGTGGCTCCAATTAGGAGAGTTTGGAAAGTGGAATGAGCAGAATAACACGCATAGGTGTTGTTTCTGCATCTGTGTTGCCAAACAAAACTGTACCTTTATTAACACGTGCAATAAAGTTGACAAGGGGGACCGGGGAAGGAAACTGTAGGGGTCATAGCTCATAATCTTGTGTTGAACAAGTGCAAAAACACCCTCACGTTTCGCATTATATGTCCATCCTTTGCTCATGTAAGCCAGCATTCTTCATAAAGGAAACACAAAGCATGTTAAGTCACGCCTGTCTTCACATTCTGAGTCCCTATGCGAAGCCCCTTATAGATGACAGATGGAGAGGTGAACGAGAGGGAAAGTCGCTTCCTGACTTTCTTCTGCCCTCTGCTCATCATCTCTCAGCAGCACTCTGGAGGGCCAACCCTGTACACTCCTCTTCATTCATCCCTCGTTCACTAGCTGGGCTCTGACGGCTTGTTTAGCTCCACCTTTACGCTCCTTTCACCGGAACCTTAAAGACAGAAAGAAAAATGTCATAAAGGTGAATACAGACCTGCTCTGTGGTTCATAATGTCATACAAGCAGTTTGTACAATGAAAGGGAGCGGTTACTGATTACTAAACTATTAATACTTCTATTCAGAAAGGATGTGTTAAATTGATCAAAAGCGACATTTATGATGTCAAATGAATGCTGTTCTTTTGATATTTCTATTCTAAGAAATCTTGAAACAAAATGTATCATGGTTAAATTGAATGTTTATTGGTTTATAACAGGAAATAACATACAATATAACCCCCACAAAAATATTAAGCTGCACAACTGTTTTCAACATTGATCATAATAATAAATGTTTCTTGAGCACTAAATCAGCATATTAGAATGATTTCTGAAAGATCATGTGACACTGAAGACTGGAGTAATGATGCTGAAAATTCAGCTTTGTCAACACAGGAATAAATTACATTTAAAAAATATTCCAAATCAAAAACGTATTTTAAATTGTAACGACATTTCACAAAATTATAGTTTTTACTGTATTTTTGATCAAATAAATGCGGTGAGCATAAGATACTTTTTTCAAAAACTGACCGCAAATTTTTAAACGCTACTGTATAATGTGAGACTTCTGAAACAATACGATATATCATCTGTGCAAGAAACAGCCTGAAATTTGAACAAGAAAACCTATAATGAATCATATGAGCAGCTTTTATGGTGCTGCTCTTGTTTTTTAGCTAACCAGTAACCATTTACTTCTACTCGATAGAAGAGTGGTGTGAACAACCTTCTAAATTTCTACTTTTGT
Source organism: Meda fulgida (assembly GCA_030578275.1). Lineage (NCBI taxonomy): Eukaryota > Metazoa > Chordata > Actinopteri > Cypriniformes > Leuciscidae > Meda > Meda fulgida. The sequence continues at coordinate 7,902,951 of CM060626.1, forward strand.
GTTAGACAGAAAAGAAAGGAGTCAAATGGGTGTGAAACAACAACATGAGGGTGAGTAAATGTTCATTTTTGGCTGCACTGCTCCTTTAAATAGTATTCCAACAAAGCAGTCATGAACAGTCTGGCCATAATCCCATAGATACAGCACAGAAATCTATAGATAATGTTGTTCAGGATCAATGTAAGTGCCTGGTCATGTTTGAGCAGACCTCACCTGTTAGATATTTCTCCTTAGCTCGAGCTCGCTCATCAGCGTCAAAATACCACACCGTTATAGCATACCTGCACATGAATTCACACAGAATTGTATACAAGCATTAGCAGCTTACAGAACTATTTAAAAAAATGAAATGCGTCACTGACCTTGTGGCGTAAGCTGGCTGGACCTCATGTGGGTTCCGTCTGTCTGACCAAAACAGCAGAAGTCTGTCAAACCTGGGCTCTATGTCTGCAAACTGAGAGGTTCCCTCTGGAAAGATCCGCAAAAGGCCACCGTGGTCCTATAGAGTGAGCAGATGACAATTATGGTATATTCCAGGGAAATTGAATATGAAATTTATTAGTATGGTGTAGTGCTCTCAGATGAGCCAGCACCAACAATTTGTCCTCTTTTGAACTCTGATATGTCTTCCATTATCTTGTGTGGATTGCAGTATTTTCTGTACAGCTGTGTCATAAAATTGTTTTTGTTTTTAATTTAATTTAGCACATGAAATATTACCATAAGTTATAAATAGTCCACAATTTAAATTTGCACGGTCCACTTTTGTTTATTAAAAAGTTCCACCCCATGAATTGTACTTTTGTGTGTGTGTGTGTGTGTGTGTGTGTGTGTATATATATATATATATATATATATATATATATATATATATATATATATATATATATATATATATATATATATAAATAAACACACACACAGAGGAATTATATAATTATATTTTAAAACATATTCAAATAGAAAACTTTAAATTGTAATATTTTACAATACTATTATTATTTTTTTTTTTACTATATTCTTGATCCAATTAACAAAGCCTTGGTGAGAATAAGAAACATCTTTCAAAAACTAAAATTCAATTACGAATTTGAATTTCAAATTTAATTTACACACAACAGAATGTTGTGGATGGGAAAACTCTGGGAGGGAATGTCTTTTTTCCTGCCCCAGGACAACCTGTTGCTAAATTTAGCTTAAAGAAAAAAATCTGACACAACTGTGGCTTTTACATAAGCCAAGACAACAGGTTACGTGAGACGGCTATTTTCCTCTCCATTCGGTGAAGAGGGTCAGATATGAGAGAGAGCGCTAGAATTCATACCATGTATTACTGGAATCCTGTGCAGCTTGAGAAGGATGGAAAATATCAGGGTTGTATGTGTGTGAGATGTGACCCATCCTTACATCACAGCACTGATACAGAAACCGATGACTGGAAGAAAACGGCGTTCGTTTGCAGACTGTCCTGCATTCTTACGAGCCTCAAGCAAAGAGCGAGTTCAACCTTAAACAGCATCTAGATAAAGAGCAACATGCCCTTGAGTGTTTAATGTAGACTAAACACTACATCCTTCTTTCCCTTCTACCATCCCCGTATCTTGCCTGTGAACCTGTCTCTCTTTAACGTTCACTTCATATAAGAACATCTGATCGACTCTGGATGGTTTCCATGGCCGGTCGGAATAGAGCAGAACCGCTCTCTGACGCAGTGCTGTTTAACAGCTGGAAGGTGACGGAAGGTGGAAAATGTTAGGCCTGCGGTTACAGTGAACGCTCATGGAACTTCAACAGTAAATGTTTCACTTAACCATAAGAATGGAGGCAAAAATTTCACAAGTTATCTATAACAGATTTCCAAATTCAATTCCAATTTTGATTAGATTATGACTCAATTAGGTATATTTTAGTAAACGTTCTGTCCACTACACTATGTGTTAGACAGATTCAAATCAAAGTTGTTTATTTGAACTATTCTTTAAAAGAACCAGTTCGTAATGTTTCGGGACTCAAGAACCAGTCATATCTTTCGGGAATCAGTCTACACTGGTCATTATTTCCATTTCAGATTCACTATAAATAACTGGTCCGTAGGATTCGCTTGTGTAGCCCGACATTTTGTGAAGCTGTGAATACATAAGCTATATACAGTATATATATATATATATATATATATATATATACAGTATATATATATATATATATATATATATATATATATATATATATATATATATATATATATGAAAATGTAAAATGTAACTAAGTGCATTAATTAGTTACTTTTTATGGAAAGTAGTGTGTTGCATTACTCCTTGGCTGGGCTTGTTTGTTTTAAAAAAAAAAAAAGTTATATTTTTTGCCATTTCACACTAAAAAGGAAATTGAACAAGCCTAAGCTGAAGGAAGTGCAAATTCACACCTGTACAGTAGAGGGCGAAGCTCAAACAACCCTTTCAGCTGTGCTGTCATTCTGGATTGCAGAGTAATAGGACGCAGGAAAGTTCAACACTCTTACTTCGGCAATAACAACAAATATGTAATGTAATGTTTATCTAAAGTCATTTTTGCTTATTCCTATGGTTGAATTGGATCATCGAAGGTCAGCAGCAAATACTTTGGTTAATAAAGTGAGATTAAATACAAAGTACATTTGTGTAATTTAACATATTTAATTATTGCAGGTTTGCGTAATATTCTGAGTTTACATTTCAATGTTTTTATTCATTTTGAAGACTAAAGAGTCTGTTTTTGTGCAAGTAAGATGAGTAAATGCATTCTCACATTTAGTCTAGAACTAGAAGAAGCATCATGTTTACATGGCGTACACGCCTCTGCACTTACTCCTGATTTCTTTCAACATTGGGACAGGAGAGGTGTCAATGGAAAAAATGGGAAAACAAAGTAACTTGAGTTACTTATTTGAAAAAGTAACTCAGATATTTTGTTGAAAATTTAAAAGTAATGTGTTACTTTACTACTTGAAAAACAGTAATCAGATTACATAAATTGTGTTACTTGTAATGCGTTCCCCCAACACTGCTAGTCGCGTTGTATATTTTTGATTTACCAAAAAGAACCAGCTCATAAGAGTAATTTGTTCCAGGAATAGGCTGACACTGGTTGCACAGTTTGGTTTTGATTCACCCCCCCCAGCCGAAAAATCAGCTTATTGAAGTATTTTGTTTCAGAAGTCGGGCTACACTGGTCACACTGTGTTTCTGATTCACCAAAAAAAAGAAAGAAAAAAAAGGAGTAATTTCTCTATGAATCGGACTATTGGTTGGGCTGTGTTTTTGTGTGATAACCGTGGTCAACTGATTAGAAATACGTTTCTTTCCATTAATTTGCAGTACAATGACATTTACGTAAAACTTAAACACTATTTTCTTACATTTATTTTTCTATTATACACCCATCATAAACCAAAGTTTCACTGTTCTAGTAGACCTCTAATAACAGCACATAAACAGTCTCTTGTGTGGCCTATTTAAAGTACAAACTCTGGTTGGTTTTGAACTTCCATTGAATTGAATGCAAGCTCAGATGCAAGTTTAAGCAGTCAACATCAGATAAGATACCTAAACAAACAGAGAAGAGCTTAAACAATCTCATGCAGTTTTACATGCTAAAGAACGTATACAAGATCAAAGCTCAAAGAAAGGGGAAAAAACTCCTACCTTGGCATCCCAGTCTTTATTCAGGTAATATATGCATGTGACACATCTCCCATCTCCGTTAGGGTTATCCACATGCCGTACATATCCTGTCCCATCCCCAGGGTAACACGCCACCATTGCCTGGAAGGAAAAATTAGTTGTTTTAGTAATTGGACGAAATAGCCAGGGGGGTCAAGGGTCCTAAAAAATGACTTATGCAAAAAAATATATATTTTTGCTTTTGAAGTGAAATATGATCAAGATATATTCTTCATGAGACTCAGTTACCTCGTATCTGTCTAATGGAGTTCAGACCGCTGAATTCCATTCAGATACTGTACGATACCACAGCGCACAACTACAGAATCAAAGTGGGAAAAATAAGGTGATAACTGTGAAATTCTCAGCCCTGTGATGATTGTATCATTTAATCTTGTTGAATCTGGGTTATGAGGCTGAGGGAACAATGAAGCCATTGCTGGAGTCTTTCCTTTGCTGAGGTTTTTCCTTTCCTGCTCTTTCTTTGCCCATTTTATTTTGGTCTCCGAGTTTACATGGAAAGTGTTAATTAATCACAAAGAAGAAAATAGCAGTGTAAATGTATTTGTGCACATGAACACATCCGTTAGGAGCGATCAGAACAGTGTTACAAAGGAGAGAATGAGTCAAAAACTCATAAAAATAGATCATCAGTTAATCAGTCCAAGTGACCTGCATTTGACTCGGTTAAACTACATTTCTGGAGCAAACAACATGTACTTCCTTATAATTAGAAGTTTAAAAATAACTAAAAAGGTTGGAGAATATTCCTCTCCAAGTAAAAAAACATGTCAAACTTTAAACAAAACCATGACTAATGCCAACGATCACCTTTAAATCATTAACAAAATGCTTCAAACAAGCACCCAATATTAAACACTTAATTATCAGAAACCTTTGGGCTAATACTGTGAGCCGTGTTTCTGTGAACTGAAAGCTCTCTGATATCGATCCCCTCCGTGGACTCGCCTTCTTTTTCACCCACTTCTGCACGTAGGCTCCTGAATCTGATCACTTCACTGATAGTTTGTGACCTAACACTCTATTTATAAGCAGCACTAGCCCAGCAGGGAATTTTTAGGCCTTGACTTAACCCTCTAACCCTAACCCTACAGCATAATGTCAAAGGGACGAGACGTCCTCCCCAGGGACACGGCATCAGCGTGTTTTTCACTGAGTCTCAGCATGTGTCTGTGTGTGTTAGGCCTGTCTGATGACGGCAGGGAGGGAGGGTGTTTTTATGGCCGAAAACAAACATCTCTTCCAACATTCTTTGCCTTACTTGCATACATACTAGAGGTGAAATGGTTCCCATGAAAAAAAAAAAACTTTATGGTTTGATTTGCATGTAGTGTAGTTCTTTTGAAAATATCAATATTTTCATTTATTTACTTGTTTTATGCCATGTCAGCATTTAAGGCTATTCTCACGGCAAGAACATTAAAGATATATTCATAATTTTTTTTTTAAAATAAACACACAATTAATAAACATATATAGAATAAAATGAGGGATAAACTGTATATATACATTTATTTACATTTTCAAGACATATTTACATAGTAAAAGACAAAATCTGTATAACATAAATGTATAAGAATTGTAAAGTGTCCAGAGCCCCCCCCCCCCTCCTCAATTTTATATTGTTGAAAATAAATGAAAAATAAATGAGTTAATTAAATAGATGTAAACATCTGTTACAATGGTAGACATTGTAAACAGACTGTGTGGTAAACAAACACAAGGGGTGTAACGCTACACTCATGTTACGATTTGATACAAATCACAAGACAATATTATCACGGTTCTCTAAGACATTAGACATATGGTAAAAATTTAACAACTTGCACTCTGTTAATGACTACATACATTTAAAATAGTGTATTCCCTTTTTTATTGGTAAAATAATCCATTTGGCATAATCAGGAGGACTCACAAACAACCCCTTCCCAATTATTGGTAATAATCAATAATGCAGAAAAAACTGTAAAATGAACTGCAGCAGTGCTAAACTGTTCACTGAATCATATAATTAACAACAAGAATTATCAATGTATGAATCACACTTCTTTTCCACGCATCATTTTATCCATGTATGTTGTAACAGTCCAATCTTTTTAAACAGTGAACTCCGGAACTCAGGATGTGAGATGTGATGTGAGATCCACTGGCACTGACATTCTACACTCCTGTTGGTTGTCGCTTGCAAAATTCGCTGCTCATTTTAAATGAGCTTTTGTCACGTGACTCCCGTCGCTTGAAACACCTACATTCTGTCGCCAACGGTCAGTGTCGCTCATGTCGTGGGAAGTTGCCAGCCCTCCACTGAGAATGAATTGGATCATGTCGCTTTGTCGCTGGCAGTGTGAACTGGGATAGCCGATATGATGCTTAAAAAAATACTTAATCGGCCCCAATACAGATCTTTAAGATTCTTCTGGGGCACTGGTTAAATAGTCATCTATTAGTGCTTGATGATGGCAAATGTATTGGCCAATTATAATAAATAATATAAAATTACTAATATCAGCCTTATGACTACTATGGTGGCAAAATATTGTCTCATTTTTGGCAGTAATTTACAGTGCATTATTCTGCAGCATCATTTTTTTGGTTATTATTTGAAAAATAAAAATCAGCAATCAGACTGGTAACAACCAATCAAAGTGTTAAAATATCTGTATCTAAATTGTAACCCCTGAAAAGCAACACACCAAGTATTTACTGAAACTGTGACTACAGAACCGTAATGCAAACTGAACAGTGGAAATCTGAACCGTTCGACCCAAAAACACAGAGCTGCTAACAGCAGTGTGTCCCCTTTAACATTTCTCCTCCCCAGCTTCCTGAGGCCTATAATTTGATATTAGATTTCCAATGAACGAGCGTCATCATTCCAGGAGAAAAGACGCCAGCTGAGGAAAGCAACACATGCTGGGAACAAATCTAAAAACGACTGTACATGAGGACCTTTTTTCCAAGCAACATAACTGTTAGCGGTGCTGGGGTGTGGTTAACTATTAATCACTCACTTCAAGTGGAAGATGGGGAATGCAGGAGTCACGGAAAGGCCAAACTAGGGGCCAGTCAGAAAGATGATGACTATTGTTATAATTTTACTGTTAAAAAGGCTAAATTATGCCCTTTTAAAAAATCTTTATTTTGTTTTTGGGGTCTACTAGAATAGGTTGAGGCTTTAAATGTTAAATATTATTTTTTTTTTTTTATTTTATTTTTTTTACACATTTCACATTGTTGCAGCACCTCTCTTCTCAGTCGGTAGTAACATAGTTATACTAGGAATTTCACGAGTTCACACTTACGAATGATCAGAGAGTAAATGGTTATGCGTATTTGGCGTGCTGTTCAGGGGGAGGGCTCCGAGCTCGAAAATAACTCCCTTTCGAGTGGACTTTGTGCTTTTTAACTTTGCAGATCTTTTTCACGCTCAAACAGCAACATTACAGACTAAAGAATGTTGAAATGAAAAAGGCATAATCAGCGTTAAACAGAAGCTGCGATAGTTTTTATTCTCTATTCAGATTCGAGTGAAACGTCTTTTTGAACATGAAAAAATGTAGAGCAGGTCCATTGAATTGATTGGATCGTTGGATGTGATTGACAGGTTGTCTCACCCTCCCACCAAAAAAACCCACATCATCAGAGAAGAGATGTCGCTGCAAGTAGGAGTGGAAGTTCTATTGATTAAAGATTATGAGGGCACATTATTTTAAAAAAGAATAATGATATGCACAGATAAATCATTTATAATAAATACTGCAACATTCCATTTAAAAAAACGTTCAGCTCATAAGAAATATACAGTTTTCGCTAGGGGTATCTGTGGACACGATGAACTGGTAGAGACATGACGTTGCCGTGCTGCGCTGTCACCAAAGCTTATCATTTGAATGTGTTTTTAAGCCTTGCGGTTTAAAAACAAGTGATTTTAAAACATTCAAGCGCAATAAGCAGCTAAAGAGAACTCATATACGCACACTGTCTAAGAGACAGTTTCTGAGCGCACACACCTGAAACGTGTGGACATAAAGTGTACATAAACTTTGTTCTTTTTGGTGCCTTATTGGGATTGAATGAACAAGTGAACACACTTATGTGTCAAAATGCCCATCGTTGCGGGTATCCTTGTAAACACGGTTGTTTATGTCTAAAGAACGTAAACAGAGTTGAGAAAGAAAGCGCATGTGTATCAGTATATTAGATCTGTGCATTCGGTCTTAAAGTGACAGCAGCCTAATGTTTCTGCTGCCATCTGTGCCATTAATGTTAATCAAAACAATCTCATTGCTCTTGACTGAATAGCTTTTGTAACTTTATTAAGAATAAATGTATATTTAATTGAATTGTATCAAAAATTGTTATCATAAAAACATTATTTAAAGCAAAAATTACCATATTGTAGTAGAATATATCGTTATTGTGAAATAAACGTATTCATAGCATGATAAAAGATTTTGGTCTTCGCCCACCAATAGTTTTTAATAACCTTCGCACCTCGGCTCGTTTAATAGGGGCCTTTCCAGCCAAGTCTCGCAGCCTGCAATGGCACGCAATACACGACAGATCACAATACATGTGACAACATTTCAATCGAAACGTTTTCCCTGGTGGCAGGTGCAAAAGCAAAGGACAACGTAAATAAAGATGAAGGGAGGGGCGAGCGAGCGTGTGCTTTAGCCAGTGGGAGAAGGATATAGGGGAAGAAGGAAAGAAAGACAAGCCAGGACAAAAAGCGAGCTAAGGGCAATGACGCAATCTGCGAGCCCCCCACGTGAATGGGCCGGAGCAGATAAGGGTGAAATCGCTCAACGGCGCTTCAATCGTTCAGGTGGGGGTGAGTGTGAAAGCCTACTGCGTCCAAGTAAGCAGGGCATGCTGGGATGAGAAAACAACCGGGTGAGGAGGTGGTGGGTGCGGATGTCACACATCAACATCACGCAGCAGCTTTTGCGTCAGGATGCCATGCCGCCACCCTCCCATCATCACCTGCAAAGATGCACGACTGTGGAGGAGGGTAAAGCAGATTGAGGGGATGCCACAGTCCCACAACACAAAGAGCATTTCAATCAGAGCTTCAGTGTGCGTGTATTCCGGTTTCAATGTCTCAGACACACCTAGATGTGACGCTGTGTGCACAAACAGCTGCGCCTTCTATCTATATTTATTAGATTGTCAATATTCATGACAAAAGCAGAATGTTTTTGATTCCATTAGTTTATATTATTGAAAGGATTTTTTTTTGTAGTAGTAGTAGTAGTAGTAGTAATTTGCCATGATGCGGCAATTGCTTTGTTAAACATTTCTAGAAAAATTCAAAGTTTGGTTTATGTTGTCATCAAAAAGTATCTGCAGTCCACTGCAAAACATATACAGATCACATGACAAACACCCCAAAATGTATTCATTTACTCACCACAATGTCATTCTAAACCTGTAGGACTTTCTTTTGTGTAACAGAATATGTTGGCAGAATATTTATGCTGTTTTGTTAACATATAGTCCTCTACCAAAAGTACGAAAAAAGTTCAAAAGTTGGATGTCCAGTATGATTATTTTAAAGAAATCAATGCTTTTAATCAGCAAGGATGCACAAAATTGCTCAAAAGTGACAGTAAATACATTTATAATGTTAAAAAGAGATTTCATTGGTCAAAGATTTTTTTCTTCAGAATCCTTCAGGATTTCTTCAGAATCCTTTTTTTTTTTTAAATCATGGTTACCAGAAAAATATTAAGCAGCACAAATGTTTTCAACATTAATAATAATAAGTGTTTCTTGAGCACCAAATCAGCATATTAGAATGCTCATGTGAGACTGACATTTATGCATTTTATTCCACACAGACACTATTCCATGTCCAGGTAAAATTGTAATACAAGTTAATTTTAGATAAATACACTGAAGTGCTGATTCAAATCGATGCTGTTTCAGCTAACTAGCTTAACATTTCGACATAAATATTTTGCTATAAAACATTATTTAAAATGCATGTTAAAATGTATATGTTACCCCTATGAACTGATTTGCAGCATGCATCAAGTCTTCAATAATTTCCAATTAGAAAACATTCCCTTAATATGTTAATCATGCCTGTCATTATTTACTCCAACAGATCTCCATTACAGTAATTTGTTTTCCCAGATTCAGGGATTTTCCTGTAAGAGGCCCTCTTGGGTTTACAACATGTCCTTTCTCCTGTTCCAGTGAGCAATGCAGAGCTGATATAAACCTCAACTGCTGGACTTTAGCCAGACAGACAGTTCTAATAGTCCAGCTACGTGCAGAGCGTGCAGCTGCACTGCTGTTCCAGCCCTGACACCCTGGCAGACTGACACCACACTGCACCATTAATAAACACGTTGAGGAAAAAGCAGTGACAGCGCACAACATGTCCAAGAGATAAGTCATGCATATAAGCTTTTGCTGATGAAAAATAGGCACAACATGCAACTAACAGCACACAAACATAAACATTCATCAAATGTATGTACAACATAGAGTTAAAATATGCACCAAAAAAAAGCATGCTTCATTATTGGTCATTATGAAATCTACAGGTGTTTTACACATCAGCTTTCCACCTTCAAAAAACAACCTCACAAGTCTCCTGTTGGTTGCATCCAAGGTTTCCTGACATAAGGGTACTAACTAAACATTGATGCAGAAGCAAAGAAATATTATACATCCTTCCTAGTGAGGTGGGACTTTCCAAAGGGAATGCAAGGCTCTAACAAATAAGCTCAAAAACAGCTCAAACTGATCCAGTGCCAACATCTCTGGTCACGTAATGTAAACATGACTACTTGGCCATTCATTGAGTATTACATGCTGCAAACACTCTTCACCCTGACACCTAGAAGGTTTCTGAGCAGGAGGTGACAACCCCCAAAAAATAGTGATAAACAATAATACACCAAAAACACCACACAAAAACCTTGAGGGGAAAGAACCATATTTTCTGATTCGATTTGTGTTCAGATTTACAAGCTCTTGATTGGGTTCTGATTCGATTTAAATTCTGCTGTAAATTATACAGGGGTTTCAGACTGCATCCTACTGAATTACTCATTAGAAAAAGAACTGGCTCATAAGAGTAATTTGTTTCGGAAATCAAGCTACACTGGTCATGCTGTATGTTTTTGATTCACTAAAAAGAACCAGACCATAAGCTTCACTGGTTTGTGAATTGGACTACACTGATTGGTTGTGTCATATGCTTGTTTTTGCATGAAGACAACTCCTGCCGTTGTTTTGTGTCAAACAGTCTTTTTCATTGCATTAACACAGACTGCACATTCACAACTCGGTGTCATTTTTTTTTTTTGCCATGAAACAGGATTCAGGAGGGAACGTTGCTGCTGAAGGCGATGCAAGGACCATGGAATGGATACAAGGAACCATATGGTACATTTCAAAAATATTAAACAAACTACATTTTTTGACAAAAATATGACAGTAAAAATGACAAAAACTAAACTTTATTTTAGTACAATAAAATAAAAATATATATAATAATTTTTTTTTTTTTTTTTTTTACCAAAGTCAAATATTACCAACAGGGTCCACACTGTGCAAATATTTATTGTGAGACTTACTCAAAAGGACTACAAGACACTGGAATTGTTAAAGTCCCCATGAACCAAAAGTTGCAACCGACTTTACTTCAGTGTTGTGACGTATTTCCAAGTGAAACGGAATATTAAATCCAGGGCAGGGTTTTATTTTAGCGCACCTCGCTCATAGCAGACTGATGGTTGGAGAGGAGTGGTTAAGGACGTTGTACCCAAGCTGTCAAACTGACATCATCAGAGAAGGAACATCAATCCAGAGCAGAAGCAAATTTTCAGATTTTGATTAAAGATTAGTAGGACAAAAAAAAAAATTCTGCTTTTTAACTTGCACGGATTAATTGTTAACCACAAGACTAATAATGTGAGCCAACAAAGTTAATGGGGTTTAATCGTGACTTTCAGGAACTCGATTTGGATTATTAAAGGGATTGTTTTTGTTTATTTTATTAAAATTACTTACCATCATGTACTCACTCATCCAAACCTGTATGATTTACTTTCTTCTGCGGAACACAAAATAAGATATTTTGAAGAATACTGTAACCAAGCAGTTTTGGTGACCTTCCATTTTATGGTTAAAAAAAACACAGATATTTCTCAAAATATCTTCTTATTAGTTCCACAGAAGAGTAAAAGTTTGGGATACAGGAGGTTTGGGATGAGATGAATGTGAGTAAATGATGACAGAATTTCCATTTTTGGGTGAACTAGGCCTTTTTAAGAAGATTCACAATTATTATTTTCTATGCAATTTTAATGTATCAAAACATTATGTGTCCAAATCTATGAAAACTACTTCATAATAAAGATTACCTTTTGTTCCTATTCTCACTTCTTTCTCTACTCATCTCCTTCCCTTCCACAATCTACACCCTCACTGAAGTCCATATATATATGTATATATATATATATACTCTGCCTCTGATCCTCCAACCTTTAACAACCACAAAGCTCGTTCATAGTTTAATATCAATACAAAGCATAAACATATTATCCGTTCATTGTGTTTTATGTAACAGACTCTTTCCCTTCGGCTGATTCTTTCATAAGCCTGCTGAGCATCCTGAATTGTCCAGCTGTACATCTGCGACACTCACAATGACATAAAAAAAACTATGCAGTCGCAGGAAGTGCTATCACCTCCCATCAAGCCTTCCGATATTCACACTACAACATCATGTCCACAGAATATGCATTTGCTTTAAGCACAAATTAATAAAGTACATTTTTATGCTATTTACGCCATTTTATTTGTAGCCAGGGAAACGTTTACGTTTAAAGAATAAATGTTAAGCATTAATGTTTCTCCTTCATAACACTGTGGTTTTTATTGACTGTCTGATAATAGTGTGTGTGACTGATCGGAAAGCATGCCTGTGACGGCTTGCTGTGGCGTACAGGGTGTGAATCTAAAAAATAAAAAAAGGGAACGCAGACTCCCCCAGGCACAGTCAAAGAAGTACTGCGGTCTTTGTCTTTGAATAAGAGACCCTTCAAACTTTAATGAGCCAAAAGACCTGAAGACCTTGAAATCCAAAAGATTCACCATAGTGTGTGATATAAAACGAGACATACAACTTAACTTGTACGTAATCGTACCTTGCAAAACCATAAGCTAACTGTGTTACAAATTTCCTGTAAGTCACAATAAGTGTGCGTGTGTTTACAGCAAGAGGGAAAAGGTGATGGCTTCCCTAAACCCTGAGAGCTTGGAGGTTTGTCCAAACATTGTGCATGCGTTGGGTACGCCTGATAGCAGCCGGTGGTCGCAGGCGTTCCCCTGACCTGGGGAAATATGAGAGCCATGCTGGTCCTGGATAACTCACAAAGGCACTATCAGTAACAGTCTGTGGCCCCAAAGGAAGCTCCTGTTTAAAAAAAAACGGTCAGCCTGACATTTTTGCAGGGATAGAAAATTCAAGAACAATTGAATCTGGGGGAAGAGACCTGATGGTGCATTTATTCAGAGTCTTTAATGTGTTTAGTCCAGAATTTTTAATGTAGGAGATTGTCATGTTTGCTACAAATCTGATCTTGTTTTAACTAAGTTAGTGCTGCACGATTAATCATATCGCAATCGCAATGTCAAGCCTATGCGATTATATGACAAAATGCTGCGATTTTATATGAAATAAACAAATAGGGCTTAACACAATTCTTCCATCTAATGGCGAATTGACACACACCCGCCTTTTCTCACTCACTTGTCTCATTCGCTCCAGTTGAATAGAGCTTGTATTGTGCATCATTTTAGTCATTCCCACAGGTTTCGTGCTCACACAAAAAGCGTGTGCACCACTGATCTGTATAAGTGGCGCGCCATAAAGCCGCCTCTCAAACAGCTTGAGAGCCAAATTGACTTCTTTTTCGTGGCTTATTGCACTTAAAGATGGCGTGAAAGATAACCCAGAAAGCCATGTCTCACAGCAGAAGAATACTGAATTAAGCTTTTACGTCTTCTTGTGCTTGAACGAACAATTTCACACAAAATTATGTCAAAATGTCTTGGTGTGAGCATCCTTGTAAACATAGTCGGTTATGTCTAAAGTGAAAGAAAATACATGTGTAACAGTATCAATTAAAGTAACAGCAGCCTAATACACCTGCTGTCTGTGTTTTTAATGTTAATCAAAAAGCAAAAGTCTCTTGACTGAATAACTTTTGTAACTTTAATAAGGATCCATCTATATTTAATGTATACAGTGATGACTATGCAGTTACTTATTTTACATTTGGCTACTTTATTTAATTTCTGTACCTAATCTTTATCTAACTACTGTTAGATCTACCTGTAAAAACCTAAAAATATAAAACCTTTTATCTCACAATTCTGACTTTTCTTCTCATAATTGCGAGTTTACATCTTGCAATTCTGACTTCTTTTCTAAGATTTGCGAGATATAAACTCGCAATTGCGAGTTATAAAGTCAGAATTGTGGGATATAAACTTGAAATGGCAAGTTATAAAGTCAGAATTGCATGATATAAAGTCTTAAAGAGATATCAAGAGTTTATAAGATAACAAATTATATGTATGGAGGTATAGGCCTATATGGTTTTCCCCATATTGATATATTTTTTTAAAGGTATCCTATCGAAGTTAGAAATTCCAGTATATAGAGCCTTAGTCCCTCCCCTCCGCTTCCGCTCATGGGACCTTATTTCGGAAAAAAATATGTATGGTGGTCAATTGCAAGAGACAACTTATCTTTTTATTTCGTCTTAACTGTGCCCTGAATTACACATTTGATGTTTGTCAATTTAAAAGATAATTATGAAAGTCAAGAAAGTTGCAGTTTGTCATAAAACATTTAGTTTTATGTGAAAATCACTCAATGAACAACATCTCTCGTCTCGCACTATTTACGTCACCAAGCTCGTATACGTGCAGTCTGGTACAAAACACACAGGCATGACGGCGTAACGTTACGATCATAACGTTAGACTATTGAAAAACATGACAGACATTAGGCTTGTTTGAGATGAGCAAAATCTGCGCAGAACCGATCACCGGTGATCATCAGCACGAGATGCATGCCGGTTAGAAATGTGTCCGAGTGCGGTCCGCCTTGCTCTGATGTCATGCTGACTGTCTCAAAAAACTCTCGCGACCGCAAGGCAAACGTGTCGGATTCTTCAGTCGCGCGCAGTTGCTCTCCACCGACTGCGCTGATCAAAAGCATGATGGGAAACGACTTGCTGACGGCACAGCTTAATGCCCATTGGTTTAAACAACCGTGATGTATTGTTCTCTTTTAAAATGTTTGATTTTAAAACTCTGATATCATGTTTTATGTGTATAAATTATGTGTGGATATCCCCAAACTCTCTGACAGTGCGATCTATGTGATGTAATATTTTTTTTTTAAATTAAAAATAAAAACACGTATCTGTATTAAAGAAAAAATGATTCATAAACATGTAGGCCTATTTAAAATTGAATTAAATAAGTACTTTGGGTGTCTTGTTCATTATATTTATTTTCATATTCAAGCAACAAAACTTAAATTACATCCAGTTTATTAGCAACACCGTGCACGAGTGTGAATCCCAGTCTTTGATCTCACAGGTGTCAGATCCACTGCGAGAAGAGCGATCTGTCCGGCTTGCCTGCGCTTTTTTCACTCCTCCTCTCACTGCAGCCGCCTACTCTCGACTACATTTCAGGCGAGGCAAGGCGCATCTCAAACAAGCCAAGTAGCTTCAGTAAAGTTAGCTTCATTCATTTAGAGAAAAGGTGACGTCACATG
This sequence comes from Meda fulgida, assembly GCA_030578275.1. Classification (NCBI taxonomy): domain Eukaryota; kingdom Metazoa; phylum Chordata; class Actinopteri; order Cypriniformes; family Leuciscidae; genus Meda; species Meda fulgida. The sequence continues at coordinate 7,918,491 of CM060626.1, forward strand.
CACGGCTTTTGGGTTTGTAGTCTTTGTAATTACGTGTTTTCACAGTCTTATACCTCAACAGTTTTAAATCAAACTGCGACTTTCTTGACTTTTGTATCTTTTAAATTGACAAACATCATATGTGTAATTCAGGCAACAATTCAAACGGGATCAAAATATTTGTTGTCTCTTGCCATTGACTACCATATACTATTTTTCCGAAATAAGGTCCCATGGTAGTCCACCGGAAGGGGAGGGACTTAGGCTCTCTATTGTGACAAAAATACTGTATATTAAGATTTTTTTTAAGCATGTTAATGTTGCGCATTTGGTTACCTGCAGCGGTTGTGTGGCTGGTCATGTGACATGAGGAATGCAAATCTGATTGGTCGGTTAATATGGCAAACCCAGCAGCGGGCCTGATATAGTAACAGGCTCTACCTTTTTGAAATTGTAGAATAAAAACAGCCGTATCTAGATATGACGTTTTTGTCATTTTAAAGATATTTATCAAATCTCTCATTTGTATTGCATCAAACTTTTTTAATTAGCACAAAATTACTGAGCGTACCTTTAAGTGTCAGGCATCACAGTTCTCCTCTAATGACAGCTCTAAGGTTACTCACTTTCGTCCTTCCATTGATCTTGTAGTTGTCCAGTTTCCCGTTACAGTGTCTGATCAGATCGTCCATGCGGCTCATGAGAAACGCTATCCTCTCACAGCCGGCCTCCTTCCCCTCCACCCAGGTGATCTTATCCCCCCGAATGTCCTTAGACGAGTCGCTCCTCTGACTGACCAGCTGTCCGTCCGTAAATCCGCCGGTCAGGTAAAGCGCCCGCACGTCCTCCAGAATACTGCGTCCGACCTCGTCACCTAGGAAGTTGTCAACCACACAGATTCCGTGCTTGTTCATGCAGGGCACGATATAGTCCGTAGCCAGTTTCTGAGGGGGCGACCGCGTCTGTCCGTTGGGTTTCGAGCTGTCCGCGGTCGGTTTGCTATCAGAGCTAGTGGCGGACTTGATAAAATCTGACATTCTTTCGCCGGGTGACGCAAGAGTAGAGTCACTCTGAGAAGTGTTCGACTGTTCGGCGCTGGGCTCTTCAGCCGGCGGCGGCTGCTGCTGCTGCTTCTCGGCCTCTTTACACACCCGCTTGTGCTTCTTCCAGTCCTGTTTCTGGTGCTCTTTGCTGCAGTAGAAGGAGCTACGACACCGTCCGCACTTCATCAGGTTCTCCATTTTCCCGCACAGCTCGCAGTACTGGCGCTCTCGCTCCAGACTGTCGCTTTCCCTTGAGTTTCCCTCCATGTTTCAGCGCTGTGCTGTTTTACAGTATCAGCCTGGAACTTCACTACAAGTATCCACAAGCGAAATTGTCGCTGCGCCCCCGCTGCCAATTTCATTCCATTTGACGGAGGGCAACGTGACGCTTTGACATTCCCGCGACATCTATGGTTTGACACTTGTGAAGTCTCAGCGCGAGCCGTGAGTTTGATGGAAGCGCATGGCGCCTGCTGTTCCTTTTCTTCAGCGCTCAGCGCACTTCAACCATGTGAGCATGCGCACTAGAGACAGGAGAGACAACACTGTGGGCATGATTCACATGTGCTTCTCACTTCATGTGGGCAGAATGAAAAATAACACAAATAAATATATAATCGCCCAAAAACATTTAATGAGCAGAAATACTGCATCTGTGTGTTAGAAAAAAATAATAAACACAAACGAAACGAATAAATAAATACCTAATTTGCATAATAAATGCCAAAAAAAGTATAGGCTAAATAAACACAAATAAACTAACAACACTTCAATCAAACTTTTATAATGGGAAATAAGAATGTAGTTATGGGTCTAATTGTAGGTATAAACTAATCTAAACTATTTGCAAATTATTTTTCATTTTAAAATATGCACACATGCAATATTCATGTGTCTTCTATGTTGAATTCAGTCAAGTATAATGGAGCCTGTGTTTTCAGTTCAAAAGAGCAAAACTTGATCAAGTTCAGTTCAGACTCACTGGATATTACTGTCGTTTAACAGTTCTATCGTAAAACATTTGTCAATTAAAGCTGCAAGCAGCATTGAAAGGGCCCTCGCACCCGTGCCACCACCACCCGGTGGCTTAAGGAAGACAGAGCACGGTGGGCAATGTGCATTTAAGTAGGTAAACATAGGAGGAGTATGTCAAAGTCAGTTACAAAAATGTCCTTTATTATGGGGATAATAGCATGCATTATCACTCAGATAAGTGTTGCTAGCATGTTTAAGCATGTTTCTAGCATGTTTAGAACTCAATGGCATATTTACTATGTTGCTAGTACTGCATCACAGTGTAAAACATGTCACTTCCTGTCGACAGCAGATGGCGCTATTACTTTAACTTAAAATTGTCATGTAGATGCGTTCAGGGCAGGACTCTTATCAAACGTGTGAAGTTTGGGGCAGGTTAGGGTTAGGCTTAGGGTTACTGTATCACAGTGTAAAACATGTCACTTCCTGTTGACAGTAGGTGGCGCTATTACTATAACAGAAAATTCTCATGTAGATGTGTTCAGGCCATGACTCTTATCAAACGTGTGAAGTTTGGGGCAGATTGGACATTGCCTTCTTGAGTAACAGCAACTTCCTCTTTCATTGCATTAGCATGCTTTAGCACTTAGCTAAGAATTGTTAGCATGTTTTAACATGTTTCTAACATGTTTAACACTCAATGGCATATTTTACCATGTTGCTAGTAATGCATCACAGTGTAAAATATGTCACTTCCTGTTGACAGTAGGTGGCGCTATTACTATAACAGAAAATTGTCATGTAGATGTGTTCAGGCCATGACTCTTATCAAACATGTGAAGTTTGGGGCAGATTGGATATTGCCTTCTTCAGTAACAACAACTTCCTGTGTCATTGTATTAGCATGCTTTAGCACTTAGCTAAGAATTGCTAGCATGTTTTAACATGTTTCTAACATGTGTATAACTCAATGGCATATTTACTATGTTGCTAGTACTGCATCACACTGTTAAACATGTCACTTCCTGTTGCCAGTAGGTGGCGCTATTATTTTAACTGAAAATTCTCATGTAGATTTTTTCAGGGCAGGACTCTTAACAAACGTGTGAAGTTTGGGACAGATTGGACATTCCATGCCTGAGTTACAGCAAATTCCTATTCAATTGCAGTAATAACATAGTTTAACATTTAGCTAAGTGTTTGCTAGCATGTTTTTAGTATGTTGCTAGCATGTTTAGCACTTGCTGACACTTTTTTTATATATTATTAGGAGTCCACAACAGTGTTAAAAATGTCACTCCCTGTTGGCAGCAGGTGGTGCTATGACTGTAACTGAATTTGAGCATGGACATGTGTTCAGGCCATGACTCTTATCAAAAGTTTGAGGCAGATTGGACATTGCCTTCTTGAGTAACAACAACTTCCTGTTTCATTGAATTAGCATGCTTTAGCACTTAGCTAAGAATTGCTAGCATGTTTTAACATGTTTCTAACATGTTTATAACTCAATGGCATAATTAATATGTTGCTAGTACTGCATCACAGTGATAAACATGTCACTTCCTGTTGCCAGTAGGTGACGCTATTACTATAACTGAATATTCTCATGTAGATGTTTTCAGGCCATGACTCTTATCAAACGTGTGAAGTTTGGGGAATATTTGATATTCCATGCTTGAGTTACAGCAAATTCCTATTTAATTGCATTAATGACATGCTTTAGCACTTAGCTAAGTGTTTGCTAGCATGTTTTAACATGTTTCTAGTATGTTGCTAGCATGTTTAACACTTGCTGGCACTTTTTTTATATATTAGTAGGAGTCCACAACAGTGTTAAACATGCCACTTCCTGTTACCAGCAGGTGGGGCTATGACTGTAGCTGAATTTGAGCATGGACATGTGTTCAGGACAGAACTCTTATCAAACGTGTGAAGTTTGGGCAAGCTAATAGATTTTATATTTTATTCCAATTTATATAGGCCTAGCACAACATAATGGCAATTCAAAGTGGTAAATAAATCAAAACAAAGGAAGAAAAGTCTATTTTAAAATCATTTAGGAACATAATAAAATATTGAAAATAAAAGAAAACTGCTTTTCAATGGAAAAGGACTTACCTTTAAACTCTACACCTTTAAATCTTTATGAAACTGTTTGATATGGTTTTCTTCAAGTTAAAATCTCTATGCGGCCATAAAACCCTATCACTCTTTAGTTTCTTTACTCACTGATGTCATATCATAAAGCAAAGTCCTAATGAAATCTTGGTTTGCATTCCAATTGTGTAGCATAAGTATGCAAAGTTATTTCCATAACCCAATTAATCTTATTCTCATGGGAGCAATAAAGATTAGCTTTCCACTGTAAAAGATAAAACTAAAATTATCCTCTGCTTCCTCATCGATGTTGACATACTCAAATAACAGCATTATTGTTATTGCCTAAATAAAATCCTCCTTCAAATTGTGGGTTGGTTTATAGATGTAGATTCAGTGCACAGCATTTATTTTGTTTATGATTTTGTTTTATGTAACAGTTATGTATGCCAAAATATGCTGCTTATGTAATGAGAAACTTGTGAAAGTCATGATGACAGTTCCCTTACCTCAATTACAGGCGGAAAAACACTTTGTAAGTGTCGTCACAATTTTTTTGTGGGGCATTTGGATAACACTCAAGCCTTTCATGACTGAGATTCTTTTGTCCTCGCTGGGTTCAAGGTTGAAGCGACGGCCATGACTGTCAGTCTTTTGGCATGGCTGATGTTTGGAGAACAATTTCTCACAGAGGGCATTGTTGGCCTAACTGCCCCACGAGCTCCGATACGCACACAGGACATGTTTATTTACAGTCTCAGTGTGCATGTTTGTGTTTATCTCTCTCTTATGCAGACTGCATCTCAGCCCTGGATTACTTCAGTCATACAGAGCTCAGGGTGGGCCCACATCCAGGACCAGTCCTCATCGCTGTCCCTATGGAGGGCTATCCCAAGCCTGAGGCCATCGCCCCCTCCTTCATCTTCCCTACATCTCTCTCTTGCCCTATACCTCAGGAGGATGTTCTATTTTTGACAGGACTATGTGTTGATCTGTGGACTGGCAAAGGAAAAAAGCAGTATTTTTTATCATAAGTGCTTATGTAACTGTGCTTAAACATAAATGTGCATAATTTTTTGACCAAGACATGCAAGGGCAGAGAGTGAATAACAATACTTCTGCTGAATTGAACTATTTTTATAATTCAACATTGATAATAATAATAAGAAGAAGAAGAAATGTTTCATGAGCAGAAAATCAGCATTATGATTTCTGAAGGATCATGTGACACTGAAGACTGGAGTGATGCTGAAAATTCAGCTTTGCCATGCACCACAGTAATAAATTATATAAAAATAGAAAACAGTTATTTTAACTAACAATAATATTTCACAATATTACTCTTTTTACTGTTTTGAGCTAATAAATGCAGCCTTTGTGAGCATAAGAGGCATTCTATGCTGTTAATTTGTTTATTAATGTTAATGCTGTTTATTAAAAATAAACTTTTATTGTTATCTCAACAGTTCTAAATGGTTGTGCTACTTGTATTTATAATTTTATTAAGAAAGCAAACTGCAGGACAGAGAAGTGGAAGCCCCAGATACTGAACAGGTCAAAGCAAACACCAATTTCAAGATGCAAGAGTTTCAAATACAAAGTTCCATCTGCAATACTATAAGACAACTTCTGAATAATATTGACATTGAGCTGGATGTTAGGAGCTATACGGTCTGGGAGAAGTGTCACAGAAAGGATGCAAAGAATCTTAACATGATTATATTAATAACCTGACATGAATGCCAAAGGTCTGCAAACATACAAGCTGAAGATTACCTATAAAGCACTTATTTGAAAAGACATTTCTAAACACTGTGCTTGCCTTAATTGTACATTTTAATCAACTGAATGCAACCTTGGTGAATAAAAGTTCAAATTTTAATGCAATTAATTTTTTTCAAACTATTGAATGGTGTTCTGTACATGTTTATTTTATTAGGTACATTTAAGTCCCTTTTAAAATACCAAATACTCTTTTTACTATGTTAATGGAAATTGTACAGTATGTTTTATCAGATTAACCGATCTAATCTAAGCTTTTTACTTTACTTTTCCAATTATCTGAATGAGGTTTAATGCTGCACTTTAGCCTTCAGTATAACAGGTTAACCGTTGCACACCTTGACCCATATAAAGTCAGCAGTAGGCTACCAGTGAACATCCACCCTTGATCTATTGTCTTGGAAACAATAGTGGTGTTGACCTGACTTTGATAAACACACACACACACACACACACACACACACACACACACACACACACACACACACACACACACACACACACACACACACACACACACACACACACACACACACACACACACACACACACACACACACATTGTTTTTGTAACAACATAATTTTTTATATAATTTTATGCATCCTTGCTGAATAAAAGTTAATGACCCCAAACCTTTGATCGGTAGTATTAAGGGCTTAAATGAAACAAAAGGACTAATATGGCACAAAATAATACAATTTTTCTACAATCTTTAATAATACAGTCTTTCTCCACTAGAGGACACTACAGACTAAACTATCATAAAGCATTTGGAACGATCAGCCTTCCACATGCATCAGATATTTGACAGATATGTTTTTTGAAAAGTAGCTTCAGCACAAAAAATAGCAGGCAGTTTCTTTACAACATGAGTGGCCTGTTCTTTCAGTATACTAAACTAAACACTGCTCTGTCTTACAACAACATTAAAATATATATATTTATATCCGAAACTGCACACTCTCCTGAGTAGGCACTTTAAACAAATAATTATTTCACGACCACTATCGTTCACATGCGTTTTTAAGTATTGCGGTTTAAAAACAAGTGACTTAAATCTTTGAAGGCAGTTAGCAGGAAAAGACAACTCCTTTCGCGTCAGAGAGGCTCTTTCTCTGCTGTCTGAGAGACGCGACACATCACGGCGCTCGCGTGAGATCTGAACTGAACCGAGTGCTTTTTGCAGACTAATTGGTCTTGAATGGTTAAATACACATACTTATGTGTCAGAGTGACCAATTCTTTGCAGTAAACAGTCATTTATGTCTTATGTGAACATAAACAGTTGAGAAAGAAAACGCACAAATAGATTGAATCCGTGCAGTTGGTCTTAAAGTGACAGCATCTTAATTTACCTGCAGCTGTTATTCATGATAATAAAAAAGAGAAACAAATCTCACTGTTCTTGACTGAATAACATTTGTAACTTTAATAAGAATTATTTATTTATTGTACATTTAACCAAGTAAAGACTATGCAGTGTTTTTTTTTATATACATTTGATTATACAGTTTATGAAAAACAGTATTTAAAAACAGTATTTCTTATTTCTAGTGCTATTTCTAAGTTTTTCAGGTGGGTCAATTTCATTTGTGCCTGTTCTATTATAGTTTGTTTTCCTATATGCTTGTAATTAGTTTCTTTGTTCTATCTGTATCACTGTTTACTTGTCTTAGGCTAGCTTGAGTTTTTTTTTCTTAGGTTAATATTAGTTTTTTTGTGATATTGAAAATGGTGAAAAGTATTGTGAAATTTCCATGGTATGAAAAATGTTTATATCATAAAAACCTTATTTAAAGCAAAAATAACAATATTGTGATATATATTGTTATTGTGAAATAAAATATCGTGGTTTAAGATTTTGGTCATATCGCTGTCACGATCTCAGAAGACTGATGACTTCTGTTATTTCCAGTCTTGTGCCATGTTTTGTAGTCTCCCTGTATCTTGTTTCCCTATTACCTTGTTAAGCTTGTTTGCCCCTGTGTATTTATAGCCCTTGTGTTTCACTAGTTACTTTGTCAGTTGTTGCACATGTAATTGTTGCTTCTGGTTCTGTTTTTTTTTGTGGTTTTGTGCCTTGAGGTCTTTATCTGTTCATTGCGTTACTTGATTAAAAACCCTGCATTTAGATCCTCGCCTTCGCCTGCTTTCTCAAGCTCATTACAATCGCACACCCCAAGCTGGAGGGAACAAACATCAGGACCTCAAGCGACAGGCATGAACACATGATAACATTAATACAACTTCATCCTTCCGCACCAGTAGCTGTTGGTATAAACTAATAGAAGTCTAAAACCACCAGGACAACAACAAAAAAAGTTAGTGAAACAAACAAAAACACACCTCTTAATCTACAGCAGTGTAAACAGTTAATGCTTCAGTTCACAGCTGTATAAGTACTTTCAAACAGCAGCCTAACCGCTCTGACCATTAAATATGGAATCAGTAAATTAAGTTCATGCCTGAGGAAATTAGCTGTTTATTCACACCAAACGATTCAAATGTTATTACAGGGGCTGCTGCACTTTACAAGTATAGACCTGTGATTGTGGATGTCATTAACACCACGGGTACTAACAGCAGAACAGCTCCATTTCTAAAGTTAGCAGACGGTACAGGGTTGATGAAGTTAAGGAGCAGGGTTAGCAATGTAAATGTTGCAGGTTCAAGTTTCTTTAGTAGTCTACGTGCTAAAACCAGAGGTGGACAAAGTACACAACTTACTTGAGTGAAAGTACAGATACTACTGGTCAAATATTACTCCGTTTCAAGTAAAAGTTGTAAAGACAGATTGTTACTGAAGTAAAAGTACAGAAGTACTTGATTTTAAAAATAAGTATGAAAAGTAAGCAGAGGTGTATAGTCCAGGGGTCAGAAAGTAAAAGTCCTGCCATATGTTTATTCCACCCATGAACTCAGCCAGCTGATTCACTAATTACTTCTATCTGCTTGCTGAAAAACTGCTAATTGGCAAATCCAGGAGATTGGAACAAAATACTGAGGAGGACTTTTACTTTCTGAACCTGGAATTTACACCTCTGAAAGTAAGAAAAGTAAGTGTCAATGCATCGTTTTATTATTGTTGCATTGTTGTATGTAATACTATACCTTATGTACAGATACTCAAAAAGTGTACTTAAGTATAGTACTCAAGTAAATGTACTTTGTTACAGTCTACCTCTGAAAACCAAACATCATTTTAAAACATTTTTAATTGATCACCATGGCTGCATTTATTTTACAAAATATGGTAAAAACAGTACTATTGTGAAATATTATTACAACTGTTTTCTAATTTAAATTTGTTCAAAAGTAACACAATTTAACAAAACAAAATTTAGAGTCAATACATCATCAATCCAATCATTCACGAGATCACACTTACAAATCAGTCAGATAGATTCAATTGGTAAACGTACTTGGCGTGCTGTCCGGGGAGAGGGCTCTGATCTTGGTAATCGGCCCGAACGCAGAGTATTTCTCTCTCTCCCCCCTATCTCTCTCTCTATTGTAATTATTATTATCTTCAATGTTGAAAACAGCTTCTTAATATTTTGTGGAAACCGTGATGCATATTTACAGGATTTATGATAAAAAAAATAATAATAATTGTAACAATGATAAAGTCTTTAATCCTTGCTGAATAAATCTATTAATTTTTTAAAGTTTAAACAAGTTTTCACTGTTTTTAAGGGATAGTTCACCCAAAATATCTTTTTGTTGTTGTTGTACTGAATAAAGAAATGGATTTTGAAAAGCATGAGGGTCAGTAAATAATGACAGAATGTACTTGTACCGCCACCTGCTGGATATTCTGTTACTAATATGACCTCTTGACCTCTTTTTTTGTGACTGTGCCAGCACTCTTCCTGAGGCGCAGCAGCACAGCCTACATCTGTCACTCCTACATAGAACAGCATGTCATCGTGAATAGAAAGTCACCCTCCATCCCAAACATATTGTAGCTCCCCAGGCCACGACTAGACCGCTGTAAGACCCCCTCTCCCCCCACCCCACTTAATCGCTTGTGGATGTTTTCCTCCCTTGTAATGTTTGTGCAGATAATCACCCATCACCTGATTCATGATGTGTCACTTTTTGCCTGGTTGCACTTGTACACTTGGCCTTGGCAGTTCGTATTTATACCAGATGAGATTTTTTCACGGCATCTGGGATTTGAGCTGTCCTTGTGGCACAACAAGCGCTAAAATATAAAATGGCAGGATTTTTTTATAATATCCCTCACACTGACCCCAATCGTGATGCCACTGCGCTGAATTCATATAGGTTTTTGGTAAAAAGCTTTTTAGAGGCTATTTACCCACCACATCTACACATTACTTAAATATATTTCATATATATTGCACATCGACAAGGACAAAAAGGCTTATATTGAATGTTTTTCTTGGCAGCTGTGAATTCATGCCTGTTCCTGTCAAAGAAGCACTCTGTTCTAAGCACAACATGACAGATTTCCAGCTCTCTCGCTGCCTGTAGAGCATCTGCTTTTTATGGGTTAAGTTGATCTTCAAGCTAGATGAGCAATTCGTTTATTTACTCATTTAAGAGGAGAAGTATTTAAAGGAATATGGCTATTTTCAGTTTTGTGCCTCACAAGATTAAGTTAAAGACTTTAGACTAGGTTGGTCAATGGCCAGTCTATTTCAGATTCCTCAAAATAGCAACACGCCAACAATGCGCCTGAACACACCTCGTTTTCAGACCAGCACAGTCAACGTGCAAAAATGGCCGCAAATGCATTTGCTATTTAAACAACGTGGCGCAGGATGTAAAAATGATAACTGCGTCAGGCTGAAACTAGCAAAAAACACTCGTTTTTTTTCGCCGGGTGCATGATAGGGCCCTTTATTTGTCTTTTTCTCTGACACACGCACAACCTTTGTCACATCCATGACCGTTGGATGTCCTGAACTGTGGGTAATCAGATGTTTACATGGTTGTAACTTTCCCGCAGGGACTTTGCATCCGTGATCGCAGATTTCAGTCGAGACCGTTTGCGTGGCCTGTCACAAGATTTCTTTCTTTCCATTTGACATTTCTGATGCTGATGTGACAGCTGAGCGTGTGAACGTGAATCGCTTAGCAGAAATCCCGCCGCAGAGCCTGATGACTGAAGAGAAGTGACAGCACTTTATTGGGCGGAAGACAGCGTTGGTGCTAAATTCTCTTGCAGCCAGAAAAGTGCAAAGCAGAGACACATATGCAATCACTCATTTCTTCTCTGCCAGCAGCCTGGACAGCTCTGTGCGATCGTGCACGTCCACGGGTGCATTTTAACACTTGTCAGAACTTGGTTTGGCAAACTCGCATGTGTGAATCGCTTGTCAGCATGGAGATTGTTGGCCAGCCTCTGCAGGAACAGAGCAGTTCCCTAATCATCAGGTAGTTTGTTACGAGACATATGTTTGTTTGTGCATGTGTTTGTCAGTTGTGTTAGTCTACGCAGTATCGTTGCTTCAAGAGGTCAAATGCATATTACATGTCTCCTTCTCACGCAAGCTCCCATTGCTGCTTGCGTGTCAGTGTACTGTATGTGTATAGTATGATGGAGGAACTGTTAATTGGCAGAGACAGTGGAATAATACTTCAGAAGCTCATGATAAATCATGTTGCCTGCCTTTAGAAAAAGAGTGTGAGTTAAGATGCTTGGCACACTGGCTTTAGGGTTGGTTGGCAAAAGAATAGACTATAATATAAGAGGAATGAATCATTCAACACATATTTTATTACTTGTATCTACATGTAATATATACATGAAGGTCGTATGATCAAAGAATCACAGTTTCTACAAAAATATTAACAACATGTTCAACATTGATGATAATAATAATAATAATATATGTATACTGAGCAGCAAATTAGAATGATTTCTGAAGGATCATGTGACACTGAAGACTGGAGTAATGAAGCTGAAAATTCAGCTTTGTCAACACAGGAATAAATTACATTTTAAATGCAATACTATTTCACAATATTACTATTTTACTGAAATTTTGACCAAATAAATGCATCATCGCAGATAGATTGATTGACTGGCATAAGAATTGCACAAAATATTTAGCAAAAAATAAAAGCATTATGTCAACCAACCCTACATGGAGATGCAGTGGACTAGAATGACCTAGAATGCTAAAATATGAGTAGAACAGCTTTGAACAACATTTGGGTCTGAATCAGCAATTTTCTGCTTTGTTGAATGCATTCACACAAACACACATATTCAGATTACCCAAGGGGCAACTTAGCACCTATGGCCACCCTTAAAAGCTGTAGCAAAAATAGACAGCATGCTAAAAAAAATTATCGCTTTGCCTCGCCTCCTGCTCCTTCTCGCAGCTTTTCAAATCGCTGCTAGTGGAGCAAAGCAAGCGCGATCTTAAATTGAAAAAAAAAAAAAAAACGGTTAAACATCCCAAATGACTTTCTCCAGCTTGTCTTTCTGACTTGAATAAAAGATTTCTGCCAGCATAAATGGCCCTGTCACTACTGTCTCATTCAAACTCTAAGCTGTAATTCAGGCACTTCCTCCAGAGGATGCAATAAACTTTCATTCCCCTGACCAACACTTTTTCTACATTTCCTTGTGTTTCGCTTCACTTTGTGCACCCAGATGGAATAAACACAGGCATTGTCTATTAAATGAGGCAGAAGGAGAAGTCTAAGGCGTGTGTACCTTATCTTGTAGGCGTTAATTGTTGCCACATACAGCAGATGACAGATTTTGACTGACAGGTCCCCCACCATGTGCTTCTCTGTTCAGGCTAGTCATTAGCTCTCCTACCTTGAGCTGCAGTTTGTGCTTTCTGAATTGGAAAGTAGCAGAGATGGTGTGTGTGTGTGAGAGAGAGAGAGAGAGAGAGAGAGAGAGAGGGGGGGGGGACATCTTCGAATTTCACTCTGAATAAAATACAGAGACAGACACATCATACAGCGATCACAAATGTGACATGTTTCATACATGTCCTGTCTCTGTGAAACAATACATGGTCTATAAGACCAGGAAGATAATGTTTTCCGTTAGCAGTTTGAATCTGCCATGCCATCTTTGCTGATGGGTGACATCATGACAACACTGATTGGCTGATGGCATTATAAGAACAAAGACAGGCCCAAATCCTTCCTTCCTTATTCCAGTCTCTGTATCGGATGAAAAAAGTAAATCAGACAGTATTTTGATTAGGCTATATTTATATAGGTCTTTGCTTCAGTTGAATGGAAAAACACCTGGCGATCACAAAAACAGAAACTAGCCATTATCTGGTGTCAAGAGAACAAAGAAACACTCAGACTTGCATTACGCTTAATAATGGGTTTTAAATTTGATCCTGAATCCCTGATGTTTTATGATATACTGAGTTTGCATGAAATTTTAATAAAGTGGGATTGTTGAAAAATGCATTAAGCCAATTAAATAAAACTTATATAATAATTCTCATATATAATTTAATAAATAATTTATATATAATATATATGTATATTTTACACAGACATATACATATCATTGTATAATTATAATTGATCTAATTAACAAATTATGTTATGTATTTTTTTTTGTTATTGTGATTATTGATTCTATTGTTTTATTTTGTTTTGTCTTGTTCTTTCTGTTGCAGCTGTAATACAGTAATACTGTAATACTGACAAAATACTGTAATACTGAGTAATCTCAGGGATCAATAAAGGATGTCTGAGTCATATAAAATAAGAAGTGAGAAACGAGTAGTTTGTTGTTTCAATGCGATATAAGTAAAGTAAAATTATATGAAAAACAGGAAGTACCTAAAGAGAATGCTATACCTCTTGAAAGTTTTGCTTTTCGTGACACTGACAGCCATAACTATAAAGTATAAAAAACACTTTTCCATGTCATATACATAAAAGTTACTTGATTAACTTTTATTTTCTGTAGAGGAAAAGAAGCACGACTTCCAATACTATCAAATAGCATATAATCAAGTAAAGACAGCAAGCTGAACTATTACTCCTGGGATGGTGACATCTAGTGGTGTGGAGGTAGAGCTAAAGGCACAGTTATCACATGCATAATGGGATTGGAGAAATCTCACCATAACATATTCACAATCACAACAGTTCACATTAAAGTCTGAATAACAACTGACTGGTTCAGTGAGGGTCAGGGATCGCCTACGGGGTGGCGTGAGAAAAGTTTCAGCGTGTACATGGAACGTCATGTGATATCTCCTTAAATGCTGACATGGTTCACAGCTGCACTGTCTTCTGTACTGCTGATACATCTTACTGTATCATCCACATGCCCAAACAGTGAACTGGATGCTGAACATATAACATCCAATGGCGTCTCTCTCAACATCTCTCCCTGCATTTGTCTATGACTCATTTTATGCACTTTCTGGTGCAAGGCGATCAAAGCACAGGCAGTTAATATGTAGCTTTACTGAAAGTATTCTTGCATGTACACTGAAATTTTTATATAATACTTGCATTTTGAATCCATGCATAATTTAAGATGAAGACTTTAGAGGGTAGTCCGTCGGTACTGTAAAATCGAATGGAGATGGGTTTTTGAGCTAACCTATAGTGAACAGAAACATTATAGTTTGTCAGCCTCTAAGTTGGTAATGTAGATTTCATGCTTTAGTCTTTAACATTTTGTGAAACTGCATGAGTTGATCTGTTCGCCCATTCGTCCATCAGCAATGCAACCACCATCCAACATGTTCATGTGCATAAAAGAACTTCTCCGTCATGTGCATTCCTCCACTTTCTTTTTGGACGACTAGTGCAGTTTCTTCACTCATCTGAACAACTGAATTGCACTCTGACTATATGAGGAGGGCAGCCAACAAACACAATCACACATGAAAGAAATCCTTCCCAACCTGCACAGAATGAGCCCCATAACTCCCATTTAGGCTGCCTGTTGACACATGAAGACGACACTGCCTTAAAACACTGATGTTTGAAACTTCATCTAGATAGTGTTTATATGACTACACAGCACCTGTGAAATATTATAGGAAAAAGGGTACGTTTTGTAGAATCTATTTTCAATGCAAACTCATTAATTACTCATCATTACAGTAATAAAAATCATCCTGCATGGAAAACATTAAAAAAATAAATACGATACAACACAACCTACCATGACCATGAGATTACCATGAGATTTCTTAGCACTATTATTTTCATGACAACATTTTCCCTCAAGTTCTCATTAAAATCAAAAATATCATTCTGATTACTTTAATACAGTAATGAAAATAATCCTGTCCACAAAAATATGTAATTCATTATTAAAGCAAGCTTGAATTTGATAAAAACCCACACTATCATGATTTAGGGGTAAATTTACTATTTAAATATATTATTATAATTTGCAATAAAAGTGGAATAAGGATATTTTAAGGGGGTAAATGTCATAAAATAAAATTTCACTTTCCTAAGTGATCCTTTTTAAAATATACATTTCTTTTGATTTTCACCCAGACATTTTGTGACACTTTTTATGAGATTTATTCACACAATATTCGCAGCCTCACATGTTATTGCTTAAAATAAAGCACTAAGCACAACTCAACACAAACACAACTCAAAAACATCTAAATTATCAGACAATTGACTCTCTTTCTTTTGTTACTGTAAAGCTAAAGCTAGATTTTTAGCTACACCTGTTCTCTTCTTTCTCCAGAGGACTGGAAGAAGTGCCAGTGTGCTAATTTGATCACGCTAACACCTCTCCGTCTATCCCCACAAGCACGCTGTCTGTCTGTCTCTCTCACTCGCATGCACACACACTCAAACACACACACACACACACACACACACACACACACACACACACACACACACACACACACACACACACACACACACACACACACACACACACACACACACACACACACACACACACACACACACACACACACACACACTCCGTTCACACGTAAACATGATGTTCGCTCATATCCGTCTCTTACTGTATTGACACCCCACCAGGAGCTGCCATGGAAACCAAATCAAATATAAGATTTCACTTTTCAATAAGTGTAGTGATGAAAAAAGTGAGAGAAAGACAGAGAATCGTCAATACATGGAAAGACAGCAGTAGGGAGTGAGAGAAGTACTAATTATCTCTTCATCCACTCCTGAGAGAAGGATTACATGTCATATGGTATTAGATGAATAGATGAATATATCCTTGAGTACATATTCATTCAGACATGAAATAACTTTCATGTCTGAAAAGTCTGTCCGAGGTGAAATATGTCTTCATGGGTGTGATATTGCAAGCACTGCGCAAATTTTTCACTTCATTAGCACATGTCTGCTTATAAAAAAGATTAACAGAGAGAAAGGCAGACAGAAACGGAGAGTGTTTTGCATTGAATTAAAGGATGTTCACAACCACACCTCATACCGTGTCTTTTTCAGTGCTCTCTCTGACTGTATAATACAGAGATATGATCTTCGAACACTAATGTCGCCTGAATGATGGCATTTTCAATCTTGTGGACACAGAGAATGTTGACCTCACTTCACATTTACTGGTAAAGCACCTTTTATTCCATCTCTACAGTGGCACTAAAGTCATTTTGTGGATTAGCATCCGAAAGATTAATTTTTAATTCGGCCAATCTGAAACATTTAAGTGCAATCCTATTAGATCTGGCCCACTTGAGACCATTACATGTTTAATGAGGATTTCACCACTCCTGACCATGATATATATGGTACCAAGGCTGATAGGCCTATTTTATGCAACAAAAATATTTAAGTGCATGCATACATCATGTCTCATGGCATTCATCAGATTTGCCTTAACTTTATGTGACAACTTTGCAGGAAACCTTAGCTACGGCTTACAAGGGCAATGACCAACATCACACAGGTTAGAGATGCCCTGCCGGACTGCCTAAACAACTTCTACTGCAGATTCGACAGGATGAACTCGGACACACCCTCTAGACTCCCCCACAGCACC
Source organism: Meda fulgida (assembly GCA_030578275.1). NCBI lineage: Eukaryota > Metazoa > Chordata > Actinopteri > Cypriniformes > Leuciscidae > Meda > Meda fulgida. The sequence goes on from CM060626.1 coordinate 7,935,358, forward strand.
GAGGACACCTCTCTACAGGTGACACACACAAGCAGGTTAACCCCCCGTAAGGCTGTGGGACCTGACGGAGTGTCACCCAGAGTCCTGAAGGCCTGTGCTGAACAACTAGCAGGTGTGTACACAGACATTTTTAACCAGTCCCTGTCACAAGCGGTAGTTCCACGTCTGTTCAAGTCCTGCACTGTGATACCATTTTCAAAGAAACCTGACACTTCAACCCTAAATGACTTCAGGCCTTTGGCCCTAACACCAGTTGCCATGAAGTGCTTAGAAAAGCTGGTCCTAACACACATAAATTCTTACATCCCAGACACTGCAGATCCAGTACAGTTGGCCTACCGCCCGAACAGATCAGTGGACGATGCAGTAGCCTTTGTTTAACACCACACACTTCAAAATCTGGACTATAACAAAACATATGTAAGGATGCTATTTCTAGACTATAGCCGCCCTGCAAAACTCATTGTAAAGTTAACAGTCTTCGGACTGCCGGCCACTACCTGCAATTGGATTTTGGACTTTGGAGACACGCACTGTTGAGGCCCAGACACAAACCCTACAGCCTGAGACACATGAGCGGACAGCATCATCACACATAACACACGCTTTTACAACAGCTTCTATCCAGCAGCAGTGAGACTATTAATTGCTAACTCATAGAAATAGGGTATTAATAGTTTAAACGGCTAGCAAGCACTTCATGCGCTTTTTTTTACTCTAAGGCTGATGCAGTACAATTCCTATGTATGTGTAAAAAGAATTTGTCCTATACAAATGGCAAATAAAACTTTGAACTTTGAACTGTTTCAACATGGCTGAACTTTTAAATATACAAACTTTTTCTCTTTTACTCTCAGTTATCTTATTCATTCTAAAAATGTCAGTAAGATGCTCTGGTTATAAAACAGAGGACACTGATTAACAGACAATTGTGATCAATGTGTTAAATTGTCATATCCATTGATTTCAATAATTAACCAAATAAAAGCTATTTTTAAGACAAATGACAAAAATGAGCACATCTTTCATTGTCACCATTAGGTGGTGACAAGCGATTATCTTTTTGAGTGAGTCACTGAATCAAAATTTGTCCAGGAACTAAACAAGTGTGAGTCACTGATTCGTATTTCAGGAAATAAAAAAGCGACTGTCTTTATGAGTGAGTCACTGAAACATTCATTCATTCATTCATTCATTCATTCATTCATTCATTCATTCATTCATTCATTCATTCAATTATTTAAAAATAGATTAATTCAGGAACAAAACAGCACTTTTGATTCATTTTTTTTAAATTAATGTGCACTCCTAAATTTTAATCACAATAACATCCCCTCCCTCTTGCAACAGCATCTCTTCGTTAAGTTCAAGTTCAAGTGAGCTTTATGTCATTCTGCTATATGTGGAGACATACAAGGGGAACAAAATGTAGTCCCTCACAGGACCACACTGCTACATATAAACATATAAAACATAAAGACATATATAAACATATAACCTATATACTGTAAATCTACCTATATAACCTATATACATATAACCACATAGCTAACTTATATAAAGAGTAATCTGCCTATACATATACTTTACATAAAACTCTAGACATAGAAACTTGAATACACATGAAACAACACATTTTGCAGAAGACACTGCAAAAAGAGACATTCTGGGCAAAACAGCGCAAACAGGGAGAGTGCAAGATGAGAGAAAAGTTATTAAAGAGTCGAGTGCACAACAGTGAGAGACAAGAGTAATACCAAATGGATTGTTTGTAAGGCCCACTCCACTTATGAGTAGCCTACTCGCTCACATAGTATTGCACAAAATAATTGTAACAGTCCTTGGGGGGCGATAGCAGCAAGAGGTAAGGTGTGTGGTAGGGTGAGTGTTGAAATGTTTCTGGTTCAGGATGTAGGGGTTTGAACAGGGTTCTGAGGTGAGCGGAGTGATTGTGACTAACCACACTTGCCAAAATGCGATTCATCTTGCTGTATTTGTTAACCACTAGCGTATGCTGACGTTTTATTCTTCTATACTAACATGCGTCGCAGCCTACGATTCAATGTCATCATCGTACAGCCTACATACAAGTCGTACCCAAGTTTATTAGATGATCCAATGATCCAATGATCCAACGATTCAATCAATTCCCAATGGACTAAATCAAGTCCTGTCCTATATTTTTCTTGTTCGAGAAGCCATTTCACTCAGATATATTAGGAAGATATATTAGACTCAATTAGGAATTAAAGACGTTCGCAACTTCTCATGCTGACTTTAAATGAATGAATAAATAATATTTGTTCACAATCTTCCGGGCTCTCTCTGTAGTGTCTGTTTCATCTAGAGGTTCTAGACCCTTGATCAGTCAGATCTGTTAGTCAGTGTTGCTGTGCTGGGAATCATCTAATCATCTGACATGCAGACCACAAACACTACAGCGCTCCTTCTGTAGTAGCATGTGGAAGCGTTTGTTTTATTTACTGGGCTATTTGAATATTTTGCTTCACACAAATAGTCTGGGGTATGTTTTAGTTGACATCTTTCATTTAAATATTTCTTTAACAGATCAGCAGATTTAATGCATCAATTCATGTGTGGTCAGTTCACGCTCTTGTGAATTGCTTCTCTTGGTTTGCGGCCAGAACAATGACACTGCGGGGAGGTCTGAATATTTTCAACAGATGAACGTCTGAATCATCAACAATGTCTCAAAGACATCCAAACATATTCACAGAGAGCTGTTATTGCACTCCTAACCCTGACATCTCCCAAAGTTAACCGCACACACTTTCCTCTTTAAAAGGCTAATTTTCCAATGCAGGCTGGTCTCGTTCTGAAGTGTTGGAGACGAAAGGTCTAATTCTGTCACATCTAGAATGAGCTGCATGGGAACAGGCTATGGAACATAGTATTTTGGGTTGGCTTTAGTTTGGCCTCTCAAGCCCTGCATGAATGACCTGGCAAACAGCTAAGGTTAGTTAAGCTCCCAATGGGAATTGTGTCCTTCTCTGTCTGACAGTTGGGCTGCATGAATCATATTTGCTCATGAATTTGTTTACTTCATTTAACAGGGCCTGATGTCAATAGTGTGTGACTGGACCGGGGTCAGTTAGGAGTTTTATGGAGTGAGTGTTTGCTATTGCAAGATGTTACATGTCAACTTTATATTCTAAAAATGCAACACGACATTTACAGTGTCAATTTACACATATGAACCTACAAGTCACAATTTGTGACATCTGGAGGATGTCATGAAGTTTCAGACTAAAACACTGATATGCACTTATCTGTAAATCTGCTGTAAATCTGTTTTAACATCTAAAATGGCCTGCAACAGCATGGACTGGCATAATTAATTCTGCCTGATCTCACGAGAAAATGTGTACCTGCAGGCCAGTATTTTGGGAAAACTTATTCATAGCCACGTTTTTCCTCATGAGATCAGGGTAAAATAATTGCAATTGCAATAACAAGAACTAGATTATTTTTTTACATTTTCTGAACAAAATATGCTTGTCTGTTAAAAACTCACTGCTGTGGTGTTTTGGGTGTTTGTTTGTACTGAATATGTAATGTTAAAATATATATCAAGCTCCCTGCAGGAACTAAAGATAGGCTACATATTTTCTTTAAACATCAATTTTATAGTCTTGGTCAAACAAACAAGCTAACGAAAAAACGGTTTCCCACCGTCTTAGGTCTTAGATTTCCATGGGCAATATTTCCCATGAACTAAGAGCTACCAATTATAAGCTATAAATCCACTGCCTGCATCATTTATGATGTCCAATGGAGAGCCATTTGCGAAGTACTCTTCAGCATTTCTGATAAAGGGGGTGGATATTTTTAGCAGGTTGGCGTTTGAATGTTTTGAAAGAGGTGGGTTTGTGCTTAAAGTTGACATGCAATGGAAATTGTAATCATTTTTCATTGTGACATACGGTATATCTGAGTGAAACACAGACTTGATTTTGTCCATCATGAACTGGTTGGTATTGTTGTTGTTTGCTAATTGGAGTTGCTGGAGTTGAGGCTTTATTGGCTATGTTCACACTGTGAGTCCAAATCCGATTATTTGTGTATCTGATTGGAATCTGGACAAAAATATTGACTGTCCCATGGACACACAAATTTCATTTTAAAAACAACAACAACAGCAACATGCAGGGGTTTGAAAAACAGATGTTGTTTTATTTACAACATGACAATGACAATCTCCATTATAGGCTATTGTAATTTTCTGCTCAACCGGCCCTTTGCAACACAACCTTGTTTTTACAGTGACTATTGTTACGTCCTTTGAGTGTCTAGGGGTCAGAGCGTAACATAGTTAAGATTTTAAAGAGCAATAGTCAGGGCCCTGCCCCAGCACCACAACAACAAAGTTCTTTTCAACAGTTTTATTCAAAAGTTAACAATAATTTACTTTGAGAGTAAATTGGGAAGGAAACAAAGACTTCAGGAGGGGGCAATGCCAAAATAACAAACCAAAGTTTAGACTGCCTGGGGGAATCAATTTCTTACTAAATCTCTTAAAGAAAATACAAACAAATAACAGAAATGTACACTCTCTCCCTCCCTGATCACAAACCAGGAGAAAACAGGGGATAGCAAAATAAAAATGGCACCCACCTCCCTACAGTTCCCAGACAGTAAACAAAGCAAATAATCAGATAAATAGCAGCTTAAATGATAAAGCAAAAAAAAAGAATGGACTGGGACGTCTCACAAATAAGCAACAGTGCGTGGCTCCAGTAATTAACAATAAACAGGAATAAGGCAACAGTTCTATAGGCAAAAACAACAAAAAGAGGCACAGTGTTGCACAGGTCCACGACAAGGAACACGACAAGGAACACGACAAGGAACACGACAAGGAACACGACAAGGAACACGACAAGGAACACGACAAGGAACACGACAGTGCTCAACAACAGGGCCGGGCAGGACACAGACCATGCTCTGAAGAAAAGTTCTCCCTGATTGATAGTTCTGCTGGCTTTTATGCTGTGTCCCTCCTGGTTGATAAGCAGTAATCAGCAACCTGCCAGAATGAAAAAGTGGGAGGAGCCAAAAGAGAGCAGGAGACACCAAAACAACAAAGAAAGCACACACAGACACAATACCATGTACTTCACAAAAATATACGTCCTTGGACGTAACACTATCAACATGTTTCATATAACAACGTTTGACAAGTTTACGTTTTACGTGGCATGAGAAAGTTAAACCCAGTGAAATCCGATCATAAGCGGTTTTCCAGAAATGCGATTTGAATAGGATTTCAAACCACACATCATGTAGTACAAAACGTTTTTGTAAAAATAGCATTCCATGTAATTTATTTTGATAGGATTCCAACCTGATAAGCACAAAAATTGGATTTGGACTTACAGTCTGGACGAGACTATTGTCTCTCCTTCATTGATAACCTACCATCATTATAACAACTACCTGCACATTCTATAAAATGCATTTTGTAAAATGTATTCTAAATAAACCATGTATGGCTGAAGCTTAACTAAATTACTTAGGTAATTGCAATAACCAACTGAACTGAATCTCTTGTAGTTGCACACTAACTAGTTAAAACATGCTAAACAGTATTTTTTTTACATGCATATATAATAAATGAAGTCAGCAGGAAGCAGAGGCCAGTCATTGTAAGACATTGGTAATGCATATGCTTTTTAAATGGAAATATCTATTATTTATGTAAATTAGCCATCCTCAACCCAAGCACAAGCATCACTCTTCACCACAAAAGTCTTCAAAATCCCCAAATAACAGAACATTAAACACTAAGATCATCGTGCTTAAAAACACTTACTCTTCCAATCCAGGCCAAAGCATGCTGGAAATTAGAAATTCCCAGACCAGTTTTAGCAATTCTATGCTAACATCAACACTGATGGATTCTGTAGATTCTAATGGATATGTCAAAAGTTGTGCATTATTATTTTAATTTAATTAAGCAGGCCATAAAGTTATGATTTTGAGTGTGTTCCTGAAAGGTGTAAGTTGTTAGAATTCCAGAAAGGAAAGTAAACCAAAAAACTACATCAAGTAATTTTTTTAGCATTATTTATTGTATGAATGATGTTTCTTACAGTAGATCTGTAAAGTCCTCAGGCTCCCGTTTCACTAGCGGTGCAAAATCCGTGATTGTTCAGCATATCTTGAAATCAAAAACATGACCTTGAATTCAGCACATCTACAAATTACTCCAGCGCTCCACCTCAGCACATTTATCCTGAGAGACGGTGGACTGCAATTCACAGAAAAGCACTCAATAATAAACCCTGATTTGAGAGGCAGAGATTCCTCAGAGTCTGAAATGCCTGTTACTCTCAGCGGAAAGGAAGATGACAATGATGGAGTCTGCCGCCTGTGCATTTTGTCATCAAAAATAATAAATGTCAATTTCCAACCAATCCAAATATAAACCAGTATTCACACCGGTAATCACTGAGATAAATATATGTGAGCGTGCAAGGTCTATTTTCTCTCTGACATTAATGGTTTCATAGAAGAAGAATCAATAGTGACAAGTTTATAAAAAGTTGTTGTTGATGTAGTTTGTGTGTGTATGTGTGTTTGTTTATACAAGTCTGCCTGACATTCAAATTATGAGAGCTTAGAATGTAATAACCAATTTCTGCTTCCTGTTGATATTGATGCCCCAGGTTTTTTTTTTTTTTTTTTTAAAACAATCAGTCTATTTCTCCTAGAGCACCAGGGATAAAGATTTAATAGGTAATTATTAAACATTCTGCTTGGCACCTCATGAGATCAACCCACTGCAAATGATGCTATAAAGCCAAGCTTCTTGGGTTTCAAAAGAAGCAAGATTACAGTGACTAGAAATTGTGAATACACCTCTTAAGAAGAAATTTGTGCAACTTGATCAAACGTTATTTCCATAAAGTTTGCTTACTAGATTCTAAATATCAAAGGACTTCAATTTTGTTTGTTGAAATGATCAAATTTTTCCTTGTACCTTACTCTGATTATCAGATAATAAGATGAATCCCACTGATGCTAAGAATTATTGGTCACGTGTACATTACACTACTGCTAAATTTGTCTAGCTATATCTAAATTTGTCATTTAACCTTTTAATTGTGCTAACCAGCCCTAGTGCCTATGTAACGGATGTAGGCCAGTAAAAGCAGAGACCCTGGTTCAAATTCCGCTCGGAGCGGGTCGAGTTGGACCGGTTACATTTGGTGCCGTGACCCGGGTGGAGTGAGGTATGGGGGGTGAGTGTAACGGACGTTGGCCAGTAAGAGCTGTTAATGTAAACCTCACTCCCCTGGCCTTAAGAGGTATGCTAGCAGCTACGGTTTTCAGCGTCCTTGTTAACGCACCCGCCTGTCACGGTAGACACGTTCTCTGTTCCTTCTCTTCTCGTGTTTATGTTGTGGTATGAATGCACGTGTGTAGTGGGCGTGAGTGTATGACATCACCTGATCCACTTCAGCTGATCCTCATCCACTTCACCAGCTGCAATCAATCTCACTGCTCTATTTATACTTACCGCTGTTCTATCATCTTTGTCAGATCGTTGTTTGATGTCGTTCGTGTTGGTGTTCCGGTGTTCAGTCCTGCCTCGTCTTCCTGTTCCTGTTCTTCGTCATTGTCACTGGGTTCGTCTGCCGTCTCACCATCATCACCGCACCTCTTCACGTCATCGGATCCTGACCACCGAAGTCCCTGCGTTGCCAGTTATATCTGCCTCTACTGCCCATCATCATACTCATTAAACCATCATTCACTTGCATTTGTTTCCTGTCTTTTATCAGCGTCATGACAGAACGATCTGACCAGGAAAGGGAAGCAGCGAGTGCATCACAGAGGTCGATGGAGGAGTTTATTCATCATAGCATCAGGAGAATGGATTCACAGCAGAGAGAGATCGGCGACAAGGGCCGCGCAGTACAGGCTTTGGTGACGCAGGTGTCCGAGCTCACCCAGCAGATCCAACGCCTACAGGGTCCCACTGCGCCGCCCACACCGGCCGTTCCCCCCACACCACCTGAGAGATCCTCCCAGTCAGAACCCCGTCTTCCGGTTCCGGAGTCCTATTCTGGTGAGCCCGCCTTCTGTAGAGCGTTTCTGACCCGCTGTACCATGCATTTCGCTCTGCAGCCCCGCACGTTCAACACAGAACAGGCTAAGGTGGCGTTCGTCCTCACCCTGCTGACTGGGAAGGCTGCGCTTTGGGGGACGGCGGTGTGGGAGAATCAACACCCATGCTGCGCCTCGTTCCAGACCCTCGCCGCCGAGATGAGAAAAGTTTTCGACAGGGCTGTCTCTGGAAGGTGGATGCTCGGCTGTCTAGGGTCGAGCGCCGAGTCCCGTCCACCCGCAACTTCGCAGGGACCGACCCTCCACGATCCAGCGGCAGGGACGTGGTCAGCCCCGTCTACGATCCCGAACCCATGCAGGTGGGTCGAGCTCGGCTTTCCCGGGAGGAGAGGGAGAGGCGGAGATCCCAGGGCCTGTGTCTATATTGTGGAGGAACTGGACATTACGCATACCATTGTCCGGTAAAAGGGCCAAGCCGATAGTACAATTGAGGCTACTATCGGGTGGGATCTCCGCTAGGAAGACCTCATCATCGATTACATCTACCTCCACACTCCTTCCGGTAAGACTTAGGTGGTCAGTCCAACAGCAAGACTGCCATGCACTTCTGGACTCTGGGGCTGAGGGTAATTTTATGGACTACACTTTTGCACAGAAGATTCAGATTCCTCTCAGACCCCTCACTCACAGAATTGCTGTTCACGCACTTAACGGACAAGAACTTCCTACTATTCCCCTTTGCACTGAAGACATTACCCTCATCACCTCCGGCAACCACTCTGAGACTATTTCATTCTACATTATGGACTCACCCCTTGCACCCGTCGTCCTTGGACATCCTTGGCTCATCCGTCACAACCCCCGCGTGGACTGGCACCATAGATCAGTACTGGAGTGGAACAAGGAATGTCATAAGTCTTGTCTCGTGTCTGCCTGTTCGTCTGTTCCTGTTTCTGTGTTTCAGGAGGAAGCAGGGGATTTGTCTAACGTGCCCGCGGAGTACCTGGACCTGAAGGAGGTGTTCAGTAAGTCTCGTGCTGCTTCTCTCCCTCCGCATCGTCCCTATGACTGTGCTATAGATTTACTGCCAGGTAAGTCTCCGCCTAGGGGCAAGTTATATTCACTTTCTATTCCAGAAAGAAAGGCTATGGAGAAATACATTTCTGATTCTCCAGCAACCAAGTTCATACGCCCTTCCTCTTCTCCAGCGGGGGCGGGATTTTTTTGTTGGGAAGAAGGACGGTTCTCTGCGACCTTGTATTGATTACCGAGGGCTGAATAACATCACGGTAAAGAATACTTATCCTTTGCCATTGATGTCTTCAGCCTTCGAGAGGTTGCAGGGAGCGTCCATCTTCACAAAATTGGATTTACATAACGCTTATCATTTGGTTCGCATTAGGGAGGGGGATGAATGGAAAACTGCGTTTAACACCCCAGGGGGCACTTTGAATACTTGGTCATGCCTTTCGGGCTGTCCAACTCCCCGGCAGTTTTCCAGGCACTGGTCAATGACGTGTTGCGAGATATGATCGATCAGTTCATATATGTCTACCTGGATGACATATTGATTTTTTCTTCTTCTCTCCAGGAACACGTGCAGCACGTCAGACGAGTGCTTCAGAGGTTGCTAGAGAATGGTCTTTTTGTCAAGGCGGAGAAATGCGATTTTCATGCACAGTCGTTCCCGTTTCTAGGATACATCGTCTTGTCTGAGGGAATGCGGATGGACCCTGAGAAGATCAAGGCTGTGGTGGATTGGCCAAGTCCAGATTCCCGCAAGGCCCTGCAGAGGTTTCTGGGATTTGCCAATTTCTACCGGCGTTTTATTCGCAATTTCAGCCAACTAGTCGCACCTCTGACTGCCTTGACCTCCCCCAGAACGACGTTCAGGTGGTCAGACACAGCCGAGGCTGTGTTCTCCAAACTGAAAGGCCACTTTGTTTCAGCCCCCATCCTGGTCGCCCCTGATCCTTCACGTCAGTTCGTGGTGGAGGTCGACGCATCAGAGGTGGGAGTAGGCGCAGTGTTGTCCCAACGCTCTTCCGCAGACGACAGGATGCATCCCTGCGCGTTTTTTTTCTCATCGTTTATCTCCAGCCGAACGCAATTACGACATTGGTAACAGAGAGTTGTTGGCAGTTAAGTTAGCGTTGGAGGAATGGCGCCACTGGTTAGAAGGGTCGGGGGTACCTTTTATTGTCTGGACCGATCATAAGAACCTAGAATACATCAGAACCGCCAAAAGATTGAACTCCAGGCAGGCTCGGTGGGCAATGTTTTTCGGCCGTTTCGATTTTTCTCTTTCATACCGTCCGGGTTCCAAGAACATCAAACCCGATTCTTTATCCCGCATATTTGATTTTTCCGAACGCCCGTCTACTCCCGAGTACATTTTGCCCGAGACTCTAGTTGTTTCCACACTCACATGGGAGGTCGAATCGAGGGTCAAGAAGGCCTTAGAAGGGGTAACGCCTCCGCCCGGTTGCCCACCGAATCGTTTGTTTGTGCCGGAGGCATTACGGTCCGATGTTATCCAGTGGGGTCAATAACTCCAATGTGGCTTGCCATCCAGGGGTTAATCGCACTAGCTTTTTAGTCAAGCAACGATTCTGGTGGCCGTTTATGGCTTGCGACATTCACAATTTTGTTTTGGCTTGCTCGGCTTGTGCCACTGGTAAGAGTTCCAATCGACCCCCAGATGGGTTACTTCAGCCGCTGTCGGTTCCTTCGAGACCCTGGTCCCACATCGCGCTAGATTTTATTACCGCCCTCCCACCCTCTCAGGGAACACAGTCGTTTTGACTGTAGTGGACCGATTCTCGAAGGCAGCCCATTTTGTTCCCTTACCCACATTACCCTCAGCTAAGGAGACAGCGGTTACGGTCGTAGATCACGTTTTTCGGTTACATGGCCTCCCGATTGACGTGGTTTCCAACCGGGGACCCCATTTTGTGTCCAAGTTTTGGCGAGAGTTTTGTAGATTACTGGGGGCGACTGTTAGTTTGTCCTCAGGGTTTCATCCCCAGAGCAATGGTCAGACCGAGAGAGCCAACCAGGATTTGGAGAGAGTGTTGCGATGTTTGGTTTCCAAGAATCCTTCCTCTTGGAGTCAACAACTCTCTATGGTGGAGTACGCCCACAACACGTTGCCAGTGTCGGCTACGGGCCTATCTCCTTTTGAGTGTAGTGTAGGTTACCAGCCACCAATTTTTCCCAGTCTGGAATCCGAGGTCGCGGTCCCCTCCGCTCACGTCTTTGTTCAGAGGTGTCACCGCACCTGGACTAGAGCCTGTGAGACTCTACTCCAGGTGGGGGCGCGCACTAAGGCTAAGGCCGATCGCCACAGGTCGAAGCCTCCCGTATACGTCGTTGGTCAAAAGGTGTGGCTTTCAACCAAGAACATTCCTCTTCGCTCCGTATCTAATAAACTTGCACCTAAATTTATTGGCCCGTTTACTGTCACCAAGATCATTAGTCCGGTGGCAGTCCGCCTCAAATTACCTCCCGCGTACAGGAGGATCCATTCTGCCTTCCATGTATCTAAGATTAAACCCGTGTTTCATTCTCATATTAATCCGCCTGTCCCGGTTCCTCCCCCACCGCGACTCGTAGATGGGGAGACAACGTATTCGGTCAATCGTATACTGAACTCAAGGCGGAGTGGACGCGGATTTCAGTACTTGGTGGACTGGGAAGGGTACGGTCCGGAGGAGAGAAGTTGGGTGCCTGCTAGAGACATACTGGATCACTCCCTCATCGATGATTAGAATCGACAGGGTAAGGAGTCTGGGAACGCCAGGAGGCGTTCTTAGGAGGAGGGGTACTGTCACGGTAGACACGTTCTCTGTTCCTTCTCGTCTCTTGTTTATGTTGTGGTATGAATGCACGTGTGTAGTGGGCGTGAGTGTATGACATCACCTGATCCACTTCAGCTGATCCTCATCCACTTCACCAGCTGCAATCAATCTCACCACTCTATTTATACTTACCGCTGTTCTATCATCTTTGTCAGATCGTTGTTTGATGTCGTTCGTGTTGGTGTCCCGGTGTTCAGTCCTGCCTCGTCTTCCTGTTCCTGTTCTTCGTCATTGTCACTGGGTTCGTCTGCCGTCTCACCATCATCACCGCACCTCTTCACGTCATCGGATCCTGACCACCGAAGTCCCTGCGTTGCCAGTTACATCTGCCTGTACTGCCCATCATCATACTCATTAAACCATCATTCACTTGCATTTGTTTCCCGTCTTTTATCAGCGTCATGACACTGCCTCCCCCTTCAAATCCCGCTCCGAGCGGGTCGAGTATGACCGGTTACACCTACAAAGAAAAAAAATAGCAAACTATTTATAGCCTATAATAAACAGACATGGAAACCCTCAAAGAGAGCGCAATTTATTTATAAGCAGCTTTGCAAGCATAAGCAAAACAATGCTGTCTGTCAGTTGTGGTTTATTTAAAATTGCCAGACATAATGCACTTTTGCTCCCTAATATTACGTAACTTGGCTTGACAAAACAAGCCCACAATAAAAATCGCCTAACAAAAAATAAGTCTAAATAACCCATATATATGACCACTCTGTAAATAACTACAAAAAAAATATCGCAACCTATTTATAAGCAGCTTTATAAACAAGCCCAAAGATGCTTATAATAAACTGACATGGCAACCCTCAAAGAAAATGAACTTAGAGTAAAAGCTTTGCAAGCATAAACAAAACAATATGCCTGTCAATTGTGTTCTATTTTAAACCACCAAACATAATGCATTTTTGGTCACTAATTTTATGTTGGACAAAATTAGCGGATACCAAACATGTCAACAACTTGTTCACAGCCACGAGACACCTGATGTTGCTATGGTTGCCAAAGTCATCACAACTCGTGCACCCGTACACACACAGAATTACAAACTTTTTTTGTCAGCTGAGCCACTTTAACCTAAAATATTTTCTTCAAACACCCCCTGAGATTGTAAGTCATATTTCAATCATTTAACAGCACATTCGCATGTTCACAGTTCTCTGATTTGAGTGCCCCTAAAGGGACATGATGATGAGGGAATAAAAATTTGATGGAAGGAAAAATTATGTCAATGTTTCTCCCAAGAAACGTATATGAAAATGATGTCAATGTTTCTCCCGAGAAAAAACATATCTAAAAATGATTGTTAAGAAGTCGCTTTTCAGCAGGCTTCTAGGACGTGGTAAGTGTCCGTGATGTAGGGGGAAAAATGGCTCAATACGAAAATGCACTCTGGTGCAAGGTGATATTTATTTACAGTGAGGCTTTGGTAATTCACAGGCGTGTAATATTCACAAAGTGCAAAAATAAATAAATAAAACTATACAAAAATAAACAAAACACTGGCAATGGCAAAAGGGGGAAAAAAACTACAAAATAATAATACAAAATATATCTATTTATAATAAATCCATGTAACCACCATATACACTCCAGCAATAAAGGTTTTTGACTTGCTCATGGCACTACAGTTGCACGCTTACTTGTCCGGCCTACCGAGAGACCAATTACATTTGAGCAAATGCTCATTTTATAATGGTCACATATGACCTCACACGGTCCCCTTCCGGGTGATTCGCGAGACTGGAAGAGCGTGGCTTTCAACCTAAAAGACCATCTCCGTCAGTGCTTGATTCGCCACTGCCGCCGCCTCCGACCCTGGACAACATCACACATAACACAGGTAAAACATTCAATGTAATTCAGGTATAATGTAAGTGGAGGGTATGTATGCAAGTGGGACAGTGTATGCACATAAGTGCGAATAAGGTGTTAAATATGAGAGGGAAAGGAGTTGCAATCGCATGATTAATGACTATGTGCCTAAAGTAGCGTGTGCATCCACCACTACACCGGTCACGGAGGGAAAAAAGGGAATGAGCAGCGCGTGTATAAAGATTCATAGTTTATGTTCTCCCAAGAAATGTATGTAATGTATGTAAATTATGTCAATGTTTCTCCCAAGAAACTTTGTGTTCGCTTGCAAAAAAATTTCTCGGGGAGAAATATTTTTATGATATACCTACTGGGAACACCTAACCCTGCCAGGCTAGGTGGAAATCAAAGCAGTTTTTGAGGAAATCTTTCCAAATTTTTTTTTTTAAATACATTATTATTATTTTTTTTAATAAAAAAGAATATCCCCCAGGGGTTGATTTACTCCAGCGTTTAAATGCTTTTGTTATATCCCCAAACATTTTTTTAGTGTGCATGTTGCCAATTATGTTCCCTGTGACATTGATTTATAATTGGTGCACAGGACCCACAGAAAGGTTGGTCCGAGCTTCCAGCATGTTCTGTCAGTAAACGGCTCTCCTGAAACCACCCGCACAGCTCTTCTCTTTGAAGTCCCTGCATCCTGACAGTAGAGTGCCTGTGCAAGGACCGGGACTAAAATGTGTTCGTTTTTTTCGGCAGATAGCCCAGCGACCTCCCTCTATGTTCCTAATTAAACTTACGGCTAGTCCCTCAGTTCCTCCACATGCATTGTCGAGTGTTCGATGCCACCGTGGGTAATCCTTTGAAAAGGAGCTTAAAGATTTTCAAGGGAGTCTTCTTCAAACTAGCCACCATCACCTTATCCGCACTCTCATGGTGATGGGGATAAATGAATTTCTGGAACAGCCTCGGCTCAAGTGTGCACACACACACACATACACATGCAGATGTGATTTTCAAAAGGAGATCATTACCATAGTGCATTTCCCAGACTCTCTGCACAACGGATTTATTGAACTCAAAGAAAGCTGAGGTAGTGAAAAACGAGAAGAATGAGTTCATTAAGATCACAAAATGTTCAGAGGAAACAAATGCAGATGACCCTTGAACTGAGAGGGAAATTACCAGATGGCCTTTACCCCCGGCTCAAACTAACAGTTGATGCCTGATGACACTTAATGTTGAGGGGAAAAAACTTGCCAATACAGAGATACACAAAGATGAAATATAATCCAAAACGGCTTCACATGTCAGTTTATGCACATGGCCAAGACTCAGGGATTTAAGAAGATAGTTAAAAGCCCATCATTGTGAAATGTTGAAGGCCATTCATGTGAAATTCAAACGCATTAATGTGTATTAAGAGTAGCACTTAAGATATGGAAGATGTTTTCACAAATACACTAAAAATTAATTCATATGGGACTCAACAAAATGTCTCAAACAATAAGACAAACAATATTATTAATAGTTAAAGCCACCTTTAGTAAAGTTTTTTTCAATGCTTTTATCCACCACAAAAATATGTCTTTGAATAATCTAAAGGTTTTTTCTCAGGATGCATGTATGAGAGATTATAAAATGTATTGATATCAAACAATATTGAATGTTTAATTGCGCAAGCTCATTTTTCCTATTTTGAAGGATTTTTTTTGGGGGGGGGGGGGGTTTGTCCGATTCTGATTGGCCGATTTATTTTGTAGTATTATCTTTCTTCTCCTCTTTGTGTCCGTCATTTTCTGCATGTCCTGTTTCTAGCTTGCGTTAACCTCCTGCTTACAGACTTTATTTCATTTTATTTCCACACAGATTACATTTTAGGAAATGATTGCAATGCAGTTTGTGTGCAAGCCCAGAATAGAGATCGGCAAAAAAAAAAAAAAAAAAAAAAAATTGTATGTGTTCCGTCGACCAATGCATCTCTATATGAAATATTTATAAACACTGTGTAAAATGCCCAGATGTTATTATGAAGAAGACTGAAACAGAAGGACCCATGTAAATAGCTGTTTGAACACAGCTCTTAAGCGAGATCTATTAATCGCATTCATGAGAATGAAACTCAGGTAGGAGAACAGAGTCCTAAACAGCTTGTTCTATTAGAGCACAACAAGACAGGAGCACAACTCCAGATGTCTCGCGAGCTCTCAAAGGGACAGAGATACGGACAGAGTAAATGAGTGGGAGAGAGGAAGGAGAAGAAAGAGGCACAGGAAGAGACTGAAATCACAGATGGTTTCGAGGCCCGCTGGGATAAGGAATTTAAGATGAGTAGTTTTCCAACACTTCAGAAAACACTTTTCAAAACTAGAAGTGAGCCACACACATGGAAGGCTTTGTGAATATCATCAAGGGCATCAGTGTCTCTCTCATGATTGTCATTACAGCCATAGATCAGGTGTAGGAGCATCTGTGTGACCAGATGATTTGGCTGGCAGGCTTGTTTATTATACATGTGAATATAAAAAGATAAGTACATCAAATAATCATCATTCAGAGGATGTTCAGTCTCTTTATACATTTTATAATCATGAGCTCTAGTTGTAATCTTCCATATGAAATATAAAACATGTTTCTCTGACCTGACTGCATTATGTATTAGAGGCAGAAAACTGTGGATTGATTTCTGTGTATTGTGTTTCAAATTGATTCATAGATTTATAATACGGTGCATGTAATACAAGCCCCAAAGGACCTGCAAAGCATTTTTTCTTGCCATATGGTGTTTATGGGACATGAAATACTCTTGGGAAGTTGATATGTCCTGCAGAGTGATACTGCATGCAAAAGCATTTTGATTTTTTTTTTTTATAATTAATTGTTATGCATAATAATTGAGACAGCATATGCATTTTTTTAAATTTTTTTATTAATTCAGTTGTCACAGTGCAGGACCATGTGATAAACTTAAAGGTGTTTTAAAGGTGTATCAAATATAGGATATTCATCACATGGCTCTCAGTAATACTTAATTATGGCTAGATATTGCTATAGATATTGCTATCTACAAAGAAAAGTCAAAGGGTATAGTGTCATTGTGGCAATGAAACATGCCTTAATGGACACAGGTGTGGGTGTTTAACAAGTAGACCGAGGGTAACCTATGGCAGTCTGTGGCTGGGCAGGAAACAGGAGGAGAACAAATCTCTGGAGACCATCACCACACAAAAGCACTTAAGAAAAGATATGAACTAAATGCCCAAGAAAAGTGTGTCAGAGGCTGTCTGAGAACTGGAGAAACGCTCCTGACCTACTTACAGAGAAGGATGGAAGAGATGTGTGCACATACACAGAGACGGCTCTTTCCCTTCACTGTTACATGAGAATCTGGGGTCCACTTTATGGAGCTCTCTTTGATGTGGAAGATGATTATGTAGAAGAGCTAGGAAAAGTTATATATTTAGGAAAAAACATATTCTTAATAAATTTGCCTTGAAATGCATGTGTTACTTCCAAGATGTACAATATAATATAAAATAATATATCTAGAATAGTATCTAAATATATTTTCCACATCATATATATATATACTTTTTATATAATGAAAATGTGTGAAATAATTAAAATATATATGAATTAGGTTGATAGAAACAATATATTTTATGAAAATATGGTTTAATATATGAATATATCTAACATATTTCAAGCAATATATAAACAATCGATGACATCAAAATAAAAAAAATTCTCCCGTTTTAGTTGCCCCATGTATCCCGTTTAAAAAAGTGGAATAAAAAGAATAAACCTGTCTCGGATAATGAATATACCTTCCGGAAAACAGCCTGCGTTGCAAGAACACCCAGCCGCTTCCTCCATGTATGACCCACATGCCAGAGAGAGCTGAATTAGCACCATCTGCTAATGATCAGCAGCCTTTGGTTCCCATCCTGCTGTAACATACAGTGAAATGGATTAGAGCAGTAACAGCACATATAATGCATGTTTGTGTGTGCCCAGCCTCATGCTGAGCTAAGCTCCCTAGGTGGAACGTTTACCCCGGGGACTTCATGTTCAACTAATAGCCTCCATGCCAGAAGGGGTCACTCTGACACTATCAATAACCTGTTCTGAGATGTCTTTACTAGCCGAATTGTTACTCTCTCTCTCTCTCTCTCTCTCTCTCTCTCTCTCTCTCTCTCTCTCTCTTTCTCTCTCTCTCTCTCTCTCTTTATCCTGAATCTGCTGTTTAAGGCAGCTAGTGCCTTTGGAACCTGCTGGACGGCAATTTGCATTTTGAACACTTCATTCTTCGCTTCGGGTAACCACATGTTCGCCTGTATCTATCTCCAAAAAAAATGTCTGTCCCGCTTCTGTAATGGGATGGCATGCAGGCGATAACGCAGATGGAATTCTATGCTTGTGTATTATACTGGAACTGAATGAAACATAAATGAAATTAACTGAATTTCAAAGGAGTTTGTCTCAGCAGATGAGTAATAACAACTTCTAAAAAAGAAAACGGTCTCAGAGGAACAACATGCTGAGATGATAGTTCTGGAAAGCTTATGGAAATATATCTTTGCCCTTTCCCCAGGCCCTGTTCATGAAACATTAATGTCAGTATGTAGATTCACCACCTGCCTCTCCTGACTCACTTCATTAGGGAAGTGTAGCATTGCACCGAATTCAGCATGCCTATATATGCGAGTCCCTGCATTTAGAGAAGGAAAAGCATTGAGCCACCTTAAGATGTACAGTGCTTCATGACCTGATGTTTATGTGTTGCGAAACCATGGACTGATGAGCAAGCCTTCACGAAATCAGAGTCTGCAAAAAGCTCTCAGATTTCAAAGAGAATTCTATAATCTATAAAGTTGATGATACACATCCCTCTTGCATATTTGTTTACTAAACTTTTCCTTCATCAGAAAGGAAAATGTGGGGAAAAGTATGCAGATTCTGTGGATTATAGGAACAGATAAATGGGACATTACTGTTATGCAGTAGCTTTTTAGATAAATATGCCCATGTTATGATTTATCTACACATTTCCAAAAAGGAACTTTATTATTTACACAATAAGAGAATTATCAAGAAGCATCACAAACGGATGGAAACAAAGAACTAAAGTCATTGCTCAGTCAGTGAAGTTTCGAGAGTTAGCTTGCATATTTTCGATATATGTCATTAATTTGGTTGAAATGTCATTTTATGATCATGATGTAGTAAGAGTGACAAATCAACTAAACATCACTATATCACAGAATTCATCAAATTCATTACTAACACTTGCAGAAGTTTCCGTTTTTTATCACCAAATACTGCATGATGTCACTTTCAGGAGGATGATGTCATACAAGAATATTCTTTTAGGGATTTTACAGAATACTGGAAAGTGAAATTGAGAACAAATACAACATTTTTATAAACTAATTACCAAATAAAACTTAAAAAAGAATTTGGAACGTTTTTTTTTTTTAGAAAGGAGGGAAAAAATACGTTTTTTTTAGTTAGAGGTAAAGAAATGTGACAAAATGGCACAGAAAAAAGTTCTGAAATTATTTCAAATTCATGCAATGTTAATTGTGTTAAATGAAAATAAGTCCAGCTTTAAAAATTGTTATTCTACTATATTGATGGCGGGGATCAAACGTTCTGCATAGTGGAAAGCAATGCTAAATGAATGCTAAAGGTTTCTCCGTACCCGTGGGACATATTATGGTTCTTCACAGGCCATTTTGATAAGCTTCGAGCCTGTCAACATCTCTATCTGTGCTGCTCCTCGGCTGAATTTTGTTCCCATACTGAGACCCACTGAGCGACTGTTATTCACCCTCCAGCAACACCACGCTGTGTCTGTGTTAGCGGCTGTCAGTCTCATCGCTCTCGTGTAAAGCTGTGGCTTCTGTTTGTGCCTGAACCTGTAAATCAGTGGGATCCAAGTGACTGCCGCCGCGCACCAACATGACATCAGTAATGGGAACATCCATATCTGTCTATATGTCTCTGTCCACCTTGTATTTGCTTCTTATCTGTAATAGTCATTCATGCTCGGATACCCCACAGCTATAGTGGTCACCCTTGAGCTGCCAACGGTTTTCCTTTTGTGGCTCGTTCCTCTTGTTTTTCCTGTTGTTGTGAAATGGAAACAGACAGTGTGATGTCATCGCTCTATTCACGTGAAGAAGAGTAGCCTAATATTGTGCCACCGTTTGGTCAAGGTTCCCCAAGTCAGACAGTACAGTTTGCCTATGTAAATTCCCCTTTATGCAAATGTCTGCGTTTGCCTTATCACAAAGCTGGCCAAGGGAGAGCTCCCTATTGAAGGGGGAGGAACTGCCTAAAGCTTTTCACAAAACTCTGTGTGAGGCATTAACAAAACACAAATGCAAATTTCTCAGCTGGAGAGTCCAAATGTGCCTCAGAATGTGCACAGTGGGCCGCCCTGTGTAAACAATATAAATAAATACTCTTGATAAATGTTCTCACCACTGGCGAAACCGGCCTGTGACAACCACACAAAACAGAATACAGGACTGGAGCATCCAAGTAGGAAGCAATTAAATCCTGTGTCCCGCTGGGCGGATGGAAAGTCGCCCTTTACAATAAAGAGACAGGGAATGAAGAGAGAAGATACCACTAAATGTAAATGCCATGGCAACCTCGAGCAGGAGCAACGCAATGTTTCCCTAAATGGATGGCATTCCGAGACAGGCAGTCTGAGATCTGTAAATATTCAATTGGAATGTTCTACTCTGGCTTCTGTTATATTTTAACATCATAACAGTAATGTGGTAACTTTGTAGCTTTGTTCAAAATTAACAAAATTCAATACATCATAATTGTAATGGCCTATTATGAGTGGGCCTACTTCTATTTTAGACCTGACAGGTCTTATATCCATAAATATACAAGTTGCTCTGGCTTCTTTGACACGTGTATAGAGCGAAAGTGGCATAAGTTAGTTGTCACAAATAGTCACAGATAGTTCACCTAAAAATGAAAATTCAATAATTTACTCACCTTCAAGTTGTTCCAACCCTGTATGAATTTCTTTCTTATGCTGAACACAATCAGAAGATATTTCGAAGAATATGGGTAACCAACAGTTGATGATTTAGTATGGGTAAATATAGGCCTAGTATGGAATTCAGTGGGTGAACTATACCTTTAAATAGGCTAACCAAGCTTTAACAACAGAAGAGTAGATCACTTCAGCTGATGACGATTTGAAGTGACGCGCTCGAGTGATGAAAGATATTCCAATACACAAATAAGCTTTCCTTCGATTCCTCCGTCCTCATTTTCTTTCCCTACCTCCTTCCCTCGAATCCTAAGAAGGATGGAGCTGAGACGTGAGGAAAGGAAGCGAGTAAAGGAAAGGAGGATGCACAAATAAGAAATGACAAGCACCCTGGCCATATGTCTAGTCTGAATCAAAATGTAATTTTCAAGTGAGGAAATCTAGACCCGCTAAGATCCGGATAGCAACATCCAGTTGAACTTATTATTCTTTTGAGCCGATTCTTTTCAGTGAACCGGTTCATTGCACTGATGCAATTGCTGCAGTTAACAACTCACTGATTCAACGATCCGCTTGGAGCGTGTCTCTTTAACGAATCACTGAACTAGGAGTAATATGATCCTTAAAGGAGCAGTATGTAAGAAATGTATTTTAATTATTCATAAAAAGGCCCTGATGTATCACTAGACATTAAGAAATCATGTTCATTTCAAATACTTATATCACTGACAACAGTAGTATGGCTAGGATATTGTCATTTAAAAGTGGACTTGCAGCCCTCAACTGATGTTGATGTTGTCATGTTGTGTTTTGGTCTGATGCGCCACCCTCCACCTATCTACCAATCACAAAGTCAGTAGTGTTTCGGGATCCGGGTTGCCAGCTTTGCTCTAATCTACCCTAACTCTAGTCGGATTAAAATGTCTAACGTTACTAAATCAAAAAGACCTCGTTATAATTCAGAAATTCGTCGTGACAAAGTCCGAAATAAAACCAGAATTTGTATTGGAGATGCTTTTGAAAGATGGAGACGGCTGAAAACGGAGAAGAATTTGAAGACGCCAACGTTGCTAATTTTCTCCTGGACAGGTAAGATTCATCTATGCTTGGCTAACTTGTACTTGATGTCAATGGACATTTCATGTATGCATGACAGTCGAACAAAGTTATGCATGTTCGTCCAAAGTAACGTAACGTTAGCTCACATGGACGTATAGCCTACTAACATTAGCAATGCATTATAGGAGCCCCCTCTGTCCTTATGCTGAGACGCAGAGGAAAACAACATAAGCACGCCCATTATGGCAATTTGAAACGTAATTGAGACAGAAGCCTAACTTTACCTCAGAAAAAATGATTCGTCATTCGTTCTTCGCGTATATCGTGTACGATGGTATTCTCCAACACGGGCTCTCGCTCGCTTTCCATCTCTGCCGTGCGCGCGCGCCACGCGGATTCTCTGTCTCATGTGCGCTCGCTCTAGATTCCGGGACATTTTAACTCATTTGCGGCATAACTAGTCGATCACGAGTGGCTCAACAGGTAAATCTATAGATAAACTCATCTTTCAGGCATTTGACTGACCGGATTGACATTTCAGGTGAGAAATCGGGGGTGGGGCGTGTGAGCGTGTGAAACCACTCAAATGCGGTTGTCTCACGGCCAATGCGTGAGAGTTGGCAGCTCTGAAATTTAGTTACTCTAACAATATTTTATGATGAACTGAAAACAACCCTGTGATAGCCATGGTGATATTGAATTTGTCCCGGGGTATAATTGCTGTGGCAAATGTTTTGATTATTTGTTAGCCTACTTATTACAATGCAGCGCTACATGGTATTTTTTAAAGTGATTGCAGTACCAGTTTTGGCCACAATCCTACATACTGCTCCTTTAAGCTCGATTCCACCACTGATTATTAATTCATTTTAATGACAGGTATTTTGTCAAGAGAGAATGTAGAATAGCAAATAGCAATGAATAAAAAATAAATCAATGACCGATAGTTCTATAGATATTTGTGTGCAAATATAAAATTATAAATATATATAAAAAGATATACGCAAATCAGTAATTTTATCAATCATTCTTAAACTCAAGTAACTACAGGATTTGTTTACTTGGTCCACCACTGTCCAATTCCAATATGGTATTATGCTAAATCAAATCATAAATGCAGTTATATTCCCTGAAGGTCTCACATGCACACACGCCGAGAACTGAATCCAATATCCTCAGGTAGGACATGGTGTTTTCCTTGAGCAACCTTGGTTAAAAGCGTTCATGTATCTTTCATTCAAATCTTTCCCACCATACTGAAGATCACCTTGCCCCAAGCAAAGACTCACTCGTTCAGAACAATGCTTTAGATGAAAAATACCTCTTCTTTCCTTTCCTTTTTTTTTTTTTTTTTTGGCCTTTTGGCATGCATTGAAGACAGGAATATGCGATTGAGGACTTTTACTTCAATAAGACTGTCTGTTTCAAAAGTATTAATTTTCAGTATGCATTTTTCAGCAGGGGAGACATGGCATAGATAGACTGATGCCAGAAATCAAGACAGCTTAGAGGAAGATTCATCTTGTTCATCCATGACCTTTGCTGCTGTGTGCTCTGATTTGCAGATATATTCAAGCTGACATATAAAGTTCAGAGTCAACAATGCTGCAGAACAAACTCTTGAAGGATGAGGCAGGTACATTGTGATGTTGCGCTAAACTGCAGTATATTACTTGGACTTTTGAGTTTCAGAAGTATTAACCAAGCAGAACAAAAACTATAAAAAGGATTTTCTTGTAGCGAATGGATTTTCATGATTTATAACTTGAGCTATGAAGGGAAAAAAATATAGAAAAGTTCTTGGAACTGATGTGCCTGGTTATTTAGTGCCATTTCTGAGTTCTAGAAGTGTGGGCTTCAGCATCAGTGCTTCTCATGCGCTGCCTCATGGGAAAAAAGTCACCAAGTCAGCTTCTCTTACAGAGTAACCCTTAACACACTTTTGTACTCTGAAAACTGAAATCAGTGTTGTACTTCCTGTCAGACATGTTTTATCCTCCACTCTAACAGATAGGTGTGCACTTAAGCCACATACAAAATAAAGTGCTTTTGGGAAGATTTTAAACATTCATGATGTCAAGATGGAGGAAGCAAAGGGGGTGTGGGGGGGTTATTGGTACGTTACAAACAGCCAGCTTTTGCACATCAGTCACTGTGCTTTGAACGAAATGTGTGTGCGTGTGTGTGAGGCATCACACAATGGTTGATCAGCAAAGACGGCTTGGCAGTGCGGCCGCTTCATTTCCAATTACATGCTTTGTTGGCAAGGCAACCAGGTCACCCTCGGGAGACGACAAACAAAGTTACCTTCAGCTGCCTTGGGCAAGATTTGAATTCTCCTACGTGCTCCTGTGCCCCAGAAAGAGAAAGATATTTTCCATTATAGTCAGAGCCAGATATCTAAAGTTTTACTTTCTTAGTTCTGATGACTCCTTATATGTAAAACTGATGTAAAAACAACAATTTTGCAGGTAACTTGCAATTTTATGTTTCAACCACAGATGGCGATAGAGAAGTTGCAGTTCCGTAGTGCAACGTTTTGTCATTCTGGCTTCTATTTAACCGTATTTAACCCAGAAAATCATATGGTAGCTACTCTACCAAATTATGTGGACACCTCAATCCATTTGTGCTTTTTAAATGTTTAATTTCAAAATCATGGACACTAATATGAATGTAGCCATACCTATTGTTGCTATAACAGCTTTTATTCTTATGAGAAGGCTTTCTGCTAGATGCTGGAACATGACTTTGGATATTTGTCAGGTTCTGACACACTGGGCTGGCATTTTACTACAAAGTTTGTCTAAGAAGATAGCATGGCTTAATTTTATTAATGTATGTTAGCAATGTGTGTAGCCGCAATTGCCAATCCTGTTAAGTAGAAAAGGTTTCTACTTTTGGAAATGTAGTGTGTGTCGCTTTATTTCCTATCTTACAATTTCAGCCCCTCTGGCTCCCCCTAAAACCATCTACAAATAGCTTAAAAAACATGTATTCATTTTTGAACAGCAAATGGAGATAGATCAAAAGAATTTATTAAGGCTTACAAGTAGCCTTTGATGCCCTAGTTCATTATTGCTACTTGTTAGGGACAAATCTACGGACCTGCGGACCTAAAGCAGAGCCCAGAGGCACTCCAGATTCAGGTAAAGTGTGGCTGTGTAGCCTATCTTCATATATCCGTTAAATTTGACAGTCTAGGTACATCATACTGAACCTAAAGTAGTAATAACAAGCATCAAGGGGGCTAAAGACGCATATGCACCCATTTAGGGCACTTACAGTACCAAACATACAAAGGATTCAATTCAGTACATGATTAGGCTTGACACTGATTCTCCAGCTTAATGTGGTTTTTCAGTCTCTAATCAAGTGTTGTGGTTGTTATATGATATGTAACGCAAGGTATGGCTTTGCTATTTAATTTATAGCTAAAGCATAGATTTCTTATGGCACATGCGGATAACTGCAATTTGTGAATTCACATCTGTCATTTATCTTGATGCCGAGCAGTCAAGCTTTCTAATCACAGGAGTGTTTGATTTCTTTCCCAGAGGCAGTGTGATTGACTCACTCAGCAGTATTCCTCAAAGTTGTGGTTGGACCTGAACATTTTTGCTGAGCCTTCTTGGTGGCACTGTTATGTGAAGAATACCACAGAAGTACTGGACTAAAGCAACCACACTACAAAACACTCAGTGTAAAACAAACTGATTGTGAGTAAAACCACATGTTTGTGGTCTGAGAATAATGTGTGATTATTGTGCTTTTATCTTTTTAATTTTTGCAGTAATCTATGATTTGCAGGCATGCTTAAATAATTGCAACTCCAATTATCTCCAGATCTGCACAACAAGAACATCATGGCTTGCTTGACATCACTAATAAATTAAACCGATGACACATAGATGGTGTGCATCAGCTGACATTCACTGACCTTCACTTGAACCCTGCGGTACAACCTGAACTATGGCTTTTTAATGATGTTAATAATGTAACATGCATGTATGTGTGACTTGTATCTCCAAACAAATTCCAATAAAAACGTCCGCCTCTTTTGGTAGCAAATTCTTCATAGAGGAAAAATATATACAAAAAAAAATTTAATCTCTTGGTTGCTCCTTAATAATATGGAAGTGTATTTCTACCACATAATAAAAAAAATCATGCTTTGGTAAATCATAATTATGACAAAGTCAAAATTATGACATACTAAGTAATTTCTGAGATGAAAATTCAAAATCATGACGTATTGTAAAAAATCATAAATATGAGATAAAAAGTGATATTTATGACAAGTCGTCAAATAAAAGCAAATGAGTGACAATTATGACAAAAGTCAAAAACATAACACTAAGTCATAATTATGTCAATAAGTCGAAATTGAAATAATTATGAATTTGTCATGTCAGAAACATAATTTAATTTGTTTTTCATAACTTATTTTTTTGTCATATTTCAAACTTTTTTCAAAATTAGGTCTTCGTCATAATTGTATCTCATAATTTCAGTGTTTTATGTCAATTATGATTACCAAATCTTTTAAAAAAAACTTTAACTGCAATAATAAAAAACAATTTTCAAGAGGTTTTCCTTTGGTGCATTACATGTCTGATTATGTCTCTTTTCCTGTTATCAGCAGGGGTTAAGTTTGGCCTTCCGGCACCTTTGATTTAATTCATCAGAATCACGTTCAGTTTTAAGGGTTTAGGGTTGGCACCTCCGAAATCCCATTTTAACTCTCAGTTATTGTCGTATGCTCATGCAAAGATACAGAGACCAATCTTGTTCAAAGGATCTTGAGTAGCACTTTAATTTACAGTCCTATTTTGCATGTACATACTATATACTAATTGTAGTACTAATTACAATAACTGGGTGGGTAATATAGTTATTCTAATCCTGAACCTATCCCTAAACCTTATCTTAACCCATGTAGCCTTAAATGATTCAGTACTTTCTTGGTAAGTACACTATTTTACAGTAAGTGCACTTTCATTGTACTTACAAAGTGCAGCTGGATCTTTGAATGACCATCAATTGTACACCACACTTTCACCTTGTCAGTTCCCACAGGAGAAAAGGCACCTTGGCCCATGCCATCCATCACAGCTAGGTCACCTAAGAAGGTTGACATTTTTCCACTGGTTCCTCACAGATGTGGGGCAACAGTGCTGCCATTTCCGTTCTCCTCAATCACAACCAGCGAAAGTAGAAATGTATTGATTTTTTGAGAGTTTTCACGAATAACACTCTCCTGAAATAGGTCATTGACTATTGCACTTTTCAGCTCCCTGTGCGTGTGTTCCTCCATCTTCTCAGCTTTATATCCATCTCAATCTATCAAAAACATCACTACAGCCATAGATTTAAAACGTCACAACTCCTGAATTGCGTCAGATAGGTTGGTGGGTTGTCTTTTTACCAGTGACATTGTGGAGAACTCCAGAGATGGTCACACTTTGTCATTCAGAGCTTCCCAGCTTCCAAAGTGTCTGATCAATAACACAAGCCAGTATTGATCTCGATCCACAGGCTTTTAAAAGAAGCAAAGATGTGTATACAGAGTTCACAAGTTCATTTTAATAAATTAATAATGATTTAATATTTTAAACAAACATTTGCAGATTTTACATTGGACATCGCCCAACACAGTACCAAAATGAATAGTGTTCCTGAAATTTATTTATTAATCTTCATATAAACATTAAAATAACTATCATGAACTGCTATTTGATTGGACACAACCATCAACAACAAACAAAAAAGCTAAATATGATGATCCTATTTATTGTGCAATTCTAACTATGCATATATAATTGGCATTTTATTATTTGCTTTTTTCTGTCGTATATTGCAATGTTAAAGAAATTCAACACAAACACCATATTAAAAGGACACAAGTCATAATTTATTGACATCCTAAACTTTATTTTACAAAGGTAAGCTTTTCATCCCAACCTCAACGAAAGAAATTTACAAAGAAATTAAAACATCTTTAAAAGGCCATAAAAAACAACATCCTGTCCTCTAGCAGCATCCAAACATCTGAACTTCCCAGAAATAAACCATTTTATGTTTAGTTATCTCTCAGCCAAGCTATACGCCGCACTGCTGACATGGTACACAAGTATACAAAGTACTGCCACATGGAACCATTAACTCTTTGTAGTGCAGAAAAGGAAAATGTTCTCATTAAAATAACAATCTTAGGTTAAATAAGCTTAAATAAGAGGGCGAAGGTCAAGACGCTTTTCTGAGGTACTTTACATCAACAAGCAGAATTTGGCTTTTATTTTAAGTGGTTTACAGGTGCTAGTCTGCGTGTCCTGGCCCATCCACACAATTTTAACGTCTGTTTTTTTTGGGGGGGGGGGGGGGGCAAACAAAGCCAGTTGACAGCCTAAGGATCAAGAGCAGTGGGCATGGATTTTGTTCGGACTCGGACAGTTAAATGGTTTAACGAAAACATCTGGGAGGAACACTGCTTTTACCACCAATAACATCAGGCACACGAAAGACTTTTTTTTTCTACATAAAAGTTTTTGAATACAACCAAATCACACTCAGTGCTAATCTTATCGAACAATTCTGTGATTACGACATCAGCAAAATTATTTCTACAACATTTGTTTCAATGGGTTACTTACAAAAACGCATTTCAAAACAGGAATACAGCACACCAAGTCTTGGGGAGCTTTGGACACTAATGAACGTTGCATCTGGCTGGTCTACATCTCGACAAACAATGCGCGTGGACAGCCACAAAAGCCAGGATTGAACTTGAGTTACGACAGTAGCTTTGAAGATGTTATGCCCAAGGAACCAAAGATTTTTAGAAAGAAATCATGACTTATTGCATTACATTCACTTTCACGATCACGACGTGTTCGTACCCTTCGACTGGTCATAAACTATTACATTTTTTCCTTCCAGCCCTTATCACATATTTAAATTCTTACTCTCCCTTTTCACATTCTCATGTCCTGCTACCAACCTTGACTTAGTTTTAGTGTGTTAGCATATTAGCTCTGCACACATTCACATTCAAATGCTGAAATTTCTCCTCTAACATCTTTTTTTTTACAGTATGCTGGACTAATTTTCCTTGGGTTATGTAGTTTGCGAAGCACAAAAGGGGAAGTTATGGACTACTTCAGCTCAAGGTTTCTTGTCCATCGTGTTCAGAAACAATTCAGTAAATCTCCTCAGTTGCGCGGCTGCTGTCTGGCTCTCTTCATGTAGTCGAAGGTTGTCTTGACGAAGGTGTTGCACCTGTTCCTGGAGCATAGCCTTGTCTTCTTGCTCCTTTGAAGGATAATAACAAAGCATGTCATTACAAATAACTGCCTTGAGGTGAATGCTGCTAACAGTGCTTGTTCGGCTATGTTGCAGATTTGTTAAAGCATTAATGTTTGCCTGTTATCATGTTGGAGGCTCTTACCTTCCTTAGGTCATACTGCAGCTGTCGGAGAATGAGCTCCAGCTGGTTAACTTTCCCAGTTAGCAGAGCAGGAGAACCTTCCCTGTTAGATGAGAGACAGACAGGAACAATTAGACAGAAAGGCACACAGATCAATAGATGTACATACAGATGTACAGACAGACGGATGGATAGATGCAGACAGACTCAGACAAATAGACAGACAGATGATAGATGATAGATAGATGGACATATAGATAGATGGACAGAAAGATGACAGACAGACAGATAGAGTCTGAGATAGAGTCTGAGATAGAGTCTGAGATAGAGTCTGAGATAGAGTCTGAGATAGAGTCTGAGATAGATAGATAGATAGATAGATAGATAGATAGATAGATAGATAGATAGATAGATAGATAGATAGATAGATAGATAGACAGATAGACAGATAGACAGACAGGTAAAGTCTGAGACAGATAGACAGATAGATGTAAAGATGATAGATAGATATAGATGGATGGATGGAAGGATAGTCTGAGACAGACAGACAGATGGATGGGTAAATAGATAGAGTTTGAGACCGAGACAAAAAGGCAGACAGATGATGGATAGATGGATAGATGAATCACAAAAGGGACAGATGATGGATGGATGGATGGATGCACTTACCCTGCGGGTAGGGTTGAGGCAGTCCCAAATCCTACTCTTCTGCTCAACTCCTCAGAGAGCTCCAGAACCTGCTTGGTCTGCTCTTCTTCAGTCAGGGAGCTCAGAGAGGTTCCAGTCTGATCTAAAAGAGAGGAAAGATTCATTCTGTTAGAAATTCAGGCTGATTTCTTTGTAATTTCCAGGCATCCATTATCTATACAGGGCAGTAATAGCAAGGGACTGTGCGGTGTGCTGTGTACGTGCTTATCATTTTATATAAGCAGCTGCACACTGTAAATCTACTATAAAACAACTGTTTATCACTCATCAGCACTGCACAGGACCAAGAAAACAAGACAAGCAGGAAATCCCCTGTGGCACACAGGAAACAGGTGAAACATGGAACTTCATACTTCATACAGGAGGCTGATGTTGCAGGTAGGAGCTTCAAGCAACACCCAGAGAAAAGCTTATTAAATGCGATCCGCCTTTTCAGCTCTTTCCAAGGTGTTAAATCTAACTGTTAACCAGCTTCAGCAGAGCAAGGTGTTAATTAAGTGGGGAACGGAGGTAACGCGGCAGAAGGGTTAATGGCGAGACGGGAGGGGGGTTCACACGCTTTCAGGTGAGTTTAGCATTACACTGTCAGTTGGGCATATCATTAAGCATTCAAGACCAAGAACGCACCGATATAGTGCCTTTACCTCTGCTGAGAGGGCAAAAGGGGCTGGAACTGACAAATGTTCTGCTTTTTCTATTGGGCATTAAACAAAATCTAGAAATATTTTTAAATACCAATTTCTAATCATTGAGACCTAAAGTTAATAATATATAATTTACTAATGTTTTTATTTAAATTATTTAAGAAGTGATTGAGTCTATACCAGTTTTTAAATATCGGTTTCTACTCATTGATAGTAAAAGATGGACCAAAAGGTAATGATGTTACTTCATATCACGAACATACATGTGTTTGGCACTTGCATAAAACAAAACTATCCAGGATCATTTTTTTAATACCCACTTCTACTCATTTGCAGCACAACATGGACCAAAAGATAATAAATATGTGTTTACTGAGCTTTAATTTTAATTCATGCCATAAAACTGACATAAATGTGTGTTTTGCACTTGGAAAAGCAGTAGAAACGTGGGTGTGGTCTTAGAAGAGGACAATTTCTTTTGTTTCTTTATAAAGACCAACAAGCTCTTTGTTAGCAAAAATTTATGTCACGACTCTTTACATATTCAATATACCATGAGCAATCTCACAAGATGTTAACCTGCCATTGTTTCGTCAAACGGCGAGCTAAAAGTGTTCATGAGGCTCCTTTAAAAGAGCTCTCACCTCTTCTAACACCTTTCAGCGCTTCCTCCACCCCCCTCTCTCATTTCATTTCATTAACAGTCTCACAGTAAGGGGTGTCGTCGGAGCTGGAGTTGAATGGATGGATAATTATCAGCAGTCTGAACAAAAACACGCACAAAGCAGCACATGGAAATCAACAATGTAAGCTCACCTCCTCCCCACACCCTTCTAGTTAGCTTTTGCCGGAGGGTTGGGGTGCTAACTTAATCATTTCTCTCGCCATGAAACGATGGTCTCATATTTGTTAGCATTTCAGGACGGAGCCGCACACTCATTCCATTTTTCATATCCGTCAGGTCCCATGAGCACGTCTCTAAGGGCTTGCGAGAAAAAAAACCCCAACACTAGCAGGGAGAACCCGCTCACCGACTTGCTTGCCGTACGCCCCTCCAGCCAATTAAAGCCATCCACCATGTATTCCCCCCGTTCCACATGCAGATCCAAAGGAAATTCTCAGTTCAAGAAGAGCTGCCCTTGCCAGCATTCGCCATGGTCTCCACAGCGACCGGTTGAAGGTGAGGGAACAGCTGTAATTGCACATGAGTAAAAGCATCCAAAACCCAAAATGTGTAATTACAGCAAGCGATGGCTTGAGTCATTTCCCTAAGTGGTGTCTTGCCGGGCTCACATTGTGATAATGGCTTAATTTCTCAATGCTCGAAATACGGTCTCCGCTCCTAATTAGCACCTTGCGGAACAATGCGCCTTCAGGCAGTCACAGGAAATGAATGGGAGGAAAATAGAGACGTGGTGATTTCGACATGGTCAAGAGCAGCGTTGGAGACGGGTGCTGTTTTCTGCAACCTTCAGTTAACTTTGTTAATGGTGTGTGAGAGCGGATAAAGCTTTGTGGTGAGGGGAAACCTTGGTCAAAACACAATTCCAATAATAGGACAAAAAGGCATTTTCTGTTCTTTTCAATTCGCCTACAGTTAATACAATGAGCTCCAAAAGATTAAATGGATGAAAAAAAAATTGAATTTGCACATGTGGCCTGCATTGTTTTAGCTCCCAATTCACTTATGTCAATCAGGTAAAGGCACAAATACATACCCAAAAAAATTACTTATTTTACTGGGACAGAAAATAAAAAAATATTTATTTTAATAATACATACTGGCTGTTTGGAGAACAGGTGTTTGAAAAATTGATACTTTTATTCAGCAAGGTTGGATTATATTGATCATAAGTTACAAAATATCATTCAAATAAATGCTGTTCTTTTTAATCATAAAGGAATCCTGAATTTTTTTTAATCATAGTTTACACAAAAATATTTAGCAGCACAAGCATTTTGTACGCAGTCCTGCACGACATGGGGACAAAAGTTTACATATATATCGTGGCCACGAATTAAGAATCTGTTCTCTTGTTTTAATAAATTGTGGCCATGTTGTACTAATTTGTACCCTTGTTTTGAACTAAAACAAGGGGAACAAAATAATTACCACATGGTCCCAAATTAAGAAAATGAGGGAACAAATTATTATATCGTGCTCACAATTTAATTAAAATGAGAGAAAAAATTATTATATGGTGTATACGATTTAGTAAAACGAAGAAACAAATTATTATATTGCGCGCACGATTTAGTAAAATGAGGGAAGTAATTATTATATTGTGCAAACGATTTACTTAAAACGAGGGAACTAATTAGTAAAACATGCTGACATATCAGTAAGTCGTGGTAACGAATTGTTAATTCGTGGCCATGATATACTTTTTTGCCGCATGTCGTGCAGGGCTCTGTAGTTTTGAACATTGATAATAAAATTGTATGTTTCTTGAGCAGCAAATCAGCATATTAGAATGATTTCTGAAAGATCATGTGACACTGAAGACTGGAGTAATGATGCAGAAAATTACATTTTAAAATCAGAACACTTATTTGTAATAATATTTCACAATATTACTGTTTTTACTATTTTTAATCAAATAAATGCAGCCTTGGTGCGCATAAGG
The DNA here is from genome assembly GCA_030578275.1 of Meda fulgida. NCBI lineage: Eukaryota > Metazoa > Chordata > Actinopteri > Cypriniformes > Leuciscidae > Meda > Meda fulgida. The sequence goes on from CM060626.1 coordinate 7,968,624, forward strand.
TACTTCTTTCAAAAACATTATAATAATCTTATAGACCCCAGATTTTTTAATCATAGTGTACATCTTTTTTTAAATAAAAAAAACGTAAATAGGTCAACATTAATTGAACTGAGCTAACAATACTGACCTTCCTGAATAAGGCACATTTTATAATGAGCCTCATTTGCATAAAAAAGGCATGTTTGAGCTCAAAAGAATGCCAATGACTTAATTTAAATATTTTGCAGCACAGTGTTATTTAAGCTAGTGCCTGGTAATGCTGTATTAGCATATTATCCACGTGGTGTTGAATGAATCTGCCCCATAGTCTTTGACAAACATAAAGACATTTGACTCCATTTGTCTGGAACAAAAATATCCATCGAGTCAAAGGATCAGTGCAGTCCTACAGTGGAAAAAATACCAAGTACCCTTGCTGTTCATTCCATAACAGTGAGTAGCGAGTTTAAGATCACAACGCATGTTAAATGGGTCAAGACCGTACACAGCGGTGAATATGGTGTTTGTCAGTGACAATCCAGCATATTTAGTGTGTGTGTGACGGAAGCTTGTACCTTCAAAAGCCCGTGCGGCGTTCACAAGATGTGACCAGTCGAGACCAGAAGAGGGGTCCGGCAGGGGCATCATACCAGTGTCCACCAGCTTGGCCTTGTCTGCCAGTGAGCTGTCAGAGAACCAGAGCTCATCTGCGGAGACAGCACACACACTTCATTAGAGGACAGTTAGAGTGCATGTTTAGATGGGACCCATAACCTAAATGCCATCTCTACAGTGATCGAAAATTATGAAGACATTTTAATTTTGAGAAATGTGCACAGATGAAGACTAGTTGCAACAATTATTGTTCTATTTGACGTTATAATAATAATTATATTATATATATAAATAATAATAATATTCATAATAAAAATAAAATAAAAATGTGGATATTGGTTAGCCCCACAAGGGCTACATGGTGTCCACAGAAAAGTCATTTCTGAGGAATAGCACATCCTTATATTTTGATTCAAATTTATGAAGACATTTTAAGTTGCAATAATGTGCACCACCGAATCATTAACAATAAGTGCAGGAACAACCATTAAGAAAGTAAAAAAAGGTTCCATTTTAATTCCATGATGATTTTAAAGCACTATTCAAACAGAACATGCTCTGACCTAAATGTGCCTTTAAATAAATTAACTCAAGAGAGACTACAATTACACTTGAACATCCATACACATCACGGATATAAGGATCAGTTCGATTAAAAGGGAACTGAGATGGTCACTGAGGACAGAACTGAAAAGCCCTGACCGTGGCGTAAACTACATTAAACATTCATCCACTGGCAGAGATTTCAACTTGATAGAAAAGCAGTTGCCGCTGCTCAACAGTCAAGGGCCAAAGGGCATCTTTACCCACAATTTGATGTACTTATGGAGAAAGAATCAAACGTGGCAACTCACAGAAGTGAAGTAAAATTAGCTCTAGGTGACCTAGAGAGCAAACTGGCTAATTCACACAAAGTCTGCTCATGCAGGCAGACAGAGAGGCCTCGCCTGAGAGCGGAGAGGTGAGAGTGATTTGAATAATGAATGAAGTTGGCTGGCTTAGAGTTCTGCTATAATGAGAGAGGAACTGTACGTTTCAGACAGCTGGAGAACAGATCAAGTGTCTGTATGCGAAACGCGCCAAGAGGCAGTAGGGCTGTTCACACAGGACGTGTTCATACATTCTATTTGTGTTATTTTTTAGCTATTTTACTTGGTCTACATAAACATGCACTATATAGGCGTCTTTGGCTGTTATGGTGCGTCTTGCTAATTTTGTGTTTTTTTGTGTTAGAACAGTTCTGTTGATTTGGTAATATTACTTTAATATTTTTACAACAAACAAACAAACAAAAAAAATATTTGAACAAAAATACAATTTACAAAATGCTCATATTTAAAAAAATTAATTTCAGTTTTGGAAATGGAAAAATTTACCATAAAAAAGACAATTTCTAATTTTAAACACATGGGATGGAAACTGCTTTTCACTAAGATGGACACATAGAAATCGCAAGGAGCCCTTAAAGAGACGCTTTTGCGTTCTCTCGAAAAGGTTTTGTGTTCCCCTGAGAAACTTTGCGTTCGCTTGCAAAATGTTTGCGTTCTCCAGAGAAACTTTACGTTCCACTTTACAAACTTTTCGTTTTGCGAGGGAGCGCTAAGGTACGGTGGCCGAGAGTTCCGCATTTCTGTATTTTGTTGTGTTGTGAACTTTTGCAGCGCGTTTCTGTATTTGGTTGTGTTGTGAGTATTTGGAGCACACATGTGTTGTGAAACTGATGAAGATCTTTTCTTAAAGTGTGGGTGTTTTTCTATTTGCATGTGTTTTCTTCAGTTGCAGCGCATTAAGCTCTCTCGGCCACCATACTAAGGTTTTGCGAGCGTACACAAAGTTTCTCGCGGGAATGCAAACAATTTGCGAGTGAACGCAAAGTTTCAAAGAACGCATTGACATATAATATCTCATATTATTTTCCACCACCATGCCCCCTTGGGGGCTCCATACAATTGTGTACATAGAAGCTTAACTTCACGAGAACGTGCGTTCTGTTCAAATGCATCGCGCTCCAGCTGTTTAACGCATGAATACATCTCGCTTTCAGTAACCAGTCCAGCACAGTTACGCAAAAATTGTGCCATTATAATGATTTTCCTATTGCAGCACACTTTTTATCCCGCTAGCATATTTCAGAAGACGTATAATAGTATGATTAGCACCAAGTCTCTCATGCATTAGCAGCAGATTTATAGTATCATTACTAAGTACAACATTAAAGTCTGCAGAGGATAAAATTACTGTAACAGGAAGGAATGTGGTGAGCTTACAGAGGAGATGGAAAAATCTGCTATGAGCCAAAAAAGCTCATTTATTCCATTATCATCAACCATGTCTTAGTGCTGGCAATCCAAGCGTTTACATTTATGTTCAGCTGGTACTGTGATGCATTCTAGGATGAAGTGGACAGCATATTGCGGTACATAAATGTAACCGTGGGATTCTTACAACAATGTTAGTGCCACTGATATGGTAACAACATTGGTAAATGTGGCAAAAACTCACTTTTGAGCTGAGCGGCGGCGTGGTTTAGACCCACGCGAGGTGGTAGGGTGCTGTGGTAGGGCAAGGCGCTGCTGAACAGGATGTCGTTGGGCACAGCCTGGTCCAGCATGGAGCTACGTGAGCTAGCTAAGGACAGCGCCCTCCGGTGGCTGCTGCACAAGCTTTCGTCTGAGAGAGTCCTGTACAGGGAGCGGCGTGGAGACTGACCGGCAAGCGGTATCTGAAATAACACAAAAACAGAGATTGAGGAGAAGGAAAGTGATGGATGGGAAGTAAATAGAAGACGATGGGTAACAGGAATACAAAGAGAAAGCGGAGAGAGAGAGAGAGAGAGAGAGAGAGAGAGAGAGAGAGAGAGAGAGAGAGAGAGAGAGAGAGAGAGAGAGAGAGAGAGAGTGAGTGAAAGAGCAAAGCAAAGATATTATTCATCAGAATATGATTATGTGAAAGACTCTGCAATATTGTTAATAAAACAGCCATGGCAATAAAGCACATATCACTTAATTGAATTGTGGGAGAGAAGGTGGGGGGTGGAGAGCAGGAGCTCTCATGAGCTAAGGGAACATGAGACTCAGCTGGGGACCAATCAGCAGTCAGAGTGAGTGACTGCGGGTCTGTGAGTCAGATCTATTAGAGTCATAGCGCTCTCATCAATAATGCAGGCAAGATGGACACGGTCCTCACGGGGGGTCTACTGACGGGAGGAGGGGTGCAAGCTGACAATTAGAGACATGAACGTGACAGAGGACTAACAGAGGTTGCTTATTATAGTCTTCCGGAATTAGAAAAAAAGCATGGTGAATAATGCGCAGTCTGACATTCCAAAAAATCCCACATTAATGTTTGTGCAGACTGAGTGAGACTAGTTGAAATATGAATTCCTATTTTATTAAGAGTAATAATAATAAAACAAATATATTAATAATCATCATCATCTCCAGTGACTAACAACAACAACAATAATAATAACAATAATTATACAATAACAAAAACAATAAGTACAGAGGAACAACATTATTATAAATGATATTATTATTACCATTAAACACAGCAATAACAAAACATTTTCCAGCTCACTTAAATTATGATAATATATTTTCCAGTTAACTGATATAAAAACAATAATAATTACTTATATATTATTATAATATTAAGAACAAAAATACCACCACCACTACTATTACTAGTACTACTACTACTACTAATAATAATACTAAAATTATGATGATGATTATTATTCCTAAAAACCAATTACATTATTTTAGTCAATATTATTACTTGGTAACACTTTACAAAAAGACAACTTTAGTTAACATGAGTTAATGCAGGTATCATGACTTGTACAGCATTTCTCAAGCTTTTTGCAATTTATAAATATTTTAATAAATTCAAGCAGTATAAATTAAGGGTAATGTTTTATGAAATTAACAAAATACATTATGTATAAAATGGTTGTTGGTTGTTAGTTCATGATACCTAATGCATTAACGTATGTTAAAGAATTGAACTATTGTAAAGTGTTACCTATTTATTTTGATATTCTATGTGGCTGAATTACAGTACATTTCAAAAGAACACTTGTGTATGTACTGTATGCATTGTGCCTTTGCCTCTCTCACAGGGGGTTTGTGAGTCATTATTCTTTGTAAAGTTGCTTTGGAACATTATGTATTGTAAAAAGCACTATGCAAATGAATCAAAGTAAAGCTAACAGTGAGACGAACACACATGTAGAAAGTGTGGGCATGTGCAGCTTTATATTCCACACAGCTGTGAGCAAAGCAGGTGAGCAGAATGACTGATTGTTGTGACCTCATTTCCTCTAGACGCTTCCATTAGTCAACCGTTACACAGTCTGCTGACTGGTTAGTAGATTTGCTTGTCAGTGTAACACACACCAGTGAATAATGTGTTTAGCAAAAAACATATTCTAAACAATTTCTTAGTTTTTAAGTGTTGTTTTAACTTGTCCTAACTACAGCAGCACTTGCTCACTGCATTACTCATCCTCCAGGGCTCAGCTCTACACTCACCTTGCCGCGACCTGCCTGCCCCGGGGGACTGTCGGGTAGAAGCATCCTGAGGAAGGCCTCCTTAGTGAGCGTCTGAAGCTTCTCACCTGCACTATTAACCAACTGGGATGGGTGTCTCAAATAGAGCCCCCTGAGAGACAGAGAGACATGGAGACAAAGGGAGAGGAAGGGCGAAAGAAAGTGAAACAAATTAGACAATAAAACAGATATTAGCAGACAGTTTTGACAGGCTACGGTTTCAGACAGGCTACGGTAGTGACAAAACACAGGAGTATGGGCGATTGAGTAAGGAACAGCCTTCACACAGTCATGACATGACTCATCGGAACAAATCAAAACAAATCATTGACTACTGTGATCTGAAAGGAATAGTTCACCCAAAAATGAAAATTTGTCATCTTTTACTCACATTCACGTTGTTTCAAACCCATATGATGATTTTTTTTAAACATCTTGGCAGATGTTTTTTTAGTAAAACAAGAGTGAATGAGGACTAGAGCTGTAAAGCTCCAAAACAATGAAAGAATCATAAAAATTGTTCACATGCACTATTTCCCAAGTCTTCTGATGCCATACAATAGCTTTATGTGAGAAACAGACCAAAATTTAAGTAAATATTCACTGAATATTTTGATATCAGTGATGGCAGCAATGAATATTTATTCATGAATAAATTCAGATCTTTTTAATCAATCACTTGTAGTTCACCAAACAGGTGAACTGAACAACTCACTGACTAAATTATGTGGTTGCAGCTCACTAAAGAGGAAAATTGTTCATCACATGACTCAAATCCCATTCATTCTAATTGCAAGGAAAAGAACAACCAGAACATTATTAAAAACGTCTCCTTTTGTGTTTTAACAAAGAAAAATGTCATATGGGTTTGGAATGACATGAGGGTGAGTAAATTATGACAATTTTTATTTTGTGTGTGAACTGTCCCTTTAAGGGTGTAGGAAGTGCCATTGTTACAAGACAAGAGGGAAGGAAAAACACAGTGAATAATTCAGGGCCAGGTAATGATCAAACTACCTTGATTTCCTCAAAAGTATCTTAAGAAGTAAAGACAACAAAGCCTCTGACCGACTGAGGCAGCAACAAAGAAGAAAAAAAAATGATTACACAGAGGTTTTAATCGATTCAGTGTCCTTTTTACTTTTAAACCTGATACAACAGAAATATGAATTTCCATCAAATATTGTCTGCATCAGGAAAATGTCAGCATCCCCTAGTGAGCTTGTCAATCAAATCCAGCCTCTGCTTTAATAATCAGAGAACATTTACCAGGTCTTCAGTCTTATAATGTGAAGTGGCAGGTGTCAAATAGATTCTGTCTGGATTCTGTATGATGGAGGTTACATAATATTTCTGTTGACATCAATCATCTCTGAGATGCTGCTAGTCGGAGATGTTTTACTGACCTAAAAGGCATTCCGAATGTCACTGATATGCAGAGGTACTGGTCAGACACTGACTTAATGCATTTGTTAAACAAAAAAGCAACATGATTGAAGTGATTTAATCTCACTATGAACTCTTCTCTAGCTTCAACGTTACATAAGATCCATAAAACATTAGGCGCTACTTACCTAAAGTCTCTATCTTGCCCTTGCTCCTCCAGTAAGTGGTCATTTTCTCCTTTCTTCCAGCCAGTCAAATACTTCTCGCCTTGTGACTGGCAGCTAAGCGAGTGCTTTTCCCGCCCTCCTGAAGTCGCGTCCGTAGGAGAGATTATGTAGATTTTTGAGGGGTCAATGGAGCTGGAGTTCTTCAAACAGCGTTCTGAGGGGCTTCCAGAATGACGAGAACCACTGAGGGGAAAAAAATTAAACCAACAGATGTTTGAATAACTGATTTATCATGAAATAGGGATGCCTGCCTTAGCCAGAACCATTAAGTATCAGGTTTTAAAAGGATTCTTATCAAGGCAAGAACATGGAAGAAAGCAAAAATGACTTCTGAAACAGCTAAAAATATGGTACCAAAATACTTTCCAATCAGAGCCTCCTGCACAGCCAGTGTTATTTTAGTATAATTTAGTATTTTTACTTTAAGTCTTGAATCAGCAAGAATAAGAAATAATATTTAACTGATAACCACCACTCTTAATGTTACAGGCAGGTTTCACAATTGAAAACCAAAGCTATAAACTTAACAACATAAACATAAACGTAAAAAACATCTTTTTTTTAAAAAATCTTAAAACCAAAAGACAAACCATCTCACCTGGAAAGAGAGGAGATCTCGCTTAGATCTCCTGTGCTGCCATCTGTGGTGTGACCGGTAGGTGTAACGGGAACGTATCCTTGAGACAAGAACATCTTTGCCCTTCCTTCATCTGTCTCGCCGTCCTCGTGGTATTCCATAGGCCACGGGAGTCCCGTCTCAACCCTCCCATCCCTCAAGACCATCCGTGAGGGTCCCACCCCAGTCAGGGGCAGGGAAGGGTGTGGAGGGGGCATGCAGGGTGCTGTATCTATGCCGCTGTCGGTGGACGCTCCCTTTATGTAGGTGAGACCCAGGGACTCTGGATCCATCGGGTCTCCAGAACCGAAATGTTTCTCGTCGCTGCCGCTGGAAGTATTGCTGGAGAGGGTGTTGTTACTGGAGTGGCTGGAGCAATGACTGTGGCAGCTCTTCTCAAGGGTCTGGAAGATTAAAGTTGACCAATTATTATGACTTTCAATGTTTTTGAAAGAAGTCTCTTTATCTTATCAAGGCTGCATTTATATGATCAAAATCAGAGTAAGAACAGAAATACACAGTAAAAACTGTTTTGTCAGATAAAAACAAAGATTATTGGAGTGTTTTACAAGAAAATACTATTTCAGTCTTTCTTAAAAATGTCATGTTTAATTCAATGGTACTTGTCATTTCTTTGTAATTATTTGTGAAATTTACAAGCAATTTCTCAGTTAAAATTGCTAGTTAAATTGTTTAAAAGTAAATCCTAATATAAATACAATTTAAAATAACTATTTTCATTCTAATATGCTAAATTGGTGCTCAAGAAACATTTCTTATTATACAATTAAATAATATATATACATATATATATATATATATATATATATATATATATATATATATATATATATATAAATATATATACATACATATATACACACACACACACACACACACACACATACATATTCATAACCAAACACACATTTATGATGCAACCAATTATATATGTGTATATATAAATACCATATATTATTTTACTGTATAATAATAAAACATGTGTCTTATTTCTTTGTTCCTTTAAAAAAATCTATCATTTGTACTTAGGCACTGAATACGAGGCAGGCAAACCATTTCATCGAAATGCAACATTTGTTTACTTCATGGTCAATACAATTCAACAAAAATGGATGAAGGAAGACCCCTGGAGAGCTGAAGTGCATTTAGCAGAGCAATAGCAGCAACAGAAAGAAGAACCAGCTCTACGCCATTACTACCTACTGTAACCAATCTCATGGAAAATGAATAATTGATTATTCGGTTAAATTGCATCCTCTAAATTTAAGTCCTTTCAAATGAATGGAAAGCAGATGATTTTTAAACTTTAATGTATGGTTTGCTTTGGAAGATCTACTATGGTGCACCATTTCCAAATGTCCCTCCTGGCTAAAGCCAATGTTGTCAATACAGTATTGCAAAAAGCTGTCAGTTCTGTGAATCAAGTAATGGAGGAATGCAGGGCTTTGCATAAGTAATATGAGATAAACATGACCCATGAAGTTACTTCTTGCCGTAAGCATCAACATCGGCTGCAAAACGCAAGGGTAAGGTGACCTTTTCGTGCTTGATAAATCCAATGTATTTGTACTTGTATTTGTATGATGCACAGACTCCTGATGTTGGAGCTAACACTGTTGGGCACAACGCAAGTCAGAATGTACAGTGTGGTGTCCTGTAACTGCGCTGGCGTCCAGTTTCTTACGTCAATTCCCACAGGGATTGCATGACTGGATGTGACACTATGAGCCATCTGCCATAGATGTCAAACACCCTTTCCTCCAAACCAATGACCTCCCCTTCACAACTACCCACCCACACGGAGAAATGTGGTGCATTTGCAATGCTGCCAACTACACGTTCCTGACTAATGAGGTCACTGCACCCATCAGCCACATATAAACACACAAACACTTGCACCGACATTGCACTGCATTCACGTAGCATTTGGTCCTGTTGCTGTACAGTACAAGACATTTACTGAACCATAAAGATGTTTACGCTCCAATAACCAGAATTTATATGTAAACTAGGAAACCGCTTGCTGGAATGCTACAAATCTTGACTGTAACAGAAGGAAGTCCCAGTGCTATTAAAAAAAATCTGTTTTATAGTTCAAATGATTGATTACTTACACGAGGAAATTTACCAGGTGAGTCTTTCGCCCCCTGTCTCTGTATACCTCGGTTCAGGATCTTGGTGGATGGGATGTGCCACTTGGCCTCTGGTACACAAGGTGATCCTGGAAATAATGGATGTGGTTACATGACATTGGAGCACTGTGCATTCAAAACCGATTAGTTGATCAATCTTAACCAAATGAGTAACAGAAAATGTCTCTGATTTACTTGTTTTATTAACTTATAAAATGTCGAATGTAGGTAAATAAATTATATTAGTCACTTGCAACTAATGAAGTTTAATCTGCATTGGTGCTTGAGAAAAACAATGCTTCCATACCGGCAGACCGTGTCCTCTCAAGTTTGTGCTCTCTATCTCCTTCTTTTTCTTCTGGCTGATCATGAAGTGCAGGTGATTGTGATCTGTGGGATAAGCAGAATATCATTGTATTGTAAAGGTCCACTGGCATTATTCATAGACATTAATGATATTTTGTTTTTACTACCCAAGGATGTTGTATCAGCCTGATTAATACATTTCATATGGAGGGTAAATATGGGGGGGCCATATTATAAAAATAAAATTTGGGACAAAAAAAAACCCCTTACTAACACTTTATGCAGACCTCAAGGGACAAAATAAAATAAAACAATACAAAATAAAAATGTATGACATGAAACGTTTTAAAGTGAGTGGTTGAGTGGTATAGCAAGGTGATGTAGAGGTCATTGCTAACTATCCTAGCATTGGTGGGGCAGGGAGGTCTCAAGACCCTCTTGTGTGTCTGTCTGTGAAAGAACAGCTGATATTTACAAAGCTGGTCATGAAATATTAGCTCATACTAGACATCCTACTCTAATTCTGTTTGCACCAAAGATTTGCAACAAATCTCATATGATTAGACTTTTGTGATAACCTATAAACCTGCTAGGCTGTTTTATTTCCGAGCTACAAGGCTGAGGTGAACAGAATCTCATTACCCATCATAACCGGCTTTCTGGGCCCATGTGCCGCAGGGACCAGGGTCACTGGAGGTTGATTGGTTACTGGGAGAACTGCAGTAGTGCTGGCCGGGATTTCCAGACGGACTCTGAACCATCTCAAAGTCCTGCAACACCCTGCAATGAGCAAACACAGGGCAGAAGCTCATTAATCAAAACTCTGGTAGCACAAGCAATGAGAGCACTGCAACAAGACTCATTCATATTCTGGACCGGAGGGAGGAAACACTGTCAAAAAAAAGTGGTGGAGCAGATTCTATTCATAGCAGGACCCTGTGTCTCCAGGGCTGGGAACGTCTGTGCATTCCAGAGGGGAAATAAGAGAAACATACTTCAGGAAGGAATGACGGGCCATGTGCAACACAGATCCCAGCTGAGGATGGGATGACAGCCTGGGTGAAGAGGCCACAAAGGTGTGTGCATTTCAGACAAGGTGAAGACACAAGCATGCAACACACAGTCACTCAATTGCATAAGAAGACACGTATTATGAAGGGATCCCAAGTCTACAGCACCAGAAAATCAAGTTCCCAAGTAACTCACCCTGAAAGGCGTCTCCTGAGAAATGGCAAAGCCACATCAGACTTTTTTGCATACTTTTTAGCTTTCTTTAATCCACAGGGTGGCATGTATCATCCTTAATAGCCTCTATATGCTCCCTTTCGGGGTTTCCCAGTGGATATATCAGCAGAGATATGTCTGAATGATCAGACATCACAGTTATGAATCATTGTTCCTTAAAGTTCCTGTTGCTGAGCCCAATGAAAACCAGGTGTAGCTGTTTGTTACCTTTGTTGGCACATTCACAGTGGCGACCAACTATATACTATATTTTAATAGTATAATGATTTATATTATGTAATATTTATATGCTGATTTAAAAAAAAACTGGATTCAGACATCATTACAGTAATGAGAATAAGAGATGTTGGCAAAGGCAGTGCACTATTTAGAGAGATAATATAAGACGATTTAATCAATTTTCAGTGTGTATTAAGAGACAAAAAACAGTTTGTCCTTGTCTCTGACTTCAGGCATGTTTTTGCTTTAGCGGTCCATGCAAAACTAATTTTCAGATCAATCAGCATTATATAAAAAATGGGTGGTATCTGTTCTGAATATCAACCATGACAGGAGACACAGCCTAGAACAGAAAAGGCCTAGAGACTGTATTGACATCTTTTTTAAAAATGCTGAAGAAATCAATGCATTGCACAATGCACATGCACACAGTCACAAAAAAAAACAAACAGCTGAACTGTGGATGACCCACATGCTGTATTTACTGAGATCAATTATACAAACCAATCCACTCTGCACCTCCATCTCTTCCCTATAGTTTTTCCTTACATTTTCATGAGATTTGGATCGTGGTAATATACAATAGTGAAATAACAGGTAAATATTTGAATGAAAGAGCAGCTTATGTGTTTGGAATGACATTATCACATATCTCCTACCTGGATCCATCCTGGTATTTCTTATCGAAAGAAGTGCTGCGTGAGATGGCAGCTTGCGCGTACTGGAACATCTGTTGGCCCGGGGAGGGCTGATCTGGACCCTGAGTGGGAGAAACTCGAGACAGTGGCAGCCCTTGGGGAACGTGAGTCATCCTGTGCCAACCAGGGCCAGCACCAAGAGTCTTGTACTCCATGACAGGGACACGATACAGCTCTGAGGCACCTCTGAAAAACACAAATTACCGTGAGTTTTACTAACACTTAGTATCATAGTAATATCACTGTATATTCATAAATTCACTAAACTTTTTTTAAAATATTTTTGAAAGATGTCTCTTTATGCTCATCATTGCTGCATTTATTAAATACAGTAAAGACAGCAATATTGTGAAATACTATTACATTTTAAAATAACTATTTTCTGTTTTAATATATTATAAAATGTATTTTATTCCTGTGATGCAAAGCTGAATTTTCAGCATCATTACTCCAGTCTTCATTGTCACATGATCCTTCAGAAATCATTGTAATATGCTGATTTACTGCTCAGTAAACATTTCTTATGATCAATGTTGAAAACAGTCGTGCCGCTTAAAATTTTTGTGGAAACCAGGATTCTTTGGTGAATAGAAGGTTCAAAAGAACAGTATTTATTTGAAATATAAATCTTTGGTAACATTCTAAATGTATTCACTGTCATGTGATCAGTTTAATGTCCTTGCTGAATAAAAGTATTAATTTCTTTAAAAAACAAAAAAAAAGAAAATGTAACCTATATGATTGAACTTATACAGTATGTAAATACCTTAAACCATCCATATGATAATCATTGAGTAATATAGTATGTCAATTTATCACTGTATCCATTTGATATATTAGAGGGGCTTATTAGTTCAAATCAGCGCACATCACTCAAAATAGCCGCATATTTTATTTTTGTTGACACATGATGACTACATATGTTATTTAGTGACTCATTTTGAACATGGTGAACATTAGTAAACTGATTTGTGTTTTCAGGTTGAGTTACTTTCCTGTACAGGTTAGCAATTAGAAATGTCTGCTCCTTTAAACAGTACGATGCAGCACAACATCAATCTAGCATTATTTGCATCATTACCTGATTTCTAAGATATATAGGACATGCATGCTTTGTGATAGCGAGCGTAATGTGCATTTCATGTTCATGGGGCGCCTACATCAGTGAACCCAGAGATTATCTCCACTTAGAAACAACTTGCATTAAATCAACAGCACGACATGTACCCGACAACATATTTAATTATAGAAAATCCAGCAGGGATTTATCACTTCCATACTTAACCTGGTTTTTGGATAGATCACGTTTGGATTGACCCCCCCCCCCCCCCCCCAGAGTTAATTAGCCTTGAAATTGCAGAGAGGTTGAAATTAGCATTGTGGGGGCAGACTGCTCCTTCCAAAGGAATGAGGATTATCACGGCAGTTGAGTTACAGGTCAGAGCCCCCCAAAAGGCGTCTCTGAGCTGACTGGATAACTTCCGGCTGTTGACGCTTATACACACACACACACACACACACACACACACACACACACACACACACACACACACACACACACACACACACACACACACACACACACACACACACACACACACACACACACACACACACACACACACACACACACACACACACACACACACACACACACATCCAAAGGTTTGAGACCACAGTAGATGTAACCAAACACATTCTGAAATTCATGTAAATTATTTCTAATTCAAATTATCACTCAAATTGTAATTCTAAAATATCATTTGTAATAAAAAAAAAGCTGAATTAAATGAGAAAAATGCTAAATAGAGGCATTTTCACTAGTGGTCTCAGGTATTTGGACCCACCACTGTAAATAATTGTTAGTTGTGTTTAGAGCCAGGCTATTTCTATGAATCCATTCCAATTTATTAATATAGAGTATTTTTCTAGTCCGTCATTGCATGTGAAATGCAAAATTCAGCATCAAAGGATGATTTTGTGAGGGAAATTGGCAGAAAATATTAAAAGATAATCACTGCAGGGCTGTTTGGCAAGAGAAAAGACACATCCGCAAATCAGATGACAAATGGTATCAGATAAATGATGTACTGTATTTTGCTGTGATTATCTGTGGCGGGTGTTATTAGAGAGGGAGAAACCAAAAGAACAAACAGAAAATGAACAAGTCCACCCCACACCAGCGGGATTCATTGATGAATAATGATGCGTTTCCGATCTAATGCACTCTGTTCAACCACGCGCACTGAAATACTTCCGAAACAAGAATCTCTGGTGCTCTTCTTGAACGAAGAGCTAGAACAGGCGAGGGCTCTCAAGACAGATTCTCACAGCCTCTACAATGAAACACAGTACTTCAAAAAGTACTTCTATGAAGAACAATGCACTCTTAGACTCTCACACACAAATTCCTGGAATTGAGAAATGTCTTACAAACAAAGGCTTGCGAATAAAAAAAATATGCACGTTAATTTACTATAAAGTTCGAGACATCTCTACAGACTGCAGAACTAAAGTAATTTTTACATCCAATCACAATATTATTGCTAATCTCTCTGATCTGTCACCAAATACAACCCTGACTTGACCAGGCATGCTTCTGTTAACTATAATTCTCTGGAAACGACTTGCCAAAGATACAGCTATTTAGAGCAGTTAAAGACAACCAGATAAAGATGTTAAAGTAAACAGAAGCAATCTTCTATAAATTTGTGTTTACAAAGAGCACAGAGCGCTTGATATCTGTGGCTTTCATGCCTTGCAGGGGGGTGATAAAAGTCAACCCAGTTATTGACAGTCTAGAGGGTCACTTTAATCTCTGCCTTCAGATGTTCTTGGTAGGCCCTCAGCTCTTCTGAAATGAGCAAACAGAACATGAGGCACGTGTTCAACAAAGTTCAACAGGGTTCTGGGTCGCTTTCTATTTCAGGACAGTTGGTTTCTTTTATGTAAACGCTCAAAACAAAAAAGCAGACCATAATCATATCATTCACAGATTATGTCAAGAGGATTAATCTTCTCTTTAGGAGATGACCTCTGTTTACCCACGAGAAACTGGTACGGCCCATCTGTCCGAATTAAAGGTTCAGTTTTGAGGGTTGTTTTTGTAAATGTAGCCATGACAAAGAAAATACCAGGTTTATAACACATGCTGCATCTTTGAGTAATAAACACATTTTCAGCATTCAGCATTTTGAACATAATTTAAAGAATAATTTGTACATTTTATTAAGTAAGGAAAAGTTATGCCTACCAATGAAAAGAAAAGCTACCAATGGAAGATGGAGGACAAACTGTACCTTCTGGGGGTGCCATCCTCATGTGGCTGTATTACCACCACCGTAACAGGCGTGGAGGTCCGCAGATAGTCAATCATCTGCTCGTGAGTTAGAGTCCCAACAGCGACCTTGCAGATCTCCACCAAACGGCATCCAGGGCGAAGTCCTGCCTGCCAGGCGAACCCGAACGGCTCCACGTCGGCTACCACACCCTCAAAGTTGACATGGAAGCCCAGCTGTCCCAGGGCATTTCTGCGCAGGGTCATCTCTAGAGTCTCACAACCCCTGGTGACCATCTGCGGAGAAGACAGAGTAGACGTAATGACTTTAACCATCTGAAACTAGGCTTTTTGTCACTTCAGCGACTTTTAAAGATAGAATCTGTGCTGTGGTGATGGGCAGAAGGTCCTGCACAGGTAAGCATGCAGATGGGTTGGCAGGTATGCAGAGATATAGATGATGACTGAAGCCAGGTCTCTGAAGGATGAAATTAACCAATGTCATACCAACATGGGAGAGCACAACATGCTGATTGTCTCATGAATAACACATTCCTACAACCCGAACTGAGAATCTGACACCTAAAACAAACGTATGTGTGATAGCAGCTTAAACCTTTTGTATGCACTTTATCCAAAAACACACAGTTTTAAGCTGATCTTCCTCAGACTCTGCAAAGCTACTAAGAGACCAAAGGCATCTTTATAAAACCCCACAAAAACAACAAAAGCACTTTGATGAGATTGAGGCGCTTAAAAAAAACTGTATAAGCTTTCCTTTTTTAAGTTAGAAAGGATGGTCACACTTTAGATTAGGGTCCAATTCTCACTATTAACTACGACTTCGGCCTCAATAAACTCCTAATTACTGCTTGTTAAAAGTTAGTAAGGTAGTTATGTTTAGGTATTGGGTAGGAATAAGAAATGTAGAATATGGTCATGCAGAATAAGGCATTAATATGTGCTTTATAAGTATTAATAAACAGCTAATATCCTAGTAATATGTATGCTAATAAGCAACTAGTTAATAGTGAGAATTGGACCCTAAACTGAAGTGTTAATGAAAGGGTTTATTTAGACGTAACTTGGCTTTTACAATATTAAATCCTATTATCTGCTAAAAATATAAGCCCCCCCAACACCTAGACTTAAATTGAAATGCTTAAAACATATAATATAACCATAAATCATAAATTGTAATACTAAAGGGACAGTTCACCCAGAAGTGTAAACCCTCATGTCGTTCTTAACATGTATTAACTTACTTTCTTCTGCACAAGAGAAAAGGATGTTCTTAATCAATGCAAGCCAATGGGGTACAAAAAAAGGCACTGATTTTTATTTTATGGACAAAAACAAATAAACTACAATACTTTTTAAAATACTTCTTTTGTGTTCCACATTAGAAAAGTCAGCCATACAGGTTTGGAATGACATGAGGGTGAGTAAATGATGACTGAATTTTAATTTAGTGCTGATGGTCTGCTGCACAAATGCTATGATGATGACAGCAAACCACCCAATGTAAAAAACACATTTAAGAGCTTGTGAACAGTTAAAGCACAGTATTTTACAAGCTGTCAAATCTCACAAAGAGAATGGACCACACATGCTGACTGGGTCGATCACCATAAACATCATGTATATCCATTTAAGCCTCCATTGCACTGCAGCCTGCCGGTCTGGACCAACTGAGCATAAATGGGTGGCAATAAAGCAAGAAGTGGAACTAATATTGTTTTATTAAGGTGTGTGTTGATGTATGTACGTATCCCAAAGTGAATAAAGTGAATGGTTCTGGTAATCTTAAAGTAAACTAAGGTACTGTAATCTGCTCTAGCATGGTTTTTCTACCGTTTTAATGCTAATCCACTGACCCTTGGCCCTTGATTGCGAGAGAAACTTGATCCTGTAGACCAATAATGCTCACTTATTCACAGTAAAAGGCAAGCTTGGTCTGAGCTTCAGCAGATTAAACTTGATCTTTCCTCTTGGATTGGCTACTCATACCTCTAATCGCTGTACGACCTCTCGAACTTCCTCTGGGCATCCATCCTGCACGGAAAACACCACACAGTCGCCACGCTCGTAAAAGAGCTTCACCCTGCCAACCGTGGAGGACGAGCTCCAACCAATTACGTCCTTGCAGTAACAGTTGAAAACCACTTCCCGGGTTGCTTCCTCAATGAGCACCACAAACTCGCGGGAGATGGACAGCAAACAACCGATATCAGTGGACTGGCAGCTGTCCCGGGCAACCACCGACCACGTGATGGCTCCCGTGCTGTACAGATGAGCATTGTTCTTTGGGCGGCTGCGTTCCTTCCTTTTGGCGCCTAGGGTGATGAAGCTGAATTTTGCACCTGATGCGTCCACAGGCGTTGCACCGGTGAAGTTTATCACTAGGTCTTTAAGGTATTCTTGGCGGGTACGCGTCGCCATGGCGCGGAACTTCTCAGACTTGTGGGCTGCGTTTTCGCTGTTGATCACCTTGGCTAGCAGGAAGTCCCGGAAAACGGCAGACTTTGGGAACATCACTCCCTTGGGTATGGCAGGTCCAAATGGAGGCACATCTTTGGATCTGGCAACCGCAACACTAGAAATATGATGAAAAGAGTTTAGTCACTTCAAATAAATGCTGTTCTAAGCATCAAAGAATCCTAAAAAGTGTATCACAAGAGACTTGTTTCAAAACATAAAAGAACCTTGCGACCCCAAACTTAAGAACATAATGTAATATAAAATAAATTCATTATACGTTTATATACTTTTATATATAATATTAAGCTAGGATAGGAGATATTATTTCTACATTCAACATTAATATGTCATGTGCACAAAGGCGGGAAGCACATAGTTCCTGTGAGAAAAAAAATGCATAGAGAGGTTTTTCCGTTTGACTTCAATATTGACATCAATTCTGAAATCATGCCGCAGAAGTCTCCCACAGATCTGCTCAGAAGATGAGACAGGCAATTTTGCTTTGAGACAGGTTCCAGCCTCCTTCAGCTCTCTGCAATGTTACGTTGATCAAGCTTAAGAGGTACACACTGAGTAAATAAGACTGGAAATTGAATTCCCTTCGATCTTATACTTTAATCCTCCCTATCGTTCTGAGAGGTCAAATCTGACTGTCACCAAGCTGTTTGGAAAGCATCTTCATCTGCCTCCACCCCCTGTCCCACTAAGATGAAATCTCTAATTTACAAAATTGGATTTATTCAGGATGGGTTAGGCATGACTTTAAAAACAGTATTTAGTTCAGCAAAGACACATGTATAAGCCAAACCACCATCGTTATTGGAAAACAGAAGCATGTATTGAACAGGCTAGGCTGAAAATGATAATTAATTGACATTTTACATTTACCTGTAACACACATGCTCTGTACAGGGATTGTGGACTTTGACGATGATGAAGACATGTTGAAAGTGAGAGCGTATGTTTTGGGGTGTGAATGGAAAAGCTCCTGGTTCCTGGAAAATTATGGTAACGATGTCATTTCCAATGTGCCTCTTCCTCAGTAGCTGAATAGGGGAACAGATAATAGGAAGAAAGTCTTAGAATATCTTAGAATATAAGCTTCACCAGCTTATATTCTAAGATGATCCCTATTGGAGCATGATCCTATGGACAGAAAACCACAAATCCCACAAATCAGTCAAATAAAGACACTTTCAAGGGCTCCGACTGAGCTCTGTCTAGCAATGGGGATTTCAGGAAGTCATTGACAGAAAGCTGGTATGGTGGTAAATTTATCTACGACTCTATTAGGATTGTTCCGCCCATTAAAAAGTACAGCGGATGAAGGAAATACATCTTTTAAAATGTGTTCCACCAAATAAATAAGTACAGCCTTTCACATCTTAAATGCATCAAAAATGACATTCTTAATCATCCTTGATATGTCTTGCTCTTCACTGTGCAACTGAAAAGGGAGCTTTTTTTATTTTTTTTTAAGATGGGGCATTCAGACGGTTGCCATGACAACGTGGCCCGCTGAAGTGTTTACAATTAGCAGGATGCAGGACAATTGGTCTGGGCTCTGTGAGGTCTGTAGATGCACAGATCACAGATCAGACCAGGCACTTGAAGAGAAAGCTGACGAGGGCTGAAAGAGTTTTGTGTAGACAGGACTGAGTAAGTGATCAGACCTGAATCTCTATCTTGGACTATCTGCTTTTTTGTTTGTAATAATGAAATAATAATGGGACCAAAGCACGCATGTTAAATATCTACATTTTATATGAAAATGTTGTGATAATTTACTACCATTTAAAAGTAAAAAGTAGTTTATTCCTGTGATGGTAAAGCTGAATATTCAGCATCATTACTCTCCAGTCCTCAGTGTCACATGATCCTTCAGAAATCATTCTAATATGCTTATTTGCTGCTCAGGAAACATTTCTTATTATCAATGTTAAAAACAATAGGGCTGCTTAATATTTTTGAGGTCATGTGATAGCTGAAAGTTGGACTCACTTGTTGCCTGTTGTTGGGCGTGTAGGGCAGCATTGTAGAGACGTGAAACATCAGCTCAAAGTCTTTATAGGTGGTGTAGAGAGAGTGAGTGCCAGTGGAGTCCGCTGTAGAGAACATGTGATTATATCACACATATGAGTATAAAAGCAGTAAATTAAAAAGACACATTCACTCAGGATGAAATACGAAATGAGTCTCTTACAGTTCAATATTAATTTGCAAATGGCTCATCTGCACAGACTAAGAGATTATGAGAAACTGTCCAATGCTCTATATGCACTGACTGAGAACAAATATGATATTAACAAAACCCATTTCAGGAATGAACCAGAAACTGTCAAGCAGCTTGTCAAAGATTCACTAAAAAATCACAGCAGTGAACGCAGATCAAGCATTCAAACATTTTGAAGATATAATTGTGAGAAGAGCACTCACTTTTGTTGTCCAGCTGTGCCCTGTACTTGCTGAACCCCTTCAGTCGAACTCTCTGACCCAGTAGATCCAGGAACTCATCCAGTGCGGGACTACCACTCTCGTTATTGTACATCTCCTCCTCTGTGCTCTGCCCGGCCTGGCAGTGCAGGATGCCCACTTTGTGCTGGTAACTCAGCTACAAATTTCAAAGAGTCGAAACACAATCAGTTTCAATCATCGTAATGATATTTGAGAAGTTTTTCTGTACATCTCCCTTCAAGTTTGAGCCAGCTATTACATCCTTCCCTCAACCCTAATTACATCTATTACATGGCTCTCTGAAATACTGGCCAATAACTGCATTCTGTGGTCTTTTTTTTTTTTTTAATAAAAGAACATTACATTGTACAGTACATTTTACTCGTTCGGGGACAGTGATCTTCTAGACTGTAGTCCTTTCATGTATTGCATCAATCTGTGGTCTCTTTATTAACACATAATAAAATCATTTAAACTCAAACTGTTTAATAAGTAGAACAAAACTCTGCTTGGCGTCAGGGTCTTGATCATCCTTTATGCGTTTATAATGACCGCCCTGACTGTATATTAAACCTTTACCAGTGTTATTTTAGTATTATTTATATACAATTATAGTATTTATTAATATTTTGAATTAGCTTTAATTTTATATTTTCTTTTTAAATTTAGTTTAGGTTGTAGTAATTTTGTTATGTGCTTTCTTCAATTTTATATATATATATATATATATATATATATATATATATATATATATATATATATATATCTGTTTAGCTTTAATTTATTTTGATTTCAGTTTTAATTTGAATTATGTTAACACTTCAACTTCCACTTATTTTATTTCAATTAGTTGCCAAGATTTCTCATGTTTGTTTACGTTTGTATTATTTACTACACATTTAATATGTATATTTTTTTTATTTTATTTTTGCTTTATTTCAATTAACTAAAAATATATTTCAGTTAAAAATAACAACACTGTCCCTTACATATTACATGGCCGGATTCATTACATAACAGAATCAATTTAGAAGCACTTCTAAAATAAAAATAAAAAAATAGCAACCTCACAAGAGAGCACAGTAAAAAAAAAAAAGATATATTTATCCTATCTTCAACAGTCTACAGGAAATCATTTAAAGCACTTTTAAAGCACATTATGTTCTGGTGATATACATTGTCTACCAAAAGTGGTGATATAGTCATGTTAAGTGCTATCAATCTATGAAAAAGCCTGACACATAATGACATGCAGACTGGCCTCAGATGCCACTTTTGCATAATGTATGAGAGACACATACCAGCCAGAAACTAAAGGAAGAGGCTATGGAACCAAATGTTGGGCTTCAGACAGCCAAACAAGCATTTATTTGGACAATTATTAAAGAATAATGTAAAAATATGATGCTTAACACAAATAATAGGAAATGCTGAATGGGGGACAATCTGACGAAAGCTGGTTTACAATGACATAGCAATTTTTAAGAGGTCTACGATAATTGTCCGAAACCACCCATAATTCCCACCCCGTACCAATTTTAAAAAAAATGGTAAAAGCAATTTAGTGCTATTCTTACAATTGCTTTGGCTTTTGTGCTATAAAAATGCCAACAGTCTAGTCTAGAGGGGAATAGAAAAACACCCCAAAAAAGCCATTTTCAGAGAGGGGGTAGAATTGGGAGAGAGTATGGGTATGGAGCCACAATGAAAAAAGACGGGAACTCAAGAAAGCATAAGACAAGCAATGATTTTCTTTCATTTTCACCCTAAGTGTTGCTGGTCACAGTTGGTCGCGTCTCAGATGGGTCAAGTGGCCCGTTATGTGAGGCTAGGTGTTGCCATGGAGATGTTTTCTGTGGTTCTGCTGAATAATTTGCCTTGAAAACTAGTTACCTCCTATCTGAAGGCTGGAAGGGCGGACAATAGTTGAATCATCATTTTACAATGAGGTCCTCAATAAGGTATTCGTTGAACTTGATTGATTTGAGATGACTAAATACCATTTGAAATAATTACCATCATTAATTTGACAACTAACTGTACGCATTCATTGTTCTGAATCTACAGGGTTACTGGTCAGGTTTTCCACTTTCCATTTCCACTTCCGCCGTTTTGTGGCTGCATTATCGATCAAGACTTTAACTGCTTCTCAGATTCCATTCAGTCAATTCACTGACAAAACTGCTCATCTCTCTGTTCCACTCTCAGTCTAAGAAGTCCGGGTCTGTCAATAAGTAATTGGATCTTTGTTTTTTATAAAAGGTTCCTTTAGTAAAACACAGTCTTATCCTGACACACCTGCAATTTGAACCCTCAAACGGAAATGTTGTAAGGCCATCAGCAGCACGTGATCGGCGCCTTGCCCAAAGGAACTACTATACAAGCTCAATCTTACTTAAGTTAACAAATGAACAACAGCTTTTAAAGGATGTCACATCATCAGCAGAGGTTTAAAACATCTGTTTCTGGTTTTATCAGTAAGTATTAAAACTAAGCGAATGGGACGTATGAAGGATATAACTGATGGTTTCTTAAACCCCCACTTGATTATGTCTTAGTAATTACAGGCCTTGCGGACATGTACGGTTCACAACATTGTACATTGTTTGCTATGAATCATCACGGAGAATGAAGGTTTCTTCCCTCCTGTCACTTTGTGTTAGCCAAACGGTCTCTTACTGTCCAAACGGTGGTACAATTATTTTACAGCCTGTCTGTATTGTGGGGAATGCTTTTTGTTGCACTTACAAAACAAGCATATATTTGGGTAGTTAACCAAAAAAGTTAATGGAAGTATTATATTTAACATCAACTTTTAATTAAAATTTTCATATCTGCATAAGGGTTATTAATTAATAAACTGTCGATTTAAAAATATATATATATTTTTCTATTTTTATTTCAAATGGTCTTATGGCATAACAAACATAAAAAATAAATAAATTAAGAAAGAAATATTCTATGCAGTCTCTCTTTTAATATGAGCACATCATAAAATAATAGTCAATTACAATAGCTCATAATAGTTCTGGTCTTGTCTGCTGACTGGACAATACTGCAGGGTTCATACACATTTCTACCAATAAATTTCCATGACTTTTGAGGCAAATATTCATGACCTAATGCTCCATGAAACGTCTGTGTATACATGTAAAATAAGAATAAAATCCTTGTTCAATTTTCAAATCACAGCATATCTTAACTAATTAATTACAAGCTATGTGGTTTGATACAAAATAAACATTTAAATAACGCAGAAAAACAAGTAAGACAGTTAGACAATACTGTGTCTGACCCTCCCAGAACTCCACTTTCTAATTTATGTTGGTGTTTCTTTTCATCAGTTTTTTTAGTTTATGTGGTTGTTTTAGATCATGTTTGACTGTAGGTTCGTTCACTCCATGACATAATTACTGCAATTAAGTGATTTAAACTTGAAAAAAGCGTTGTCCTCGTAGTGCCCGTAATTACATGCTATGTTAGCTCAAGGACGTTCTTCTAGCATGATAACTAATAAATAAATAAATAAATATGGTATTTAAAAAGGTAAAATCAAATAAATTATCTACACAATTTCAATGCGTAAAACTATCTGTAGACATTTTAGTACTGTACTTACCCCCAGCTGATCTAGCTTCAGCAGTTGCTCTGGGACTTTAGGTGAGCTGGTGGCCAGTCTGAGGCACTGAATGTTGACCTCGGGAACTACGTACTCCAGCACCTCTTTAAGAGGGAGACCACGGGACGTCCCATGCTTTACCGTGGAGGGGACGGCATCCTCCATGATTGAGCCTCTCAAAGTGGTGAGCTGAAGATGGACAGAGTGAAGAGAGAAGTTTATATTCATAGAAAAGAAGGAAATTGTTCATATTGTTGGCGGAACTGAGCAAATGTATCCATTAAATGAAATACATGGCACGCTCAAATCCTATTACTGAACAGATGGATAAACCATTCTAGTCTCTCAAATGGCAAAGCACTCTTTAAGAGTGCCTCGTCTATGGTGCTGAATCCAGCGACATGCCCTGCCAACCTTTTCGATGAATAATTGAGTTCAACTAACTGTGGTGAATGCTGAAGTAACGCTTTGGCTTCCAGCAAGAGGGCCATTGTACGCTCAACCACCAATTCAGCAAACTATCCAGTCACCCTTAGGAAAACCCCTGGAAGGCCGCATATGAAAGATCCCGCCAATTGAAAGCCTTACTGGTTGGGACTGTTATAGCATCAGTGGTGAGACTCGTGTAGTACAGTGAGGTAATTTATATCACCATACATGGAAAAATCAATAGTACACCACAGACATCATCCATCTTGAGCTGATTTCCAAAACAATCAATGCCATTATTGAGGTAGCTCGGATTTGTATTCAGAGGAGATGATGTAAAAGCATTGGGAAATGTACTTAATGGGAAGCTGGAAATCAATTATAAATGAATGAGAAGTCATTGTCTGTTAAAAATATGCAGTAAACGTTCTCAGCTTATTTAAGATTTTATTGCACTTAGGCCTATGTAAAAATATTTGAACGAATTAAAAAAAATAATAACAATAATAATATTAAGTTTGGACATGCCCTTCCCTTAACTTAAACCCCTGAACTTGACTGGCTAAAAGACCAATGGATCTACAGAGGTCTGTTAAATGATGTGGTAAAACAGTGTAATAGGCGCCGTCCTACCTCGCTGGTCCTGAAGATGACCCTATAATTATACTGTGGGCCCTCCTTCCCCTCCTCCAGCTTTTCTCTCCGAATGCTAACTGCCACCGGACCCAAGTTCTCATCAACACCAAAGTAGTTCTGGTGCTCTTTCAAGAAAAGAGAATAAGAAGGGGTTGATATTATACAGTGAGAGATACACAGTCATTTTGGTTACTAAGTGAGATCATCAATCACTATAGAGCACTATTGTGTATACAAATGAATTCAAGGTCTAGTTTGTAAAAACATACCTTTATTGAAGAAGAATTTGTGATAGTAGTAAGCACCCATGTCAATGTGCTCAATGATGTAGCGTTTGATGCAATCCCGTGGAACAGCATAATTTTCACGAGAGGCATAATTCTCACGGGACATTTCCAAGACAGAAACCCCCGCGTTGGTGCAGTGTGAGCTTAAAGTAGACTCAATAGTATAATTGTCACCCACATTGTTGTGGGATCCACTGTTTGGTTTGGTGGCACTCAGTTTCCTTTCCCCTTCACCACCAATCTCGTTACGGAAATACGGGCAGGTCAGCACCAAACCATTGCTCTTCCCATCCCCTTCGTCAGGATCGGTGCAAGCTTTTTGGCCAAGTTCCTCACAGCTGTCCAAAGGGGACTCACAAATAGGTAAGGGGTCAGGACCGTCCATTCCTCCACCAATTTGGTGTTGGGACGCTGCAGAAGCCCCCGTGGTAATATTCTTCCGACGTGCTAAGTTTGCACGATTAGTAACAGCCTCGCTAATATTAAAAAGCACGCTCTGGACATCATAGTGGGCAAAGCATCTCTGGAAACTCAATGGACGACCATGTCTGCTGCAATCGTCGTGTTCGCCTAGTTGCCGCTGCTCGCTTTTCATGGTCTTCAGCCTGCGGAATATGGATGTCTCGCCCTTTTCAGATTTCTGCCGTTGTAGGAAGGACTTCTCCCTTTCCCGACTGTAGAAGAGTGAACTATCCACATAGTCCGAGTAGTTCGGAATGCAGAGAATGTCCCCCCGTGCAATCTGCGCAGCAGTCTGGAGACTTGGAGAAACAGCGGTCTCCGGAAACCGACGAAACTCTGGAAAGCCATGTGGAGGTGGTGCGCTCGGTTGCTCTGAGTGTTCCGGCTGGAAACCCTTCAGATTGCCAAAAAAACCTTCATTGGGCAAACCCTGGCGATTGATGGAGGACGTGCTTCCATATTCTCTGTGCAAAGTGGCACCTGTATTGGGGTTGATTGTTGTCTGATCCATGTCCTCTGCCCCTATATCACTGATGGTGACGTCACTGTTGCTCCTCTTCTGGAGAGCGTGTTGAACTTTACCAGGAGAGTGGATCAGAAGGTTACCAAGACCATATTTTGTCTCCAGAAAACTGGGATTGGGAGGTGACCCCGCGCTTTGTTTGACATCTTCTGCCGATTGACTGGGTTGTCCATTCTGGAAGGACGTCATTAGGCTCTCATACCTGGGTGGCGGACCGTGGCCATCCTTCTTCTGTGGCCAATCTGACACTCTTGCGCGTATGCCCATCTTGGGCACTGCTGGTGTTCCTTGTGTATTTGGGCCAGGAGGTCCCATATTCCCATTCAAGGCTTGAAGCTTTTTGGCAAAAAGATCATCAGTCTGCATCTCTGAGGTGAGGCGCTTCTCAAGCTTCTATGGCCTCGTCTGCTGTATCTCTGGTCCTAAAGTTAGGGATATTCATACCTGACGTTAAATTGTCCAGAACAGAAATTCCAACTCCAGCATTTTATGCAATAGCGAAGGAGCTTGACGGCACTTGGAGAAGTCTGTGAATGATGACTGACCCACGTCAGGGTGTTCAGACCTATGGGTCTGTAATCCATAGGAGGAGAATGAGTCTCTTTATCTCAGTTTCACTGTCAAGGACAACTGCTCACTCCACGGGAGGGCAAGCAGAAGATACGGTCATTTCACAGGCATGTAAGCTTAACAAAGCCAGGTGGGATCTCTCTGATGCTCTGGAAAGGAGAGAGAGAGAGAGAGAGAGAGAGAGAGAGAGAGAGATCATTAGATAATCCATTTGGGAGGTAGAGATACCAATGTGACCTTGAAAGAATGCAAAGCACTCAAAATCCTCAACTGAACAAAGCATCAGCAAAAAGGCCAATGAATTTAATAAGGGTTTGAATGTCTATTCAGAAAACGCATTTCTTTTCCCCCTGAATGCATGCCATTCATCTATATAATAAATGTACCACTTTTTGACCTTAGAGACTAATTAGAGATAAACATTTAAATAAAAAAGCATAACTGATCTATGCACACCTGTGATAAATTGCAGAACAGATTCAAACCACATTCTCTACAGCATTAAGTCATAATGATATTCAACGTTATTATTTCAAGAGGTATTAACAAAACTTTGGAAGAAAAAAAAACAACGCATTTTTTGTTTAATTTACCTATTTTGCATTTGAAAGCACTTGACAGATGGCCATCTTTTTATGTCCCTTTTCACAAATACAAAACAAGATGCAAGCTGGTGTATTTAGAAGTAATTGCCTAAAAATTTACAATGAAAATAACAAATTATTAAAATTATTTATCGATATGTTATCCTCTACCATAAATATTTTTTGGTAGATTTCCCATTGAGTTCAGTGGTTCTCAAAAGGAAAACAAACTAAAAGAAATTAATTATAATTGTAATTAATAAAATGCAATTCGTCATAAATCATACTTTGCAAGGACTGAAAAATAAATATGAACCTTTGAAAGAGAGGAGAAAACACTCCTACATCTCTTCCTGTTGATTTTAAAGGTCTCACAACTCTATCCAGAAATAAAATTAAACGTTGTCACTTAAATCGGTCAATTGCAGTTGGCTTAAGAACTTCATGTTAATTTCAATACATTTTAATATTTCATCACTTGATATCCAATGTAAAATCTAGGTCTTGCAGCAGAAAGAATAGAAAAAAAAAAAAACGTAGAGAATTACTAACTTAGTGCAGTGAACTGACTGAGGCCTTTTAGTGAAAGAGCTTTCCAATCTCTTCCTGTTGATATTAAAGGTCTCACAACTCTATCCAGAAATAAAATTAAACGTTGTCACTTAAATCGGTCAATTGCACTTGGCTTAAGAACTTCATGTTAATTTCAATACATTTTGATATTTCATCACTTGATATCCAATGTAAAATCTAGGTCTTGTAGCAAAAAGAATAGAAAAAAAAAAACGTTGAGAGTTACTAGCTTAGTGCAGTGAACTGACTGAGGCCTTTTAGTGAAAGAGCTTTCCAATATCATATCATCCAAAAATAAAGTACTGGTAAGAGCGGAAAAGAGTATAAAATTACATTACTGACAGACACCGCCACGCACATGCTGTGAAATTCGGCAACCTAAAAATAATCCTTAGAAAGGCAAGCTGATTAAACTACCATTTATTAATATGTTTTGGAAGCACAGTCCTGTCTGTCTCTTACATACAAACTGACCCCAATACTTTTGACCCTTCCTATGAAAAAAAAAAAACACATCGTGTCAGCGTCGACACCAGCTGTGTACCACATTGATGTTTTTCTTTTTCAAACAGCATCCGTCTAGAGTCTGGAAATTCATTGGATTTAGAGCTGTGATTTAATATCAAAATGAAAATAAAATGGACTTTATGTACTTTATACATGTGTCCTATTGTGCACAAGTCATGGGTGCATGTTAATCCAAAGAAAACAATTGTTTTAGAAATCTTTAATCATAACATAATAGCCTGCTCCTCCTCTGAAATGACTTTCCTTTGCAGTTGACGTCTAGCAAAGGGGGAAATCTCTGTTAAACATTCATCAAAAGCTATTGACATTTAGACAAAGGCACAAGCGACACATGTTCATCCCCAGAGGAGATGCAGGTGTATTATTGCTTTTAAAATGTGGGTGTAATCAAACATTTAAAATGCAAACGTTCCATGATCAGAAACATTCCCAGCAGCACTGAACATCAGGTTAAATTGAACATGGCATGAACAGAGAGGGCTGGTCAGGCTAAACTTAACATTGGGTTTCAGAAAGAAAAAGAAAAAGTGCACAAATGACAAGCTGTTTCATTATTAAAGAATGCTGTTAAATATTAAAAGGAGGAAAAAGCAACATGTAAGGAGGCTCTCTTACACAAAACAACAAAAAGCCTTGATACCTGGCAATGGCAAATGATAGGGTGAATCTCACGGAAACTGACAAGAATAGTCTAGAATTATTTTTCCACCCGAAAAACCAAAGTAATTATAAGAAATTATATTTTGCCAATTTTTCTTAAATGCATAGAGACTATTTTTTAGTTGCATTTCAGATAACAAGATTTTTTTGCATAGTGACATAACTGACATACCGTCAGTTCGCATTACCATAATGCAGCCATTGTCACTGCTGTAATGTGAAAAAAAGTATTATTTTAGTTCCTGAGGTTCACAAGAAAAACAAATGTTTAGAACTTCAGGAGTGTCATCATCTAATATCTAAACCACCACCTTATAGCTGTATTCAGTAACACGTAAGTCTGTCTAAACTCGCATCTTAATCATTGAAAGAACATCAAATGTAACTCAAATTCATTATTAATTCCTGACTGTGAATCCTCAGTGATTTTAAAAATTCATATGTCAGAAGGAGGTCTGTTTGTCCTCCAAGACATACAACATCACTGGGATCCCTGGGATACAACAAAGATCTGTTTTGGGACCATTTATGTAAAATTAATGGAAAAATTTGTTATAATAATGTGTACACTGTATTTAGAGGCATTACCACATTTGATCCCAATAAATCCTCTATTCATCAAAAAGAAAGAGATCTAGCACATCAAGCACAATACCAAACGCTTGAGAGGACAACAAATTGTACATCTGAAAGGCTCCCTCCCACCACCTCCCGCTGGGCTTCAGAGTCAGGCAAATGGCCAATCCTGTCCTCTCCGACGCCCTCCGTCCAGCTGCAGGCCCTGTACAGGTCATTGATTACCATTATGAGCCGGTCCCCTGCTTTCAAACGCTTGCTCACATGCACCGTGCCGCCCAAACAACAGAGCTCATCATCACTATCATCGCCCACCACAAAGACACACTGACCCAATCTATTTAGACAGCTGGCTCTATAGCGGGGACTGTGACCACATTGGCCTGTCGATCATTTCCAACAGCCACAGAAGTTAAAAGGAGTCCCTGTCTGCCCAGGGTTTGATAGGGAAGAAGATATGAGAGAATATTTGAACTAAAGGGTTTTTTTTTTCTTCTCTTTTTGGAAATGTCCACTTCCTGACAGGCATGAATCAAGAAGAGATTGTTTTCCCCCACAATCAGAATAAGCAGCTTACATGGACACTTTTGTTTGATAAATCCACAACATATTGATTGATTTCTTGGCAAACAGATTTAGTCGGATGTTACGTAAGGGTTAATGCCCGACGAGGTGTCCATTGTCAGGTTTTAATGGACGACGGCGAGGTGTGAACCGGCCGACGCGCAGCGGAGATGAGATCAACAGCGTGTGGATCTCATCTTTTTGTCTTCTATTTGATTAAATTCTCCCGGTGTTATCTCTTTGTGTCGTTTCTCCGTTATTTACATGTTTTCTTTCTTCAGCAGCATCCCAGTCGTCAAAGTTGTCATATTCTCCATAAATGTTAAAAGAAATATCTAACTAACGTTAGATGTTTGTTTTGATGGAGCAAATTGTTAACGGATACTTTGACTGCCTGTTGCTATGGTTACTCACAGCTGTTGTAGGCAGCGCATTTATTTATTAATTTCAAATGGTAAACAGGCAGTTTCACCAGAACTACTTTACTAGGTGTCCTCTATCACTTTATAACGGACACCCTGCAGCCAATCAGAATCGAGTCTGCATCACTCTTTACTGGATGATTGGCGGGCACAGCACAGCAGTCTTTTTTGAGACATGGTCTTTGAAATGTGCTGCGAAACAGATCAAAACAATGCTGGAAAGGAGGTCAGCTCACTCACAGACTGTCCCCGTCTGTCCAACCCACATAGAGAAAGGTCAAAAAGTCCATGCTGAAAATCTAGAATTCAAAATCTAATTTAAACCTCCAAATAAAGTTTAAGGATTTTAGATGGATAAAGAAATAAAGTATGAAGAAATCTTTTAGGTTCTGGACTAAATCTGTAAAATGGACCAGAAGTAAAAGAGGATGGATCTCAAATCATGCAAGATAACAGGAACATTCAGTTCTGCACACACTTGTGGAGTTCATGCAGCTTGAGTACTGTGGTCATTAAATCAAATGAGGTAAATATATGAAATAATCAGAAAGTCTCATTCACTTTCATTTAAAAAACAAAATCAAATCAACTTTTCACTCAAATGCTGTTATTTCTATTTGAATAATACATTTAAAATATACATACTTTTAATTACTCTTGGTTCCCACTTTGTTATTCCATTGATAAAATACTGAATAATTTATCTCCATGCTGTTTACTCAGTCCAAATCAATGCTACAAGGTTACACCTAATTGATTATTGCTTCCTGTCCTGTCCACTTTTGTTTGCTCCTGGGTTTTATTGAAAAAACTAAAGGATGACTTTGACAGAAGGATTGAGTAAATTGAGCCCTGCAGTTTCGACAGGGTAACTGGGGCGAGCAGACACCTAGTAGAACCAGAAAGGTTTGACATCAGCCCCAGTGAACACCCTACATGGGCACACCCTGTCAGATGCTGTCAAAGCATTCCAGGCTCTTTCCGCTTCAGCCCTGAGCTCACCTACATTTCTAATTCCTGAGACGCTGCTGGGAGGTCTTGTGTTCTCGTTTCCCTTTCCTTGTTAGGAGTAAGGATGGAGTCTCTTTGGCGCTTATGCATTCCAGTGCTACATGCACTATAACAAGAGCCAGGAGCCGGTGTGCCCTAATGCCTCACATGCCATGAACACTTCTGGATTTATTCCAAGTGACGGCATGCAGGAAACCCACAACCCACTGTTTCTCACGGACATTTCAGCACAGAGTTCACTAGCATCTAAAATCCATATGACAAACATAGATCGATTGATAAAAGCGTTTATGAGTTACATGACAGATTTACATTACAGCTTGTTGCAAAGTTTCTTTTTTAAAAGAGAAAAATATTATAAAAAAATATAATTATGAATATGAATTTAAAATATTAATTAACTTCACATGCACAACATGCATATATTTCTGTCCAGCAAATGTAAAAGTACATTACTAAAATATAATTTGCTCATTCTTTTATAGTGGACCGGCTAGGCAAACAGAAAGATGACTACATTAGTAATATCTATCAATCAAAATAATAAAATATAATAAAATAAAAATAAATTTGTTTTGAATATAAATAAATACATAGTATTTTATTTCAAATAAAATAAAAAGATATAAAGAAAGTAAACATCCCAAGTACTTTAGTGCTTGGCTGATTTATTTGCCACTTTAATGTATATTCGGACATTGATGTCTTTTCTCATTGAACCAAAACCACAATGTCACCTTTACAATAGCTATGGTTCCATCCACCACCTATTTTATGCACATTTTGGGATATTGCATTAAGAAAAAAGAAAAAAAAAAAACACTGAATGGAAATGCCAAGATGCGCATAAATTCTACGAGTGTGCATAAAAAACATATGAGCTCAATAGTCTCGGATACATTTTTTTATCTGATTGGAAAACATGCGCATAAACTACATATAAAATTACAAATAAACTACAAATAAAACTAGTAATAAATTCCTCAATGCGCATCAAAAAAGCCATGAGACTGCACAATGAGATGGCATAACTTTTGTTTATCGTTTTATGGGATACTCCCATTTTGCGCATAACTTATATTTGCATCTTTGGATGGAAACATAGCTAATAAAAAAAACGAAGACTAACTCTACTGCAAACTACGAGGATGTGAATGTTGGGAAAAAGAGGAAAAGGAACAGATCCAACAAGAGAACAATTAACAAACAAAAGCCAGGTCTCACACCCTCTTAGGCAGTCTGGGCACGAGTTGAAAGGTTGGACCCCAGGGGGTGCACTGAGGGGGCTTTCTGAAGGGAATACAGCCACTGACCTTTACCATTTGGGTTAATACAATTTCCAGGTGTTTACCAAACAAACATGGCCCTCCAAAAGGGAGCAAACAGACAGGGAATGGTCCGTGAGAAAGGGCTGTGATTTAGAACTAGGTCAGTGTTAAACAATAACCCACATTCCCTTCGATCTACAGTTTGATACTACCCAGATATGACTACTTCCTAAGTATTTTCCAAACCAAAATGACCTCTAGTTGGCAAGTTTTATGCAGGAATGCAGGCTTGTGTGCCAGAACATGTCAAGATCTTGTCATTTTCACTGCCGGAATGTTACCATGGAGGAAGACCCATAATTTCATGCTAAAAGCTCACAGCTTGACTGCTTCTTCACCAATTTGGGAAAAGGCCCTTGATAAGTCAAAGTGCGAGGAAACACTTTTTTTCACTTGCTTTAATGACTTCAGACTCAGCTTTTGGCTTTGACTGACCTGGATAACGTGTATCAGCTGTTAAAATGAGTCAGACATGCGCAAATGCAGACAGCCAGTCAGCATCTGCTAGACTAGACATGACTGTCTGTGATGGAGTTTGTGGCATCCGGCCCAATAAGAGATAAAGTCCCGTTAATGAGAATCTGTAAAAACTATTTCATGTACACACTGTCGATCTTATCAATAACAGCTGGAATCGCCTTTGTTTGACAGATATTCCCTCATTCTCACCTGGGACTGAAGTGGAGGAGACAGGCAGGAATTATCATTGAGATATTTCGCCTCGCAGCCAGTTGGAGTTAAACATGAGGGACGCCCACCTCCTCCTCTAAATCTCATTTTTCTCACTCAGTCTAGTTCATAAACATACCCTATGAAAGCCAGCAAACACAAACGCTTCTAGCTAAATGTGTCAGCAATTCATAACGCGACCAAGTACACTTTCTCAACTATGCTTGCATAAAGCGTTTTCTTACAGCAACAGTTTGAATATAATCTTGCAGCGTCGGTAAAAGTTCATTAAACTATCAGCAAATTTAAAGATGACCTGAATAATAAAATGCATGTTTTTATGTAATATTGGAGTGTTAATTATAAATTATTTATCCGCGCACATAATTTTTTTCTCTGCATTTTTTACACACCCGAGAAGCCGTTTCACTCGGATATTCGTCACAATAGGAAGAAGATACGCAGTTTCCACTTTAAGTAGTGGTCGACTAGACCAACACGATCTCTGGAAACTGCGTATCTATACCACAAATTTAATTTCTCGTACCATTTATACGCCAAAAATGTTTTTTTTTTGCGTGCATATGCTACGCGCTGTAAACCCCTTGGGTAGGATTAGGGGTGTGGAGTGCGTGCGTATTACACATAAAGTGTGTATCATATGCAAGTGGAAATTGCGTATCATATACACGCAAAAACTATTTTTAGCAGTTTCATGAGACCGGGCTGACTAGACAATCAAATTAAGTGTGTATTGCACTAGTGGCACCAAATGGAATTGCAACCTGTTTGACACCACTAGTGGTGCTATCAAATGGAGAATACACTGACTGAACAGATAGACATTTGATTGAATGGTAAGCATTTGGTGTAAAAAAGTATACTTTGGACTTTATCAACCAAGTGGACCAATGGCAATTATCTCAACAACAAAAAAATATCGTCTCATTTCATTATATACAATAGGCCGCCCAGTTGCAATACATTGCCCAAGCATTTGCACACTTGCATAGTAAGTATGCTTCTGGCACACACATTCACTGTTTTACAAGGAACCCAACTATTTTGGCTAATGAGCTGTGTTAAGGGTAAGTTATCCTAATTTTAACCCATTTAATGTCTTCCATATGACACAACCACAAACAACACCAATCTTATACGTAATGGAACCGTATTACGGGGGCATCTTAAACAAGGCCATGAGGTAAATTAACCTCCAACCCTTCAGTCCTTTAAACACCATAAGTCTTGGCCAGGGCCCCAAAGGGCTTATATGAACAATGCTCATCAGCTAGCAGCTAAAAAAAAGGGTTAAGAGTTTATGTAAGCCTTTTGTATGGACACAAATCCTCCTTTTCACGCACATGAATGAGGTTTTAGGAACAGCATAAAGGGTGATTCGGTTTATTTAAATCTGAATAAAATAAAGTTGTTCAGATCTGTGTACAGCTGCAGGGCGAATGACAAACATGTTTGACAAAGTTTGACAGGAGTTTCGATTTCTCTGGTTCACCCGCTGACAACACTACTGGGTAAAAACACAAAAACACATTCACAGGACAGGACCAGACACAAATAAACATGTGGGGACTGGTTGTTTCGCACACATATGGAGCTTGACGGCAAGTTTCAACAGCAATCGATGACATGACTCTATATCGGTCTCTGTTTCTTTAAGTTCAGTGGGAGCAAACAGACCGAAGGTCTTTCACAAACCTGTCTACGTGGTGGAAACACACTGCCTCCTTGTTTCTCTCATTCAAGTCGTTCCTTTATGTGTTTGGACGGCAGCAGGCATCTTTGTGGAAGCAGCACTGCATTGTGCCCCTGAGCTGAACTAATTTCTTCTCGCGCTCGAGCGGTAACCTTCATTCACCGGGAGTTTCTGACGACATGCTGCACTTGAAAGAGAGGCTGAAAGGGCCTGTGAGAAAACTGAAGCAGCAGGTAGCTTTGGGTGTTGGAGAATTCCGCCTGTCTGAATTGAGGCTGGTCATTCCAGACAGCATGTGGTCCACACCGCGGAGCTCCAGTCGAGAGTGGGAGAGCTTTTTGAGTTTAACAAGCACCATCTGGCATTCTGAGCTCCTCACAGCAGCCGAACACACACACACACATCCCGACACCCTGCTGCACCATCCCCGCCAAATATCTTAAACCAGCACACACACACACACACACACACACACACACACACGGCTGAATAAAAAGACCTGGACTCCTCAGACTTAGTAAAAATATGACCTTTAACCAGCATCCCCTAGGACTGTGCTTCTCAACAGGTTTTACAGACCCAGATTTTCCATTGGACATCAAGTAATAATAACAAAAAATGTCCTCAAAGTGAAATGTAACGATTTATTCATTTTATAGTAATTAAACAAAATATTAAAAGATTTAAAAGTTGTAAATAAAACAGATTATTGTTAAACATTTTACAAGCAAATGCTATTTTAGTCTTTGCACTTCAAAATGTAATGTTCAATTCAATGTGTTACTTGCCATTTCTTTGTAATTCTCTGTGAAATGTACAATTTCTGAGTGAAAATAGTTTCTACCCCAAATTTTTTTCAGTGTACAAAACTACCTAGCGTTATGGAAGCTTGTTTCCGCCACGGAATAAAACAATAATTGCATTTCTGACTTCTTTTCTTAGAATTGTGAGTTATAAACTTTCAATTGTGAGTTAGCCTACTAAGTCCTTAAGTTATAAAATACTTTTTTTCTCAGAATTGCGAGTTTATATCTCATTATTCTGACTTTATATCATGCAATTCTGAGATAAAAAGTTTTAAAAAGCTCTCTAAAAAACTTTTTTTATTATCATTCAGTGGCAAAAACAAGCTTCCATAAACTTTGGCTAGCTCCTACCAAGTGACAGATTAATTTGCAGTCAGACTAAAGCATTTACATGACATCTTAACATTTTTTAAATTGTATCCCCAAGCATTTGTATATATACATTGCCACAATTAATTTGCGACAAAATACAGACGAATTCAATTTGACCTGTGACGTAAACAAAAGTTATGTGAACCTTTTTCTTCTCCATTAAAACTCTGGTAAGTCTATGTATTTTAGCTACCACAACTATGCACAATTTTATAGTCAGCAGCATTTTTTGTTTGAGTTCATCACCATTTCCCCCCAAAATATTATAAGAACAGACCTACGATCAATTTCTGAGTCACAACCCACCAGAACCTTTGGTCTAGACCATACTTTGCCCTAAAATATACAATTACAAAGGGATTTAAAGACACTTTTCTAAAGGGTTTTAACATGCAAACTGGCAACAAGCTAAAACACAACAAGCTATCATCATGCTAACAAAAGCACTGCCACTAAAATTAAACAGATTGAAAAACTAGACTGGTGTCCATGATTTATCTTTAATATATTTATTTAATATTAATATATATATTTTTTTACTATTAATAAGCAGTGAAGAAGTTGTGTTTAAAACCCTATTAACTATTTAAGATTGTTAAATACTACTTTTTTCTTATTTATGATATCAGAACAGTTGTATCACCCTGACATTTATTTACTTTACGAACTGTATTTTTTAATGCGTTTTTGAATCAATTATCTTAGAAGAAATTATTATTTGATGCATAAACTATAGATAACAATGGACTAGTTAGTTGTTGGATGATTCGTCGACCATTGTGAGCCATTTCTAAGCAAGTGTCAATCAAATCTAAAACTCCCCACCTCGTCTTTACCATCACTCGATGCGTTCAGTAAAACTAAAATGCACAATAAAAAGGCAGAGAACGAGAGAAAAAGAGAGTGTAAAATCTTTTTCACTGCTGAAGGACATCTATCCCATCTGACAGTTAAATGTAATTATACTGCAGACATTCTCAGCATTACAGAGCTCTTCATCTAACCTCAGAAAAGCCTGCTGAGAGCGATCCAGCATGTTACAAATGTCAAAAACAAACAAGAGCAACTCACCAAACAAACCCACATTCTCTTCCCAGCCGTCAGATACGAATCAAGCGCACATTGGCAGTCGTGTCAGGACCGATCAGCTCAATCAGTGCGTTTAAACCGGTTGCCCTCCGCCACATCCTCACCGCAGAAAAACAGCTGTAAAATGTATCCACGGCGGCAGAAAAGTCCCCAAGGCCTTGGCTTAACAAACCGATATTCAGAACCCTGCCAACACCTGGAAACCACACCCGAAATGTGCCTGGTGGAGTGTCTTTTCTCACAAACAACATTTACTTTACCTCAACCAATCAATGCATTCCCTGTGTAGGCCACAAGCCTCGCTGATATGGATGGCTGATGCTGGTTACTGATTAAGACAAATGTGTGCGGTGAAAACACTGTTAAGATAAAGAGAAAACTGAGAAGATAAAAAAGTACTTATATATATATAGACAGTGAGAGAACAATTAAAAGAAAGCCAAACCTCATTTCCTCAACCCCCAACATCTCTCCAAACCCCTTTGCCCCCCGAACAAAAGCCCCTAACGACTGGTGCTGCTGGCTCAAATTAGCATTTCTATAAAAAGAGGCGGTACCATGAAACTCCAGTTATCGGACTGACAGATAAAGCCCTTTCCCCCCCGCTTCTCTTGAACTCAACCCACCCCCCAAACCTATTCACTCCACCTGCATTGATGCAAAGACCCTCAAAGAGGCATTGAGAGACCACATCTGAGGGGCTTCTACATGAAGCTTTTTCATTTTTTTACTCCTCAATTCAGTTTTAGGGGTTATAGAGGGGTGAAAGAGAGAGAAGTTTTGAGAGTGACAGAGGACAGAGGTGGAATAATCCCATGTACAAGCCATATGCTGTGGAGCTGTAAACTCAGACTTCCTGTGGCGGCGAGGGCGAATGGAGGGCAACGGCAGTGAGACAAGACCTGATACTAACAGAACACAACAGAAATGCTCACCTCACACACTCTGATTTAAAGCGGATGTGTGTATTTTTAATACTAACATTCAGAGACAACTATGAGTAAACTAAGTAGGTTGAATTCAGCAAACATTGTTAACACGTGGTCTCAGTGGTGATAACATAACACTGCTGTTTGTTTGAGCATCAGTGCCCAGCACAGCAACACTGGCTCAACCAATGGTGCAATTTTGGGGGAGGGGATATCCATTTTATCAACCAATAGCAGATGGGCGGAGTGTTTCTGCAAACTCTATGGAAACAGTCTTTAGTTTTCAAATTCTAATTGATGCTGAAGAAATTACACATTTTACACCTTTCAAGATTTACTTTTCGTTTTCACTTGATCTTTCTCATTTATTACAGGCTTGCTTACTTTTATAAATATTTATTTTCAATAAGAAAACGTAAACATTTATTTAAAAAAATAAGCATTTATTTACAACATGAAAAAAGAAAAGAGGCATGAAATTAGTACAGCTCTGTAATTTTTTAAAATTAATTATACAAAAAAACCTGAATCCAATCAGAATCAAGAATTTTAGAGAGCCATTTAAATATATATAATTATAAAACATTATCTTCTGTCTTATGACTGTTACAGCTTAGTGATCTGTTGTCCATAAGCCAAATTTCTAAGTAATAATATTTTCTGTGCTGCATCTGTTTTCCTCTGTTTACAGGAAATGTTTTATACAAAGTTTGATCAATGGGCCCATACACACAAATTGCAGTGTCATCTCTGTACACACACACACACACACACACACAAGCACAGTAAAACACTGAACAGCTCAAACTTCCTGTCAGTACAGACTGTGCGTCATTAAAAATGCATCTAAACAGACAGCAACGATAGGAACAAACCTCTGGGGCAAGTTGGACTGAAACTCTAAGCACACAGAGCTGGACAGCAATGCAAAGTGATCGAACCACTGCAACAAATACCCACGATGCCTAGCCTTGCTCTGCTTACAGCTGTGCCAAGTCTCCAGGGGAATATTTACACATCACTCAGAGTCAGACTAACCCAATCTGTTTATAAAAGTCTAAATGTAAGGAAAGGACACACAGTCCGAGCGTCCTTCTCCCACTCCTTCTCTCACAGCAATGTCAACTGAATCAATGGCACATTTGAAGCTGCTTCTGGGCACTGTGGTGGTCTGTGGGTCTCCAGGGCCTTACTGCTTGTTTGGGTCCATGTCTTTCTCTCTCTCTCTCGCTCTCTCTCTCTTCCAGGATGCACTGTTCTGTCAAGGCTCTTTCTCTCTGTTTCCCTAACTCACCCATCTTCATTCTCCCTGCAGCCTGGCTAATGTGCTCATGGATCACTGCAACCGCCTGTGTGCATGCTCCAATGCAAAGTTTCCAACAGACAAGCCCAGAGCAAGTTAGACTAAGTGAACTGGAGCTACTGGATATGTGAGTGCGCTTCAAAACTTATTCTTAGTTCCGTCACTCTAATTTGATTGAACAAGGAGGCATTTCAAGACTCCAATAGCACTGAAACCCTTAACTGTAATTTGGCAAGGATCCAAATGGATGAACACTGCAAGACATTCTATTCTTAAGTATTTTTAAGTTCCCAGTTAAAATATGTAAAACTTATATTTATTTCCAATAACTATATTAAGACTTGTTTTCAGAGAATGTATTTTTAACACGGTTGTATTTAATCGGGTTTTAAACGAGTGGGGGGGGGGGGGGCTTCCAGTGCAATAAATAAATACATAGTTCACCAAAAAAAAAGACATTTAGTCACCCTCAAACCTGTATGAATATCTTTCTTCTGCTGAACACAAAAGACGATATTTAAAGAATATGGGTAACCAAACAGTTGATGGACCCCATTGACTTCCATAGTATGAAAAAATACTATGAAATTCAATGGGGCCTGTTTGGTTACCCATATTCGTAAAATATCTTCTTTTATGTTCAGCAGGAGAAGGAAAATCATACAGGTTTGGAACAACATGAGGGTGCGTAGCCTAAATGACACCAGTTTTATTTTTGGGTGAACTATCTTTTAAAAAACAAGTGAAAAAAAATCTGCCAATGAAAAAACAAACAACACTCCCAATACGAGAAGGTCAGTCGGTACGAGTCAAGGCTTGGAAGTAGCAGTGTGTTTAGTGTTAAAACTCAGCAGCTGTGAGATACTGTGGACACATGCCAGCGAGGTGCCAAGCGCAACGGCTTTCCTAACATGTTATTAGCTGTTTTCTCAAATGTGCACTTGAACAGTTTGTTGTTGTTAGTTGGTGGTTTGAGGGTCTGTTTTACCCAGTTACCAAGCAACCTCTGATCATGCCTCTTTGATTGACAGCACATTTCCACTCAGCTGCGTTACGATGTTAGAGAAAGCAGGTTTTCCATATGTCAAACCAAAGAGAAAAGATAAAAGACAGAGATAGCTAGAGATGGGAGAGAGAGAGCGAGAGAGCATGTAAAGACAGCACCACATATTGATGGACTACTTCCTACTATCAATTTCTCTGGGTCAGATTTTCTGGGCTATCACTTTCCAATGATGCATACCAGGATGTGGCACAACCACAAAGCATATGGCCACAGTATGTGTATGGATCTTATATTCAACATGAAATGGCATTCAAAATCCATTTGACTGTGCTACATATTTCAGAGCAAAACAGGATTTGTAAGGAGAAAAAAACTATTTATTTACAATATTAATGATATGTTAATATTAATTAATACAATAGCTAACATAAAATAACAATGCACAATGCTTTTATAACATGCAAGTTAACTTTAATCTCATACACTACTGTTCAAAAGTTTGGGGTCCGTATGACTTTTTATTAAAGAAATCTATACTTTTATTAAGCAATGACATTAAATTGAAAGGTGCAATAAAGACATTCAAAAGATGTCTATTTAAATAAATGCATCATTTCATGTTGACTTTAATTGTCTAGCCGTTCAACACACTTCCCTTACACACAATTCTGATCCTCAATGACAGTCAATGGATGCATCTTTTACTTGACCTGCTCTTGACAAGAGTACACAAACACTGAGACTCCCAATAATTATATTAAGACTTGTTTTCAGAGAATGTATTTTTAACACGGTTGTATTTAATCGGGTTTTAAACGAGTGGGGGGGGGGGGGGACTTCCAGTGCAATAAATAAATACATAGTTCACCAAATAACTCTCAATAACTCTCTGAGGTGTGTTTGTGCGTGTTTTGAACTATTGCGAGTTATTAACTGTGTTGATAGACAGGATAAAACTCATTCACCCTAAGGAGAAACACAGCTGAAGTGCTTGCGTGTTTATATCTGTTTATATAGTGTGAACTGTATACATTGCATACGTGTTTAGATGGGAGTGGGAAAACGGTGTGGGAAGGCGAATCTCTTTTTCTCTCTCGTACACAGATAATGAGAATGAGAAATGTGCGAATAGCTGCTTTTATTAAAAAGGAAAAGTTTATAGCTGCCTGTGGCCTCATAAAGCCCCAGTGATGGAGCGCAGGAGGGAGAGGCAGTGAATTATTCTCATTCCTTCTCTCTCTCTCTCGCTCGCTCGCTCTAATAGGCCTTTGTTTCTTTATCTTTGCTGTCAAGTTTATTAGGAAGCACTGTTTAAATTTAGTTTGGAATTGTACCATTCTGTATCAGGTAACACATTTAAGCCTTAGTAGGGTAAGAAATCTCCCTTGTTCCACATAGACGAATAAACAAAGGAGACCAGCTATAACTTTCATGTGAAATTTCTGCAACGCTAGCAGTACAGAAAAAATAATAACCATTTCCACAAAAGGTTTCTACACGCCATTTCAGCCCTGTCTTCCATAGTTTGGACAAACATGTAGACCCACCCCCAAACTCATGATTTCTCCCTTTTTTATGTATTGACAGATGTTAGCTAGTCAAAAAACACAGGTGTTTGATCCACACTACCTATCTGATCCAGGGGATATAAATGTTTTTCCTTAGGCCAACCACATAACGCTGAAAAGACAGTTTCTCCCTGAAGTCGGAGGGCAAGTGCTAGACAAGACTTGCTCTGGGAATCTGCAGCATAATGCTAATTCATTACTCCGAAGCGGTTGCTTTGCTGTTAAGAATGATGCGAAGAAATTGACAGGCAAGTGTGTCAGAACGTAGCCGAAGTAAGAATTGAGGGACCTCGCTGGTGGGTATGTTCAGCTCTTTGGCGATATCCAAATTATCCAATCGCTCCCTATTGTAGCGGGTGTATTATTGATATGTAAAAGTCTACACCCTGAATATAAGACAACCAAATTTTTTCAAAAGCATTTCCAAGAACAGAAAACACTTATATTGGGAGCAATATGGTAAGTTGTATATAAATAAGTTAAGTACTACAATTACTAAAAATAAAATAAAAAGACTAATTCAAAATATTGAGGAAAAACAAAAACTAATAAAAATGGCAAAAGCACACAAAACTACAAACTTAAAATTCAGTTAAAATGAAAATGTAAAAATAAAATAAAAATAGTAATAAATACTATAATATATAAATAATACTAAAATTACACTGGGCTAAACATGCTAAAGCTCTCACTTCAAATTGAACATGGCGACTGCTTCAATGTAGTAAAAAAAAAAAAAAAAACATTAAACGGTATTACATTTGAGATGACAACTCTTCAAAAATTCAAACTAGATAGCAGAGTGTACAATACACTGTATAATGCATCATTAGGGATGCAGCTAACATTTTTAGAACGTTTCAGGAGGTCAAGCTACAAATGGCTTACTTATGTCTCTGTTAATTAAACTGGCATTAGAAAGTGTTTTATCATAAAAAAAAAATGACAGGTCACCTTTAAAGGAATATTTTGGGTTTTTCTATATCCTTATTACCATGCTGTCAAGTCGACTACCTCAGGCAATAATTTCCAAACATTCCTCTCTGTTTATAAACACACAAGACATGCGTTTACAGTAAGCACACAATTATTGTCTGAGGTAATCATCAGCATGCCACAAATGCGGCACGCAGACGTCAGGTCGCAATAAACCCAGAATATTCCTACAGCATTCCTCCCTTCCCCCTCATTGAGGAGGAGAGAGATGGGCAACAGCTGCTCTTGAGGTAGAGGTACGAATTCTTAATGACAGACCGCTCCTTTGCCCCGGCACTCTGGGTCACATCAACAGATCTTGAAACACTTGTGTCGTTTACTGACGTAGGCCCATCCGTCGTTTACGGCTCTATCGCTTTGCCCTGTTTACACTGCCCAGCTAGGCCAGAAACCTTCTGACACTTGGTTTCCTTCCTGTTGTTCCTCCCAAACAAAGACATAAAAAACCCTGTCTTGACTCCTTGCTGAGCCTGTGTGCAGCTGTTGGGTGCTGCTTTCCACTTGGCTCACTCCTGCTGTGGGACGAGCACTCTGAGGGGGATGGAAACAGCTGTTTCTCATTCGCAATCACACGTCAGTCAGACTCAAACACATTCTCTCTTTATTATGCCGCGCTGCTGGCGAAGAAATTACGTGTTTGAGAAAAAGAGAAAGACTGAATAAAGGAGTCCTGCTATTTTTACTTAGGTACACAACTTAAGTGTAATCCGTCCACTGTTAAATGGAAATGCAAAGATAACTGGATTTTTGGTATAAATGACAAGCAAGCGAAATTTAATAAGGTGTTCACCTAAAATGAAAATTCTGTCAATATTTATTCACTCTCATTGTTCTAAAGTGGTTTTACTCTTTCTTCCTTTAAATACAAGGTGAATTTTCAAAATTACAAAAAAGTACCATAAAAAAAAATTAAAAGTCCATTTTGAAGTAATACGATAAATAAAGCGAAAATGTTATTTTTGTTATTCATTAAAAAAATCTTCCCCTTGCTATACAGTGCACGAATCATATAATCCACTTTTATAGTGATTTTGTCATTTTGGAGCTTGATGACAGAACACACATGAAAAAAAAAACTTTTGAGGAAGAAAAATTAAAGTAATTAATTTAAATGTAAATGCAATGGGGTCCAAACAACATTGGACCTAATTGTCTTTCATTGACAAAAACAACACAGACATTTTTCAAAAC
The DNA here is from genome assembly GCA_030578275.1 of Meda fulgida. Taxonomy (NCBI): domain Eukaryota; kingdom Metazoa; phylum Chordata; class Actinopteri; order Cypriniformes; family Leuciscidae; genus Meda; species Meda fulgida. Next base: position 8,013,248 of record CM060626.1, read on the forward strand.
ATCAAACATCCACAGAAAAAAGAAAGACATAAAAGGTTTTCTACATGAGAGTGAGTAAATGACAGAACACTTTTGGGTGGACTATCCCTTTAAAAGACAAAAATGAGAGGGAGATGAAAACAGAAGAGATGAAGAGAGGGTGAAAAAGAGAGACCGGCAGAGGAACGGTCTGCTGGGAGTTGTGAAGTATTCCCATAGGCTCTGTTCTTCACATTACAAAGCACACTGTCTCTCTGAAATAAAACTGTCCCATCTTGGCTGCCCAGCTGTGCTTGCCTGTCCCATTTTCTCTCTCCTTCTCTCCCTCCATCCATTCCTCACTCCTGGTGCTCCTTGGCATTCAGGGAATAAAGACAGCCTGAATAAGGTCTTTCCTTCCATGTGGGAACAAAACCTCCAGGCCCAGTGAGTGACGTCTCTGAAGAAGGCTGACCTCTGACTGCTGAAATCCACTGAGACAGGGATTCGCTAACGATCTCATGAGCCCCAGTACAGATGAAAGGCAGAACGGAGGAGGAGAAGAAGAGGAGGATGAGAGGCAGGAATTAAATCTTAATGAGTGCCTTCATTTATTTTGCCAGCCAGTTTGTTCACTAGTATCAGATCGGATGTTGTTGCATGTAAACAAAAACATACAAGATCAGACTTTTCTGCATCCAATTTCATCTGATCTATAAATGCAGCATTGGTGAGCATAAGAAAATTCTTTCAAAAACATTTGAAAAATCTTACCAAACCCTAAACTATTGAATGGTAGTGTAAAATCCTTTCTTCTTTTAATACTGGATTTAGGCATTATTGTTATGCAATTTAAAGGGTTGTCTGAAAGTTCTTGTATCACATGCAGCTCGGATAAAGTGTGAACTTAAATAACTAGAATTGACAGCAATTATTTTCAATATGAAAACATTTCATTCTCAATACAAGTTGTGGTTATAGTGGCATATTGGCTAATACATTGTGTTCTAATTGGTTAGAGTCAGGAAAGTAATTACATATAGGCCATACTGTACATGGTTTTAGTCCGAATTCTTGCATTTAAAAACAGTTACTGTAGATGAAGCGCAACTGATGAAATGTAACAGGATAGATCACAGGGGTCCTGAGACACATTTTTAAAAGCTGAACAACTTTTAACTTGCCACATCATCTTAAAAATGCAACAGACATGGTGAGATGCAATTAAATAGCAGCTGTACACACATTTTGAATGCAATTTTAAATATGATCTGAAATCCTGTCATGTAACCTATATCTAAAACCCATATTTTTTTCTCATCATAATTCAAGATTTATCATCATTGAAGACCAGGTCTTGTCTGAAATCATCACTTGCACTGGAGTCCACAGGACTTCCTGTGGTAAATCATGCAGAAAGTATGAGCGATGAATATTTTACTATTTATTTTAGAAAAAAAGGCCCCTCACATTTGCATGCCATTGCAGTAAGCCACATAGTGACACAGGCTGTTTATTTAGTTATGAACCACATGGGAAGACAAATGCTCCAGAAGTAAGAAGTAACTTTAATACTTAAAGGCAGGGTGATTTGTCACAGAATTTCTTTTTGTTATGCTGGTTGAAAGTCTCTTAACATCCTGATAGCAATCACTAAGTTAAGTGGTCTAAATGTATTTATGTATATATCGTCTGTGGAAGGTGTAGAACTATAAAATGTTCATCCAATCATTGCATTGCATTCATCCAGTGATATGATACCTGCCTGTCAACGTATGTATTTTCATCTCCGTTTCATGCTATTCAGAGTTAGACTAGCCACCTTTTACAGTTCCTCCTGAACTAAAAACAACCAGCTTATGCTGCATTCACGCCATAACAACTGTAATTTGTAAGAGGAGGAAAGAAACCTGTGATGTTATACGGTTCATGACTCAAATTTGTCTTTCAATGGCAACGCTATCAATACTAAAATATATATCTGCAGCAGTCAGGTGGTATAACTAGAGCTCTGTAAGTTGTTTATGTTCATTATTATTGTAATGTTGTGTGCTTTGAGACATAAGATAGTTTAATGCTGTCTCTCATGATGCTTTTGTTTGATCCCTGCTGCGTTTATGTGTTTTGGTGGAGGCGTGGCTTTGGAGACGCTTTAAAGGGAGGGTGGTATCTTATGCATTTAATGCTAGCTCGCAATTGCTAGCCTCTCTGAAAATTGCCTACCCTACCTTTAACTGAACGGTACGGCAATTTTTTTTTAAATAATAAAATAAATCTAAAAACAGAATGATATGATAGATATTTGTTATTTAAAACAAGGTAAATTATAAAACAAACCATGTCTAATTTTCTAGCAAGCTTAAAGCTAAATTAAATTACTCTGGCTGGGAATCACTGATAAAGTAATGTCTGGTGCTAAAATGGGATGTATGAAGTCAGACTGGGAAGAATGTGTGCATGCACATCTATAGGCTCCAGTGAGCTGAAGCAGCACTGTTCAAGCTGAGTCAGGAAAAGGCATTAAACTCAAGTAAACACACATTCACACCAAAACTAACAACACAGCAGCGCCCTGAAGGCGAAACATCTAACCATGTTCTTAATCTAACAATAACCTCATCCTCCTTCCGAGTACAAGGAACAATACACGCTTGACTTAAACATCCCTAAAAAAGCTCATTAACTACATAAAACAGGCCGAACTGGCTGAACCGCAGCGCCTGATTGGCTGCAAACTCAGCAGCTCATTAGAGCCTGAAAGCTGCACATTATAGCTGTATCGAACTCTTCTCCTCTCAATCTCCATCTGACAACATGATCTGCTACAATAAAACAATTAACCTTGAACCGAGCAGGTCACTTACCAGCTAATCAATCCCAAAGATAGGACACACACAGGCAAATACACACACAGGCAAATACACACTCATCTGTACACATGCGCCACGTCTGGCTCATAAAAATCTCATCAAGGCCGTGACGAAAGATTTTATAGTGATAATTACGTTATTGAAACAGTCAATTGAACTAATAGAAGTCAATAAGACTGTGGAAAATGTCGAACATGCAAAAGGTCGAAGACAACAGCTGCCCTTTCATGCGCGATGTGACATCCGGAAGGGAAGTTGATTAAAAAGCATTAAAAATCACATCTACTGAAATATTTTCAAGAAATACAGCCAGCTTCACTCGAGTTGGCCATGAGCTCATGTTTTAAGATCAGAGTCATGTACCATACTAGATTTTTGATGAAAAGAATGTGTTGTCAGTAACAGAGAAAAGGCCTCAAATTCCACAAACTTAATTCCGCAATTCCAGGACAACATGAACAGATCTGCATTTATTACATTCTAAAATGAGAAAATAACAACAGTAAATCTCTTGGAAATATATGTGGATTTTTTTTTACAGATTTAAAAAATTGGGTCTCTTGTTTTTAGGCAGACAAAGCATGGCAAATCAACACTTTATTGAACATCTGTCCCCGTTTACACCGCTCAGCTAGAACGATCCACAAACTGAAACTACTATGACACCATTTAGGTGTCCAAAAATGGATCCGGTGAGGTCTTTGATCACTCGCAACCCTTTCTGACAAACATGGCGCTGTTATGTTTATTTAACGTGAGGAGAGCTGATGGAAAAGTCTGGAGGCTGCACCTGCGTCTCAAGGCAACACATGTCTCATCTTTTTTAATTACCGACAGCCACTTCCTCCACCATAATCACACCCATAATTTCCTGCACAAATGTCTCTAATTTTCCAGGTCATAGGGGCTTACAGAAAATGATAAAGCCAAACATCTTATTTCAGTGGTAAAGCTAGGAGAATATTGGATGACATTAAAAAAAGAAGAAGAGAGAGAACCAGTGGAAAAGAAACAGTCTACAGTGCCACCAGAAGAGATTCCCATAGGCTTCCTATTGAGACATAATTTTTCACTACAGTGGGAAGAAGGAATGCAGGGAGAGACACTAATCCGCTCCTCTTATCTGGCCTTCAGTTCTAGAAGACAACAGGTCAACCATCTCACCCCCACCAAAAAAAAAAAACACATTGTCTGGGGTCTGGCTTATGGCTCTGGGGTCTTATGCAACAGCAAGCACAGGTCATCAGATTGTGAACCATCAAGCCAAAGTTAATCCTTTTGTGTCTGTCTCTATGTTCATATCTGAATGGTGCTACAGATTAATCCACAAAATCGGATGAATACTCTGCCATTGTCTTATGATGCATGGGTCAATGTTGTGTGCATAATGGAGCATGTACAATAAAGCAATAAGCCACGAGAAGCATGTGAGATCTGATGTGCCTAAACACCCTTAAACACTAGAAACTACAGTCTCAAATGGCTTATTGCTTTAACAAAAAGTGGCAAGAGCAGCCTGATAAAAGAACCCAATATTAAAATAATTGTTTTAATTTTTTAAGCATTTAAAAGACCCTAAAAGATTTACTATTTTACAATACATATTAAAATACTACTACTACTAATAATAATAATAATAATTCTTTCAAAAAATAATTAAAATGTATTATTAATAATAACAAAATAGCCTATGTGTTGCTGGTCCTAACTTGCTGGATTTAGAATGGTTTTGGGCACTCATCAAGTGAAATGCCAGCTAGATGAACTTAAGATCAGCTTGATCAGATTGAGAGACCAGTTTGACAATCTTTAACAAGGTAAGTCCACTATCTTATGCTGTTTGTTGTTGAATGTTTTAAAAACAATGACTAAAACATAGCTCATTCAATAAAACTGTCAGAATACTAATGTTCTAATATATTGATACATTTGCTTTAAATATAATACTTAAAAGTCTCTTCTGAGACCTTTAAAGGTTAAACCGTTGTGCTACCCAAACAAACAAGGAGGGCTTAAAGGTGACCTTGCTGACATTCAGCTTGTTGACTAAAGCATATGCAACAGTCCACATTCCAAACCAATGTGGAACTGTCCGTTGATGGGATGAGATCAATAAGACAGAACAATAGAAAACCCTGGGAGCAGGGGCACCTTGACCTTAAGAATAAACCTACCCATTTGTCCCTCCTGAAGCGACCGACAGGAGGTCAAAGGACATACTGGACCAATCTTACCTTCATTAAATGAGGGATTGCTTCGATTGTTACTTTAAAGGTGAAATATGTAAATTATGAACCACTAGTGGCACCAAACAAAACTGCAAAAAACAGCTTTCTACAAATAGTTCCACCATAAACTCATGCAATTGGTTTTCAGGCCCGTTTAAGTCAACAAATCCTGCAAAAATGTGTCCCACATTAAACTGCCATATAAAAGTATTTACACATGGTAAAAAACAGACTTTGCCTTCAAGTCTGAAAAAACATAGACAAATGTGAATAGACTGGATTGAATTGAGTTATTACCTTCTTAGACTAAATGGTTATGATTTATTAAAGGGCCGTGAGGGTTTGCTGTGCATGCAGAATGGCAGCACCACCACCTCCGCCGCAACAAACAACAGCTGTTTCTGCTACAAATAGCCTTGCTGATTATGACTAACATATGTAAATTACATCTAGCAATGTCCTACTAAATCTCTATGGTATATATTTAGTAGTCAGATGCGAGACATAGCAGGGGCAGACTGTAGCCATCGCGTAAGACTGCCTAAAACAGTAACAGAGAACTAAAGGATATCAGCCACAACAATGCAGCCACAGACAAAGACCTAAAATGTGTATTTGAGTGCAATTAGAGCAAAATGGACTCTAACATGAGGAGTCCTGAGGATTGCATGCATTTAATCGTCCTTGTACATGCTTGACTAACAAACAACCCCACTGACATGGGAATTACACATCCAGCCCTGGCAAGGAGCAAATGTAGGGCAAAAATAATAAGCTTTCCACTCGACTTGCATTGCGGAGGTGGCACTGTCTAGCATACAATGCACTTAATCATTGCGCAAATATGCTTTAAGAAGCTAATGGCTAATGAGCAAAAATGATGCAAAATAAAGACGACGGTTATGCCATCCTTTGCCTCACAAATGAACTACTGTCAAAAAGAAAACTATAACATTGAGCGGAATCCAAATGAACACAACTGCATGGAGCAGTCAAGACAAGCTAGTGACATGGTGATTCGCGGCTGTTGAAGGGTAAACATTGCAAAACAAAGACTTCACAGATACTGAGCAGTCTTTATCACTTTCTTCGCTTAGGGACACACCTCCATGACAACCGACACAGGTACAACACAGCCACTGTTCTCTCAACATTTGGCAGGAGCTGTTAACCTTATGCAAGGCCTTATTGTGCACATAATTCATTTTTCAGCTCCCCGTCAGTCATCTGATTAGTCATACCATGTTTTTCCAGGTGGAAGTGAAGAAAGCAGAGAACCAATTATAGGCTTGTTAAGAGGTGGCATTCCTCAAATTTTCACCCTGAAGGCTTGTGTGGCAATTCCCCCTACTTTACGAAATTAAAAATATCTAATTGTGAAAGTTTTGCTCAATCTGCTTGTGTTAATGAAATGCTCAAGGTTTGGTATTTCCACCCATCCAACAGACAGAGAGATGGGGAAATTGATGTCTTTGAACACTTCACGTAGATTTGCCTGTCCCAATTTGAAGTCCCTCTTTGTGGTAGAAACCTCCAAAGAGTCCACTTAGCAAGCGCGAGAGAGTCATATTAGTCCCGCTGAGAACAGAGATCTGGTTCAAAGACAGAGTGAGAGAAAAGCCAAAAGGAGACGGCCCTGTGTGCATCAGCCAGCCTTCTAAAATCTCCCCCCTCTCACAATGAGCGTAGATGCTTGAATGAGATTTGGTTCAGCCAAAGGAGAACTGTGGAAATCTATCTGCTGATATTTCAATCCTCGTCTCCAACTCGAAACAAAGCCCCGCACAGAAACAAACAACGTAGAACCCAATGCAGATACCAGCGCTCCAGTGCTCTAGTTTTTTGTAGCATTTGCCATTTTAAATATTGAGCAGCTTGTCATCCGAGGTTAAGCTCATGAAGAAGGTGGAAACGAAGAGGGAATATCCCAAAAGATGGCGGAAACGTACAAGCCTGAGTGAAAGGGTTTGAAATTAAACTACTGTAAATCAGTAAAAGGCATTTGGTGGGGTTGAGACCCAACTGGATGAAAGTGAGTGTTACAGTGTCAGGTGTAGAGGCAGATGGCAATGTGCATCTGATAGGGTTTGCCAGCAGCCTAGCTCTCTTTCCCATGGGCCTTTGCATTAGGCAGAAAAGAGGGAACGCTCCAAGATGGATGGGTTATTATTATGAGGCTGGGGCTGCAAGTTATTAAAGATGTTAAATATAAAGCAGCCGATAAAATATAAAGGAACACTTGGCTTGCATAAATATAAATAATTGACTCACCCTCATGTCATAACAAACCTGCATGATTTTCTTTCTTTTATGAAACACAAAAGAAGGTATTTTGAATCTCTAGGCACCTCATGATTCAATTACGATTCAGAGGGCTGCGATGCAATGCCAAAACAATTATCGATGTATCTTTTTTTTTTTGACTACTTGGTACTTTTAAAGCAAAGTATTTATAATGAATCATACAGAATTTACTTCCAATTTTATTAATAAAACAAATGGAAGTGATTTGGCAAGTCAACTGTAAGGTTACATTTGCCAGCATATGTCCAAAAATTGCAAAGAACCAACAGGAAAAGAAACGTGTGTCTGTAGCAGCATACTAGTAGTAAATGAATACAAACGTCAGCATATTCTGAATCTCTAACATTTAACATTAGACTTCGAACCAACATCCTCCTGTTATGTGCAATGAGCAATATAAACCCAATATAATCCTTCAGACAAGTTTGCTGTAGCAAAATCACAAACAGCTTTCATTCATAAATATAGAATTATGTACCAGCAGCTCTCATACAAAAATAATGCTTGTGGACTTATGCTTGTGGACTTGTGGACTTATACTTCTGAATGATTAGTCACATAAAAAGCTGCTCTTATACACGACTAAATAATAAAGAGTTATTGAATATTCTGCCGTATACCACAATCAAAAACAGCATAAAAAAAAGTAAAGGAACATCTGCAGAGAGCACAGTCAAAATGTAACTTTTTGTGACTGGCATTGCACTGTGCCTGTGGAGGGCAGTACAGTAAACCTACGTATAACGTCCGTATAACAGATCGGATTACAGCATATAGATGTAAAAACTACACAATACAGAAAGCAGCTCTCATACAAAAAATACAAAATAGGTTACAATGAAATTGCTAATTTTCCATACATTAGCTTTTAACGAAGAGGGTGGCATTCGGATTTCGCGCTCAGCCATTATGTGTCTCTTAGAGGTCGATTGATTAATCGGTCGAGCGATTAATCGGCCGATTTTTGGCATTTTTAATATAATCGGCATCGGCCAATATCCAAGTATATCTAGACGATTATTAGGCAGGCGCATCTGTGGGCAGCCTAGTGTTGTCGTGGAACACGTGTTTGACGCACGCTGCCGCTAGAGTCATTTTCCAGTCGAGTGAGCAGACCTCATCCAGTGCCTAAGGAGCTAACGTTAAGGATTCAATTCTTATAACTCCTTTATATTTACTTAAAAACTTTTGATATGTTACTGCCAACTTCGAGAAAAAACCTGAATAAGCGACATGACATTCGGCTACTTTGGATCATAGTTGAAGTTGCATTATCACAGAAGAGTTGCTATCATGTCACAATAAGTAGCAATAATTTTGCAATTACAGAGTGAATCTGAGACTTTTATTTGTTCTGTTTGTGTGTCTTATATTTGAGAGGGTTGTCACTCAATGCAGAGAAATAAGTAATAAAAAAGAGACCAACGCACTATAGGCTAGTGACAGACTGGCTTTGCTTTGCTAGCGGGTAACGTTAGCTACAGACAGACCCGGTGCTAATACGGCACTGGAACCTTAACGACCGTTATCTACCGCACCGAATATCAACGCGGATTTCTGTGCTTCAGTTCGGTGCTCCTGTTATGCCAGTGCTTCTCTTGGATGCTCAGAAAACGGACGTTAGAATAACAGAAACATCGCTTCGCTGCAAGTGACGCTAGTAAGCACTCAGCAGCGAACTTTAACATACCATTAGTTAGTAGCTGGATTAAACATGGTTAAAATGCTGGCCAAACAGTGTAAAGTGTGACTGTATTTCACTGTAGACTAATAGGTCCAACAGCGGATGCTGTTGTCTGAAGAACAACAGACGGACGGTGCGATGTGGTGCATTTTAAAGTTTTTGTAAAATATCATTTTCCCATCTGGTGGTTGTTTTTGTCATTCAACAGCAATTTACTAGTGAAATACGTTATTGTTACAAGTTAAATAAAATAAAATATAATAAATCTTATATATAAAAAATTATTAAATCATTTAAAGTTTTTTTCTCCTTTTTTGTGATAATTAGGTTAGGTCCATTTGTCTTTGTCCGTCAACAAACAAAACAAACCAAAAATACATGTTTCAGGACATTTTTTGAGAGGATAGAAAGAGGATAGAAACGTTTTTAGCCTTATTTTACTTACAATGCACTGAATTATTAGCTGAATTATGAAACTTAATTTATAAGTGCAGATTGTTCATTGTTGAAGTGTTCAATAAATGTTTTTGTTGAGAAAGTTTGTCTATGTTAAGTAATTATTATTTCTTTTACATTTTATCTTTCAAATAGAGGTTAAAAACCAAGCACATATCGGCCAAATATCAACCAAAATAAATCGGCAGCATTAATCGGCCGTCGGCCGACCCGGATTTAAAAAGATCGGTATTCAGTTTCAGTTTATTTATTTTGTCATTGTTACAGGATAACAACGAAACATTGTTAGAGAAAAAAACAATGTATCAGTATCGGCATCGGCGTGAAAAAAAACATATCGGTCGACCTCTAGTGTCTCTGTTAAGCGCACGCCACAGACTGTCCGGGCACTGTGCTTCAGATTTCCACCTTTTGCGTTCCGTCAATATTACGTTATTAGAAGACTTTTTTTTTTTAAGAAAATCGATTTTTGACATAGGCTAAGTGAATCGATTCAGAATCGTCCACGTCCACATTGCGATGCATCTAAGAATTTATGTTTTACCCCACCCCTATTTTCAAGAATGTTTTGGTCTACACAATGAAAGTTAATAGGGTCCAAAACAACATGTGTTGTTCTGTGTTCCACAGAAGAAAGAAAGTCATAGAGGTTTATAATGACATAAGTTTAAATATTCAACCTATTCTTTTAAGATGGAGAGACTGTTAGATTAGGCAGATAGAACAATGAAGAGCAATATATAGATGTAAAATGAAGCAGAAGTAATTTGGTAATATAGGCTAATTACAGAACCATTAAGGTTTCCAGTGCAAGCCTTGGCCTTCCTTTAAATTGCCAGCACTCGTATCGCAGGCTGTTCCCTCTGTCTCTATGTCAGTGATTATAAACAGTTCTGCTAAAGTCACATGACTGCAATACAACACCTATAGCCTGACCTTTAAGTTCTGAGATAACATCCATGCTTCATTGCAAACCCTGAAATGAAACAACAGAAGCGAAACAAACCAATGTTTTATAGTCTATTAGCCACACAATGTCTTGGATTCAGAATTCCAGGGTGCTAAGGCCAGGTTATTCTTCCAGGAATGTCAGGAAAGTCACTCAAGCAGAAGTGAGAAGGGAAGTCTGAGTTGGCATCACCTCTTTAGGGTTGTCTAGCACAATAAGGATGAAATGGTTTACTCTATATTGACCTGAAAACCGAATCCCCAAACCTTCAGGCTGCGGAAGCGCCATAGGAAGACACTGCATTGTGTCTCCACCTTCAAAAAGAGCCATGAAAGAGAATGGGAGGAGGAAGAAAATAGCTGTGAACTCAATGGCAGACTAAAAGGAAACCTTTTCTTGCAACAAAAGCTTGCATTGGGACAAGAAAAGTAAAACTATACATCAGAAAGAATTGACAAAGCTTTATCTACAAAGAAAAAAAAAATCAGGAAAACACTAACAAATGTCACCCTAAATGTCCTCATGAAATGGTAGCCTTGGTAGAAAGCACATTTGGAACGTTTTAAAATTGACATTAGCAGTTGGAAACCGCTGCTGAATATACAGCCGGCTATATTAAACCAATTAGCCTATAATGTTCATCTTAACAAGAGGATTGCGGGCTATGTAGGGTACTGGAAGAGTGCCAGGGATGGTGGATGGAAGGTGGGAGTTTGTGGTCCCATTTAAGAATTCACTATCTTGCTCACAAAGGTGCACATTAAAAATGGAGTATCCGAGGTCACTTTCGGCCAAACTGAAGTAACGTTGATGGAGTGGTGCAGTGATCCTTTCCTGTACCCATGCAGGGAAGCTGAGAAAGGTCTGGCTATTGATTCCTTGGGCAACAGATGGCCATAGCTAATCCCTGTCTGTGTCCATGCATTCTGCCGATGCTATCCATCATAAGAAAAATAAAATCACTCACTACTACTACCAGCAAATTAACAATGTATCCTTTGTAATCATCTTCTGAGATGCCCCTTCAAGAGAACAGATTTCAATGCCATCCGACATTTCAAATGCTTTTCATGGTCTTCAGCTGATGTACCCAATCATTTTTTTCCTTCGGAGAACATAATCTTACAAAAAAAAATCAATGAACAAACAGGGTCTTGCATAGATGTGAGTCACTATTTTGGGAGTTTACAGACAGGCAAACAGATTAGGAACTAGAGCATCCGATCTGAGTCTCGAGATAATAAAATACTTCCTTTCTGAGAGAAGCAAAAGACAAACTCTTTCAGAAAGAGGTCACACTTAGGGCAGGGGCTGTTTAGTCTTCGAATTAAGCCATTTGGATCTTGTTCCCTGAGGTGTTCTCAACTCCTGACCTTGATTTGGTAAACTTGAAACACATCCGTACTTATTTCCTTTCCATTATCTGTGAATTATGCAAACTATGCACATAATCTGCCCCACCGTGCAGGATCTGGGTGCTCAAATATGCTCTGATTGTTTACCATCCCTAGGGAACCAGAAATCCACAGAGGAAACAACTAATACTGAGGAGTTTTCCCATGGAGCCAGACACACAAACACACACAACCACCCACACTGGACGGTCGCCTCTGAACAATGAAAAAGGGGAGGAGTCTTCTGATTTGCTTTCTAGGGTCAAAGGGGTCTCACAAGAATTATATAACTCAATCAACAGTCAATCAAGGGCTAGCTCAAACTCAGCTGCATCTAATGGCTATAATTTCCCTAAATCGAATTGCACAAAACATCTGCTGATCCTTCTCTAAGATCTTGAGGTTGGTCAAAGGCCTGAGGGACGAGACCAGAGAGTTGAAGAAAAGACTGCACACTTAATTAGCCTGACCGCACTATGTCGAGAAAGCCGAAAAGTCCCACAGGGTTCACATGAAGAGTCCCTCAGTGCTGACAGGTGCCCACCATGACACCGAGAGAGGGGAAATTAATCCGCTAACACAAACAAATCGCCCTCAGGCCTGTTTTCTGTCAGGGGTAGCGACACAAAGACCATTGATTTGAACTCTCTGAGCATGCAGAAAGTGTTTTTGACGGGTTCCCTGCTGTCAGACATTCGGGGTGTTTGACTTCTAATCCACCCTGAGGGGGTTTCAAATAACCACACAAAGCAGCATGACTATTTATTCAGCAGTATATCACTATTTAAGTGAGAATAATATGAACATTTCACAGAAACAGCACAACATTATAGCTGAAACCAACAGGACACAGATGTGTTTCTTGGTTGGCTCCAAGCCCTGCTCTCAAGAGAAGTGTTTCTGACTAAAATTAGCTAGGCTGAACATAATTACATTGGAGTTTTGATAATTAATTTAACAATAAAATATATGGCAGCTCATGAGATGAGCATTCACAGCCATCTGTACCTCATTTGACATGCAACAAGACATTTGGGCGGATATCTGTAGTCTCTATTTGATGAAGACATTTCATTTACATGCCACTCAGTTTCTAACAGATGAGAACAAAGTATTTGCCTGAATTTGAATAATGGATGCACCTAAAACAAAGACAGCAGAGCTACAAAGGGTTTCAGCCTGCAAAGCACACAAACCCCTCCAATTTGGGCATCAAAAACTCCAAACCCAGGAGAGAGAATAAAACTGGGTAGATTTACTGGGTAGACTGCCAAGATGTTCGGAGCAACAGCTGGCTGCCAAGGTTATTGCTGAAGGAACAAAAAAAAAAACTATTTCTCTTTAAAGCGTTAGAAATTAAGCGAGACTAATCCATTTCAGACCGTTGCAGGGCTTTCAACACCATTGAATAATGAGTAGTTTCGGATGATCTCTCTAATAGGATGAAGACCAGTGACAGAATGAGCATTAACGCTATATTGAAGATAATCAAAATGGTACCGACTGATTTCCTGTTGACAAACACGAAACTAATTTGTTTCAAAATGAAAATGTATATGATCAGTTGTAGACATTTTGCAAAAATTATAAAAGCTCTTTGAGACTGTGAGGCTTTGAAACAATAGTTCTCACAAAAAAGATCAAGCCTCAGCTCATTCCAAACTCGACTTACTTTCTTCTATGGGCAGCAAAAAGAGATATTTTGAAGAATGTCTTTTCCATAATGACAATCAATGACAGCCTTAATAAAGAGCGCAAAATCACCATAGAATTAACATAAAAATAGTCTGCATTAGTTGTGCGCTATTTTTCAAGCCGTTAGAAGCCCTACGATACCTTTGTGAAAGTAAAAAACGAAATCAGTATTCTAAAAGTCATTGTTCACTGAAGATTTGGGACATCTGCCCTTACACTTCTTGGCGAGTTTGTGGGTGAAGCCATACCCAATTTGTGAATGACAGATTTGTTAAAATCTGTTGTTTTTCTTTTATTTGCAGATTGAAGAAATTGCAAGAAATCTGAATTGAATCTAAATCTAATTATAATTTTTAAAAAAAATGTATTTTTCAAATTTTTGAATCTAAAGGCTCGTCTTATGGGATAAAGTGCTGGTTCCACACTTTGAACCAAAGACAGTTCGCTTACTGTTTCATGAAACTGAGTATCCTGCCATCCTACTGATTTTACATAAAGCTTTCTGCTTTATAGTAGGAAAGTAATAGGACTCGCGGAATGATTTGTTCACGAATCAGACAAATCCGATTCTGAACAATTCCGTAGCAGCGTTTAACTGAAGTGAATGGAGAGTGGATAGCGACTTAAATTTCGGCCTGTTCCCTGTTCCTCACACAAAGCTATCACATGGCATCACAAGACATGGAATATAGGCTATATAACGACTCGTGTGGATTACTTTTATGTTTCACGGAAGAATGTCAAAAGGAAGACAAAAGGAAATTAATTAGAGTAAAATGATGACAATTTTAATTTTGGGTGAACTAACGATATAGCCTAACAAGTTTTAAAGTGAAAAGACAAAGACAAAGCGAATAAATATTCAACTTTTTGTACGCAAATCGGAGATAGGCTATAGGTACTATAGCCTACAACAGCCGGAGTGCAAACAATTTTTTTGTCAACGTATTGTATAATGTTTTGTTATTATTCCCCCTATAGGCTATCCCAAACACTGAATGATGCTACGAAACTGCCCGCTGGCATCAGCTACATACAAGCCCAAATGAATGGTCCTTATCTAAAACAAAGCAAACAATTTCCCGCTGCTTTCATAAAAGCATCTATTGTTAAAACCAAAAACACACACGCGCGCTATGGAGCCGGATAGATGGACAAAACAAAACCCACTTCGCGGAGTTCACCTATAAGAAAAAGTTTCTTTCGGAACAATTTCAAATACAAGAGACAGATTCAATTGTTAGTCATCTTACCTCGCCAAGGACGAGACGACAATCCCATTGTATGAGGAAAATTATACAACGAACGATTCCTTGTGTCAATACACGCGTTATTTCCCAAAGAGACGCGCCTTCCACAATAGAAGCGCAACAACTCAACAGATCTCAGGACACAGCGAGCCGCTGACTGACAGCCCCACCGGCACAAAGCCCGCCTCTTCTACGCGCTGATTCGCCGTGGTGTACACAGAACTCCTCCTTCTTTGATAGAGGATTATAATTTGCTATCTGGCCTGTCAATCTCGCCCTTTGACTTTAAAGGGGCTGTTTGGAACATTGTTGTGAGACTCATTTATGTAGTCTCATGTTGAGTAAATTATATTTACCATGTAAATAAGCCTATTAAATCATATTTTTCAGGGATGATAAATAAAGTTCTATTAAACGTCCACTTTTTAAATTAGATTTTAATGTAGGCATTTAAATCTTGGCATTTGTAAGCAAACAATAATTTAATCCATGAAATTGCCTCAGGGTAACAAACCCATAGCCTATATTTACAAGCACATTGTGCATTCTAGATGGCAATTAATAGTGAGGGGATGACGTTGAATAAACAAGCAAAATGTTTAGACTTGGTCACACTACATCCTGGTGGTCATTTAAAAAACTTTTTTGTTATGGGGGAGACGCCTTTCCCCTTCAAGCTTTTTTCACCCTTCAAAATCACAATTAGTGTTATAAATAATTTTAATGAGGATTTGCTTGAATGCGTTTTATTTTTTGCCTTGAAGCAACATTTTGCAACAGTAGAATGGATGTGAACACAGTGGATATGGACAGAATGAAGTCATGTAACAATTAGTAAAGCCTGGTGTATGGTATAATGCAATTGTTACTTTTTCTTTTTCCATTATGACATCAACAGATTGTGCAGTAACTCAATTTCACAATACACAAAAACCCTTTCTATGATGAATTTCCTTCAATTTAATTGGCAGCATACCTAAAAATATACTCCCAAATTTTTTCAAAATTTAACTGAATCAAACATTAACAGCATTTCTACAAATGCATATGCTAATGCATGCAAGAGTGGGTTAATTTGTCATAAATTGAATTTTGATCATGTGAGCCTCATATTGGTATGAATAATCTTACTCGCTCTGGCAAAATGTCAAGTTATTTTTAGATCTGATGAGAGCTACGATATGTGTCATCTTATACATGTAGCTTGACATGGGCTGTGTTTCCAGGACTGTAAAGGGCTTTTATAGTGACCTAAATGTAGGCTATATTACATGTTTTCTTTACATTGGCTTGAAGCAATCAGCATACAAGTCACACTGACACTCATGTGGTTTCAGTTTTATTTTGTGCAAAATAGTGAAAGATGTAAGTGTGAGAATAACAAAACAGCACTTTATGGCCACACGAACACATTAATAATCCCTTCAATGGCATATATGCTCCAAGATAGTGATTTACAAACTGTTTTCTGAGATATGCAGCTTATTACAATAGAGTCTGGTTATAAAGGAGTGCCATATATGCAAGTTTTTTCCCTCTTGACAGTCTTGTAATTATATCAGCAGGATGATGTCTCTGGGACTGATGATTCTGTTGTTAGCTCGTAATGGGTGTGCAGAGGTGTCTTTTTATTGTACATGGGTTAAACCTTCAGCTGTGCTTACCTAATGCTATTAGCAGGACAAGTGCTCCACCTGGAGTTGGGCAATGGTAATTTCAAACTTCTATTGTGTGTCTGCACTGTAGTCTATACAGTGGGTCTTGGATCAACGTTCAGAATGACAGTTTTGCATTACATTTACCATGTTGATATAAGAATACAACTGAAATACAATAATACATGTATAGCATAATAAATGCACAGCAGATAAATGATGAGATGTTCATCCCATCCATGAAATAACCCATCTTGCCAATGATGTGATGAGGTTACATGGGCAAAATAACCATCTCATCCATGGAGTGGGTGTGATACCTGTCCCCTGCTGGTTTTGATTGATAGCCCTGCAATTATAATAAATAATAAAAAAGAAAAGCAATTAACCTGCCATTAAAAGAGGAAATGTAATTGTTCATTTGTTTTTCATTATAAATCTGCATGTGTCATATCAAATACTCATTCATGTTCTCAATTTTAAGCAAATTGTAAGTCTAAAGGGAAATACTGGCCTAATTTTGAAAGCTGCGTTTAGGGCCCAACACAGCTGTCAAACATGGCGATCAATTTCCCGGTTATCCCCATGAGATATTGTCATTATTGCAGCCTGGAGTATTTGTCAGTGTAATAAAGGCCATATCATTTCATGATTAATAACTGGAGCATAAAAATATCTAATTCAATTACAGACAATGTCTTTTTTTTCTCTTCGTCCAGAATTGCTGGTGTCCCAACAATAAAATACAATTCCTGTAGCTCTTTATGCATAGCCTGTACTTCTCCAATGCAACATTCACATTATATTAGATGTTTTATCATTCAATTGCTCAATTAAAAGTAAAACATCAAATGTTGCTCAATGGAGTATTGAAGAATCATCTGAATTGTGCACATGCCCAACAGATGGAGCTATTTGCTAATCACATCACACTTTGGCAGGTCACATAGTATGGCCACTAATATGAATATGGCACAAGTTAACCATATGACGACATGTCAGTGTCTCCAAAGAACGGCACTACTCTATCGTCTAACATTCTATCAAATCATTTTCAGTGATGACCAATTAATTGGACGATTGGACGCAAACCTGAATTTTCAGCAGCCATTACTCCAGTCTTCAGTGTCACATGATCCTTCAGAAATCATGTTGAATTGGTACTCAAGAAACGTCTATTATTATTATCGATGTTGAAAACAGTTGTGCTGCTTATATTTGAGTAAAAACTGTGATACATTTTAATATTTATACATTTCATATTTTGTAACACTGTACATGTCATTTTTGGTCAATTTATTGTGCCGTTGCTAAATAAAAGGAATAATTTCTGTAAAAACGTTTGAACTATATATATATAGGCAAATTGCAGTTTAAAAAATAACAAGAAAACAAAAAAAATATATGACAAATTCAATATCAGTCATTAACCTTTATTGTAAGAATCCTCTCCTACCTGTTTCTTCATCTGTATTTTTTTCCCTAGCACAGTTTGAAGTGAGATTACCCACTCTTCCTCTCCAGATATCTTCCAGTTCCTCTTCCTCCTGCTGAAACAGCCAGTGCCCTGGCTGAAGAAGCTCCTCCGTGCTGATGTCTGCTTTCTTGGTCTCTTTCACTGTATCACTTAAACACACTGCACAGTCTCTCACACCACAGTTTATGATACGGCCTCTCTTACGGGAGCCCTGGCCATTAGGGGACAGGTTTTCTGAGGTGTTTATCTTCACATGTTTGGATGTGTTGTATAAGTGGCCATTCAGGTCTTTTATTTTGGTATGAACACTAAAGCAATTGTGACCACAGGATGAAGAAGGACATAGAGGCCTGCATTGACTGACTGAGGGGGAACCATTGACCACTGGAGGAGAGGCTTTGTGACAGCTCGAGGAATCATTATCAGGTCCTTCATATTCAACTAATGTCAAATCCCTCAAAGCAGGTTCTGTGCTTTCATGCACTTGGTTCAGTTGTTGGGTCTTGACCTCAGGTTCTTCTGTATCTTCAGAATCTTCCATATCTACCGGGTTTATTTCAGTTTGTCTCATATGAATCATTGGTTCCACCTCTAGTTCTAATTGTGGAGTTCGGGTTGATGGTAATGTTTGGTTGTTTGATTCATCATTAATCTGTACAGGTTCAATCTCCTCTTTATTTTCCATGTCCGAGACACTGTTGTGAAAGCTCTTGGGAAGACTGAAGCTAAGAGTGGATCCTAGAGACAAATAAGAGCAGATGTTTTTAACTGCTCCACTTGAAGTCTTGATAGCATTGGGCAAACTTTCTCCTGGAAAAGGGTTGGATTTGTTATCAATGACAGAATCCAACGGTAACATGTTTTTTTTAATGAAAACCTGAAGATTGGAGTTTGAATGATTTTCGTTTGCTTTCCATTCTCCTTCTGGCCAAGTGTTACATCTCCGCCTGAAAATGCTTAAAGATTTCCCAGACCTTTCCAATCTTACATTGCCAAGCGTAGAGTTTCTTCTCTGCTCATCCTCCTTACTTCTGATCGACTCTTTAATCTTGAACAAAGAACTTGCCTTGAATCTATTGTGATTGTAAACCACTCCTCCTTCAGCTGTGACATTTTGCGAGAAGGAGGGCGACTGAACTGAGGAGGAACCCAACTCAGAGGTGGTCATGTCCAGCCCTTCTGCATGTGGTGGGGATAGGACCTCCAAGACTCGTCCTGCAGATCTGTAGCTATCCGAGACGTGTAAATACGTGAACACCTGCCAAAGAAAGATGAATGCAAAACTTTGGATAAGCTGAGATGCAACTTACAATCTCATAAAAACAAACCCCCGGTCAGTTGTTATGGCCCACAAGCGTTCTGTAAAGTGAAAATTATATGGCTCTTGAATGCAAACACACACAGCTGTGATGGCAATAGCTGATGCATGACTAATATGATTCCATGCCAAGTTAATAAATTCTATATGGCGGCTTCACAGCGCATTATTACAATACACACCACCAGGAGGCTTTTCAAAGCCATGCCATGGAAACTTAATCATGAGGTCATTGTTTTACCACATGGGACAGGATGTACAGAGCCGGGAGAATAATAAGCACATGCATGTCTGGTTTGTGTGCGAGCTTTGAGCTAAGTTTGGAATGTGTCTGAAGTTAACGTTTTTGAAGTCTTACTTACTCTATGAGTGACTTCAGCTGCCACTTCATGCCGCAGGTGGTCGTCGCTTTGGTTTTGGTGTGTTTCTAGATTGTTGTGTGTTGCATTTCGCATCAAGTCTTGTGTGTAGTTTGGTGACTGAGGGTTTTGCGCTTGATGCATGACTGATAGTTTTTGCACCTGATCAGAGTCTGGTGATAATCGTAGATTAGATTGGTTGTTGATGGACTGCAGATTCCCTGTTAGGTGGTTGCAAAAAGACGATTCAGTGTTACATGGGGGCAAAAGGCTGAATACTTCCTCTTTGCTTAGTGACTGGATGGGTTCTCCATGGTTTTTGTTTTGCAATTTTCCAAGATTCCAAAAAGGTGAATTTTGTTGGGTCTCTTTACTCATGACTGACTCATTTGGCCATTTCACCAGAAGCATTTCTTGTGGCTGTTGCATTTGCATTGAGTTTTTGTCTTGTGATGGATGTCTGCCCATCTGAAAGCTGCTTGTTGACTCATCATGTATGTCATTATTGTTGGGTGACCATTGCTTTGTCACTTGGTTGATGCCTGAAGACTGTTCATCAAAGGTCAAAATGAGACAGATGCTAGACCCTAGCGATGTCTTTGAAAGGCAGGACTCCTGACTGACAACACTGGACACATCATGTCTCACACTCTGTTGCTCGAAGTTGTTTTGAGATGACTGTGTTTCAGTGGCACCTCCCTTGACCTCTCCATTTGTACTGCACAGACTATCAGAAGGATTTTTGAAAGGCATAGCCTAAACAAGAAAAAAAAAGAATTACAAAAAAATAGCACTTTAATTGTATTATTAATCAATTAAATTATAGTGTTTTTATTTTTTATTTAAAAATTAAAATAAATTTGTATCTTTTTAAAATAAGATCAATAATTTATGAATGAGGGATTAACGCACACTGCATTATATAAAATTATGAAGTTATCTAACATGCATGATTCTGATATGTCAGTAGCAGAATTTTGCTGTGATTTTTTAAAATAATAGCTAAACTATTTAAGAGAATGTTTTCCTTAGTGAAGGATTTCAACATAGTTGTGTTTTATATCTCTTGTATCACTTTTTCCTCTCAAATAATATAGTAATTCAAGTTTTTTTTGTTTATTTAATAAACATTTGTGTATTAAAGGAGAACTCCGGTCAATTTTAACATTGAGCTCATTTTTTTGTACATTTGGAGTGCTGTCAGTACAGACAAAAACGACAAAAATCGGTGTTGCCTACATCGTGTTATCCTCTTTTTAAAATTCGCACCCTGTTGACTTCAATGGGGCAAGTTCTAAACCTGCTTTTAGCCTCTTAACATCCTTGATTTGTCATTAAAAGTGCACAGCCATGTGAGTGGTGTTATTAAGAGTGACCACGGTCAATCTGACTGCAGTAGATGTGAAAGATATTAATAAAAATGATGTTAATTCAGCCAGCTCACATACCTGTATTTACTTCCTGTTTTTGGTAGAAGTCCACAGTAGTCGATTGTCGAGTTCGCGTGCGCGATCATTGGTAACTAAGCAACAGTGGAGACTCAGGCTGTCAGCCGATGACGGTGCTGTGTGGTGTTCGGATATTATGATATTCTATGACATTATGATATGATGTTGATAATGATCGCGCGCGAACTCGACATCTTGCCCCATTGAAGTCAACAGGGTGCGAATTTTAAAAAGAGGATAACACGGTGTAGGCAACACCGATTTTTGTCGTTTTTGTCTGTACTGACAGCACTCCAAATGTACAAAAAAATGAGCTCAATGTTAAAATTGACCGGAGTTCTCCTTTAAGCAGGATAATGTGCAGTCAGATGGCCCTTATTGCAAAATAGACCCCTTCAGGGTGATACAAGATTCTGATGGGGTTCATTTTGCCATAATGATCACATGACTTTATATTATCCCTTACATATTTTAAATTACATCATTTGTAAAAAAAAAAAATCTAAACCTGCTGTTTAGCAGGATCATTCGTTGACTCTGATCTCCCATCCTTGTTTCTTTTAAGCTGCTCTCTTTGAGCGCACCAGTTCACCTGGATCCATCCCAGCATGCTTTGCAACTCATCTGTTCTCTCCTTGATCTAGAGACAGGAAGATGTTAATCAAGAAAACATCATCATAAGGAACATTCTGCAGATGGACGCCGCAAGACAGTTGACATCGCTTTTAGATGACCATGTGGTAACAGTGAGTAAATCAATCACACACTCACAATGTCTTTAAACTGACTCTCATCTTGCATAAGCATTTGACCAGCTGCAGCCAGTTTGCTAAACTCATCCAGCTTTGTTTCAATGCAGTGATCAATCTCTGCGATTTCACTCTCTCTGCAAGCAGAGCTGCCAGCAAGGATACAGGATCTGGTGTTCTCTGTCCACGTACTAAAGGACACAAGAAGAGAGACCATGCTAAACTAATATAATATAACAATACCACATATGGGAAAGTATTTCCTGCTTAAGTTGTTGACATTAAACATAAAATATTCACAATGTATAATTATCAAAATTAGTCAGACGTTCTCTCTTACATCATGGCAAGATAGTTTTCAAAGTAGTCCTGAATCTGGTGAAACTTCTCCAGGCGGCCTCTGTTCTCAGTCATGTTGCGGCCTACTTCCTCCCAAGCCTGCAGGATCGCCTGAACTTCTTCCCTGAGAGGGTCTCTCTCCTCTGGGGTTCCTTGTAGCTGTCTGGCTAGTCTCTCCATGTCTCTCACCTCCGACTCAATTATATTATAATGAGCCTTTGTAAGACAAAAAATGTATTAATTAGAACGACAACCTGATAAAAAGTGTGACATTTATGACTTAAAGCTCATTCAATCCATTTCAGGGTGCAGTGGGAAATATTCAAACCAACAAATCCCTTAGATGTAACCTAAAAATTAATTGAATACTGTTTAATCTTAGCAACCTTCTAATACTTAAAAGCTGGGCCCGTCTTTAACTACTACAGGAAGAAGATATTTTGATGAATGTTGGTAACCAGACAGTTGATGGTAGCCATTGACTTCCGTAGTAGGAAAATACACTATGGAAGTTAATGCTATACCGTCCATTATCTGGTTACCAACAATCTTAAAAATATCTTCTTTTTGGTTCAGCAGAACAAAGAAACTCACACATGTTTGGAACAACAAGTAATGAAAGAAATGTAATTTTTGGGTGGACTATCCCTTTAATTACTGCACTGGGGTCATTCAAATAGTCATTAGTAAATGTTTTTTTTTTTTTTTTATCTGACCTCTAGGTCATCCTGCTGCTCCTGTAGCCCTTCCAGACCACTGAGGTCAGAGTCACAAAGCACAGCCATATCTGCTTCTATGTCCAGGAGGTCCATACTGAGCTCAGCACAGCGGCAGAGGTGCTGGTTTGTCCGCAGTGTTAGATTAGATAGCTGAGGAAAGATAAATCCGATAAATCTTCACTGATATGTGATTGACTATGAAAAAACATGCAGTAGCCACAAAAAGTGTCTAGACACTTTGCCTTTTAATGTCAGAATGTCATGACGGCAATTCATAAAATATCAACCAATTGGCATCTTTAAACTAATGATGCTAGACATTTTCACTGAATTAACTTTACTTTTCTTATCCATTATTATTCTCATTATATTTATTAGTATTTTAACCAAATATTCCCAAAGTAACTACTAATAGTTACTATAAAATATAGTTACTATATAATAATTTGAAATTATAAATTTTACATGTGCCTTAAATTTCCAAAAAACTTTTTGAAATAGCTACAAAAGATGTTTTGGAAAAAAATATTAGCAATGCGATACAAATTTGTGAAATATTGTGCATGCCATTTATTTATATGTATATCTCTAATATCAGGTTGATGTTGGACATCGCTTTATGAAACAAGCTCATATTTTACCGAGCTTTGTAGTTCATCAGTGGTCTGGTCCTGTTGCTGGGATCTTTCTTGATCAGTTTGATGACTCAGTAGATCCAGTGACATTTCTGCATCCTCAGCCATTTCTTGCCTATGCAGTGGTCCAGGTACATCCTAAAGCAGATTCACAAAGGTGTAAGTGGTCCTGACCTGTATTCATAACATTTTCTAAAATCATACACAGAAACATCATGTTATGAGTCTGAAACAGAGTATGATACATTTTTCTTTTTATGTTCATGTTTTCGAAAAATTACAGCATAAAAAAATAACACTTAAAACTAGAGGTTTTATATTGTAAATGATGTTTGGTTTACTTGGCTCTTTTTGTGATATCCGGTGGGATCCAGAAGTTCAAGGAACTTTTCAAGCATTCCTGAACTACCGCCTTCTACATTTTCCGGGAGATGGTTTGAAAGTGTGAATTCTGATACCATCTGTGCGGCTTTATCTCCAGTTAGTTTTTTTTCCACTGGTTCAGTCTGATTGTTCTCTCCATATTTCGTCTGCAAAGCATCCCAAAGGACCTCCACCTGGCTTAGGAGCTCCTCGATTTTGTGGTCTTGTCTTTGCTTTGAGCAGTCATGCTCTTCATTCTTTATTCAGTTTCCAAAAGGAGATGGAAAGAGATAAGTGAGATAATTTATCTGTTTAGTGCATTGTTTTGAAAAAATCTTGAAATCGAATTACCATTCCAGTGGATGTCTTCGACTCTTTCACCAGCTTATAGGGTATGAAACAATCTTGAGCAGAAACAGGGGTTGTTTGAGCCATCTGGGCGAAACAGCTGGGAAAGCATTAACTGTTAATCAAACTTTACTCAACAACTGCATCTTGAAATCCATTGTATGAAATGACATCACACAATTACGGATCATTTACTTAATCAATCATCCACATATTCATTGTGAAATAAAAAAACTAATTGCACCTCTTCCTGTCCTGTTTTTCCGAGATATTGTCCAGCTTGGAACAGCTGCTCTCCGACAGTGAGCCTCGACTCCCTACAGAACATTCCTCAACTGGACTCCACATCCTATGGGGCCACAGCCCTTGAGAGCACTGCAGAAATACATGTTCAGGCGTACAATGTGTTTAATAATAAGGATGTCGGGATGTTTAATTGTTAGAAAATAATGCACACATGAGATGGTAATGCACGTCATGGCTGTTACACTATTTCGAACTATTATACGCATTGTTTTCTAATAATTCAATGACCCGACGTCATTTATTCCACTTATATTACACATCAAGACATTGTTTAGATGTTGTCACTCTTGTGTGTAGGACCAATTTCTTACGAATCTCATCCCGCAACTCCATTGCTAATTCCAAAACATAATTTTAGAGCTAATGGAGGCTTGAGCCATTGATAGCAGTGTAGCTTATTCAGTTATTCGAGAGACAGAGAGAGAGAGAGAGAGAGAGAGAGAGAGAGAGAGAGAGAGAGAGAGAGAGAGAGAGAGAGAGAGAGAGAGAGAGAGAGAGAGAGAGAGAGAGAGAGAGAGAGAGAGAGAGAGAGAGAGAGAGAGAGAGAGAGAGAGAGAGAGAGAGATATTAAGCATTTCTGTGCATTTCTCATATCTATTAATAGCGAATCTGCACTTTTATCTGATTCAAGAACAGCGGCTTTATTACCTCGCTAGAAAGAATAGTCATGTAACTTTTAACCCAGCAAACACAGAACGTTCTCCTAACGTTAATATTTGGTTCCCGTTTGGTTATTTTGTTTGAGAATCAAATAATAACGTTCTAGGAACGTTCTTATGAAGTTTTATTTTTTGCAACCATAAAATAATGTTCCTAGAACGTTGCAGTGTGGTTATGAAATAGGAGTAAAGAGGTTAGGGGAACGTTAGAATAACGTTTTACAAACCAAAAATGAACATTCTATTTCCGTTCAGAAAACTTTCCTGTCTAACCAAAAACAAACCGTAAAAATGAATGTTCTAGGAACCAAAAACTAAAGTTCTGGGAACCAAACACTGTGACTTTATATATGACAGTTTAACTTTATATTTAAAATGTGACTTTATTATCCTAAACTTCATCTCACATTACTTTTATTATTATTTTTGTTTAATCTGAGGCAGAAACAGGCCTCTATAGAAATCATTTGAGTACCCATAAAGCCAATATGACTGGATTTGAGGATTCAGTTGTGGTTTTGCTGTAGGTCATTTGCATTCTCTTTCCCATCATTCTCAAGCATCATTTGAACTCTTCACTTTTTTTATCTTTGCAACTTAAAACTAAAGTAATATCATTGTCTCACCGGACAGAAATTCCAGACCAATCTACTTTTCTATGTGGTCATGACTGGTCATTTATAATCACACGCTAACATATGTTTTTGGAGGCAGTGCAACTAACCTCAAATCCTCTGAGACGGTTTTGCTCCTCTTTGACGTCTTTTCCCATTATGCTGTGACCCTCATTTCTAGCAAAGCTCTGTGAGTCAGGGCATGTGGTTGGAGGATCAACGGGTAAAGTTGACGGACGTTTTGAAGACACATCTGTCTTCTGGTTCCTGTAGAAGTGGAACAAAACATTACCTCTAATGGCACCACTGAGGCATCATTACTTTTCAAATATTTCAAACATATGATATTTCATCATCATTTTAGACCATACAAGTCAGTAGACTGTAAATCTTTAACGCTAACAGCTTGCAGATTGAAAATATAAAAATATCCACAGATCACTAACATCATATCTCTGCTGCTTATGTAATCCTGGATGAAACTTTGCAGCAATTGTTTTGGTTTGTGTAGATATTACTGTTGGCAGGATATGCAAGCAATGATGTCACCTCCTTCTTGTCTGGTTAGCTCATAGTTTCAGGAAAGGTGTGTTTGCAGAGCTAGTGATAGAGGACTTGTTGAAAGAGCCAAAAGGAATGTGACCATCTCTGTCTACAAAGCCAACATGGCTTGTTTGCTGTATTTAAAAAAAAAAAAGCTAATTCGTTTAATGCCGAATAACTAACAATTGGTGTATAGCGCCACCTACAGTAATTAGTGCAATCAACATGGCATTATTTATGTTTATAGAGGTCTTGGCTGCTGTGGGTTTACTCCCATTACCAAAACATATTCATTTAAGAATATGTATCAATATTTAACCTATAGCTCCATAAACAATTTTTTGTTGCTGACGAAACATCTTTCTGAAAGAAAACTTTCAGTAACCAAAACTCAATATGGCGTCTAACCTGACTAAGGCCCATTCCTCCCTTATTTCCTCATTTTTCCAAAGTGTTTGACATAGCAGTGGATGACAATGTTAATATGTTTGGTCTTGGCGGAATAGATCTGCTTCGCTGCTGCTGCAGAGCAAGTACAGGACTTGCTACTGCCAATAGATGACAAACTGCTGTGAGCAAGTAAGACATGCTGCTGCTGTACAATATAGCATACATGAATTACCCTTAGAAGATCTAGACAGGTGGAGCTGGGGAAGGTGACGGGATTCTGAAAAAGTGCTGCAAACTGCGAATGCAGACGCTGACCAGGTATTTGAAAGTTGGGTAGCAAGCTCATTGGCTGCTGATACAGCAGGAACCAATCAGCTGTGCCCTATAGAGAACGATGTGACAGCAAGCAGATTGAGTTTAGGACATATCAGCCGGCGCCATCTAGAGTTTCATGACAGAATTTTGTATTTTACAAATGACTAGTTTCTAAGGCCAGGGAAGTACCATATATGTGTTTTTGTGTATGTGTGTTTTCAGTTGGTGTAAATTTAGAATAATCAATCAATATTTTTTTTTTTTTTAAGATAAATGTAATAAAACTGTTTAATAAAATTTTATAAATGTGTATCTGCTAAAAGGGAATTTTTCAAAAGCCTTACAGACGCACACTAAAATCCACAAAACTCTAATTTTGATTTAATATGTATAGTTTATTTATTCTGCGTAGCTGTTTTAAACTTTCTTTGTTTATCTGAATTAGTTGCTTTGATTTATGACAAATATTCAGACAGTTATTTTTTTATCAGTTCCTTCCTCAGTGCACGGGCACATTCCTCCAGATGCGTTTTAACAGAGTACCTGTCTCTCATCATATCTTCATACCATACATATGAGCTATTCCTCACATCTGCACCAGTACTGAGACTATATCTGCCGCTATTATAGCCTTTGTTCATCTACAACCACCTTTTCTTTCTCTCCCTGTCTGTCATTCAGTCCCTCTCTATCTCATCTCTAACACTTTCAGAAGTCATACTATTGAGGTCACAGAGGTCACACTCCAATCTGACTGAGTTTCCATAATGGTGTGAGAATTTGTGGAATTCTGTGTCCAAAGCTGTTGACTCTTCAGTGATAACAGCCATGATCCAATGTGATGTTTTGTAAATTAGAAGGGTGACATTAGCTCAGCCACTAATTACAGATTCCTTTAACGGTGTGGCAACGTTTTAAACCAGACATGCATGGTTTAATAAAATGATCTAAAAATCATTCAGTAAGCAAAATAATATTTTTGTAAGCTCTAAGTGATATTTGTCCTGCTGGATTCTTATAACAGAATAACGCATTTAAAAGACAGCATAAACTGCCAAAGACTCAGGATCGACTTGTAATTAAGTTGAAACTAAATACATAGCAATTGCATCAAAACACCATTCATGATCTAAGACTCTGCAATATCAATATCGAAATAAAAGACCATAACATTACATCACTAAACCATATGTCAGCTCAACTCCTGGTTGTTGACAATTATGGATTCCATTTTAGCACAATGTCATGTACTATTCCAAGCCTTAAATATGACCTCACTGCTCTCAAGTACTTTATTTACTATTGTTTTTTGGTCACAGGAGGACAATGGCAGTAAGGAGACTCTCGTTTACCGGAGACACTCCTGAAGAAGTGCCCAGTTCTCCTTCACCTCGGCCTGTTTGCATGTAACTCGTCTGGCCAGGGTTGGGTGGAGAGTTGACAGGCGAGACGCAGACTCATTCAGCATCTGGAAAGAGAGTTGTCCAGAGAGGGGTGGGGTCGTGGAAGGAAATGACATCATTCATTTGGAGTTCATATGCTACAGTCCAGAGAAAAAACTTGTGCGTGAGACTAATATAACGGACTAGTATTTGGTATAGTGAGAAATCATACATTAAAAAAGCAAAGTGACTCTGTCAGGTTCATATGTTTTCATGTTCTCAAATTCAGGTTTAGACAAGAAGACATTATTTCCTCTAATGAGATCATGGATAGACTTACGCTGATCTGACAGGCAATTTCTCTCTTCTCTTTGTCGCTTTTTTGGATCTCCCCCGCCAATACAAGGTTCCTCTGCAACGAAATTCATTCTGGATCAGTACTTGTATTACTTATAAAGACGGTTTAGGTCTTTTCTAAATGCCAAAACTAATCAACGCTTGTTTTCTCAACCTTCCAATTAATGCTGCCGATGATGCTGTCAGCCTGTTGGTAAAACGATGAAACGTCTAGTGCCAACATGAGATCTTGATGATAGTCCCTGAGGAGTGACCTCAACTTCAGCCACCTGCAGAGAAACTAACTGTTAGTTTGTATCACTAACAAAAGTGCAATAATTCTCTACTCTCCATAGTGCCAGGAAATCTTACGATTTGTCAACGTGGTCCTCCGGGCTTTGTCTTGTTCTAAACATTTCCAATCCTAAATCTGCACCATCTGACGTGTTCTGTAGAGGTCTTTCTGGTTCCTCCTGGCACAGGAGATGCATTAAGCAATCATGAGGTGATAGTTCAACAAGACACTTTAATAAACAAAACAGAAACATCTTTACAATGAATTTAACCTGCATCAAGTCTAGACTTGTTGTCAGTTGGATGAGAGAGTTCTCAATGTCCTTGAGGTCTCTCCTTTGGCTGTGAGCCGCGTCCTCTGGTTGATCACATGGGAAAGCTGGCATGCTGTTATCATAATGAAGGTTCCTTATCTTCCTTCCTTTAGTCCATGAATCAGTCTGTAATGAGATATAGTCACAGTCTAAAGATATATAGTGTGCATTCTTCTTTTTGAAGAAACATCCGAAACTTTTTTATTTTCCTAATTATAATTAGTTATTTTTTTAAATTCTTTCTAGTAATATTGTCCAACCAGTTATGGGTTTAATTTGCAGTGCATTGTATATATATCCTTGTAATTTATTGTGAAATAGCAATTTCTGAGTGAAAGTTGTTTATAGACCAATTATTTTTCAGTCTATGCTCTTCACCACCTCACGCTGTTGACAGACAGACTATTTCTCATTTCGTAAATCTCCCAAAATGTCTTACATCATTCTATGTTGCTCCAACTAATTCGTCTTGCACACCAAGTTCTGGTTCTTCTGCAGTTTCTCAGCTGTTAGCCAATAAAATCCTGTTGTTTGTTTGGGTACATGTAGTACAGATTAAAGGCCAGATGGATTCGAAAAGATTGCTTACTAGATTATATGCCAAGACATTTTCTTCAGAGGTATCAAATATCTCCACAGCAAACACCTCATATTTATGCACCTGTGTTTAGGATACCCGGGGGATTTTTATGATGTAATTTAGATTTAAATCACATTAATAGCAGGATCAGAGTCTGTTGGCCCACCAACAATACATGAGCCTGCAGCAAGGTGTGGTACTTCCAAATAATGATCTCATCCATTAGCGGTGGTGCTTTATGTTGCAGATCTTGCATTTCTTAACTTGTCTTCTGCACCACTGCGATGACTGCATCCTCAGCACATGGTGTTAAAGTTCTGCAACAGCGGGCAAACCACACCTTTTGCCCTCTAATATTTATATTATGGCTTTACCACTTACATATAAACAGGAATCAAGTTTAAGTTGTGGAATACTGTAACAATTATTTGCCATTTATTTAGCCACAAAGTGCATCACGACCAATAGTTTAAATATTATTTGGCATCATTAGTGTAGTTGTGCCATGTTTTATCATCAGTTTAATTTCAGATTCTTCCCTCTGTGTTCCAGTTTATAACTACTTCCAATTTTTTTGTGGAAATTACCAGTTCATCTCGGCTGTGGGCTTGTGTAATGAGGGGCCTGGCTATGACCTCATCTCAATGAGCACAGTGTGCAAAACTGTAATAATCCACAGTTTTTTTTTCTTCTTCTTCTTTTTTCTTCCTCTCACAATAAGACAATGTGTTCTTGTTGTACTCATTTGTGCATGCTATGAGAAGCTGCGTTTGTTTTGCAGTGGGAAACTGTGGAGTGAGTGCATGGGCAGGCGGTAACTGTACCAATGAAACAAACAGCTCATATAAAACAGCGAGAGACTGAAACTGAGAAAAACAAATATGGAGCTGTGACGCCTGTTGAAAAATATGTTGTGATGCCAGTTAAAAAAAGAATTCATTTTGAAAAGAATGCAAATGCTGTTGTGGTTTTTATAGTCTTATGATCCTGCAGACGTTTGTTTTAATTGTTTTATTTTTGTCTGTGTTGTAAAATTGGATTCAGTGAAACATTGTATAAAAATGACAAAAATATATGATAGATAGAAAGATGGATGGATGGATGGATGGATGGATGGATGGATGGATGGATGGATGGATGGATGGATGGATAGATAGATAGATAGATAGATAGATAGATAGATAGATAGATAGATAGATAGATAGATAGATAGATAGATAGATAGATAGATTGATTGATGTAATATTATTAGACATTATTATATCATATATTATATGTATTATTCTAAATTGAATTATTGTATAAAAATGTAAAATAATTATGATATATATATATATATATATATATATACACTCTAATAATAATAATAATAGTATATATATATACATTTTAAATACTGTATGTAGGCTATATGTGTAAATAATTTCCAGCTAAGAAACATAATGTCCAACACATGAAAACAATGCATTCTTGCTCACCTCTAGCTGTGCACCAGACTTGTCACTCAGTCTTTCCTCAACTAGAAACAGCTTTTCAGCAGAAGTACTTGGCTTGTTCGTCTCATAGTTTGTCATGTTAAAGTCAGTGACATGGCAGTTGATCTGGCTTTCAGCGTTTGCACACATAGCAATCTTCTTGATAGATCTGGAGGAAGTTGATGGGGACACAGAATCCCTCTCATCTTCCTCTTTAATATCGTCTGAAAGTCCCTCCACTGGTGTAGATGTGGACACTCTCTCCTGATGGATGGAAGAATTGTCATCGTTTGAGTCGTTTCTCAGTTCACAGCAGTCCAGACCCTGTACAGGAAGGATGATTCCCACATAATCCAAACATTTTGTCTCGGAGGGGACAGATAACTTAGTCCCGATAGTAAAAGGTTGGATCCTCTTCATTGCTCTTCTTGCTTTAATCATCAGAATGAGGAGCAAATGACCATAAAACAATAAAACATCATTCTCATTGTTTAAAAGAATCCTTCTTCTGCAACATCTGATAAAATGTCAAGCCTGAAGTCAACCAGTTAACAGTCTTTTAGGCTAAAATGGTCCAGTCTGAATTGTTCTGAGACACTGTAGAGAGACTTTTGAGATGCAGACTGCAGAACTGTGGAGAACGTGACTCTTGCAAAGCCTCACTTCTGCACAGACTATGAGAAAGCGAGAGAGGGGGGGTTGAGGGAGGAGAAGAGTAGGGAGAGTTTAGTAGAAACAGGGTGAGGTCATCACACTCAGTTACGGCCCCATTTGGAGGGACAGAGGGCTGTAAACCCAAGCTGTAAAAGCTTCCTCCCAAAATAAGAAGTTGTGGGAAGATAAGAGTCAGAAACACACAGTCGAGCCCTCTCTGAGGCCTTGCTTCTCAACAATGATGTCATTTATTTTTCCTCAGCTGTTCCCTTTCACTTTCTTTTTTTTTTCATGCATTCCTTTCGTCAGATTTAATGCAGCATACAAATCAAATATTCCTTTATGTTACAAAATATGCACCATTTTGTTCATCTAAAGATATGCTTGGATACTTCCTGCAACTAAATAAACATAAATAGGTGCAGATACAGGAGGCTGTAAGTGGTTTAGACGGTGGTAGTCTCATACTATTATCTAAATGTTTACAGAGCAGCAACAGGGGAAAACATTGCACATTCTGGCCGTGGCCAGCCTCTGATTCAAACCAGGTGTTTGGTGCAGTGTGTTGGAACAAGCTACTGTGTAGCACTTGACTGTGAGGATTAGTCTTATCTCAAAACGCTGATAGTCCTGACACTTTATTTTGTGTTTTGTGTAATTTTTTGTATGAAGTTTACTTTAACAGCCTTTAAAGTTCACAATATAGCAGTCAGTATGTTATGAATTACTGTTTACTTATGTTGCACTTTTTTTACAGTACGTGCACTTACCGTGTACTTAAGAACATTCTCTAATAATAACTAACCTCATGGGTTAAGGTTAGGTTTAGGTGTAGGTGGGTTAGAAGTTATTACCCAGTTATTGTAATTACTATAATAAGTATGTTGCTAGCTACAAAGGGAACAGGGCTGTAAAATAAAGCATTACCAAAGGAAATTACCAATATGTCAAAAAAAATAGCGTTACCTTCTTCAGGATAAAAGGAAACATAATAACATACCAGACATAAACACAGTATAATAGGGCTGGTTAATGTCACTGCTTGTCTAGACTTAAAGATTAATTTTACCAATTCATCGTTGTAAAAAGAACAGAGATACCTTACAGAGATACGACAGCCACAGTTTGAGACTCTGAGTGAAAATATATGCAGCAACATGATCTCGGATTCCTTTCGATATGGCTCATCCTTTAGCTTGTCTTTTCATGAAGAGACTAAAGTGTGAACAAAGACTTTAGTCACAGAGGCTCCCTGCAGATCTTTTTTCTTGGACTCATGCTGAACTGCCTTGCACTATTTTCTTGGGTTTTCCAACAATAAAGTCAAAGTTTCATGAACAATTATGGAGGGATAACCACAGAGCTAGGGAGTCATTCTGTGGTGGATATGGAATTGAACATTTTGATTGGTAAATGCTTTGATTGTGCGTAGTCTGGCATTTAAGATGGTGATGAATGATTTCTTATGGTGTAACTAGATAAGTTATGACGTAATGCTTGAAATGTCAGTCATTTTGTTCAACTCATAGAATGACAAACCCTTCAATAATCAGCTTCTCATTTGAATTAATTAAACCAACTGATATATAGATTGTAATGTTTTTAAAAACCTCTCTACCTGCTGTTGATTGACTAAATTGTGTAAGATTATAACCATAGTTCTTCAGGTCAGGGGAATGTTAGCTATTTGTAATGGGAGTCAGGCAGTAGATAGATAGGGTATGTGACTCTTGAAAGGAGGGCGATGGAAATAAGGATTCAGGGAGAGTTAAGTAGATAAAAGTGAGGTCAGCATCATGCTCCCATCCGCAGACAGATGAGGCAGTAAACCACAGCTGTAAAAGCTTCCTCCCTAAATAAGAGTAAGAGGTGGACAGTAAAAAAGTACATTTACTTGAGTACTGTACTTAAGTACACTTTTTGAGTATCTGTACTTTACTTGAGTATTATTTTTTCTGGAAACTTTTTACTTTAACTTCACTTCATTTGAAAGACAAATATCGTACTTATTACTCCACTACATTTCTGTCAAGGTCCTTGAGTAGAAAGTTGTAACCTCAGTCAGGGGATGATTTTGGTTGCAGCTGCATTTTGGTTGGATATGAAAGTCAGGTTAACGTCAGAAGTTGAACCCGACGTCAGATTGACGCCAGAACCCGACTGATGTTGGTTTCTGACGTCAACCCGATTTTCATTTTCAACCACAATACAACTTCTGTCCAACGTTGGAGATCAATGTCAATCTGATGTTGGATTCTGACATCAAACTGATATTCATTTTCAATGCTGGGTTTGGTCTTCTAAATGCAAATTTTGTCATTGTTTTGGAGCATACTAGCTTATAGATAACAGTAAGGCTAACATTTTCATACTAAAAGACAAAAAAACTTTAATTAGGACACTATTTGAAGGAACAGCCATTTGGGTGTCCGAAACCATTGTGGATGTTATTGAGTGCATTTATTCAATCTCACATTCAATCCCACTATGGAACTGTGTTCTGTAAATAAATTTAATATTGATATGAGGGTAGGGAGGCATAGATTCAGAGGCATAATACTGTAAGTAGCCTATTACATACAACAATGCAACTATAATAAAACAATGCATTGACATTTACTTTTTAATTCTGATACTTAAGTACTTAAGTACTAAAATTTCAAATGTATTAAAATTCAAAATAGATTACTATCCATATATATGTATATGACTAGTAATGTATTTTGAAATATATATAAATTATTTTCACACAAGAACTACTCAAATGGTTTATAGGTTTTTTTAATTCAATGTTGGATTGTCATAGTATACTCTATTTCATAATAATTCATTATATTATAATTCCTTTAATTTCGTAGTAATGTATTTTTGGCCAAAGACTTCTATTTAATGACTTTTATTTTGTTTATTTGTAAGCTATGGAAGCAGAAGTCACGTGACATAACAACACATGTTCGGCTGTCATATGATGGTAGTTTCATTTTCAACATGGCTGCGCTGCACATCAGTTTTCTGCTCCAGCTGTTTTTTTGTCTTGTGTTTTCTCTACCCACGGGTCGACACTCCATCTGCGGTTATAAGGTGAGTTTTGGCTTACTGGGTGAATTTTCTGAAGTTTTTTCTTGTAGGATCCTTAAGAGAGATTCGAGTAAATGTAAAAAAAAAAAAAAATACAAAGAACACACACTACATTGGTATTAATTATTTTGGACATTCGTTTTTTTTTTTTTTTTTTTGCTTTTTGGGACATGAAGTCACTATAATGCATGGTGTTTGGGTCATGTACCTTGAAAATACCATGTTTTGGAACATGTACCATGCGTGGTACCTCTCAACAATACGTTTTTGTAAGGGACTGATTTCGTGCACTAACCAAGAAATTTATTTTGTTTATGGACTGTGTGTGTGTGTGTGTGTGTGTGTGTGTGTGCGTGTGTGTGTGTGTGCGTGTGTGTGTGTGTGTGTGTGTGTGTGTGTGTGTGTGTGTGTGTGTGTGTGTGTGTGTGTGTGTGTGTGTGTGTGTGTGTGTGTGTCTAGTTTTTGCAATTTTGGCAGATCAATTATGAATATAGGAGCTTTATTTCCCAGTAAAGTATAAAGGAAACGATTGTAGAATGAGGAAGTGAATCTTTTATGTGAACTGTTGTTGTATCTTTCCATTGTTGATGACCTTGTTGGATCTTTTTCAGTCATGTCTAGCCACAAAGCCTTCCATGCTGAACGTCCACCTGGTTCCTCACACACATGATGATGTTGGTTGGCTCAAGACTGTGGATCAGTACTACTATGGAGGTGAAGTTCTGTTCATGTCAAGTGTTTTGTTGTTCGCAGACATGAATTGATATGGTAGTAGATCACATTCTTCATGTGACTGTCCATATTCTGCACATGATTTGTGTGCTGCTTGTCATATGATATGGCAACGCATTGGAGTGGTAATGTTTAACCTCACACCATAATACACAATACAATTTTGTTGGTACCAGGCTTATTCAGGCATGCAAATAAACCACAAACCTCTGTGTTTTTATTCCAATTATTGTAATTTATCAGACCGAAACAACATCCAGCATGCAGGTGTTCAGTATATTCTGGACTCTGTGATAGACCAGCTACAGAAGGATCCAGCTCGACGTTTCATCTATGTAGAGACGGCCTTCTTTTACCGCTGGTGGAGGCAACAGAGCCAGAACACACGCCGAATTGTAACTCAGCTTGTCAATGAGGGTGAGGAGGGTATTTGTTTTGGGGTTAGTGACTGTGGTTATTCCTGAGGATAAAAAGTGATATATACATACAGTATATATATATATATATATATATATATATATATATATATATATATATATATATATAAATAAGAAAAAATGTAATGACACAAAAAATCTGAAGTGATGTAAAAATAATTTTTGCACAAACGATGTCTGATAAAAAATAAAAATAAAATTAATTATGCTAAAACTGTGAAGTTAATATTAGCATTTTAATAGTATTAAAAGTACTAATACACTTTATTTACACGCTGAATCTTTATAATTATTTTCCGTATTTAAGGATGATAAAAAATATAAAAATAATTAAGAAATTTATTTATAATTATTTTCCATCTATATATCTATATTATATATACATATATATATATATAAATGTATAATTTATGATAAAAATAATAAAAAATAATAAAGAAAAGATTAATAAAACACTAAAATGTAAAATGATGTAAAAAGTATTAAAATACTTTCCTCACACCCTGAAACTTTTCCCAAAAAATTTGAATTCAAATTTGAAATTTTATTCAAAGCAAAACATTTTTTTCACAAATGTCATGAATTATATACATTTATTTCTTTTTTCATAGGTCGTCTTGAGTTCATAAACGGCGGCTGGTGCATGAGCGATGAGGCCACCACGCACTATAGCGCTGTCATAGATCAGATGACTTTGGGGCTGCGTTTCCTGAATGACACCTTCGGCGAGTGCGGGCGTCCCCGGGTGGCCTGGCACATCGACCCGTTCGGACACGCCAGAGAACATGCCTCCATCTTTGCTCAGGTAATCATAGCACAGTATATGAAACTATGAACGGTCGGTGTGGCATAGTGATGCTGATGGCTCTCCCTTTTTTTAAACAGATGGGCTATGACGGTTTCTTCTTTGGCCGTTTGGACTACCAGGACAAGGCTCGCAGGATGAAGACCAAAGAGATGGAAATGCTCTGGAGGGCCAGTGAAAGCCTGACGCCACCGCTCGCTGATCTCTTCACAGGTACTAATCTGTAAACATGCTGTATACTTTATACTGTCTAATAATCCATTTTTTTTTCTAAATTGTGGCCAGTGAAAATGCTGAGTGGCTTGTAACTTTGAAAAACCACTAGCCATAGTGGCTGGAGAGCAAAAAAAGTTAATGTCAAGCCCGGTATATATATATATATGTATATATATATATGTATGTATGTGTGTGTGTGTATGTAGCAAAGTTAGACGTTGTGGGAAGAAGGAAGCGTGAACCGGCGAATATTTAAAGACTTTAATAACAAAATAAACTAATACAAAACGAAAGTAGACAGCAGCCCCTCATGGACGACTGCTGTCACATATAATAAAACAATAAAAAAAGACACAACATAAGTCCAGGCCTGTTCCACTCTCTATCTTCTCTGTCGTCGCTCCTCCTTTTATGCTTCTGCTCCTCCGTGAGAAATACGAGACCGACTCATTATCAATCACGCCACCGTCCTGCTCGCCACAATATATATCCTAAAATAACTTCACAGTGTCGAGTATGTGGAAGTATGAATATTAGTTCTCTTAAATGACTAGACAAGTTTCATCTCTAAAGGCGTTCTCCCCAATGGCTATAACCCTCCTGAGGGCTTCTGCTGGGACCAGTCTTGTGATGATGCTCCCATAAGAGACGACCCAGACCTTGAGGACTACAATGTGGATGAGATAGTACAGAAGTTTCTCAATGCATCCTATAAGCAGGTAAGTAAACAGCATTGCAGCAATGCTCAGTCCAGTCAATCATATGTAAAGTTCACGTGTCTGTGTTTTTATTTACTTACCAGGCTGCCTTTTATAAGACAAACCACATCATCATGACCATGGGTTCAGACTTTCAGTATGAGAACGCCAATCTCTGGTACAAGAACATGGATAAGCTGATCAAGTATGTAAATGCCCTGCAAGCTAAAGGGAGCATGGTGAATGTGCTTTATTCTACACCGTCCTGCTACCTGCAGGAACTCAACCAAGCCAACCTCACCTGGTTAGTGTGCCTATACAGATAATACATTTAGAAGAGGATATCTATCAAATGTTCCCTTTGACATGTTCCTGTCTTGGCTGTTTATCATAGGCCCCTGAAGACCGACGATTTTTTCCCCTATGCTGATGATGCTCATGATTTCTGGACTGGTTATTTTACCAGCCGGCCAGCACTGAAGTTATATGAGAGACAGAGCAACAGCCGACTACAGGTGATACCCACACCCTTCCTCTCTGAAATAAAAAAAAATCATTTTTTAAATCCGTAATGTCTGGTTTTGTCCTTCTAGACATGCAACCAGTTGGAGGTGCTCGGCGGGCCCAAGTCCACATCGGGTCCTTTTGGTGAAGGGGACAGTGATACTATGAGTAAGTCTACATCTATTGTAAATAAATCACTTATTTTGGCTTTAATCACGTGGTCTGTTTGAAATCTTGAAATCCTTTTGATCAGGGAGGGCGATGGGTGTGGCCCAACATCATGATGCTGTGTCTGGGACAGAGAAACAGCATGTGGCAAACGACTACGCCAGGAGACTGGCTACAGGCTGGGCACATTGTGAGGTACAGAGATAAAATATTTAAACCTATCTAAGCATTATCCATTATTAGTGGTGCTTGCTACATATAATACGGCTTATTATGGAGACGCGTGCTGTTACAATTAAAATTTCTACATCTGTTTCCCCACTGTCCATTTTTCTTAATGTCAATTTTAGTGTGCCCCGTCTGCATGACATATTTTATATTTGCATACAAATATTCAAATAAAACAATATTGCGAAACAAATGTTTTTGCCACTCTTCCTTTCTTGTTGTAGGTGCTGGTTTTTAATTCTCTGGCTGTTCTCAGTGGTTCTGAAGCTCTGCGTGTGGTTTGTGAGAATCTCAACATAAGTGTGTGTCCCCTCACAGAAAGCAGCCATAAGGTACGATACACAGTAGAGCTGCACGATTAATCGTTAAAATATTGCGATCGCGATTCAAACATCCATGCGATCGCATTTCTAAATGACAACGATTTCGCCTGTGCCTATTAAGCCTTTGACAAAATCACACTGGAACATTAAAATCTGCATTTGCGCTGCCGCTGAGCCAGAGAGAGCAGTTGGTATGTATAAGACATTCACAAACAGTCTTTTTTTAACCACACAGTATCATTATTTCTGTGTTACAGATATTCTAATTATCACAGAAGTACTGGGATAAGTTTATACGTCGGATATTAAAACTGATGTCTATGGTAGTGATCAAAATAATCACCTTTTGATTTGAAAGTAACTTGGCACTTCAAGTAATGATTATATCGATTACATTGTTTCGCCACTAGGTGGCGACAAGTGACTGTTAAAAAAATGTTACCAGTATTTGTCATTGAATCATTCATTCAAGAGACTCATTCAAAAATGCTGATTAATTTAAAATAATTCAGATTAAACAGACTGCAGCTATTAACATTTTGTCAGAACCTCTAATAAATTACCTTATTTTGTTTAGTGTGAGCGTTATGATCTCTGTTTGAAAGAAAAATATCATGAATCTCAATTTATCCAGAATCGTGCAGCTCTAATACACAGATTTCAGTAAATAAATGCACACAGTAAAAAGCACATTCACTATCGAATTCTGATCATTCTTTTTCTTAATCTCTCTCAGTTCTCTATGAATGTGTACAATCCTCTGGGCAGGACTGTAAGCTGGCCTGTTCGTTTGCCTGTCAATGGTTCAATGTACAGTGTTACTGATGCAAATGGGAAAGCAGTGGACAGTCAGGTTGGAAACTGTGTTTGCATGAATTACGTTCGTATGTGTTACATTTATGAAATGAATTTAATAATATTTCCACTTCCCTTGATATCGGTCAGGTGGTTCTACTGTCTAAGTCCACACAGGAAGTGAGACGGAACAGGGGTTATGCTAAAGGTGAGCTGGTTTTCCAGGTTGAAGCTCCTCCTCTTGGCTACAGTACGTACGTCATTTCCATGGTTCAGGATGAGCCTCCAGCATCCAGTTCCAAACCGACAGCCCCTCGCTCCATTCAGAACAAGGTAGATGGAGCAGCAGAAGTGGAAACCATCCATTAAAAATCTTTACTATTATATCAATTTAAAATAACTTTCCTATTTGAATATATTTTAAATGTGATGGCAAAGCTGCATTTTCAGCATCATTACTCAAGTCTTCAGTGTCACATGATCCTTCAGAAATCATTCTAATATGATTATTTGCTGCTCAAGAAACATTATTATATCAATGTGGAAAACAATGTGTGCTGCTTAATATTTTGGTGGATTTTTTAAATAATTTTTTTATTCTTTGATGTAACTTTTGATCAATTTAGTTAATTTGTATTAATTTCTTTCAAAAAATATTAACTGACCCCAAACTTTTGAACAATAGTATATTATTATTATTTTAGCATCTAAACACTGTATCTTTATTTAGAACACATGTTTTGTATTTATCAACTTGTACACCATTATAAATTACCTTACGTGAACTTGACTGGTGGTTTTCACAAAGGTTATCTAAATGAAAACAAATGTCATTTGCATGTTTTCATTGAACTGAAAGTACGGTAAAAGATATTTACATGACTTAAAGGTACAGTAGCAAAATATATTGAACTTTTAGGGTGAAAGAGAGGGTGTAAATAGTAATTACTGATTCTGATGCAACAAACAACTCAAAATCTACTAGTCAGTCCCACCAAGATTTCACACATTTATTTATTGCATTCAAAATGACTTATTTTACGGTGATACATGTATTGTTTTTTGTCATTAGGATTCCACATTTACCCTGCAAAAAACAATGCAGAAATCTTTTTTGTTTGTTTTGGTGGACTAAATTCTCCTGCGTTTTTGTTTTCACTGGCAGAATCGTGGAAAACGTGGGGCTGACCAGTGTTAAATTACACTGCATATAAACTAGTTCATGTTTCAGTTAGCATAAATAATAAATCTATTCTTCTGTATGTGTTTTAGTTCTTAAAGGTGACCTTTGATGACACCACAGGTCTGTTAAGCAGCCTGACAAACCTGGAAACGCTGCAAACCATTCGACTCACTCAGAACTTCTACTGGTCAGTTTAGGCTGATTCACAATCAGTCTCTCGCTTCCAGTTTCTTTCTACAATTTGTTTATATTATTTTTGGATGTGTACCATTCTAATACTATATTATTTTTTTAATTACCTTGGAG
Organism: Meda fulgida; assembly: GCA_030578275.1. Lineage (NCBI taxonomy): Eukaryota > Metazoa > Chordata > Actinopteri > Cypriniformes > Leuciscidae > Meda > Meda fulgida. The sequence continues at coordinate 8,054,781 of CM060626.1, forward strand.
TACAAGCAAATACAATTAAACGTGAGTATGGTAATGATTCAGTACTGTACATTTTGCTTGTGAATCTGCATTGAATGTTCGCTTTCATTGTCACGTTTGATAGTATAAAAAAGTGAATCCCCCTTCACGTTTTGGTGCTTCTTGGCACTTACAGGTATAATGCAAGCGCTGGGAATAACAAGGAGAGCAGGCAGCCGTCGGGGGCTTACATCTTCAGACCAAATTCATCAGACCCCTTCATCATTAACAAGACTGCTGAAATACAGATAGTTACAGTGTCCAGCGCAGTTCAAGAGGTGACGCAGCGGTTCAGCCCGTGGGTGTCTCAGGTGGTCCGTTTGTACAAGGACCGCAGGGAACTGGAGCTGGAGTGGACCGTAGGACCCGTGCCTGTCGCGTGAGTCAGCATACACACGCATGCACACGCATACACGCATACACGCAGTTCTCTAGATCAAGGATTTGCTGCAAAATGAAAGTTATGGCATTTTCTGTGAATATCAGCTCTCTTTCTCTTTACAGGGATGGTTTAGGGAAAGAAGTGATCACTCGTTTGGACACCGATATCGAGTCCTCTGGATATTTCTACACTGATTCTAATGGCAGAGAGGTTTTAGAGCGACGGTGAGGAGATTAAAGAAAGGATTGAAATGGAAAACTGAAGAAAGAAAAGAGAAATGACAGAAGTAGAATATCACAATTTGCTTAAATTGCTGTAGAAAGTTTCTTTTAATTGCTGTGTTTGTCATTTATGCTATTGTTTAAATGTTTTGGGTCAATGAGATTTTTTTTAAATGAAATTCTCAAGGATGCATTAAATTGATCAAAGTGACATTGAAGACCTTTATAATCTTTCAAAAGATTTCTATTTGAAATAAATGCTTTTTTTATTTCTATTCAACAAAGAATCCCTTAAAGTATCATGGTTTCTACAAGAGTATGAATCAGCACAACTGTTTCCAACTGATAATAAATGTTTCTTGAGCAGCAAATCATCATATTAGGAGTTCTGAAGGATCATGTGACTCTGAAGACTGGAGTTAATGATGCTGAATATTCAGCTTTGCCATCACAAAATGGCATTTTAAATGTATTTAAAAATAGAAAACAGTCATTTTAAAAATAAACGTATTTGTTAAAATGTTAAAATAAATTTGATCAAATAAATACATCCTTGCTGAGCACAAGAGACTTATTTTTAAAAACATTTACCGACCACCAACTTTTGAACGGTTGTTGTTGAAAATAATCTTAGGAGTTATTTTGTCATTGTAGGAAAGATTATCGGCCCACTTGGGATTTGAAGCAGACAGAGCCAGTTGCCGGAAACTACTATCCAATCAACTCGCGAGCTTACATCAAGGCAAGTGACATACAGCCAATCATGTCAGCTTCCATGCCTCCTTTTGAGTCCTGTGTATAAATTTATTGATTTGTTTGTATAATGTAGGCTTTTTTTATTTTAATCTCATTGACATATTCTCCTTTATTTGTTGTCTTTTTATATTTCCCTGTCTTCATCCTCTCTTTCTGTTTTCACTCAGATTTTCATAAACAGCCTTGAGCTGCCCTAACATGTCAAGAAATGTAATGTGTGTGTGTGTGTGTGTGTGTGTGTGTGTGTGTGTGTGTGTGTGTGTGTGTGTGTGTGTGTGTGTGTGTGGATTTAGGATGACAAGCGTCAGCTAACAGTTGTGACTGATCGCTCTCAAGGGGCCAGCAGCATCTATAACGGCTCGCTGGAAATCATGGTAAAATAAAATTATCTTTCCTTCTCTCTGTCAAAATATCTCTGTTCACTTCAATTTAAAAATGTTTTTCTGGCTTTAATACAGAAGGTACAGTGTATTTTTTAGAAAATTAAACTTGAACGAGGAGAACAAAATCTAAAATAAGTTAAAAATGAAAAATAAATAAACATAAATTTGTGTAATTTCAAATTAAGATAACTTTTTTCCCCTTCAATATTTCTCTCTCCACCTTTGACAAACTTTCAAGTAAATATTTATAAACAAGACTTTACACATTTATTTTAGGAAAGGTTTTAATTTAGTTTTAGTTTTTCATTCTCTATTATTATTACTTTTTTGATATACATGCTTTTTAATTATATTTATATAAATTATATTAATTAAATATTATTTATACTTTAACTGGATATTCCAGTTTTTATAAATTTTTGTTATAAATTAATCTTTTTTTTAATTAATCTCTTTGTATGTAAAGTGCCTTCAAAATTTTCCTTTATGGCACTATATACAAATAAAGTTTATTATTATTTATTAGATGGTCTCTTATTGTTTGTTTCCGACACTGAATAAAAAACTTTTTTTCCCTCAGAATCCCATTATATAAACTTGCAATTGCGAGTTGTAAAATGAGAAATAAAGTCAGAATTTTGAGATAAAAAGTCACACTTTTCCTTTATGGAAACAAGCTTCCATAGTCTCTATATGCTAACAGCTAATCAAACTCTCTCTCAGCTGCACAGAAGACTGCTGTATGATGATTTTAGGGGGGTGGGAGAGCCTCTCTCTGAACCAGGAGAGTTTTTCCATGGTTTAGTTGCCCGAGGGCGTCTGCTGCTGACCCTCACTCCCCCAGACATGGCCGCAGATGTCCACAGACCCCTCGCACAGGGCATGGTGTTCCAACCCCTGCTCTCCTTCCAGGACGGCACACCTCCCGCCAACACTAAACTGGAGGTTTGTAGAGGATCGGTGTATGGATGAACTGAACTCTTTGCAGATGACTGATCATTCTCTCCCCCATAGTTCTCTGGGCTTCAGGCTGCTCTGCCCCCGGCTGTTCACCTGCTGACACTGTCTCAGTGGGATAAAGACTCAGTTCTCATTAGGCTGGAACATCAGTACCAGGTCAAAGAGAGTAAAACACACTCACAGCCCGTTACGGTCAACTTACAGGTAACGATCAAATATTTCATTCCCAGCTACCCACAACAAACATCCAAAATAGTTCTGGTGCCATGCAATATGTTCTAGCATGTTCTATTTAAATGATCTTTCTTATGCATTTAGCACTGCAATAAACTTGACTGATCTTTTAGCTTGGGCTCTTTGATGAACTGAAAGCTTTTATCTTCAGTAATGCAATGCAAGTACTTTAGAAGACATAATGCAAGCGCTGGGAATAATGAGACACGTTTTTTTTCCCCCACCTACACACTTCCAGTAAATCCCACTGTATTCAAACACTGATTGTGTTTCACAGAGAACATGTGAAGCATGTTCATGATTTTCATTAGGAATTGGCATTTCAAAAAAAAAAAAAAAGTTCTCATCCAATGGACCCTTTAGCGGTGAACAGAAACTACAACAAATATAATTTTTGCATTGCCAGATTTTCATTATTAAGAATTGGCATTTCTAAAAAAAGAAGAAAAAAAAGCTTTCATCCAGTGGAACCTTTAGTGGTGAACAGAAACTACAACAACTATAATTTTGCATTCCCATTTGCCCAATTGGTCCAAGGTTTCAGAAACCCTCACTAAGCAGCTTTAACAAGTTTTCTGTTATTTAATGCCAAGGTAATAAAACACAAAGTATTGTCTTATAAATGTACATTTAAAAAAAAGGAAAAAACACACACACACACACACACACACATTTTTTATCTTTAAAAAAATATATATATATCATAAACACACACACATATATATATATATATATGTGTGTGTGTAAAAATCTTTGCTAGGTTTAAGATGTTCATAACTGTGTGTCATCACAGTCGATGAAAGGGGTGCATGGAATTAATAGATTTAATGAAAATTTGATGTTAATATTTTTATATTTATTAATCTTTTTATAAGAAGCAGTAAGGCTCTTGAAGTAGTGCTATACCTATTGTAAGATTCTTTATAGATATTCCTTATAGATTCTTATAGTAATAAAATAAAACAAAAAACAGATAATTAGTCATTTTAATACTGATCATTTTTCTCTTTTCATCTGTGCAGAAGCTGTTTTCTACTCTCGAGGTGCTCGGAGCGTCTGAGATGAGTCTAGGGGCAAATCAATGGAAACATGACATGAACCGCCTGCAGTGGAACACAGGTAACGATTACTCTGGGAACAATTGTTATTTACTCTAATTATTTCTAAATGCTCAATTGTTAAAAACATAAATGCTTGATGTGTTTATCTTTCAGAAAATAAATCAAAGCCCCTTCCTCTCAGTGTCAGAGACCCCTCACCATGGGAAGTGACACTAAACCCAATGGAGATCCGCACCTTCCTGTTACGAGTACGACTGCTGTAGAACTGAGAGATTACTGTAAGAGCCAATCAGAGTGTAGCATTGGAGTATCTAAACCCTGCCTGCCACTGATTCAGATCTGAAATACACAGCATAGGTTTGATGATTTTTCTGTGTACTTCGGTTGCATAATCCAGGGAACAAAATTTGATTGTAATTTTTTTTTTAATGTTCAAAGAATGCATATTCTTCAAACTGCACTGTGCCGTATGTTCATAAATATGTATATGATCGATAAGTATTTAAGTTTAAAGTTTGAAATTCAAGTTTCTTCTGCATTAATCTCATGAGCTGTTTTGGTTAGCAATTGGCCAAATCAACATCTTGTATTTCTTCTAAAAAATATCCTAAAATTCATTTTATGCTAGGGGTTTTACAATATATTGCAATACAAAAATGAAACAATATGTATTGTGTATAATTCACCCAAAATTAAAAATTACTGTGAGAAAAAAAGTTTTCAGCATTTTAGTGTCACAGTACTACATCAAACTACAATGTATTATTATACATTATATAATGGGGGAATATTTGTGGGTCCTGATAATGCCACATGTGTTATGTTAGCAGTAAAAAGTGGCCTACATTATTTTAAATATTTTATTTTAAGTATATTCATCTAAAATACATCCCGTTTTTCAGCTTCAGAATCATGAATATGTTTATTTTGGTGTCTCTATTATCCTGTGCTATGGGTTCAACAACAAGTCCAAACCTATTCATTTGCACACACAATGTAATACCAAATTTAGCATTTTAATCAACAGAACATTTTTTGTTAACCTTTTATCATATGTCTTGGAGTATCGCAAAAATATCGTATCGTGAGTACAGTATCGTGAGATGTATCGAATTGCAACATGAGGGTATCGTTACACCCCTAATTTGTGCAATAATTTTGATTGTATTTTTCTACTTTGCCTTTCATACAAAAAAATAATTTTTAATGAATGAACTGTGGCATAAATGTAATGACCAGAAATAAAAGTAAAAATGTTTTTAATGATACATGATGTGTACTGCTCATGCTGAATACATTACAAAACACGCATTCACTTAATATTTATTTGCCAGGTGAAAATAAAACTATTTCCAACAATAAAATGTGTCCCACTTATTCCTGTATTCGTGGACTACCAGGTAAATTAAACTTGCCTTGCACACATCAAATTAACATAAAAACAAGCTTTAGGTCCAAATCTGTACAGACCTTGTGAACAGAAGTGCAGACATTCAGACAGCTAAGAGAAAATTAATAAGTCAAAGTCTCAGTCTTTTACTAGCTGTCACAGCTGTGTGGTGTACATCCCGTAGTGAGAAAACCAATTAGTCCATCTTGTCCTCGTTGGTTTCTTGCTCAAACTCATGTGAATAGCAGCATTTGTCTCCATGTGTACATGTTCCCTAAAAAAGAAAGAATAGCATTTTTAGGTAAAGAGAGCTGCTGTGATTTAATATGTATGAATTCTTGGTTATACGAGTGGTTTATTTTTAACTCTGACTACTATCTTAAATAACTTTTTTAAATCTCAAGTATACGTTAAATCATTCATTTATCACACATCCTGGAATAAGAGTTGGAAAATTATTGGACTTAAATAGGCCCTTTTACAATGTCTTGATTTTGTTTTTTTGGGGTCTACTATAATAGGTTTTCATGCTTGAATGTTCAAAAAACACATTTTTACATTGTTGCGGCCCCTTCTGAAAAACGCAATGTGCTCTGATTGGTCAGCTGGATTAGTGTGTTGTGATTGGTCAACTGCTTTGAGTGCGTTTTGGAAATGTCACATCCTTTACCATAAACGCAAGTTTCAACATAAAACTGATGCAACTCAACCAGGCCTCGTCTGCTTTTTTTTGCGTATGCTTTGGGTGGGAATTATTTAAATGGAATATTGTGACGTGTACGTTCCAAGAAGAAAACAAAAAACTACAATTGATATTTCAGGGAATTTAGAAACAGTGCTTACTGATAGAGAATAACTCCCTTTGGAGTGGACTTTGTGCTTTGTAAATTTGCAGATCTTTTTCATTCTCAAACAGCAACGTTACACACTAAAGAAAGTTGAAGAAGTAAAAAAGCATAATAGGTCCTCTTTACCTTTGAAAATTAAAAAGAAAATAATACACTTCTCAATTGAAATTCTCAAACACTGACTAATTTGGTAACGATAGCTAATAAAGCAACATGTTTGAATGTCTCTGAAATACCTATCATATATATACTGAATTCCAGTGAACGTACCTTTCGAAACTTTTTACATGGGAGGCTCTTGAGTTGAGAAGAGTCTGTGATCGGTTTCTTTCTTTTACCCTGAAAGTGTTTTCTTTTGTCCTCCAGTTCAGATGAGATTCCTCCACTAAATACAAGAGGGAAAAAAGATGATTAACACTTAAGATCAACTGAAAGTTGACTGATTTGACTAAAGAACAGTAGTAGTATGACCAACCAAGCCCTGGCACGTGCTTTGGGTCCCCAATTGGCCTGTGGGTTCTCCTGGAAACGGGTGAGGTGACGTTTCCGTGACTGAGGGTTTGCGTCCTCTCTGATCTCAAAGCAGGCCTGAAGACTAAATGAGTGAATATGAAGATTAAGGATAAAAAAGTTTTATTATTTTTATTAACCTAAAACTGAATTAAACTGCAATTAAACTAAAAGGCACAGCAACAGAAATGACAGGGATTTTAATATAAAATGTAAAATAGCCACTAGATGAATGAATGTAAGGCGTTTGATCCTTACGTTGGCTCTGTGGAGAGAATGCGGTGGGCAGGACTGGTTTCTGATAACCGCTCTCTCTTCACAGGGTTGGACTTTTCCTGAGGGATAAACAAACAGAGAAACTACATGAAAACAAGGCATTGTCTTGAGAACTTTTGGGGAGGATCTTATGAGTGAATGGGGATCACTCACCCAGCAGCGCATGATATCCCATAACACCCCAGCGGGAGCGTCGGTCTTCACAGCATTCTTACAGGCATGAGAAAAAGATACTCTGTACCCAGCGTACAGGAGAGCTGACCTACACAGCAGATAAAACGTGAGGACAAACTGCTATCTACATACAGGGCTTGACACTTTTTTGCTCACCAGCCACTATGACTAGGGGTTCTCCAAAGTTAAACACTCAGCATTTTCACTGGCCACAATATTGACATCAATACCATGGGGAAAAACTGCCATATAGATATTTTTAATATTGTCTCATAATTTGGCAGCAGGTATAATAGGCTGACACTTTTTATTCTGTGTATTTGACTGTTTAAGAGCAAATAACCATTTGGCTTGCTTAGTTGGGGACATTAAATTTAACATTTAATTTAATATTCAACAATAATATTGATCTGCCTGCATTGACACCATTATATGAGAACTGAACTGAGCTGGCCGATGACATCACGGTTTTCTCCAGAGCGGCTATATATAAAAATTAACTAAATTAATAACTTTTTTACAACAAAAATGAAACATCACTGAACTTACTTAAGCTGGACTGTGAAGCTATTTTCTTCTGGAAACAAACTTTGTTGCATTATTTTCCTGTTATTTCTGTAAAGCTGCTTTGGAACAATCTGTATTGTAAAAAGCGCTATATAAATAAATGTGACTTAACTTTATGTGCCACACTTTGGGTGTCTGTGAGCACAAAATCTGCGGAAATTAGTAAAATAATGCACAATACCCGCAATCCCATGCCGAAATTCAAACCCTGTAACAGCAATATTCATCAGGAGGAAATGAAACAAGGGTGTGAGGGGAGGCGGGTTTGTGGCAAATTGCTGTCGTACAGATGAGAGAGTGAGAAAGTGCAGCTGGTTTCGTGTATCTACAGAAAATGAGTATTGGAAGCATTTCAGATATTTCAGTATTGATAAGTATCAGAAAAATCTATATTTTTGACAACACTACATCGTTTTTTAATTCAGATGCCGTTTTAAAAGACTACAACTGAAAATGACAATTGAACCAAAGTGGCTTGTAGGAGTCACTGCGTTACACGCCACTCCTGACATCCACCTCCATTTGGGAGGTGTTAATGTCAAGCCCTGTCTACATATCTGTTACAGTGCAGTACAGTATAATATATATATATATATATATATATATATATATATATATATACAAATTTGAGTAAAAACAGCAATATTGTGAAATATTATTATTATTGAAAATAACAGTTATCTAATTTATTCCTGTGATGGATGAATATTCACCATCATTACTCCAGGGTTCAGTGTCACATGATCCTTCAGAAATAATTATAATATGCTGTTTTGCTGCTCAAAAAACAGTTATGTTGCTTAATATTTTGGTGAAATTGTGATACTTTTAGGATTCTTTAAAAAAAAAAAAAAAAAAAAAAAAAAAAAAAAAAAAAGAACGTTCAAAAGAACTGGATTTATTTGAAAGACATCTTTTGTAACATAAAAGTGTTTACCGTAACTTTTGATCAATTAAGTCCGTATTTGCTGAATAGAAGTCAATATTTAAACTTTTGAGTTATATAATACGGTCAGTAGTATATAATACGCAGGCTGGCACGTTGTATTGAGTTTACCTGAATTGCAGCATGGGCGGCGTGTTGCAGTGAACTGTGCTGCTCAGATGATCTAAAGCATAGTACAGAGGAACATCCTGCAGCTCCTGAAACACACATCTTTCTCTCAGCACTCATTCTCTTTTCAGTGAACCAAATCTGTTATTGCTTGGAGACGTTAAAGATGTTATAATTATGTTGATGATTATTAATACTAAGTTTAATAATGACTGACCTCAGTCACCATGCTAAGCACCCCTTCGATCCGCTTGGACGTTCTGAAGCGTGTGGGGTTCCCTGACACGGCACCCAGAATCTTCTGAACAAATGTAATGTCATGAAGAGGCTCCGCCCAGACCGGGCCACCCAACTAAAACACAGAGAGAGGAACAAAGAAATCAAAACAAGGAAGAACTAAAACTTTATGGTTGAAATATACTATAGCATGTCAGTTGGTTTTATAATTTGATGCACCGATATCACAATTCTGGCCAATACGACAAGTTGATCATTTTTGTTATGTTATGGAAGATAACTGCTAAATGGCTGATATTAATATTATATACCATTTTGTCTAAATATATAAAAGAGAGAACACTAAAAACTAAAACCAATCATGTTAAACACTACAATATTATAACGTAATCTACAGCAGTATTTCCCAAACTGGCTTCGTGAGGGAACTGTAGGGGGTTTGTGAGCTGATGAAAACAAATTAATTAAATCATAAAAACATAAAATAAATCATTTTGAAATAAAAACAATCCAAATAAAACATTTACTAAAAAGACAAAATATTGTATTTGTTTACCTTCATGTCATGTGAGAATTAACCAACCTCAGAGAACATCATCATGAAAATGTGTTGTTAAATTATTAAAATATATAACTGCACACTCACTTGTATGTTTATTTTTTCCAATATTTCAGCAACAAGCCTTCATCAGACTGACTGCCAAAACATTGGTAAAAATAAAATTGTGAGTGTGCAGGTACATTTTTCCCTTAACTTGCACCTACATAAAGAGTGCATTTGCTTAAATGCTTCGTTGAAACATGAAACTTAAAATCTGAGGCGGTACTTCAAGTAAATATTTTAGGTCAAAGGGTTACAGCTGATAAAAACATTTTGGGAATCCCTGATGTACAGTATGGGAAATGTATGTTAATTTTGATTAATATTAATGGAAATTAATATTAGTTCATTTTGATTTTATAAAGATGACACATAACAGCGTTATTAAATTATTTGCGTTTTTAAGACATATTTAACATAACAATAGGGGAAAATAAATGGAACAATTAAATATATAATTTTTGCTGATATACATCCAATATCGACTAATACTGATATATTAAAAAATCTCTAATATCGGCAGATAAGCAACATGGTTTATAAGTAGGGATGCATGATATATAAGTACAAACTACTTAACAACACATCAAAGGGATATTTTATTTTTTGTAATAAACATAAGAGGAGATATTGATGGTTCAGACCTGGTGTCTCTGCCCACAGTGTTCACAGTTAGGCCCTACAGGTGGTCCAGAGGCTGCTGAATACTTCATACTGTAACAAACACATAAATATACACAATGATGCTTCCAGTACAATAGCATTGAGAAAAATGTGAAACGGGAAGATCAATCCTGTAGGTAGAAATACTCACTGTTTTCCTTGGCTTATCCTTTTCCCCATCCTCTGCAGATGGAACGCACCACAGCCGACACAGTTATACAGCAGCGCCTGCTTACTGCAAAACACACACAATTTTTTTTATATTTTCAAATATTATTACAATTGACCCATTTTCTATTTTGATTCATTTTAAAATGTAATTCATGTGATGGCAAAACTGAATTTTCAGCAGTAATTACTCCAGTCAAGAACAATTTATTATCAATGTTAAAAACGGTTGTGCTGCTTCATTTTTATGTGGTAACCATAAAATATATTGTTTGCAGGATTCTCTGATGAATAGAAAGTTAAAAAGAACAGCATTTATTTGAAATAGAAATCTTCTACAAAACTATAAATGTCGTTAGTACTGTCACTTTTGATCAATTTAATGCATCCTTGCTGAATATAAGTATGAACTTCTTTAAAATTGACCCCAAACTTTTGAACGGTTTTGTATATGCATTTTTTTCATGTATGATTATTATTACTCAGGTATTTTCTCTATATATAGACAGTCAGAGTAAACTGTGTATGTTACCTTGCAGAGTTTTTGACTACAGCCTGGCCGGTTTTGACTCTGACGAACACACGGATGTAGAAATCCACACTCACGCTCAAGAGAGGTTCAATGTAGCGCTGATACACGGCTGCTCTCTGATCTAAACTGTGCAGGATTATACGCAGGGCCTAGAATAAAAAGAAAGAGAGCGTGAGAAAGACATAGTTATGATTCCATCATTCCATCCATTCATCACAACGCCAGTGAGCCCCTCTTACCATCTCATGACAGTATTTGGACTTGATGGACATAGAGCCATACTTGCTGTAGCAGGTCTCCCCGCTGTTTCCAGCCATTACAGCCATGTCCGTACATGTGACGCAAAGCAACCCTGACAACAAGAGAGTGAGATTACTCAAGTATATGTGCTTGATGAATTCAAAATGTGCATGTAAGAGAAAAGCTACAGCGACTGACTCACCTCCCTCACTCACAGCCTGCACAGCCGCGTCCAGAAACGGTGATGGGCTGCCATAGGGGTCAAGATCGATGACGTCATAGCGTTCCTTCCTCCCTCTTGCCTCATACATCACCATACTGGAAAGATGGTGTTATACCAGGGTATAGGACAAAACAGAATCAGTGTTATTGTTAATTAAAACTATAGAAAAAAATCTGCTTAGTGAAATAAAGCTGCAATTATATATATATAAAAATATATATATATAAATATGAAATTAAAATATTAAATATTATAATTAAATATTATTATTAATATTAAATAAAAAAAAGTTTGTTGAAGTGCTAAAATATCAAACTAAAATAAAAATGTATTAAAGCTATATAGAAATACATGTAAAAAAAATGGTAAAACTTTACAATAAGGTTTTATGTGTTAACTACACTAGTTAACATGAACTAACAATGAACAAAATTTCTATAGCATTTATTAATATTAGTTAATCTCAACAAATACTATAGATGCTTTAGTTAATGCACCATGAACTAACATCAACAAAAGTTAATAAATGCTGTAAAAATATATTGTTCATTTTTAGTTTGTTAATAACAGCATTATCTGAAGTCAATAAATAAAACCGTATTGTAATGTTAAAAACTTATCAAATGTACTACTAAAATGTACTTGCTAAAACTTAAACTTACATTTAAAAAAATAATAGCCAATTCAAAATATTAATAAATACTACAATAGCATTTAAATAATACTAAAATAACACCCAAGACATACGTCAGCTGTCAATAGTTGTTTGTTATTGTATAAGCAAAAAATATAAATATTAGATGAAAAACAAACTTTAAAACCTTTAAATAAGTGCTAAAATGAATTAAAGATATATATAAACTTTTAAACTTAAACTAATTTTTTTTTAAATAAGTTAATTCAAAAATAGTAATAAATATTATAACTGTTATAAAAAAACACACACTAAAATTACACTTAAAAGAATAAGCAAAAACATACTTTGATTGTCAATATATGCTTGTGAGTGTGTGAGAGCAAATACTTGAATATATAAAGAGCACCTGGCATCTCTTTGGCTGGCCTGCAGTATGTGGGACACGTTGTTGTGTTGTGCATTGCGGGCGATCAGGGCTGCAGCTTTAGCAGAGTAATCATTAGCAGTGATGCTTTTCAGGCCAGGAACCTCCAGAGCAAAACGTACTGAACGCAGGCCTGACGCCGCCAGACCCTCCAGCACACACAGACCTTGCTAGACCAAAAGAGAGAGATAAATCACAGTACATTTACTTATTGGCAGACACTTTTAGCCAAAGTGATTCACAAACGAGGAAAAAACAACAAGTGAGCCATAAGGAAACTACTGAAAAAACAAGACAGGGTAAAAACACCAGTTAAAATAAGTTAAAGTAATACAATTACTAAAACTGTACTAAAAATAAATCTAAATAGAAATAAAACAAAAACCTAATAAAAATGACAAAATCCAATTTGAAAACAAAAACTTAAAGTAAAATTAAAAAGAAAAAAAAGCTAAATCAAAATATTAATAAATACTATAATAGTATCTAAATAATACTAAATATTCACTACAGCACACACAGACCTCACATCTTTCCCCTACAGATGCAGTGATGTATTCCTTCTCATCAGCCTCCTCATCATTTAGTTGCTCATTTTCAGGCTGTTCTGATGCTTCCTGATCCACCGTTCCATTCTTCTCCTCTGAGAGTCGGACCACGACTCTGTCTTTTTCCCCCGGGACCAGGATCCGGACGCCCCTTTGAGCCAGCTGATCCCTGGCAAACTCTGTGATAACCGCACACCTGATTAAAGAAGGTATATGGGAAGTTTAAAGGCGAGGTTAGAAAACAAAACATCACGAGATGTCACACTGGATGGCATACTCACGTTAAATCTCGGTTGAACTCCTGCACGGGGTTGTAGAACACCTCATTAGCACTTGGGAATAAAATGGCAGCCTTTCCTTCTCTGACAACTGTCTCCCCAGGCAAAAGCCCAGGTTCTGTAGATGAGGTCTGATTTCTTTCTGTAGAGCTGGAGGGATTAGTGTCTTCCTTTGGTACTGCTGTGGTAGTACTGTCTGCACATGCACTGATGGTGTCCTGGGATTCTTCGGGTTCTTTCTTGCTGTCCATTGTTTTGAAATTTTTCAGGACACAACTGCGCCTTGTTGGGAGGATCTGAAGGAAGGATGCTCTCTTCTTAGGAAATGCTAATGACAAACCAAGGCACCTATAGGATACCTGAAGTGTAGTCCTTGCTAACATCTACAAAAGAAAAACCTTGTGACCTGTCAACACAACATTTATTTTAGTTAATAATAAGTGCTTAAAAACTCCCACATACTATGTCAACTTAATATATATATATATATATATATATACATACACAAACACAAGAGCTCCCAACTTCCCACACCTTTTGACTGATGGATTTACATAAGTTTACCATTTTTTTTCAGTCAAATATTTTAAAACCATTTTATATACATTTATATAGATATACAACTCACATACAATTTCAACCTATTAAATTATATATAGACTACACAAATGTTCCTAAACCTGGGCATCTTCACATTCACAGTGTAACTAGCCAAGCTAGCATTACAATTTATCTCGCCTTCCTTCTAACTGCTAATTATCCATCCAAAAAAAATGCTTTAGTAATGTCATAGCAAATCAGTCGCGAACAAAAATAAACCACATCGCTAAATGTACACTACCATAGACACTTGTCAACTGTTAGCTCGTGTGTTTTCAGGGAGAATTCACGTGCAGCTCACCGCTGTGTGAACTACGGAAGCCTTGTAGTACTAAACGCCTGACTGAGACGCCAGGCACCGCGCACGCGCACAGGAACCTATAGAAAGTGCGCGGTAAAAGAAGGACACCGAGGACAAAGCAGTGTCATTTTGGAACTAGTTTCAACGAATTTAGATTTTTTTTTCATATGATATACTACCTTTTATATATCCACATAGCAGAAATGAGAGAATGTCAGTAACTAACAGGGTCAGAATATAATATTGTATTTTATATTAAATTTATTTTTATTGACATTCCTGACACTTTTTTAGTCTGTGCTTGTCTATGCTTTGGTAATATTGCAAAAAATTGCAAAAAATCTTTAAAACTGAATGCCAGTAAATGAGCAGTAAATTCACAATTAAGAAAAAAAGTGTTATGTAGCCTACTACTGTTAAACAGACTAATTTATCTAATAGTACTGGGTATTTTATCTGCTCCTTTTTATTTCAATGAATTACCATTATTATTACCAATAGTATTGTTATGCATATGGTGTATATTGATGTGAACAGTTTAATATTTAAAAAAAATATATAATAAAAAAGACCACAATAAATTTGCACTCCAGAAGTTCGGAAGAGCCAGGATAATTTTTAATATAGCTGTGTTCTGCTGAAAGAAGAAAGTCATATTCACCTAGGATGGCTTAGGGTGAGTAAATTATGGGATAATTTTCATTTTAAACGTAAAACCCTTTAAAATTTACAGTTGTCATGGCAGTACGTATTTAGCTATTTTTATCATTTTAAATTGACCATACATTTTCTGCGTAAAGTATGCCTTCTCTGTGCAGCATTAAACATTCTTGATATTTATATGCCACTACAGTTGCTCCTTCTGTGCAAATGCCACATTCGAACTAATAATCTAATCCAGTCACGCTCTATAAACACTAATTGTCTATACGCCATATAATGTGACCCCATTAGAGCGACGTGATGGACATATTTGGGAGGCGTTTAGTACAAGCTCTTCTCCAGTGCGCCATGCAGAGCTCCGTTGGCATGCAGAACGCGTAGCACCCAGACCCAGACCCCAGACCCCAGGGCTTCACCGAGTCTAGACGCTCCACACGGCTCGCTCTCTGCGCACAGACTGGTCCAGCGGAGAGCGCGCGGCGCGGTTTAATGCTAGCGTTCTTTTTCTTGGTCTGTGCATGGTTGATCGGTAACTCTGTGCTCTAACCGGGGTGATAAAATTATGCACCCCTCGATTATTCTGCGCTCGGGTGTCTTGCCTGTGCATTCACGATGAATGGCTGCCCGTAGAGAGAAAGAGTCTTGACTCCTCCACCACTGAACCACTTTTTCAGCAGATTGCAATCGAGGGGGTGAGTATTTTAACGCATGCACGAGAGAGGGTCATGCCACTTTGAGTGGGGTCAAGGGGCAATCACGTGGGTTGAATAAGGGGTCACATTAGTTATTATTGTGGCACGGGGTAACAGAAAATGCTGAGGGGATTTTTGGATAGGGGTATTGTTTTGTGAAGGTGTGCGATTGCTTTAGATGGGGGATGGGCGTGCAAAACTTTAACCACTTCAATGACTTGCTGCCGAGAGCTTGATTTATGGTGCATCAATACATCCATTTATTTTCCAACTTTTTTTTTTTTTTTTAGCTCACACGGCATCTCTTGCAATGTTAGCGCTTGTTTCTGAACGATTTTAGGATTTATAGTGGATGAGGACATTATGTGCATCGCTTTCATACTTCAAGTGGTTAATGGTGTCTTGTCTCGCGGATTAGTGTGACTCGCCCCCCAGTTGCTGCATTTGTCCCGGGATGACCTGTTGATGTCGGGAAAAGATTAAGCCGAGCCCCCTTCCTTTTCCTCCAAAATGGAGTAGAATTTAACCACAGAATATTTTATGTGAAATCCATGTTTGCGCTGCGTGCATACAATTAGGACTAGCCTAACGTTACTTCTTAAGAAAGCCAAATTGCAAGTAGCGGTAGGATGATAATAATAAAAATGCATGCATATGGATGCTGTTGGTCGAATCAAAGCGTTTGGGGTATTGATATTCTAGTGTGCACAGGACTGTAATTCAGCCCGACATTGCAAAGCATTGCACTGGCACCGAGGGGGCGAGAGAAACGGATGTGGGCTCCTCAATAATTCATCTATCAGACTATTTTGGTGACAGGATTTTTGAAGGCTGAGCAGATTTGAGCTCTTTGGTCGCAGCATCAAGTGAGTAAACCAGGAAATTGGGGCATTGTTTCTTGTATTTTTAGCCCTTCTGGGCCCGTGCCAACCCGGAGCTCGTGTCCAGCTGGGCAGCGGTGCGAGCACATACTCTCTCCGGGAACTGCAGCCCTTCCGCGGCCGCACACATCACAGAAACACCGGCGTCCGACTCTCACAGTGAGATTACAAACTATCGTTAATTTATTACATTTATGCTTGTAAATTAAAACTGTTGTTATTATTACTCCTTTGGGAAATAGTGTTGTGCGAGTGAAACCGAACAAATAGTGTGGATGAATAAACCGCATTTCGCTTATAGCTCCTGAACTACAGACAGACATTAATCGACCATCTAAACTACTAGTTTACTCTTAGACTAAGTTTATGAGAATTTCTTAAAATGTGATTGCTAGTAGCTAGGACTAGCTTTAACCCTTTAAATTAGGTTGGCACAATCCGAAAAATGAACTATGGCTACTACTGTTTCCAAAATACCATATATGCTGGTCGTTATATTTTGCATAATATCAATAATCGGCATAAGAATCTTTCTGTAATTTTTTTTACAGTAGTAAAAATAGAATTAGTGCAGTTTTACAGTAGTAAGAATAACTGCAGTAACTGGGAAATAGTAAATAGACATGGTTCGATAATTTTATGTATGATTTTGTGTGTATAAAGAGTATAAACAGAAGTTTCTTTTAGCAGCAAAATTTGTGTTTGCAACTTTGCATGACCAGTTACTGCTCAGCCAGACGAATGTTTGATCTACTTTATATGCATGCGACCTGATCAACCTTTGCACAGAGACACGAAGCAATAAGTTGGTGTGAGATTACTCAGTACACCCTTACTGGGGGATTTTTGATCAAACTGTAAGGTACTTTTCAGTAGTGTGTTTTACTACTCAAGATCCTGTGATGATGAACAATAGAGTGTTTTATAGAGTTGTTAACAGACTCTTGAGATGCAAGTTTTAAAAGTGTTGAGCAGATTGAATGAACATAAGTTAACAATGTATGCACATAAAAGTAACCACTTAATTTTGAAGAGTTGTTGGTCATTTACTACACAGATATGATTTCATGTATAAATCACATAGAAACTAGGGCTGCACAATATATCGAAATAATAAAAATATTGCAAATGTATATATTGCGATATGCATATCGCAACGGCTTGCAACAACTGGGGTCATGAACAAAAGAGAAAATCACTCACTGCTCTTGGCTAAATAACTTTTGTTGCTTTAATAAGCATCAGTATAAATATTTAATTCATTCAGTGAAATCTAAGCAACGTTTTCTTTTTACATTTGATTATTCAGATTCTGATGTTAAATAAACCTAACGTAGGCTTTCCTGAAACCCTAAACCCAGTGGTGTACACTGATGTTAAAATAACACTTATGCTACAGTAAAACACTGTTGTTTACTTTCAGTTGTAGGATGTTTTCTTGTCACAAAAAGAATGTGAAAGACGTATGTAGGTTATATAATTTTAAATATATTTTAAAGATAATTTAAGTTTATTTTACACACTTTAAGCATTATCGTATTGCATATCGAATATCGCATTATTTAATGAGTTATCGCATATCGCACTTTTCTTCAATATCGTGCAGCCCTAATAGAAACCTCAAATAAATACGAGTTTCTCCTCTGAAGCATATTGGATTTTATAATACAGAATGTATAAAGTGTCACTGCATTAGGCATGTGCTCTAATTATGTTAAAGAATATTCACCGAACCACTTGTTTACCATGCATTCATCTTCTGCTCCTAAAGGGATTTTGTTAAAGTACATGCTGACCTTTGGCTTAGAGTAGATTCTGAAATATGTATGATCCTAAAAAGAATAGACCGTAGGATAAATTATGACCCACAGAAAACCTCTGAATGGCCCTGCATGAGCTATAACCTTCAGTTATAATAAGAATGAGTATTAACATTTAATGCTTTTGTTCTTTGTCTGATTTCCTGTGGTGAATGTATGTATTTTCATTTTTTTATGTTACAGACTTAGTCATGGGATGTTGTTTGTGGGACTGCATGCACTGACCTTGGAGTGAGAACAGAGAGCAGCACTGTGTCCATGGTTTTATAAGAATAGAATAGAATAGAATACGAATATATATATTTTTTTGTGTTTTCGAGATTCAAAATCGAAGCTTTATTTAAGGGACAAAGTTTAAATTACATGTGTGTGTGAGAACGTTTGTGACTTTTAATCAGAAGTTATCTACACTATCATTCAAAAGTTTGGGGTCAGTAAGGTTTATTTAGCAAGGATGCTTTAAGTTGATCAAAAGTGACAGTAAAAAAAACTCTTTAATGTTACAAGAGATTTTTCTTTTGAACTTTAGTCCAGTTCTTCCTGGAAAAAAAAGATCAGTGTTTCTTTCAAACAAAAATATTAAGCAGGATAACCTTTTTCAACATTGATAATAAGAAGAAATTTTACTTGAACACCAAATCAGCATATTATGATTTTTGAAAGATCATGTGACACTGGAGTGATAGCTGCCAAAAAATTACTGTATTTTCTATCAAATGAATGCAGACTTGATGAGATGAAAATCTTACTGACTCAAACTTTGAACATGTTTCTATAACTTTTTAAATAACCTATTATGTCATCTTGCCTAAACATTTTTGCTGCTGCTGAGTCTTTAAAAAATAAAAAAAAGAACAAGATTTTAAATCTTTCTTACAATTTAAAATTATTTATGGTTATTTATGAATCGAACTGTACCTGTCATCATATCCCATTGGTAAGGCCGTATGTAATCGGCACACTTTTTCACATTTTCCACACTGATTTGGTGAGAAAATGTCTGGAATTCTGTGTAATTGATATGGTAATTTATTAAACGACACTGATTATTAGTAACTGTTAACATTAAATGATCAAAATATTTGAAAAAACAAACACGCAAGGGGTGGGAATGTGTATAAATTTGAATGAAAGGCTAAATATCTTTTGGGAAGCTGCTGATATAATACTTGCTTTGATGTGGATTATGTACAGGCCTACCCACTGGTCATCATTATTATTTGATCATTTTATAATTGAGGTGAAAAATAAAATACCAAGTGTTTTCTGTTTTCACAGACTCTGTGGTGCTGGGCTTTGCGATATGGCTCAGATGCTGCAGATGGCGATTCCCAACTTTGGCAACAATGTCCTGGAGTGCCTTAATGAGCAGAGGCTTCAGGGTCTGTACTGTGATTTGTCAGTGGTGGTGAAGGGTCACACATTTAAAGCCCACCGGGCAGTGCTGGCTGCCAGCAGCTCCTACTTTCGCGATTTGTTCAACTCTGGAAGTAAGAGCTCTGTAGTGGAGTTACCACCAGCGGTTCAGCCTCAGAGCTTCCAGCAGATCCTTTCCTTCTGTTACACCGGTCGACTTAGCATGAACTTGGGTGATCAGTTTCTCTTAATGTACACAGCTGGATTCCTGCAGATTCAGCAGATTATGGAAAAAGGCACCGAATTCTTCCTAAAGGTCAGCTCACCAAGTTGTGACTCACAGGGTCTTCACACAGAAGAAACGCCCTCAGAACCCCAGAGTCCCGTTACTCAAACTGGGAGTAGCAACATAGGAGGGGGTGCAGTCACCACGGCAACGGCTCAACCTGCTTCTTGTCTCACACCCCTTCCATTGATGTCAAGGGTGAAGACAGAGCAGCAACCTCAGGCCCATCAGCCCCAACAAGAAGCATCATCATATTCAGTGGTTTGCACTCCAGTTGCAAAGCGTCTTTGGGAAGGAG
The DNA here is from genome assembly GCA_030578275.1 of Meda fulgida. Classification (NCBI taxonomy): domain Eukaryota; kingdom Metazoa; phylum Chordata; class Actinopteri; order Cypriniformes; family Leuciscidae; genus Meda; species Meda fulgida. The sequence goes on from CM060626.1 coordinate 8,075,063, forward strand.
GTAGCCGTGAAGGAGGTGGAGGATCAGGGGCAGGTGGAGGAGGAGGCATGAGAAAAGCAGCCCGTTATTCGCAGGAGGCAGCACGGGGCATGGGCGGGGCCCCAGCTCAAAGTGCAGCTTTATTGGGTGGAAGTGGTACCACTAATAGCAACAGCAACAACAATAATAACAACAACAGCAGTAGCACGCCGGACGGCACCAGCCCAGGCACCCCCAGCATGTACACCAGTGACTCACCAATCTCTTACCACGATGATGAAGAAGAAGAGGAAATCGCAGACGAAACGACAGAAGAACAGTACAGACAGATCTGTAATATGTACACTATGTACAGCATGCTAAATGTAGGGGCTACAGGTAAGAAAAAAAGTTGACTAGAATTTAATTTCATTCTCTGATTGCTAATACTTATCAGTTAAATTTATTGACTGATGCTGCTGAATCCCACATCGTGATAGTAGACTTCAGTATGTAGTGTAATTGTGGGAAATGAATTGGGCTACGTATCGAGCTCTGAGGAACTCCATCAATAGGATTATTGTAACGTAGACAATTCTTTTTTTTTTCTTTTTTTTAAAATATATTTTATTGTGTTCAGAAAACTCAAAATTACAGATAAACAATAAACAGTAGAGGAAACTGTCCTGTTTTCCCATTCACGGTTCCCCCCAAATAAATCTAAGTAACATAAAAAGCAAAAAAAAAAAGTTAACTAAAAAATAAAAAAATAAACAAAATGGGGAGATAAATTCATTTTATGTGTATTATTTTACATGTACATTAATTATATTCTTTATTAAACAAAGTCAGAGAATGTAAATCAGTGGGTAGCGATATATTCAACATCTTGACCAGTTCCATTAAAATTTATTTGTCTTCAGTTTGGTAGTCAATGTAAGGTCTTGTAATGTAATGTTTTTTTTTTGTTTTTGTTTTTACGTCTTTTCCGCTTTGCAATCTTGGTTCAGCCAATGAACGAGTGGAATCACTACCCGACCACCTCACAGTTGAATCAAGGGGAAGAGGAGTTCGAGTGAGGCAAGACCTAGCCTCTCTTCCCACTGAGCTCATTGCACAGATCGGAAACCGCTGTCATCCTAAACTTTATGAAGAAGGTGACCCTGCTGAGAAACTGGAGCTAGTAACCGGCACCAGTGTTTTTATTTCACGTGCTCAGCTGATGAACTGCCACGTTAGTGCGGGCACACGCCACAAAGTGTTGCTCAGGCGGCTACTTGCTGCATTTTTTGACCGGTGAGTGAAGTTTTGGACTTTTAATGTATTCTGCAGAAAATAAACTAGAATAAATAAATTAGTATTTATAGGAATTGTTCACCCAGTCTGTCATCATTTACTCACCCGTATGAAATTTTTCACAAAAAATAGATGTTTAGCATAATGTCCTATTTGTATCAATGAAAGTTGATGGTCATATGGGTTTGGAATTACACGAGGGTGAATAAGTGATGCCAACATTTTCATTTTTGAATGAACCAGCTCTTTAATTGAAAATAATAGATTAACATGTTATTAAATGAAATTTAACCAATTGTTTTAGGGATTTAGAAAGCAACTTTTTTAAAATACAATTTCAGTTAGTAGAAGAAAACGGTCCACAAAGAGTTTGTGTGAACAGTATTTTGTTGCAATCTACAGGTCAGATTCTGTGTGTTACTTTAAAAGTGTCCTTTTCTGTTTTTCCTGTAGAAGCACTCTTGCAAACAGCTGTGGAACAGGCATCCGGTCCTCCACAAATGACCCCAACCGCAAGCCACTCGACAGTCGGGTTCTCCATGCTGTTAAGTGTAAGTGTATTGATGCTGATATGTTGTGGTATAATATTTTGTTATTGGTTAAACAAATGAGCTATTTCTATTATATAAACCCAGCAGTTTTATCTACATTAAAACAGTCCAGTTGAATTTTTTTTAAAGTTTGCATGAAATGAAAATTAACCCCATCTATTTTGTAAATGCATTTTATAGATGTTATTGTGAATGATTAATCTGTGTATATTTTTGCCTAATAATTCGATCTTCCAGTCAAAACAACAGACTGGTGATATATGCCAGACTTCTCCAATCATGTAGTTCACTTAAACCCCAACCCTCCACAAATGACTTAAAGCTCAAATTTGTTTTTGAGTGCAACACCCAAATCTCAAAATCCAATCAATGGATAACCAATGGATAAGTCCTGACCTACTATATTTTTCTGATAATTGGATGTTTGTCACAATATGGAAGGAAATATCTGTTGCTAATTGTGACTTGAAGCATTAAATATCTTTGTGTAAAAAGTGCATGAAAAACTAATGATAGTAAAAAAAAAATATATATATATTTTTTTTTATCTCCAGTTTACTGCCAGAACTTTGCTCCTAGTTTCAAAGAGAGCGAAATGAATGCGATCGCTGCAGACATGTGCACTAACGCACGGCGCGTGGTACGCAAGAGCTGGATTCCGAAACTGAAACTTCTGATGGCAGAAAGCGACGCTTATGCCAACTTCCTTCCGGACACTGCCAAAATGGAGTCTGATGGCTTGGGGGTGGAGCATGCTTTTGAAACAGGATCCCTGGAAGGTGGCACAGCCTCTGATTCAGGCCATTCATCTACAGATGCCCTGCAAGGTGTGAGCGGGGATGGTAGCAGCCTGTTTTAGTGAGTAACAATACCATGGTTCCGTTATTCTTTCCCTTCCACACGTATCTCAGTCTCACCTTTTGCGTTGATGTCATCATGGAGTCGAGAAGTGTATCTTTACGAAGACTGTTGTTGAATCCCACTTCAAAATCTGGTTATTTTTATTTCCCTATAGATTAAAAAAAAAAAAAAAAGTTATTGTACATTGTGGGCCCTCCTCTCCATACTGCAGAAACACATTCCTGAAGAGGAGGGACCTTTGAGGACATTTGGGGTGATCTGAAGGGGAAATGGTGTCTGGAAGCTCCTATTCAGTCTGACAACACTGGCATGATTCTGAATGTATCTTTTTGGAGAATCCAGGGAGTTAATTTAGCTAGACGTAAGATTGTAATCATCTGTTAATATTTAGTAGCTGTATATCTGCTTTTTGGACCCCATTTCCTCCTCTTGCACCAACACCGTTAGGTACCTTTTTTTTCTTAAATATTCTTATTTGAACAACATTTGTAATTTTTTGCCAACTTTTCCACTATTTGTCTTGCCAAGTATCCCAAGAGAAGCAGTTTGTCATGATTTGTGAAATGAATTTGTAAGAGGCAGATGAATCTGTTTTGCTATGTGTGAAACTACTGTTGTTTTGATTGTCGATAGAGAGGGTCTGTGCAAGATTCTCACCTTTTGAATCAATGAATGGTCAATTGTTGTCTACATGTTTTTGCATTAGCAAAATCCAAAATCTATTTGAATCATTTTATTTTGGTATATTACCAAGGCTTAATATTGTTACTTTGGTAGGTTTAATCAAATCGACAAGTTTTTACTGTCAAATATCTGCAAAGCAAATCTCAAAACACTCCCACAAACTTAAAAATCATTAAGGTCTTTTACGTTTTTCTTTATGTAGTTTTGTATAGATGGCACATGGCCTCTGTGTGATGTGTAAATGAGTGTGTATGGCGGCTGCACTCTCTCACAGCTGACTGCTTCATGCACCTATCACACAAGTGTGGTGCATGCTGCCGCATGGCGCATTCTGACATGCTACGCCTCAGCGCCTCTGACAGAGATGCACTAAACGCAGTATTAGAGATTGGCACTGAACGGGAATCACTGCTGAGACCACTCTGAGATTGGAAGCTCTTTTGTAGTGAATTTGAAAAGTCAGTTTTTAAGTGTTTCGGGTCTCAGAAAGAGTCTGTAATCACAATAAAGAGCTGTTGTAACCCCAGGTTCGGAAATGAAAGAAAGTGACCATATTATTTAAAAGTGTAGTTGCACCAGTATGTGTTCAAATTAGATTCCCAAAGTATGACTTGCATCTTCAGGTGTTTTAAGCACACTTATTTCCTGTAATGGTTGGCTATATTGTTTGAATTTTTGATTATGGCTTAAAGGGGCTATATACGTTTTTCTGAAATATAAACTCACGACTGACACCTGTGGCCAAAAAACAGAACTGCTCTTCCTTTCTGCTCGCTCTCGCAGTGCGTGCTCGTACGTGCACACATCACAAGTCAAGGTCAACATTATGTTTACAGAGGTAAGAACAGTCAAATACATATTGTTTGAGATAAGTGTTCTCTTATCAAAACGTCAAACGTGTAGCTGACGCGCTTGACGTCACATCCGCAGACAGCGCGGGAAAATCCGACCAGACAGAAAATAGTAGAAATAGGATACAGGCTTATAGGTGCACCCACTGTGAGCGGACAAGGTGTCAGTATGCTCAACAGGAGATGTTTGAGTCATAAATGGTAAAATAAAAAGGCTATTGTTACGTTTATTTTGGGGAAAAAGTTGCATATAGCCCCTTTAAGAAAGGCTGTGATTGGTCAAGATCATCCCAGTCCAAATTTATGATCTTTTAACTTAAAAAAAAAAAAAAACTATATTAGCACATTTACCCCTGTTATTTGGGGGGTTTTAATGTTTACATTTTTTTCATTTTTTTCATTTTTTATCTTTTCTCTTTAAAAGATATTTCACCCAAAAATTCTGTCATTACGCGCCCAATTATGTCGTTCTAAACCTGTATGTTTTTCATTCACATTTACCATTGTTCAGCAAAATATCGTGGGTAGAATCATGTTATTCCAATAGGAATAAGCACTATCGGGAGTTTAAAAAAAAATTTGCAGTTGAAGTTTTGCTGAAATTTGCAATTGTTTCGCACCTTTATTCTGTGTAATACAAAAAATATATATTTTAAAGAATGCTGATATCGCTTCAAATGGTTTTAGTGACCATTGACTTGGATATTGCTCAAAATATAATTATCATAATTTTGGGTGAGCCATCTCTTTAAATTGCATTTTTAAACTCGTTTACTTAGACATTTCATGGAAGAAAAGGACAAAGGCAAGTTTTTTTTTTTTTTTTAGCACTAGGCCAGGGCACAGAAGAATTTTACCTCTCGGCCACGTGGTACGATCCTAAGAGACTGCACCAAGTCTTAATCACAGTACGATAGGATACGAATGAGATATTTGCACATAAATCTGAGCTGGATTGTTCAGCACTGCCTTAAAGAGTGGAAGTTGGTGCCTGAGAGTCTTACACAACTAGACTGTGACAGAGAAAGAAATTCTAGGAAGAGAGGGCACAGAATGCCTGGATGAGTCTGTATGCATGTGTGCTGGTGTGCTCCGCTACTTGAGTTCGAGCCTCTTTTTTTTCTTCCATTTTTGGAGGCACACGTGCTAATGTCTGCATTCATGCGAGGAGGCTGACAGGAAAGCGAGAGCGTGAGCCAAAGGCATGCTCTTTATGCGCGCTCATTTGTTTATGTGAACATGCTCAAATGTGTGTATGTCTGGTTTTTGTGTGCCAAATGCGTGTCTGAGAGAGTGTGCGTGGGTGGTGTTGGTGTTTGACTGGAATATGTGCATTGTGTGTTGATGGATGGGTGGGTGGTTGGTATGTGTGTATGCAGAGATCAGAAAGCACTGTTTGTTTTTGTCTGACTCAGAGAGGGAGACATACAGTGCAGACGCAAGCAGAGAGGGGAGGGAATGGTGAGGAGATGGATGCGCACACACTTAAACACACACACACTTAAACACACAACTGGTGCAGTGAGCCATTTCCCAAATGGAGGCATCAAACGGGTACGCTTTGATTAAACAAACATCAGCTCGCATTGAATCCAATCTGGTTTGGCTCCATTGGTTTATACACGCACAAAAAAATCCATACCCACACATGCCAGTTTTTGAATATAATTAAAAGGTGTCAGATTTATAAAACCATACGTTTGCCAGAACTTTTCCACCTCATCTTTTCCTTGAAATAACCATATATGGAATGCACAAAGCTTTTTATTATGCATAGCCTAATTTGCATGCAATTTACACATGCATTATCCAGATAATATCTTCCTAGTGCATTTAAAGTCAGCATGAAATGACAATTCACCCTATCTATTTTCCAAATGCATATAATAGATCTTATTGTGAATGATTCATCCATGTTAGAATGTTAGTTTTTTTTTTATATCTGTTTGCATGGAAAATATATGCCTATTTTGTGCTTATGAAACATTTATTCATGAGGCCCCTGCTGTTATCGTGAATTATTTCTGTTCATGTTATTCCAAAATGACAAATATTTTTTCCAATGGAATGAAAAAAATTGCTTTGAAATAACTTGCTTTGTTTCTAAAACAAGTCATTTAATGCTAATGCATCCTCTTTACATTCGACTTCAGGTTTGAATTTTACATTTGGCTCCAATTTTGGTGTAGAACAACCACTTTTAATGATCCAATCCAAAGTTGTTAAAATCTTACGCTACATTTTGGTTTCTTATTAAATATTCCAATTCAAACATATTGTGGAGTTAAAAGGGATTGCGAATGCCATTTTTATGTTGACTTTAAGATCAACCAAAATAAATTCTTTCATCATTTACTCATCCTCAAGTTGTTCCAAACCTATATGAATTTCTTTCTTCTGCTAAACACGGTAACCAGACAGTTGACGGTAGCCATTGACTACCGTAGAAAAAAAATACTATGGAAGTCAATGGCTACAGTTACCCACATTCTTCAAAATATTGTCTTCTGTGTTTTGCAGAAAAGGAAATTTAGGAGATCTTGAAGGGGAGTTAGTAAAAAGAGATTCAAAACTTTTGGTGAACTATCCCTTTAAATGTCAAGTGAACACAGCAACATGTGAACAAAAGTGTGTGTGTGCGTGCGTGCGTGCGTGCGTGTGTGTGTGTGCGCGTGCTTGCATGCGTGCATGCGTGCAAGTACCATTCCACTGTCCAAAAAGTGAAAAATATTTGATAGATTGATGGTGACTGCAAAAATATGGCTTTGTGTTTGGATTGTTCCTCATTGGATCTTTTGAAATGCAACGAGAGAGAAAAAGATAACCGCTGTCGACATTTCTTCATCCCTTTGGAACGTACATATAACAAGCTGAATCCTCTGATGTACAGCTTTTTTTTTCTTTTTTCTTTTTTAATATATAATGTTGGACGCGCAGGTAGAGACCAGGAGTTTTTTAGGAAGCGGCCAGCATGTGTGTCCACGGGGGGCTGGGTTGTGTGATGTTTTCGACTCATGAATCACTTCTTAACATGCTCAGTGGTGCATTGGTGAGATTGGGTACACAGTGTGCGCTGAACTCTGAACCCGATGAGCTTGAGTGGAATTACCCAGTGTAGAAGTTTAACCCCTGACCTGCACCCTGGGTTCATGGTCTTTTGTGCAAGATCCTTTGTTCTTTAACAGTAAGAATCATGCAGGTCAAACAGAGCAACTGACGTCAAGCTTCAAATTGAGACTTGCAAAAAAAAAAGAAAAGCATAAAAAAATGAGGGATCAAATGTAAGATGAACAATGTATCTGTGTTTTTTTTCTTAGCGATTTCTTATATATGTTTTGTTTTGCTTTAGAATAGTGCTTGGCCATTGAGATGCTACTAATTTTTAACATAGACCGTAGAGTTGTAAAGAAACATTGTGAAATGTACAATAGCTAGGATCAAGAGAAGTGCTGGGAAAGGATGAGGGCTGAAACTAGCTGAAAGTGTTTTTATTGTATTGAAATGTCATTTTTGATGAGTTTGAAGGAGCGTAGATGTAAGGAGTTAGGGTCTTCATGCACTGCAAGCTTTATATTATTATTTTTATTATTATTATTTTCTGTCTTAAAGAAATAATTTGTTACTGAATTAGTTTGCTGGTAAAGAGGATCTTTGAATGATGTTGAATGGCATGTGGATGAGCGCCACCTGGTGTCAGATTTCATAAATGCTGCCGGTAGAAAAGACATTACTTCTCTGCAGTTACTTCTCCTAGGCAATTAGGGACAGCAAAGGATTTAGAAAAAAAAACTTGTAATTTGATTTGATGATTTTAATTCTCATTTTTGATGTTTTATTTAATAACCCCTGAACAGGAGAAAATGTACACAGCTGTGTTTAAAATGTTTCTGAACTGCCAAATACAAGGAAATGTTATTGCGTTTATTCCGAACTAAAATAAGTTGTTTCAGCTGAATTTTTTACCAATGTTACGATCAAAACAATCAATACTTAATATGACACTTTATTAACAAATGGCCAATATGGGGAATTGCGAACAGCTATCACAAACTAAGTATTTGACACTGCAATTTTTATGTGAAACTTTACTTTATAATTAAATTCCTATTAAAATCCTTTGTTTTTCTGTGGAACTCTGCAGAATAAAATTAAGCTTTGTAAAATCTGTTTAAATGGAGCTTAGAGCGCTACAAATGTATCATTTTCTGAGGAAATTAAATTTAGTTTACAGGAGAGAGGGAGTGTGTTCATAGTTTGTCTTAGGGGTCTTCAATGGTGGGTCTGCAACCCTATTTCTATTTTGTTGTGTTGATTGGCTACAAAATAAAAAGCTAAAGATATTCAGCTAAAATTGTATTTATCCTCCCACATAAAATAAAATGGATATTTTATTTTTAATACAATTATTAATAGTTATTTCTTATTTTAATGTCTTTGCAATGTAAGCGTCATATGTAAATACATTAATATGGTAATATATATGCATGGCCAGGCTTAAAGTGCAACACTCAGTTTTATACAACATGTAAAAGGGGATCCATTCTCCGTCTTTATGAACAGCAAGGGGTGCTTGGCCTGAAAATAAGTTGAAGACCCCTACTTCCGCACCTTCAGCGCCCTCTCTCTGCCTCTGATTCGATTGAGCAATGGGGAGTTCAACTTTTTACATTTTCAATCCAATTTTTTTTCTTCTTTTTTTTTGTTGATTTCTTTAATTCTGAGTCTTAGGGCTGGTTCTCACAGAACACATTTTTGCATTTAACTGTGCTGAGTTTTTTTTATTTTTTATTGTTTTTATATGTAAACCTTGTGCTAGGTGGATGTGTGTTTATTGTGGTTGAAATAAAGTTAAATGTAGACTTTTATGGCAAGACACCACAGGTGCATATGGTAAAAAAAGATATATATATATATCATCATACTTTCCCAGATGATTAATAATAGTACATTAAGACAAGTGTTTTGTATTACACATTTTCTGAAATGTTGTTTATATTTGCAAATGAGGCATAATTAAATATGCACTAATTTGCTTAAATTTCCAGCTTAGAAATAAGCCAAGTTAAGAAAGAAAATAGAAAATAGCCCTTACAGGTATGTATTGTAATTGAAATCTACAAACAGCTAGATATATAATAAAATATGTGTATTTTGGATGTTTTCTTTTTTACTTGTCCAAAAGATGTTATGGAAGCCCAAAATGTCAAAATTGACCAGTGCATGAAAAAAAAAAACATATTTCCCTGTAGTATCTTAACTTTAAAAACACGTCTCAATGTGTTTTAGGTGCAAGAACGTGTTCTGTGTGAATGACTTAACCTATACAGTGTGTGTGTGTGTGTGTGTGTGTGTGTGTGATGTGTATATATACACACACTCCACCTCAGTTATGTGGAAAAAGTAGAGGCATGTACACAGGAAAAACAATGAAAGATGCAATCAAAAGCCTCGGATAAAGACATACCTCTCTTAAACTGTTATCTTATACATTTTATCCTTAGATCTAATAGTCTATCAACCTGTAAATCTTGTTTCACCTTTCCAGTGTTCTCTCCCCCAGTATAAACATGCCTCTGTCCCTCTGCTCCATGTACATTTACTTCACCCTTCTGTGCGCTTCTGCGCTGCCGGCAACCTCAAAGACTTTTTACAGATTTCAAACATATATTGCTCTTTGTATGTCCCTGCCCACCAGAGACCTATACATGTGTGTGGATCTACCTCCCGACACCTCAGCCATACCTCCCTGGCCCCTGTGCCCTAAAACAGGTCATGTGATGCAGGAGACCCGTCAACGTGCTGCTGTTCAGATTTGTCTGAACGGTGTTACAGGAACTAGATGTAAATGGTAGATTCATACCTCACTAGGGGCCGGGAGCTCCGACCGTCAGCATGGCTCCGGAGAGCATGTCTCTGGTGTGGCCGCAGGGATCCTGCAGCTTTTTTATTTTCCAGTATAGATATATGAATATACATATATAAATACAAATCTATATATATACTGTACATTATATATAGAAACACTAATGAAGTTTGATTGTTAGTTGTGCACTCGCAGCATGAGATGTTATTCCCCAGAAACCTTTTTGGAAACAAATGCAGTAGCGTCTACTGATGTCAAAATACCCTTCCCCCCACCCTGAGTACATGCCAGTGTTTCCTCTGTGTTCCAAGTGCCAATAACTTTGTGTATTCCTTAACTGTGACCCAACGAGAAAGAAAATTGCACATAACTACTGTAAAAAAAGTAAAAGAAAAGATAAACATGAAAATACATCTTAATAAAAAAAGGTTTGTAACAAATAAAATGATTGTATTTGGCTTTTGTTTTAATGTGTGACTTAGTCATTTTAAAAGCCGAAGTTTACAGATTGACCTTTTTCACATTTCCGGTTCCCAGAAGCGGAAGTCCCGAGGGGCCGTTTTCACAACCGCGTTTTCAACTAAAAACGGTACTTGTGCGTTTTTGGCCGTTCATTTACACGTCAACAGCGTTTTGGGCGCCTGAAAAGTAAACTTTAGAAATCGTTTCAAAGTTCAAGTTTTTGAAAATGATTCAGTTATTGTCTCCATGTAGGCCCTAAGCTACAAAAATGTCAATTTGTGAAAACGGTGACGTCATGCACAAGCAGACAACATCGCCAACTTCTGGCCTGGCGGCATTATATAGAGTTCATTTTCGGCATTTTCGCGGATCCGTGTGAACAGTGGTAGTTTGACGTTTTTAACGTTGTCGTGTACGCGTACGCGAAAAATGCAAAGGAAAAACTTTTTCTGCTTTAAGTAGCTACATAGTTGTCGTGTAAACGCAAACAACATCGTTACCATGACTTTCCAAAAGAGGGAAAGATAAAGAGATGATTACAGCAGTTAGATGAGAGAAAGATGTCAAAATTTGGTGTCACTTTCTCAGCCGTTCTGTAAGAAACCCTGTAGCTGCATTAATTAGTTACATTTACTACAAAGGTAAACACAACGTATAGCGTTATACGTATTTTTTTTTTATGAAAATATTAAAAACTTTACTGGACACGTCATCACAGTCCGTGAAAAGGGTCCATTGGATTTTATATTGCATGATATGTATCTTTATTGTGAAAGACAATAACATATGCCGTGGTATATTTCCCTGCTATAGTGTTATTCCATAATGTGGTGCATGCTTGAAAAATGACCTTGGAAAAATGAATGGCATGTCAAAGTCATAAACTTTATTCAGGGACCATTTGAATTTATCAAGAAGCCACAATAAAGGCAAAATTTGTATACAATACAAATGCTTACAAAAACAAGTGACAAGGGCATTAGACTTTTGCAATTATTTATATGCAGGCAGCACTGAAAGACATTACTTTGCAAATAAAAGACAATCAAATGCGTACCAAATCTCCCTAAAAGGGCATGTAAGAGGTAATAAGTTTTAGTTAGTTGTTCCACATTTTTAATAGCAGTGAGTACTAAAATATGTTAAGGCGTAGAATTTTCACAAAAAAAATCTTACGTTTGAAGTTGGATCTGATTTTCAGTTAAGGGTTTATTTACTTAATCATATTACAAGAAACAAGAGAATACTGAAATGTGTCATATTCATAGAGGAAAGCATTTATACTGAACATAATACATTCACCCACAGGCACGTAGTGTCTCAGATCAGAGGGCACACTGGAAACAACTCATTGGCACGGAGGATAGCAGTACAAAATGTTCATTAGCACACCCACAGATGGGCACAATCTGAGCTCAAGTTCAGGAATAGAAATATCAAGTGATGATCCTAGCTGTGGGGTCCGATCAGCTCTTTAGGGGATGTTGTCAGTTAATGTAGCTGACTTTCAGTACATGCATCTCGCTGAAATTAAAAGAGCAGTTAATAGCATTTTCCTTTGAAAAATAGTAAAATGACAAATATATATTATTGGAGTAATGGATCTGGAATATCACTTTGGCATGCAGTGAAGGCTTAACCCACACCATCAACTGAGACAAAGAATGTCTATATGTCCATATGATTCTATACACATCTCCACAGTAATATGAAACTTCACAGTCCAATGTACAGTAATCTCAAAAACAATGCATAAAATTATATTTTAAAATATGGGGAAACTCAAATATTGCAAGAATAACCAAATCATAGTCTAAAATATGGGAAGATTCATGAAAAGTGCAGGCAAATTAGATGATATTTCGGCAAGCAATTTTCCACAAGCTCACTCAAATAATGCAATAAAGTGTCAGATTTATCTATAAAGGGAAAGAAAACATGTAAAATGCAAATGTTAACCTCATGTTAAAGGTGTGATTTTGCTTTAAAACAATTTAAATAACCCTACATTTCTTGCTATAATTTCCTTTTCCTATTTACATAGGTTGTTTGATGACTTCAGAGGTTTCCATCATGACAACAAAGATCTAGAGGGCGCTATGAGCCAGCATTACTCATTGTGCTTGAAATCTGAATCAACCAATCACAACATTTAAATTGTTACATAATTGGTAAACGTATTTATGGTCACCCTCTTTCACAGGCATTTATAATGTACGCAATTACTATGCTGCTGTAAGAATCAAACATATAAAAATATAATAAGGCAATATCAAATTCCTCATCCCCACTTATACTCTGTACCACAATAAAACATAAGAAATATAATAACTGTTAACTTCCATCTCAGCACTAGTGAAATTCTGGAATAGAGCTTCCAGTCGACAATAAGTCCAATCCAAAAGCAGCGGGAGAGAGTGAAATGCTGAGAGCCAGAAGACATATGGATTAGCAAAAAGACAAGAAAGGACTATAAAAAATAACTGGGATCTCTTTCTCACAAAGGATCATGGAAGAATCATGGTAAAATTCTTCAGTCAGCTTTTGGCATGATGGAGGGCCAAACCGAAGAAGAATCTGGTTTAAATGGCGAATAACAAAATGAGCACCACGATCAGTATGATTACAAGAACTCCGATAGCACACCACTGTCTCCGACCTGCAACACACAAAACATATGATCCAAGTCAAAATCTCACACCAATCTCATGCTCGTTTCTTAAGCCTAGCAAAATAAAGATCATAAAAGATATAAAACAATGAATGAGAGCCTGTTTCAGAAAAAAATAAATGCTCCCTTTTAGGTCAGTAAGATTTTTTCGTTAACAAGTTTTCTTCAGAAAAGATATTAAAATCAAAAATGACACAACACTTTTGCAACGTTACAAAAAACTATTTTAAATAAATGCTGCTCTTTTAAACATTTCAATTCCTAAAAAAAACTGAAAAAAATGTATCACGGTTTTCACAAAAATATAAAGCAGCACAAATATTTTCAACATTGATAATAATAAGAAACTTTACACTGAAGACTGGAGTAATGATGCTCAACAGGAATAAATTACATTTAATTGTTTTGTTTTTTTAATTGTAATCATATTTCACAATAGTCCTGTTTTTACTGTATTTTTGAACAAATAAATGCAGCCTTGGTGAGCACAACATTTTTCAAAAACATTTCAGAAATACCAACCCCAAACTTTTGAATGATAATACCATAACATTTTAGGTTGAAATTACAAACATTTGCTGTGAATGATATAAAAACGTGAGAAGTAGAAGAACAAAAGCACTCACTGCTGGTCATGTGTGAAACCTTCTCCATTTTCTTCAACACTGAGTCCATTCTAGAACCGGTCTGGTCCATCTCCTCACTAAACTCCCCGAGCATACTAGGACAAAAAGCACACATGGCAATAAAATTAGACATTGAGTATTAGATAAATCCACATGCTGGTGTTTCTGTTTATTCTTCAATGTCCTACACTGCCTGTTCATCCAGCTCGTCTCCTATCCTGCTGGACATGTCCTTCAGGACACGGATACTGCCTGTGACCAGCTCCAAGTGCTCATCCTGGTCCTGCATGATCAGCTGCACAGAAGGACAAGTTGGGGAAATTACGACTTAAAATGAACAAAGAAGAAATATTTACCATTTTATGCCAATTGAAAATTGTGGGATTAAGGTTGCAATGAAATCAAAATGGACAATTCTTGTTTTTTAATGGAAAACTGCAATTTTCTAAATCTTTTTATTCATGTGCCCTAGTGCTCTTTAATAAAAATAACTCTTGCAGCGACATCTCTTCTCTGATGACATGTTTACTGGTGCGAGGGGAGGGGCAACCTGTCACTCACATGAGATCAACCAATAGCAAACCACAACGATCCAACCATCCAATCAATTCCCGATTGACAAATTCAAGGCCTGCCCTACATTTTTCTTGTCCGAGAAGCCGTTTCACTCTGATATACGTCACAAAAGAGAAGAAAATGCTATCACAACTTCCAATTCATGCCATTACAAAACTGAAAAGAGCCAGGATATATTTTTAAATAACTCAGATGTTTGGCTGAAAGAAGAAAGTCATATACACCTAGGATGGCTTGAGGCCGAGTAATCTATGGGATAATTTTCATTTTTGGGTGAACTATTCCTATAAGTATCTGAACTACTTGGCACTAAAAGGTCACATTTCCTCGTTTTCTGTGAAGCTTAAAAGATGCTCTTTGGGATATTGTCAAGTAATGCTGGATAAGAATATTTTCACAGATAACAAACACTTTTTTTGACCTCGTGTCTTTTACCTGCTGCTGTTCCTGTTGCTCCTGAATGTATCTGGAGTTTGCAGAAACCAGGTGAGGCTCCAGACCAGCGTAACGATCCTTTCCTGTGGCCCCCAGCAGAGCCTGTCCAACACGGACACAAACATCACCATTTGAATCCATTCAGAGTCATTGAATCAGTGAATTCAGTCAGTGAATGAATCACTCACCTGTCTGTTTTTCTTCTCTGCTTGGGCCACAGCTGAGGGACTAGAGAGCTGCTCCTTCATCAGCTACACACAGAAACACACTCATGTACATGACAAACACTAAGACTACACCATATAATTAAATATATATATATATATATATATATATAGAATAGGAGAGTGATTGACACCAGCACAGAATTCCGCGTCCGCTCCACAAAGTCCTGCCTCTCCTGGAGTTCATGTTCCCCTAAACGGAACTTTCCAGGGTTTGCCTCCACAATACCTGATACTGTCAAGACTTATAACGAGTTCTGCTTATAAATTACCGTTCAAAAAATAGTAAAGTATTTTCTTTTAGAAAACTATACAGTCTTTAAGCACCTTAATCTCCCTTTAGCTAATCTGAGGTATCAAGGCACACGGTATTTGTGCAACATTCCGTCTACTACTAAGGTGTCGTCATTCTGATATTTGAAAGCATCATTGGGCTTTGGTTTATGGCAGGATACTGATGGTTTCATGCAGGTCCTCTAGGTCCCAGTCGATGGCCCTCAAGCAGTTTCGGAGTTCATTGGTGCTCCAGTCCAGCTCATCGCGACTGACGGGTGTTTCTTCTTGCAGCAGCTCCTCCCAGCGCTCAAACAGCCCCTGTGCTTTAGACAGGGCCTTCTGCACCTCCCTGTCAGATAGAGCAGCAAACTGTCAAACCCTTTCCACTTTAAAGGAATGAAAGGTGTTTATCAGAAGCAAACAACTTTTACATAAGCACTATGCCGGTGGTAGTTAGGCTACTGTCATGTTGGGGTGATGTATTTGATTAATTTGTGGTTTGTATCTGTACATTAAATGAATGACAGAGTCACACAAACACATGCAACATAAATCAGTGTGTGTTTACACTCCAGGCTTCTCTACATTTAATTCAACCTTCCTGATCACTAAAACTCAACTAAAAACACACCTATATTTTGTTTATTAGGGAAATGTATAAGTAAAATCACATGGAAACATAATGTGACAATAACTGGAGCTCTAGGTAGTGATGAAGATGCTTCATTAACACTTAAATTAACCAGTCAATATCAAACTCGTGTCATTTAGACAAAGACGGAAGACAGATATTAAGGCAGGTTAGAGGAAGATAACTTTTCTTACCCTTTAACCACGAAAAAAGGATCCTCCATCGACATATTAGCCCCTCTAGTTTAGGAGCTGCGTGAAGTCAACGGCAAGATGGATTGTATACCAATGCACGAGTTTTCAAAATAAAAGCCCCTAAACTATAAACAAACGTTCCATAGCATATTCCAAAATTAACACTTTGACTTTTTTCACAGACTGTGATGACGGGTTTTAACGGTCATCAGCATCTTAAATCATGCAAAGTTTTTAATATTTTCATTCTAAAAAATGTATGTACATTTCTAACACTATACGTTGTATGATATAATATTAATTAACATGTATACATTGGGTTTGGTTTAGGGTTAGTTGCTTGTAATTATGCACAAATTACTGTTATTGCGATAGTAGCCTGAGTAACGTGCAACAAGGACACTGTCAAATAAAGTGTTATTAAAATTATTTTTTTAAATAATATGTTTTTTATTGCATAAGAAATACTATACATCACTGATGACAATTTGGCTAAACAAAACCGTCAAACAATTTAATGAAATAAAAATATAATTAATTAAAATAATCATGTAAAATAATTCAATTGCATTCATTGTTAGTCATTCATTAACCAGCAACTAATTATGATTTAGATTTCATATTATAGTAAATTTAGACTAAAGCACACACTGGTTCTGACCAAAAATATTCATACTAGTCTAGTCAAACTCTAACGGTCCTATTTTTATGTTAAAGAAAATATCAAAAGCTTAAGTCATCTTAATGCATAAGCACAAGTTTCCAAAATAAACATTTTCCTCATTTGTATGTAAAAGGAAAATGAATGCAATTTTTTTTGAGAATGTTATCAGTCCATCCTAACAACAATAATAATAAGTAATAACAATCTGTAATTTTTCAGAGAATGCAATAATGTCTTTGAATAGCCTACTTGATTGAGAAAACAATGCTTTTCCTCTTTGGATCAGTTGCATGATGCATTACCTCATCTGTGGCTAAGCAGAAAGGGCATATTTTTAGCATTGTTTGTCGCTCATTTCCAAAACAGGGCTGTTAGCACACCTATGTTGCAGTCCTGACCTGATACATAATTAATTTGGTTATGTAACTGGCCTGGATGTGCTTGACACTCAAAGCAGTAAATATGCTAGGCTAAAGATGGGTGGTGGGTGCCATAAATGTTTTCAAGAGGTGTGTTAAAGGATTCCCAAATGGGTTTCAATGCCAGCTATAGGGTTAAATCCCTGACGTCTGGTCCCCTCTCCTCCCTTTCCTTTTAGCAACACCATTCTCCTTCAACGCCCCCTCCCCCCACCCCCCATCCCTCCATCAAACAGTCACCCTTTCCTTCCTGTCTCCTGCCTTCCTCTCTCTCCACACTGTTTCCTGTTTCACACACACACTCCACTTCCTGTGAAAAGCATAAAGGTCGGTTGTATTTGTCAAGGCCACATTTGTGAGTAGTAAGACAAGGTGAAAACTGACTTTAGAGGACATCTGAAATAGTTTTGACTATTTGAAAGACAGATTAGACTGAAAAGATGTTTTGCCTTGAATGTCAACATGTTTATTTCAGAGTTGGGGTTTTGCAAATATCATTATATACAATGTGGTTCACATAGACCCAATGTTTTTCATGTGGAAATTATGATATTTGCTAAACCTCAACCCTAACCCTCAAATAAACCTGTTGACAAGATTGTGGTGCCCTCATTAATGTAATGAAACCAGTGTGATCTCAAGTGCAAAGAACGCTTGTGAAAAGAAAGCAAGAGTGGACCTAAATGGAGGCCTGATAACATGGAATGCAGTTTGTCAGAGAACTGTAATAAGGGAGCTATTTATACAAGAGGTAGTAGCTTGAAGGTCCTCATTATTAGTCACTCTGTTTACAAAACTGGTTTGTAATATGATGCCCTAGTGTTTTAATAAAATAATAATTCCTCCCTCTCAAACAAGACTACTACCCATGCTAAGCAATAAATCAAAATAATCTGAGTGAGATTTATTGCCAAAAAATGCTTACACACACAAGGAATTTACAGTACACACACATTTGACTTGACAAATGGTTTTTCATGCTCATAATTTAAAAGCAATTCTCTGTACAAAAACGCTGCCCACCAACAAAATCTTTTCATTTTGACATAGCCAGCAGGTAGTCCATTTTCTATTAATAGAACACGCATTTGCTGTGAATAACAGCTGCATTCTGACCTCAATCGGTTTGCTTCAGAGTTACGCTCAGATGAGCAGAAGGGGAGGGGCTGTTGGACCGGTGACAAGTCCAAATATGGTGCGCGGTGACATCATCACTGCCTCTGCTGAGGCTGCGGGAAGCTGCGGTACGTCACGGCTTTTCCACTGCTAGTGCGCGCTCCAAGGAGACACGACGGATCTGCCAAATATGGCGATAGAACGTGACGTCGAGCAAACAGAAAAAAACGTGAACTGTAAACACTGGGGGCAGATTGATAAAACTCTCAACATGAATGTGTTAACAAGAAAGGTGAGCTTGTTAGGCAATTTCAAATTAAAAATACCACATAAAATAAATAGCCCAGATAATACACTTATAAAAAGAATAATAAAAACCAAAACAAAATTCAGTTAATCAGGAAAATGATGCACTTAGTTATCATTTCCCCTACTCTAAATAAATATTTAATGTATTCATTCACATGTCATTAGTATAATTGCATGAGATCAATAAGTAAAGATTATTTGAGAAACAGATACCCTGAGGTCATGAAGCTGTTTTTTTTACTGTACTGGCAGACATCTGATACAGTGCAATAATGACATATGCTGTCATTATTGCATCTGTTTGTGATGACACTTTTGCAGAGCAGTGCTATTAAGACCGCGTGTTGCCAGATCTTATTAGAAAAAAACCCCATCAATTTATTTTTTACAAAACAAGCCCAAAAAAAAGGAACCCTATTGTTGGCTGCGTTATTTATTTATTTTATTTTTAAACATCACATTCATAAATGTTTTTTTATTTTACTAAAGAAAAACGTTTACGTTTTGTTGACTGAAGTAAGGCTGTAATGTACAGTATTAAATACTCTTTAAATAAGAAAGCTAAAGACTTTAAAATATAAATATTTTTAATATTTCTAAACACCCTTATTCTGATTTTAATATTAGCCTACTACACAACAACCCACCCCCCTAAGGAATTTTTTGTAATTTTTTTCTGCTTTATGGTTGCATGTAAAATGGTTAAATATTGTTAAATATTTGCATTTGAACGAAAGTACATGTATAATAATGTTAATGTTCATTCAATAAAACAAGTTTGTTTTGTGCTTCATACAGGCTGTTTATCAAAGAAAATTGCTTTATTTAATCATTCTGATTTATTGCTGCACAATTAGGCTACATTTTGCTGCAAAGACAATATATTTGCTAAATAATTAAAATACTTAACAAATGTATATTTTCCCTCACACCCATACCAGGGTTATTATATATTAAAAACTAAAACATTTGATTAATTATTATTATTTTAAATAAAATAAAATGTCAATATTAAATGACAGTTATAAATGTAGCATTGGCAAATAATTGTAATAAGTATAAGTTGAAGGGGGCAATAAATACAAAACTAAGAGAAATGTTAAAAAAACCATGACAAAAACATGTAAAAAAAATACTAAAAAATTTCAAATTAAATATATTAAAAACTCTTAATAGTAGTATATATACATAATACTAAAATAACACTGATCCACACTGCCACAATTTAATGCAAGTATTACTTTACTTTTCCAATCTTAAAGTTGCTTATAATAAGTGGACATGGCAACACAAAGCATATGCTGACTTGATACCTCAGTGCTGTGCCAAATTATGACGTATGTTGACAAGACGGGAGGGGCGTGTTTGTACACCCAGGGGAATGGAAACTCTTTACGTCATCTGAGCGCACATAAAACACCGCCCTGAGAGGAGAAAACTTTTAGTTTTCACAATCCACCGCGAAGACCTTAAAGCGCAGACGTTTAAAAATAGAAAAAAAGTCTAGAACTGAAATATCCTGATACATTGTAAACACAATGGACGTCGAGGCAAAGAGAATCATGGCTCTTTCTATTAGTAAACTGTATTCATTGAGAACCCAGCGCGGGGGATTGAGACTTCACCGGAGTCTCCTGCTCTCCATGACCATGAGAGCCGCACGGGACATCTACCACACCGCGCAGCAGCTCAGAGACGCGGAGGAGGAGGAGCAGGTCGTTCCGTGCGCCCCAGACGAACCCATGGAGATTACTGGAGACTCTCCTCAGACTCCAAATGAGGTCGTAATGAAGGCTCAGGAACCTAAAGACACTCTAGTAGAGGACAAAGAGAACCTGTGCGTTTCTGAACGGCACTCCAGGAAGCGTCGCGGTAAGACGGCGCTCGAGCCTGACTTTCTTCCTCTGAAGAAGGCAAGAATGGACACGGATGTAGAGAAGCAAAATCTCCAAAGCGAGGTTTTGAGGACTAATAATGGAAACAGCTGTCGCCAGGCTGAAACCCTGACAGCGTTCACAACAAATCGAGCCATCGGGGCGTGTTGAGAAATACGCACTTTGGATCATTCCGAGAATCGATCTCCCTTGATGGGAATTTCCTGGACAAACTGGTTCAGAACGGAGTGGTTATGGAGCCTGACACCTGTGCGGCCGGCTCAGCTCGCCATAAGAGCTCCGAGAGAGGCCAGGATCTGCAGGAATACAGGACAGGTGGTGGATACTATGATCCCAATCGCATTGGAATCACCCGAGCTGCTTCATTGTTCAGTGAGAGGAGTCAGATGACTCTGTTAAATCACGTATGAACTGGGCTCTGATGTCTTCTATCCAGCCTATGAACTTTACAACCTCAAATAAGAAGAATTCTGACGGTGTATGACATAACACATGATGTTTATCCGAGTTTGATACTTGAAAATGCCAAAACGTGTTAAATGTCATTGTTACACTGATCAGTTGCACAGAAGATTATGTATTGATAATTCTAATATAAGAAGGGCATGATGGACTGATACCATATGATGTTGATTTCAGTGTTTACTGTTTGCAATAAACATGCAAATGTTTAAAAATCATGATGTTGTACAGATTTCATTTTGAAGAGCTCACAGAAACATCTGAACAAACGCTTGATGGCTAAAGTTTGGACTAATATTTGTGGATTCAATTAAGAAGTTCTGATCGAAGTAATATTTCCCCCCAGACCTTTAACCAATGAAGAACCATGATTCCCCAGCTTTTTAAGGATTAAAAAATATATATATTTGAGAGATTACACCCACAAAAAAGCTTTGACTAGTTGACTATAACTAGAAAAAATCTGATAAAGTACAGAATTCTTGTTTAAATATATTTGTATTAATTTATGTTATACACTCTATATTTATTAATTAGACTTTTCCAGGCCTGGAAATCACAATTATTTAAACACGATTGCCTTGATATTTTCCAAGTCCTACGGTTATGAGCTAAGATTTTTCAAACAGATCATCTCTGAAATATGTGACTATAACTCACTCAGTCTTTCATCATGAGGTGTAATGCTTATCTCACTGATCCTAAACCCAATATTTTGATACGGCTCATCATCTGTCACTCTTGTGTGGGTGATTAAAAAAAAAGGCAACAGCTGGAAATACTACGGTAAAGTGTAATTTCCCTTCATTAGTCAGCAAGATCTGTCCGAACATGTCAATGAGTCATTAAATTCACTTTTTCCTGGAACACACAGATACACATTTTTGGCTAAAGTGGCCATGTGTCAGACTATATAATTGTCGAGCTTGAAGTCCCAGTTCAACTGGCATTACAACATCTGAAACTGACAACAGTAGAGCACAATGAGAAATAATTTATGCAAGAGTGAAACTAGAGTCCACAGGCCTCAGGGCATGAATTTTAATCACTTTTTTATGAGTTAAGCTCTGGTTGATTTTGTCCCTAAAATAAGATGTTTCAAACATAATTTTTTAAGTGTTTTTTTCTAAGATTTAGTGTGACACAAAAGCATGTGATTAGCCTCTAAATTTAAATGACTGAGTAAGTATGAATCATCATTGCTCATATGTGGGGGTGGATCTGAAAAGGTGTGCATGTAATTTCAGGTAGGGAAGTTTTGGCACCAGGAGATGAGCAGACAGGAAGTGACATTTTCAGGTGGAGATCATTTCAAATGGCTGAATCCTCTGGAAACTGCAGTGAGATAATTGCTCAGAATGATTAATAACTGAAACTCGTTTTAAGATTAATCACTGAAACCTAGTTCAACTCAGATTGTGTGAAACCTAAATGAATCTGTTTGATGTGGTCATGTGTGGAGCTGGATACCTCAAACAGGTTTCTGATGCACTAGTTTCCTCCAGGGTGGACTTGATGTGGGTCTTTGACCTGACAAATGAGGTCGAGGGGGGAAATTGTGGAAATGGTGATTTTGGCCTGTCGAAATTATATTAAAAATCATAAAGCAGTGTCATGATGATGAACTGATATTAAAATTATGCTTAGCTGTTAACCTTTTCAATAACCAACATAAAAAATAGAGCATTGTAGGAAGAGAAAAAATTCATCAAACTTTTCTCAAGATCAACCATTTAACCCTGAAAAAGAAATAAGAGAAATAATTATCTTTTTAATTTATAAGATACATCATATTTCTAACATTTTTTATAAGACTTACACATGTATTACTTATAATAACACTATATATATACATAATTTCTTAACTAACATTAACAAAGCTATACATTCTGTAATGCTGATTGTTAGTTTAAGCATTAACTAATGGTAAAAAAGAGACATTATTGTAAAGTATTACTAATTGAAGCATAGATCTTAATCTTAATCGTTTTTAAATATACGTATGTATGCATGTATGTATGTACATATTTAAATAGAAAAAAGATTTGCCCTTCTCTGCTTCATGGTGACTAACAGTTAAATAGAGGAAGTATGAGGGTGTTTAGATGCACAGTCACTAATTCTTCACTTCCTGGGACACTCGTACTTGATATTTAACATGGAGTCATTGGGTTAACAGCCCAGATCCTTAATAATCTGGCTATCAACACTTCCTGAACAGCTGTCAATGTGTGGCATCATTTCCCCCAGATGAAACCTGATTGAATCCTTTTCAGATTGTCATGTAGGTGTGAACGCACGTGTGAAAGAGAGGCTTTTGTCTTCTACAAACATTCATCAACTGTTGTGTACAAAGACTGAAATTAGACACACGTTCACACACAAACTAAAGTCGTGCATCTGAAGACAAGAGATGGGTTTAGAATGCATTCTCTCTGGTTTTTATTCAGGTTCTTTAGGAAGAGGTCTGTTCGGAATTACAAAATGCACTGGTAGAAATAGCAGAGAGATACAGAGACAGAGGAAGAGAGAGAAAAAAAGGGTGATTTTTCATAGCCAGAATAAATGTGTAACATCACCAGGTTCAGGCAGCCTCTTTCACAGCTCAACATCAGCAAAAAGGGTTTTGGAGTTCTTCTTAAATCAGAGTGATGTGCAGTCCCTCACACCGAGAGTTACTGGATATCTTTTAACCTTTTTTTTTTTTTTTTTTTTTTTTTTAAATTCTGTAATACATTTCCACAGCATGTAGTGTGCTCACCTCACCCACAATTCTCAGAGAACAGTTGGCAATAGAAACAAACAAACATTCTATGAGTATTTATCATTTATCGTCTCTTGTATTATTTTTTTCCCCCTCTTGGTGCTCTTTTTTGTCTTTTTCATTTTTAAAAATAGAAGAAAAAAGGAACACATTGCTCATAAAAACATCTAACTATATTTATATATTTATACATATATATACTCTTTTTCTTTATATTTCTTTTTATATTTTAGAATTCCTGAAGTTGACTTTTTAACCCACATAGTGGCATGCACATTGCACATGCAAATCAGTAATTAAATACCTCTCTTTATCATGGCCTTTTTTTCTCTTTTGCTTTTAAATGGTTCAGGTCAATAGTAATATGGATGGCGGGTGGGATATGGGTGATTAAGGAGAGATGGGATGGGTTTGCGGGTGTCATGGTGACAGTGGCTGCGCGCTCGCAGGAACTCCTCACATACTCGCACATTCACACACACGCTTATTTCCCCTTCGACACATACGAGCGCTGTGAATAAGCACACTCCGGCTGACGGTGGTGAAAACACACTTCCTGTCTTGTGAGCCGCTTCCTTTTAGAGAACCTCAACATTCGTTTCTCTTTTAAGTGAAATCTGTTCGTTTATCTGCTACATGTTTTTTAGCATCTATTCTGTCTTAAGCAGAACAACTAGTGCACTTAAAGGGATCGTTCAGCCAAAAATGAAAATTCTGTCATCTTTTACAATTACTATGTTTATTTTGTGGAACATGGAAGAAACACAAAATAACATTGGACCCCATTGACTTTCATTATCTTCTTTTGTGTTCCACAGAAGAAACAAAGTCATACAGATTTGGAACTACGTTTAATAAGTAAATGATGACATTTTTCACTTTTGGGTGGACTGTCCTTTTAAATGTGTAATAAGTATGATTTATGTTTTAATGAATGTAACTATGAGCATTACTAATAATACATTTATATGTCAAAATATTTCTTATTATCAATATAATATCAAATCAGCAATGTGTTGGAATGAAGAAACCATGACATGCATAAAGAACAAGAGGAAATGAAACAGTAAGGAACATGGAAATGCTGAAGAAAGAGGATGAACACAGACTGTTGCAGGAAGTTTATGAATGAGATATACAAGTGTTACAGAAGAGAAAGAGATAGATAGGCCCAACAAAATAAGTTAGATAGACAGTCGAGGTACAAACATGATGACTCTCTTCGCTTTCACCATGGCTTTGTTTCTACGGTCATGTAACGGCGATGGGAAACTGTTCATTGTAAGGCACTAAAAAACGACTTGCCTTCAAATCAGCTCACGGACAAACATGCTCACACTCGCAGTCGACCGTCCCACTGTCACATGGATGAACCCAACCCTTCCGATCTTCTGGAAAAAGTGGCAATGGACCCGTACCCAATCTCGGATTGGGATCAGATGAGGATGATAATGAAGTATGCCATGGTAAATGCTGAGCAGAAATGGATTGGCAAACCCAGCACTAAATTACCCAAGGTGCACAATATCATTAGTATCCCTTTCTGATAAGTTTTTTTTTTTTTTGGCATGCACAATGCCTGTGCTGGCCACAGCTGTGCCTCAAGTTCTCACTCTCATACATACAGGAAAAAAAAAAAAAAAAAACTACGTTACCCATCACCCCCCTACCTTTTCTCCGGTTCCCCCACACATTAGCATGCACACACATGTAATTCTGTTCTGTACAAAGGGAGACCACAGGAAGTGGTGTAGCTACATAGAGGGTGACTTGTTTTGGCAGCACTCAACCATTGAAGGAAAGCCCTTATTTCGTATGAAACAGAAAGAAAATACAGCTTTGTTCCACTAGGACGATACAAAACAAACAACACATGCTCAAATGCAAGTGTGTTGTGTATCTACGATGGATCACTTGTGTGTGTTGCAAACTGAAAATGGCTTTCTGTTGGGACAGAAAATGAAGATGCGAGTCAAAAACATAAAGCAATAAAAGGCATTGACACTGAGAGCAAAAGAGGGTCAGAACCAAACTGATGAACAAGCAGAGCCAAAGAATGATGCACCAGTCTTAGTTACATGCATAAACCTTTAAAGGGACAGCTCACCCAAGAGTGAAACTTCCAACATCATTTATTCACTCTCATTCATCTAAACCAATATTACTTTATTTCTTCTATGAAACACAGCAGGAGAAAAATTTCAAGCTACGAAAAGGATGCACTATATTTAAAGTCACCAAGCTGTTTCACTGGATATACATCAAAATAGAAAAGATGACTGCAATTTCTACATGAAAGCTGTGAAGTCTTTAAGCCCTTCAGGTAACTGAATCAGTTCAATTTATGAATAAACCATTCTGACAGGTTTGTGAACTGGATCAACTGATTCATTGAAAAGTTCTAAATCACTAAGGTGGATTTTAAGATATTTTGTTAATAACGACTTGTATTTCAGTCCGTTTTTTACACAAACCTATTGTATGGCTTATAAAAAAGAGAACACTGTCCCAATTTTATATTTTATGGTACTTTTGTGTCCTTTTAGAAGCCTAAAAGCCTCAGTCCTCATTTATTTAAACTGCATAGAATAGAGCAACCAGAATAATTATTTAACATTTTTTCCTTTTCTGAAAGAAGAAGGTCATAATAGTAAAGAATGAGATGAGAGAGAGTAAATCATGTCAGAAGTTTCTTTTCTGAGCGAACTGTTCTTTTAAAAACCACAACCTTCTGCTATCTCTTTTTAATCAATAAAAATCAAATCCTATTAATAAACTATCGATCCACATCTTGAGCTAAAATGGAGCTGCATTTCAAGTGTTTTCAGCAAAAGAATTCAAGACAAAGATAAATTCTAAATGGGCTTTATATTAACCATGCAAAAGGTCTAACTAACATTCATGCCTGACAAAAATAAGCCTTCCTGTCCTTTTGCTAAAGACCTGAGAAGTAGAACAATCCCTCCGATGTTCGATGCAACTCTCTAAACGAGCAAGGTGAGACAAATTAAAAAATGGTTGCCATCCACTTGAGGAAGCATTGCTAAGAGAGACAGAGAGCCGAGATGGACACCCTGACAGAACTTGGTTGTCATTTTCCTTCATTACTCTCAGAGTAACTGGGATCTTCGCCCATCATATAACCGTGCCTCCCTGTCTTTAAAAAGCCCAGCAGACAGCGCAGACATAGGGAACTTGTTAAGGCGTAGTGTGACTGAGTCCATCACATTAAGAGAGAGATAGAGGGGAGAGGGAAGAGAGGCAGGGGAAGGGTTAGTGTGCGACACTAGAACAGAAGGCACTGTGGCTCTGCAGGTTCATCTGGACCCATGGGCATCAAACCTGTGGCTAATTGGGGGCCAGCTGTGGGTAAATTTGGGCCGAACATCAACAAACACCCAGAAAACAGTGGTTTCCTCCCTAAAAGTCTTGGATATGGGTTGGCAAGGAGAAGGGATTAACAAAAAGACACTTTGTTTTCTTTAAACTTTTTTAAAGTAAAGAAAAAGTCCCTTGTACTGTGGATTTCATATGATTCTGGGACAGAAAATGAGACAATACAGAACCGCCCAACTGACTTCAAGATTAGATGAATGTGGTGAACTATTCTGAGACACTTTGATATTTTTATCTGAATAAATTGAGATTATGAGATCAACCGAATCCTACGGTTTCACAAGCTGACTGCTTTAAGAGAAACTTCTACATCTTTTTAAGCAAAATTACAGTCAGGGTTTCTGATCTTCATTCCATAAATAAAAATCATAAATGAGATCTCTTTAATTCTTACTCCTAGACAGCAATGAGAAAAAATTGAGACTTTTGGAGTTTTGTCTCCTGAGAAAAAGATCTCACATGCGTCTCCTCTAGAGTTTCAGAAAAACGATTTCAGATGATGCTACCCACATTTATTTTATAGCTCTATATTCATACAGCACGGCAATTATTGTCTCATTTGTGATTTTTTTTCTCTAGATTTTTGGAGAAACATCTGAGACAAAGTTGATACTTAAAACTGAGAAATACACAGCTCCTGAGCTATAAAAGAGTAGCCAATGCACAACAAAATACTTATCTGCAGGGGAAAAAAACCCTGTTGTAATGGGATATTTAATAAACATTTGGTCTTTTCTGATGTTTTTAGATGGTTGGATGGGTGTGGGTCAGCTGAACAGGTTAAATGACAGTAGGGGAGGCTGAAAAGGCCACACCTCTACACCCCTGTGAGATATACGTTTGGCTGTATTGTTGTATCCTGAGCAGAAGGGGGAGGGTCTCAGATTGAGCAGGCCAAAGACATGACAAACTGCCCATGGCAGGGAACAGGAAGGCAGGGTGGAAGAATCGTTTCCAGTTACTTGATCAAAGACTTTCCAGGTCAAAATTCTCAAAAAATGACTGTCAAAGGCGAGCTTCGATAGACCTGCTACGTCACCTACTGTCTGGGAACAGTTTTGCAAATGTAATAGCGCCCTCTGGCGACTGTATTTTCATAAGGGATCATTTGTCCATAGTCTAGCCTGGCTAAAGCTGTGTAACAGCACCACAACATGGACAAAAAGTAAACAACAACATTCATCGCCCAAAATATTAACTTGCATTTACTCTACATTAGCTGTGAAATAATTTAAGGGGTTCAAATCTGACCTTCTATAAAACAATTTCTCCTGATCACACTGTTGTGTGACCATCTTTTTCTGTCAAAAAATAAATATGAAATGGACCCTGAATTTGTCTGAAAAACTCTGACACGAAAACTGTCCGAGGGTATCCTGAATGGCCTGACTCTCTCTTTTAAAACATTCATGAGCTCTGACCAAAACTATTCACTACTGATAGGAATATTCTACTCAGCTGAGGTCACAAGTACGTAAACTTCAGGATGCTATCAGGAGCACACCCTTATAGACTTCAATCTGTGGTGAACAGAACCAAAAACAAACACAAAGAGTTTGAAACAAGATGGCCACAACAGACAAAACTCCTGAAAACAAGACAACAAAGTCACATGACCACCTCTAGCTTCATCAGCATCACCGTCATCTACATCCATTGCATTAAGATAGTTTTCATCATTATAAGACTACTGTTATTGACAATAGCAAATGAAGCCTTTAGAAAGGAAAACATCTCTCACCCCGTTTCTCTTTGTTCACAACCATGGCTGGCAGAGCTGTAATGAGGGAGGTTTCACCATTCAGGCTAGTTTTTAGTGCAATCCAAAGTAATTATAAACAGTGCAGAACATCATCTGGGATCCTCAGATGGAAATAACATAGAAAACACCTTCAGATCTGTCTCGCTATCTATAAAGGTCTGCTTTAACGTCTATCTATAAACTCCATCTGCACATAAAGGTCTGTAGACATGGCAAGAGCAACAGGGAGAAAACGAGAGAAAGAACTTCCTTAACTGAATGGAAAAAAGAGAGCTATCACCCCCCCTTCCCACAGTAAATCTTCTGTCTGATATATATATATATTTTTTTTTAAATCATTCATGCAAGTTTCCATCAGATTTTAGTCCAAAAATATCAAAGAAAGCTGAGCAAATGCAACAGAATAACCAAGCTCCAAATGTTAAAAAAGAAGTAATCAATTGAAGACATTCTGAAGAGGAAATAGTCTTTCCGTCCCTCCCTCATCTGCTGTTTCATTCTTTTTCCGCTGTCTTTTCCTTTATCATTGAGTGGCAGTTTGTGGGCGGGGTTTCGGTGTACCACGCCAACCCGCCTCCTCCCGCCAGCACTGAGTCCTTTTATATGCCACGCCTCTTCGACAGTTAACCCCTCCCCCAGGTGATGAGGTCACTCAGCGTCTTGAGTTGGTAACAGTAAACGTAGATGATAAAACTCATCGATATTGGCCAGCACATGGGGCTGGTTTTGCAGTAGGTAGAGCTCTTGTTCACAAGAAAACTTGCTTTTTCTTCAACAATGTCTATTTTTTTCTTCCCTTTTTAATTTTTTGGGTCTTTTCAAGAGGCATAGATGTGAGGGGAAAAAAGGGGGTTCTGGCTTGATTTTCAAACTTCATTTTTTCTTTTCTTTTTTTTTGATTGACAGATGATGTTGCTCATTTTTTCCATCGTGCAAGAAGCAATCGATCTTGCTCAGTCTGGAGTGGAGTATTCAAACACAACGACTCTGATCTTTAAAGTTCAGTCCATCTAAACGCAACCACCCCATTTATCTCTCGTATGCTCCCATTCCCTTTGCTTGCTGAGCAGCATGGGCAACATAGTCTAGAGAGCAGGAGAAAGCAATAGAGAGAGAGAGGGAGTAGGGAAGCTCAATGTGCCACTCCAAGGTTTAGAGTCTCACGATGGTGCAAAAGCACCACTTGCTTTTCCTCTTCCGTCCCCTCTCTCCCTGCTGCGGTGCATAAACATCTCGGTTTAAATTGAGCGGCGCTCCCTCCTGGTCAACCTGCGCATTAACACCAATCATCCTCGTCCGTCTCGCTATATTGTTCGTGCAACCCCTTCCGGGGCCCACGGCCATTTGGCGGCCGGTGTGGGCCTGGGTGGGGGTCGCGCCGGTGCGGGGAGGGCGAGGAGGAATGGTAGCCATTCGGCACACGGCGCGGATGTGAGGGAGGCCCATGACGAGCAGTCCTTGGGGACCGGGGGTGCGGGTGAGAATGAGGGTGGGGGTTGCCCTGCGATAAACTCTGCTCGTAGGCAGGTGGCTCGTGGTGCCGCTCGTACTCATAGTCCTGATCATAGAATGGTCCATCGCCCTCCAGGCTGTCCGGTGGTGGGCCCCAGCGGCCGTGACGTGGGGACCTGGGTGACGCATGCCTGGGGGAGCGCGGGGAGGCATGCCGGGGCGAGTCGTGATGGGGCGAGGCATGGCGGGAGGGTGGACGGTGGTAGGGCGGTTCGTGATCTGGAGGAGAGAAGTGTCGCGGGGAAGGGGAGCGGAGTCGACCCTGGCCCGGGGAGCCGTATGGAGGCTTGCGGACGGCTGGGGAGTAGGTGACATGAGGACGAGGTGTGGATGGGGTCTGGGGCAACTGCCGACGGCCACGCCGGGGGGTGCTGGTCCCCGACGTCGAGGGAACGGGGCTTCCGCTCACAGAACTACTGCCCTACATGAAAATTAAAACAAGGCAAATAAAAAAACACCACAAAATTAACGTCAAACAAAAGAGAGGAGCACACACCGGCAAGAGGTGGAGGAGGAGGAGGAGGAGAAAAAGAGAGAGAGACAAGGAAGAGGAAGCAAGAGAAAGAGAGAGAAAAAGGTGTGTGGAAACAACAACAACAACATCAATAAAATC
The DNA here is from genome assembly GCA_030578275.1 of Meda fulgida. Lineage (NCBI taxonomy): Eukaryota > Metazoa > Chordata > Actinopteri > Cypriniformes > Leuciscidae > Meda > Meda fulgida. Next base: position 8,106,134 of record CM060626.1, read on the forward strand.
AGAAAGAAACAAACCGGCAATGAGGCAAAACAGCAGACACAGAGAAGCCACGAGTCACATCGAGAAAAATGGACATAAACCACAGTGATAAAAGAAGATAAACAAAAGAATAACACAAGAAAGAGAAACTGATTTCAGTAAGCAGTCATGATAAGGTCACAGGTGAGCATATGAGTCTGGTTACTGTCCACATGGACCCACACCTGTGTATTCTAGATACTAAGTTTCATTTCTCTGGCTTCTCATGGCAGATTACTGTAAAGACCTAAACCAGAAACATATACACATGAATGTTCAAAATGACTACTCATGGGTATGACTTTAAAGGGGTCACATCATCAAATATCTCATTTTCCTTTACCTTTTTAAAAAAATAATAAGGATGTCGATCTATTAAGAAAACAAATTAATAGCACGGGTTTTAAAAATTAATCACGATTAAACTGCACCTACAATTAAAATGTGTAATGATAATTGTAAAAATATTTTCACATTACATCTCCAAATTAATGGTGAAATAACATAAAGACAGTATTTTAAATATTCAATTTTTAAAACAATTTGTTTAATGGTATCTTTTTACTAAGTACTGTGAATAAAGGAAGGTCATTATCACTGATATCAATAATGATACTGATGCCTCTTATTTAAAGTTTGCGTTCAACATCCTTATTTTTCCCACTCCTAAAAAAAACAAAAAATTGTTTGACATGTTATATAAACATACTTTAGCTCTCAGAGTGCAAAACCTCCAAAAAAAACAACAACTACGTACCGAAGATAAACTGCAACAACTTGTTTCGAAATGCATTAGTACATGGCTGTGTGTAGCTCTTCTTAAGGATCCCAATATAAGGACACAGATAATTTTTTTTTAAACGGTTTAGATGGCACATTTGAGCACAGATTGTTTTGTGAACCTGCTGCAATGTGCAAAATGGCTGTTATTGAAGAACAGAGCGGTGCAAACTATATTGGACCTGACAGAAAATCTGCAACTCATAAGCGCTGTTGCTTAATTTATAAAGATAAAGACTCAATATGACATGGCCCCTTTAAGTAGTATAGTGAAATAAGTCGAAAATATAAATATAAGTGTAAATATACGAGTGGTATTTCAGCGAGTGTGTGTGCCCCACCTGTCTGTGCCCTCTCCCCTCACTCGGTGAGCGGGACCATTGGCGATCAGATCTGTCTTGAGGTTGACGGTGGTAGTCACGCTCATGACCATAACGTTCTTTATCCACCGAGCTGTGGTGGTGATGATGATGATGGTGGTGGCGACGGTCTTTTGCGCGACCCCGTTCTCGTTCTCTCTCTTTAGGTTGAAGGTCAACAGACTGTGTAGTGGTGCTAAGATCTGTGCCCAGTCCTGCAAAAGTCAACACAGAGAAATGAGACGAGATGTGTAAGAACACAAACCCTCCAAATGAGTCGTGGTTTCAAATGACATGAGGGTGAGTAAATTATTATTTATTTTTGGGTGAACTATTGAAAGAATAAGAGCCAGTTCTTGTTTTTCACAGAACTAATTGAATAAAAATAAAAAAATTGCAGTGACTTTGTTTAATTGCTTATTTATTCTAATTCTTAAGTCACTTTGGACAAAAAAATCAGCTAAAGAAATACATTTAAATGAATTTAAATATTGTCAATAAAGAGAGATTTTTAGATTACGTAGTGGGAGGGCAAACATTTTTAATAGTTTGACAAAAATTGCGAAGTACTGCTAACTTTAGATAATAAGTTTCTTATAGCACATACAGAACTTGGGTATCTTAAAATAAAAATAAAAAAATATATAAAATGACACATTTGCAATGAGTTATGCATGACCTGTGTCTGCGTCTGTATAGCGAGCGAGGGATCTCTCTGAGGTGCGGTGACTGCGGTCTCTCTCCCGGTCTCGATCACGCTCTCTCCTTCGCGGACCGTGTCGGTGACCCTCTTCTGACACCACCCTCTCCAAAGAATAATCGTCCAATCGTACGCCTCGACCAGAACGTCCGTGGACCAGTGAGGATGTAGAACGGCGCATTGGACTTGTGTCAGTGATGGTCTACAGAGAAAGAAAAAAAAAAAGATAGACAGAGAAAAGGAAGAAAAAATGGGAAAGGAAAGAAGTTTACATTGATATGGGTTTTCGTAGAAAAACTTAATTAAATGCAGTGTGCGTGAGTGGAAACATCTGAATGTAACCAGATTAACACTAAGTACATTCCACACCCACAGAGAAAACCAAAGCACAGGTATATCTGTCATGCTCAAGAGACAGCAAGAGAAATAGAGATCAGAACAGAACAGGAAAAGCGAAGGAGATCTAGATAGAAATACAGAGATAAATGGATATTCTATGATTGATAGAGTAAAAGAGAAAGATAAATAGACAGACAGACAGACAGATAGACAGACAGACAAACAGACAGACAGACAGACAGATAGGTAGATAGGCAGTCAGACATATGATAGATAGATAGATAGATAGATAGATAGATAGATAGATAGATAGATCGATAGATAGATAGATAGATAGATAGATAGATAGATAGATAGATAGATAGATAGATAGATAGATAGATAGATAGATAGATAGATACAGTGCTCGAAGTGGGGCGGTACTCACCGGTACGCAGTACCGGGACTTCTACATTTGACTCTTAAATATACCTGCACTTTTTCTTGCATATACCGCTACTTCTCACATCTAGCTGGTACTCTACCACTGACAGAAAAAGTGTGACGGCCGTTTGACCCCTTATTTACACTGCACACATCTGCGGCACGTTGCGGCTGCGAAACGGCTACCGGAGCTAAACGCGGTCACCGCAAGCATGAGCAAGTATTCTTTTCGGCTTGCATGTTAATCAATGAGTGCATTCACACTGCGAGCATGAAGCGTTGCGTGAGCAGCAATGAAGCGGGGATTCAGCGCCGAGTCTATTTTTGTTGTGCTACTCATGCTCATTTAAAGTGAAAGCACACTTTTGATGGAAATAAATATGATTTCACACCAAAAGTGCCCAAAATGCACAGAATTTGCATAGTGTGTTTTAACAAGAACTGGAGTAGGTTACATCAGAAAAGAAAATTAAGACTCAAAAATATTTATAGAAGATTTAGCCAACCCATTTAACCTTGTTTTTATTATTCAGTTTGGGTAAAAGTACATGTTTTATAAATAAATAAAAACGAGCAAACTAGTCAGAATATACAGTATACGCTTTCTTTTGGTTTATGTAATAGACAGATACATGCCCAAATCAAACCTGAGTGTACTTTTTTTGTTTGCTGTATTGTAAACATATCGAAGTAAAAGACAAGACTGAAAAGACAAGATCAGAGCTGTTTTCTTGGTTGTTTTTGTTGTTTACCATTTACATGCAATTGTTGTATACCTCCCATCTTAACAAACTTAAAGAATCAAGTTATTAATCACCAACCTCTAAAAAGAAAATGTTTAGTTGTCTTTGGAAAGAAATGCGTGCACACACACACACACACACACACACACACACACACACACACACACACACACACACACACACACACACACACACACACACACACACACACACACACACACACACACACACACACACACACACACACACACACACACACACACACAAACTTGTTTAAATACATTTATGTTGTTAATAAATAACAATAAATTGTTGTTGTACCAGCAATATCTATAAGTTTTGTTTATCACTGTAGAAATTTTAAATGTCATGATTTGCCCTTGCAAGAGAGTACCGGCACCCCCCCCCCCCCCCCCCCCACTTCAACCACTGGATAGATAGATAGACAGATAGATAGATAGATAGATAGATAGATAGATAGATAGATAGATAGATAGATAGATAGATAGATAGATAGATAGATAGATAGATCATGCCTTACATGCACTGCAGCCTTTCTAATACAAGCGGAAACATTAACTACTCAATGTCTTTCTCTGCAACAGCTGAGCACACAGAAGAACCCAATCCAGCCAAATAAAGTTCAGCACATACATCAATGCACACACCCTAAGGCATGATGGTCAACATGACAGTCGGTAGCACGTGTGGACGCACAGTCATACTTGGCCACATTACGCTTTTATGCGTCTAAACATGATCTGAAAACTGAAATAACCCTTCACGCTCTTCTTATCACTCACACACGTAATGGTTGATGCCATGCGCCTTATTGAAACATGCTAACAACATGACCGTTATTAGCAGCAGGTTTTTTCTGTTTGAAATCCATGCGTCAAGAACTACGAGACAGCAAAAGCTCCCCATGTCCACAGGCCCAGAAATACAGAGATAAGATACAGACAGAAACACAAACACACACGAACACACACACACACACACACAAACACAAACACACACACACACACACACACACACACACACACACACACACACACACACACACACACACACACACACACACACACACACACACACACACACACACACACACACACACACACACACACACACACACACACACACACACACACACACCCAGGGATACAGGGCTGCATAAGTGGACACGAAAAAGGTATAGAGAGAGAAAGGTGCGGGTAGAATATACAGAGGGAAAACAGGATGGCATGAAATAAAGAGTTCAGTGTGACATCAAGACGTAAAGAGAGACGCAGACTCCTTAAACAGACAAAATGACAGAGGGAACAAGGGAAAGCATGGAGAAGATAGAGAGAAAGAGGCAGAAAGCCAGAGACGGTACATACACTGAGGTTACTTCCTCGCGGCCTGTGTCTCCGTCGCTGTTGAATAGCACACAGACGATGTGCAGAACAGGACACACGCATGAGACCACAGGGACGATACACACAGAGCACAGCAGAGAAAGAGTGTGAGGAAAAAGAGAGAGAGAGGGGAAGGTAAAGAAAGAAAAGAGGAAATGGAACAGGGAGGGAAGGAAGGAATTGGGCAGGAGGAAGAGGCGAGAAAGATCCCAGGAATGAGACATTGTCAAAACAAAAGGAAAGGGATCGATGGAGTTGGTAAGAAATTATAAAGACGAGTGTGTCACAGGAAGTCCATGAAAAAAGGAGTGAGACCAAAACAAAGGAAGTAATAAAACCAAACAGTGAAATAAAGAGAGAACAAGAGCAAGTAAAACCAATAAAAAGAACAGGAAATATAAGAGCAAATGGTTGAAAATGGAAGGAAGGAAAAGGGAAATAGGAAACAAAGAGGCATTATGGGTACAAAAAGGAGAGAAAAAACAAGGATTGAGCAGAGATTAAAAGCAAAGTGGAGAAGAGAGCAGAGTAAGAGAGAGAATCGTGATCCCCGTTTTAATTTAGAGCAAAGGAACACAGGCATCGACAGGAATGGGTTTGGGTTTGGGTTTGGGTTTGGGTTTGGGGGAGGGGGAGGGGGAGGGGGGAAGAGGAGGAAAAGGAAAGAGAAAAAAGACAAAAATTGAGCGAGTGTAGAGGAAGATAGGAAGCACACTAACACACTTACCGCAGCAGAATGCACACTCTGTGGGGCAGAGCAGTGTTAGACAAGAGTGAGTCACAAGAACAAGAACCACATCTATGTCACAGCTTACACGGAACACACAAACACAGACTTTGGATCCTCACACTTCCTGGTGTGCACTGTATGCACCACACTTACAACACACAAGTGAACATATATATATTGTTACTAGTTTGTGAGGTTTCTACGTTTAGCTCACCTTCACACACACATTTTGGAACACATGGCTTCCTCACACTTATCTGATCCACACTTGGACAAAATGTTCAACCCAGACACATCTCCAGAGGATAGTCAACCAAGAGATCATGGGGTTTATGTAAGGGTGAGAAATGCTGTGTATATGCATTTTATCATAATAGTAGCGTAATTGGTTCTATGTGATGTGTTTCGGGTGTATGTTTGTGGAAACATATGTTGTGAGCGTGTTACTGCCTCCAGAGGTTGATTTGTGCTAGTGTTTCAATATGATCAGGTGAAATATATCCGTCCGGCATTAGGTATTTAATGCAGTGCACATGTTGCATATCACATTTTTGCACCTTTTTGCATCAAAGGGGCGTCTCTTAAATGCAGTCGATTGGATGCTTCCATATGTAAAGTGTCCTATGGCATATTTTAACTCAATTGAAAAATGGATTTAAAAAAGCCTTTTTTTGTAAGTTAAAAAGTTATCAAAAGTTGCATTTGTCTAACATTTCAAACATGAATTAAATCAACAGTTTTAAATATGTAAACATTTAAATTAAATTATTGAATTAAATTGATCAAAAGTGACTGTTAAGACTTCTATAATAATAAAAGAGATTTCTGTTTCAAATAAATACTGTTCTTTGTAACCATCTAATTATCAAAGAATTCGGAAAGAAAGTATCACGGTTTCCACAAAGAAAAAAAAAAAGAATAATAATTGCATATTCAAATGATTTCTGAAGGATCAGGTGACACTTAAGACTGAAGTAAGGATGCAGAAAAATCAGCTTTTCCATCACAGGAATACATTATATTTGAAAACATAATAAAACAGAAAACAGTTTTTTAAATTGTAATAATAATATTTCACAGTATTGCTGTTATTATAATAATAGTAATTAATAATTATAATAATTAATTAATTAATTGATAACTTTAAAGTTATTCTGTATCATATAATTACCTATTAAAGCTAGAGCTATTCTTTTGATAATTATGCTCAAACAGGCTGTTTTCTTATGAGTTGACCTATTTCTGTCTGACGTGTCACTACCTCAAATCGAGCTCTGGCAGCAGCACACACCACCAGACACACCAAGGTTTTCCTGATAGTGAGCTAGGGTGGTATGATGATGCTGAGAACACACACTCTGTGAGCCACTTATCCATGTGCCCTTTGACTCTTGACAAAGACATGCTAGCATTTATTGACATGTTAGCATGACAGCACACACCAAACTATTTGAAGTTTGGTTCCCCCCATCAAAGCGGTCAAAGGCTGTAAGCTGGATAACTGACTAATGACAGATGTCGGGAATGGATGATAACAGATAAAAGGTGGAAAGATGAAATGGGTGAATGGATGGATGAAAGGATGAAGGTGCTCACTTGGTTGTCTGCTGAGAGGCGTGGCATGGAGATGGTCCGCCCATGCCCTTCCATTGGGTGATAGGGCTCAGTGTCCGAGTAACCGTCCCCAACAGGGCCAATCGCTCTCATTTCTACCGTCTGCAAAACAGAGCAACAGCATATGGGCCGGGCTGATGCCTGCTTCACCGGCCTACAGCTCTATCGGGTGTGATACTGGACCCATGAGGGATTAAACCAGTAGAGGGCGATGTCATGTGCAAAAGTGCTTTGAACTAAAGATTAGCAGACTTGATGTAGTCATTAGCCATTACCAAATGAGGCATATCTCTAACAGAGTGAAATAAAGGAACAGGTGCACACTAGAATCTGATTATCGGCCCATATTAAAACTTATTCCGGACAATTTAGGCAGGAAGGGAGTCTGACTGATATATAAAGTGACAAACCAAACAGGTTTGCCAAACCAAAGGACAGGTAAATCTGGAATAAGATAAAAGCATGAGAGTCAAGCACAAAGATATCACATTTACTTACTACTAAGCATGCCAATATATATATATATATATATATATATATATATATATATATATATATATATATATATATATATATATATATATATATATATATATATATATATATATTTATATGTTTGTAAAAAATAAAATAAAATAGAAAGCAGTTGTTCTGGTTTATATAACAAATTAATTTTACAAGTATTTTAATATAACCTTTTTATGAGGAAAGAAAAAAGATTTCAAATTTGGTCTATAAAAAAGAAATGTAAAATAAAAAAAAATATGGCAAGCTTTACTCTACAAATTAATAAAACTAATATTTTAACATCACTTATTTTGCATACATATGCAAAACAATGAGAGAAAATGAAAAGATATTGTTTTGTCAGGATTGGTATATAAAATAAAAACATGAAATATAAATATATATATATATATATATTATTCATAATAAATATATTTTTTATATATTTATATTTTAAATATAAAATAAAATAAAATAAATTTAAATAAAAAAAAAATAACTGTAACATTACATATATTTGAACCTGTTTTGCATATATATCCAAAGTGATAAAAAGACATAGATTGACTTTTTGGTCTTAAAATTACACAATAAAAAGGTCACAGCTCTCGTTTATAGACTTCTTGTAGGCAGAGACTAGGTGCACACTAACCCTGTCTGATTGCCCACTACTGGTTTAAGAGCTTTCCAACATGCTCTTCAAGCCTAAAGCTGTTTATTCAGAATCTCCTTTGCTTCATAGTACTAGGATGAGTGACTAGTGGAGGGAAACATCAGGGTCGGATGACTGCTGAGCTACAGAGAAGAGTCACACTGAAGGAGAGATGAGAGTCTGGAGGGGGTTTGGTACGATCTAGCAGACAGTGAAGAAGCAGCAAGCAGCGAATCACCCCCGCAGTCTGGCAGAGGTGGGAGGGATTATACAAATGTCTACGATGGGCAGTAAAGTTCAGCAGAAATATTTATCAGATAATTAAAGATGTGAGCTAGACAGGGACAGAAGAGGTAGAAAGAGTGATAATATGAATGAAAAGTGTGCCCAAAGGCACCGAAAAAGACAATGGCTGGGAAGACAGTGATTGGCTGAAGCACAAGGTTCTTGGAATACCGAAGGCTGAGAAAAGGCCAGACACCGATTCTGCTGATATAGTCACAACCACTTTGTCGGGTTTCAATCGGCCAGATAAACTCCTGCTAAAAGTTCAGATTCAGATCTAAACAAGACAAAATCACCTTTCTGATTGGAGGATCTCCGGTATTACCTGTGGATTATGGCGGCTGTTGTGATGGTCATCAGGATACGATGGTCTGTCAGGGTTCCAGTTATCCGGAACAGACTTCTGGAACATTTCCTGGGCACGGGACGTCACCCAAGATGGGCTCTCACTCATTCCACCCTCTGGAGGCCTGAACCAGAGAAACGTGTTGGTTGCCTAATTCTCTCACTCACTCTCACACACTTACATAAAAGCAATTTTGTACATACAAAATGCCTTTTGCAGACAAAAATAGTAGAGAAACACTATTACAAATGTATACATGAATATACATATATGAATATATGTATTTACAGCAGAATAAACATAAAAGCAGATAGACGTATATCATAGAATTGAAACATAATGTGAACAAAGACAGCTGAGAGAAGCTAAAACAAAGAAAGAGCAGAAGTGCAGCCTATGAGGAGAAGACGAAAGACAACAATTAAAGCAAACCTAAGCAGTGAAGAAAGAGACAGAAAGCTACCATCGAAACAGGTGAATCTAATAAAACCTGCCAGGTTTTACCCCCAAAATAAAAAATATATTTTGAATACAGAAATCAAAGTCTATTTTTGAAAAATTAATAATTTTAGAACTTTTACATTATTTTCAGGACTATTTAACATTTAATTTTATTTAAAAAAATTTTATGCATTTACCTGTTGTTATGGTTTATAAAACAAATTAATTTTACAAATATTTTTAAACTATATAAACTATTATAAACTATTATAAACGATAATATATATACTATTATATATAGGATAAACTATTATAATAGTTTATTAGATTTACTATAACTAGTAAACTATTTATAAACTATTTTTAAGGAAAAAATTGATTTCAGTATTTTTATTTACCGCAATACAATTATTTATTTTATATATTTTTTTTTACTAATGAATTTTAGATTATTTATTTGTATAAAATGAATTGTTTTAAAAATTGCATTACAGCAATTCTGGGAATAAAATAAAAGCTTCATTCTCATGAAAATAATGGCACAATGAAATAGCACATAAAACAGGCTTAACTAATCAATAAATAATCTTTTAATAATTAATTTCGCTTTTGTATGAAACATGACCCGGAAATAATTTCATGAGACTTACTCATACAGATTAAGCTAAAAGCTAATTAAAAAACATGACTTGTATAAAAAGAGTAATCAAGATGCTACTCACAGGCTATTGACAGGTTCCTGCGGCAACTCTGGGAGACCGTTCACCCCCGGTCCCCCTTCCTGGTTCGGGGATGGCTCCAAGCGCTGAAACATTAATGGCGTTCGGTTCTGTGTGAGATACGAACATGGCCTGCAGCTGGGATCAGACACACTCATGGGATATGGGGTAACACACACAAGCCACCGTGCATTACACAGGTGGTGGGGTACCAGACAGCAGAGGTCACCCAGAGGGCACCATGGGAAATGGATTCCTCTTGTGCCCTCGTCAACCTGAATGGAGCAGCCCATTGGGGCTGTGCTGTCTAGGTAGGTGCCGATGGCTCAATGCATTTCCATCCAACCCACCAAAAGACATGGGGTGGTAGTAACAGTTTGGGCGTGCTACAGTGAAGATCTAAGGTTCATACTTACAGAACTACAGGTTCTGGGTGGATGATACATAAACTATGAACACTAGAAATCTCAGAGACCGTGGTAGCCCAAAGGTTACACCAAGAACCTCCCCTCAACATCCATTAATGAACATATCGGCTGACCAAACGTGTCCACACGGAGGGAGAAAAGATTCCATGTTAGTGACTGATAAATCAACCTCACCGATCAACAGATGGAGGAAAACAAGACAGAACAGAAGATTACACACAATAAAAAAGAACAAAAGACTGACAGTGGATCCAAAATGTCAAAAAGTATGGAAACAAAAAGGAATTTTTTGAATTGAAAAGAATTAGACAGAAGGAAGACAGTAAAAAATAGAAACAAGTTTACAGACAGGCATATAGAGACATCAATGATGGATATAGAAAGTGAGACAGCCACAAATGCGCTGCTGATGTTGAGAGGGCGGTGCTGAGGTACAAGTGCAGACAGGTAAAGAGACAGACAGGGATTCAGGTGAGGCAGGATACAAACATATATTTAGACCATTCCCTGATGCCAGCAGAGTGTCCATGCTCCAAGTATTACTAATTCAATTTCTATATGGACAATGATAGGCAGAAACAATGGACACTGTGCCTGTTCGGGATGGGAACATTTCCGGGGAAGGGGGCAGGATTGACACTGACAAAAGGCCATGTTGTATCATTCATCATTGCATATTCATTGCAAAACTACTGCATGTGTTTTTAAGCATGCTCTAACTCTGTAAATAAAATGTGAAATGATCATACAGATCTACTATATAACCAGTTTCACTGTTTTCATGCCATAAAAGCACTGAAATATTAGAGGAGTTTGCATGAAAATCTTAGTGCTCCATGTGGGAAGTGACATAAACTACTGTGTATACTGGGTCGGAAAGTTTTTAAAGAAATTAATATTTTTATATAAAGCATTTATAATGTTACAAAAGTTTTTTATTTCAAATAAATACTGTTCTTTTGAACTTTCTATTGATCCATGAATCCTGAAAAAATGTATCACAAATAATAAGGGCTAATTTCAGCTTAAAATGTGTGAAGTGTGAAGGATGTATTGGCTGTGTCTGAAACTGCAGGCTCCTGCCTATCTGTGAACAGTTTTCAACCATGTATTTTGATGCATATTTAAAGATCACATAAAAAATGCTGCATGGAAGCACCAAGATGCAAATAAAGTTTCCAAAAATGTGCATAAAAACCTCAATGCTCACTTCTAAAAATTAGAACTTATAAGTTAAAAAAATCACATATAGCCAATAAGTAAGAGGGTAGCCAAATTTAAGATAGTTGTGTGGACAGGCAGGAGTAAAAAAAAAAGTGCTTTTAACAAATGCTGATTAGCGAAGTGAGGAAGTTTCCTCTGCAATGTTAATTAGTGAAGCTAATCAACTGCAAACTTGGCTTAATACACTACACGATTGATTTGCTCGGACAAGAGTAGCAAAGGTTGAGAAAGCAGAGCAGACTTGGCATTTGTTTGTTTGTCTGAGGTGGTACCTGCTCCTCACGAAGCGCCTGTAGCTTTTTGGCCTTGCTCTGCCGGTAGTACTCCATTATCATCATGGCGGCGTAGATCTTGCCCACTGTCAGGTCTGTCGCTGCTGAGAGGATGAAAAAGTTAACCTGCACAATTAGACCGGGGTGGAATGGGACCCTGAGCCGAGAGGGGAATGGGAGTTGGAGACAAGGCATGCCACAAACACTAAGGTCTAGTCTCTGAGACCAAGACAAAACTCATTCACGACCTGAAAGAAAATGAACCAATAGAAGTTCTTCAGAGTCCAGAGTGAGTCTCAATCTGGGTCTGAGAATCTGGACAACAGGTATACAACAAAACTTGAACAAATATAGTGGCCCCAAAAAAGCACTTAGACACTATAGTCACAGTTAAACATGTATAATTATTACTGCATTGGCAACAACTATCAAACCAAGGAGCATTTGCAAACAAATGATGCTAGAGATTTTCCCAGAACTAATATCCAATTTCCAAACCAATTTTTGTATACTTTTTGTGAAATATTTTGTTCAAAAACCATGCTTTGCGTTATCTTTCTTCAAAATAAATGCCACCTGGTGTTTTGTTATCAAATGCAATGAATTTCTTACATGTTTAGTGTGGCTTAATAGTCCAAATACTTTTTGGGACTACTGTATATACTGTAATATATATATATATATATATACACAATTTACATTATACACAATATACACTATACAAAGTACACTGACATATACAAAACGCCACTGAGCTGATAGTCTTTTCACAGTCAGATCCTCATTAATTAAAGAACCTCTCATTTTACTCAAGGACCTTTTACTGCTTCACATTTCTAGACTGTATTACTTTCCTACAAGGACTCAAGAGCCACTTTACTATGAATAGATGCCATGAATGAGGCAAAAGTAACAGTACCTTAAGAGTACAATATTTTGCAAGGAGCTCAAATTTTTCATCAAAACTCTGCAGTGGTATCCGGAGTTTGAATGACACATATAACATATAAATTTGAAAATATTTGAGCTGCCACAAATGACAAAAAAAAGCAATCCCTTTACATTAAACAATTTCTTGTCAGGACAATTTCATAGTAAAATGGCATGAAACACCCTAAGGATTGACAATAAAAAATATAAATATATTTAAAACATGCTAAAATTTTCAATAGAAAACATGCCAAAAGAAAGCATACAAAAGCATTTCCAGGCTGTTTCTTAGCTACTTTCCATAGATTATACAAACAGATTTTCATATTATCAAACTCTAAAGTACCTAACATCTTTTAACACCATCAGATATGAGGTACTAACTCGGGCTAGTTTATGAGGCTCTGTGATTTGGAGGTTTAGCCAGCTTTGTGCTTTACACGTGCTGGAGTGAAAAGACTTCTATAGAGGATCCATCTATAGCGAGGCACCCCCTGATAACAGGCAATTAAGACAGAAGATAGAGAAAGGAAGAGGGAGAAAAAGAAAGAGGTTGGGGAAGGAGAGGATATGTTATGTAGAAGTGAGCTGACTACGTAGAAGGCCTAAATGTGGAGAGCGAAATGGATGTAAACTATTCTAAACAAACTACTCGAGTCACATTGAATATCTGATGTGAAAAAAAGAAACTTTATGAGCAATAAATCTAGCTAGGAAGCAGGATGGTTTTAAATAGAAATAATATGGAAAAGCATGGTATTCCTGATCTAATTAACAGTGTAAGATATTGGTTTGTCATGTGGGGACGGGAGAAAGGTTGTGAGATTGTTGCCTGATCAGAGGGTGCTGAGCGGTGTGGGCTGAGAGAAGCTGTCTTCTGATGAATTAGTGATCTTTGATTAGTTGTTTTACTCTACAAACCCATCTGCAACTTACACTTGTGTGGCGTTACCAGCAGATCCAGGTTTTTCTGGGAGAGATTTGGCCAAATCGCCATCATTTCCTTACGGAGCTCCGCGTCCATCTGGTGTTTGTCTGCGCCTCCTGAAAGTGTGTAATGTCAGGGCAGTGTATATACACACGTAAGCAAAAACATATGTATAGATAAACAAAATATTCAAATACACCAAAAGCACAAACATCACAAAAACATGATTATAATCACATTCATTCAGAAGATACACACACATACACACAGGAAATGTTGTTTTGGTTAATATTTGTCATACTTGGAATGTTTTTTTCAAAAGAAAGGAAAAAAAGAAAGTGCATATCTGACTCAAATCGGTTTAAATTTTTGTAAAAAAAAAGAATAAAAAAGTTAATAAAATACAGAATACAAGAAAGAGGAATGTCGTTCTGTACCCTTGGCGATTTTGATGTCCAGAGCTGTGCGAATCAAAGCCATCAGAGTAGAGTTGAAATGCACCGTGTTATCATCAGCAACAGGGAGGTCCATACGTAGCAGTCTCTGTGGAGAGCCAATCAGAGGGGATGAGGGCGGGGCTGTGTAAGTTAAACCTCAAGTCAGACGCTTTGGTGGACTAATAAAAGGCTTGGGGAGCTCAGCAGTCTGTAGCCAAAAAATAAACTTCTAGCCACACAAATTTCAGTAGATTGAGCTGTTAAACAGATAATTTGGTTGTAGTTTTGACTTTTATTTTGATGCAGTGGTTGTGTACAAACCATGCATCATGCATTTCATTTTCAGGTGATACTCATACAACCACACAAAAAAGGGAGATTTCGTTGACATCTGTGAGAGCAGTTTTCTTAGACTGACAAATGATTGCCCAATACACATCCTGCAACCTTGTAATGTGTGAATGAACCATTCACACATCTTATAGAACATATACAATACATACACATCAATTAAGTAACTTAATTGGAGCCCTCACAGATAACAGGTCAGTATCACACAGGATGTAGTTCCTCAGTGTTCCTCTGCCAGTGAAAACTGATCTCAGATCAGGCATAAATATCACTCACATAAGCATCTCTTGTTTGCGAATGCCACTTGTTTTGATATACTGTATCTAATGCAAATGTATACATTTTAAAGTACTTTTTAGTGCAATTAACAGTAAGTTACTGACCCTGAATCAGCTGGCAAAGGCTAAGGAAACAAATATCAGCTAAATTTGACATTTATTTCAAAAGACTACTGCTAAAGAGCTCCCCCTACCTGTTGGAGGTTGTATATTTTGGACAAACCAATGAATGAAAGGGCACCTAAAAACAGCAGTTTTTAGATGCCTATTTACATGCATTGGATGTACCTTCATAGAATTGGAACACACAAGCACACCACATGGCATTAGTGTGAGAACGTGAGCATGTGTGAGCCCGTGTATACGCGTGTGCCCATTTCAGACCAGTCCGTCGTCCTTGGAGGTGTAACTACCAACGAGCACGAGCCGGGTTCCAGTGGTGGTCATGCAGAAGCGCATGCAATGCAGCAGGACCCCAAATAGGAGTTTAGTGGCGACCAACCCTCCCCAACGGTCCCGGCCCACCCGAACATCAACCCCTACTTCATGCAGCATGCACCCCCCTCCTCCCTCCCCATCCCTCACAGAACAAGAGCAGTGCAGCCGCGCAGAGAGAGTATCATTTCATCTTTTATTGAACACTTGTATTTTTGGGTTAGTTTAGCATCTTTCATTGGGTGATTTCTCATAGGGTTAAGTGATATTTTTTTTCTTTTTTTTCTGATCTCTCGATGCAAAACGGGTGCAGTTTTTTTTTGAAGGTCAGATAAGGGGTGGCATTCCCTACAGAGTTAAAGAGGAAAAATGGCTGTGTTGTACACCGAGAGGTGTAAGACTGGATTAGGGGCAACAGGTATAGAGGTTAGTTCACTTCAGACTGGAAAGCTATGAGATATGCACCACATATAAAAATAATGAGAAGGGGGGGAGTGGTGTGCTTGGCAATGGATAGAGAGAAAGCCTGAGAGGAGAAAGAGAGCAAAATAGAAGAATGTTGTTTGTTTGAGATGAGGGGAAATCAGAGTGAGGAAAGTGAGAGGAAGAGGTAGGAGTGAAGGGAATCTCAGTAAAGCTTTGAGAGCTTGTAATTAAATTGCACTTCACAAAATGTCTACTGCATTAAAACTGTCCATGCTGGCACAGAGGAAGTCCATTCAGTGGATCTTAGTCAGTGTAGACGCCAGTTGTAATTAGAAGCAAATTATAAAAGTGGAAGTACTGTCTGTCCAAGTACAACCGTATCGCTGTGTACAGCTGATGAAAAATGCAGTGGACAAAAAACTCCAGAAAACTATTACTTTCAAAAATATTTGTAGTGTGAACAGCAAGAAAACGCATGAAATATGATATTTCCAATCTCTGACTGAATGGTCACATGAGAAATCAAGTAGTTTTTTCCCCAGAAATGTGTGCATTTTCTTTAATATTTTCAAAATACACAAATTTTGTCTCACTCTGTCTTCAAAAACCCCACTGTTCAAAAGTTTCGTTTTTTCTAAAGAAATTAATCATTTTTATTTAAAAATTAATAATATATGCAGTATTATATATATATATATATATATATATATATATATATATATATATAAAATCCACAAAAATATTAACCAGTACAACTGTTTTCAGCATTGATAATAATAACCAACATCTCTTGAAGACCAAATCAGCCAATTAAAATGATTTCTGGAGGATCATGTGACACTGAAGACTGGAAAATCATATTTTAAAATATCAAAATAAAAAAACAGCTATTTTAAATCGTAATAATATCTCACAATGTATCTATTCTTATTATATTTTTGATCAAATAAATGCAGCCTTGGTGCATTAAAGAGAAAATCTTACCAACCTCAAACTTTTGAACAGTAGTGTACATGACATTCACTATGCAGAAAATAGTGAATGGCGTAAGAGAACATATCATTGTTTTGTACACAGTATAAGCATGAATTGTATTGAAAAGAGACTACACAGATATACATCATGGGACATTAATTACAGTCTCCACCTGCAAAACGACAGAAACAAATAATATTTTGTATGAAAAAAAAAAGAAAATGAACAACATGGCTCTGGTTTCATTCACCTCAAACTAAACACATCATCATCTAATCTGACCAAGGTCCATGGCCTATAATGAACATGTAATGACATAAAATGGCTGGATGTAACTTTCTGTCACATAAGGATACATTCAGATTATTACTATTTGGATAATTAAGAAGCATGCTGACTAAAGTGAAGAAATGAGAGAGGGAGATAGGATGTAAAGGAGAGAGAGAGAGAGAGAGAGAGAGAGAGAGAGAGAGAGAGAGAGAGAGAGAGAGAGAGAGAGAGAGAGAGAGAGAGAGAGAGCGAGCAGGAGAAAGAAAGGAGAATGATGCAGGGATGTAGTGGCTGAAAATGCAAATTGGAGGATTGTGGGGGGAAAGAAAAGATAGAGTGAGAGACAGTAAGACAGAAAGAGTAGGGGAACGGAAACAGGTCAGAACTGCATTGACAGAATCAAACGAAGGACAGGTGGGAAAGCTTATCTGTGATTCTAGTGGATTTGCTGAAAAAAAATCAAAAGGATAAAGTGGGTCTAAAGACTCCTAAAAGCTGTGTGATCGCACTAGCTGAACCTACGGAAGTAACATCTGCCGAACTCATGGAAAATATACTGGACATCTGTAGACTTTAGGAATCATCCACTGGAGGGAGAGACGCAGAGGACCAAAGGCACATCCCAGTCCTTCCCAGTCCTTCTGTACACGCACACAGTGAAACATGTATATTTCTGTCTATATGCTTCATATTTGTATTTAAAGTTTAACACAGGCTCTATTTTTGCAATGAACATGGAAAATATAATGCGAAAATAATACAAGATTCCTTGTTTTCAAGTTAAAGTCAACATGAAACAGCATTCAAAACCCATTTTACTTCTGCAATGTGATATTTAGGATTGAAACTGGATATTCAGAGAGAACAAAAGTTGTAGGCGACTTGATTTTATTCACTAGGAATTAATTGGAGTTGTTGCAGAGGTGGAACTACTAATTAACATTTGATGAAAGATTATAAAGAAAAAACGTTTTGGGGTTTGGAATAATACTGCACCAATGAATAAGACCTGGTGAGTGTATTAAGAAACTAAATAGTCAATTTTGATTTCATGTTGATTTTAACAAATGTCTAAATTAATAAACGCATCATCTCTAACAATAAGACTGCAAAAAAAGTTAACAGTTGCTGTTTTGCAACAAAATCATTTGAATCTCTATGTGAGTGAGTGAGTATTTGAGTACGGTGCAGAAGGGCTGGCAAGGTACCCTCCGTTCCCGCTCTCCAGTGGATGTGTGCGTTTGTGTGTGTGTGTCAGCTGGCTAACACTTTCACCCGTACCCCACAATGTAAAAAGAAAGATACAGCAGCTCACCAACACCAACACTAACAGAAAAAAAATGGACAGCTTTGATTGGCTGTGGCGCACCCACGGCGGGCTGCTGCCGCTAACCTTGTAGGCGACCCGAGCCGGGCACCTCTTTCCCAGGCCTAGCGGAGGACACATGTGCCTGAGCATCTCATACATATCAGTGTAACTGATCCTGCCGCTGTAAGGGGGAGTGGGGTGGGGGGGTGGAGGGGTGAGACCCCCAAAAATGAAACGAGGAGAACGGGGGGGGGGGGGGGGGGGTGTAAATAGGAGGACAACGAAGGACGAATAAAACAATGAACAATAAGAGAAACAATGGAGGGGGACAAACCGGAGGATGGTGGGATTTAAACCAAAAAAGGAGAAAGGAGGAGGAAATAAGAACGGCAAGAAGGAAAAACAAAGACACATAGGTTATTGTTTTGATCTGGGCGAGGGGCGGGGTTTTGAGAGCGTGAGAGCTCTTGATTGGCTGGAGGTTAAACAGGAGGAGGGGAAGCTGGTTTTTAGTCCTAGTAAAAACACTGTTCTATGCGATCGTAGGACGGTCCCATAGAACTGCAGTGGGGCTTCAAACAGGCAAAGAAAAGCTCCGCTGCTTGGTGGTGAACTATGGCAGTCACGTCAATGCAGTCCTCTGATCCCCAACCCTCACTTCGTCCCCAAACAAGAACAATGCACACTGTTACACCCAGTTTGCCAAGGCATGGTTCAACAGCAAGCAGAAAGAAAAAAATAACAAAATGACTGATTCGTTCGATTGTGTTTTTTTTTTTTTTTTTTTGGCTGTTAAGAGTGATTTATTCCACAGAGAGGTTCGTACCGACTTGGCTGTCGATGGCAGTGCATGTCATGCTTCTAAAAAGGTGTCTGCATTGTCCTGCACATTCTCATTTGTCATATCAGAATGCATACAGAGATGGCAAATAAAATAACAAAAATGAATTTCAAGTAAAAGAAGAAAAACTGTGGAGAAGAGTAAAAAAAAGAAACTGAAAAAAGAAAACATAAAAAAAAGAAAAGCAACATTCATTCCAGTCTTCAATGCGAGCAGGTGCTTAAGTTTTTTGTTTAGTAGGATCCAAACCTTGCAGGCCACCCTATGAGGACATTTCTTGCCTAAGCCCAGCGGGGGGTCGATAACCCGCAATAAACTGTACATATCCTTATAATGAATGCGCCCGCTGCAAGAAGAATACAGGGAGGTTAGAGAGGGGGCAAACACAGGAAAAGAGAGAAAAAAAAGAGAGCCAGAGAGCCAAAGAGGAGATGGAGAGGAAGAAGAAAAAATAGTGAAACAAGAAGAGGAGCACAAAGAACAAGAGAATAAAAGCACACATATCCATTGACAAATCACAGACCAAACCCAGTGAAGTTGTTCCACTGCCTCAAACCAAGAGAAAACCATGTCATTCGAAGGACAGCCCAACCGATTTTAAGCTTTAACAAACATGTTCAGGTCATACGAAAGACTGTAATCTTCCTGGAATGGACGCTTTTCACAAGACTGTGATGATGAATTTCCACACTAATAAAAAACTAGCAATAATAGATTTGTTAGCAATATTAGCAAAATTAGAAAGGTTAGATTTTTGTGATTGTTTTGATGAAAAATCAAAAGGATAAACAATGTAGATTTATTATCACAGCCTTCTTTGAAAATATTTAGCAAGGGTGCAAATAATTCAAACCAAATATTAAAAATATCATAAACTAAATAAATAAATGCATAGAAGCATGCTAAAGCCATTATAAATAAATGCCCATTTACCTCTTAAGACAGTTCTCATGCTATTGTTTATTTCCGTAGTAAAAACCTGGAAATGTGAAAAGGGGCCATTGTCTTGGATAAATTTAAACATGCATGTGAGGGTTACTGTAGCCGAGATTTCAATGCATGTCAAAATCCAGTGCAATAAACCCCAGCTATATGCATGTGAGTGAAATCACCAGAGAAAAACAACAACAACAAAAAATTGGTAAAGCTGTCCTTGAATGATCTTTAGTGCTGTTCTGAATCCTCCCCCTATCACGGTGCGGAGTAAACGAATCCACCGATATGACCGTGCACATGAGAGGCTCTCTCATCTTTACGAGTCCAATGACTTAATTGAACTGCATACAGTGACAGCTACGTGGGCTTTACAGGCAAAATACATGAGGTGTATTTTGTTAACGTTTGTATGCAGTGGCAAGTACAGAAATAAGCTGCGACAGCTTGTCTGTGAAGATGTTTGCCATGCACACCTGAGCCATAAAGATGGGAGAATTAAGTCATTGTGAAGTCAGAATCTGCCATGCACAGGGTCTTACGTTCAACTCTCTCTCTCTCTCTCTCTCTCTCTCTCTCTCTCTCTCTCTCGCTTAAATTCTTTTAAATGACTTCCTCTGATTCTTGCTGTAGTTCTCATACACATATTATTATTATTTTTCTTCTTGAGCTTCTTCAGACCATCTCCATGCGCTCCTGCAGAACAGCACTTGAGAATGAGGCAAGCACTGGGACGGGGGGAAGTGGGAGACACTACTGACTGGGCAGACAGAGTTTGTGCAGTTGGTACAATCGGGCTCATCTACATATGTGACAAGAAATCAGACTGCAGTGGTCACATCAGCCCTAGGAAGGATTTAAAGACAAACATTGGGGCATTTTGAGAGATTGAGATCCACTATTTGTGACAGGGTTTTATCTTGAGTGACCATGGACAGTGTTTTGGGACATTTTGGGGAAGTTTTCAGTAACAAAAGATGGAAGAGCTATGGAAAAGAATGGTTAGTTTTTAAGTTAGTTTGTGTGCACATATCTGTGATAAAATAATCTTTAGAATGTTACAGTGTTTGTTAGCTTGCAGTAAGCATGTTTTAAAAATTGTTGTTATTAGGTGTTGCAATTGATTTAGGATTTACATTATACAATTTAAAGGAAAAATCAATGCTTGCACGTGTGTCTATAGGCCTGTTTACACCTGGTCACTTCATTGGTTTACTTTGATCGGATAGCTATCCGATTGCGAAAAGACCAGGTGTAAAATCCCTCCGAAATGCATTCGCGACGGATTTAAATCCTCATCGCTCAAACCACATCAGGAGGTGGTCTGGGCCGCATTACAGATGAAACTGGACAAATGTAAATGCATCTGGTTGTTGAAACTACATATGTAAATTTTACTCCTCCAGTAATGCTAAAAATATACGTGTGAGAGTGCGTTATTGGCTATATGACGTTATAACCAGATACGACGGCGCTACTGCAACACGCATCGCCGCAGATGAGTGGAGTATCTCTTTATCAATGCGCAAACTACCGCAAATAAAACTGAAAGTAAGTGGCAGACGCTCAACACACAATCATCTTCATTAAGTAAAGAAACTAAATGATCTTACCAGTGCTGATGTCGCTCTCTCTCCTTTTGCGGTCTTTGATTTTGAAATTAGCTGATGATCAATAGCTTACTTTCAGCTCATATCTGTTGCTTTCGGTGACGTGAACTCTGCTTATAGCGCGGGAATTGGAGATCGGATTTATATCCGTTTTGCGAAAACACATTTATGTGACCAAGTGTAAATGGTATCGTTTTGTTAAATCAGATAGCTATCCGATCAGTAAAAACACATGAAGTGACCAGGTGTAAAAGGGCCCTAAAAGAAAATGAGCATTTTTTAAATGTTTTTTTTTTTTTGTTAGAAAAGTGTGTGTGAGATTAAAAAAAAGTTGTGCGTGCAACTCACCAGGCTGCTGGGTCGTACTCTGCCCATATCCTGACATACTCATCCAAATGATGTGGACCCAGGATGGAGGAGTCCCTGGTCAAGTACTCAAAGTTATCCATGATGACAGCAACGAAGAGATTCAGCATCTAAACACATAAACAGACCGCCCAAAAACATACTGAATCAACTATTTACTGTTTTGAAGCAAAAAATAAAAAAACAGATGCATCTCTGACAGAAAAAGTAAAATGTTAAAAAATGTGATTAAAGGGGTCATGAACTGCCTTTTTTATTATTATTTTGTACTGTTCTCTGTGGTCCACTAATAGCATTAGAAAGGTTTTTATCTAAAAAAACCCATAATAATTAGTAAGTGATAGGCTATTTTCTACCCTGTTTTTGAGCCTGGATCCTGAAACACTGGGTGTGCTGCATGGAAGACTTGGAAGTAACTGCCCACTGCTATTATTGGGTTTAATATTAAGTTATTATGTAAAATAGATTAAACCAATTAGGTCCCAAAGTTTAAAAGGACAGCTGAGTGTCCACCGGTGTGAAAATCTGTGTCTGTTTGACAGACTTTATCTTTCATCAATGGATGCTGTTGTAATTTTGGTTAAACAGTATTCATTGTTATAGATCATTTGATATGTAATTAATATGTGTACATATCAAATGATCTATAACAAAGCAATAGTAAGACAGGATAAACAAAAAATGTTTCACAGATGTGTGTTGAGCTGTTCCTGTCAGATCCAATACAGAAGGGCACAGCTTCTTTTTTAAATTTCAGTCTCTCAGCAAATCCTGCATCGAAGTGTGCCTTGTTTACAAAGGAATCCGAAGTAAAATGTAGCGAACAAATGGGCAGCTTCTTACTAACGCAATCTGGAACTGTATTAAAAATAAACTTCAACTACGCTATCCTTGAATTGGGATCTGAAGGAAGGAAATGCAGCGACTGAGTTTTTCCACAACCTGGCACTGCACAACGTCTTGCCGTCCCCAAAGCCATTTTTATCGCTTGTTAGCTCTAGTAACCTAGCATTAGCGTCTCTCTGTTATTTACCTACTACATGGCATAAGTGATTCGGTGGGCGGGGCTAAAAAGGTAACTTTAAAAAAAGGTGTGGATCTTCTGCAAAGGCGGTCTTTCACTGCACTATGACGTCATAATTCAGATGACACTTTTCAGATCTTGTCTTTTTCTGGCCTTGGTTTCAATAAGCTGTTTTTGGAATAACAAGGAAGTTTTTAAACTTACAGAATATTTTTTATAGTATAACGACCTCTTAACTGGCAAAATATCAAGGAAATTGTAGTTCATGACCCTTCAAGGAAAAGGAAGGAGTAAAGAAACAAGTGGAGGTTGTTCTCACCAGGAAAGAACAGAGGAAGATGAAAGAAACAAAGTATGCATAGGCGAAGTTGCTGCCGCACTCTGGCGCTTCGTTCCCAGATTTAACATCACACTTCTTTCCTCCGAGACATGCCAGCATGATCTCATGCCATGCCTCGCCAGTGGCACTCCTATTACCAAAACACACACATACAAGATATTAAAAAAAGTTTTTGTTAACTGACAAAAAAAATATTATATATACTATTAGTAGGAAAAACGTGTACTTAGAAAACCTTTAAAAAAGTTCTAATTTCAAATAAAAAAACTGAAATGAAAACAAATTAATGCTAAACAGAAATATAAAAAATATAAAAATGACAAAAAACAGACAAAATTACAAAAACTTAAGCTAAAAGTGAAGGTTTTGGTGGGAATTTGTTTTTGCAAATATTTTACGTCTTGTTCCTAAAAACAAAATAGAAAGGTTTAATTTGAAGTACTAAAATAAAAATTAAATCTAAATAGAAATGTAAAAAAAAGACAAAAGCACCTGACAAAAACACTATAACTTAATGCTAAAATAATAACAATAAAAAACAACAACAAGCTAATTCAAAATATAAATAAATTCTATAATAGTACTACTAAAATAACACTGGTAAAGACACAGGATGGACCTGAAGAGGAGCATTAGGGCCATGATGAAGGTTCTGAAGTTGTTGTGTTCGTTGATAGCACTGTCTTCCTCTTCTTCAATATCCAAGTTCCCAAACAACTAAAGCATCACAGAGCAGATATAAAACGTATGCACACATCACGACATTCACAGATGCGATATCCCAGCAACCATATGCCATTTAAATGTGTTGATAGATGGCATATTTAAGTTTTATTTTGTCTTGATTTTGTTCTTTAAAAACTCACAGTGCTGTTATAGCTCATTTTAAACAGAACAGCTGTTACCTGCATGCCAATGATGGCATATATGAAGAACAGAATTGCAATGAGCAGACACACATATGGCAGAGCCTGTAAAAAGACAAAAACAGCATGAAAGGTGGAAGAAATTAGACAGAATTTAATGGTTGGCAAACTGTAAAATAGGTTGAGTGCATTTGTCACTATGCTTTTATTTAAAAGTTACAAGACCACAATAATTTATAAAGAAGTATTACATCTCTACAATCGATACAATGCATCTCTACATCATCAATGCTCTAATTTTTTTGTTTATTTTAAGAGAATTTAATTTTTAAAAAATGTTCAATTCAATAAATAAGCTCAATTTGTAAAATGTTCAGATGCCAAACAACTAATTACAATATACAAAATTCACTCTTTAAATCCCTTTAAGGTAGGTCAGTTGGTTATGCTTTTTTATGTATAGATAAAATAGTCTCTTTTTTTTAACTGAAAGGTGGGACATGAATTTTGGCATCATAATCGGTGTAAAGGTTTTGGTGTGATTTTTTTATATATATATCTTAAATCTTGTTCCTAAGTCACATTGGATTTGGTTTTGGCATGAGAATTGGTGTGGATGTTTTCGTACCTTAAATGACTGAACAAAGGTCCAAAGCAGAATGCGAATGGTCTCGCCCTGCCTCAAGAGCTTAATGAGACGTGCTGCTCGGAAGAGTCTCAGAAAACTCAGGTTTATGAAGTTATCCTGGGGAGATTAGATTGAGACGGAGACAGAGGAGAATGTTCCAGAAGAAAATGGAGAATGTAAAAGAGACAGACAGAAGATATAGTAGACAGATGTGAGGTAAAGTGAAGAAGAAAATCACAATCAGTTTACTTAATGATAACAAATCAGTTTTTTAGTAAAATAATTGTAAATAAAATTTTGAAGGAAAGAGTGGGTTAAAGTAATCAATAAGTTATACAAATATTTAGAATATAAATATACATAAAGTAATTTATAAATAAAATTAAAATGGGATTGACAAAAAACAAACAAAAACGAAACAAAACAAAAAAAGATCACTAAAAAATTATCAAATGAACTCAGTAGGGGCTAAAAAAAACAATCACTAAACTTTAACAGTCATCATCCAATCATATATTAAAGCATAAACTTTTTTTAATCAAATGCACTGATCTGTTGAGACAGGCAAGTCACAGTATGGAAGCAGCCCGATGCACCGTATTATTTAGGCCTTAGCAAGTTCAGGCATAAGGAATAGAATACCAACGACATTAGCCAATGGGGATTAGCTGCGTTGGTCATGTAATTCTCAATGGTCCAATCCACACACAAAGGTCATGGCAACTGTCTTTTCATTGTATTTTAGAAGTACTTAAAATTTCACATTTTCAATGGGGTATTTTAACACTTTCCCCGCCACTGACGGAAATTTCTGTAATTTGTGAGAAAAGCGCTTCCCTGCCATTGACAGGCTTTATGTGTTTTCGCTGGTATATGGTAGGGGGTGCTATTACACCTCTTTTGAAAGAGTACTGAATCTCCTGATCAAAACACACTTGAAGGAGATTCAGAAAAAATGTAATCTTATTATTATTATGTAATCATATAAATATGTAAAATATTACGATCACCAAAATGAAACAGCATATAAATCAAAACTGCCTAATGTTACTGAATGAAATGTTGACCCAGGACGAGCTAGAGGAATCTGTGAGCATTAGGGGTGTTGATGGACTCGATCTACTCCAGCTATGTTTGATTATCAGATCTGGTTGTAGTCTTTGACAGAAACATGATTTTCTCAGCTTCTTGCTCAAAATTTAGCATTTTTTAATGACACTAACCCACATTCAAGTGTTGATAAAAAGCTAGGATAAAAAGTATTTTTTGTTTGTTTGTTTAAAAGCAAAGGATCAGTTCATTCTTTTAATTTACTGCATGTTCAGATATTCATACAAAGAAATATTCTGGGGGCCATGAATTTTTTGTGAAAATTGTAAAAAATGCTTGCGGTGGCTGGCAACTTTAAAAAAGGTGGCAGGGAAAGAGTTAAGTACATTTGATATAATCAGTCAGCCAAATGTTGCGTTTAGACTTGGTACAATAAATAATAAGTCTTAATTGTGTGGACAGGTTATTGAGGATCAATCCCCCATTCCAGCATACACATATTTCAATGAGTGAGATGCAGAGGAGGAACTACAGTAGAGCAGAACAGGCGGATGATTCGAGAAAAGGAGGGAAGAAATGAAATGAAAGAAAAGTCATCATGCAGCTTTGCTAAAGTGCATGGCATTCCGCGATGATATGACAATGACTGTGACTAACTGTGCAAGTGTAAAGGTATTTTTTATGTGTTAAGGCATTTTAATGCAAAAACAAAAACTAGTGCTTGTATTAGTCACTGGGTAAACATGTAGATTAGAACTACAAGTCAATAAGAGCAAGAGTCATCTAATGAACTGTCTTTAACCTCTTATAGGTAAATCAACTCGTCAGTAAAGTTGCTTTAATTAACTAGACATTTGCATATATATAGTTAAATATACATATATGTATTTTTTATTAGGGTGGACAGTATGACCAAACACTTTTATGAGTAATTTTACATCATTATGGTAATAGTACATCTAATCACAAAAGAGTTATTTAGAGTTATCCCGTTCTGCAAAAACAATAGCTGTGTGGATAAATGTATCACAATATAAATACTGACACATTTTAACTATCATACCACCCTGTCCTATTTTGGTTGAGCTTTTTTTTTTATTGGTAATAGAGTGTATTAATGTGAGCAGCAGTCCAACTGTCAAGCATCTTTGGGGTTGGGGGTCATTATACTGGAAGCACATGCTTTGAGGAAGGAAGGGAAGGAAGAGCGAGGAATTTTTGGTAATGGATGCAATAGAAGCTGAGAATAAATTACAAACCAACCGGATTCTATGTGTTGTTGCAGTAGATGGATGCATACATGTACAGTGAGTGTGTGGGGGGTTTGGATGGGTACATATGAGATGGAAGATATGAGAGTTTCATAGTGCATTTTTTGTTTGTTTTGGATTGGATGGGTTTATCGCCAACAAATCAGAGGAACAAAGAAAGCATGTAAAAAGATAAAACAGGAATAAGTCGTTATGGATACAGTCTACAGGCTGATTAATCAAACACAGGTATGGTGGGCATTGATTCACTATCAAGGCTGTTCCAGTGGCCGAACCATATTTTACTGATTTGACCAGACAGTAAAATATGAGGATTATTACCTAAAAAGCATTTTTTTAAACCATGTTACAAATACAATGCTAAACACCACAGGGGCTGTGCTGTTATTGTTAATTAAAATAAAACGTATTTTATTTAAAAGTCTTTGGTGATTGAAATTAAGCTAAAATTAAATAAAATATGTTAATAAATTATACAATTTTAGATGAAAAACTGAAAAGTTAAAAGCGAAAACTATAAATGTTATTTTGGTAACTAACTGAAATATGTTTCAGTTAAAGTACTAACATTACTAAAACTAAAAATGAAATAGATAAAATAAAATTTATTTCAAAATATGTACAAATACTGTAAAAGTATAAAAATAATACTGCTCAGGGGAAAGTTGGAATACAAATCCACATTGTGTAATGGGTGGCCACTGGGAGAGCCCACAAACTTCAGTGTAACACATCAAGAGTAAAGTGTCTGTCTAGTTTTTATAGACAGAACACCCAAAAAGCACAGACAGGAAACAACACTAGCACAAATACACACTCAAACACTGACATTCAAACACAAAACCCAGGACAAATACACACAACACTTAGCAATAGCATGACCACATAATGTGGAAGACTGAACGGGTAAATATTCAAGTAGACAAAAGTTTTAACATTATGCTGACAAGCAATTTTACAAAATAAAGTTTGAAGTGTTGCATTTAAACCTTCGTCATTAAACATGTAAAATACGAAAAAGTGTGTAATAATAGCTTGATGTATTAAACATGCTACACATTCAGTACTTAAATATTCATGTGTGTGGCAATGCAACTTTTTAGTCACAAGAAAGGGAAGTGATTGTAAGAGATGCATTTACAGGGATTAAAATGAGTATTTATGTACAAGTGGATAAATTCACATTTGTCCATTAAATTCCAACATGAATCAAGATGTCATCTTGTCTAAAAGTGCACTTACCCCAAACTCTGTCACTAAAATATCTGTGATGCTGCCGATAACAGACACAAAATCAAAAATATTCCAAGCGTCTCGGAAATAATTCTGCAGAGAAACAAAAGGAGAGCGTGAGTTAACCAATCATGTCAGAGTTCTCGGGGAGCTTGGACCCACATTTTACCCAATCCTGCAATGACAAGACTATTAAAGAAGTGTAGCCAATCAAATGCCTGTCACCATGGAGACAGGCAGACAAGTGCATTAGATGTTTTTTTTTTCCCAAACACATTTTTCAAAAGGGGTTAAGGAAAGAAACGTTTCATAAATAACTCAGGTCTAAATAAGTAGCAGGATGTATGAATTAATAATGGGTGATATCTTTAGATTGTGCGATGAGTAATGCTAGGAAGAGCAAGATGTATGAATGAGATCAGCGCGACTTACTTTGATACCAAAGGCAATGATTTTCAGAATACACTCCATGAAGAAGAGTGTCGTGAACACGATGTTCAGGTTCTTCAGGACTTTATCATACGCCTCGGAGGCCCCGTCGTACTGGAAACATAGAGTAATGAAAATGTAGACCCTGATGGATGTACAGACATGATTGATGCTAGGGGAGGAGGAAGAAGCTCGTACCTTCATCATAAGGACGACTGTGTTGAGCGCAATGAGAGCCATGATACTGTACTCAAACGGAGGCGACACCACAAACTGCCACATTCGGTACTGAAAGCTTTGCTTGTTCTGAGGCATGTGGCGCGTTAGAGGTTTGGCATTTATAGCAAAATCAATACAGGCTCTCTAGAAGACAGAACAACAGAAAACAGTGAAAGAAGCATCTGACATATCACGTTGCATGTTTGTTGCAGTGGAAAGACAAGTGAAAAGTAAAACTGTGCAGCAGTAAAACCGACCAATCCTCATAACTGATATTTTTTACATTGCAGAATATATTTATATATTTTTTAGCAATGTGCTCCTTTCTAGAGTTTGCAATAAAATTGACAATTTCACAGATGAGATTTTCAAAAAACAAAACAGTCAATATTTAAATTTATAATAACATTTGTTCACAAATGGCTATTGCAAATTATGACTCAAAATGAGTCTGAAAATGTAGGTTGAAATACCACATTTTTAATTATATGAAATACTGAATACATTGAACAACTTTTTAGCAA
Source organism: Meda fulgida (assembly GCA_030578275.1). NCBI lineage: Eukaryota > Metazoa > Chordata > Actinopteri > Cypriniformes > Leuciscidae > Meda > Meda fulgida. Next base: position 8,135,790 of record CM060626.1, read on the forward strand.
TGAATACAACTAAACTCTGTCCACAATCTCGGATAAAATTTTATAAACACAATGCACACAATGCAATTGAAGGATTTATAGGATGTTGCCTAAAATGTAGGTCAAAATTAGGTGTGTTAGTTTTAGTTTACTCATGTGAATAAAATAGCAATTACCTCATTCTTTTCGAGGCTGTAGTCCTCCATCATCTTGTCTCCTTGCTCCTGGAAAGTGATGATGATGAGAGCTACAAAGATGTTTACGAAGAAGAAGGGGAAGACAACGAAGTACACCACGTAAAAGATGGACATTTCCATCCGGTACCCCGGGCTCGGGCCCTGGTTCTCATAAGTGGAGTCCACAGAGTGCTTCAACACCCTGTAAGAGAAAAGAAAGGAAGAGGCGATGATACCAGAGATGACACACAAGCGCTTATTTGTGAGTGAATGCCAACTCACTGCGGCCATCCCTCTCCAGTGGACACAGTAAAGAGAGTAAGCAGGGCCCAAAGCACGTTGTCGTAGTGAAAATCGTACTTCTTCCACTCCCGCTTCTGCGATTTGACCTCGTTATTACGCTCATACACCAAATATTCGCCCCTGAAACACAAATACACATGAAAAACTACGTGAGTATAGGGCAGTTCACACCAAGGACGATAACTATAACTATAAAGTTTTAGTAATTGTTGTAACGGCACAGAGGAACAATATTGTTGGAACAAATTTTTAGAATGTTTTTTTCCAGCAAAAGAATGATGAAAACATTGACGGCAATCAGAATTCACCCGACTTTAATCATCTTTAATTGCAGGTCATCTCTCCTTACCTGCAGTCACGGGCGAACTCTTTGGACTCATCGGTACAGTAGAAGAATCGTCCCTTAAAGAGCTGCACGGCCACCACAGCGAAGATGAACATGAACAGCATGTAGACAATGAGGATGTTCAGCACGTTCTTCAGAGAGTTTACTACACAGTCAAACACCGCCTGGAAGAAAAAGACAAATGAAATTAATATAGTGCACTAATTTAGCAAACAAAACATGGGAAATCAGGATGATGCGATAACATGCATCACAGCTGTGTAGGTTTATATGTGTGCGTTTTTGACTGTACTTTTAGTTTAGGAAGACGTTTGATGGTCTTGAGTGGACGTAGCACCCTTAGGACCCTCAGAGACTTGATGACACTGATGTCTTTCCCCTTACTGCTCCCCCTGTGCAGTGGAGGCAAACAACAGGACATTAACATGCTGTACAGGGAGACCTAAAGAGTGATAAAGACATTTTGAAAGACCGTCTCCATCTATTTCCATCACATTTCACTTCTAGATCATTCTTTGAGCTTCCATTTTACTTTCAATGTAGAAGATAGTTTCAATATCACCATGCAAAAGTTAATCCTATTATATATACTGTATATATTATGTTGTAGACCAATTTGCTGTGGAATGCTTATTATCAAAAATCTCTTTTTTTTTCTTCAAGCAAGTTTTCACAGGCCTTCAGATTCTCAACCATCGATGGTTTTTGGTTTACTTGTTTTCTTCTCTGGACATTCCAAAAGCAAAACACATTCAAGTAAGTATCAAAACTGTCAGGCATTTTCTGGTGCAATGCCCAGCCAAACCTCTTTCTTTCTTTTTTTTTGTTTTTTTAGCTGTGTTAGAGCAGACAAGGGAATGGAGGTCTGGGATATGGAGGCTGTTTGTGTTAATTGTAGGTAACATGACAAGACTGAGGGTTCACTGAGATGCAAAAGGTTAGCGGACTTGAGTCCAACTGTATCTTGTCCCCAGAAGAACTTGAGGAAGCTCAAACCAGGAGACAAAGACAAGTTACAAGGACATTTCATTGCATTCAAACCGATAAGGGAAACAAAAGCAAAAACTGTCAAAAAAATTCCTGCCTGAACACCCCCGCTCCCGCCCCCCTTTCTCTCTCGCCGCCACTTAGTTGCAAGTGCATCAAAAGAGTAGCAAAAGTCAAGGTGCGAAATTTGAAATTGCAGGGACAGATTTGAGAAGTTGCAGTTGCCTAATTGAGGTTGTACTGCAAATGTGAATGTAGGAATAAGTGCAAATATATATTACAGTTTGTGTCTGTCATTGTATTTTTGTGAATGGCATTTTACACATTTGTGACTACTTGTCTGCAGCTTCAAATTTAGAATACAGGTTTGTGACTATTGTCTGCTGGTGCAAATTTCAACATTCAACTTCAGATTTTTATTTGACAGGTTTTCATTGGAGCTGTGAGTGTAAATTTTAGCGTACAAGTATGAATATTTATTGTACAAATTCACATCTATGTATGTGAATAACAACATATATGACATGAAAATAAATTAATGGTTGGTAAATAATTAAATCAAACAAATAAAAAAAATTACATATAAAAGAAAATATTGAGGTTAATAATGGTTTAATTATGAGGTTATTTAAATATATAACTAGTGCTGTCAAATTGCGATTAACATAAAAGTTTGCATTTATATAATATATGTGTGTGTGTATATATCATAATATATATATAATATATATAAACATGTGTGTGCGTGTCTGTGTGTGTGTGTGTGTGTATATATATATATATATATATATATACTGTACAGTATAATATATATACAGCATATATATGCATCCATGTATGTACACATACAAATTATATAAACACAAATAATCAAGATTAATCGATTTGACAGCACTATATATAACTAATAATATTCATGACTAAAGTTATTTTATTTCAGACAGATGGTGAAGAAGTGTCTGGAATAGAAAAAGTACTGGCGTTTCTAGTGTCTATTAAATGATAATGTTAGTGATATTGCACCCAGTGTAGACAGTGTTAGCCATCAAGCATGAATCCTTATTGAGCCAAGCTCAGTCACATGAATGTGGCAGAGGTATATATTTGAAGTATTTACACAGGTCCCAAACACAAACAGAAGTGATGTCTTCAATCAAGCGGCCAAGACAGCTGTCTTTAACTATGAACTTACAGGCAAGTCCCAGCTGAAGACCAGCCAGCTCATGACAGATTGATAGAGTCGGAGCATTGGAAAAGGTCCAGGTTACCAATAATCAATTACTCGCTCCTGACTGTCCTCAAAGAAAGGTGTGCAGTACTGTAAGTAGTGTACAGAAGTGCGATCTCTTCTGTAACTTTGTGTTCAGACGTTTAGGTGCACAGATGGACCCGTTATAACCAATGTAAGTCACGGCAGAATAAAACAAGCAGTGGAATGGATAGAACCAGAGTGGATGATCAAAGAGGAAGGGAGGAGGAGGGATTGTCGGGAAAGGAAAAAGAAAGAAAGAGAGAGAAGCCATCGCGTGAGCTGGACGGTAGCCGTGCGACAATAAGGAGGGGAGACTTTACCGAGAGAGGCTCCTGTTGATCACCAAGGCGTAGACATAAGAGAGGTCAGACAGACAGCGGAAGAAAGAAAGAGACAGAAAAGAGAGGAATACACACACACAGAGAAAAAAGAGAAAGAGAGACAGAAAAAGATACAAGATACTGGGAGTGGTTTGCAGAGGAACAACATCAATATGAGAGACAGACAAACAGAGAAAAAGGTCCAAACAAAAAACTCCAGCGAATGATTAAAAGAGTTGAAAGCCCCCCGTGTTCAGATATTTAAAACTACAGATCAAGTCAAGTCAAACAAAATTAAAGATGCGCCAAGCAATGTTTTACACATATAATAGGACTTTTGACACATATGTTAATTCAAATTATTGCAAAATTGATCACGGCTGACAAATTCACCTGAATTGGTAATTAAAAAACAACTGCTTTTGTGTGATACAACATCCCCTCCAACAGTGGTCAATATTGAAACTTTTCTTAGTGCGTCTTTAAGTAATGTATTCCAAAACAATATAGACACATATAACTGACCCTTTGCCAAGCGCTGCCTACTTGGTTACTTTTATTCGCTCACACAAGCTTTACAGAGAGTCTCATAGGAGTGAATTGGAGTTTTTCATGAATTTCATCTATATGCTTATTTGCATATTTGTCTAATAATGTCTGTACAATGTTGGGGTAAAACTATCAAACAAAAAAATTTCCTCCATAGGCGCATATTAGTCAGCAACAGTTGCTAAGTGCCAGTAATGTTGGAGGCATGGATTAGCTAAGGGTCAATCAGTCTTAAAATCCAAACGAAATCCTTAAAACTTTAGTAAGCTGTTGAGAGATCTGATAAACATAAGTAGTGTACAGTTCTAAGATAAGATAATATCTATCTGTTCATTTCACAAACAAGCTCATAATCTGATAAAAGATTATATATATATATTCAGTTTAACAGTAAACAATAAACAGTTTTCAGAATCATAATAATACATATATGATCATATTTTATTATGTAATAGTATAATTATATATTATATTATATTATATAAAATTGTATATTATATAATATATATTATATAAATTTAATAAAAACTAATTATATTATAATAAAATATTATACAAATATTATAATACAATTAATGTGTACTTATCTGCTGATCAAATTTAACTGCTTTATTAGTGATTAACTGTGGCAATTGCGAGCATGAGTCTGCTGCTCTTTGCTGTATTGACTCTGACTGAATCATTCTCATACACTAACCCCTGCTAGGTATTTGGCAGGTCTTTACTCTGGGCCTGTCCCCAATCAATAACTAAGGATTCAAACTTGTCACACTTATAGATTAGGACAACCCACTGCAGTAGGAGAGAATCCTCCCTCTGCCATGCCAACTCTGAGAGCAGGGGGAGATTCTCGCCACCTTAGCCCTGAATCAGCACACTGTATCAGACACTTGAGCCAGAATGGAGGTGGAATCCGTAACTGACTGTAATGGAGCCAAAATGGCCGCCACACTGCTGTCGCCTCAAGGTGGCAGTGTTCGACGGTATTTACCTGTAATTGAGTAACTTTCAAGCAACACATACAGTCCGCAACCCCACACATACCTAATTTAACAATCCAAACTTCCAGCACCTATTTGTTTACATGCTTCGCAGGGATTTGTAATAACTTCATTCTTTATTCTAAGAATGAAGGTGGCAAAGCATAATCATTTGTTGAGTCGTTTTTTTTTTCTTATTGTGAGACTATAACAAATGGGCAAGCCTTTCCTCCACCAAACCAAGGTATTCTGGGTAATCAGAGATGCTTGTGTGTCATATGACCATGCCTATTCCCAGAATGCATCCATTTAGAAAGCATTAAGCAGTGGAGAGACCAAGACTTAAAGCAATAGTTACAAAATAGTACATTTTTGTCATTATTTATTCACCCTTATGTTGTATCAAACCTGTAAGATGTTTTTTTTTTTAACCATGGAACACAAAATATTGAAAAAACAACATACAGGTTTGAAACAGCATGACAGTGAGTAAATAATCACAGGTTATAATGAGACAGTATAACCTTTCATTTCATATGTTCGTGAGTGCGAGAGAGAGAGAATGAGATGAAGGACAGAAGATGAACAAACGTCAAAAACACCAATTAATGAGAAGCAACTGTCAACCTGGAGTCTTCTTTTCTTGTGTTCCTTTATTTCCTTTACCATATCCTTCTATATCTCTTGTTCTCTCTATCTCTCCACATCTCTTGTGGTCTCTGTTTTTCACTCACTTTGTCAGACTCAACAAATGGAGGCCCAAATGATAAACAGCTTGTGAGCTGAAGTCGGTCCAAGGCAGCTTAGTGCTGATGGAGGAGAGGAGAGGAGAGGAGAGGAGAGGAGAGGAGGAAAGGAAAGGAAAAAGGAAAGGAAATTAGATGGGGAAGAATTGTTTTGAGGAATGAGAACAGGAAAAGACACAGGACAGAAACGGGGTTGAGAGGCTGGAGAGGGTTCATTTAGATTAGGGTCAGGGGAGGGGAATGAAAACTGGGCGTTATGTGTGGAGTGATTTTTATCTCAAAGCAGGATTTAAACATATCAGGCCATGTGTATTCGAACATACTGTAAGGCCTGATAGGTTTCACTACAGGCATTCAGCAAACAGTCATTCATATCAGCATACCATGTGAATTCTCTTGACAAATATTTCAGTAAAAACAGGAGAACGACAATTACTCCAGTTACTCAATTACCTTAGTTTTCTTCAGTATCACATGATCCTTCAGAAATCATTCTAATATGCTGATTTGGTGCTCAAGTAATTTCTTATTATTATCAATGATGAAAACAGTTGCGCTGATTAATATTTTTTCCAGGATGTTTTTATAAATAGTAAGTTAAAAAAAAAGAAAAGTAAATTACTGATCAAATTTTTATGTATATTTTTTTAATACAATAATTAGCTTAAATGTCAAATCTGCATATTAAATTTGAGGCCAGTGCATGTATGCTGATAGTTTGACTGATGTAAATAATCATGTCCACCTTCCTCAGTCCCTAATTTTAATTGCTTGTTGGGGCCAATGTTTCTTGGAAAGACGTTTGGATAGCAAAGCGTTAACAAAACAGTTTGACAAACAGTGAAGCAAATGACAACTTAAGAGTATTTCAAAAGGCTCTTGGTTGGCTAGCAAGTTGCTATTTAGAATGGATTTTTCAGAATTACTAGTAGCATGTGATTTGAAGGTGATTATTTCTTTTAAGGTCACATGTTATGATGTTGGCTAAATGCGCAGCTAAAAAAAGAATTTGAACTGAATGCACATGCAATAGTGTAAACACATGCAATCACACATAAAAAGAGATAGATTCCTATACCACATCAAAAAAGATCTGAAACAATGCATGAGATATTTATTTACTTACCTATTTTATTTTGCTATTATTATTCCAAAGTCTTGTTTAAAAGTGTGGAGACACTTTTAATGCCACAAAAAACAGTGTTATGCCATTTATGACACCCAGCAATCCACCACATAATCTTACAAACATGAAAAACTTGTTTCTTGTACACGTATCTGGCCTATGGGGCTGAGGAGGATGTACACATACTAGATCATACATGCACAACAGAGACTTAAAAGAATAACCAAAAAGAGTAAAAATCATTCCACGCTCAAAGCCCCATCAGCAGTGTTCACTTGCTCTCCTTTCTTAGTGACTAGCTGATCTTCCCACTCTGGGGTTCAGTTTTATTCTTCAACCACTCTCTTTATATCCCCAGGCTGCTGCTCCCCCAGGCCGTGCATAGGAAAGAAACCAGAGTACCTGTGGCAGGACGGGCTCTCGCTGATCCAAACATGGAAACCGCCTGGGCACTTAAGGGCTACAGGTGCCTGGAGACCCCTCACCCCCACAGGGCCCCAAAGGGCACAAAACTACCCTTCTCAGCAGGGGGAAAGTGTGAGGGGACAAGGTTATGGTGAATACTTAGTTGGTGGAGTAATGACGATGGAAAAGAGCCCTGATACTCCAACAAAACATACATTTTGCTTATGTTTAACCAATTCTGTAAATTACATATCATGGTAGAGTTTAAAAAAAAATCTAATATCTAACTCACTAAATAAATAAATTAATGTACTAGTAAAAGTTGATTACCGGTAGATTTATTTATTTTATTAGATTTAAAAATAATAATAATATAGATTTTTTTATTTGACATTGGGTCATTGAGTTTCTAAAAGAATAAAATAAAATCAATCAATCAATAAACTTAATTAAATAAAACATTAATTACATTTATGTAAAAAAAAGAAAAAGAAAAAGTGGAACCTTTGGAACTCACGTGTGAGATTAGTGTGGACTTTAAGAGAAAAATTTGAGACACATATCTGAGATTTGAGCAGAATTCTCCTTTTGCTCAATTTGGATCATTTGACTAAGATCCCATTTGTGCATTTGTTGGTTTTGACTGGAGTTGTTTCAGAGAATCTAGAGTTTATGGATTGATTGAAAGTCACGGTTAAAGGAGGAAACAACGAAAAGTTTTTTAGCACCAGGAGGAAGGAGAGAGTGTGAGATGAGATAGAAGATGAATGGTGAGGGACGAAAGACAGACAGGCAAACAGAAGTGTCGGACACACAGTATAATGGAGGAAAAAATGTGCATCACATAGAACTAATGGCAGGAGTTGAATGGGAAAAAAATAGGGCTGAGGCCAAGAAGAAAGCTGGGGGAGCTCATTGGTCAAAGAGAAAATATAGAGACAGACAGGCCAGTCCTGATAGAAAGTGAGTGTTTGTGTGAGCGTGAGCGTGTGTAAAGAGAGAAAGACCTTCATCTTCGTGTCTGATTAAGTGAGACAGAATGCAAAGTGACCAAAAAAAAAAAAAAAATAGAAATAGAGAGCTGAGAAGAAGAGCATGGAATGCTGACAGAAGAACAGAGGAAGAGACCAAGAGAGAAAGTGGCAGAAAGTATTAAAGAGACTCCAAGGTGGCAGTGCGGCAAAAGGGTGGCAGAAGAGAAGATAAGGGGCAACAGGCAGCACTGTGGGGCAGGAAACCGGGGAGCAAAGGGCACTTACGTGAAGGCAAAGGCTACCAGGGCACCACTAACCACTACAAAGTCCAGAAAGTTCCAGAGGTCACGAAAATATGAGCCCTCATGCAAAACCAAGCCTAACACCACCATCTGAAACACAGAGCACAGGATTAAAGCAAATAGATAAAATGACCAACTAAAAAGCCACCGCACAAATCATCTCGTGCACACTTTACCTTGATGAGCATCTCAAAGGTGAACACACCCGTGAATACATAGTCAAAGTAACGCAAAACCTGGAAAAAAGAAAGCAAATCCATTGAAAATGTTTGCCATCAAATACAGTCTATACGAGAACAAAACAACCAAAAAAAATCACATCAAATCCTTTTAAATCTGAGTTTTGTCCAAACTTGTCCAAATCTCATTGGTTCAAAACACTACAGATGTCAAACATCTAAAATATTTCTGATTGTTGGTTGTAGTTTTTTATTAAAAAGATTTATTTGTGAAAGAAGATTTATTTGAAAGCACAGCTTGAGACAATGTTAAGATCTCTTCTAAAATGTATTTGTCTAAATCTCATTGGTCCAAAATACTGCAGCATTTAGCTGTATGTTGAACGCCTAAAATCGTTCTGGTTGGTGGTATTTTCAAGTAGGCAGACCATTACTTCTAGAAAGGTTAGAAAGTTTCAACACAAAAAATATTCAGAACATTAGTCTTACGTTGTTTCGAGGTGATTCTGGCGATACGGGATCTTCAGCCGCTAATGCAATACTGCTCATAGCGATGACTGACAGAATACACATCTCGAAATAACGTAGCGTCAGTATGTAGTGACAGCATCTCCGGAACCTGAAAACCCACATTGGTTATGATAAGTAAAATTTACTTTACACACATGCACTTACACACTTGAACACATACTTACGGGTTGGTTGTGGATAGAATGAAACAGGAACTGAATGGGGGAATGGGTTTGGGTCCGTCTTCGTCGCCTCCATTGTCTTCTTCCTCTTCTTTCTTCTCTCCTTCTTTAGCCGGCTCTGTGTTGGCATTTTTGTTTACTGCACAATGAAGAGAACGTGGGAAGAAAGAAATGCTCAGAAATCCACAAACAAAATCAAGTAAAAAACAGTCCAACATCAGCTTTTAAATATTAAGAATTGTCTGACCATAAATGCATAATGTCACTTCTAGATAGGCTTGCACAGAATCTGTGCCCTTAGAATTCTGCAAAAAAAAAAAAAATCTTTCATGCTTATTTGTTTTCTTTATAATAAATATCTAGTCCAGTAATAAACTCTAGAGGGCGCAGACTGATTGGTCCTTTACCTGCAGTCCGCAAGCAATAACATCTTTGGCCTCTGCCGATCCTGCAGCCAATGAGATTGCTTGCTTAACATTTAAAAATTCTGGTTTGGTTCGTTGTTTGCAGTAAGCTAGTCAGAGTTCCTCTAATATCCTCCACCTCCCCTAGCTCCACCTGTCTAGATCTGCTACAGGATTTATGTTTATCTATTTATGCAGCAGCAGCATATCTTACATGATCACAGCAGCGTGTCTGTGTATCTATTGGCAGTACCAAGTCCATACTTGCTCTGCAGCAGCAGCAATAATCAACCGCAGCAGCAGCAGCGTAGCAGATCTAGTCTGCCAAGACCAAATACATTAACATTGCCATATTCATGAACATGCTAAAACTATTTCGAGAGTTGTCATGATTGAACTGCAATTCTTTTTATAATTGCAATTTCTATATTTAAAAATTAGACTTTTCTTTTTTTTAAAAGAAATCTCAATCATTTAACACATTTGACCACATTTAAATTCAGTTTTTTTTTTAAAAAATCAATGCAATAAAATGTGAACAAAGATGTATAGATTTGGACCTAAGATTTACAGAGATAGTTCACACACATTTTTTTATAAAAATGTATTCACCCTCATGTTGTTATAAAACTGTTATAAACTGTTTATGCACATACAATGAAAGTCAATGGGGTCAAAAACAACACTGGACTATTGATTTGTATTGTATGAATATTAAAAAACAACATATCAAAATATTATTTATCAAAATATCTTCTTTTGTGTTTTATAGAAGAAAAAAAGGCATGTAGGCTTGGAAAGATATGAAGGTGAGTAAATTATGACAGTATTTCCATTTGTGGGTAAAACATCCTGTTAAAAGTTTAAAACTTAATCATCCAAAAGTTTTCTTTAAACACATGCACATCCCTCACCTTGTAACTTGGCATTGAGTGAGGGGTAAATTGGGGGCATATCTATGGCAGTGTGGTCGAGTTTGCTGGGGGTTTTGGTGGAGTCTGTCAGAATGAGACTGCTGTCATAGAGATCTGGTCCACGCAGGTTCAGCAGATTATTAGCCTGCTCTGGGTCACAGTAGGGGTCATAAAGATCCGGATCAGGGTCATGGATGGCCATCTTGCTGCTGTTTCGCAGGTTGTCCAGATCCTCACTGTACTGGCTCTCCGTCTGAGATAGACCTGGCTGAATTGGACGAGCCAACGAAAAACTAGCCTCTCTTAAAATAAAAAAATAAAAAAAACAGGGGAAGACAGGTTAACAGCTGAAACAACAGTTATACTGCAATTAGCTGCTTAGATTTAGAATGTTTTGTTTATTCTGAGCAGTGTTATTTTAGTATCATTAATATATTAAAGATTTTTTTAGTTTTTATTAATATTTTAAAGTCATATTTATTTTTATCATTTCTGTTTTCATTTTAGTCAGTAATTTTGTTGCACGTTTTTGTCATTGTTATTAGTTGTTGTATTTATATTCACTGATTCAATTCAATTAATCAAGTTCCTGTGCAGTTTCAAACGAACACAGATACACATATTTAGCACACTCACTTTCTAGTTTGATGCTGTCGACTCCGTTCCCTATCCCTTCTTCCATCTCCATCCCCATGGTTTCCATGGCGATGCCTCCTCTGCCTCTTCTCTTGGCCCTCCTCCCCTTCTCCTCCAGTCTCTCCTCTGTGGTGTTCTCTGTGTCTCCTCCCTCTTTCTGCTCCATCTTCATCCCTCCTTCTGTGCTGATGGTGTCGGGGTCGCCTGTGCTCGCTTGTGCCCTCCACGTCCTCGCCTCCTCTCTGGGCATATTCACACCCTGCCTCCCCCAGCTCTGGGTGGTGTAGGGACTGGCGGCTGGAGTGGGTGTGGTGGTGGTGGTGATGATGATGACTGTGATGATGGTGGTATCGGGGCTGGTGCTGCAAGTATTCTTCACCCCTCTGCTGGTTTAGATCCTGGGGGTTTGGTTCACCCGGTCGGGGCTTGTTGGTATTGTTGTTGCGGTTCTCCTGAGGATTAACAACTAGTGGGCGGTCCAAGTGGGTCTTCATGTCAGGACGGTTGCGGTAGTTCATCTAGAGATACAAAAAGTAGATTTGATTAATTCAAAAATATTACCTTCCTAAGAAAAAGAGTGGTAAACATTAAATCAAAATTGACCCATTTACATTTTTAATATGTTACAAAACCAGTTTTATTGTAAACTAGGAAAGCACCGATATTAAATTAATGGTCAATATGAAATAATTATTTACATCTAATGTTAAAATTCTTGGTATTTTAACTAAATAAGTTAAATAAAACACTAAAAACTATGCTGAAAATGAATTTAGGAATCACAACGTTACAACGTACAGCATGATAAATGGATATATATAATGGATTTTTAGCAATCACTTTAGTCTTCAGTGTCATATGATCCTTCAGTAATCATTCAATATGTTGACTTGTTAAAAACAATTGTGCTGCTTTTTTTGTGGTTGTTGTGGAAACCGTAAAACTTTTTGATAAATAGAAAGGTCAAAAGAACAGTATTTATTTGAAATAGAATTTTGTAACAATGTTAAAGTCTTAACGCTCATTTCAATCAAATGAATGCATCCTTGCTGAATAAAAATTTAATGATTGAATAATTAAATGAAACTCTTTCTTTCTTTCTAAAAACAAAAACGTCATCATCACAACATCATCACTCTTCGTCCGGGATCTATGAATTGTCTCTGACCTTCCAGTGATCTTCTGCATCAAGTTCATTGTAAAGTGCCTCTCTGCTGGTCATCAGGTTCTGTCTGCGAATCTCGCTTGTGCGCTGCTCCCACACTGACTTAGAACCTTTCGAGTTCTTCTGCTGCTCTTTACTATAGAGTGAAGAAATAGAGACAGACAAAAACAGAGAATGATATTAACCAAGGGAGGAAGAAAAGCATAAGTTTTCCTCCCCTAAAGCACCTATGAGCAATGACCCAGGGTGGAAGGAAATGATAGTGTCCCTTAGTCCCCAGCAAGAGATCATGGATGTGGCTCATGAATTCTGTGAAGGGGAGGGGGGTTGGGGGGGGGGTGACATACTGAACAATAGCATTGAGCACTGAGACATGTTCAGACAGACAGACAGACAGACTGAGAGAGGAAGGCAAAGATGGATCGAGACCAAAACAGCGATACAAGCAGCCCTGTGCTTGCAGTGCTGCTGTGGAGGAGACAGTGTGTCATCACAGCCAATGATACCTCAGCCTCAGTGTTACAACACAAGACTGCAGCTACAGCAGCAGCTAACATAAAAAACACCCATACAAAACATGAGGAAGGCGGAAAGCAAAAGAAAAAGGGATACAGAACAAAAAAATGAGTAAGTAAATAAATAAATACCAGTCCAGTAAACTGTCTGTGGCATCGATACGTTCAGATTTTACTGTAACTCTGAGGAGAGGGGGGTGAAACAAGGAACATAAAAACAACGCTGCCACAACTATCACAGAAAACATCTGACAAAGCGAACAGGCCTCACAGGGTCCCGTTCACTGAAGGTAACTTGTTTGGTTAGTCAAACATGTTTAGGGATGACTTGGCATAAACCAGGAATTTAGTGCTTTTTAAAACAAGGAAAATATAAAACTTCTCAAACCTACTTGCTGGCAGACTAACTATTCCAAATTCCAGGTTTGTGTCAAGTTATCCTTAAACTTACATAACTAACCACAGTCAAGTTACTAACATATTTATTTACTAAACAAAAATAAATAGACTAAATGTATATGTTCACTATAAATGTGTAACCATGTCCTAATCAGACACAATAAAGTGACGACAGTAAAATCTCATTGGTCTTAAATCTCCATGTAACGGTGTTAAACATCAAATATGTTCTGCTTAATTGTTTCACGATGTTCAGCATTTTTACTTTCAGTGTGGGAAGACAAATTTTATCACTGAAAACTCGTCGCATCATGTCTGGTTAGGTCATAGTGTAAGTGTTAGTTGATTATAACATACACACATACACACAAAAAAAATGAAAACATTATTGACCATTATTTTAGCAACTGAATGAAGAATTTAATGAGGAACCAAACACCTTATAGAAAACCCACGTCACAAACAGATACCAAACATACAACTGTAGTTCAACTGCAAATTTAACTCGTAATATGTGTTCTGAGGCATGCCTTCAAAAAACTTATATATAGTTTTATATATTTAGACATTTAGTCATGCATTTTCATGGTATTTTTCTTTCTTTTTCTTTCTTGGTATTATTTTGGTCTATTTTGGGGGTTTGGCAGCCACTGGTCAATGTCTGCATTACAAACACAAGGAAAAGAGCAGCTTAGGCCTTCTGTAAAATACCAATATTTTTTGTGTTCTTTGCAAAAAAAAGTCATATGGATTTGGAACAACATAAAGTTGAGTAAATGACAAATATTTCCATTTTTGGGTGAACTATCCCTTAACAACAAAAACAGAAATGGTACTAAGGGGGTTTCATACTATATGATCAAGCAGGTTTAAGCAAGTCTGCTGGAAAGTGAATTAGAGTGGATTTACTCAAACAAGATGATAAAGTTAAGCTGACAGGCTAAGCTAAACTCAGCTAAGCTAGGCTTTAAGCATTTAAACTAGCTTACGGTACCAGATCAAATTCCTGTGACATAAGACAAGGCTTTTTACAGTAATAAAGTTAATGTGTACTATATTATGTCAGTTTGTGACATTAATGTGCAAGTGTATTAGGACTCATTTGCATATATATGCATATTCATGGTATTTACGTGTCATTGAGTGTCAGAGGTGTCTTGTAAGAATTCCACCTTTTGATCATGAATATTTATGAAAAACTGGGTATGGCTTCATTGCTATGGTGTGTGTGTATCTCTGACCAAGCTATTACTTTTGACCACAACATTGGCAAAATTTGTCCCCTGAATTCTGATTGTTCGATCCACGGCAGTCATTATTTTTGCAATTCACCTTTAAGAAAAGTAGAAGAAAGAAAGAAACATACCCATATAGACAGCTACGTAAATTTGTGTGTATCCGTATTTGTAAAGGTGTGGATTTTTAGTGTGTAGAGTAACTCACGCAGAAATAGAGAGGTTGGCAGCAGACAGTGGGCTCACTTCTGCCACTTCTTTTGCTTTCTGGAGAGCAAGCTTTTGTGATGTGGCCTCCTCTTCTTGTTGTTCATCCTAGAAAATAAAAAATAAAATAGAAAAAGTTCAGTAGTGACAGCCGCTAACCACTGCATAGCATATAAAAATTAGCTACATGGTTCTGGGGAGAAATTTACATGAATGGGGAATCTGAGACAGAGAAATTGTGTTTAACCTTAGTTAGTTCCTGAGCATTGGCCAGGTTGTCCACAGCGATAGCCAAGAATACATTCAGTAGTGTGTCTGAGAGGACAGGGTTAAGAAACAACAGACGGGACTTGTGTTTTACAAAGTTTGTCATAGACACTGTGTCAGATTTCACTTATCACGTGATGAGAGTAAAGAGAGATGACTGACGAGACGATGGAAGATTTGGTGCGTAACAGATCCTGAGCATCAATGACAAATATCTTATCTTGTGACAGTTACAGATATTGCACTACAATAACAGCCAATTCATCAGTTCACATCATGTAGTTAGACTTAAAAAAGTCCTTTTTTCAAAACATAAAAATGTACCAACCCGTTATGTGGTAACGAAAATGCTTGTGTGTTTGTATGTGATTAAGAAGGATACAGTTGCCAAAGAGTGTGAGGACAATGAAGAATACGGAGAAGATCATTCCTTTGTCCACCCCTCCCTGAGACTTAATGCCATCATACATCACCACGTTCCAATCCTCTCCCGTTAGAATCTATATAAACATATATATACTATATAAACAGGTGCTCTTGAAACACACAAACGTGGTCTATTTTATCACATAAAATGTAAGTTCTTTTAAGAATTATTAGTATAATTAGTATTAATATAGTATTATAGTAATATAGTATAGTATTACTATATCTGTACATGCCTTAAAATGCTGTATATGTATGCAGATTGCAAGGTTTTGGAAAGTATTGTCAAGCTAACATAACTTACCTGAAACACTGTCATAATGGCAGCAGGGAAAGTATCAAAGTTTGTGGGAGGAGTGCCTTGCTCAAAGTTAAACCTGGCAAAAAATAGAAAAAAAACATCAAATGGACTTTTACAACGATAACATGCTATGAATAATAATTGGTTGTCTGTATCTAACTGAGAAACTGATTAAGAAAGTTGGCAGCGAAATGTAGATCTATACTGACTGTCCACCGAACAGCTGCATGCCGAGAAGAGCAAAGACCACGATGAAGAGGAAGAGAAGGAAAAGTAAACTGATAATGGACTTCATGGAGTTCAGAAGAGACACTACCAGATTACGCAAAGATGCCCAGTATCTGAAAAAGACAGAGAGACAGAGGAAGAAATATAGTAAACACTCAAATTCTAACATCATTTATTCCCCTGACGTTGCTTCAAACTCAAGATTGACAAATGGCTTAAATTCCAGTATTTTCTGCCCCAGTTTCCAATGACTTTCAAAGTATGGAAAAGAGCATTATCTCTTTTTTGTATTCCAAGCTGAAAGAAGTTTGGAGACGTGAGGATGAGAAAACAATTTTTGCATGAACTTTTCCATTAATCTAAACAAACCCCAACTGAAGACATGAAAAGTCAGCAGTGTAATCTTGTTCTTGGTTCAAATATCAAGAGGGGGACAACTAGCCTGGTTAAAACCAGACCCTTCTCAGGCGTAACTGAGTTAGGGTCTGGGGAAGGTTCATTGACAGCTCATTTCCAAAGGAGCGTCACCAACGGACGTCGCTCAAATGCCTCTTGGCGCAATTGGATAGACCTAAAACCAATCAGATCGATCGTCATCTTGTAAAGCCCGCCTCAACGTTTGTGATTGGTGCGTCGATTTGGAAAGATTGGAAATGAGCTTTAATGGGCTCTTCACCAGACTAACTTGCAGAGCAAATCTAAATTTGCCGGAAGTTCGTCTGGGTTTTCCCAGGCTAGGGGACAACACAAAAACCAACAAAATGATGGGTGATTGGTGACTCAAAGATTGAATGAAAGCAACAGAACGCACTTGGTGACTTTGAAGATCCTAAGCAGTCGGAGAGCTCGTAACACGCTGATTCCAAAGGACGTCCCTGGCTTTACCATGGCCCAGAACACCTCAAATATGCTGCCAACGATGACCTGAAACACGTACACAGTCAAATCCCAAAACAAATAAGGAACACTCTAAGGACTGGCTAACAAGGACTTAAGTCTGCATCTAATGTAGGTCAGCAGCTTGTGGAGGTTAAAAACAGAGGCAGAGATATATTAAAAAAAACGAAAGGGAGAGAAAATGATACTTTAAATGGGCCAAGAGAGAAGGGCACTCACCATACAGTCGAAACAGTTGAATGAGGAATGAAAATAAGGGCGCGTCCCCAGTCCGTACATCTTAATCAGCATCTCTGACATAAAGAGGCCTAGGAAAATGAACTCAGCATAATCTGGAGAAAAAGAGATGGAGAAAAACAGAAAGTGGGATAAAAGGAAACAGAGGCAAGTAAGGAGTTTATTGACAGCAAAAGTAGAGGAAACTGAACACTATTTGAGGAGTGAAATGGACAATGGGACATAATGCTGGCCAGATTCAAAAATAGGTCTGCCACTATAACAAATGTACAAACAAACAACTCACAGAGGAAGTCTGACAGTAGCTCGGGCTGATCGTAGTGTACAACGGCCACGCACAATGTGTTGAGTCCCACCAGGCTGAGGACGGTCCAGTAGAACGCCTGAGTCTTTACAATCTTTCGAATGAAGAAGCGAAGACGGCGCTCTTTCTTGTTAAACGGAGTTCCGTCACCCATCCCGCTCTTTATGCTTGCACGAGCAAAAGGCGACCCTGAGAACATACGCACATAACATTGTGACAACATTCAGATCACTTCCTCTGTGTTACAAATTAAAGAAACATTAATTAATCATAGTTGCTTTCCTTTATGATCTGAATGATTCTTACCAACTGCATCTCCCATGTGGTCCTCTCCTTCTTCTGGGTTTAAAAGGTCAGCTTTGTTTTTCTTTAATGTGGGCCTGCGACGAGATCCTGTGCAAAAACACATCCAAGGAGTGTGAATTATTACTGCATTTTAGGGATTATAGCATGTTTAAATTCTGTGACTTTGTTTAGCATGCACAAAACAGTAACATTCATACTGTCACCGGGGCAATTGTCATCCTCAGCGAGTATGACCTCCTCTGAAAAGAGACAGAGAGAGTATTGAAAAATCCTTGATGTGTACTAAATTTTAAGTTTCCAGTATTTTTACATGCATTTTCTTTATGCGAAAACACCAACAGGTCCAAACTAGTATAAACTAATGGTTATATTCTGCAGATAATTCAGGACATTCTTTTATATCTATACATTTGTTTATGTGTTTTATGCGCAGACCTGCTTTGCAGATCCATTCCAGATATCCATTGAGTTCTCTCTCTATCTGCTGCTGACGTTTGAGCTTGAGGAACTCGCTCCTGTTCTCCACACGCTCTCTTTCTTTGGCAAACTCGCTGGGGGGAAACCAGAAAAAATAAAAAGAGACAGACAGAAAGACACCTATATAGTTAGCAACTTATTAATCAAAAACAAATATAGGAACATTTTATACAAATGATGGATGGATGACACACAAGACAATAGATAGATAGATAGATAGATAGATAGATAGATAGATAGATAGATAGATAGATAGATAGATAGATAGATAGATAGATAGATATTACCCTGAAAGGACACCCAACACCAGATTAAGCATAAAGAAGGATCCTATGATGATGAGGGGAACATAGTACATCCAGTTCCATGAACTCCCTAAGGCATCATTGCTCTGCAATACACAAATATTTATAAAATATTGTCATCTAGATCCAATTTAAAAAAATGGAATCAGTGTTAAATCATTGGCTTTTGCTCTTACGTAATAAAGCATGTCCGTCCAACCCTCCATGGTGATGCACTGGAAAACAGTGAGCACGGCAAAAAGGACATTGTCGAACTGTGTGATGCCATAGTTTGGCCCGATCCAGTATCCCATACACCTCGAATCTTCCGGACAGATTCGAGCACCACAGGGCTGTTCGTCAAAAAGCTCCACTGAATAATGTAAATGCACAGGTTTTGGTAAAAGGCATACAATTCAAAGGTCAAATGATTTTCTTTTGTCTTTGAGAAAAGCTCACATGTGACATTATCGTAGCATGTTTCGTGGAATTTGCCCATGTAGAACTCCAGGCCAATAATGGCAAACATAAGGATGGCCACAAATAAGAGCACGCCAATTTGCAAAAGTGGAATCATGGCCTTCATGATGGACTTCAGCACCACCTGCAGGCCTGGAGAGTAAAGACATTATTGCATGTTGCACAAAGAGCTCTGTCAGACATTGATCAATGCAGACAGAAAGAACACTCACTTGGAATTCCTGACACCAATTTTAGTGGCCGCAACACTCTGACTGCTCGCAATGTCCGCAGGTCTAATTCTGACCCCACGGAGGACAGGATACTGGAAGACAGAAGAAAAAAAACAGAGAGAAAGGAGGCAAAAAAAACAATTAATGCCTGTTCATTAAACCTAACAGCTTTATCTACTTTCTGCTCTTTTATTCGTATTCAGTCATCGGTTTATCAGGATGTTTTTTTTTTTCCTTCAAATTACGACTTATTCACATCTATTTCAAAGGAAGTTTTGTCATATTATCTCATTTATGGGGAGAAATTTGGACCCAAACAATAGTATAGTCACATGCATACACACTAAACTGAGAAGAGGTCAATAGCAGGTAAATAATTGATCACACACTACTCTGTTCTCACATCACACACTGGTCTGATCATCTGATCTTTAAAGGCCCACTGAAGTGCCTCGAAATGCACAGCATTATTCAATGTGTCAATGTAATTTCTACTAAAACAGAAGGACAGGGCTGGACATATTGAACAGCTCCTCCTCTTTTTTAAAATAGCCAATACTGTTTAGTTTATATCAGAGACGTTGAGCTCGGTAAAGCCGCAGTCTCCTCCTAATCTCTAACCGTTTCTCCTCCATACCTCTTTAAAATAAAGCATTCTGTGGAGAATTCAATTGGGTGTGATACATTTTCTGGTATGCGCTGACTCGCGCATATGATCCGCTCTGTGCTATAGTGTCTCTGGACCGGAGCAGACTGTGTGCGCAGTGAGGCGATTCGATTAACCCTAACGTGAAACCATACTTATTTTGCCCCAATGGAAAGCATATTTACACTGTCTGAAAAGTTCCCTATCCCCTATATAGTGCACTATGTGCCATTCACAATTTGGAAAATAGTAAATGTGTGAACAATTGACTGATTTTCGCCGCAGCTTCAGCATCTATTTAAAATGTAGGGGGCGGGACGTTTTAGATTCAAGAGAACATTTGATTGGACAGAAAATCTGATGAGGAGCTGAAGTGCAGAGTGATGTCATCAAGATCATTGATCCATATTGGTGGAAGTGAGAGACTGTACATTTTAAATGCTTATATCTACTAAATGTGAATATTGTCATTGTTTTGGAGCACACTAGCTTATAGATAACCGTAGGGCTAACACAACTTAAATTTTGATTTCTTGGTGACTTAAAATGTGTGTGTGTAAAGTGGGGTGCAGTGATTCTTCATTTGTGGGTGGTTTAATCTGACTTTCTTCCTTTGGTGGTAAGCTCCAGATCCCTGCCTTGTCCTAGACACTATTGGTCTGTTGGATGGGGAAAAAAAATTCGGAATCCATTTTAATATTGTTTTTATTGAAGAATTGTCAATATTATTGAAAATGTAGTTGAAGAAGTCTTCTCAGTATTGAGAAATGCATACAAATGGGTTGAAAATTATAGAAAAAATTACATCTGTGGTCAAAAGAAAAAGTTATAGTCAACACTGAATTCAGGATTTAGCAGGTAGCCCTCCTTTCTTGCTCTTTTTCCAAAACCTTTTCACTCCCTTCTGCTATTGCCTGTATATGCAGCGATGCCAATGTTGCTAAGAGCTCATTCATTAGTGGTTATGATCTAGAGTGCCAGGCACTGGCTCAGTCAATAGGCCTCTAACTGCTCTGCCATCACATGCAGTAAACACCTACGTAAGCTTAAAGAAAAGAGAGAGAATGGTTGGATGGATGAACTTAAGCAAGACTGGACAGAATGCAGCAAACTTGTCTCCTGACTCATTCTCTAATGTCTTCTGCTTTTTCAGCTCTTCCTGTTAAGCCGTTCCATTGGCAAGAACATTGTGACTAATTCAATCAACGAATCATATTAGTTATTTCGTTATGTCACATGGTGCAATAATGTTTTGAGAATGAGGATGAGATGGCGCCAACCCTATATAATAAGCGTATAGGATCTGTCTCGAATATTCACAATCAAACCTAAATTGAAAACCTGATCACAGATCAGCAGGCTGTGCCCTCTATAAGCAAACCCAACTGAGAAATTTGGTTGAAACGGTCAGTAATTCATTTACATATATCTGCTGTCTCACGTAACAAATAACACCTATTTATGACCCATCTAGTGTGATTCAATAAGCCTGAGACAGATGCAAATCTACATTCAACACTTAAAGAACGGATCTGAGATCAGGACTAAAGTGCTTCGGCTGCTGATATAAGATCAGTTTACACTTTATTTTTGTGGAACAGTGAATACTTAGATGCGGGAAGGAATAAACTGCCTCCAGGTCAGGCGGTGAAGAACACTTTATGTACAGTAAGTGCAGTCAGGATAACAGCACCGCTGACAGCGCTCATATCCTACTACACACTAAAAGGCCTGCGGTATTTTTGATGGAAGAGTGGACTGACATGTGTGTGTGTGTTAGAGGGAGGAATATGTGCAAGTCTGGGACAGATGAAGAGGGGAAAATAGTGTGTATATGTGCAAAAGTTTGAAAAGAAAGGCTGTAGCCCCTGCGCTTGCGTTAGAGTAGAAGAGCGGGCCTGTCCAAATCTATTTGACTGATAAGAACTCTCTGTTGTGAGCTGTCAAAGAAAGTGCCTTTCATAGGATGTTATTTTGAACACAACACTAACACTAACTGGCCAATACTGAAATAGGGACAATTTATCATTGATAAATACAAATTTGTTACATTTTTTTCTTTAGAAAATATGTGAGTATATAGTGGTTGGCCATGGAAAAACATGATTCTAGGGTATTGTGGGTGTGATTGCTAATATGTTCTGAGTGGCTTTTAGCACATTGCTATTTGGTTGCTAGGTGGATGCTTTATTGGCCCAGTCAAAAAAGCCAATGACAACCCATCTCCAGTAATTACCAAGGCAGCTATAGCTGTAAATGTCAGTTTAACTAACTTAAGTAACTTGTAACTTAAGTAAACTGTTGCTCTGAATAACTAGTTATTGCATCCGTAGTGGCAGCACTAAGAATGCAACAACGTAGCATTCGAGTTCACTTCAGTGTTATTTTAGTATCATTAAAATACTATTATAGTTTTTGGATAAATTCTTATTTTTATATTTCCCATTCTCATTTTAATTTCAGTTAATTTTTTATTGTGTGTTTTGACATTTGATTAGTTTTTACAAAATATACAGTATGTTTATATAGTTTTTATTCTTTTTTCTGTTTAATTGTGAGTTATTTTAGTACATTAAGTTTAGGTTTAAGTGGTACATTTTATTTTATATACATTTTATTTTAATTCAGTAAATCTCTATTTTATTTATAAGTATTTTTTTATGATTTCGGTTAACTATAATAACCCTAGTTCACGTATTTGAGCATGTTTTTGACCGCTAGTAAGCTAAACTTTATTTGAACATTCATTCAAAAAGTTACATTTGGCTAAGTTAAACACATAAACTTTAGCGTATTTGCTTTCATTCAGATTACACTTGTGCTCACCTCACAGAACACATGACTGTGTCTTTCTTACCCAGAATTATTCAATATTTATAAAAATTTGTAACGTTAAACTGAAAAAAAGTATTGTTAACGTTGATATATATATATACGTATACGTATATATAGTTTTTAAATAAAGTAAAATTCCACTTCTTTACAATCAGTTATGTGCATTTCCCAATATATTTAATATTGAAAATGTGTCTGAAAAAGTGTTGTACAATATTAAGAAATGCACATAAAATTGTAAAATATATATATATATATATATATATATATATATTTGTAGTCAATTAACAATGAAACAAAA
Organism: Meda fulgida; assembly: GCA_030578275.1. Classification (NCBI taxonomy): domain Eukaryota; kingdom Metazoa; phylum Chordata; class Actinopteri; order Cypriniformes; family Leuciscidae; genus Meda; species Meda fulgida. The sequence continues at coordinate 8,158,782 of CM060626.1, forward strand.
CAAAACTTGTTTCTTACCCAGAACTATTCTTATATGTTTATTAAATTAGTAAGGTAAATTAGTTACCATACTTTGCAGCCTTTAGGCGCTGCCTACAATGCTCTGGATCCTTCAACCTGGAAACAACTCACTCCCGCTAAACGTTTACTCTTTGAATTCTTGCACGCAGGAACAATACAAGTCGACACCATTAAGACTAAAAGTTTGCTAAGAAGTATTTGCTACTAAAGCAATGTGGTATTTGACTCTGCTCAAGCGTATCCATATCAGACTGGTGGAAGTGGCCGTGGAGGGCAAAATGCCAAGTGCATTATGGGTGTTGAGGTTTCCCTACCTATTTGGCAAAAGGGAAGACATTAGCCTGTTTTCTCTGTTTTCTCTAGTTTGGTAGAACCAAATTCAACATTTTCTTTGTTTTTCTACTGTATAGGCAGCCAAGTTTTAGGAAAGCCCATCTTGCCAGCAGTGAACTGCCAAATAAGTCTCTGTATTTCTCACAGTGTTTCATGAGGTAGTCACTGCCCTCTCTCTCAGCACCAGTGGGAGAGTCCTGTGAAGGGAATAAAGTGTGATTTGGGACATAACTGGTGAGAAAAGATTGAAAGAAACACAGTTAGCCCTGAGAATGACAGAGCAACAGAGAGAGAGGTAAAGAGAAAGAGAAAGCCTCCCGGCCCCAGGGAGAGGACGATGACAAGGTGAGATGGAGGAAGGGAAAGAGGGATTCACAGGAGCGTCAAGGCCTTCGTCTGCTGGGGAAAACCTGACAATCAATCAGAGCACACACATTGAAGAAAGGACTTTCTCTTTTTTACTTTTTCTCCCAACAACAGTTTATCACTCCTTCTCTCCTCTATTGCACTGTAGGTGTTCTGTTTGCAACGTAACTTATAATAATCCGAAAATTAGTACCCTTGAAAGACATATCACAACTCGTGCAAATATTATTTACAGTTTATTATTTGTGTATGATAATACATATTAAGTTAATATGTATATGCTTTAAGAATGTTTCTAAGAATAGATTCTGTGTTGTCTTGCTCATTTAGTAAAAAAAAAAAAAAAAAAAAAAAATGAAGATGTGGATGACGATGACGATCATGGAAGTCTCTCTCCAACATCACGCCACCAGGTCTCTCCCCATTCACGGCATCACCATAGCAACCGGCGATTCCTCTTTTACGGAGTCTCCACGGTTACCAGCCTTCTCTCATTCATAACCGTTGCCACGGCAACGGGCCCTCTATCATTGATGGAATCTCGGTTTTGCCGCGGCAACCAGGGCAGGCGCGAGAGATAAAGTGTCCCCTTTCGATTGATCTCCCTTCCCTCCCCCTTTTATATGGTGAGAATTCACTGACTGACCACAGTGTCATAGTTATCCGCAGTTTAACCATTGACTACATAAAGTCCACCTCATTAGCACATCCTCTACATGTGGCACCAGAAAACAGCTGGTTCCTGCAACAAAACGGCGCAGGAATCCTCCAGCTTTCTGTTTGTGCTGAATGTAGGTCATCCTGATATGCAGCTGAACTCTACATTATTCAATGCTGTACACTCAGGCCGGGGCATCTGGGAATATCTGGGAACATTTTTGCGGTGTGTGAGGGTGTTTATTTGGGGAGTGCGACAAGGATCTGGCATCAGAATCTATTTTCTTGTACCAAAGTTTGTAAAATAGGCCTCTTGTTAGTGGTGGAATAGGTTTCTTCTTTGTTAACTTCTCATATTGGGCTTCTGTGTGAGTGTAATCTGATCAGCTTGGTGACAGACTGCTGGAAGAGTCAACCGTTCCTAAATGGTATTCTCCTCCTCCTTGACTTATCTTTCTGTCTTATAGTTTCTTAGTCATTGATAATGCTGATATCCCTGTTATTATTGCTCACAGTTAAGGTTATGGATTTAGATTAGCCCTTAACTCTCAGCATTACACCTGGGTGCGTATCTTGACCTGCACTATTTGTGCTACACACATGAATGATAGCCACAATCATGTTGCATACTGATGTAAACCTTGTTGTTACCAGTGTCAGAAATTAACAAAAGTTACAAAAATGCCCCAGAAATTTAAAATGTGGGGGCAATTTTGCCCCTTATGTCCATTAGTCCACTTTTTTTTATTTAGCAAACCTTTTTTTAAGAAAATTAAAACTTCTATTGCGCAAAAGATGCATTCAACTCATAAAAAGTGACAGTAAATATGTATGGATTGAAATGTAATTGGATTAAATGCTGCTCCTTTAAACCTTCTATTTAAAGAATCCTGAAAGATGGTTTCCACTATGGGTGCCAAGATTCCTCGATTAAATTCGAGTACTGTTGCAACTGTTATCATTTATATGCGGAGTGCGTCTCAAACTCCATCTCTGCATATGCTGTGAGTTTGGTTTGCTTATGACGTTCATCTGGAAACGCAATGTGCACTATTTCATCAGATTTGTAAGGTAAATCATTTATAAACCTACACCAGCACAGAAGAATATCAATATGTTTCTTAATATGCGAACTGTTCATCGAGATTTCAAAATAAAAGTTTAAACCCTCGCTCTGAGTTTGCATGTTTTGATGTCTACATGTTCTTGTTCAAGAAATGACAGTGGCTGTAGCATTTCTATCGTAAAGAAGTGGCCAAACATTAAAGATTAAGTGAACATTTGAATTAAATGAATATATATATAAAAAGTCATTTTAAAGGCTTTAGGTCTTTGGTCTATTTTTATTACCACAAACAAAGTTATCTGATTAATCATCAGAATAATCGACGATTACTCGATTACCAAAATAAACGTTAGTGACAGCCCTAGTTTCCACAAAAATGTAAGCAGCAGCACAGCTGTTTTCAACATGGATAATAATAATAAATGTTACTTGAGCTACCAATCAGCATAGTAGAGTGATTTCTGAAGGATCATGTGGCACTGAAGAATGGAGTAATGATGCTGATTCCATCCATTTATTCCATCACAGGAAAAAATAACATTTTAAAATACATTAAAACAGAAAACAGATTATTTAAATTGTAATAATAGTTCCATATTACCGTTAGTTTTACTGTATTTTTGATTAAATAATGCAGTCTTGGTGACAATAAGAGACTTCATTCAAAAACCTAAATAAAATAGTACAGACCCCAAACTTTGTGTATTTTATATTGCATGCACAAAAAATGTAAAATTTGAAGCATACTATTCTATATTTAGAAACTATATATAAAAAATGATTTTGATGGACTGAATCAATTGAAGTACTTGAGATTAACAGGAAAACATGTAATGTGTTATTACATAGTTAGAGAGTAAATATCTGACTCTTAGGGGCAAATTAATGATTAATTATCAATTCTGGCACTGGTTGTTACTTTATACATAGAAAAAAAATTTTTTTCCAAAGTTTCCAAGATTACTGGAGGTTTACAAGAAAATACTTTCAATTCCAATAAAATTTCAGTGTTACTTGCCATTTCTTTGTAATTATTTGTGAACTTCACTAGCAATTTCTGAGAGAAAATCCAACATACATTTTTTTAAGTGTACCCTCAGATTTTCACCTGGCAGACAATATATCCTTAAATATCCATTAGACCTATACTGAAGGGGCGACCAAGTAAAATCTAAGGACTATACATATATTTTTGCTCCTGATCTCAACGCAGTTGATGGTCACTCCCTCCCCCTCCTCTCATCCTCTCCGCTCTTTGTTACCAAGCACCCGCGTTTTCTCTGCATTCTCACGTTCCCCCTACCTCTCCCTTACCTCCCTCCTTTTTCCACGAATGCTTTTTTCCCTATTAGTCCCCTTCTTGCACTGTTACATTTGTGATGAAAGAAAAATGAGGGTGAAACGAGAAACATGGAAAACCTCTTTCACCCTTTACAACTACATAACACACTGATGCAGTCTCTCTCTATTACACACACACACACACACACACACACACACACACACACACACACACACACACACACACACACACACACACTCACTCACTCACTCTCTCCGTCTATTACTGAGAGCCTTACTTTCTCTTTCTGGCTTTCTGTTGTTGTCCTTCCTACCTGTCCTTATGTGGCAACCAGCATGTGTGTGGCCGTCTCAAGGACAAGAGAAAGAGCAACTTCACCAGCACACACAAGCAGAAGGTGTATGTTAATGTGTGCAACATGACGTGTGTGTGGTGAGAGAGAGAGAAAGAGAGATAGAGGGAGGTTTTCTACCTGTGTGGATTTTGTACCACTGCCATCATTTCCATTATCATTATTGCTCTGCAGTCATTGAGAGAAAGACATCCTTCCCTTCACCTCCATATAGGGCTTAACCACACACTCACCCTGAAACACACTTATTCTAACATCAACACACACTCACGCACAAACACACTCCACTTAAAGCGCATCTATTCCTGAAACACGCTTTTAACCTGGTGTCCGGTCGGCGCATGGGTACCGTTACCACAGACATAACTTGATGGACATGTTCTCAAAAAAGATCATGTAGACACAAGTGCACAAGTTCACTGTCTTTTTGGGAAAAAAAATTGTGATATTAGCGAGAAAAGAGGAAATGATGCAGAGAAGCAGAAGAATCAGGAATTTTCATGGGGAAAAAGTTAAGTAGAAGGTAATTTCAGAGGCAGAGCAAGTTATTACTTTATGATTTAATATAATGGAGGCAAATGTTTTATCTTTGAAATAACATGCACAATTAACCATAATGGGTTTTACACTCACAAAATGGTGACAGTGTGTACTGGATCAAATAGGAACTGGACTAATTGCACACAAACTGCAAATAAATGTTGTCTTTTTTTAACAAATGTTGTCTTTTTTTATTAAATGTGCTAGAATGCTGTTCCTTGTTGTTCAACCCAATTTAACCGCTCATCTTGGTGCATATTAATGTTTAAAAGTTCCTCTCCTCCATAATTTAAAAATAAGCGACTGTATGTGAGTGTAGACACAGGGAGACGGCAAACCAAAGAGTGTGAGAGAGAACGATAAAGTGAGAAAAGCAGAGAGAGTGGTGTCTTCTCTGGCCTTCCACGGTTCTCTCTTATTACATAACATTGCTATGGAAACAGCTGCACATGGCAGTGCTAAGGTGTGTCCAGAAACTGAGAAATCTTCTACAGGCTAAACCATGGTGTTATTCTCTTGGTCTCGCTCCCTCTCTTGCTCTTTTCCTTTCTGTCTCTCTTCGCTGTGTGTGCCAGTAGTGAAGTCACAGATTGGCACAGAGCAGGCAGCCAATAGCCAGCGCAGTCACGACTCAGGAATCTGCCAAGTAAGAGCTGTACATTGGCAACACGAGCACGAGCAATGGCAGTGGTTATGCAGAATGTGATAGGGAACTAATAACGGTACTGGTTCAAAATGGAAGTACTACTTAGTAGTACTAAGGCTGGGCGATATGGCCAAAAAATCATATCTCTGTATTCTTTGGTTCAATGGCGACATATCTCGGTATTTTATTTTTTACACGGATAAAAATTATTGTATTTATTTTAAAATATGTATATTTCACATCCTGCCCAATGTTGTCCAACAAACAATGTTCATATTGAAGGCTATGAAAACTAATATAGTGAATGTAACCATGCAGGCTATGCTATTTAGACTATTATGTGCAAAATAAATAAAAACAAAAGCACAGACAAATTATATTAGCCTTGATTAACCCATTACAATAGTCACTTTACAGTTACTGCTATCATAAAAACTCACTTACTTGTAGGTTTAAAATTTCAAATATAGCACATTTATTGTCCAAATACAAATATTTTAGCAATATGTATATTTTAGTCAGAATTATTATACTGTTTGGCGCTCGTTCACCAAAGTCTGTCCGTTTAGCAGAGATTCACTTGCATAAGGCTTGTCCTCTCCTGACAACAAAATGGAAATATTTGCCTGACTTTCAAACATTTACAGAGTGAGAATATACCTGTGAAACTTAAGTTATGCACTGAGGAAAACACCACAATTCAAACGCACTAAACAGCGCATGTATCTGTCAGAGCATCTAAAGGGGCAAGCCGCTTTAAACTATCCGTGTTAACTATATCTTATAAGTTATTATGAAGCCCTTGATAGAAAGCATGGCTCATGTTTAGGACAAAGTGGATTATGCACCTTCCCCGCAGCAGCACACTCTGCATCCTCCGCTATGTTTCAGATGCGCTCGTATCAAACTACATTACAGTATATCGATATAAACGGTATTGCCTCATTCCATATTGTTTATAAGAAATATATCGAACAAACTCGATATACCCCCAGCCCTACTAAATGGAGTAGAATTATTAAGAACTACAATAAAAAACAATTATAGTGCACTATATATATATTTTTTACATTATATATGCATATAATATTTCATATTTATATTGTAAATTACATATGCATCAATTTTATATTCAAGTCTTTTCATAATGTACAAACACACATTTACTGACAAAAGATCCTGATGTTGAAAAAAAGCAAGTTCATGTCGTTATTTGTCAACTACTCAAATGCAGATTCAACATGAGCTCTTTCAGACTGTCCGCCGTGACCAGTGACCGCTCTGTGACCAGCAGCAAACTCTGCTCAGAGGTCATGAGAGTCTGTCACTCCGCTGTCAAGCTTCATTGACGTCTTGATGTAAAATCCACGAGGTGAAACTAAAATGTAGAACTAGAGTTTTCGAGCTGATGGAGAGGCACTCGAGGGAGTACTGCAACCACAACCCTTGTCAGACTCAGAAGTAACATCCTTTTTCAACTGACGCCAAAGAGCATTTCAGACGCTAAAAACGGACGACCACGACTAAACGTTTAAATGTGAGAGGAAACATTGAAATATAACGACATCAGTGTCCAATATTCTGTTTTCAGACTAATTCAAACTGAAGTTCTATATTTTTATTCAAAGACAAAGCAATTCTGATTTCTGTGCCAGTCGAAAGGCTGAAACAACCTCAAACTAATGTAGCAGCTGATAGCAGCCAGGTTTCATTACATCATAGTCATAGTTCAATCATGACAACTCTCGGAATAGTTTTAACAAGTTATTGAATATGGAGATGTTAAGATGCTAAGCTACTGCTGCTGCAGAGAAAGTATGGAATAGATACATAGACACGCTGCATGTGATCATGTACTGTCAGATATGCTGCTGCTGCATAAAAAGACAAAATAGACATAAATCCCGTAGCAGATCTAGGCAGGTGGAGCTGGGGGAGGTGGAGGATTTCAGAGGAAGGACTAGCTTATAGCAAACAATGAACCAGACTATTAAAATGTTGAGCGAGCAATCTTATTGACTCCAAGATCAGCTTGTGACCAATCAGCTTTCATGAATGAACTATTCATTATTTAGTCTTTTGTCCATTATGACTGACATGTCCTCACATTTTTAGAAATAGCTAATCATATTTAAAGAGTTGTGTTTTGCATGGCTGCAGAATGAGGAAAAAAATGGGTTTGTGAAACAACTTTAAGACAAAGAAAAAGCTTCTGCCAGCTGGTAATGTTGGCAGTGGACTGAACAACTGTGCAAGCAGTGAGCAGTAATCCTGCTATGGCTAGCGCCCATTACCTGACTGTCATCAAATCAGGACTACTAAATAAACATCCCATCACAATATTTATATTAAAATCAAAGTGGAAATGGTTTTCAGACTGTTCCTATGCTGCTGGGTCATAGTCAATGTAAATGTAAAGGTCTGTGCTGGTAAAACATAAATAATGTTAATAAAAAATTAAAAAAAATAAATGAATATATATTTATTATATAAAATATTTAAAAGATCTTATTTAATAAAATAAAAAGCAAAAAATATATATAATTAATAAACTATTTTAATAAAATAAAATAAATAGAAAAAATAAATAAAATAAAATAAGTTGTCTTGGACAGAAAGAGAAAAAACACACAATCACTTTCTTCCAAAAGTGACACAACATGACAGTCCAACATGAAAGTATGTAAGTAAAGGTATGTATAAGTCTGTCTGTAAATAGAAATCAAAGCTACAGGAAGCAGCATGGAGGAGAATGTATCATCAAAATGTAGCTCTTTCTCTCTAACACACACACACACACACACTGCTGTGAATGTCAGCTGATGCTTACAAATGTATCCAATATGCACACACAGCAGTCGACGGTGAGTAAAAATGTGTGTATTGAGGATGTAGTTAATGATTAGCCATGTTCAGTTTCACAGCTGCTTGTGTGTGTGAAGATCTTGCTGTGTCTAAAAGCGGGGCTAGTTGATTGATCATCTGCAGTAGTGAAAAGCAGGTTACTGCAGCAGCTAACGAAAACACACACACCCGCTCGCCCTGCTCCATTACGTTTCCCTCGTTCTCATTCTCTTCCCTTCCCCCTCCACCTCTATCCTCCATGTTCTAGATTTTTTTCCCTCCTTCTTCCCATCATTTATACTTTCACTAGTTTCTGTTGAAAAGACATGCTTGTCTGTCAACAGTGCATGCTGTGTTTTGGATGCTGGTATGCTGGTGATCTTACCAAATTTTTTAAAGGGACAGTTCACTCAAAAGTAATTCCATTATCATATACTCACCTTCATGTTGTTCTCAACCTGCATGACTTCTTACACTTAAAATATATTTACACTACCCTTCAAAAGTTTAAGGATGGTAAGATTTTTTAAATGATTTTGAAGGAAGTCTCTTATGTTCAAAAAGACTGTCTTTATCAAAAACAGTAATATTGTAAAATATTATTAGAATTAAAAATAAATGTTTTGTATTTTAATATATACTTATAATTTAAATATAATTTAGTCCTGAGATGCAAAATTGAATTTTCTGCATCATTACTCCATTATTCAGTGTCACAAGATCCTTCAGAAATCTAATATGCTGATTTGCTGCTCAAGAAAGATTTATTATTATGATCAATGTTGAAAACAATTGTGCTGCATAATATTTTTGTGGAAACCGTGATACATTTTTTAGAATTCTTTGATGAATAAAAAGTTAAAAAGACCAGCATTTATTTGAAATAGATCAGTTTGACATTATAAATGCATTTACTGTTACCTATTTGAAGTGTCCTTGCTGAGTAATGTGTCCTTGCTGACCTCTTTTGAATGATAGTGTGTATAAAAATATCTATATTTACTGGAAAGTCCATGTAGCTGTTTCATACAAAGTCCGTGGTAATAGGGACAAATTTGTTACCATTCACTTGAGAGAAGACTTTTGTGTTCTATGAATGAAATTAGGCAATACAGATAAGGAACGATAAGTAAATGATGACAGAGATTTAATTTTGGGTGAACTAGTCCTTTACCTTAACCACCAAGCCTCCCTTTGTCAATCATAATGATGATGCTATTTGACCAGCATTTTGCCAACCAAACCAGCACAAACCAGCATAAATGAGCTTTTCAGGATTTTCACTCCATCGTGGATTCTTCAGCCTCTAATCTCCTCCTCCTCCAGTCCATATATCTTTCCACATCAACCAACACTGAGCGCTCTCTCTCTCTCTCTCTCTCTCTCTCTCTCTCTCTCTCTCTCTCTCTCTCTCTCTCTCTATAATTTTCCAATATTTCAAAGCCCAGGGGAATGGAGTAATGGAGTCACATGACCCTGCCCTTCTTTAGAACTGCAATACTACAACACACCGGTCTGTCTCTCTCTCTTCGCTTCCCTGTGAGGTGACATTTCAGACGTGCCCTGATGGTTGCTCCCTAAGGTGCTGCTGTGATCTGCCCTGTGTTTGAGAATCTGTGTGTGTGTGTGTGTGTGTGTGTGCTCATTAAGGCATGAGGGAGCCAGCGTCCAACCAGACCTCTGCTGTGTATGTAGTGTTGTCTCACACAGAGAGTTCCAGAGGGGGCGTGTTTTTCTCTAGGCTAATTTAGGCCATGCGAAAAGTATATCTTTTAGCATACATGTTACGAATAATGTGCAGTCAACCAGTCATAAGGCAATCTACAGATAAATCATCTATTTTATATCCAAGTTAAGAGATTAAAAAAGCCATGAAATGCTTAATAAAACAGACAAAAAGTCTGCTTTGTCATTTCAAACTGCATGTAAAATTAAAAGTAATAAATAGCTTAGTCTATATCATGAACAAATTACTCTTTTGATCAATCTGTCAAAAAGAGCCACTCCAATTTTAATGTTCAGTCTTCACTAAACATACAAATTATTACACAAAAATAATTTCGACCATCGACCAACAGAATCAAGTATTCCAGAGTCATCTGACAATTGTTTATATTGACTCATAAATCGAGCAGCTCAAATTATATTTAATTTGGTCTCTGCAGTTTATATACAAGAGCAATGACCTCAGACACCATGCAGTGAGTGTGTTTGTTTAACTCACCCCGTGAGCACCACTACAAAGTCCATCACGTTCCAGCCATTTCTCAGGTAGGAGCCCTTGTGGAAGGCAAATCCCAGCGCAAGAATCTTAATGCCCGATTCAAAACAGAAAATAGCAATGAAATAGGGCTCTGTGTCATCCTGTGAGAGAAAGAAAACACATAGTGCCTGTATTTATTAACAAGTGACTCTTAAATTGTCCTGTGCATACTTGAACAGAAAGGAGCAGATGAAATAATGTTTATATGGCAGTGTTAAACTATTCTTTTACTGTGTGTGTGTGTGTGTGTGTGTGTGTGTGTGTGTGTGTGTGTGTGTGTGTGTGTGTGTGTGTGTGTGTGTGTGTGTGTGTGTGTGTGTGTGTGTGTGTGTGTGTGTGTGTGTGTGTGTGTGTGAGAGAGAGTACCTGATATCCCCTACATTATGGGGATCAAATGGATGGTTTACCCCACAAGGATAGTAATACCAAACTTTTTTGGTCCCCATGAGGAAAACAGGTTATATATCATACTAAATTAAGTGTTTTTGTGAAGTGCACATACTGTGAAGTGCATTTGTAAAAACATAAATAAAGTTGTAAATATTGTAAAAATGCAATAGAAGTCTATGCAATGTCCCGATTTAGATAGCTAAGTAAAAGTGTGTGTGTGTGTGTGTGTGTGTGTGTGTGTGTGTGTGTGTGTGTGTGTGTGTGTGTGTGTGTGTGTGTGTGTGTGTGTGTGTGTGTGTGTGTTGCACTTTACCAGTCGTTCTGACAGTGGAGTTTTGTCTCCATCTGGTAAGTGTTGTTCAAGAGCCAGTACGATGCAGTTGGCAATGATGGTGGTTAAAATCATCCACTCAAACGGAGTAAGAGGCAAAGTTAAGGCTCATATCAAACATATTTATATTTCAAAAGTATTTTTTACCATAATATTAAAATCTCCTTGCCATCAGAAAAATGTATGAACTTTGCAATGTAACAAAAATAACCAAATGTAATGTCAACATATTAATTGTATTATACTATAATATTACTAGAAATTAATATTACAACAACAAATCATGCACATAATTTTGTCCGCTTGCAGAATTTGGATAACCCATGTGCGTTCAAGTGTAAGTAATACAGAGCTGTAGGCCTGGGCTCACACATATACAAACAAAAATAAACACACACACACACACACACACACACACACACACACACACACACACACACACACACGGCTGCAGGGCTGTATATAGCAGATGAGTGTGGACAGATTCAGCCTGGCTGTAATAGAGCACTCATTATCCAGTTACTGTGTGTCTCTTTACCAGCTGCCACTGGCACTGATACCACACACACACACACACACACACACACACACACACACACACACACACACACACACACACACACACACACACACACACACACACACACACACACACACACACACACACACACACACACACACACTCACTCTCTCTCTCTCTCTCTCTCTCTCTCTCTCTCTCTCAGCACTTGCCATAACCGCTTATATCATGCATGTGACATACAGATAAGCACACATACAAAAACACATGCAGTCTGTGTGACGACTGCTACACACTTTGGTAACATTTTAAGATGATTAATTATATGGATAAACATGTTTGCATTACACTATATGATGACGAACATAAATCTGCATTCAAACTGTTATAAAGTTAATGAAACTAATATATTTCAATACATTGCAAAAACATATTCTTAATCAGTATTTTTGTCTTGTTTTAGTAAAAAAAATCCAAACATATTTTTAAAACAAGATACATTTATTCAAGAAGTTTTAGAAGATAAGATTTAAATTTATAATTATTAATAATTACTAATAAAACAATTTCTTAACCTACTGATTATTCTAAAACTCAATTTTGTAAGATTTAGGCTAAATATAATATAATATAATAATAAAAGTGTTTGTTTGCCACCAAGTGTTAGTTTTCCTACATCTTGAAACTTTAAGTTTTTACAAATGGTGACAATCTTTTTAGGATGAACAAACAATGTTTTTGGTCATCACATTAAAAATAACAAAATAACAAAATAAATATTTGAGCTTTGAACTGCTGGAAAAAGTTGTGTGAAGCACTCGAAAGTTCTTAAACCATGCTTGATTTTCACTCTCAAAAGGCTGTACGAACCCTGAAATGAGTACTATTTGTCTCATTGATGTACTATTTCTGCCACAATACCATGGTTACAGTTAGTACTACTACAATAAATCCACGGTGAATGTTGGTGATTTGTGGACAGGAAACCCTTCTAGCTGAGAATTCTGCACCAAATTTGAACGCTGCTCACTAGATCTTTTAGCTGTCTGTATACTGCATGTAAACTGTTCAAAGTACAACAGTTATTTTGTGCTGTAAAAAGAGCAAACACAGACCTCTTAGGGACACAAGCTCACATCATGACTAAGTCCTAACACACAAACACACACTTGTGCTTATTCAGAGCTCATTGAAATCACCAACAGACAGTTAGCTCAGGGCTAACACGGCTAGTAGTACAATGCATGCTGGGAGACTTAAAGTGGTATCCATGGCAACCACTCGAGCACTGAAGTGAGCATGTGCAGAGCGGTTGTTCTGAGAAACGAAATGCGAGCATTTGTGCAAACCCTTCACGGCAGAAACCACAGACAGAGATGCTGCAGAGTACTGCACACTAAACTACTAAACATCTAAAATCTTCCTTTCTCATTTCAACAGTCTTCTCTCTTGTTCTGTTTCTGTACAAGGCTAATTGAGAGAGAAGGTGAGAGAAATAAGACAGAGAAGGACAACAGTGAGAATGTAGATGTATTTAAATGAGGAGGAAAAGAAAAGGAAAGGCAGGGAGAGCTGGCAACAGAGAAAGAGAGAGAGAAGAGCTGTGAAATGGAGAGTTGGCCAGCATCTGAGAGAGTCTACGGCATCTCTCCATCAGCAGTTTAAATGTGTATTAGACTAATAAGAGGTAGTGATGGTGCCAGGTCCCTCTTTCAATCTCTTTTGCTTTAATTAAAAAGTCTGTGCACGACCAATACAATGTTTTCCTTCTATATACGGTATACATATTTGTCTCTTCTTCTCAAAAACATAAACGCTTAGTTAGCTACACAGTAATAATGATAATCTTTTAATAAAAATCTTTTTTTTTTCAATCTTAATCATTTTTTGTTTGGTTTAGTATCTAAATAGTCTTAAACGATGATAAATTTAATTATTTGCAGAAAATTCATTTTCATTCACGTTACAAACATTCATCAGTGTTTGTAACGTAATTTTTTTCTTTAAATATACGTTTTTTTAAAAGTGTCCTTGAAACCTTCCCATGACCATCACCTTCTTCTTTTCCCCTACTTTCCCATCACCTCACACACACTAACTCCATATTACATTATCAGAAATCAGGAGAGTCGTCTAATACGGTCAGTTAGACCTCCAGGCTAGAAACTTTTCATGGGCATCGTTTAAACTAAAGGACAATGAGTCACAAGACCTGCATTGTCTGCACCTCCCATTACGCCATTGTGCATTTCTTTATTGAACTCAACTTTGTCATATTTGTAACAACCCTTGTTGCCAACTGAAACTGCAAAGGAATGACCTTTAGTTGAGCACCTTTAGTTTGTGAGTGCAAATGTTTAATCTGAAAAACCAAGCTCAAATGAACACTTCTGCCACTTCCTGCGAGAAATAACAGTGAGAACTTCATTGTAAATTTGACCTTTGAGTTGACAGCACTTTGTTAGTTAATGACAAGAATTACACATCTTGTAACTGCATGGGTTTGATGGACATATACGTGTTGGCCAGGGTTTTTCTATCTTTTTTTTTATTTTTGAAGGGTTTCTGCGCTGTAGATTTGAGCTGACTGTGGGGAAACAGAGCTGATGAGATGAACACAACTCAACTGAAATAAAACAAACAACCTTACAAATTGAATGAAAGAATCCACAAGACTCAGCAAGGGCTCTCGCCAACTCGCTCTCCCATTGTCTTTGGCACACCGTGGTCTTCCTGTCTCCATCTTTGCATTTTCCTTTCCTCTTCGATTGCTCAGTTTTTCCTGCAGAGGGACCTGAAGCGAGTGTGTGTGTGTGTGATCCATCATGCTAAAAAGCCTTCAGTTATGAATTCCCCCTCCTGTTCCATATACGCTACACTAAAAATAGATACATGACAGATTAAAGAGTCTGCTCCTCTCCTCCTTGAAACCCATTTCTTTCACTCTGTCGCTCTCTTTTTCTGTATTTTATTATTTGTGGCGTTAAATTTGACTGCATCCTGCTGCGTTTGGGTCTTTAGAGTTCTAAGTGACTCTTGATTCACAGAGATTTGTTCGTTGCTCCACTGTCATAGTGCCCTCTTCTCTCATTTCCCCTCTCTCTCTCACTCTAACGCACTCTCTATAGCTTTCTTCCTCCATCATGGATTCCTTTAATGGTTTTCATTGCGGTAAGCCTGTGTTAGACACTGAGTTGACTGCTGGATGCTAACTGCACGCTCATGAGGGCTGGTTTACTGATGCAATATGCAGAAAGATCCTGATTCGGCAGCTGGAGTAACATTACATTCAAAACCAACAAACTCATGTAAACAGTCTGCTCTAATACATCTAAAACAGGGATAGTTCAACTAAAATTTTAATTATGTCATCGATAATTCACACTCATGTCACCCCAAACCTGTGTGACATTCTTCTATGGAACACCAAAGATATATAATTTTTTCTAAATGTCCAATAGCCAATGTTGGTTTGGACCCCATTGACTTTCATTTTATAAACAGTGAATATGTTTTTACAGTGAACAGTGAATTTACGCAGTGCTCTAGATTCCACTCTAGATTGAAGAGAGAGATGGTATCAATATCTCATTGACATTAGCCAGTAATAAGTTATATACCCAAGTAATATAGCCAGTAATACCCAAAAGTTCCCAAATTTTAGCATGGCATTTTGTATGTGCATGTGTATATACATACACGATTGCGTATTTATTTAAATTAACTGCAATCCAGCAACTAAAACAAGCTCAGTTTTATTTTATTCTTTTATGAAAACTAAAACGCTTTTTGTTGGTCAGATTCCACTGAGCATTTAAAACACCTGGTGATTTAAACAAACGTGTCTCTGTTTTACATAGAAACAGCAGCACACACCATTCACCTGTGAGATTGGAAACATATATGTGTTTGCTGCCAGTGATCATATTGATTCTGGCTGAGAGTTTGTGTTGTGTTGTGATATCGATATAGATTGTATGGAAAAACACTCTTAGGTTTCAACCACAATTTCAAGCTGTTCTTCTTTACAGCTATGATCTGTGTCTGAAATATTAATCTAATGACCTGCTTACTTTCCAGAACCTGCTGGAAATTGACCAAAAATATGTTGTAATTATTAAATAAATTCTGTACATTCTGTAATAGTGTAAATGAGAACTTCCCTTACTGCTCTCCATCTCTCTCCTGCCTTGTTCTTCGACTTTTTCTATACAAACATTTGTGGTTTTATATTCTTAATCTGTCCTTTATCGCACAAACACCATCTCACCCACTGATTCGTTCTGCATCTCTTGCAGTAGTGCTAAAGGTTAGTTAACAGGATGATTGCAGCTCTAATGTGCAGGGATGTAAAATATGATTCATACTCGATATGAATATAGCAGAGACCGTTTCTTGTTGTCACAATTTTATCTCCAGGGATTATTTCTCAGGGAGGTTTTTTTTTTAAACCCAATTTCTGTAAAAGCACACACCTTACATTTTGACTACAAAAAAAAGTCAAAGATCATCAAAGATCATTGACCAGGAACGGAGAAACAGTTTATGGGGAACTAAGTTGTCACATTGGGTTTCAGCAAAATTTTGATGACAAAACATTTATCAAGAACAAAACAAAATTGAATCAGCTAAAATGTTAAAGCCAAGGTCATACAAAAAATATTAAACTACTGTTTTAGCCAACAAAAATTGAGTAATACATGTTTTTTTTTTTGTTTTTTTAAATAAGTCTCTTATGCTCACTAAGGCTTTTACAGTAAACAGTAATATTGTGAAATATGATTACAATTTAAGACTACCATTTTTTATTTTAATGTATTTTAAAATGGAATTTCTTTTTTGTGATGGTAAAGCTGAATTTTCAGCATCATTAATCCAGTCTTCATTGTCACATGATCCTTCAGAAATGATGATTTGGTGCACAAGACAAATTTCTTACTATCAATGTTTAAAAACAGCTGTGCTGCTTAATAGTTTTGTGGAAATGTGAGAATGTTTTTCAGAATTCTTTTACTCTGAAAAATGCTGGGTTGTTTCAACCCATGTTTGGGTCCCATATGGACAAACCCAACCGTTGGTTTATATATATATATATATATATATATATATATATATATATATATATATATATATATAGGCTTGTCCATATTTGACCCAAACATGGGTTGAAACAACCCAGCATTTTTTAGTGTTAATGAATAGAATAGAAATCTTTTGTAACATTATATTCTTACTGCTGAATAAAAGTATTAATTTTCTAAAAATCTTTCTGACCCTTCATTTTAAAAATTTTAAGAAAGTATATAAAACGCATGACTGTCCGTCATTTTGATATGCCTCCTTTTCACTCACTCTCTCCACTTTAATTTCTCTCTCATTACTCCATTCATCCTTCAGTTTTTCTGCATAATCTCAGTAAACACCAAACATTCATATTTCTTCCTCTTTCTCTCCAGTCTTTAAACGTCAAATCCGGCACCTTTCACACCCTGACATCTGCATGTTTCTCTGTCGGCCCAGTATTGAAAAGCTTTTTGTTGCTTATTCCACCCTGTTTTCTCTTCACTCCTCCTCGTCTTATCTTTTATCCTTCCCTTTCAGCCTTCCTTTCCCGCCTGCATTTCGTTCTCCTTCTCTCAATCTAGTTTGAGAGTGCTGCACATCAATCATACAATCTTAATTCAGTCAGAGCGCTACTGCCTCCTCAGCATTTCTGCAGAGAGAGAGAGAGAGCGAGAAGATAGAGGGAAGAAAGAACATAAACAGTGGCAGAACAGACGGAGAGAGCCCCTAGTGAGAGAAACTGAAATGGAGAGTGTGAGAAAGAAAGATGGGTGTATAAACAGAGAAGAGGGAGAATGAGAAAACGGGAAATGCGGAGAAGTGTCGGAACTGAGGGTGGAGGGGGAAGAAGAGATGCAGACTTTTTTTTCCTGCTTGTCCTGCGAGTGGGCTTCAGAAAGTAGATTATCATCAGATGGCTTACAAACACTCAACCACAAGTGCGATCATGTGTTCGCATATCATACAACAGACATGCATGCACGGACATGCATAATAAATGCTCACTTTCAGGACAACAGATTTTTAAAAACACACACACAAAAAATTAGGGTGGCCCACTGAACAGACTGAGTGAGTTTTGGGTCTATCTATTTTTCAGTAAAAAAAAACAAAACAAAAAAAACAAAAAAAAAACAATTGTTTGGGGATCCAAACTCGCAACTTGAAAGCGTAAGATGTTTCAATAGTTTTAAACTTTC
The DNA here is from genome assembly GCA_030578275.1 of Meda fulgida. Taxonomy (NCBI): domain Eukaryota; kingdom Metazoa; phylum Chordata; class Actinopteri; order Cypriniformes; family Leuciscidae; genus Meda; species Meda fulgida. Next base: position 8,176,676 of record CM060626.1, read on the forward strand.
AAAAAGGCAATAAAAGAAAGTTTGATTAACTTTTTTACTGAATTTAATTTTAGTCCATTCAAAATTCGGATTCAAAGTGTTATTGCTGTCATCACTCAAATATTTACGGAGCCCTGCACACGACATGCAAAGAAATCGTGCGCACGATTTACTCATTCGTTCCCTCAATTTACTAATCGTGCAGACGATTTACTAATTTGTTCTCTCAAATTATAAATCGTGCACACGATATAGCAAATCAAGGGAACGGAATAGTAAAAATTGCGCACGATTTATAAATCGAGGGAACAAAATAGTAAATTGTCCGCATGATTTAGCCTAGTATTTTAATTTCCTGCATGTAACGTGCGGGGCTTCGTAAAAATGCATACAGAAGTTTTAAATATATATAATTTAACTTTAAATATATAATATTAAACATGGTATATAAAAAACATATTAAACTATTTTCTTGAAATAAAAATATGATGGGTAGGGTAGGTTTCTGTGATGGGTAGGTTTAGGGACAGAATAAATAAATTAGGGACAATACACGAACCTGAAAAATGAAATATGTATATTAGATATTATCAAAAGCCTGAAACATATTAGTGCACATTTGATTTTATCACCATTTGGCCTTAAGAGCAGCCACACTGTATATGCTCTCCATATATTTCGGGCATGAATACTGTCCACATTGGACTACATGCATTACATTACTGTGGCCAGGGACTGAGAGTTCTTTCTGTTTTATAGAGCTTCTGTATTGATCGGAGCTACAGCAAACGCACAATATGCCACCGAGCACAACCCGCCACAGTGAGGCTACACCAGCATTACTTGACTTAAACATATCAACACTTTTCTCCTTTTAAAGAGGCATTTGTGCAGTAATTGCATGTTTATTGTACTTCGGAGCAACAGAACTGAATGTGGCCAGTATTTGTAATACATATTTCTCCATGTCAATACCCCTGTATTGTGCGATCGTCAGAGAACACCGTAACATTTTGGCTCCCGGGCTGAAATGAACTCTCTGAGCTTCAGCCAAGTGAAGCAAGTGCTGATGGGATTTGATGGAATGTCAATAGCCCAATGCAATCTGGGAGATCTACTGCTAACCGGTGGGGCGCACCTGCGTATGTGTGTAAGATGCGCATGTCAGCAAGGCCAGACCCTGATAAGAGAGGCTAAAAGCTTGCAGTCTCAGCACTGCAACTTCTAAATTGTCCCATGGGAGATTTAGGACCCCGGGGGGAAAGTCAGAGCTTGCACAACCCAACCTCCGAATGAAAAAAAACAAACTCTCCCCAATCCCCTTCTCATTTAGAGGAGTGAGAAAAATGCTTGGGTCAGAGGGAAAAGGACTCATGGATCAATGAGGGGTATTGATAAGTTAAGACTACAGCGCATTTGTTGATAAGGTGTATCCGTGTTCTGAACAATCCACTGTGACCCGCAATAACCCCAGTTATCAAGCAAAAAATAACATCCGTGTCTGATAACAGTAATATTTTAACAGCAATTGTTACAGATTCAGCTATTAACGATTAAAAAAAATATTGCATTAATTTTATTAAAAATTACAAAAAAATCTTTTAAAAAAATGTATCCCCAAAAAGAACTACTCTATTACTAATAATAATATCACAATTATTTTTTCAATAATATTTTATAATATATTACAAAATTATTTTTATCATATTTTGATAACCAGATTTTATAGAACCATTTTCTATTAAATGGGTCATGATGACATGGATTTTTTAAATTATTTTATTATGTAACTTGAGTTTAACTTATAATGCTAGTAATGTTTTTGCACAAACAAAAAAATATCATATATGCGGAAAAAACTATTTCTTCTCTTGATCCCCTGTCTACAATGATCAGTTTTAACACAAACTCCTTTAAGGTTTGTCAGTAAATGCTACTGTTATGATTAGCTAACATCATTGCATTGGAAACAGTATCAACACCTACTAGCTATTGCACTCAAGTGTTTTGAAAATTCTATCCGTATAAAACTGTCATTTACAGACAAAGCATTCTGAAATCATTTACTTGCGTCTTACTTACCGTAAAACTTCAAATAATAGCCGAGTCCCAAATAGACGCCTGTCTCTTTTACACGCCTGGTGTGGCGACAGGTTTGGATAAATAAAGGCCGGTCTCAAATAGAGGCCTGGTCTGTTTTTTAGTTTCGGGTTGTATTTAATCTTCTAAAACCCGTCAGATCATCTGTTTAAGCCCGTTCTATGGTGCAGATTGCACACGCGAGAGAGCCGTGCGCATTTGGGCGGGAGCTGTTGGCGCAAGCAACTATGTCATTGTATCACATGATTGATGTTGTTTTACAGCCTTCATTCTTTTTTGTTGATGTGTTTCGGGCAACATGTTAATAGGCTCGATGGATATTAGCGGTAACTTGTATCGTTGAGCCTATGGCTGTCACGTCGTTTTGTTTTTTTTATGCTGGCAATAATCTCGCACACCGGACAAGAAGCGCATTGTCGCGTCTATGACAACGATATATAGACGCGGCGCTTCTCGTCCGGTGTGCGACCCCCTTTAGACATACGGTAATATAGTGGGCTAATTCTTACATTAACTGATTTGTTAAACACAATCGAATTATAAATAAAACGTAATATAATGTGGTAACCTCCTACTGTCATGCTTTCCGTCTATCAGCCTATGCTATTTGGATCGTTATACTTAACGTTACATGAACAACATCTCAACACTAATTTAAAGGTCTGTCTCATATAGACGCCTGTCTCAAATACAAGCCGGTGCAGTTCGGCGATTTGGTAAAATAAAAGCCCGGGCTATTATTTGAAGTTTTACGGTACGTAAGATTAGTTGGCTCCTTTGCTTTCAACAAAAGTTTCTTTGCGAACTCTCCACTACAGTGTTCCTTGTTTACAATAGGCTTGTTGCTGTAGTCGGTGTTACGGGTGATTCACAGAACTCGGCCGTACACCGATTACATATGGCACCACCATACGGCAACACCCCCACTGTCGTTTTGCTTTTTTAAGAAATAAAAACCATTCAGTTCAGTTTGACAACAGATGCAACAATTATAAACTGAAAGTGTCTGCTCTGCTCCATAAAGCTGAGTCGTAGCACAGAGCCGCAGGAGTCAGATTTCATGTCATTATATGACCAGAGAGAGACAATGGCGGAGGATTTTGGTGCGCAACAGATCTTGAGCGTCATTGACAATTATCTCATCTTGTAAAATATGGTCAGTAGCGCTGCTCCGTAAATACACAGAGTACACATGATCGCGAATTCGTAAGTGAAAGTAAAAAAAGCATGCACGCATTCAAATGCGACGCCACCCCCACCCCCAGTGTTATCGGTAAAACCAGTGCTGTCGCAAGTTTATACCTGTGTGAAAATTTCCTCACGTGTGGAGTATGTCAGAAACTGAACGCGCATCTGTGTACTGTATCCAGTGTAGACAGCATCAGTGATTATAAGTGAGTTCAATTTGCTTTTGACGTCAAATGTCAGCCATTAAGCAACTGAATGCATGATGTATAACTATCGATGTCTTGCTCTGAAGGAAGTCATATGCAAATACATTTGCCCGTGTGATGTCACAGATCCCGCAATATCCAAACAAGCTGTTTTTGGAACTCAAGGTAAACGTGATTTCTAATGTCATGACCCACAAAAATGTGTGAAAATCAACACTTAAGGAATCAAATTTCAAAACCAAGATACAATTGAGTACAATTGATGCTAATATGAATTCAGATGTTCAGATGTAGAAACAAAGTATATCTGAAATCCATATCTATGTAAGATATCTATAAATATATCTGAAAATAAATATTTGCAATCTTTCCTATATAGTTTTGACGATATGAGCTTATTCAGGAGAAACATTCATTCAGATAAGACAATGTCATCTGACTGACACACACACAGATTTTGAACTTGTACATAAGTTCCAATTATTATTTTTCTTTGATGTTCTGCTTTTAGAGCTCCACATAGAACACAGTGTTGAAATGTCCTTAAATGAATATAATCAAATAAAAACAGCTCACAGTGCAACATAAGGCAAAGTCTAGATCTCCTAAAAATAATCAGTCTGCTTAAACAAACCACACACACACACACACACACACACACACACACACACACACACACACACACACACACACACACACACACACACACACACACACACACACACACACACACACACACACACACACACACACACACACACACACACAAGGACCAGGCAATGAGTCACCCTTGAATCATGATGGACACAGAATTAGCCACATTAGCTATTTACACTCTGTGTACTATATATGGAACCAGATCATCATCTTGGGGACTTGGTCCTTCCCCTATGAAACCCTGTTTTTCTCACAGTGGCCTATTTGCATCTCTGGAAAAAGGAAAGAAGTTTAACTTCTCAACTTCTCTGTCATCTTTAGGGAAAGATTGTGATACTTGCATGTGACTGCTAAATGTCATTGAATCAAAGGAGCTTTGCATTAATTAACAACTTTTGGATTGTAAAAAAAAAATATTTATTACAGTTGTAAAACACTGTTTCAGTTTTTCTACTTCAAAATGTCACATTTAATTCAATGTGTTACTTGCAGTTTTATGGTAACTTATTGTGAAATTTACTATAATTTACTTGTGAAATATTGTTTCTACATGAAGTAGTTTTTTACTGGAGTTCAGGAGTTGGCAGCACCTTTGTAGATAGTTTAATGCTGGGAGCAAGATGCTAAGACGTTGATAAGACCTCTGTCAAAATCTAATGCTGAATTTAATTCAAGTTATCAGAATGTGAAAAATCATGAAATCATTAGTTTGGAAATACTACAGGATATGTGTGTAATTAAAGGACTAAGAGATTTCCCAACTGTCAAACGGTTAATTAAATCAGGGCTTGTGTCTTCATGCAGGAGTATAGCAGTAATTAAGAGGTCTCCATTTTACAACTTTGCAGATTTTTTTTTTTATTACCATAATTCGCTGGATGCCTGAAGCATGGTGACCACAAGCTTGTCCCAGTTACTAGAAATAGAGCCTGACTGAAAAATTAATTAAAAAAAAAAAAAAAAAAACACTGACGACTGACAGAGAGAAGAGTGTCTGCAAAGGAGTTGAAACCCAATTAAACTACATTTTATACTGCAAAATGTCACGCAACTGATAATCACAGCTGAGATTTCTAGAATACGCAACTTGTTTAGTATGAATGCAATTTCAGCCTATTAAATCTCAACACATTCATGGAGGGATTAGTGGATTGAAGATTTGACCTCTGGGATCTCTAAAGACACTTGACACATATTGATGACTGTGACTGTTCCCATCAGAGTATTAGCTGCTGTCCACAAACATGTACAACCAATATGTTTGGAAAGAATGCCACAGAGAAGATCAACATCATCTTTAAGCTGCACTACTGCATTTGAATATTTTATTCACATCAAGTATTGTGTCTGTTTAAACAAAGCAGTTTTGACAAGGATATTTGCACAGGGCTCCACAGAGCGAGCATTTTAATTGCATTCGGACTAAAATTAGATCTGTGTGAACTGTAAAATATATTTAACAGCACGCGTGTGAATAAAAAGTCAGTTTTGTCAAATTTAAGGTCATAATTTATGGGTAACTTATGATATAATAAAATTCTCAAATGATCATTTTAAGAGGTCTTAAATTTGAGGCGCGAAAACAGGAATCGTGATGCGGCCTTATGTGATTTTTAACAATGATTTACTTCAATAAATGAGTGATGCACATTCAAAGTCAAAGTGTTTTTTAAAAGTATTGTTTTTGTATTCAAACAAATTAAACCATTTTGCCTGTAAATGTCTCCTCATATCCCTTTATAAAAAAATATGTTATACATTTTCATTGCACCCCTAAAGTTCTTTATGCACTCCTTTTTCAAATTAGGAGCACATGTGCTCCTGGGGAAAAAGTATGCGTCAAGCCCTGCTTCAATGTTCGAAACAATCCTGCAAAAAACTGTATCACGGTTTCCACAAAAATATTAAGCATCGCACCTGTTTACAACATTGAAAATAATAAGAAACATTTCTTGAGCACCAAATCAGCATCATGTGAATCATGTGACTGGAGTAATGGCTGCTTTTCAATCACAGGAATACATTTAAGTTTAATTTTATATACATTATATATACCTATATATTCAAATATAAAACAGTTATTTTAAATTGTAAAAATGCAACCTCGGTGAACATAAGAGACTTCTTTACAAAAATATGTTCCACCAGATGAAAAAGTCTGATCACTTAGAAAAGTAACCGCACACAATAGCACAAACAGTGTGGGATGAGTTATGCTGAGAAATATAATACTATAAATACTTCACTAATAAACCACTTTATGGCTTTGATATTATAATGGTTACAGATATAGTTCAATAGCCTGATCCCAGCTTGCTGTGACCCATGAACTGCAGACTTACCGAAATCACTGTCCTCATTACCACTGTGCCCTCCAGCACACGACTTAATCCCAGGTTACTGCAGGAAGACCGTTGTAGTAATTAATAATGTACTGTAAAAAACACATGCTAAATGACTAGTAACTACATTGGAGTGAATTCATTTTCAAAGGTCAATATTTGGCCATTTTGAGTCACTTCTTTAAGCATTATTCTAACAATATTTAGGCTTCTCAAGTTGCTCAAACTTCACATTTTCCTTTTCCAGTATATTTATCTTACGTTAAGTATGCTTAGATATTTTAAATGGAAAACCAGACAAATACTGATTAGGAAAATTAGTTTCTGCCGTGCATTTAGCTGATGACTTCTATCCAAACCATCTCCACTTGTAGTTTACTAATTGCAGGGTAACTTCTCCTCCATTAAGCTGCGGTCAAACACCCTACACAAAGGCAGAGCAGTGATGGGTGGTCTAACTGTACTGTTCATGGGCCACTCGTACTGAGGACTAAACCTACAATCTTTCTGTTACCATCTTAAACACTGGCTATCACCACCCATCCCCTTTATTGTTACGATGACAGTGGATTGTGACCTCTCACCTATCAGTCAAACACCACATGTACATGCAATCAACTTGCATGTATCAACTTGCTGATGCCTCTCTCTCTGTCTCTAACACACTTCCCCTTCTTCAACCCCATCTTTAAAAGGTATTGTATACTGCATTGAGTGTGCTTGCATCCCCTAGATAGTTCCTTCCATCTTCGTCTGTGCGTGTATGTGCTGGCTTCGTGTGCTACTGCAGGGGTAGACCCACTGAGTTACCATGGTAACCAAAAACATCTATATAAAGTCAGAATCAATAGCAATCATCAGACCATGGTGATCCTTACATCAGACTTGCGGTGTGTGTGTGTGTGTGCGTGCGTGTGTGTGTGTGTGTGTGTGTGTGTGTGTGTGTGTGTGTGTGTGTGTGTGTGTGTGTGTGTGTGTGTGTGTGTGTGTGTATCTGACTACAAACTACTAGCATGCTTGTATACATTATACATTCAACCTATTTGTCTCACTGGAAATAAAATCTGTAGCATTTTGTGATAGCCTGTATGGATGTATGAAAAGGCGTAGCTCATACAACAATGAATGACTATTATAATTTACTCTTCTTCCACATAAACATGTTGAGGACAGAGGCTATATATATATATATATATATATAGGAGACTGTTAACCCCTTACAGTAATACAAATATAATCATATATAATATACTAACACTGATCTGTACCAATATTTGATATAGTTATACTGTAAAATATTACTGCATATCTGTACAGTTGCTCTGTTTCTCATTCAATGCTTAGATTGCATAATGTGTGTGTATTTTATGAGCGCAAGAGGACTTCTCACTAGCACACACACTTTTATTTCAGAGCTGTTTGATCTAAGAAAGGAGGCTGTCGCACCAAATCACATGTTAGCTCTGTCAGAACACACCAACCTGGTCAAACCTGCATGAACACACACAACACTATACGCATAAATGGATGACTACAGCATCTGCAGGAAAGGAAAATCACAACTGAGATCTCAGATCACTCTCCTAGAGAACACCAAGATAAAAATAAAGCAAAGTCTTCTGCTTCTCAAATTTTTCTTGAGAGTCTCCTTTAGTTTGACAAGAAATTCTCTGATAGTATCTCAAACCATGCTCTGATCTGCTATGATGTCTACAGGTCTACAATCAAAAACTCAAACCATACCATTTGATACCAAATACTCCTAAGATCAAATTTACTGAGCTAAGTAATTCATTTTATAACTTATACTTTTACTTTATGTAGACATAGGTCTCATGTGTTTGCAATTTTATTTCTCTAACGGAATTATAAGAAAATGATCTCAAACAAAGCTGATACTTCTCTGTTATAACCCATACCTGAGCTACAATAGAGCAACCACACTTGGGGGACTTTATTAAGTGGCTCTGTTTGAGCTGCAAATTTAATTTAAATCCTGATAATTTTTCAACTTCAAAAAACACATTCCTTTTCCTTAAAACGTACAGTACTGTTCAGAAGATTAGGGTCAGTAAAGGTGTGGTCACATTAGCTGACCACATTAGCTGAAAAAGTGTCCATTTTCCCTTGTCCATTGCGTAGAGATGTATGAAGCACTTTCAAACCAAGCAGCTTTCTGTTGGTCAGTGTGGGGAATTCGCAAGAACTTGAACATGAACACAATCTACATGCCAAACTTTTTCACCCTCACACAAAATTCCTAATTGTGAGGATTCTGACTGGAATTAATTTTTGCCCGGAGTTTGACACACATACAACATTTGTACTTTTGAGGAATAGAGAATACTCTGAGAATGAGAGGAGAAGGATGTGAGTAAGGATGACAGATAAACATATTAGAAACAGACAGACAGACAGCCAGACATTCAGACAACATACAGAACGATCAATAGAACAAATGATAGGTAAAATGATAGCTAGAATGACGGATAGAATGATAAACAGATATAACAACGAATTGGATAGATAGATAGATAGATAGATAGATAGATAGATAGATAGATAGATAGATAGATAGATAGATAGATAGATAGATAGATAGATAGATAGATAGATAGATAGACATGATGATAGGTAGAACGGTACAACAAATGCAAGCATGATCAATAGATAGAAAGATAAATAGAATGACAACACGAACAGTAGAACGAGAGATAGAATGATAAAATGATAGAATGATAAATAGCATGATAAATGTTGGAATGGAATGATACAGTGATAAAATGTTAAAATGATAGATAGAATGAATGATAGAACAAATGAAGACAGATGGAATGATAGATAGTACAGAATGGACAGAATAAATGGATGATCGGCTCTATATTAATGCAAACTGATTTGATTACACACAGTCTCTTCCTCCACCTCTACTCATTTTTCTTTCCCTGCTTACCCTTGCCTCTCCCTTTTTTCCTGCTCTCTCAGTTGCTCCTCAGCAGCCCCTGTAATGCCAAATCACACTGTCATCAGAATAATTATTATCATTACCCTCCCTTGCATAAGCACTCCTATATCCTCTCATTAATGCAGTGTTTTAATCACAAAATAACAATTAGGCTGGATATCTATTTGATCGATTCAGGGCACACATGAAAACATGGCTCCTGACCAAGAATGGGGGCAATATCACAGTATCTCCAGTCTCATTCAGTCATCGGAAGTGGCGGAGGGTTTGTTTTCTGCCACGTACTGAGATGTTCTTACAGTCGCATGGTTTTATAATGAGAGGAACATTAAGAAGAGGAGAGGAGCCAAAAGCGTACATGACAAAGAATTAGGAAATGCTTCACAGCACACACTGTGATATTTAACAGGCCTGCTCATGCCCAGTGGGCAGAGAAACGCCACCGATATAATACCAGTCCAAAGAGAATGTGGGATACCTGAGGCAAAGGCACTTTCATGGAAAAGGGGCATGGGTAAAAAACACACATAAGCCTGTAACATGAACAAACTTGCTGCAAACATGGTGTCTGGTTGAAGGGCCAATACATATCATGTTGATAGAACAGAAAAGCACAGAAGAGGCTGTTAAATAAAGAAAACAGAACAACAAAACCAGCAGCATCTGCTCCCTGTTTTCCTTTCTTCAGTATATCTCTCTCTTTCACTTTGCTGATCTTATCAAGCAACTGGGCTCACAACATCCCTGTCCACCTAAAATACATGAACTAGCTATTTGTCATCGCTATTTGTCATCAGGCTGTGAAGACTGTGAAGATTTTTGTTTCAACTTCAAAGATGTTTCAACTTCAAAATACATTCCTTTTCCTTAAAACGTACAGTACTGTTCAGAAGATTAGGGTCAGTAAAGGTGTGGTCACATTAGCTGACCACATTAGCTGAAAAAGTGTCCATTTTCCCTTGTCCATTGCGTAGAGATGTATGAAGCACTTTCAAACCAAGCAGCTTTCTGTTGGTCAGTGTGGGGAATTCGCAAGAACTTGAACATGAACACAATCTACATGCCAAACTTTTTCACCCTCACACAAAATTCCTAATTGTGAGGATTCTGACTGGAATGACTGGATTTTCCCTCCAAAATTGGAAGGTCTTGGAAGAGAATAAGCCTCCAAGCCATGTGATAGAAGCAGACTGAATCAAAGTTGTTAATTGCTTAAAGTCGGCATGAAACGAATCCTAAGGCAACGGAACCTAACGAAACCTTTATTTCTGTGTTGTTTCTATATAAAATGTCAATACAGCGCAAAGTATTTGCTCTGGTTCTTGTTTTAAGTTCCGTTATTTTGCTTGTTGTTGTCATCTGTTGGCGTTGTAAATGCAGAATGTGATGGTTGGTCGTTGTGGTATTTGTCCCGCCCCTGCTCTACTGTGATTGGACGGCTAACAGTGATGAGCGCTGTTTTACCCAAAGTGAAACATTTTTCAACTCTCGGCGACCGGTAAAAAAACAGCGATTGCTCAGCGCTTCAGCGTGAAATAGGCGCTCAGTGTAGCCTTGCGCTCCAGCCATTTTAAAAACACGGTGCTCCCATTGAAAACAATTGGAAAAATAGCGTTTTGGTGGACACATAGCCTAATGTGACGTATATGCGAGTAAAACAGCTTCTCAAACAAGAAAAAATGTAGGGCGGGACTTGATTTTCTCCGTTAGGAATTGATTGGTTCGTTGTGGTTTGCTTTTGCTGTGATCTCATGTGAGTGACAGACAGCAGCCCGCTTGCCAGCAAACACATCATCAGAGAAGAGAAGATATGTCATTACAAGAGGAAGGGGAAGTTATTTTGGTTAAAAATTGCGAGAGCAAGTGAACTAAAAAGAATAATAATGTGAACGAATAAATAATTTATAATAAATAATGCAATATTCCATGAAAAAAAATGAATTGTCCATTATGGTTTCACGGTGACTTAAACTCTCAAGTCACATTCATGTTCACATCAATTCAAATATTGTACATCATGCTTTTGCAGCAGTGATACAGTATAGATGACTTGTATGGAATTGTTTTTTGCCCTTTTTGGAGCATAATACGGTTCCTGTAATGAAAATAGCATATTTTTGTGTTCCACAAAAGAAAGAATGTCATACAGGTTTCTAACAACATGAGGGTGAATAAATGATAACAGCACTTTCAGTTTTTTGTGAGCCATCAGTTTAAAAGCGTCGATAAAATCCAAACTTTGTCTTTAGCCATAAGACACAGTAATCTAAAGATGGAACATGGGAGCTCATAAGGTGAGACTTTCCTTACAGTGACAGCAGTGACACTAAGGCCATACAGCTACTTTGGACAACAGCCAATGGCTCACTTCCAACACATCGTGCCAGACAATGGAAAGAACTCTTGAATCTCTCTGTCTCTCTCTGAACGATGAGGGTGATCTGTGCCCACTGAAACACACACACATACAAGAAAGGAATGTTCCATGTTCAAAGCAACTTAAGCTTTATCAACTCAGCATCTGACAATTACCACGGACAAGAATTTAGATTTTTTTTTGTCCATTACTGAGAAGAAACAAACAAACATTGTTTACAGCGATGCAATTGAAGTCTACTGTATGTGACGGCAGAATATGCCGATTTGCTGTTAAAACCTCTATGCAATACCGTTTGCTCAAAAGATTGGGGTTGGTAAGATGTTTATATTTTTTAATTAAATCTCTTATGCTCAGAAAGGTGGATCAAAAACAGAAATATTGTGAAATGTTACAATTTAATATAACTGTTTAAATCCGTTTCATTTGTACATAGTGCAGGAATTGAAGATTAGATTTATATTGGTTTTGCGGAGACACATTTATGTTGCCAAGTGTAAATGGAGCAATTTTAACAAAACAGATAGCTATCCAATCAGTAAAAATGCAAAAACAGGCCCATTGGAAACCTGTTCTTCAAAGTCTAATTTAAACCTGAAAACAAACTTACTTGTAAAAAGGATTTTGACAAATTGAAATCAAATTTTATGGGAAATTTCTTTAGAAATATTTAAGGTTCTTTACACCATTATGAACATTTAAAATATGTTTATGTGTATTTTGCATATGGGGGGGGGGGGGGGGGTACATGGGTTGTGGCACAGTGATTAACTCGTAAACTTAAAAATGGCACTTCATGACAAAAAGGTTGCAGATCACTGGTATATATAACACAAGGCGATAACTGATAAATACCCAATATTAAATTATAAATTAAAAATCATCACTAAAAACCCATAAATGTAAAGTATTTTAAAATTTGCTAAAGATTACATTTAACAGTATTACTAAATTACATTTAAAGGCTCACTTTAATAGCCAAAATTAAAACCCCCAATATTGTCCGATATGGTACTTGCATATCAAGCATCTCTAGAGAACAATTAAACTCTTATATCAAATATCAGTCTCAAATCTACTGAGATCCAATCAACTGCAACCTGGGTCCAGCCAAGCGTCTAAATGTGGTTTAGCAAAGCATTATGGGAGCTGCAAAAAGGTTATGATCTCAAAGCTTTCTTGGACTTACTTCCTTCTATTAGAAGGGAAAATGCATCAGCAGGACAACAAAATTAATAATATTAATAAAAAAAACATTATTTGGTATTCATAAAAAGACCTTTAACCAGCAGAGGGTACCTAAAGGTTATGGCAATAAGGAAGGAAATGTCCAACTGGGAAGCAAAAAAAGAGCATTTCAATATGAATATGTGTGGGAGAGTGTGTCTGTGTGTCTAAGAGGGTTACACAATAAACATGGTCATTGTGAAGTGCATTGTGACGTTTCTTTACTCTTTGAGTAACACTCAGATGCACATATACACACACAGACCATTAGATGCTTCTTCTGCTCAAACTATGTTGTATCCCTTCTAGTCTGCACTGCAGCGGAGAGCCAGATTGTGTTCTCTAGCCAGAGAAAAGCAATGGATTTAGTGTCTGGTATCTGGTATGTGTGTGTGGGTGTGCGAGTGTGAGCATGTATCCATTTCTTGTGTGTCTCTACAATTGCACACTGGAGCGTGAATGTCCCACATGGTGTGTGTGTGTGATGCCATAAGCTTGTGCTGAGTCCTGGCCCGGTTCCTTTTTCCTTTGGTCTCCTGAGGAGATTGATCCTACAGAACAGGTGTCACTGTTTTAGCTGCCTTAGTTCATGTGCGTGTGCTTGTGTGTTTGATGCCACAGGCTGTGCCACCCTACCAAGTCTCCACTCACCCAGCAATGATCCCTCCACTGTGTGTTACTGCTGATGCACAATCTCCATTCAGCTTGGACACGAGGCCAAAGCGTGAAACCAGCCGAAACATTTACAAACCCCTGTTCTTCTGTTATTACACGTCACTGCATCCATCCATGCAAGGACTTACTATTATATGTGACCATGCCATTGTGTTACTAACATAAGGTAATTGAAGGAAGAAAAAAAAACATGTGCAGGTCACATTCAGGTTTTTTTTTTAAGGGAACCTATTATGCCCTTTTACAAAGTCTTTATTTTGTTTTTAATGCTCGTGTTCAGAAAACACGTTATTTTTCACATATTTACATTGTTGAAGCACCTCTCTTACCAGCCTGTCAGTAACGCTCTGGGGTGTGTTTCGTTAGCATCGTTAGCCAACTATGGTTGCAAGTTCAGTTGAATTGTGTTGATAAAAAAGGAACTTGCGACTCTAGTTGGTTTCGGGAAACCCCTGTTTAATTCCTGTCTCTATGAAGCTCCACCTTCCGAAAAGCGCAATGTGCTCTGATTGGTCAGCTGGATTTGTGTGTTGTGATTGGTCAACTGCTTTGAGCGTGTTTCGGAAATGTCACGCCCCTTACCATAACCGTTTTAGTACACTACTAATGCAACTCAACCAGGCCTCGCCCCTGTTTTTGTGTATAACTTGGGCGGGAATTACTTAAATGAGGGATATTGTGACATTTATGTTCCAGGAATAAAACTCAAGACTACAATCAAGGCGTTTCAGGGAGTTCAGAAACAGTGCTTACTGATATAGAGAATAACTCCCTTTCGAGTGAACTTTGTGATTTGTAAATTGTAAATCTTCTTCAAAGAAAGTTGAAAATGTAAAAAAAAAAAAAAAAAAAAAAGCATGGACACTTTTCAACTAAACAATTAAAACTAAAACTGAAACAGAAAATTAATTAAACATAAAAAATAATATTGAAAAAATGAATTTAAATGACGATAACACAAAAACATAAAAATGTAGCACAAAATTAACATTAAAATCTAAAAAATAGAATCTAATTCAAAATATTAATAAAAACTATAAAATAATATAAATAATACTAAAATAACACTGCTCACTCCAAAATCTAAATATATGTATATTTAAATTTAAATAAAATATATTTTGCATAAAGAAAATGTGAAAAAAAACTATTTGCATAATAGCATAAAGAAAATGTAATTATTTTTGTCCTAAGATTTTTTTTCCACCACCTTTTCCTCCAAAATGGTTCTTAACATGGAACGTTTTACTTAAGGTTTATTGAGCAAACTTTACTATAAAGAACCTTAATGGGTGTATGCTACCCGGCCCGGGACACTTTCCCATTCTCAATATTCTTAATAGTGACTCTTGCTTTCTCAATTTAGTAATTTTTTATTGTATTACATTTAAAAATGTAGTAAAATTAAATTTTTCATTAATCTTATTTTAAAGACAGTACAACTACTACCATAAGTAAAATAAGTGTATCTACTGTACGTAATTCTATAAATTAAATCAATATTTTTTCAGCATTACAGAATACAGAATACTGTTTCTTTGCATTTAGGAAAAGGATAATTTGATAGGAAATGTGCTTAACTGTCATTCAAACGTCAATATGCAAAAAAACTTTAAGAATCCTAACATAATAGCTTGATTTTCTTTACATTCTTATATTTATCTTTTAATTCTGGGGTGAGTTATAACTGATAAAACTGACCTTTAACTGTCATTTAAAAAAACTTCCGCTCTGCTCTTAAAATGAACACCATGTGCTTGGTCTCTATGATGCTATCTTTGGTCAAATAGCTACAAATCTGTTTCACTTACATCACACATGCACACATACACGCACGTCCAAAAGGACAGAAATGAGTGTACCTCCCCAGATCACTCTTTTTCCATTCTTTTACCGTTTCCTCTCACATGCTCATGCCCAGTGAGTCCAACAGAACCCCAGGAAGCACCACCACCATACAGACAACAGAGAGAATGAGCAGATGGTCTGAAAGAATCAGAGAGAGAGAGAGAGAGAGAGAGAGAGAGAGAGAGAGAGAGAGAGAGAGAGATGGCAAAAGGAAAGGGGAGGCGTAGGAGCATGAAGGAATTTTTTTACTGGCACTCATACAAGCAAAGACCTTATAAACTCATCATTCCGACAGAGTATTTTTAAAACAGTCTAACACCTCTACCATCGCGCTGTTTTACCAAACTATTAGCATGCGGATGAAAAAAGAAGTTACAAACAGCCAGCCAACATACAGAGCTAAGGAAACTGACCAATAGAAAGTTTTGCTGCTAACTAAAACCAAACGGTGGCAGAGAAGGACTGTGATCACAATAGCTGCCCTGTCCAGTTCTTGAATAACCTCAACTCTACAGAGATTTTTCAACTCAACAGCAAAGTTACATGTGACAACTCTCCAAGAGATGGAGTATACATTTGCATTAGTACCCCTTCTCTGTAACAATAAAGCTAATATTAGAGAAATTATCGTACACCTTAACTCATGGCAGTCTGCCAATCATGATAGAAGAACTGATCAATTAAAGTCTCTTAAAAGTTGCTATTGCATCCTTTACCGAGCCTTTAGTATATAAGGAAACTTTTCTTGTAAAAAGTGTTCTGGAAGTAACTTTTAATGTAATAAATTTGGTAAATGATAAGCAGCAGTAAAGAATACAAGATACATGAAATCTTTAATGGATTGTTCACAAAAAATCAGTCATTATTTAATCAACCTCATGTTGTTCCACACATTTATGAGTTCTTCCGTGAAACAAAAAAAGGATATTTTGAAGTCTCAAGGTCTTTTGTCCATACAATGAAAGTCCACAAAAGAAAACAGGACATACAGGCTACTTAATAAATTGTCATTTTTATGTGAACTATCACTTTTTGTCTTCAAACTCAATGGCCTGGTTTCACAGACAGGGCTTAGATTACACCAGGATTAGGCCTTAGTTTACTTAAGACATCTAAGTAGCTTATTAACGTTAAAACATTACTAGTGTGCATCTTGAGAGAAAACAATGGCAGTGACATATTTTAAGATGCATCAGTGCAAGTTGCTTTCAGTTCATTTTTCACAATTCGCTACTCTCTGTTTTCATGTAATCTGGACTACCAGCTCAATTCTGACTGAGCCACCACTTGATGTGGTTTACTCAACTGTGCACACACAGTATTGAAAGGCAACTTCATCTCTCTCCATGTTTTTTCGCTCCACACTGCAAGGCTCCATTAAAGCTCATATGCTGACATCAGCAGCCCCCCTCCACACTCACACAGGCACTCAAACAGTCACTTGCACACTCCGCCAATCCCAGCCAGCGGGAAACCACGCACACCCACACAGCCGCAGGCCTCTGAACACAGACCTGCACACGTAACATGCTTACACATGGATATGAAAACACATGCACATCAGGCCTGGCTCCACAGGGGGGAATGCAAGCCTAGCCCACCCTGGCATTCACCTCCCTCTTTATTGGGTACAGTACTGGGGTAGTACCATGGTACTTTAAACTCATGGTTTAAAAATACTCCAAGATGTTCTATAAAATATGTAAAAGAGTGGGGTACAATCTCCTTAATATTACAGGAATAATATTAAAGAATATCTATAGACTACTTTAAGTGGGAAAAAACATGTTCAAAATGTCTACATTAGCTTTGCTGAACAGTGCCGGCTCATCCAAAAAGAAGTTAAGCCCAGTAATGTTTCAAATGGTAACAACATGGTGCTTTGATGTACCACAATACTGAATTTATCTTATTTACATGCTACTTTAAAGTATTTTAAACAATACCATGGTTTTAGAAATGGTATTTGTCTTAAAATCCAAACCAAAGGGAAATAGTATGGTACTGTGTAAAAAAAAAAAAAAAAAATAGAGAAATCTGGTGCTGGGACTTTTGCTCAGCATCTCAAAATGTTCTAAAACCACTGATAAATAACTAAATGTATAAAAAGTAGCATTTGAATATTAATCATTACATCCTTTGTACTTAATTATAATGATTTGGATGAATAATTAACTTACATTATAGAGATGTCTGGAAGGAAAGGAGGCAGGATCAAGCAGGGGCCAGTGAAGGAGCCATCACTAACCTATAACATATTACAAATATGTACCTGTTCCCAGGGGCCCTCGTATCTGGATTTAGTAAAGGATATGGCCATTCGGTGATCTTTTTGGCGTATTTTCGAATTATGTTGTCTTCACTGAAGAGAAACAGAGAGCGGTTGACCGTCAGGCAGTTCTGTCGGACCGGGATCGGGTTGTAGAGGGCCATGGTCCGGGCTCTCTGGGCCATCGATTGCTTATACATCCTCTGGGCCCCTGGCGGGCCGCCCTGCCTGCTGCCGCCGCGGCCGGGTCCACCCTGACCGGAGCCCCCGCCGCCGTACCTGGCCGGCACTTCGTCTCCAAACCGAGCCATTCTGTAGACACCAAACGCCAATCGTTACGAAGCAGCCGAGAAGGGGGTGAAGTCTCAGGGTGACAACACCACATTACACCCCATCCGCCTCAGCACAGAGCACACAGACATTCAGATGTGATCTTCATGGTTAAGAAATGTCCATCATAAAGCACCAAACAAGATCAGTGGTTGGGGAAATGTGTGTGAGAGCGTGTCAGCGCCAAAAAGGGACTCAGATGACGAGATTGATGGATGGATAGATGGAGTATGTCCTTTCAATGGTGCAATCAGCTCAACAAATAGTCAAACATAAAGAGATAAAATGTCGACGAATTATCTTCCTCAGGAGGGTGGGATCCACATTTTAAGAAGTATTTCCCGTCTCAACAGCTCGGTGTGGGTCGTCTTGTCATTTGCAAGGTGTGCATACTGATCCTTTTAGCATAATTGCGTTAATAAATTACATGTAAATTAGCATCAACTATATCATGTCTAATACGTCTTTCTGAGGAGTTGCATTCTTGTTTTTTGTTTCACATCCACAAGATGAAAATAGAATAGAAAAATGGTGAAAACCTTTTAATTATTAATTTATTTCTGTGGTATCCGCAATGTTTGGTATACTATGGCAATATTCAGACTCCCCTCCGCCAAACTCTCGAATTACATTCGCAAATGCAGACAACGGGGCTTCCCCAAAAAAAATCCACACCTCGGTCACATTTGTTGATTTTAGTCATTTAAGTTTATCTGCTTTTTTAGAGCCATATCGGTCCTATAAGGTGGGCGTGAGCGCGCGCTGGGAAAACAAAAAACACCATGTCAAGATATAATGATGATCTCTTGCGGTTTCTCCCTCAATTCCTCACTAAAAACAATTATCATCTATACTCCAGAACTCGTAGACAAATCCAAGACGCGAAAAATCCGACGGTGGTCGTTGAAATGAGCATAATCAGTTTTGGAGAGGCGCCGGAGCGCGTGGATTGAAGCTCGAGCTCGCATCTTCTGTGGTAACCGAGAGGAACCAAGAGACACCCATCGCCTGAAGCCCCCCTAAAATGCTCCGCCTCGGGGTTTTTCTGTCGCCTCAGTGGACGACGACCGATTATTTCGGATTTAAAAGTTTTATTTTTGGCGGAGAAAATGAAACGGAGACGCGGGGCATCGAGCGCAATCCTCTTCAGATCAGCTGGCGGGTTTAGAGTATCTGATCAATTTAACGCTCGTGCTCAAGCCTTGCAGCACATGACGCGCGTCCCCGTAGCGATTCGCTTATCCTCCAGCTCACTCCTCCTTATGGCCAAGACAAGACTCAACCGAACAGTGCGTGCCATTTTGCTTCTTCTCGCAAACCGTGAGACATTATTCAAAGGCGATAGATGGATGCATATCTCTCAATACGTATTGTGTCTGAGTCATACACTTTTCCGGAAGAGGGAGAGTGTACTTGTTGACCAAGTATGGATTTGTGGGGACTTTACAGTGTCCTTATTACACATTAAATGTTACTATAATTAATCACTACACTGAAAAATGTAAGGTTAAAAAATTAAACAGTGGTTATATGAATATTTCAAACATTAGCATATATTGGTTGCAGGTCATTAAAGTAAATAATATTAATATACAAATCTTTTGGACCAATTAAAATATGTAAATGTACACATAATAGAAGTGGTGGTAATGGAATCCACATTTTGTTACAACATCATCAGGAAACACACTACACAAAAAATAATGCTATAAACATTAACTAAACAATATGAATCCAACATAAAACACTCAAAAAGTTTGGGGTCAGTGAATTGTTGATGTGCATTTTTACAAAAGATATTTAAAATAATTGATGCTCTTTTCTATTCATCAAATCCTAAAAAAACAACAACTAATGAATGAATCAGTTTCCACAAAAATATAAAGCAGCAAATCAGCATCTTAGAATGATTTCTGAAGGATCATGTGACACTGAATACTGAAATAATGATGCTGAAAATTCAGCTTTGGCGTCACAGGAACAAATTACTTTTTAAAATATATTCAACGAAGAAAATAAACAATTATTTTAAACTGAAATAATATTTCACAATATCACAGTTTTTCCTGAATTTTTTTATTAAATAAATGCAGGCCTGGTGAGCATAAGATCTTTCAAAAAAAAATATTACCGACCCCAAACGTTTGAATGGCCATGCACAGTATATAACTAATAATATAAATAAGAAGAGACAGTTTAAATAAAATGCAAACAAATGTGATGTTTTAAACAGAATTCTGGGAATGTCCCTTTGCCCATAAACTATAAAGCGATTTACTTTTTAGTTGTTTTAAATATATAAGTTTAACATTTTCTTTTACTGCAAAACTATACAGTGTCTTATAAACATTTCAATATAATTTAAATATTTTCCCTAATTCCCTAGGTAAGTTCCACTGTTTTTTACATAGTAAAATTTGTCAAATTAAATGCAATGTCCTTTAAACATATTTTTTGAATATGATAATTAGATCTTTTTAGTGTATAGGGTAGATAACTTACAGTACAGTTAACCAATAACACGTTTTTACATAACATTGCAATGTGATGCTCTCTCTCTGAACAGACAGTTTGTCAGCCTGAAAAGACACTCAGGAGAGAGTGTGTGTCCTAAAAACACTCTGCTCATATCATGCCCATCTGTCCACCTGGCACCAGCCTCTGAGATGCCTTTGGTTGCTAATTCCCTGGGTTTACTCTCCAGCTAAACTTGCTGAGAAAACGTGTCCGATATCCATCTGAAGACAGCTGGTGGCATACTAAAGGGCTGTGAACTGAATTGGGAAATGTTCTGTTTGAAGGAATGAGTAATATTTGCAGTGAAAAACCAACGGATGCTCTAGATTGACTCTGTCCGTGGTGCTGAAACTGCACTATCCCCCTGCACTGAAACTGTGCTATCCGTGGTCCTGAAATCAAAGAACAAACTCTGTATCAGAAATAAAGCAGTCAGGTAAAGCATGATTAGTCAGCGCACTTGTTCCGGGAGCTTTCGAGTCAAGCTGCCCATAATAATGCAATAAAAGGGGAGGATTCCCGCTGAGGAGGTGGAGTGGTTGTCCTGGTAGTGGGCGAGCGTGAGTGTCGGTAAGGGGCGTGGATGCGCAGTCTGTAGCGTATCTGCCGGAGCGCCTGGTGTAATGCAACAAAGATGATGAGCCACCGCATTGATAGACATGGTTAATTAAGGCATAATGCATTCGCTTGGGGAGACAATTTGACAAAAGGTTTTATAACACACAGCACAGAGGGGAGAGAGAGAGACAGAGAGAGAAATCACCATTGCAGCACACACTGCACATAGGTGACTATTCACTGCTAGCCTTCAGCAACAAATTTTATAATTAATTTCTGAAATTAAGCTTTTTGTTGTTATACAGTCCAATTTTTGACATTTGCATCAGAACCAGTTCAAATGCAATAAATAAGGCAGACAATTAAATCAATGTTTATATATCTTGTGTGCATTCTGTGCAGCATCCGTGTGTGTAGATGTAACAGCATGCTATGTGTTCCTGTGTTTCTGGCTGAGCTGTGAGACTGAGTCGTGCTGGGGCCCTGATGTGCACCATTGTCATTCAGACCGCGTTCACACGGAAACCCTGCAGGAAGCACCCAGTGCTCCCCCGCATTCTCTCTCTCTCCCTCTGGCTTGCTTTTTGCTCTCTCTCTCCCCGGCCTGCTCCTTTCCTTATTCGTTCCATCCTTCCACTTCCTCTCTCACTGCGCCCATCTAGCCTCAAGTACAGCAAGAAGCAGAGAGAATGTATCAGAACACATAGGAAAAGGATGTCAGAATGCAAATACGAGTGCGTTTGTTTATAATGGTAAGACATATAACTCTCTAACCACCTGCTCTCTAAGCTCTGGCCCTTCAGGAATATACAGGGTTACCAGATGGTGTTTTGACTGAGCATAGCGTGAAGCATGATAACCCTTACATCAATCCACACACAAGCAAGCAGTGAGCATCAGATCTAATAGGAAAGCAGACAATTAACTGTTATAAAACAATAAGGTTGTGATGGAGCATTTTGCATTCGCCATATCTTCCTACCAAAAAAATTAATGGATAAATGAATCAAAAGAGTTGGAATTATATGCTGTGTCACTAGTCATGTTGATGTCGTTTTATATCACTTTTCATGTGCATTTTCATTTTAAAATGACTGAAATAAGTCAAACAGCATGTAGAGAGCATGAGGATGCACAGAAAATCACCACATGCCAATAACCCATGAGTCTCTGAGCAATAAAGAGCACGTATGCGGAGACGGGGGGGGGGGGGGTACTATATTTAACCTGGGCTAGCGAGAGCAATAGATTCATCCTCAGCTTTTCTCAGTGTATGGCAGCAGGAGGTGTGTGTAGCCTCTTTACAGGCTGTCTCAAGAGGTTAGAATATGCTTGAGAACTCGCTTACTCTACTGCTCTGTGACTGCAACACATTAGAAATCCCCTCGCTCACCCACAGCAAGAACAAATGCCCCAGCTTGGAGGTGTCAATCAAAGCAATCAGATGTGACAAGACTACACTTGTGGCAATAGATGCTGTCATTATAATCCCAAGAACAAGTTGCTCTTATGAAGTCTTGGAGGAAGAGTTGGAGAAATAGTCTTACTCAAACTTCACTCTGATGCTCAGCCAGGAGAGATCTGGGTTTAAGGGACAATGCAACAAAAATGTATTTAGACACTTAAAACTGCATGAATTGCATTCCAGTACAACATAAAATATCAAACCAATTAGCATCTGCAAGAAACATCTCTTTTTTTGCTTTTTTAATTACTTTTACTTTTATTACTGTTCTCCATTTTTAGTGGCTATCAAGTCATGAAACATCCAACAGTGTCCAAATACTATTTATCTTCATTAAACATTACACCTATTGTTGTCATTACAACTCTTCTTTCTTTTGTGAAGTGTTTGTGCTATCTGTCTTTACAATAAATAAATAAATAGCTATATTATATATTTGTGTGTCTACACCTGTGTACAGTAATCTGCACTTGAGTTTTAAGGCCGAGCCAGTCTTGAGTTTTGTCCAGAAAACGATTCTATACTCAATGATTCATAAACCTAAATAATTCATTGCAGCCATGCATATTAGCCCAGCTCTCATTATTAAACCTTGATCTGTTTAACTCTCTGCAGCATCTCCAAGTGTAAGTATGAGTGTGTGGATGTGTTTTCCTAATACAGCTTTGGGACTGGGAGACCATCTCTTTTGTCGTTTTTCTCTTCCATTAGTCTTCACTCTCCAACTCACTTTTGTGTCACTTCTTTTTCTTTCTTTAATTCAAACTGCAAAATGTACACACACATACACATCATCACCAACCTGACAATATATTACCCAGAATTATATCTATGCACTGATGCATGCTGGCCTGTCTTCAATTGGTTAATATTTTATTAGGCAATACACTAAGTACCAAGGTGCTTCAGTACAAAGAAAGGTTCCGCTCTATATATACTTCCAAATGATCAGAAATTATCTTTCTGACCTAGAAAACAACTTTTGTTTTACATAGATAAACATAGATAACCCTATTAATATATATGTGTGGGATTGTTCACCCAAAAATGAAAATTGACTTACCCTCATGTTTTTCCAAACCTGTATGCCTTTCTTTTTTTATATGGAACAAAAAAGAAGAAACTTAAAAAAGTACCTTCTTATATTATGTACATATTTGTATTTTTTTCTTTGTGTTATAGGTTTGGAATAACATGAAAGTGAATAAAAAGTAATAGTAAAAGTGAATAAAAGTAAATATAGAATGACAGAAAAATCTCTTACAGACACACATAATATTATTACACATACAAATTTCAATATTTACTAAAACATTATTATAATCAAAAAGTTATATCTGTTAATATTATTTAATGGACTTGAACTAACATGAACTAACAATAGATAGTTGTACTTATATTAACCAACATTAATAAAGGTTACTAAATGTAAATAACAAATGTATTGTTCATTGTTAGTTAATGCATTAATGTTAACTGATGAGTTCTTACTGTAAATTCTTATGCACATACAGACGTTTACACATATGTATTTTAAAGAGTTGTCTATGTTTATGTACGTTTTTTGTACATTTTTGGCTGAACTTTCCTTTAATATTAAATTTGATTAATTTAAATATTAGTATTAAATATGAATTGTATACTTAATTGTGGTTTGTCTTCTTGAATCTGTCACGTTGTGTGATGATTCTCTCGTATCAGAACAATCTCTTGTATCGAAACTTAAGCTTAACTAAATCCTTGACCCTATTGTTTTTGCTGCCTTTCAGATGGTGATATTCCAAAAATAAATGGATATCTGACATTTATTGTGTTATATAAAATATCTTGTCTTTATCTGCATCTTTTTCATCCAGTTCTTAGGCCAATGAGAGAGAGAAGGATAGCAGAAGAGGGAGAGTTTATGAGCGGGGGGGAATTAAGTGACAGAGAGAGGAATGAGAGAGGATGGGAGAAGAGCCACAGTAATTAGGAGATTGGTCTTTTTTGGCTGTTCCGTGTGTTTGCAGAGGGATTGAGTGTGTATTAATTAATGAACTGATTGATGAGGGGGATGGAGGGAGAGAGCGAGAGGTGGAGAGAGCGAATGGAGGGGTGAGACTGCACTGCTGGCCTCAGCTAATGGCCTAAGACTGTTGTGGAGTAAGCAGTCTACTGAGGAGGATCAGCACTTACACACACACACACACACACACACACACACACACTGAGTGTTTGCACACACTGTATGTGCACAGAAACATCTACAATATAAAGACACTTGCATTTCAGCTTAATTTGCATAGTCGAGAATCAGAGGGAGTCGGAGCGGCCCGCTCCCCGCTGAGATAATGGCCCTTCTGACCCGCCGACAACATCCAGGATGTTTGAAATGACCGTTGAGTCGCTGGGACAGACGCAGTGACCAATGGCCTTATTCTCTCACTGAAGTACAGACGAACTCATTGTCCTGATAGTATATGATCCAAAATCTCCTCTCCAAATGCAAAGCCACATATCAACATAACTGCATTTTTCTTATATTGAGGCAGGAGAGTCTTGGTTAATTAAATTTAAATCGTATTCAGTAACGATAGATCTTTTATTCTGTAATGTACATTCAAGTGTAATGGATTCAGTCCAAACCTAGCTGAAGGCTAGCAGTCCAAACTTTTGTTAATCTTCGGAACACAAATGAAGATCTTTTTAATGAAATCTGAGAGCTTTCTGTACCTTTAGTCAATAATGCATTAACATACAATGAGCAATACATTTGTTACCGTATTTATTAAACTCTGTTAACATTAGTTAATAAAAATGCAACTGTTCATTGTTAGTTCATGTTAGCTCCATTAAATAATAAGAACAGGTAGAACTTAATTAATTAATAATGTATTAGTATATGTTGAGATTGTCCTGCCTTCCCCCGCAAACCTAAGCCTGTGGTATGCTGAAGACCCTACGTGCCCTCTATGTCCAATTCCAGCAACACTGAAGCACATCTTAGTGGGATGCAAGACAAGCCTCACCCAAGGCTGTTATACCTGGCGGCACAACCAGGTTCTAAAGAGTCTTGCAGCAGTACTAGAGAGTCGACGGACAAGTGTGAATGCCCTTCCTCTCCCGTCATCCCGGTGGCAGCTGACAGCATTCGTTCAGGAGGGCGAGGGTCAAGCCAGCCTCACCACCACAAGATCAGACACTGGGCAGAGCACGGGACTGGTAGCTGCTGGCAGACTTGGACAAGAAACTCTGTTTCCCAGCTGAGATCGCAGCTACAAACCAGCGACCAGACCTTGTTCTGTGGTCAGCCTCACTCAAGCTTGTTTACATCATCGAGCTCACCGTGCCCTGGGAGGGTGCAGTGGAGGAGGCTTACGAATGGAAAAGGCTGAGGTACGCTGAACTTGCAGCCGATGCGCAACAACAAGGCTGGAAAGCGAACATACGCCCAGTGGAAGTAGGCAGCAGAGGGTTCGTAGCCACCTCAACATCCATGTTACTCAGGGAGATGGGAGTGCTAGGGAAGGCCCATCGGCAGGCAGTCAAAGAACTCTCAGGGGCTGCTGAAAAGTGGAGCCAGTGGCTGTGGATGAAGAGAAAGGAATACGTCTGGGCCTTCAAATGAGTTGATGGCACCTAGGGAGTGAACCTAGGACGCTGGGATTCACTGCTGAAACACCGAAGAAGGAGGGCGCCCACTTGATAACCCAAAGGGTGCCATCACTCCTTTGACCATCCCACGGAGTCCCATCGGTGCCTCAAGTATGCATTTATTGAGGGATATCAACATCTAGTCCTATACAACAGATCGTAAATGTTGAGATTAAGAAATTAATTAATTTTCATTGTTAGTTCATGTTAACAAATGTACCCCATTGTAAATTGTTACCACAACTATTGTTTGCATGATATTTGCACTGGATATACGTTGATATGTTGCCAAAATTGACCACTACAATCCGTGACATGGAATTAGAAAAAGATTTCAGAGGTGTGAGCATGAACGCTGAGTCATTCAATCAGTCACCCCTTTTTATTCTTAATCGGTCAAGATATGGCTGGTTAATCAGGCACTGCTAGCAGATGCCGCAACTACACCATCTGGACCAAAAAATAATCTTTCCTTTGGTAGTCATTCAAAATTAGCCATGTATTCTTGAAATATATATATTTGCAAGCAAAATATTGTTATTTCATTATGGAGTAGTAGATGATCAGCAATTTTTAACAATATATCATAACCAAGATGACATAAATGCTTACAATTCAAGTGGTACAAAAGGACAAATGAAAAAGTAGATTAAAAGACAGAGAGAGAGAGAAAAAATGAAAAGAGCATTTCACAGGCAGGAAATGATGTTAAAAGCAGGAGGAGTGATCAAAGGTGGATGGGAAGTTATGAGTAAGCAGGAGAGACGGTGAATGAGTCTGGCCAAGAGCGCTGCGACCACGTCAGCCAATCGATCCCTCTTTCCATTTCTCCGACCCTCCTCCCTCCATCCATCCATCCATGCATCTAGCCAGTGTGCTGAGCGTTCGTTTTTTCCTGCTACTGCAAATGGCAAATCAGCCCAGATTCATCACTGAGGGCCTTTCAATTAAAGTGAAAACACTTGGCGAGTGAGAGGGGGAGGAGTCAAAAGATCTGAGTTAGAGAAAGATGAAAATGGAAAGGGAGGGGAAAAGAGAGAGAAGTAAGTATATTTTCGTGTGTGTGCATTGCATCAGTGTCCTTCCGGCATAAATAAATCGGAGTGCTTTTTCTCAACATAACACCCCCCCCCCCCCCCCCAAAAAAAAAAAATCAGTAAAAAATACTTCCTGGTTTTATTGTGCACAATCCAGCAGTGCACATTATGTCAAGAAAATAAAATCATTAAACTGAAATTGAATAAAAATAGCAAACAGGACATCAAATTGAAAATTAATGTAAGGAGGTCAATTAAAATGAATCTAAATTCAGAAAAAGTCAACTTAATTTTTGGATGGATGGATGGATGGATGGGTGGATGATAGATAGATAGATAGATAGATAGATAGATAGATAGATAGATAGATAGATAGATAGATAGATAGATAGATAGATAGATAGATAAATAGATAGATAGATAGATAGATAGATAGAAGAAAAAAGAAAGACAGAGCAAAGGATAAAATGAGTGTGACAGAGAGGGAGAGGATTAATAATAAGATACGACCTATTTTCAGTGTCCTTGTTCAGAGAAAGCAAGAACATGAAGCAAGGTGAGGATAAAAAACAGAGCACCCTCATTGTACTACAGGCTGCTGCAAATATGTAAGTCTGTAACACATATGGATGTGTTTAGCAAGAGACTGTATTAAGTACAGTCTGTGTTTGCATACCATTTTATTTCAGGGGGAGAGAGACAGAAAGGGTGTGTGTGCAGGGAGAGTGTTTGTGCTTATGAGCATGAGCTTGTCATGTGCCGAAGACTACGAAACTCGATTGATGATGAAATGACTAGTTAAGTCTCTTTTACCACACACACATACATCCGATTTGATGCCTTTCATAATAAATTGCACTACTACAGACTCACCTATTCTATGTGCCCCACTGAAGAAAGGAAATCATATGGGTTTGAAAGCTGGAGTGAATAATGAAAGACTTTTATTTTATTTTGGGGTGAACCTCTATTGCTTTGATATCCTTTTTCGTTTTTGTGTGTTTGCATTTGCCATTCGCACTCTGCTGAATCTCATTTCCACTCATGCCGTTAGGACAGCGTAAATCACACTCTCTGAGCGTTTCATTGAGAAAAGAGCCGAGCTCAAACTGGCAGCCAGCCAATCAGTGACCCTGAGAAGACATGTGAGCAATGGGACGCATGGCTACTCAGACAAGCTGGAGCACTTAACGGTGACGCTAGTTAGAACTGAACACTGGTGACATGGTGGCTGCTGGGAATATGGCACGTACTGTATATAAACACTGATGCATTTCATCAACCACAAATCTAAGAGCTGCAGTTTTCTGATAACTTGATTCAGTTGATGAGATAATAGTCTAGAATTAAAAAGGAATGGAAAAGGTGAAATGGACCAAATGGTGCTTCTGAAAAATGACAGAAATAAACAACTGTGGTATTCCACAAGAACCCTTAAAGGGGTGGTTCACCCCCCCCCCCCCCCCCCCCCCCCCCCCAAAAATCAAAATTTATGCACCGTCATGTTGTTCCAAAACTACTTTTATGGAAAACAAAGCGTTTTATTTTTTGCAAATGAAAATGAAAGTCCATAGGGTCCAATGTTGGTCCCAACGCATTTCAAAATATACTCTTTTCGATTCTGCAGAAGAAAATGAACATTCTGTCATTGTTTGCTCATCCTGATGTCTTTTGAAACATATATGACCTACAAAAGGAGTAATGTATAACAGAATGTCCGAAATGCTTTCTTACAATGAAAGTGAATGTTGACCACAGCTGCCATGCAAGTTTTTCCGTAAATAACTTTAATTTGGGTTTTCCGTAAATAATTTTAAGTCAAAGTTAGTACAGTATATGGTTTAAGAGGACTTAGAATATAGTGCATATGTCTTAAAAACTACATTTATGATGCTTTTCTTTTGGTCTTTTGGAGCTTGACAGCGCATAGTCACCATCCACTTTCATTCAATGGAAAACAGCAGCTCAGATATCATGCTAAACATCTCCTTTTGTGTAAAGGATTTAAGTTATACAGGTTTAAAATGACATGAGGGTAAGCAGCTTATTCACAGCATGAGCGACATAAAATGTTAGTGAAGTGGTGGATCTAATGGTGGATCAGGTTTCCACAGCCTTTTACTGCTTTCACTGCAACTGCACAGTGATCAGAGAGAATTCAGGCACAGCACATGGCAATCATACTGATTAAATCCATTCAATCAAACTGATAGGCAGAGCTTGTCAAAATGAGTTGTAACACTACTGCTGTAATGATCATCACAATGGTATGTGTCGAGGCTTAGAGCAAGAGAGTGGGCGAGAGACGAAGAGGAGCGAGTGCTTGAGTGAATCAAGATGGGAGATCCCCTCAGCTGTGGGTGA
Organism: Meda fulgida; assembly: GCA_030578275.1. NCBI lineage: Eukaryota > Metazoa > Chordata > Actinopteri > Cypriniformes > Leuciscidae > Meda > Meda fulgida. Next base: position 8,206,413 of record CM060626.1, read on the forward strand.
TTACAGGGTGACAAAACAGTAGGTGGGGCTGCAGAAATCTAACAGCAGTGTCTGCAGTGCCACCATGTATCTGATATTGGAAGAGCAGGCTAAAAATGTAACCAGGTTTTACAGCTCCCCCTACTGTACAGCTCATGGGAGGAAAGTTTGTGGATTTTAATAATTTACTCAGGAAACGTCAAGCTTAATGCTTTGAGGTTGACCTCAAACATTGTTTTGTCTCGTCAACAGCCATTAACAATGCCAATTAAATGTATAACTTAATCGAGGCGAATACAATGAGGGTAAAAGTACAGAAAGGCTGATGTTAAATTCACAACATCCATGCTGTACATTTTAACAGAAAATGAAAAAGCAAAATGCATTGTGCGTATTGATAATTATGTTAGTCACTAAATTCAAACATCATAAATTCAAAAACAAACATCATCTGCAACAGACACAAGATAATAATGGAATAATATAATATAAATATACAATTGTTTACAACCGTTCAAAACTTTGGGGTTGATCAAAATAAACAAAAACAGTAATATTGTGAAATATCATTACAATTTAAAATAACTGTTTTCTATTTTAATATATTTAAAAAATTTAAATTTTTCCTGTGATGGCAAAGCTATATTTTCAGCAGCCATTACTCCAGAATGTTTATCAATGTTGAAAACAGTTTTGAAACCGTGATGATTTTTTTTTTTTCTTGAATTCTGTGATGAATAGAAATATCAAAAGAGCATTTATTTTAAATAGATTTTTTTTGGAACAATGTCAATGTTTCACTGAAAATTTTATTTAAAATATTTATTATATATAATTTTTCTCTAATTAAATCTTTGTGTGGTTACTTTTTTTAATGTCCATCTAATTTTACTTTTAAGATGGCCAAAATGCCTCAGGTTAACCACAAAAACACTAATAATATATATATATATATTTAAAATATATATATATATATATATATATATATATATATATATATATATATATATATATATACAAACATTTCTGGTTCACTATGTTTGTGGGAACTCTCATAGACATAATGGTTTTTATACTGTATAAATTGTATATTCTATCCCCTTACACTGACCTTACCCCTAAACCTACCCATCACAGAAAACTGTCCTCTGTGACATGAGTCCCCATGAGTCTGTACATTCAAGTTGAAGTCCACACACACACACACACACACACACACACACACACACACACACACACACACACACACACACACACACACACACACACACACACACACACACACACACACGTTTACTTAGCTATCTAAATGGGGACATTCCATAGACGTAATGGTTTTTATACTGTACAAACTATATATTCTGTCCCCTTACACTGCCCCTATCCCTAAACCTACCCATCACAGGAGACATTCTGCATTTTTACATATTTAAAAAACCTTTTATTACTTTATTTTTAAACCTGATTTACAAATGAGGACGTCCCTAAAGGGAGTTTTTTGGAGATTTTGTCAGGTTTTGGTCACTTCTGGTTACAAATTTGTCCCCAAAATATAGTTAAGTAGGTACACACACACACACACACACACACAAACACACACACACACACACACACACACACACACACACACACACACACACACACACACACACACACACACACACACACACACACACACACACACACACACACATCCTCTTAGAAGCAAAGATATCTTCGTTTACAGTGCAGTTGAATATTTTGCCCAGGAGAGGGCAGTAACATTACAGAAAGGCATGACAGCTTGTTCCTGAAGCTGTGTGATGTAATATATCCAATAAATATCTTTGAATTACTTATGGTTTTGAAGTTAAAGCATAAAATCAAATGAAAGCATATGTGTGTCTTGTGAAATCTGCAAGGTTCTAGACAAATTGTGACAACAAAATGTGAACAAAGGGCAATGGAAAGCAATAGATCAGTCTCTGAATATGAGAGGGAAGTAAAGCACTGTCATAAAGAATTTTGTATGGCATAATATCCATCGATTGAGGAGTTTGCTGTGAGCGTGTCCCAGCAATTCTTTTCTTGAATAAAAAGCTCTCTTTGTCTGACTTGCTTAGTGTTTGCACTTTTTTTTTTAGTAAGAACTGTACAATAGCCAGATTTTTTGGCTTTAACATCCTTTACTACACATACTGTAGTATTATTTGCTAACATAAATATGACAACGGCTATCTGCAGTTCCCAATCAGTTGCTCACATTCGACGTAACGTCAACGTGACAACGTAATTGGGATCACTACAGGGAGCCCTATCATCTTTGAGTGTCTACAGAAGGAGCCAATGAACGTTGGCGTGCATGAATCGCGTCACGCGCCACCCCGGTATAAACAGGAAGCGGGCGCGCACACACATTGTCTTTCACTTCGGAGCCAAGCTTCCTGTTCATCTCTGAACTCTGCAGACTGCTATTGAGTGTTGTACACAGTACACAGCGGCCATTCCCTGGGTGCCTCAGCACTGTGAGAGTTCGTGGAAAAGTACTTTTTCTTTTTCTTCTTCACAAAAGAGCAACACAGGCGTGACACTGCATCCTTTTCAGGATGTCATTCCGCCTGTGCGTTTCTGGATGCGGTCGTTCCCTGGTGCCAGCAGGTGGCCACAATAGCTGCCTCTCGTGTTTGGGTATTCAGCATGCTGAGGCAGCCTTTGTGAATAGTTCATGTTCCCATTGCGGGAATATGACTATGGCAGCGTTAAGATCGAGACTCGCTTACCTCAAGGGAGGTGCAGTCCCCTCGCCTATGCCCTGATCTAGTGCCTATTCTGGACCTCAGAATAGACCTACTTCGGCGCTTAGCCAGGGTGATCTGAGGATTACCGTGAGGGCTTTCCGCTGAGGCAATCTCCGTGGGCCCCTCACGCCTCACTAACACTGCCGCCGACGGAGCCTCCAAAAGAATGTGCTGGCCCTTCACATGGACGACCAGTCGTGTCTTTTGGAGCTCCTCCTGACGACCAGATGTCGGTTGCAGCATCGGAGGGGGAGCTTCAGTCCTCTGGAGGTGAGGATTCGGCTGTGTTACCCCCTTCAGGGAGTATAGCGTTGCCCAAGTCCAATCCAGAATGGGCGGCTATGCTTTCCTGGGCCGCCGAGAAGGTCAGGCTTGCGTGGAACCCTCCACCACATCCCAAAGCTTCCTGGTTGGATGAATGGTTTCTCGGGGCGGGCCGTGCTGGTTCTCAGCGCGCCGTCACAGTGCCATTCTTCCCGGAGGTGCATGAGGAGCTCACTAGGACGTGGACGACACCGTATAGTGCCAGAAGCCGTCGTAGTGGCCCCTCCCTCCTCACCACCCTCGATGGTGGAGTAGCTAAGGGGTATGTGGATGTCCCGCCAGTGGAACATGCCGTTGCGATGCAGCTGTGTCCAGCGTCCGCTTTCCCCCTGCCCCTAAACAGTCCATATATGTATTCTCCACGTTACCTCCCTTTGGGCAGTATGTGGCATGTTTCCCAGTGTTTTCCCAAAGAGTTCCACTGTGTGGGGTATAACAGAACAGCAGTTGGAACTCCCTCTACGCAGGCCTTCCGCCCCAGCCAGTTGGGAGTCTGAGAGTCTTGAGTAGGGCGTTGGATGTGGTGGCGACCGTGGCATTTTCCATAGGGATCCCATTTGCGTCGTCACGTCGATGCTACGTCGAACGTGAGCAACTGATAGGGAACATCTCGGTTTCTAACGTAACCCTCGTTCTCTGAAGGAGGGAACGGGAGATGTAACGTCCTGTCGCCACCGTTGCTGACCATCGCTGTAACGGCTGTCACTATCTCGGCTCCTCAGCAAAAAACAATGTGTGCATGCGCCCAATTCCTGTTTATACCCACGCTGCGGAGCGGGGCGCGTGACGCAATTCACGCACGCCAACATTCATTGGCTCGTTATGTAGACACTCGAAAGTTAGTAACCAAGACGTTTATTTGACACCTGAAAATAAGCAATACAGGCTCACTTACAAGAGTGATGTGAAAGGATTTTAAATAAAAAAGGTACACTGGGTATTTGTTTCATGTGAAAATAAATATCTACATGCACTGTAAATTACACTCACATTTACCTTCAACATCCTATTAACAGACCCCCTAAAACATAAGCATGTGTGTATTGTGTCATATTTGTTATTAGTCAGGGAAAAAAGGAAGTCTGAATGGGTGTAAACAAGGGTCAGACAGTCCAGCCCCCCAGAGCAGATTTTAGCTGACCCTGCTGTGACCCTTGGGCCAGCAGCAGATGGAATGAGCTCAGTGGCTGCATTAGCATCTAAATGGCTCAGAGAAACGACAAAGGACAGAGAGATAAAATAAGGTGAGTTCTGCCCTACAGACATGAATAACAAGAGATAGACAGAAAGACACACAAACATAGGTAGAATTTGATCTGTTTTCACAACCACTTTCATGAACTATAAAAGATGAACTACACAAGAATATATTTTGAAGAATGTTTCTGAACTGGTTTCTACGCAGCCCCTAAAATGACATGGTGATGGAAAAAAATATGATATGGGAGGAAAAAATATACTTCAATGTTTTTGCGTTTGATCGCAAAAGTTTTGAGTTCCCCGAGGAACTTTGGATTTGCTCGCAAAACATTCGATTTGTATGAAGGAAGACGTTTGACTATTTTTGTGAACTTTAGAACAGTTTTTTATATTGTTATTCTTTAATCCCTACCAGATTATGACTCTCCTGTCTCTGCCTACCACACTGGAAAAGGATTTAAAGACATTTCTTTAAGCACCAAAATTTACCTTTTTTAGATGGCAAAATGTGAATGAAATTTAAACAATAATTGGGATTAGGTTGAATACCAACAATCAAAAAATTAGTAAATAATTGTGACAGGCCTACTTGTATGGACAAACAATAAATATAAAGTATCTTTTTTTGTGTTCTGCTGTAGAAAGAAAGAACATGAGGGTGAGTAAACAATGACAGAATTTACATTTTTGGGTGACTATATCCTTTACAACTGAACCTCTGATCATGATGGTCATTTGATCAATTCAGTTCAATGTAAGCAGACTCAGACAAACCAAATCAACATCCAAATCAACCCTAGGATCACACTGTCAAACAGTTCTGCTTTCTCTCTCACAAGCACACACAACAAACTCACCTCTGAGATCTCATAAAGGAAGGCAGTATGGCACAAATGCATAATTGAGATGCAGGAGGTGCAGTCTCAAGCTGGGAGAGCACTGTGGTTTGACAGGATCCCAGGCTCAATAAATTGTGCCTGAAAACCAGACAGTGAGCTGGTTTACGACACATATGCCTTAATTGAAGTAATGCATTTGCGCACTATTTGGATCCATCCAAGTAATTATGTAGAGCAATGAATTTAATGCAGAGACATAGTTGCATGAAAACTGCTGAGGTGTATTTGAAAGTTCAATAACAACAAGAAACCCGTAAGGAATTACGATTTCGCAGCCACACCGGAAAAGCGATCAATATACACGCACACACACAGACATTGGAGAAACTGGGTCCTAAGGGACGCCTCTGTCTGGAACAGGTCTGCCACGCTTGGCAATCAGCCAGATTGATGCAAGATAAAAAGAAGATAAGAGAAGAAAGTTGGAAAGAGGGAACAAAGGAAAAAGAAAGAAGGGACGGAGGGCAAGATGAAGGTTTAGTTAGACTGCAAGAAAAGGGAAATTGGAAATAACCTAAGAAAAAATATATAGCAGCTGTCTTGCCGTTTGTTCTCATTGGTCTTGATGCTCATACTGTCTTCCGTTTCACTCCTCCTCTTGATGACTTACATATTTCATTCTTTTACTTTCCATTTCATAATTTCCTTAGCTGATGTTCATCTATTGATCCATCCATCCTCTCACATGGACTAAATATAGGCTGCAATGTTTCTTTGTTCTTTCTCAAACTGTTTACCAACGTGATAAACTGAGAATCTGTTGCAGGTTCCGCCTCCGGAGACCCAGCAGTCAGATTACTGAAAATACAGTAAAGAAAGAAGAGAGTCGGGAATCACGTCTGTTCTCTGCCAACGTCCTCGCCTTCTGAACCCTGCACAAAGCCTGACACTCTGCATGTCGTCTTTTCTGTCAACTGTGCATGAAAATCAACTTTCAATCTATATTTTTCCCCACAGCTGTGATTCATGTGCAGGTTTATGCTGCTTCTGCAAATTAAAGTCTTTAAAAAAACGTTTTGTGATATAGATAATGTAAGGCTCTTCAAATGCGACTTCACTTAAAAAAAAAAACTATTTTTGCCCAGCCAAGCACAAAAGTGTTTTCTCATGAATAAAGCACAAAAAAACTCTTATGTTTTATCTTATGGCCGGTATCCAGCTGTGAATCTCCTGTTCTCTTCGTACAATAACTTCTATTATTTAATTTAATTTAAATTTATTTATTCTGTTCTTTCTCAACATTCAAATCTACAAGTGCTATGCAAAAGCAAAAAAAATCCTAATTTTAAGGGAACTGCATCTACGCATGCATGCATCCACTAAAAATCACATTGATTGGTTACATAAAAAAAATCTGTTTGCAGATGCCACTTGGTTTGATATTTTGTCATCTAATGCAATGACATTCAAACATTTTAAAAGGGTTTCTCACCACATTAACATGTCGCACAAGAAAAACAACCATTCAAAAGTATGGAGTCAGTACAATTATTCATTGAAAAAATTAAAGAAATTAATAATTCTATTCACCAAGGATGCAATTCAAAAGTGAGAGTATAAACATTGATTATTTGACAAATAGTCAAAGAATTCAATCAAAGAATTCTGAAAACAATTCCTCGAAATTAGTTTGTGCTGCTTAATATTTTTATGTTTCTTAAGCACCAAATCAGCATATGAGAATGATTTCTGAAGGATCATGTGACACTGAAGTCTCTAATAATGCTGAAAATTCAGCTTTGTAAACAAACACAGGAATAAATTAGATTTTAAATTATATAAACATAGAAAACAGTTATCTGAAATGCTGTTTCATAATATTACTGTTTCTTTACCGTCTATTTATCAGTAAGTAATTGCACAGGAAGATGTTAACACTTGCTGGGCATTGCTGCCTGTCGCACCTCCTCTAGTGCCCATCGGTCAGCTGCAGGGTCATCAGCCAGAAACCACCGTTCACCGACGTTTCGCTCCTTTAATTCTGGAACGTCTCCTGGTTGGCGGAGCAGTAACAGGGACGTCTCCCTGTCACCCTCTGCAGCTGATAGCTGTTCTCCCTGCTGCTGTAATCTGGGGTTAGATGTTCTTCCCCCAACACCTATCTTTCCTCCTCAGCCAGAGCCAAAAGCTACCTTTCTCTGCCTCCTCTGCCAGATCCTTTGTTGCCCTCCTTAGCCTCCCTCCGGTCACTCCTGCTTCCCTCAAGAGGCGTATGGTTGACACCCCAAGGAAACCTCGGCATCCGACCTCCACTGGGTGGATGGTCGTCTTCCAGCCAGCCTCCCGGCACTCTGAGTACTTGGCCTTCTTCCGTTCGAAGGCGGCCTCGATCCCCTCCTCCAGTGGTGCAGTGAGCTCGATGAGGTGCGTCGATCTCGCCTTGGCTGACCACACCACTATGTCTGGCCGGAGAGATGTGGTGGTTATCTCCGTGGGGAACCGGAGCTGCCTATCCAGGTCAACCCTCATGTCCAACTCCTGGTTGGGGGAGAAGGGCCTTGCTGTTTCTCTTGATCTGGTGCTTCTACTTACTCCTCCTTCCGACACAAAGATGGTGGGGTCCTCTGCTGATGGTGGTTGATTGCTACCCTGTCGACACTCATCAAGTACTTCGGCTAGTTTTCTCAGGACCTGATCGTGGCGCCATCTGTAGCGTCCCTGTGAGAGAGCGATCTTACAGCCTGCCAAGATGTGCTGGAGACTTGCGTTGGGAGCATTGCAGAGTACGCAGGATTCTTCATTTCCAAACCACTGGTGGACGTTCCGAGGGCAGGGAAATGTGTCGTAGGTTGAACGAATAAGAAAACCAAGTCTTGCCTGTGGGATCTTCCACACGTCTGACCAACTGATGTTCCGGTTCATGATTCCCTCCCAGGTTGTCCAGCTTCCTTGTCGACCCTGCGCCACGGCCTTGATTTTGTTGATTTTGTAGCGATCTTCCTCCATCCTCGTCACCTCTGCTACCACCATCTCCTTCCTTTGCTTGCGATTGGCCTTGGACCAAAAGCCTGGCATCTCTCCCATCCTAGACCTGCTCTTCCTACCTGAACACTGCCCATGATCTCCCGGTGTTGTAGCCGACCGACAGCTTGATCGACCTTGGTTTGGGCATTCCACTTGCGGCCAGTAGGATCCGTGGCATTTGCGTTCTTTACTGACTCGTCTGTGGACTCCCTCAGCTCGAGAACCAACCTGGTCTTTTCTTGCATGTAGCCCAACTCTATTACTGTTTCTTTACTGTCTATTTATCAACTTTTTGCAGCCTTGGTGAGCATTTGAGGCTTATTTTTTATATTACTAACCCCACACTTCTGAGCCTTAATGTATTAAAGTAAATGTTCAACTCAGTAAATAGTGCAGATATCGTTATTGTACAGTTCATAATTGTGCCAAAAAAAACAAAAAAAAAACACATTAGCAAAAATATTCTCATATAGGCTAAGGAAAAGAATGATCATAAAATCCATAACATTTTACCAAGGTCCACTCGAATGGAATATTATTCCCTCGCCACTGGTATAAATCAACATGGAAACTATTTGCAGAGGCTAATCAGGAAGTCTCCACATTTGCATCTGTTGGCATCCTCTCAGTCTTTGGGAAAAGGACTGCAGCTGCCAAACTCATTCTAGATGACATTGAATCATCAAGCACCCTCAAAACTGTAACATCATATTCCACAAATCATCCCAGTCTCTCTGTCTTAAATCAACGCTTTAATTCATTGCGGCCTTGGAAATGCTAAAAAGCCAATTTTATGGGTGCTAAAAATAGCACAGCTACCCTATTTATGTGGCTTATGTCTGTCTTGCCAACAGAAACTGTGGAAGCGTCCGCACGAAAGCTGCCCCCTTGTCACACTGCCCGCTGATCTGTCCATACTTGCTGCCAAGTGTCTCTGTATAAGACTGTGTGTGTGCAGTCTATATGTAAAATACTCCAAAGCCTGAGGCTCATGTGTTTTGATTTTCAGCCTTTCGTTCTAAACCTAGACCACTGAAATATGAAGTGAAACAATCTACAGCACAGATAAGGGGGAGGTATGTGGGGCACAGATGAAGGTATGGAGAAGAGATGCAATACACAGCTAAGCGACAGCTAAGTGTTTTTTTTTATTCTATTTAAGAGGCTGTTTTAATATAGCACTGCTCTAATTGAGAGCGTGTAAGAGACATACCCCGTGTTTATGGAAAACACTGAGCACAAGGAAGTGGCTGAAGAGAAAGAGTGGGAAAGAGAGAAAGAAACAGAGTCTAATGTATGTTTTTGTATATGCCTTGAGAGAATATGAGGAAAAGGCTTCTAATTTCAGGTCTTAACAGTAAGAATAACCTACTGTCCCAGGCAAAATGTAAGAGTGTTTCAGGGCAGTTCACAAAACTATCCTAGTATGGTATCTTACTTTTTAAATATATATATATTTTTTTTACTTTTTATATTATTATAATAACATGTATTAATAATATAATTAATAAAATTTGTATTTTTATACCATTAAATTGTTTCCAGGCTGACATAATGTTCTCCGACATAATATGAAAATTATCCAAAGAGCTTGTGATTCAACGGATACAAGAACATCAAACATCTGACCATCTCCACAAAAGAGTTCACAAGGTCAATATCACAAATAGACTTGAATATGAAGATTTTCAATATCTGCAACATTTGCAGCAGTGGCTCAGTGGTTCATGTGGGCTGTCTACAAACCGGAAGTTTGGTGGTTCAATCCCCGCGCGGTTCCACCTGACCAAGTGTCGAGGTGTCCATGAGCAAGACATCTAACCCCAGCTGCTCCCGACGAGATGGATGGCGCCTTGTATGGCAGACACCGCCGTCGGTGTATGAATGGGTGAATGTGAGGCAATATGTAAAGCGCTTTGGTGGCCCAGTGGGTCTGTGAAAGCGCTATATAAATTCAGTCCATTTACCATTTACCATTTGTGTTGCATAGCTGGAATGAGTTTAGGGATGTATCTTATACATGTGAGTGTTTGTTTGTGCATTTCTCTACCACTCTGCAGTGTGACAGACTCCCTGGGCCCATATTTAACTACAGCCAGAGACAAGAAAAGGAAAGTGAGAGAGAAGAGAGTGAGGGGAAATGAGTGAAATGAGGTGAGATTGCATTTTCTGTCAGTAACCTGTTATCTCACGTCTCCCCGCTGTTACGGCTGCCAGAATGAGTGGGTGAGCAATGAGAGTGGAAGCCTCCACACCCCTAAAGCGCAACAGAAATCGTGACTGGATTTCACTGCCACTCTGTTCATTTTTAAGCAGTCACACCGTGACGCAAAACACAGAAAGAAAGACATACTCTTCTACACACCAGAGACCTGCAGCCGATGACACAAGTTTTTGTGCTAACAACGTCAAGGTAGAAAAGAATATGTTCTTTCTAACATGAACTATATTTAGGTCAAATTATTTCCCCCAATTCCCAGAAACAACTATAAATATGTAATTTATAGCAATTCATTCATTCATTGACCATGAGTTGGAAATATATATATATATATATATATATATATATATATATATATATATATATATGATTTTTGCTATTCTGTTTGGTGCAACTAGTGCCACAGAAAGACATCATCTTGACAGGCTGTCGGGCTCCAATTATAAGACTGACAAGTTTGTGAGAAGCATGTTTGTAATAATCACAACAAAAGAATATAAACAGGCTTTCACTTCACTACTACAAAAATATCTTTGCCAAACATACCTTCACCACAGCTGTTTTGCTTATTGTTTCCATCTTGGTCTGAGTTTGTTCTCTTTCCATTGCAGTTTTCTGTTTCCCCTAGAGCTCAAGGTTTCCACATTCACTAACTGCTGTCAGGCACAACCACACACAGGGTCCAAATGAAGTAGGGACCATCACTATGTCCATCACTGTGGCTCTAACATAAACATCCTCTCCACACACACACACACACACCTTCATGACCTGCCCTTTATTCTCAGAGATATGATAGGAGATGAATTTCTTGAGTGACAGTCTGAGAAGACATGCTCTCTGAAAGCTTTAGAGAAGGCATGGAAACTAGGTCTAACCAAAACGTTCCAATTCTGGTTTATAAAATAATAATAATAATAATAAAGATAAATGGTGTGGGTGTATTTCGCCATCGAAATGTGGACCATTGTTGACATTTCATTTGAAACAAGGTTATACTGTTGCTAATTTCAATTCATAGGACAAGCATTGACATTAAACTACTTGTGCAAAATTACAGCAAACTTAAATGTCATCAGATGACTAAACATGCCAAAACACAAGATTGGTGCTTTTTGATGGACTTTTTTTCAGTACACTTTAAACTAACAAACAAAGTCATCAAACCCAAGACATTTTTAAAAAAGTAACATATTATTTAATACTCACTCCCATTGTTTTCGTCGGGCTTGTGGAGTGCTCTGCAATTTATGGGACTGGTGGGCTTTGATGACATCACGGTGGTCCACTAGGCCCCCTCTCCTTCTGACAGGAGGAACCAGAGAATCACTGGGCATCAAAGAGTAAAGTGTCCCATCCATCACCACGGTTTCCCCTCCATTCGTTTTTCTGTAGTCAAAGGAGTCAACCTGGCATGCTTCATCACTCACGTCATACACAGTGTGATAGTAGGTGGGGTTGGCACAAACACTGCTCCCGCTGGTAGGAGGATGACAGCGCAGTTTGTGGCCCTGTGGCTGCACTCTCCCACCCTTCCGCAAGGACGGCGCTCTCTCCATGATGACTGAGCTGTCTGCATACATGGGAGACAGCATGGCTCTATGGGGAAAAAAGTAGAGAGGTGAAGGTGGCTGCATTCGAAATCACATACTTCCCTACGATATAGTAGGGGGAAAATAGCATGTGGCAAAAGAAGTATGTCTGAATTCACAGTACTTATAAAATAGTAGACAAAAGTACCCGGATGACCTACTACTTCCAGAAAAGCGAAGCGACGTAACTGGCGCTAGTCACATGATGATGACAACATGGCAAATGTAGAACATCCAGATTACATTCATACTACACACACTATATACTATATAGAACATACTTTTCAGTCGTAAAGTAATTACTTATTTAAAATAAGTACATGCTCAAGAGAGTATACAGTTTCGGACGCAGGCTGTATTGTCAGAATAGATTTTGTGAAAATTTGCTATTTTATACATTTACTAATTGTATCAAGAGAACTACTTATTCATAAATGTAAATGAGGATAAAATATATAATTTGATTGATTTGTTATTGCACTTTATTATTTTTTTGTTGAAAAATACTCTGTAAATAATAGTAATAATACTGACAGCAACCAAAAAAAGATGAAGGACAGCAAAGGGGAAAATAGGTGACATGTTATCAAAGGAGAAAGGGAAGCAGAGGGAAGAAAAAAGCACCAAGGGAGGTTAAGTTAAAAAAAATGCTGCACAGATGTTTAGAAAAAATTGGAATAGACCAACGTCAGGTGAAAATAAATTATGCGCTCCAGTACCACAATATGCTGACGGTGCTTGAAGAATTTGTCCACTGTGACACGGGAGGTGGAATAAAGTGACACATACACACTGAACACTTTCAATAACACACACATGCATATAGACGAGCTATAGACGGGCGTTTATGCTTTTGGGATTTCTGGGGCTCTTTAAGATGCAGCAACACGGGCCAAATAACACTTCTGTTTCCAAAAGCAAAGCACTGAAAAGGTGTCAAATGCTGTGGTGACCTTCCCCAAAGTACATAGATAACAAGAAAGGCACAGATGGAGTAAAGCACGGGAAAAGATAAGCACAGTCCAAACTGTGAATGGAATACATTCACACTACAGTCCTTATTGAGGCTGTGCTCTTTGTTGACAGGCGGGATTTGCTGTCAGGGAGTGATTAGGAGGGACACAGCTTGTCTCAATGATCAGACACTAAAGATGGAACTAACTAAATCTGCCTCTTTATTTTTGGCCAATGGAGAGCAAAGCCATTGCAATTAGCATGCCAGTTTCAACAGGGAATATATTCAGTGAGGTGAAGGAGAACCAGAAGACATCCTGAAAGCCCTTCACACATTTTAAGGTCCCTTCCTAGAGGCTGACAGCATTGTGACATTCATGTTTTTGTATTTTTAGTTAGGAACACATCTCTTCCTCATTTAAAGGGTGTGATGCATTGGCTGCTTCCTGGACAAGACAAAGGAATCATTCTTTGCTTTGTTTGCTAAAGCGACAACACCATAAATCTCACTGTAATGGCGAGGTAAAGCATAAACATATCCACATCATTGTGTGTTACAGCAAGTGGCTGTTGGTGTGGGTTGGTTGTCCATTGCACCAGCCCACAGACAGCCTCACCGTAGTGTGGGTGTGTATGAATACCTGCAATTAGGGTGACATTTACAAAGTTCTCCAAAACCACAAAAACTTACCCATACAAATAATGGCCATCAGAATCCCTACTCAAAGATGTCAAGTATCAAACTCTGGAATACTTTTACTGGATTGAAATAGATTTTTTAACTCTCCGGTATATTAGGCAATTTATATGGCTGCAAATAAAAAATGAATTGAACTGTTATCAGAAATGTTTAATGAAATTCAGTCTCAGCCAATTCTGCTGATGACATGTGTATTGTTTAATAGAAGGACAAAGGAAAATGTTTGAACATACAATAAAATGATTTGCTGCATTTAGTACCCTTCAGAGCATAAATAATATGCTACCTGCTGAGTGACCACTGGCTGAAAGCCATCACACAACAGCAAAAGGCTGGCAGCAGAACATCTAACAAATACCAAAGTCCTGTGTTAAACAAGTCCAAAAATTCACTGCTGGTATACTGAATATATAAGGAAGTAAAATCATAGTACATTGATATAATATTCCATGGTATTTACCTTGTACTTCAAGGTAGTTCAAGGAGTATTACCATGGCAAGTGACCAATACCATGGTATTCCATGGTACGATTCAACCAAAGAAAGATTAAATATTCTTCTGTGATGCCCCAGATATTTCAGGTAAAGGTTTATGGTATAGATAGATGATAGATAGATAGATAGATAGATAGATAGATAGATAGATAGATAGATAGATAGATAGATAGATAGATAGATAGATAGATAGATATTTTACATTATATTAATTTTATATTTTTTAAATAAAATATAGACTATACATTTTAATTATTTGTATATAGAGAAAATAGTATGTATAAACATCTTTATGTAGGCTATATACAGAAAAATAAGCGATTTTGAACAGAGAAGAGACTAAACACTTTCTACGACACTTACCAGAAAGGTTTGTGTTTTTTCTGAGAAGATCCTAGAATCTGGACCCGGCCGGATCACCTGTAGTTTATAACTGACAAAACTAACAATAAAACTCCACAAACTGAATGGTCCGAGGTCCGTTTTCTCAGAGCAGGAGGTAATTTCCATCTTCAAGCTCGGAGCATTCTGTCTTTAAGTATTTTTCTTGGACAACACATATAATTTGTATTTTCTCTCAGTGTAATATTGGTATTCCTGTCAGGAGTGACAGCTCTCGAAGGCTCTCGAGAAACGACTCTACGTGGCGTGAGACCCGCATGTACTTGTACTAGGAGTCTCGCGCTCTGTGCGCGTAACGAATACGTGACTGTAATGGCACTGAGTGTCGCGCGGACTAAAACTACGCGTTTTGATTGCTGCTGCTGCGCGATGGGTGAGAGACGGTGTGGTTGTGTAACTTTTCATTCCTTCCGCAGGTTTATTGTGCGATGTAGCCTACACATTATTATTCATAGTCTACGGGAAATGTAAATGCGAATTTCACTAATCAGTCGTTGGGCTACGCAAAAATAAATATCCACAATAAAAATGTAATATAATAATTCATAATAAATGATAATTACTGGGTTGATTTTACATTTTATAGATTATGAATTAGCCAATAAGATTGGCCAGACGTGAGAAAGAGTCTGAATTGTCAGATGACGGTAAAATGCTGACTCAACGTCTTACTCAGCTTTGACCATTGGTGACATAAAACATTCGTCATAAGACATTTAATACAATTCGAAACAAAAAAGCTTAAATAATAAATAAATAATGTTTCTTATTATTTTAGAGTCATGTTTAATTGCTCGTATGTTTAATGTCTAAATGTATACCGGTATATATAAAAACAGAAATAAAAGGATATATTTGCTATCAACATATAATAAATCACATATTATAATTATATAGATTATAATCTTGTCAGAAAAGTGCTCAAACCATAGTGTTTTTTTATGGTAAAAAAAAAATTCTTACAGATTTTTTAAGAAACTGCTCTGGTGTTATAAAGCCAACAATCAAAATAATAGACTATGCACATTGCTCATCTTACTAAGAAAAATAACAATACTTCCAAAAATGCCAAATCATGAGTTGCCAGTTGTTCCTTAAATCTACTAGGCCTGAGCAGAATCCATTTTGAACACACAGAGAGAGGAATGAATCTGGCACGTTTGTAAGGTGCTGTATATCTGTTTAGCAGCGGTTTCTTACAGCACACTTGGAAAAACTAAATCTAACTAAATTAAAAGCTTATTACATTTCTTTCCACACATATAGTTGGAAGCAGCAGCTTCAATACATTAACATCAATCTTTAAAATCTCACCTGCTAGTTATGCACATCAAAGTGTCCTACTTAGCACTAATTACTTGTGTATATGAAAAATACAGCCACAAAGAAATGTTTAAAACAGTCATTTATTTCTCAAAATCATACAAAGCATATGAATAACGTTAACATAGTGTGGTCAGTCACATACATAAAAATCGGTGAGCACAGAGACAACTTGAAAAAAGGTCAAACAGGAGCTATACTGGTCAATTTGACAGCCTCTGATTGGCCAGCTGGGCTGATGAGTGTATGTCCCTGTGTTCCAGAAGGACAGTGGGAGGATCAGCTGGTTCTCATGCCGTCCCTGCTGAGATATCTCCCTGGGTCTGGATTATTTGTTACCACGGTGGCGACATGGGCTGCGGGTTCTGCAAATACGACATCACGACTGCCGATATGGACAGCCTGCAGGAATGAATACATGTTTAATTTGCCATACAATCCCAGAAGCATAACATTTGAGAAATTCTTCAGGTAGACTAAACGTTAACATTGATCAATTAAAAAAAAAAAAACAACAACACTGGAATTAATTATTAGAATGACAAATGAGCATAAGCAACTCACATGAAGCTGCTCATCATTTGTTTAGTGTCTTCTGAGCTTCGTGAATTGGCAAAACTGATGAACGAGCAATACACTGCAATCCATGCACACCATTTAAGCTGCCAAAATACAGAAATGAAACACAATTTGACATTACATAACTACTGAGAATCATTCTGCTCATGTTTTAATCACAAACAGTGAGTATTCATGAAGTAAACAGCAGCTTTAACTGTAAACAGGAGATTTTGTAGATGAGAATGAGGTCACCTTGAGCATCAGGCCACACATACTGAAGATCATGCCGAGGAGGTTCATGTAATCCGGTGTAGGATCTTCCAATGTCGGATTCGTTTCAGTATTGGGAGGCTTGTAGCTGTAAAACAAACACAATATGCCTCGACTATTAATAGTCTATGCTATTAATACTGTCTATCATTTATCCAGCATCGATTTCATATAAAATACACAGCACACAAATATCACATGATTTCATCAGAGATAGCCATAAAGACATACAGTATCTAGGTAAACAAACCGAAATAAATGAAGCATTAGATAATAACATAAATTCGCAACGATAACGATACAATTGCTGTCAGTAATAACTTAGCACTACTTAACATTATTGAAATAATAATAGTAAAACTTAACAAGTAACATTAATAAAATGACTATTTAATTTTAAGTATATTATTAGGTAAAACCCATACATCTATATTCAGTGAAAATCTGGTTTAATCTCTACTAATCATTAGCCGAACTGCGGCTAACAGTGATGCTAACGAGAGCCAATCACACCTCTCATCATAGTAAATTAAACAATTGTTAAACAAGGACATACTACTCACCGAAATATCTTAATCGGCCGTCTTGGGTCTGCCATGTTGTTTAGGGTCATATTTTAAAATCCTAATAAAATGAAAACTTCTTTGAGGGGTTTAAGATCAGCACGTCAGCGAACAGCTGACCTGTGATTTTCTACTACGCCTCACTGTGTTGTATGTAAAACTGTATGTGGCGCACTAGCCCCCTCTGCCGGTGAGGAGTGTTAATGTGGCTAAGTGTGTGGAAAATTCAGATAACAGTGGTAACAATTTATTTCAGACTAAAAAAATGATGTATAGGCAAGTCATTATTAAAATGCATATACTGTTAAGAAATAGTGGTAAATGTAATTGCCACAATTAATCAATTCTAAATTTCAGTCTATTAAAGAAGCATATTGCATATGTTTTGCATTCCATGATACACAATTATCAAACGTTTTTAATATTTTTCATATTAAGATAAATGCATATGTACAAGAACGCAAGAACCATTCAAACATACGCACCATTTCATTTTATTTCTTTTCAGAAGATAAAATACAAAAAACACCTTATATTAACTAGACTATATACCTTATATACTAGACAGCAATTTGTTGACTTTTAAATTCAATGACATTTTACTTGTTTCTTAGTCTTGTAAAGCCTCAAAGATGTTTTTTTAATCCCTTGTGCCCCATAAAATGTCTTGCAGTTGATGCTATTTATTCACAGCTGTTCATAAGGATGTTGAACTGTAAGGAGTCATTGTTCTTCTGACAGTATTTGCCTTTATGAGTCCTTCTCTTGTAAAGCCGCAGAATTCATCTCAAAGAGTTCAACATCCCTCTCTGATTCCGTGGACACTGTGTGCCTTTAATAAATAAATAAATGATCAATATTCCACATTGTGATCTTATATCAAGATGCAGTATTATGGAATTTAATATTTGTTGTTGTGGTATTTTGTGTGATTCAGCAAAAAGCAATTTTGGCATCCTTATATACTGGATATATGACCTATACTATACCTCCCCTCCTCTATATCCAGAATGTTCTCTGGAAGCTGAACATTGGTGGTCTCAGGTAGCAGGAAGACCACACATCCGCTGAAAACTGCAGTGGCAGCAAACACTAGAGGCGGTGCAAAGCCCCACATGTCCTCCAATAATATGACCAGGGGGGCGAGCGCACCTCCGAAGCGCGCTATAAAAGAGGTGTAGCCCAAGCCGCACTGTCTATGAAAGATACAGAGAAGCAGAGTGAGTTGCTTCATTCCAAAGACAAGAGGTAGCTCATAAATATGGATTAAATCAGGGGTTTTCAAATGGGGTCCAGGGACCCGCAGGGGGCCGCATGGGAGTGACTGGGAGTCCGTGGAAAAGGAAAATCAATAATAATTTTTTTAAAAGTACAAGGGATGGAAAAAGGAACAGGTGTGTGTAATGAGTTGCTATGGAAACAAACAAGGGTAACTATGGGAACAAATGAGGCAGCAATGAAAACTGTCTCATTTCAAAGGCTGCATCTTCCGGAGGCTACATTTGTCAGCCGTTTACGTCATCAAGGATGTCTCATTTCAGAAAAAGTAACTATCATAACATTGACCATTATTCCTTGTGAAGCATAAGTTGTTGCATTTTCATTAGGACTTTGGGATGTAATGTTTACTTTTAAGAAATGAGACATCACTGATGACATAAGCACCTGACAAATGCGACCTCCAGAGGACGCAGCCTTCGAAATGAGACACAACTAAATAAAACAGGAACTAATCACAGGAAGTCAAGAGTCCTTAAACAAAAGACAATGGAAATAAGACATAAATTGTAACAGAAATAATCTAACAAATTAATTTTAGATTTATAATCTTAACTTTTCAGTGTATAAATTTGGGTGTTTATAAAAAGATTGACATCTTTAAAATTGTAGAATGAGGGTCCCTCACATGAGCATGATCATATTCGGGGATCTGTGGCATATGAAAAATTGAAAACCCTTGGCAATAACATTTGATCTAAAATAACATTTTAAATATTATTTTATCTAATACTTTAAAATACCGGAGTACTGTAGGGTAGAGCTCAGATGTGTACAAGAAGGCAATGGTAAAGGCTGCTTCTGAGAATCCCTTCCCAATAACTGCAATTCCTGTACGCACAACAGCCAACTCTGCAGATGAAATAGCACAATTCTTCAGTAATTCATATATCCACCATCAAATATGGTGAATAGGTCAAAGATAAAGAAGTAGCATGATAAAGAATGAGGGAATACCTGTTGGGATTATACTGTTTAGTCCAATCAGAGCTCCTGCTATAATGAGAGACCACGCCTGGCCGTTTCTCCGTCCAATCCAATCCAGAGTGAAGTAGGTCCCAACCTTAGCTGGGACTTCAATGACTCCATAGACAAACTGCGTGAGATAGATGTTCAGACCAAACCCAGTGATGTTGAAGCTGATGCCATAGTAGGTAAAAGCAACTGCAAACCTGTCAATTCAAATAAAGATGGTTGATTTATAAAATAAAAAAAGCTATTGACTTTTATATCACAATGGAGAAAAAAAAGGTCCTCACATACCAGAAAATCCCTGACAAAAGCACAATCTTCCTCAGTTTCGGTGTCCTCACTAGATCAAGGTAGGAATGATCCTTGTCAGAGACCTCGGAAATGGTGATTTTATTTAAGGTCTATAGTATATAGATGACAATGAGATGTTTTATTTAGTTTTTAATGAAGAGATAAAAGACGTGCTCAAAAACGGTTATAAAAAAAATGAAAGCTCGGCTAGGTGTGTTTACCTCAGTTTCTAGTATATGAGTGTACTTTCCATTCATCTTAGCACACTGAGTGAGATACTTCTGTGCCTCTTCTACCCTGCCTTTGGCCAGCAGCCATCTTGCTGACTCAGGAATCCACCTTTTGAGGAGAATTGCAAAAGAGAAAAATAGTCTTGCAGTCATGATGCACATTTAGAGGCCTAAAAAGATGTGGACAAATCGGACAACATTTTCCTCCTTTTTAATTGTTTGCATTTCAAATCCCACCATTTTTTTCTGGTCCAATAACCCGATATTCTTTCACTTGCAGTTCCACCACTCACCACCAGACAATTATGCCAACAAGGCAGGGTGATGTCACTACCAGGATGAGGTGGCGCCAGTCCCTGATGAGATACGCCAGAAGAGCCAGTAGCATGTTCCCTACACTCCATCCGAGACTGATGATGGTACCTGTAAATGTGCGATGTTTAACGTCTGTCCACTCAACACCTGCAGAGTGAGTAGAGTTCATGTTAGTTAGTGAGTTCATGTTAGTGAAAACAATACTGTGAATAATCTGGTAGAGTTTTGACAGGGATCATTTCAGAAAATGTCTTTTTTTCTAAGCAACATGATACTTTCTCAATCTATTTTACTTCCAGAAACGAAAATACTTTTTAATTAGCAAGGATGCATCAAATTGATAAAAAGTGAAAGTAAGACAAATATAATGTCGCAAAAGATTTCTATTTTGAATAAATGCTGTTCTTTTGAACTTTCTATTTATCAAAGAAAATCCAGAAAAATATTAAGCAGCACTACTGTTTTCAATATTAATAATAAGAAATCTTTCTTGCACATGATTACTCCAGTCTTCACAGTGTCAGATGATCATTCAGAAATAATTATAATGCACTCTAAAAAAAATGCTGAGTTGTTTCAACCCATGTTTGGGTCAAATATGAACAAATCCAAATGTTGGGTTTAAAAATGTAATAGAAATGGTTTAAACCAACAGTTGGGTTTGTCCATATTTGACCCAAACATGGGTTGAAACAACTCAGCATATTTATATATTTTAGTGCATTAGAATGATTTCTGAAGGATCATGTGACACTGAATACTGGGTAATGATGCTGAAAATTAAGATTTGCCATCACATGAATAAATTACGTTTTAAAAAATATTTAAATAGAAAAAACGTTATTTAAGTTGTTATAATATGACTGTATAAATAAATGCAGCCTTGGTGAGCACAAGAGACTTCTTTTAAAAAATAAAATCTTACCAACCCCAAACTTTGGAATGGTAGTGTATATACATTTATATACATTGCACAACATGCACTGATGAACAATTCACAAGAAAGTAAATATGATCAGTTTTGATCATGTTGACTAGAGAGATTGAAGATTAAAGAAATTATAAATTGATAGATACACAGGGCCACTGTGGTGATGGACATCCCGGTCAAGGCAAGTCCGCACAAGGTTCTTGCTATGGCGAACATCACGTAAGATGTAGAAAAAGCCTCCACAATTCCAAAAATAGCACTGACCACAAAGGAAACCTGAATCATTGGCTTACGACCAAACCTGTGGAGGGATTTGAAAGACATATTTAACCAAACAGGATATTAGACCATGTCATGAAAATCACATGGGAAATGTCTCTTGCTCTTTACACAAATAGCCCGAGGTAAGCAGTTTTAGATGTGGGTTTAACTGTGACGTTCTGTGACAAACTAAGAATGACTATGAACATGTATAAATCAGATATGCAGAACAAATCCAGGGGAATTCATCATTTTTCAAAAAGACACTTTATTGTAGTAAAATCATGTGACCAACTTTGAGCCTAAGGAAACTCGGATAAAATATAGTAGAAAATAATTGGTCATAGAAAAAATAGCATTGAACGAATTATTCTAAAACATAATATTGATAAAAAAGAACATACTTGTCTGCCAACTGGCCAAACACAACAGCACCGATTGTCACTCCAATGAAGAAAAATGTGGCAAGGGCTTGGTTTAGCTTTTTGTCGTCACATACCAGGTCCCACTGGAAAAAGAGAGAAAAAACACATCTTGATAAAGTCCTTGTAGATATCTTATGATGTCTTTGTTAGAGAACATACGGATGAAATAAAGTCCATGAACAGCATGAAAATGAATTAATACATTTTCATCTACATAAACAGAGCCGTGATTCTCAACTAGGGGGTCTGAAGATGGCTTACAATGATTTATGACAAAACATGCTTTAAAATAAGCTAGAACTGCTAAATATCAAGTTGCAAACTGGAATCGTATTTCTTATTTTAAATAATTCCCTCAACAACTCATATTTATCAAAGAACCAGGCTTGGAAAACCACAACATATTGCATTTTCAGTGTGAATTCTAGACCTGGAAAAGTCCTGGAAATTTCTATAATGAATAGGAATTATTCTAGTTATGCCAAACTAGAAATGAAAATTTGTGAGTAAAATCCCCATAATCACGAAAGTATAGAGAAGAAAACATTTAAATTCATTGGTAATGAAAAGTGTAAACCATGAAGAACATAGTTATTGAAATTTATGGAATTATAGATTTAATTGTTTTAACTATTAATAATTATTTTGTTCAATTATTTTAATATATTACCACTCTTAGTTTAAGTAAATAGAAAAGTGTAAAAATGAGCAGCTTTGTCATTACATCAGAATTACAATATATATATTGGGGGCTTTCTAATTTTGTCTTTAGGGCCAACTGAAATAGAGGAAAGTGCCTTGTATATTCGTACCTCTGTAGCGGTTGTTGAGGTGAACTGTGAGCGGTCATATGCCCATCCGTGCTGGCATGGCACCGACACATTTGATCGGTTTCCATACAGTAGGGACAGGTCATCATTAGGGTTAAAGTCCAAGGGAAGAGGGTACATCTTGCAGGAGCTGTAAGAGCCATCTGCATTACGTGGGATGCCAAAAGCCAGAATCTGTGCCGATTCACTGTCCTTCTCTGTGCCACCTGTGTACCGGCCGTCCAAGTGAGGCAGGGCGCAGTGGTGTGATGGCACACCTGAGATGAAGTTGTGGAGCAGGAAATGCAGTGGAAGGATCACCCGTGGGAGCCACAGGATGTATAGAACCAGAAACTGGAACTTGTTGAAGCCACCAATTTCTTGAAGGATGTCCTCAAACCTCATAGCTGAAAGTTAGATAAGCTACCAAGTAGATATGATATCCGTTTGTTTCTTTTGCGAATGCTCGTTCTACTCACCCATCAGAATCGAGAACTTCTCAATAAATTTGCTCTTTTCTAGAGACACACTTGGTTTGGTGTGAAAGGCGAGTGTAGGGTAGTCTGAGGAGATGAGCAGTGCTGAATTGCTATGTTATCATAATACTGTTCCCTGTCATGCTTTTAATGGGCCTGATTAGACACAAGAAGGTCTTTGTCTTGGTAAGCTCAAGAAAAAGAAGAATCCCAGGCCTTAAAAGTTCACTATCCCTCACCTGACTAGCCGGAGAGAGGAAAAGGAAAATACATTAGTTCCACAAAAAAGCACATTATATACGGTGATTATACGGTGAAGTAAATACCACAGTAAATTTTAAATTAGTACTCAATTTAAAATTGTAGGAATTAAAGCGTAAATATCAGCATTGTAGCATTTTTCACTGTTTTCCATCCATATTTACACTGTTTTGTCATTGCTTTTGTTGTTAGGTTTAGTAACTTGCTGTTTTGTGTCATCTGGAGTTCATTTTACTCAAAATGACACAATCATACTCAAAAATGATCCAACGAATGTTACCGTTATTGTGTATTGTGCACCAAGTATTGAGGTCTCATGTGTTTGGCTGGGTACCACTTTTTAATATGTAGATATGTTGTCCACACAATATCTACTGTATTGTTTACTTAAATATTATAAGGAAAGTATATATTTTAGAAGCATAGCTTTATTTAGAGTTATATTGATGGAGTTAAATTTATATGAAACTGAGTATTGCAAGGTAAGCTTCAACTGAGTAGAAATGATTACTCATTAAACTTTAATTGGCCAAGTTGAAATCACTTATTTTCTTAATTATACTTAATTTTTTTAACTTTATTCCAAATTTGAGAGTTACTTAAAAAGATCTGTGTGCAAAAATGAAGTCTGTATATTTACAATGTGTAACAAAAGTGAGTTGACTGAATTTGTTTTTCGTAAATCCGATGTACCTGCAAAAACGGAAATGTTTTCAATGACTGGGAAGAACGTGGAATGTGTCAAAAACAACAACATAACACGACTAAGACTTGATCATTTTATGCTCCTTGTTCCAACAGAAATCTCACTTAACATCTCACCATTGAAATAAGAGCAAAAGAGGTGAAAATTGTTCATTTAGAAATAATCCGTATTGACAATTATTAATAATGTGTGATTTCTGCCATGCTTAGAAAATGAGATAACTCAGTGTAGAACCCACAATATATTCCTTTAAGAAAAACTAAAACCCAAATACTTTACCATTTCCTTTGCCTGATAAAAATAAAGAGGTCTCTGGAAGAAATACTGAAAAGAATATATACAAGCATACAGCAGTATCATCAAACACTTGTAACAAGCTAAAGACAAGGCATGCCCATCATCACAAGGTTTACAAAGAGGGCCGAGCTGCAGACCAGAGGACATTTGTGCATTTGTCCTTGGATATGTGGCAGATTTTACAATGTTCTGTGTGTCTGGTGGTTTATAATAATTTGTGCTGCCTAAATACACATAATATTCTGTATGATTGATTTAGATGTTGTAAATAATTATACATTATTATTGTGTGTCAAGGGTCAAAGACAACTTGGCATCTAACTAATAATAAAGTACACCTTCAAAAACGTATTGAATTAAATATGCACAACAGAACAACACATTTACAGTATAGCACCGATTAAGCTAAATGTGACATTTCCTCCATTATATTCCAAAAAACTTCCAGTAAAGTAAAAGTTCTACATTGTTTACCCTTATAGTACAACATAAAATTATTTGGTGCAGAATCCGAAATTAGAACTATAGCCATTCATAGATTAGGAAGAACATTAAATGAATTAAAAAGGTTAATTTTGGTCAATGGGGCCGAATACATGTTGAGGCAATATGTTCAAGTAATTGAGAAGAAACAATCCCAGTAAACAGCAGTCACAGTGTCTTATCTGGCTGCAGCTGTTTTGTTGCTTGTGCTTTTTTCCCTTTTCACGGGTACTGTGTTCTTCGAATGAGCAGAAGCTTTGGTTTGATTCCTTACAGGTGTATTGGTGGGTTGGTTTGGTGATGGTTTGGTGTCCTTTGCAGGACCACTGCAAGTAGTAGTCCTAGACTTCAGTGGGAGATCCACAGTGGTACGGAGGGCAAACGGCTGCTTACGAGATTCGCTAACTGCAGTTCGTAGGGGTAGCCTATGGGGCGAAGGACTAGCTATACGGGTTGAAGAAAAATTGCAGTTTGTGGTGCTTAAGCTGCGACGAGACGAAGCCGGAATACAGGAGAGAGGCATGCGATTGCTTCCACTTGGCTTGGTAGAACAAGATAATGTTGACTTTGATCTTGTGTGAAGTGGTGGAGCACTTGATCCTGATTGTGGTTGTACCTTTGACCTAAGGTGAATAAAACAAAATACAATTTAATTTACCATACTCATACTTTTGGTATGCTGTCAACTGGATTGTGTAAAATACTGAATGAAAGAAATGTCTCCCATTAAATCCTTAAGTGTGAATTTAAATGTTCTTCATCCTATTTGAAAACTGAATTGGAATTTGAGTTGGAGTTGCAATCCAAAGAAATTCAAATTCAATGCATTCTCAATTTTATTCTAAATGGTGCACAACCTTGGCTGTCAAACATGTTTGAAGTGAACTTACCCATTGCTTGCCTTTTGTTCTAATTTTTCATTTCCAGCTTCAGGTTGGATAACAGGAGCCACTACTACTAGTTTAGTTGAAGGCTTTCTTATTGGGGTAACTGGCCGTGGGATCCTGCTGTGCCACTCTGCTTGGTACTTTTCCTCAGCCTTCTTCTTGCGTTTCTTGACAGAATCATCAGATACGTGAATATCTTCCTCTGAGCCTGCAGTAGAAAGAGTCTCTGAAGGTCTCTTGGGCTCGTCTCCAGAAGATACTGAGGATGAAGTCCTGGAATTTAGTCTCATCCAGCGGCCCTGACGTTGTCTTTCTACAGCTTGACGGGCCAGGTCTTGCTCCATGGCTCTTCTACGCAGTCGCTCTTTGGTGGGCAAGGATTGTTCAGATCCTGGCTCTTCTTCTGGGACTAGGATAGGAATTCGACTTTTGCTTCTTGGCTGTGGATGTTTAGAAACACATCCAGGTACTGTGTTCTCCTCTTGATAATCCTTTTTTAGTTGTTTATCCTGTTTGGATTCAGTTGATGAACCTTGATGGATGGGTTCCCTAGACTCTAAGAGTAGAGGAACCACAAGACCTTCCCATTTTTTAGCAGTCTCATTTGGCAAAACCCCGTGCAGAACATTGAGTACCCGAGGTTCCTCTGTAAGAGTCTGAGAGGTCACTTCAGACTGCACACACGCTGCAACTCCTCCTGGCTCTTGAGAAAGGACTGACTTGTCCTTTATCCGCTTGGATTGTGATTTGCCTTCAACCTCCTCTAAAACTTCAAGAACCTGTGCACCACTAGAAGACATGACATTGAGATGGGTTGTCTCTGCAATGTGTACAAAAGTTCGCTCCACTTTGGAGAAAGGGGGTGATGCAATTGAGGCTGAGGCCACCAAAGCTGTTGAGACAGTTACCACCAGTTTAGATGTTTGTATGGATGGGTCAACACTAATTGCATCAGGTTGCCTTGCATCTGAAGACCTCTCTGCCTGCTTTATGTCCTCCTGGACTTGTCCCTCTAGTCGACCAACTTCATCCAATTGCTCATTTTGAGGGGCATCAGATCCCGCCACAGCTTGATCCACATCCATCGAATTTATAACATTGGGAGACTTCTTTGTGTCTCCTGGTGAAAACAAAACAAGGGTGTTCGAGACGTCCTCTTGGTCAGGATCTACTTCAGCAACAGAACCCGGTTCTTTTGGATCCTTTTGCGGATCATCGGCCACTAAGGTGGAAGGAGCCCCATCTTGACTACGTTCAGTGCTCTTTTCGCTTGCACCACTACTAGATTCACTCTTCGTGACATCGTCATCTCTGGGTCCCTCATCTTGTGTTTCAGGCGGTGTGGCTGTGAAGGCCCGTCGCTGGTGTAGGCTTCCTGTAAGCATGACGGTGAGGAAATCAGCTCTCTTAGCCTGCAGTTTAGGAAGGATATGAAACATCTCCTTCTCAGAGGATGGGGATTTAGTCCTGTAGTCAGTAGGTGACAATAGAGGCTCACTCGGGGTTGGGCCCTAAAGGATAACATAAAAATGCTAAAGTTACAATACTGCCATATTGTTAAGGCAGTGTATGAAAAATTATGAGAAACAACAAGATCCTGTTCAGTGAGATATTCCTGGAAAACACTTTCCAGCAACACATACTTGCTGTATATGAGGACATACTGTACTTCATAATTGAGTTTACACATACTTTTTCTATTCGTTTATTAATTTCTAATAGATAAAATCATGGCTATACATTATACAACCACACAATACAACTATTTTTTTCAAAGACTTTAATTATGTTTAAATTGTACACAAGCTTTTTAAGATTGTCTAGATTACATACATAAAAAAGGCACAAAAATGTGTTAAAGAATTTTCCATTTTACAGCAGCCAGTCATATTTTGCTTTTTTTTTTCAAGTGTATCCAACATACAGGTTTTCTATACAATACATACAGACTAAAACCAACCAGATAACATGCTTTTATGTATACAGTATTGATTTAATTTCTCTTTCTTAGATATATATGTACAATTATCCTATCATTTAAAAAAAGTTTAAAATACATGCTTAACTTGGAAATATTACAAGCATACTGTACAGTGATATTGTGATAAAAAAAAGGTAATATGCTTATTGTACACCAATCTAACAGATCACAGCCCATTTACATTACATAGCAATACCAGACTGTCATTGTAAATAAAATCTTTGTCTTAAATTACTTGCCTGGTTACATAAAAAGTTAAATAAAACCTTCTGCAACTTATTTTTGCACTGTTATTTAACAGCACACACTTTTAAATTAGGACTGTTACCATTGACACAGTTGTTTTTAATTGCAAATATACTGAATACATTAAATATTGACAACAGTCAGTGCTTGTATCTGCTCCTTAAAGAGGTTGTACTGTGTACTTTGTTGCTCTTCAGCTGTGTATCAGTGTCAACATAGTAGAGTTCATTGTAGTTCAAGTGAAGCTTCTCACAACACCAAGTTAAGATTATCGCTCCCTGCAGACATGATTAAGCTCCAAACGTCCTTGATCCATCACATCTCACTATATACATTATATAGAATGACCCTGCAATCAACAATATATCATACAACATGCACATTACAGCTATGATACAGCATTTTCCTCCATTCTAAAGGTGTTATTGTGACAAAGGCATTGTGTATAGGCATAAAGTAAAACCATCAAAAACTCATAGTGGGATGTGATAGTCTAAATTAATTTCGTTTTGGTACTTCAGAGCATCACACGCAGATGTTCAAGTAGAAATAAAATAAAAGGCCTTCGAAAATGTTGTAAACAGTACTTAAACTAAAAGAAAATCTTTTACAAAAACATATTTGTCATGCTAACATTTTTTAATGCTAGATGCATTTTAAATCAAATGTTTAGTCTTTAATTCAAATGTATTTGTCAATTAAATATTTTGAATATTATCAAATTAATATTTTGTTTTAAAAAAAGACAAAGGAATTTGCTCTGTTGATCACTTATGTAAATCAATAACCAATATACAATTCATGGAAACATAAAGGCATAACATAAGCCATTCAAAATTGTCTTAGTTTCACTTGCTTTCATGGACCAACTTCATTTGTTAGTCATGCAAAAATAAGGTTTTGAACTGCACTGTCCTTCCCAGTCAACAGACCTGGACAGTCTCAACAATAACGACTTTTCTTGCACCGTTAACGTCGGTGCCATTACTGTAAAATTACAGCTAAACATATTGATGTAATCCAGGCAAAAGCAAATGTGCAAAATAAGTGCAAGAGTTAGCAGCCTGTTTGGGTATAACAGTACATTCATGTGAGAAGCCATGACTGTGACAGTACCAGAAACATATACAGAAACCAAGTCATTTTTGAAATGTATAATTTCTGTTCTAATACAATTTCAATATTCACTGACTGAAGATGCAAAATTCAGAATATGTAATCATATAAAGGTGCAGTACATACTACAAAACTGACCTAAGTGGTATGCTTGAGTGAACAAACAACAGATTTTCAAATACACTTTTTCTGAATTCCCATGTTTCTAATATGTTTAAAAACACTTCTTTTGCAACAAAAAAGCGGTTTAATTTTTAGTCGAGTCGTTTTAAAAAATATAATTAAAAAAATTAATTTAAGAAAATCTAGCGAAAGTAATGGTTTTCTAAACAATTAATGACCATATCATTTTTCTTTCCTGACAAAAGTAAAGTATAAATACAATTTCCATCAACTTTCACAATCCATGCATGCATCTTAAGTTATATTGCCAAAAGATCTCTGCCTGCTCCAACAATAACACTGCAAGAGCCATTTCACTTTCAAGCTTAGGTTGTTTAAAACAACTTAAGCGACCAACATCCATAAAATGAAGTTTATTCAACAAAGGTGCTATTTAATCACTAAATGTCTAATGTACATAATATTTTCTAGAATATGCCCTTATTGTCAATTCTTTTTTTCAGTATAAACTCTAGTGGATTTTAATTGAGAAAATGACAATCTTGTACCGCTCAATTCAAAATCACCATTCACATCTTATTGCAATCAATTACATCGCCAAGGAAACAGCTATGGCTCCAATTCGGTGTCTTTTCTAAAGTGCAATAGTGAGAACAGTACACTAAAGACCCTACAGCAGTCTCTCACACATACATTTGCTACTTAATAACATACAACACAAAACTGTGCATCCAACCCAAGACTAACTAGGAGGTATTTAATGAGATATAATGCATACACAGTGCATTCAAAGCTCTATGCACATAAATATATGATTAAATAAGATATGGAAGCTTTTATCTACACACCTTCCTAAATACACACACACACACCAAAAAAATATGCTATTTAATGGAAACTGCTTTCATGGGTATATATATATATATATATATATATATATATATATATATATATATATACATATATATACAGTATATGTCTATAAATTATTATTATTTTTGCTTAATTTATGGCTATACTCATTTTAATCAGTGGCAGAGAAACCAAAATGCGCGCTGTTCTTTCATTTCCTGTATGACTGACGCAACAGCCGACTCATTTATCTCATATTTCGTTTGTAAAAGATAACCAGACTCCAGCATGCCACTTCATTGGTTATAAAAGCATAGACATATTATTCCCTTTCGCTCCTATGGTTCCATTTTACATTGAAAACACTTTCATTCAACTTGCATAACATCTCCTTTGTGAGGCAAAAGCACCTTTAGAGCACAGAAGAAAAAAAATAATGTGTAAAATTGAAAGCCTGTGTAGGTAAGGAACATGGTGTACTATGGATGATGGCTTAGAACGTGTTTGATCATTTAAATTATAATCCTAAAAATATTGAAAGACGAAAAAAAAAAAAGATTTTCATGTTTCTTTGCATGGAAGACAATGAAATAACTTGCATATTAAAGGCAGCGGTATGTTTCAGGTTGACCACAGCTGCAAATGCAACACATGCAACTGAGGTACACGAATAGCCACTGCAGATAATGAATTTTGGCTATTAATATCTTTATTAGTCGCTATATCTATTGTGATTTTTTACTCACAGAGTGATAAAAATGACTAAAGCGTTTGTTCATAACAAGCAGAAAGTGCGAGATATGAACAGCGTGTGTAAAAGCATGGCATTCCCTTTAACACATCGTTACCTTCTTACATCCTTCTACAGTTTATTGCATCAGAAAAGACTTCGTCTTTCCCAAAAAATCATCCTTTAAAAAAAAAACTAAAGTCTTTCACATCGGTGTGTGGGAAGAGACTACATCAGCTTTCCTCAGCTGTTTTTGTTCATCAGTTTGGCCAGCATCTGCTGGATCTGCACGCGGGACACGTTGAGCATGGAGTGCCTGCTGCGTGGACTTCCAGGCGGCTGCAGGGGAGCGTGACGCCTCGAGCCCGATCGGAGGTTACCGTGAGCTGGGCTGCTCTCGGCCGACCGGCTGCGCTGAATGAAGGATCCTCCGGCGTGAGGGTACTGTTCAGTCTCCAACGTCGAGGACGAGAAGACGTAGGAGGCGAGACGTCGCAGCTGGTTGGAGCGTGGGCCCGTGTGAGGCCTGTCATCATCCAGCTGAAATAAAACGAGAAAGAGCAAGCGTTGAAATTCACGAGCTTAACAGAGGATTTGTATTTGTAACATTTAAGGCATCTCCCCAGTCGCATGCAGTGAGGAGAACGCCAGACACTCAGAGGAAAGAGAGGAACGGGCTCTCTTTACACAGACCTACAATGGGTTGCCTGGAAACAAGTTTTCACAAGAGACAAAGCTAAAGGGATAGCTATGTTTTTTTCTTTTTGGTTGGGCAGCCAACATTGAGAGCCTCTATTCCACAGAGGCTATTCGTCTGATGCAGATCCACCTCTCAAAAATGTGCCACATGTGACCATGTATAAGACAATGAGCAGAGAGATTCCAGACAAAAAAAGTACTTTAACCATTTTACCGATCGGTATCATCACACCGTCGTTGTAAATGCGGACAACTTAAGAAAAATGAATGGTCAGGCATACAAACACAAACACACATGGATAAAAATGGGTAAATGTGGATAAAATGATGACAAACAGAATTCAAATAAGAAAAAACAATGAGCAAGTTCATCAAACAGGTACAAAAGGGACTAGCCTAAACTGTGCTTACCGCAAACACCTCTTTCACTCTTCTTTTGTGGCTCCAGCGGCAGCCTTGGTACTTTCTCCGTGGGTGAAATCAACGTGTCATACGTGACTTTGAGCGAAAGGCCGAGCAAAAGGCAGTGGGTATTTAAAAGGTGAAGACTGCTGGGAAAATGAGCATCCTCATCTGTTTTGATTTGAGGTTTTGGCTATCATACAAAAGAGACAATCCAGCAATCTCAGTTCAGCTTGAAAAGGCTGTGACTGTGTTTACAGCGAAACAATGTAAGGGGCAAGTTATTCTAAACAGAATTTAGAAAAATACCCCAGTTTTTTTTTCTCTGCTATATTTCCTCATGGGTAAATGAGAAGAATAAACTAGCAATAAACTAGCTTACTTTTAAGATGAACAAAACTGCTGGTCTACTATATGTCATATGGCTCACCCTAGTGGTAAAGAGCGTCTGAAATCTCACACATTTTGTTTTGGACTATGGGGGATGACAAACATTAAAATATGAAAATGAAAAACTTTAATGTGAATTAGTGCAGAATTTTACTGAATGGTTTATTGCTGAGCGTCCTAAAAAGACAAACAACAGTCAGAGTTGAAAAAATGTGTTGAAACGCTCAGCAGTAGACCCCTCATTTTGAACACAGTCAAAGACACAAACACAGAATTGAGGTTAAAAAAAAAAAAAAAAAAAAAAAAAAAAAAGTTTTTCTGAAGGACAAGAAATACGCTCACAGAGTTTTTTTTTTTTCTGAAAAACTGCTGAAAACAAACCGGATATTTCTGAAGATTTAAGAAATCATCTAGTAATTCTATCTGGAAAGGAAAAAAATAATAAAAAAGAAATTTGGGCCATGTACATACTGCAGCTACTTTTAATCCCATTCTGTTCATATTGAGTTCCGTTATCACAGGAGTGACAACCAAATTTAACAAGTAAAATGATTTCTAGAATATTGAATCGGATAGTTCAGCCAAAAAAAGAAAATTCTGTCATTATTTATTCATCCTCATGTTGTACCAAACCTGTATGATATTCTTTCTTCTGTGGAACATTAAAGACAATATTTTGAAGAATGTTGGTAACCATCCAGTTTTGGTTACCATTGACGTCCATTGTATGGACCAAAAAAAAAAAAGTTCCAGAAAAGAAACAAAGAAATACAGTTTTGAAAAGACATTAGGATGAGTAAATGACAGAATTTTAATTTTTGGGTGACCAATCCCTTTAAGGTTGCAGCAACTGAATTTTATTTAAATCCATACTGCGATTAGAACTAAACTGAGCAGCTAGTTAATGCAATGAAATCATATTAATGAGCATAAATGATTTCATAACAAATGGCACGGTTATCAGTCACTAACACTGTTTCTAATCCATGTTTCTAGTTTACAATCGCAGGGTGTGAAAAAAATCACTATGGTTACCTCCCTCCATATCACAAAACTGTAGTATGAAAGACTCCTTATTCTTTACATATGAAAATTATACCTGATCAAAGCTTTGTAGTGTGTACCTGACCTTAGAGCAGTTTGAATAACCCCTTAGTTACAGCTGAACTTCTACAAAAGTTCTCCAAAATATAAATCATGAACAAAGAAGAATCATTACATTGTAGCAAATCATGTGAAAACCAAATGTTTGATGGTCAGAAAAGAAGAGATGAGGCATGAGTCTGTGTGTCAGACAGTGAATTAAAGAGAGAGTGACAGATGGAGAGAGAAGAAAGGGAGAAAGAAATAGGCACACACCCTGTAAAAAGTGGAGACAATAGCACTGCCCCATCACAAAGCACTGGCTTTATATAGATTAAAGTTGGTTTTAAGACAGATATGCTATTTTAAAAATTGAAAAAGTGCTATAACGGGACCTAAGCACATGTCTCTGGAACCAGTATTTCATGTTCGCTCTTGGAACAAGTGGAAAGTGAACAAATTTCTAAAGGTACAAGAATTTCCTGAGGTCATTCTGTGTGGTGGTTGAAAAGATCAGGCGCCACATTTAAAACAAGATTGAAAGTGCTCCAGAGAGGATTATAGGTTGGTTTAGTTATATTTTTTACACAATTTATTACAAATAATTTACATACAGACACATTACTAGGGATGCACCGATATGAAAATTATGTCTGACACAATAACCGATAATTCTATATATTTGAAAGCAGATAACCGACACATTGGCCGATATCATTTTTGAGAGCCTGATTACAAAAACAAAAGTCTCACCATTAAAAGCCATGTCCCAGCACACAATTATAATGATGTTCTCTCATTATAATTTTATGTAGCCTATATGACAGACTTGTACTGCGCATGTTACACTCCTTTTTTGAAGTGATTGCAATCATATTTCAAGCAATTCAAAACCATCATGGTGAACAGAGCACATCTGAAGTGTCTCAGCTGGACAAGGAAATAATCCATTATTTACTGGCTTTAATATATGCGCAAATTTTTCTTATCGAGCAGATAACGATAACATTAAAAATGAACATGTATCGACCGTTACCGATATGGGCGATTTATCGTGCATCCCTACACATAACTGTCCAAAAATTTGGAATCAGTAAGAATATTTAATGTTTCAGTCTTTTTATGCTTTTAATTTAAACAAAAATACAGTAAAAACAGCTATATTGCTGTATATTGCAATATTTCTAGAGTTTTAAATAAATGTTTTCTATTTTAATAGATAGAAAACATTTCTCATAATCATCGATGTTGAAAACAGTTTTGCTGTTTAAAATTTTTGTAGAAACCATGATACTTTTTTTTCAGGACTCTTTGATGAACAAAGTTCAAAAGAACAGGATTTATTTTAAATAGAAATCTTTAATATTATCTTTACTGTCACTTTTGATCAATCTTTATCATATCTTTAAAAAAAAAATCTTACCGACTCCAAACGTTTGAATGGTAGTGCATATAAAAAACATTTTTGTACTGAATTTGTATACAATTTTTGTAAAACATAAATTAATTAATTTGTAATTAATATGTTTTTAAAATAATATAATTTTGAAAATATATGTTATTAATTTGAAAGCAGAGAAGTAACAAAATAGCAAGATGCAATATAATATAAAGAAATTACAGTATAGTGTTCCTGCCATCTTATCTGATATTTCACTATCATTTATTTCATTATTAGCTGATACAATCCAGTACTCAGCTGATATAAAGCTGGTTTGTGAATAAGCATCCTTTCTCCTGGACTAATTTTAAAATGATTATCCAAACAATTTTTCTTCAGCATCTCATAAGCTCGAAAACACCCACACCGCATCCAAAGAATGATACATGTAAAAAAAAAAAAAAAAAAGTGTCTGTAAACAAACAAATTATTATAGCGCTTCTAACTGGACCTCATGATTTCTTTACCACCATCAAACATTTTCAGCCTCACTCACCTTAAACCCACCAATGCACTCCATCTTTAGGCTAAGAATGTCAGTGCAGGTTAGTCAGGATAATCTTACCTGTCTCTGAGGTCCGTTGGATTCTGACTCTTTCCGCCGTGGCCGTCCGGAGGGCAGTGAGTGACAGGGGGACTGCACGGGGCTCTCCGCTGAGGTTGACTGGCCTTTCCCGCTCCTCCTGGACGCCTCCTCCTCCGTGAGGGGCAGCATGCCTCGTGTCGTCCGGTCACCGTGTGACGTCTTGGGCCTGACTGACGGATCTGTCCCTCTATGTCTCCGCCGCTCTTCTCCTTCCTCCAGAGGGCGTAATTCCTCCGGCTCCTCATCCGTGGTACCGGATGTGGTGGGTTCGGCTCCTGGGAGGTGGTGGAAGTCTCTGAGCTCTGTTTCTTTGTCTATGATAACCCACTCCTTGCTGTCAAAGTCCTCCTCTTCCGCGAGTGGGACGGAGCGGATGAAGGCATTGCTGTGGGCTTCCTGGTCCACTGATGCAGAGGCCTCATTACGACCACGGTCTCCGCGACAACCGTCGATGGACAGCATCTGAGCAGGCTGGGAGGAGTAAACATGCCGAGAAGGAGAACCCAGGATGTCCATTCGAGAGCTGAGAAAGGGATAAATAATGAATATATGATGCTAAATGACGCAAAGTATGAATGGGCAGTATGAGCACAATATTATATTTTATTACAGGAAGAATATATATATATATATACACACACACATATACACACATACATACATACATACATACATACATATAAATATATATATATATATATATATACACATACACACACACACGTTATTTTTGCTGGAAAATCGAAGAAAAAAATATTTCTTACGGTGGTATAAATATTTTTCCCTTAAATTTTCCAGAATATATACACGTTATCTATAAAAAATATATACACATGCTATTTTTGCAGGAAAATCAAAGAAAAAAAATGCTTACTCTACCGTAAAAAAAAATACAATTTTAAAATATTATAATTTAAAATATCTTATTGTGATATCAAAAATAAAATATTTTACTATATTTTAAAATGTAATTTATTCCTGTGATGACAAAGCTGAATTTTCAGCATCATTACTTCAGTCTTCAGTGTCACATGATCCTTCAGAAATCATTCAAAAATGCTGACTTAGTGCTCAAGAAACATTTTCTTATGAATATCACTGTTGAAAACAGCTTAATATTTTTGTGGAAACTGTGCTATTTTTTCAAATAGAAAACTTTTGTAACATTATAAATGTTTTACTGTCACTTTTTGTCAATTTAATACAATGCTGAATAAAAGTATACATTCCCAAACGTTTTAACAGTAGTGTATATAAAATAATCACGTTGTAATGACTTTATTTGAATAATGAAAATTTCATTATTCATTTAAATTTCATCAATGAAAATAACCTACTCATAATATTATTATCTCTTTACACATGGAACTCAATAGATGCAAAAACAGCATCACAAGATGTATTATGACTCAAAACAGTCAAGCTAATATTATAAAACAGATAGTTTATCTAACTTCTGACTGGTTTAGTCAATACAAAAATGTCGACCCACCGTTGTCCGTAACCATCCCGCCCATCAGCAGCAGATATGCGATCAGATTCAGGGCTGTTGACCCGTCGGTACCGGAGTGAGTGCACCTGCATACCCGGAGAGTCCAACCCTCCTCGTTGTGGCGACACAGGACACACACCCCGGCTACCATCTTCCTCTTGACCTCCCTGCAACATAAAATCAATGGAAATAAAATATTTAAAAAATTTCAAATGGATTATAATGTTTAATTTGGTTTTAAAATAAACTAAATTGCTTTTTAAAATATGATCATGAAAAGTATTTGATTGGATTATATTCATTGGATTGCTCTGCACCTTTCCGATGTTAATCCTGAGTTTGTTGCGATTAAAGTCTGTCTCCTCCCATCCATCTCGGTCAGTGGGTAACTGACTACCATCAGCTGGCCGGCCAGAGGGAATCGGAGGGGCGTTTTCCTGATCGCTTAGGTGCTCGTCCTGCACAACGTCATCTGTATTCTCCCTCTGAAGGTCACCAGGCATCTGGGTCACATTTATGACCCTAAAGGTTCAAGAAAAGATCACAATCAATAAATACAATCACAATCAAAATAAAGTTTACCCTGAATGACCTTAGAAAATGTTTTGG
This sequence comes from Meda fulgida, assembly GCA_030578275.1. Classification (NCBI taxonomy): domain Eukaryota; kingdom Metazoa; phylum Chordata; class Actinopteri; order Cypriniformes; family Leuciscidae; genus Meda; species Meda fulgida. The sequence continues at coordinate 8,244,009 of CM060626.1, forward strand.
GAAACCTACTTGGCTTTGTTTTAAAAAATCTGTTTATGACATGCTTCACCTTTATAGAGTCATTTTCTGTAAATATCACCCAGAGCTTTCAAGAAGAAGCATCAGAGGGGGGACTCCTTTAAAAGTCATCAGATGTTTCTCTATTTCATGGTAAAATGTTCTTCATGTCCTGGAGCATTACAACAACTCTGCCTTTCCAGAACTGCAATGGACTAAAATAAGTCAGTGACATTTCCATCAGAAGTGAGTGAACATGTAAACCTACTGAAAACAAACCACAATGTTCCAAGAAGCATTGGATGTTTGTGACAAATAAATCAGTTTGCAAAATGTATCAGTATGCAAATAACAGTAATTAAGAAAAAAAAATAAGACAACACATTAAAGCTTGTCCCTTGTTTTTTCAGTTGTTTGAGTATTTCAGACGTTAATTATGCCTTTCATCCATCTGTACGGCTTTTATGTGACAATGTACGACAAGTAACAAAATCCCTCGAGAGGCTGTCTGTGAATTAGTGTGGGTTTTGTAAAGGGGGATGGATGGATGGATGGATGGATGGATGGATGGATGGATGGATGGATGGATGGATGGATGGATGGATGGATGGATGGATGGATGGATGGATGGATGGATGGATGGATGGATGGATGGATGGATGGATGGATGGATGGATGGATGGATGGATGGATGGATGGATGGATGGATGGATGGATGGATGGATGGATGGATGGATGGATGGATGGATGGATGGATGGATGGATGGATGGATGGATGGATGGATGGATGGATGGATGGATGGATGGATGGATGGATGGATGGATGGATGGATGGATGGATGGATGGATGGATGGATGGATGGATGGATGGATGGATGGATGGATGGATGGATGGATGGATGGATGGATGGATGGATGGATGGATGGATGGATGGATGGATGGATGGATGGATGGATGGATGGATGGATGGATGGATGGATGGATGGATGGATGGATGGATGGATGGATGGATGGATGGATGGATGGATGGATGGATGGATGGATGGATGGATGGATGGATGGATGGATGGATGGATGGATGGATGGATGGATGGATGGATGGATGGATGGATGGATGGATGGATGGATGGATGGATGGATGGATGGATGGATGGATGGATGGATGGATGGATGGATGGATGGATGGATGGATGGATGGATGGATGGATGGATGGATGGATGGATGGATGGATGGATGGATGGATGGATGGATGGATGGATGGATGGATGGATGGATGGATGGATGGATGGATGGATGGATGGATGGATGGATGGATGGATGGATGGATGGATGGATGGATGGATGGATGGATGGATGGATGGATGGATGGATGGATGGATGGATGGATGGATGGATGGATGGATGGATGGA